>WOAB01000056.1:3750000-5000000 GCA_027886185.1 Rheum nobile
GTTGTTCAATGACAGCGAACAAAAAAAGTGTTCAGCAAAAAAATAAGCCAAAATCACAAGTGTTCAAGGCTTGAAACATCAGTGTTCATGGTCCTGGATGCAAGTGTTCAAGGCGTTGAACATAACTGTTCATGGTATTGTTCACTGGCATTGAACATAATTGTTCAATGCCAGTGAACAATACCATGAACAGTTCTGATCAATGCCATGAACTAGTTTTTTCAAGGCCAAGAACAAATATGTAAACTGCCATGAACGTCAATGTTCATCGCCATGAACGAACCTGTAAACTGCCTTGAACATTCCTGGAAATTGCCTTGAACATTCCTGAAAATTGCCTTGAACGTCAATGTTTATCGCCATGAACGAACCTGAAAATTGCCTTGAACATTCATGAAAATTGGCTTGAACATTCCTGAAATATGCCTTGAACATTCCTGAAAATTGCCATGAACGGTCTTGTAAACTGCCTTGAACAAACATGTAATAAAATTCTTTGTTGATTGCCTTGAACATTCCTGAAAATTACCATGAAGGTCAATGTTCATCGCCATGAACGTCCATGTTCATGGCTTGAAACATCAGTGTTCATGGTCCTGGATGCAAGTGTTCAAGGCGTTGTTCAATGACAGCGAACAAAAAAAATGCCCAGCAAAAAAATAAGCCAAAATCACAAGTGTTCAAGGCTTGAAACATCAATGTTCATGGTCCTAGATGCAAGTGTTCAAGGCGTTGAACATAATTGTTCAATGCCAGCGAACAAAAAAAGTGCCCAGCAAAAAAACAAGCCAAAATTCGTATTATTCGCCAATAAAACGCGAATAATACGGTCGAAAAATTCGACACGCCCGAATTATACGACTTTTAATGAAATTCTAATCTGGAGCGTTAATTCCACTCCGATCCGACGGTCCTCCCGCGTTCTATGTTCTCTCCTAATCCCATATTCTCATTTAATGCTTTTCTTTCGCATACTTTTTCATGTTATATTATAGCTAAACAAAAATTGAACTAAAAAATTGAGTGAAATATTTTTAGTTATTATTTGATTCAGCAGATGACCCTAAAAATGTTTGGGACGGCACTGCCCTAAACACATCTTTTTGTGTATCAACCAGTTGATCGATCCATACAAACGAACCAAGATCGGAAGTATGGGATTCGCCCCTCTGCGAAATCTGATCCGACCACTGTGTAGAGCCGTCTCTTCTCGCACCGCCGCGGTCGCCGCCAATGGCTCCATCACCAACTTTGCTCCGTCGCGGTCGACTTCACCACTGTCAAACCATTTCTACCAGAATACTCCCCAATCTCTTTCCATATTCCGCTCGGTGCACCTGGAATCTCTCGCCTCTCTAGCTCCTAGGCCATTCGATGCGCTGACTGATACTCGCTTGCCGAAGCGCCGCCACAGCGACAAGCACAAGAAGCGCGCCAGCCTCAAGCCCCCTGGTAAATCTATTTCGTCTTTCGATCTGCGAGTTTTTTTTTGTTCTTCTATCACCTAAATCAAATTCACATGTTGAATGTGGTTCGTTGTTGAAGCAAGTCACTGTTTTGATTTGAAATTAAATGACTTTTGGGGTTTTGGTGTGATTTTAGGGCCTTATGCTTGGGTTAACCATGTTCCTGGGGAGCCTGTCCTTCCGAGCCAGCCGAATCAAGGGAGCGTGAAGCTCCGGAACGAGAAGAAGCGTCGTAGACAACGCCGTGAGTTTATTCTGGTGAGTTTTTTCTAGAATGGAGTCTCTTCTTTCTCAATTTTGAGCTGAGAGAGGCCATTTTAGGAGTGATTCTAGCATTACTGAGCAGTTGGTTATTGCTGTTGACCATCTTATGAATGTATATTATGAACGCTAGTTGATTCATGAGGTTCAGATTTAACCTGCCAATCACAAACTTATGAAGTTTGTGATGAATTTAAATCCAAAGATATCACTTTTGTGTTACTTCCATGACTATATTATTGTGTTTTCTGTTCTATTCACACGCATAGCACGTTGGAATTGGTTCTCCTACCCTCAATTATTTAGTTGGGAAGGGAATTGAACAAAACACATTGCCTGCAATTCAGAAAGACATGTGGATGTTTGGTTGGAGTGTTGAAGGAAATCAATCCTACTTGCTTAATTTTCTTTTTTTGGTAGAACTATGGGAGTAACACAATTGAGACAAAAACAAAAAATTATACTACCAAGTCAGTGGTATGACATTTCTACTGGTTTGTGCTTATAAGAACAGCAAGATAGGTCATAGGTTGTAGTACATATTACGACGTTGCATTCCAATAGCAGGTTTAGAGGGCAGATTTCCTTGTGCATTGTACCTTTTATTCTTGAATAGCATTAGTTTTTGGTGGCTTCTTGAAACACCACAGCTAACTTGTACCCAGAAAACTGGATCCTATAGAAACTATCAAGTCCTATTCATTAGCTTGTATATATGATAGGCATTTTGTGGGAGTGCAGCTATAAACTGGACCCTATAGAAACAATTTGAAAGACATGTGGGTGTTTGGTTGGAGTGTTGAAGGAAATCAATCCATACTTGCTTAGTTTTCTCTTTTTGGTAGAACTATGAGAGTAATACCATTGAGACAAAAACAAAAATTATACCAAGTTAGTGGTGTGACGTTTCTACTGGATTGTGCTAATAAGAACTGGAAGATAGTTGTAGACTTGTAGTACATATTATGAGGTTGCATTCCAATAGCAGGTTTAGAGTGCAGATTTCCTTGTGCATTCTATCTTTTATTGAATAGAACTAGTTTGTGGTGGCTTCTTGAAATACCCCAGCTAACTCATACCAAAAAAAACTGATCCCTATAGATATTATCAACTTCTTTCCATTAGCTTGTATCTGATAGGCATTTTGTGGGAGTGCAGCTATAAATGATGCTATGCTTCTTCAGGTTTATGGAAGTGTTGTTATACATTTTTTGTGGCATGCGCAGGCTGAAAAGAAGAAGCGAAAGGCTCAATTGCAAGAGGCGAACAGGAAGAAGAGGGAAAAGAGGATTGAGCGTAAAATGGCTCAAGTTGCCAGGGAAAGGGAATGGGCACAGAGGCTATCCGAGCTCCAACAACTCGAAAAGGAGAAGAACACAATTGCCTGAGAGCCATACTTTACACCTCCAGGTGCAATTTCTTTTAGGGAGAGTGACACTTAGTTGATTTTCTTTTCATGTATTGCTATGAACATGCTGTTGATTTTTGTCAAGTATCATGCTAGAAGTTGGCGAAATTGGTGACAGTATTTGAGGTTCTATTCTACAAATGTTACCAGAAATGTTGTATGACACAATCTTGCCTGGTGAAAATGTGTATGCCATTGATGAAAACGGAGAAAAATTAGCCTGTTAGTCGTACTTCTGTTATGGCGATGACTAGAGAAAGCCATAGAGTAATCAAACTGATCTTTGGCAAGTTATACTTGTAATCATTCCCTTTTGGGGGCAATTCCTGGAATTCTAGTTATGTATGGCTACATTGACTAGGAAAACTAATTATACAATCTTTATGTCATGTATTATATATCATATTAAATTATTAATCAAACCACAAATTGTTTTTTGCCTCCTTTTCCTTTTTCTCTGCAGTACAAATCTGTAAGAACACACACCAAACCACACACCACTCCAGTCTTTCATAGTTGATAACATTTTCCTCTCTTTCTTTTCTTGAACATTCATTTCTTGGGTATTTTTCAGGCACTTGTTTAAGCCATAAAACTTTCAAACTGATCTTTGGCAATCCTCATCAACCTTGTATTCTATTCCTCCAAAATGGAGAAACTCTCCGTGTGAAACTCCATATCAAGACCCTGATGCCCATCAAACTCTTCAAGGCCTATCATCTTCTCAACTTCAACATCACTCTCCATTATAACCTCCATCTTTTCACCCAACTTTCTAGCAACTGACCTCCCAATTCTTGAATTCATAGCTTTTGCCCTCCTAGCATTGCCCTTTTTCCCATACCCGCGTTTGAACCCGGATGCACTCAAACCCGAAACACCCACAAGGCTTCTCTTGGAGCCTGCTCTTTGCTCATGTATTCTTACTCCTATTGAACCCGGGTTTCCAAACCGGCGGTGGCCATCTCTTTGAGCTGCCTTCCCTAGCAACCCCCTGCGTGGCGACACGCAGAAACCGTCCCACGCCATGCTCCAATTCCGTTCCTTATCACAAGTGAGGATCTCAGAAGACCAAAAGACTTGGTTCCTCCTGTTCTTGGGAGAAACACAATCTGTTTCAAGCTCTGAAATCCACTCAGAATCCTCTCCATTGAGATTGATCAGAGACACCCACAAGCCTGCGCCGTCAAAACCCATGGATGATGAAGATGAATGACTCTGCCACCAATTGAGCTCATCAATCCCAACTAGAGACATTGCCTCAAGTCTTTTAGCCGGCATGACGAGATTGCCCTTCCTAAACCCGCGCTTCTTGCCGAGTTTTGAAGCTGATAGCATCATTTTCACGGAGTTCCTATATGATCTGTTAGGCTTAGTGTTCCTACAAGCAATGACAATCCTACGACTTCCGCGCTTGAACCCGACAAACTTGGATGCAGCCACAAATCTTCTGTTCCACCACTCTTTGGAATGAAGTTTTCTGCCATCACTCTTCAGTAGAGCAGAAGATGAGCCAAGGCCCCTACGAGGCGATTGACAAAAGACATACGAAGTGTAACTCGAGTCATCGAAAGGCCACATCAGCGGTTCATCGAATTCCATGACATTTAAGTCCAAAGACCCAGATAGGAGTTGAGAAGATAGCTCATCATGAAATGAATTCATGGAGGAGGAGACATCAACATCAGGAAAATGCACATCAAAGCTCCTTTTGCTCTCATAAGTGGGGCTGGGGAAATTGGATTCAAGATCTTCAGAGTCTAATCCAACATTGGAAATCCACTTACAATCTTCTCCTTCAAGATTGATCAAAGAAACCCACATATCAGTCCTGTCCAAATCCCAAAACAAAGACGACGAGTCGCTGCATTTGCTAAGAGCGGTTGAAGACGACTCATGGTTGCTGGAGGAATCAAGGCATGAAGAGGAACCAATAGTACTTTCAAGTGGATCCAGTAGCCAACTTTCAGCATCCTCATCCTTGCTATCTTCCAGAAGATTCTCCTTGATAGGATTGACATTAGAGCCATCAAAGATCCTGATTCCTCTATAACTTGAAAGGAAAGAAATCAACCGTTCATCAACCAAATAATCACCGCCTTTGTACAGAGGAGACAAACTCTCTGAAGACAACCACAGAGATTCCTGTTGGTTAGCCTGGCTGAAAAGCCAAACAAAACCCTCATCATCATCATCATCTTCTTCTCGTTTCGATCTCTCGTACTTCTTTCGGCTTTTGCAGATTGGAGCCATCCCTTTGATCCGAGACTTCTTCGTGGCGACTCCATTAGGCTTCTCTTGATGATCAGCCACAGTTTTGTTCTTCTTCTTCTTGATCACATTTTTCATATCATGTATACTGATCTTGGATGAGGAGTTTGTTTTTCCCTCAGGCACCATATCCTGGAGTTGTTTCTAGCTACAAGCAGACAAACAAATTCAATTAAAACACCCTGACCAATAAAAAAGCTCAATAAACAAGTTGTGCAAGATGATTGAGTAGCAACTTATTTTGGATAGATATAAGATAATTAGGGTAATGGAGTAAATGAAATATAATAGATGGGTTTTGGAGAGATTTGTGAGGAAAATTGGTTTTTGATTTCAGAGATAAAAAATGGCTATTTTGCCAATGGCCCCAAAGGAGGAAGAGGAGTTCTGCAAATGTGAAAAGGGCTATATATATCAGAATTCTGAAACCATGGCATTGACATTCTATGTTGATTTATCAATTAGTGCAGGAAGTGATCAAAGTTTGATTAGATTAAACTAATAGCTAAGTCAGCAAGTTCAGGAAAAGCAACAAATCATATCTGATATAAGTGGAGTGATTTTGGGTAAACAAGAAAGCAAGAATCAGGACCAAGTCAAGAAAGCAATCTCTATATCTTTATATTCCTTTTCAATGTTTGTTCCAATCTCTAACACTTAAAAATAGAAAATTGATCATAATTTATTAGGAATCAGAAGACTTGAGGAGCTCATAGAAGGGTAAAATATCAGTCCAAATGCAAGAAGTAATGGAAAAATATGGCCTCATAATCTATTGCTGGTTGGTTGAGTACAATTCCAAATCTTAGCTCATGGAAGGTAACCGATTGGAGTTCAAAATTTTCCATTCTAGTTTATCTGATTTGAAAAAGGTGAATGAGATATTATTTTATTTTTAAAAGCCGGAGTTTATTCATCCGAATTGATCTAGAGAATTTTCCTAGATATAATAAACATAATGTTATTTCCAATTTTAAACACCTTTTACTAGTTTGCTTGTTAAGATGGATGAAGATATAGGGTTTGGGGTTGGGAGGGGTTGAGGAATCCCAACCCAATTATTATTGTTTGTTTGGTGATTTTTGAATTGGGGTTGAGAATCACAAACCCTCTAGGAATGGGGTTGGGAACCTCCCAATTTTCTTGGGTTTGGATGGGTTGGAATAAAAGATTGAAATATGGTAGTAGGTAGCCTTAATTATGAGCACTAGTTTTAATTCCAAAATTGTACCAAACACACAACTAAAAATATAGGATTTGAAATCCATACCTCTCCAACCCCATACCTTAGCCCAGCCCAAACTTAAGTTTCTACCAAACACACATATGTAATCTACAACGACCTAAAATTGGACCTAGCCAAACTCAAAAAAATAGTATTAGTTCGACTAATAAGAATTATTGAAGTATTAAGACATAGAAGTAAACAAAATTGTTGATAATATGAGAACGGAATATTCAAAGTTATTCATACTTTGCCAAATCTTCTAAGTCTAATTGATAAGCATTACATCTTGTAACCACGATGATACAAGTTCGATTCTTTACTCTCGTTGTAACTGTCTAAGTATCTCTTTTAGTATCCAAAAAAAAATACTACTACATTTTCAATAAACCTTACCAAGTTTTTTATTTGTTTCAAAATAGCACTTATAAACCTGCACAAACAGCAAAAAAATCACATCAAATTTTAATCTTATTACAAGGGCAAGAGTCACCCTTCATCACTGTCCTAATAACCACCTCAAGATCAACCTCCCCCCAAAAAAGGCGGGACCAACGGCCAACAGATTTTCAAAATAAAAAGACAACCAACTAATTTTCCAAAGGCTGCTGCAACCATTATCCATACATAGAATTAATGAACTAATCCATCTAAATTAAGCCTCTAAACCAAATTAATCTTCTGCCTCTCCTCGTTTCTTTTACCCACCTCACCCTCTCTCTCCCTCCTTCCCTCTCCCCAAATTATGCTTCCCAAACCAAAGGGGCACAAAAAACAAAACCCTAATTTTATTTCAAAATTCCAATAATCATAATTATCTTTTTTTCCCGGGGAGATGGGGGCCTGCATTTCGAACCAATCAAATGCAGCCACTCGTCTCAAGAGGCGGGGCCGGCGCACGCCGCACCGGCACCCTCACAAGCCCGCCACGTCATCCGCCAGCACGGAGTCGCGGTCCCCGCGGCAACAGCTGGCGGTGGCGTCGGTGATACGGGACCCGGCGGCGGGGTTCGTACGGCACAAGTACTCGTTCGGGAAGGAGTTGGGGAGAGGGGAGTTCGGGGTGACGTACGAGGTGACGTGTAAGGAGGGGGGCGGCGGCGAGACGTACGCGTGCAAGGCCATCTCGAAGGGGAAGCTCCGTACGGAGGCTGACGTGGAGGATCTGAGGCGGGAGGTTGACATCATGAGGCATCTCCCGAAGCACCCGAATATCGTGGAGTACAAGGAGGCGTACGAGGATGACGAGGCGGTCTACCTGGTCATGGAGCTTTGTCAGGGCGGCGAGCTCTTCGATAGGATCGTCGCCCGCGGCCATTACACTGAGAGGGCGGCTGCTGAGGTTGTCGGAACCATCCTTAAGGTTGTTCAGGTAAAAATAGTCAGGAGAAATAACTCACCAATTTTTATATAATAGACTTACTTATGTTTTAAATAGATTTTTCAACATAACAGATCTTTGGTCTCCTTAATTTATTCTTTTAATGGTGTTCTTATTAGCTTAATTTATTGTATGAGCGTAACATGTCACGCATGTTGTTCTATCAATCTGAACGCGCATAGAGATATATACACAGTTTCATTTTAAAATCAATCAATAGCACTAAAAATAGTGCATTAATCTCCACATTATCAGAATTTATAAAAGAAAAGGAGAACATGTAAAGGACTTTTTAGCTTTTGACACTAGTTATAAGAAAAATATTAATCTAACAAAATGTTGTAAAATATCCATCAATCTCAACACATATTAAATTATTAATTATACACCAACTTTTAACAATGAATGAACAATGTGATGAAAAATAGTCAATAAACTCAAATTTCGTAATTCGAAGTTAAATAATTACCTTGAAACTTAAAAACGACTAATATTTTAGATCAAAATTTACCTTCTAAAATGATTTATATTTCAAATCGGAAGGATCGGAGTAACTCTTATGGTATGACATTTAAGAGTTTGTCAGCCAATATATTAATTTTGAAACATTTTTCATAGATTCTGAACTTTTATAAGGACGAAATAGAAGTTAGGAAACCATCATGATACGAAATTTTAAGATCAAGAATACAATTTATCCCAATATATATGTTTATATGTAATTATATTGTTTAGTATAAGAGATCTTTCCCTTCAAAAAAAAAAGTATAAGAGATCGATGAACTTAATTTAACTTTGTTGCATGCAGGTATGCCATGAACATGGGGTCATACATCGTGATCTAAAACCGGAAAACTTCCTCTTCGCGAACAAAGACGAGAATTCACCTCTAAAAGCCATTGATTTTGGTCTATCCACATTCTTTGAGGAAGGTAGTTATAATCATTAAAATGGATTCAAGATTGCTTGTTGTTGTTGGGTTGCTTTAATTTATTATTCATCAAACATCAAGTATTAATTCTTCAAGATTGATTGTTGTTCCATCATCGCAAGTGGATGAATCAATATCAAGTATTCTCTTTGTGAATTATTACTTTATTACCAATTAATTTTAAGATAGAACTTAACTAGGCTTAAGATATTGCGCTTGTGTGTGCACGAAACCCATGTTTATTAACCCATTAGACTTTAACAACTGTCGTTGACCTGTAATGCAGGTCAACACTTCGGCGATATTGTTGGGAGCCCATATTACATGGCTCCGGAAGTCCTAAAAAGGAACTATGGATCAAAAGTTGACGTGTGGAGTGCCGGAGTCATCCTTTACATCTTGTTGTGTGGAGTTCCTCCATTTTGGGCAGGTTTGTGTTTAATGTCTATATATATGTGTGTGTTTTGGGACTAGCTTTACATCATCAATGAAAGAACTTGAAGAAGCAAATTTTGAGCAATAGAACTAATTGAGAGATCTAACGGTTTTCTTTTATGTCCTTGGATTGCAGAGACCGAAGAAGGGATTGCTCGTGCAATAGTAAAAGGCGAGATAGATTTCAAGAGGGATCCATGGCCAAAAGTGTCCGAGGAGGCAAAGGATCTCGTTACGAGTATGCTTGACCAGAATCCATATAACCGCTTAACTCTTGAAGAAGTCCTTGGTATGTGCAAATTTTATGATTGGAGTGTCTATCAATCCCTTTTTTAGCACTTTATAGCATAAATTATAGCTTTCTAACTTGTTTTTTTGTAGAGCATCCATGGCTAGTGAACGCAAGTAAAGCATCTGATGTTCCATTGGGACCTAGCGTTATGTCGAGGATCAAGCAATTCTCTTTGATGAACAAGTTCAAGAAGAAAGTTCTTCGAGTAAGATATATTGTCAATCTATAACAACAATCTTATAAATTGTCGTCATTGATCGTGTTGTGTTGAGAGTCAATTATGAATCCTACATCAGAATTGTGAGGATTTCAAGCCTAATATATAAGTTGATGAACTACTCATCTTGTTACCAATTGGTTTTAAGATGGAATCTCATTGAACTGCTCATCTCCCTGCAACAGATCTGCTAGCTAGCTAGCTAAATCAAGTCTATATAAGTATTTTTTTTTACTATTGTTGATTGCTTATTGTGAAGGTTGTAGCTGACTACTTGCCAGATGAGCAAGTGGAAACAATTAAGAATTTGTTTCAGTCGATGGATACCAATAAAAACGGGAGATTGTCGTTCAACGAACTCAAACAAGGGTTTCTTCAGTTGGGACAACCATTGACTGATTCAGAGATCCAAATGATGATTGATGCGGTGAGTTTTGCATAAGACTAAGAAAAACAACCTTAAAACGTGTTTTGTGATCCATAGTGATACTTATGTTTTGGTTGATTTCTTGTTTAAAGGCGGATGCTGACGGAAATGGAACCCTAGATTGTGAGGAGTTCTTAACGATCTTAATTCACATAAAAAGGATGGAAAGCGACGAAAACCTCCTCCACGCTTTCTCGTACTTCGACAAGAACAAGAGCGGATTCATAGAGTTCGACGAGTTGAGAGAGGCGTTGTTCGAGGATGATTACGACCCCCACAACGAACAAGTGGTTTACGATATCATATTCGACATTGACTTGGACAAGGTGAGCTTGCTTATATACCAAGGAAATGAGTACGTAGTTCATATATGTTTAAACTTTATATTGATCGATCTTATACATGTTGTACGTATAGGATGGACGAATAAGCTACGACGAGTTCAAGGCGATGATGAGCAGCGGAATCGACTGGAAAATGGCTTCTAGGCAATACTCAAGAGCGATGCTCAGTGTATTGAGCGTGAAAATGTTCAATGACAAGTCCATTAAAATGAAAGATTGAGCTCCATTGAATTGATGGTGATGAGATTTTTTGGTCTTTTTTTGGGGAGAGTATAATGTGCATATGCATTAGTTTCTTCTTCTTCTTTGTATTCGATCTCGTCGATCAATTTGAAAGGAATATCAAATGATCTAGATCATTTAACGCGAGATATATAGGTCAAGAAGTCAAGGAGATCGATCAAACTTGTGGTGTATGATAAATAAATCTCAATCTTCAACTTAATTTAATTCTAGCACATACACAAGAACACAGGAAAATCTTCGTTTTGAAAACACTTATATGTAATTTTTGAAGAGTAAAGCACACTTATATATATACTACGTATAATGTAATATTTGAAGCTTAACCAAAACAAACTTGATAGTCATGGAACCCTATAAAATATATATACGGGAGTGTCTCGCGCTCACACGTGACATTTTTTAGTATTTTTAGTCGATTTTAGTTTATCTCATATTTTGGAAATGCACATACATTACATTCTGAAATGCACATAGAGTACAATTCAATAGGAAATGCGCATCTAAAATGCAAAAAGTGTATCATGTCATTTTCAAATGCACATACATTTCAAATGCATATCTAGTATAATTCAAATGCACATATAGATCATAAAAACACATCAAGTTATATCCAAATGCATAATCATTTAATTTAAATGCACATATTGTTATATACAAATGCACATCCAATTATATCCACTTGCACATCCAATAAAATCCAAATGTACATACACAATAACTCCAAATGTACATATAGTT
The DNA here is from genome assembly GCA_027886185.1 of Rheum nobile. Classification (NCBI taxonomy): domain Eukaryota; kingdom Viridiplantae; phylum Streptophyta; class Magnoliopsida; order Caryophyllales; family Polygonaceae; genus Rheum; species Rheum nobile. Next base: position 3,761,643 of record WOAB01000056.1, read on the forward strand.
AAAAATGCACATCTAGCATAACCCAAATGCACATATAATTAACCCAAATTGCCTTTGTAATGTACAATATGTGTATTTGGAGTGTACACTGTGTCTAGTGGTGGATCCAGGAATTATTTAAAAGAGGGGTCACAAAATCATTTATGAAAAATTATATGATGTTGACTATAAATGTTTTTTAACCACATATTCTATTTGTGTATTTTTTGTTGATAAACCTTATATACTAGGTGGATTATTATGTTATGAAAAAAAATCAAACTAATTTACAATATTAAAAACGTTTTTGGACAAATAGTAAGGAGAATTATCTAAAAAAACGTTAGTTTCAAATATATTGTGAGATTAATTCAATTACCTTACAAAAGTTTTAACCCATTTCATTATTGTTGTGGACAAAAAATGGAAAACACAAATATTTGGATAAGAAAGGTAAATAAAGAGAAAACAAATGACACAAATTGTTATTTTTTTAAAAGAAAAAGAATTTAAAAGATGGGAGGTGTGAGACTCGAACTCCAAACCTTTGCCATTAAACTCTTACTCCATAACCATTTGAGCTAACAACTCTTTCTATTAACATACAGAACACATTAACATGTATATTTAACTGAAAAATCAAACTTGTATATATAACTTCGTCCAGGGGGGTCACCAGACCCCCTGGATCCGCCTCTGACTGTGTCCATTTGGAGTGTACGCCAGGTGATTTTGAGTGTACCGTACATGCATTTCTAAGACAAACACAAGTTAATCGGGGTTAAAAGTATTGGTTGAACTATTTGTGTTTTTATATTGTATTCTATGTGCATTTGAAATGTACATTATGTGCATTTGGAGTGCACTGTATGTGCATTTTAAACTTCTAAGACAAACACAAGTTGGGCAAGGGAGTGGGAAGTCTCCATTGAACAACATATGCATTTGGATTGTATACTATACGCATTTGGAATGTACACTAAGTACATTTAGAGTTTTACAACAATTTAGTGAAGTGTTGGATGCTGCTCTTACTCTTCCATGGAAGTGTGTTGTTGATGCCATAAACCCGAAGCAAACAGCATATACAATTCATTTGGCATGGAGAGTTTAGATCCCCTTTATTAGATGAATCACGTTCTCCCAATGATGTTTACAAAAGGTTATGGACAAAGTACATGTTGATACAAAGATGACCGTGTCATGTCGACTCGAATCAATTTGCAAGCTTTTCTTTTGATGTCTTTAATGGTGGATTTGTACAAGTATGAATGTCTAGAGGTGGGAGAAGATGTGAAATAAACTATTACATGTGAGAGAGATGATAAGATACAAAGTGTAACACCCCTAGGCCAGTGGTGCTACAGTGCCATAATCCAGAAGGATTATAAGGCGGGTGAAAAGAAAAATTTCAAAACATAACCCTTATATATATATATCAAAAGCCGCACAACGGAAAACCTGTAAAACATGTCCAGAGTTTGAAACAATAATCAAACTTTAACATACAGAAATACAACAATTCACAAACCAAAACCAAAACCAAAACCAAATCAACCATACAAGGTTCAAAATCACAAACATAAAGTCTTCGACTCCAAAACCGACGGTGATCAGGATCCTCCTTGCTGGCGCTAAACCTAAAAAACCTGATTGACTGAGGGACCCGATACCCCAGCCAACCACGGCACGTAAACCGCAGTTGGTCAGTCTCGTGAAAGACTATGGCAAGATTGGCCAAGCCAAAACAGTTGAAATCCAAAGATTTAGCACGATAATCAGACAATACCAAACAACACCAGATCATATTATATATATATACTTATATATCATATCTACACTTGACTATCATCACACCAACCAACTAACCAACCACACGTCAAGACACAAACATAACACGCTATCACATAACCGATCAATTATCCATTCTTATCCAATTCTGCACGATACTAACCTCTTTCAATTCAACCTTAAACTCATAATAAGCATAAACGAATAGAACGATCCAATCTAACTTCTTCTCTACTATTAACACCTCAATTAACAACTTACGAAACATATATACATATCTTACTACCAACATGTAACCAAGGCTAACCAAACATACCGAACTCACTACTGTCACTACACACAAATGTCAACACACACCACTGTCAACGCCCACAACTGTCAACACACGCAATCCAACCCACACTACTGCCAACACAACAAAGGTCAATACACACAACTGTCAACACACACAGATATCAATTCACACACACAACCAATCACACACACAACCAATCACACACAACTGTCAACACACACAATCCAACACACAACCAATGGCCAACAATGGCCCACAACCACAACTAATAACGATCAACATCCAACATAAGCCAATTATCAAACATACAACCAAATTACTAACATAACCACTTAAACAAGTACATAATCAACATCCATCACAAAACCACGTATTCAGGTACACAGTCCACATTTAAACTATAATAGATATCACAACAATCGACCACTTGTAACCAAATAATAATATAACTCAATACTGTAAACACATACAAATGTCCACACACACACCTGTCAACACATACAATCCAACTTATACAAATCCAACACAAAAATCAATAACCAAGCACACAACCAATATTCAACACATAACCACTTAATCAAGTACACAACCAACATTCAACACATAACCAACACACACAACCACCAACACCTCTAATCCAACCTCCGTCTCCACCACCACATCACCGGGTGAGACAATCAACACACACAACCACCAACACCTCCAATCCAACCTCCGTCTCCACCACCACATCACCGGGTGAGACAATCAACACACACTTTCCGGATGGGACTTTCACCATCCAACCCTTGGCCCTTAACGACGTAGGCATGCACCCTACGCGGTTTGGTGAGACTATCATCACCTGACCCTTCGACCTTCGGGGGTTCATACCCACCGAGGCCCTAAATATAAGGACTTTCACCAACCAACAACATTCCACCACTACACCGACACCAATTCAAATACTTCATACGACAACCAATCAAATATCACATAATCACATACACACACACACACACAAACTCAATCCAACACACACCCACACATTCAATCCAACACATTATCACACCTCATCACACATTATCACACATCTCATCCAAGCCATTATATAGTCAAACAAACCAATTAAAATAATAGCTCAAGCAACGGTAAAATTAAACATAATCAGTTTATAAAAATATATAAGTTAGCAAGGATCCTCTTGCCTCAAGTCGAACCACAACGACCCCAGAGGTCTCCAAACCACTCGAACGAACCTGCGAAATCAATCCGAGCAAATCCCTGGCGTTAATTAACTCATACCAATGCACTACTAACAAACCCCCAAATTTCACCTTATCAACAACCCTAAAATCAAATCCTTAATTAATTAAGCAAACCACCAAATTCCAAACTCCAATCAAAGTTTCAATTCAACCAAACCCCCACAAAATAACCCAAAGTTTGCTGCACAAATCAATAATTCAGCCCCAAACTCACACATCTCGGTCACATATATACAGATTTATCAACTCCTATATGTTCATATATAACATCCATTCGAACCCCCAACCAAAACCGATCAAAGGTTTACCTTGTCCCGTCGACAACCACCTTCAGTAGCCACCGGAGATGCTCCTCGACGCCGGAGACGACGGCGGCAACACCAGCAGAAAACACAGCACAGCAACAGCGAACACACACAGCAGCAACAACAGCGACCGAGCTTCTCGTCGCCGGAACTCAGCAACGGCGGCGTCTCCTTTCAGCGAACAATAGCAACACGGGTACGTAGCTCACCGGAGAAGACGACGGCGGTCCGGTCCAGGTCGATCTCGCTAGAGGGGACGACCGAGCTGGGCATGGGAGAACAGAGGCGGCTGAACAGGGGAGGAGCGAACCACTGAGCACCGGAGACGGTAGGAGGAGGCGGAGACACGGCTGGGCAGCTGGGAGAGAGAGAGCACCGGCTCACGAGAGAGAGAGGAAACAAAAATGGCAGAGATGAGTTTTTGGTCTGATATTTCGGTTCTCTGCAACCCAAACTTTACCCCAAATCTTCATTCTAATCCCTATCCAAAAAATCAGATGAGTCGGCCTTAAGGGATTTTATCCTTTCAAATTCCCTCTTTTTTTGATTTAATAAAATCCCAAAAATCTTATTTACCATTTTGCCATTTTTATAGCCTTTGGGGTATTTCATTCTCCTCTCCTTATAAGAGTTTCGTCCTCGAAACTAAGATCAAACAAGTTCGGATAACTGTCTCGCATAACTGACTCCAGAATATACAGGACTTGCCGAAGAATAACCTTCCTTGAGAATCAACTCTCTAATCTCTTATCAGCTTAACACACATAACCGATTCTGAAATCACAATATTCCATCTTTCTGAACAAGAATTCCTACACTCTTCCCTGGGCAATCTCACTGCATATCTCACTCAACATTCCATCGCATTCAGCTGTACCCGCTCTTTCCCAAACCAATTTCAATTTCATTCATCACCATTCCAGTTGTAATCCGGCAGAACTGTCAGACAAGCAATCATATGCTCGAGAGTCGACTTCCTATACAAAGCATCAGTAATTCACGGTAGCCCTTTTCTGATTGATAATGATATCTTTTCATAATCCTCAATCACTTTTGGCAACCATCTGTATCTCATGTTCAACTCTCTCTTATACAATTTGAACTGACGAAAAGCATACGCAATGACCTTCCCATTCTGCATCAAAACGCAACCCAGACCCTGCTCAGACACATCACCGTAGATGACAAACCTTTTTGTTTCCTGCAGTAAAACTAATACTGACGCACTAAGCAAACACTTCATGAGTTCTTCGAAACTCTTTCCTGACATCTCCTGTTCCATTCTAAATTCTTAGCCTTACGTACCCAGCCACAATCTGCCCGTAGCAACCTGCGCATTCTACTCCTCAACTCAGCCGAACCTATAGTCGTGAGATCCCACTTTTTCAGATGCAGACCGAGTTCTCTGTTTCTTACTGCTTCCAACATCAATAATCTGATCAGAATCATCTATAGCAGTTTCCATAATCAAACCACTCATCACATACTGCTCAAAGATCGCACAGTTGAGCCTCACCATCGAGATTCCATCTCGGAACACAACCATACCTGAAAGTGCTCAATCTGTCATTCTCATTCATGACAATAACAACAACTCACAACATCTTCATACCAAATCATCACTTACCAGACTCAACCTCTTGACGATAAGCCCAACGGCCTCATCCTCTACTACACTCATACCTTTTAAATCTCTAGCATGTCCCACTTACCAGGGAACGCACCATTAAAATTTACTTAACAACATTAACCATCTCATATGAAATTAATCATCAATACTCAACATATAAACATTAGCATAAAACATCACAAACAAACAATACTTGCTTACCAACACAACTCACTACGGTGGACAGCAAGGATTCCTGATCACCCGATCGTTCACAACAACAACGTATAAAAATTCTCAAATTGAAAACTCGGAAAGAACACATTTTTTTTTGAAAAGAGCTCTGATACCAACTTCTGTAACACCCCCAGGCCAGTGGTGCTACAGTGCCATAATCCAGAAGGATTATAAGGCGGGTGAAAAGAAAAATTTCAAAACATAACCCTTATATATATATCAAAAGCCGCACAGCGGAAAACCTGTAAAACTTGTCCAGAGTTTGAAACAATAATCAAACTTTAACATACAGAAATACAACAATTCACAAACCAAAACCAAAACCAAAACCAAATCAACCATACAAGGTTCAAAATCACAAACATAAAGTCTTCGACTCCAAAACCGATGGTGATCAGGATCCTCCTTGCTGGTGCTAAACCTGAAAAGCCTGATTGACTGAGGGACCCGATACCCTAGCCAACCACGGCACGTAAACCGCAGTTGGTCAGTCTCGTGAAAGACTATGGCAAGATTGGCCAAGCCAAAACAGTTGAAATCCAAAGATTTAGCACGATAATCAGACAATACCAAACAACACCAGATCATATTATATATATATACTTATATATCATATCTACACTTGACTATCATCACACCAACCAACTAACCAACCACACGTCAAGACACAAACATAACACGCTATCACATAACCGATCAATTATCCATTCTTATCCAATTCTGCACGATACTAACCTCTTTCAATTCAACCTTAAACTCATAATAAGCATAAACGAATAGAACGATCCAATCTAACTTCTTCTCTACTATTAACACCTCAATTAACAACTTACGAAACATACATACATATCTTACTACCAACATGTAACCAAGGCTAACCAAACATACCGAACTCACTACTGTCACTACACACAAATGTCAACACACACCACTGTCAACGCCCACAACTGTCAACACACGCAATCCAACCCACACTACTGCCAACACAACAAAGGTCAATACACACAACTGTCAACACACACAGATATCAATTCACACATAACAACCAATCACACACACAACCAATCACACACAACAACCAATCACACACAACTGTCAACACACACAATCCAACACACAACCAATGGCCAACAATGGCCCACAACCACAACTAATAACGATCAACATCCAACATAAGCCAATTATCAAACATACAACCAAATTACTAACATAACCACTTAAACAAGTACATAATCAACATCCATCACAAAACCACGTATTCAGGTACACAGTCCACATTTAAACTATAATAGATATCACAACAATCGACCACTTGTAACCAAATAATAATATAACTCAATACTGTAAACACATACAAATGTCCACACACACACCTGTCAACACATACAATCCAACTTATACAAATCCAACACAAAAATCAATAACCAAGCACACAGCCAATATTCAACACATAACCACTTAATCAAGTACACAACCAACATTCAACACATAACCAATACACACAACCACCAACACCTCCAATCCAACCTCCGTCTCCACCACCACATCATCGGGTGAGACAATCAACACACACAACCACCAACACCTCCAATCCAACCTCCGTCTCCACCACCACATCACCGGATGAGACAATCAACACACACTTTCCGGATGGGACTTTCACCATCCAACCCTTGGCCCTTAACGACGTAGGCGTGCACCCTACGCGGTTTGGTGAGACTATCATCACCTGACCCTTCGACCTTTGGGGGTTCATACCCACCGAGGCCCTAAATATAAGGACTTTCACCAACCAACAACATTCCACCACTACACCGACACCAATTCAAACACTTCATATGACAACCAATCAAATATCACATACACACACACAAACTCAATCCAACACACACCCACACATTCAATCCAACACATTATCACACCTCATCATACATTATCACACATCTCATCCAAGCCATTATATAGTCAAACAAACCAATTAAAATAATAGCTCAAGCAACGGTAAAATTAAACATAATCAATTTATAAAAATATATAAGTTAGCAAGGATCCTCTTGCCTCAAGTCGAACCACAACGACCCCAGAGGTCTCCAAACCACTCGAACGAACCTGCGAAATCAATCCGAGCAAATCACTGGCGTTAATTAACTCATACCAATGCACTACTAACAAACCCCCAAATTTCACCTTATCAACAACCCTAAAATCAAATCCTTAATTAATTAAGCAAACCACCAAATTCCAAACTCCAATCAAAGTTTCAATTCAGCCAAACCCCCACAAAATAACCCAAAGTTTGCTGCACAAATCAACAATTCAGCCCCAAACTCACACATCTCGGTCACATATATATAGATTTAGCAACTCCTATATGTTCATATATAACATCCATTCGAACCCCCAACCAAAACCGATCAAAGGTTTACCTTGTCCCGTCGACAACCACCTTCAGTAGCCATCAGAGATGCTCCTCGACGCCGGAGATGATGGCGGCAACACCAGCAGAAAACACAGCACAGCAACAGCGAACACACACAGCATCAACAACAGCGACCGAGCTTCTCGTCACCGGAACTCAGCAACGGCGGCGTCTCCTTTCAGCGAACAACAGCAACACGGGTATGTAGCTCACCGGAGAAGACGACGGCGGTCCGGTCCAGGTCGATCTCGCTAGAGGAGACGACCGAGCTGGGCACGAGAGAACAGAGGCGACTGAACAGGGGAGGAGCGAACCACTGAGCACCGGAGACGGTAGGAGGAGGAGGAGACACGGCTGGGCAGCTGGGAGAGAGAGAGCACCGGCTCACGAGAGAGAGAGGAAACAAAAATGGCAGAGATGAGTTTTTGGTCTGATATTTCGGTTCTCTGCAACCCAAACTTTACCCCAAATCTTCATTCTAATCCCTATCCAAAAAATCAGATGAGTCGGCCTTAAGGGATTTTATCCTTTCAAATTCCCCTTTTTTTTGATTTAATAAAATCCCAAAAATCTTATTTATCATTTTGCCATTTTTATAGCCTTTGGGGTATTTCACAAAGTGTGTGAGAGTGTTTACATGTGGGAGAGAAAACATGAGAGAGAGAAGATAAGAGATCGGCCCCCTTACAAGTGCTGAGAAAATACATATATATATATATATAGATAATAAGTATCCTATAAATATTCCAAATATTCCCTTCCTTGATGCCCAAGTAGTGGATATATTTGTTGGAGGCAAATCCCTTAAATATCACTAGAGAGTTAATGCTTGCTTGATTTCCGCCATTGGTGATGCTGCATGATTCTCTTGGTGACATTAATGATTCGGATCATTTAGATATCTAGTTGAATGACATGTAATCTCGTGATGTTTTTGCCAGATGTCGACTTGACCTGTCGTCTCGACGGGTGTCGTCTTGACCTATCGACTTGTTGGATTTTTCAGACCCCAACAGTTGCCCTAAATTTATTTTAGCCATTGATGTAAGGCGATGGATTAGGTGAACTTTAAATATCCCTAGATATTGTTTCTTGGCAATGTGAGTTGCTCAAGTCGTATTACTATGAAGACGATTGAAAAATTGAAATGATGTCTTTGTTTGTCATCTTGTATTTGTTTCATATGTAATGTAACATAGTGTAATGTACCACCACTTGTATAAAAGCTTTTGTCAGTGGGTTGTGTGTAATTTTTATCCATGAGGCGTCAATTAAGTCATTAGCTTAGACGTGTCGACTAAAGTCGTCACCCTACATGCATTGAGTTGGAGTCGTTAGCCATGAGGCGTTAACTCTGTAAATACGTACTGCACATGTTTATGTATTTGTATTGTGTATGACTGGTCTCGTGTGTCTGTGTGTGTATGTCGACGTCGTGTGTAGAGTTGTAACCCATATTGTATGGTTAGTTGTACAACTTGTAGTGTATCGGAGAGGAGTTGTATGTGGATGATCGAGTATGTACCTTATAGAGTCAAATCTTGTAATTGTGTATCGTTTGTGTCTCGACTCTCCTTGTACCGATCGATTGTGTAATGTAAGTGTTTGCTTGTAGGGTCGTCACCCGTAATATATGTGAATGTCGTTTGACATATATCAGAATCGTTTTGTTTGTGATTCTAGTTGATGTCTTGTATGCGTTGGAATATGCTGAGTCGTCTTGATCTTTGTGCTAGAAGTTTGGTCGTCGAGTTTCCCCGACAATCCTTCAATGTTCAAATTAGTAATTGTCTGGATAAATAGTATTGATAAGATGAGAATGTAAAAAATACATGACGTTTGGAAAAGATACGTATTAGACCTATGAGAAGACAAATGTGTCCAAAGCAAAGTTGACAATATGTGAAACAGATCTGAGTTGGACAACTTCTAAGTTATGTCATGTTAGTGTTCAAGTCGGGTCGCTTCATGAGGTCGTCTTTACTGTAAAGATGTTGTCATCTTGAGTCCAGGACGGCATTTTGACATATTGTACATACGATCTCAAAATCTGATTTTGACATGTAAGATCGATGATTTTTCTCAATGAATCAGTTCGTTCAAAAAACTAGACCGGGGTTACTTGCCCATGTCCTTTACATTAGTGATGATGGAAATGCGTTTGGAATGACAATTGGGTGAATCAAATTATTTCACTATCTGCCCACGGTGGGCGCCAAATTGTTTTGGGCAAAAAAGGTTTTTCGATCTAAATTTGCTTAATTGATGGAAAAAATAGTTAAAAGACACCAATTGCAAGATGTAAAGAGATAAGGCGACATGATAAGTGTACATAACGTAAGCAACTTGATTAAACGTAAGTAAAACGATGTAAAGTATGTAAAAACAATGCAAATAAGCATAAAAAAATAGATATCCCTTTATTAGATGAATCGCGTTCTCCCAATGATGTCTACAAGAGGCTATGGACAAAGTACATTTTGATACAAAGATGACCACGTCGTGTCAACTCGAATCGGTATACAAGATTTCCTTTTAATGTCTTTAATGGTGGATTCGTACAAGTATGAATGTCTAGAGGTGGGAGAAGATGTGAAATGAAGTATTATATATGAGAGAGATGAGAAGATACATAATGTGAGAGAGTGTTACACGTGGGAGAGAAGATAAGAGATCGTTCCCCTTACAAGTGTTGAGAAAAGATCTATATATAGCTAATAATTATTCTAGGAATATTCAAAATATTATCTTCCTTGATACCCAAGTTGTGGATAGATTTGTTGGTGACAAATCCCTTGAATATCGCTAGGGAGTTAGTCTATGTTTGGCCAAACCCAAAAAAGTAATTTTCCCCTAAAAAACTATTTTTTATCAAAAAAATTACTTTTAGAGATTTCGATAAACATGCATTATAATTATTTATCTTTTTCTTTTACTACTTACACATTTTAATAAAAACACACAAATCTATAAATACTACATTTTTTTACCAAACATATTTTATTATTCAACTATACTTTTCATCTCTTTATCAATAAAAAAAGTCTTTAAAAGTACACATACCAAACAAACCCTTAATGTTTGCTTGATTTCCGCTATTGGTTTAATGCTCCTTGATTCTCTTTGTGACATTAATGATTTAGAACATTTAGGTATCTAGTTGAATGGCATGCAATCTCGTGACATTTTTATCAGATGTAGACTTGACATGTCGTCTTGACGGATATCGTCGGATGTCGTCTCCACCTGTCGACTTGCTAGATTTTCGGACCCTCTAGAATAATGATCGAATGAGCAATCCAAGAAAATGATTGAGAAAGAGAAAAATGTAAAACTCTCTACGGATTTTGATTCAACTCAATTGATGTTCAAGAGAAGCTACAAAGAAGCTTAAGTACACCAGGTTAGTTGTTGACTTAACCCAAGCTAATAACTCAACACATCCCTAACTATGGTTAGACTTTAAACACTTATAGCAGACTTCTAACAAACTTACAACTTGCACCCTTAATTCTTTATAGACCCCAACAACCTTGGTTCTCAAACTAATTTCAAATGATTTATGTTGAGAGAAAGTGTATGTCCTACATCGACCAAATGGAAAAAATCACGGCAATATATAAAGGGAAGATGAAGCCTTACTCATAATTTTAATTATTTGCAGTAAAAAGTGAATCACAACCTTATATCTAATAATGGTTAATTCTGATATCACTAACTCTTTTTTTAAGATCGGTCCGATTCTTACAATTACTTTGATAAAGTTTAGTAATTAGTACAATTAATCAGATGATGGAGCAATTGAAAATTTCGGAACATTTTGTTTTGGAAGTAAGGTTGAATTTGTCATACATTGTGCGATTTCGTTCAATCTTTGAAGCTTACTCACATTAACCACATGAGCTAAGAAATGATCAAGATATAAACTTTGGTTCAATTACGACTGAAAAACATCAATATGAAGAATGAAATAATTGGGGGCACTTGAAAACTTTGAATATTGCCACCGGATTCATGAACTACGTAGCTAGAAACTAAAGTTATCTTTTTGGACGTACGCTAGCTAGCTAACGAATTAGCTAGGTTCCTTAGCAACTTTCGAGCTAATTATTTAAAGGTTTTTTTAGTGTCTTTAAATATACGAATTATTTTTATGTTTAATAATAATATTTTTTAATCCCTAAACTAATTTTTTTAAAAGGTTTATTAATTTTACTTTAGATTATAGTTTAGAAATTATGTTTAAATTTAATTTTTTAGTATGTGTTTATGAACGTACATTTTTAAATTGTTATTTAAATTCAGTTGTTTATAGAATGACCTATCATAATTAGTATTTTCCTTACCTAAAATGTTTATTGTTTGGCCAAGATATATGTATGTTGTCTTATATTCTGCAATGCTATACGTTGTCGCGATCCGCCCACATGGGTTGTTGGCCGACTAACTTCATCCCTTGTCTTCCTATTTTATTTTATCTTTGTTTGTCCACATCAATTTCAAATTCCCAATAATTCAACCTATAGCTCTAATTGATCCCTAGCTAGCTAAAACTATTTCTAATATAAATCCAATAATTGACGTCTAACTATAACTCGATCTACAAATATCATTAACCACATGATCGATCGATCCACAAAATCCCCATATAATGTAATATAACATAATTACAACCACAAAATCCCTATGGGCTGGGTTTCGTCAGTTTGTAACCGATATCGATTCACATTCAATTGTACATGTCATCCCCGTATATATATATTAGTTAGATCTATATATATATTATCGATCTCGAGAAGGATGGTTTATTATCGCCTCCGCTATATATACTACCATTTTCGCCCTTTCACACTATATTTTTCTACGCAGGTATCTGGCGTACGCCGGATTTCTGCGTAGAAGAGGAAATTTCTCTACGCAGGTATCTTGTGTACGCAAGATACCTGCGTAGAGATAGAATATGATTATTTGAGATATGGAGTTTGGGGCATTTTTTGGAAATTGGCTTCCGTCAGAAACTAGCGCAGTTTTTTTTTCTCCTGAAAGCAACAAAGTGAATAATAACATATTTTTTTAAATCTGCATTTGACTCTAGTAATATACGTTATCAAGTAATCAAGGTTACATGACAATAAATTTGTTTGTATCATGAGGTTTCAATATACTTTTATTCATGTACATTTCTCTACCAATTTGTTTGATATTAACTGTTTGTTATTATTATTCTCGAAAATCACATATAACTATGGTTATATCTTATAACTATAAGGATATAACCAAATTGGATATAACTATAAGGATATAACCAAATTGGATATAACTATAAGGATATAACCAAATTGAAAATAACTATACTATATAATCATAGTATATAACTATATAATATAACCAAAGTATATAATTATATGATATAACTATAGTATATAACTATAGAATATAACCAAATTGGATATAACTATAAGATATAATATATGATATAGCCATAATATATAACTATAAGATATAATCATAGTATATAACTATATGATATACCCATAGTATATAACTATAGAATATAATATAGGATATAACCAAAGTATATAACTATAGGATATAACAATATGATATAACCAAATTGGATATAACTATACGATATAACCATAGTATATAATTCTAGGATATACCCATAAGATATAACCAAATTGGATATAACTATACGATATAACCATAATATATAACTATAGGATATAACCGTAGTATATAACTACAAGATATAACCATAGTATATAATTATAGGATATAACCATAAGATATAACCAAATTGGATATAACTATAAGATATAACCATAGTATATAACTAAATAATATAACCATAGTATATAACTATATGATATAACCATAAGATATAACCAAATTGGATATAACTATAAGATATAATCATAGTATATAGCTATACGATATAACCATAGTATATAACTAAATAATATAACCATAGTATATAATTATAGGATATAACGATATGATATAACTAAATTGGATATAACTATAAGATATAACCATAGTATATAACTATAGGATATAACCATAAGATATAACCAAATTGGATATAACTATAAGATATAACCATAATATATAACTATAGGATATAACCATAGTATATAACTAAAGAATATAACCATAGTATATAACTATAGTATATAACCATAAGATATAACCAAATTGGATATAACTAAAGGATATAACCATAGTATATAACCATAAGATATAACCAAATTGGATATAACTATAAGATATAATCATAATATATAATTATATGATATAACGATATGATATAATCAAATTGAATATAACTATAAGATATAACCATAGTATATAATTATAGAATATAACGATATGATATAACTAAATTGGATATAATTATAAGATATAACCATAGTATATAACTATAGGATATAACCATAAGATATAACCAAATTGGATATAACTATAAGATATAATCATAATATATAACTATAGGATATAACCATAGTATATAACTAAAGGATATAACCATATTATATAACTATAGGATATAACCATAAGATATAACCAAATTGGATATAACCATAGTATATAACTATAGGATATAACCATAAGATATAACCAAATTGGATATAACTATAAGATATAATCATAATATATAATTATATGATATAACAATATGATATAATCAAATTGGATATAACTATAAGATATAACCATAGTATATAATTATTGGATATAACGATATGATATAACCAAATTGGATATAACTATAAGATATAACCATAGTATATAACTATAGGATATAACCATAAGATATAACCAAATTGGATATAACTATAAGATATAACCATAATATATAACTATAGGATATAACCATAGTATATAACTATAGGATATAACCATAAGATATAAACAAATTGGATATAACTATAAGATATAACCATAATATATAACGAAAGGATATAACCATAGTATATAACTATAGGATATAACCATAAGATATAACCAAATTGGATATAACCAAATTGGATATAACTATAAGATATAACCATAGTATATAACTATAGGATATAACCATAGTATATAACTATAGGATATAACCATAGTATATAACTAAAGAATATAACCGTAGTATATAACTATAAGATATAACCGTAAGATATAACCAAATTGATAACTATAAGATATAACCATAGTATATAACTATAGGATATAACCATAGTATATAACTAAAGAATATAAAATTAAATATAACTATAAGATATAACCATAGTTATATATGATTTTCGAGAATAATAATAACAAACAATTAATATCAAACAAATTGGTGGAGAAACGTACATGAATAAAAGTATATTGAAACCTCATGATTCAAACGAATTTATTGCCATGTAACCCTGATTACTCGAAAACGTCTATTACTAGAGTCAAATGCAGATTTAAAAAAATATATTGTTCACTTGGTTGCGCCCACAAAAAAGAAAAGAAAAATTACTTTTAAAAAAAATCATGTGCAAGAATATTCGCCTTTTTGCACTACAATCTTCTACGCAAGAATATTGCGTAGAAGATATAACTATAAGATATAATCATAGTATAACTATAAGATATAACCAAATTGGATATAACTATAAGATATAACCATAGTATATAACTTATATACTATGATTATATCTTATAGTTATATCCAATTTGATTATATCCTTATAGTTATATCCAATTTGGTTATATTCTATAGTTATATAACTGTATGATATAACCAAATTGGATATAACTATAAGGTATAATCATAGTATATAACTATATAATATAACCATAGTATATAACTATATGATATAATCTAGGATATAACCATAGTATATAACTATGGAATATAATCATAAGACATAACCAAATTGGATATAACTATAAGATATAACCATAGTTATATGTGATTTTCGAGAATAATAATAACAAACAGTTAATATCAAACAAATTGGTGGAGAAATATACATGAATAAAAGTATATTGAAACTTCATGATACAAACAAATTTATTGCCATGTAACTTTGATTACTTGATAACGTCTATTACTAGAGTCAAATGCAGATTTTAAAAAATATGTTATTCACTTTGTTGCTTTCAGAAGAAAAAAAAATAAAAAACTTTTTTTTTCTGTGCCAGGATGAGAAGCCAAATTCCAAAAAATGCCCCCAACTCCATATCTCAAATAATCATATTCTATCTTTACGCAGGTATCTTGCGTACGCAAGATACCTGCGTAGAGAAATTTCCTCCTCTACGCAAAAATCTGGCGTACGCCAGATACCTGCGTAGAGAAATATAGTGCGAAAGGGCGAAAATGGTAGTGTATATAGTAGTTGCCTTATTCGAATAGTTCTCGAATATTCTAGATTTATGGACTAGCTATTTAGTCTCTACCTTAGTTTTATTATACGATTACTATCAAAATGGGGCCATCCCAAATATCTTAGGAATCAACTCGCCTTAATATAGAGAGGGGTTCAACTGGTTATAGTTTTTAGGGTGAGAAATACATAGTAATAGGCAGTGGCTATATGCACGCGATTTCGTGTCTAAACGGACGCGAAACTGTGTGTGTAGCTTAGCAGCATGGTTTCGTGCGCATAAGCTACGCGCACAGGGGTAAAATAGACATTTTTGAAAAGTTTGGACAAAACCTGTGCGCGTACGTTACGCGCACAGAGTGATCTGTGACAAAAAAATGCAAGGTTGTGCGTACCCAAAAAAAAAATTTGCACTTTTTTTCCATAATCATGTAGAGAATTTCAATACGAGTCCATACATATAAAATTCGTCCAAAACGGACATCGTTTGCCCCTCCAAAAGCCCAAAAAACGAAGCCTTCCTACCCATTTTTTCTACAATTTGGTGCTCGGCATATAGCGCATTGTATTGATTTTTTTTGGTATTTTTTGCATTTTTCTACTATAATTTTGTATAAAATTTTAATATGAGTCCGTACATATAAAATTCATCCAAAACGGATATCGTTTTTTCCTCCAAAAAGCAAAAAATCGAGAATAAAAACTTTATATACTATAGTATTTCATTAAATCTAGTATACTTAGACTTATATTGAAATACCCCAAAGGATATAAAAATGGCAAAGTGGTAAATAAGATTTTGGGATTTTATTAAAATCAGAAAAGTGGATCAAAAGCAGATTTTTGGGGGAAGAAAATCAGAAAAGGGGCAAAAGGGATCAACCCTTGTCTTTGTCTTCGGTGAACCTCTCGTGAAGCTCTCATGGAGCTTCCCATGTGCACCGCTCCCTCTTCCGACTCCCGTGTTCAGTCGTCCCCTCCGGAGAGCCCAGCTGCTCAGCCGCTTCCTCTGTTTCTTCTCCGGCGAGCCCCTGTTTCGCGTATCTCCGGTGAAGCCGACGTCGTCCTCCTCCCCAGTTATGCCCAGCTCGGTCTCCTCCGTCCATGCATGCTGAAGGTGGCTGGTGCTGCGCCTGTGGTGGTCGAGCCGCGTGCTGGTGTGGCTGCGCTGGTGTCGCTGCTGATTTCTACTGGAGCCGCTCGCTACCTCTCCTCCTCAGTTGGTGGTTGTCGTCTCCCGTGGCGAGCCCACACTTTGTTTTGGAGCAATTGGGTTGATTTGTGGGGGTTTGATGAGATTGGATTGGAGGTATGATTCTAGGGTTTGAATTTGGGGGTTGAATTTGGATTTGATTTGCTAGGTTCAATTGAATTGCGCATGCATAAATTGAATTGAGATTTGGATTGATTTTGGATGTGATTTGGCCTAATTAATTAAGGGTTTGATTTTAGGGTTTGATTTGGGGTTTTATTGGTTGTGGATTAGATGAGTAATTAATGCCAGGGATTTGCTCGGATTGATTTCGCAGGTTCGTTCGAGTTGGTTGGAGATCTCTGGGGTCGTTGTGGTTCGACTTGAGGCAAGAGGATTCTTGCTAACTTTATATAATTTTTATAAATTGATTATGCCTAGTATTTCATAATTAACTTTACCATTTGCTTGAGCGATTTAAATTGGATTAATTGACTATATAGATTCTTGGTTGAAAATGGGTGTGTGTGCGTGTGTTAGTATTTTGTCTCGTATTGTGTTGAATAAATGTTGACGTGGTAGTCAATTATGACTAAATGTGATTGATTGTTGTTGATAGTGTTTGTTGACACTTGTGTGTGTGTTGGGTTGTGTATGTCGACACTTGTGTGTGTTGGCGGTTGTGTGTTAAATTGTGTGCGTGCTGGCAGTTGTATGCTGGGATTGTGCGTTTGTGTGTGAATGTTTGTGTGTGAATGTGTGTATGCTGGGATTGACTGATGTGGATTGATTGTTGTTGTTTGATTGTGGCGGATTGATTGTTATGGATTGGTGTTGTGGATTGATTGTCGTGGATTGATTGGATTATTGATTTTAAAGTTTCTTGGTTGAATATGTATATATATGTGTGATATGTGTTAATCGTTGTCGTGTGTAATAATTGATTGGGTGTCGGTGTGGTGATGGTTGGTTATGGAGTCGGGGAGAGGGTGTGACCTCATCCGACCGCGTGAGGGTGTGACCTCCGTTGGTTAAGGCTAGGGTGGATGGTTGAAAGTCCCATCCGGTGGTGGGTTGGATTGGAGGTGTTGGTTGGTTGCCTTGTGTCGTGTTTGATTGGATGTTGGTGTGATAGTTGATTGTAACTAATTGTGATCTTGGTTTCCCACTTTAAGGGTGCGGGCCAACATGGAATAGGTTGGGACTGGGCGGCATCGGAAGGGGTGACTGGTCCATGTCCTCCATGGTTGGTTTCCCACTTTAAGGGTGCGGGCCAACACGGGATAGGTTGGGACTGGGCGGCGCCGATTGCTTTCCCACCTTGAGGGTGCGGGGCACGGGGTGGCTGGTCCAGGTCCTCCATGGTTGTTTTCCCACCTTGCGGGTGCGGGGCAACATGGGATAGGCCGGGGCGTTGATCGTCTCACCCATTGCTTGATAGTTGTGTATGATTGGTTGTTGTGTGTGATTGGTTGTGTGTGTGATTGGTTGTTGTGTGTGTGTTGGCAAATTGTGTATGTGTTGGATTGTGTGTGTTGACTTTTGTGTGTGTGTTGACAGTTGTGTGTGTTGGATGGTGTGTGTTGACAGTTGTGTGTAATTGGCTGTTGTGTGTGATTGGTTGTGTGTGTGATTGGCTGTTGTGTGTGATTGGTTGTTGTGTGTGTGTTGACAGTTGTGTGTATTGACCTTTGTTGTGTTGGCAGTTGTGTGAGTTAGATTGTGTGTTGACAGTTGTGGGCGTTGATAGTTGTGTGTGTTGACATTTGTGTGTAGTGACAGTAGTGAGTTCGGTATGTTTGGTTAGCCTTGGTTACATGTTGGTAGTAAGATATGTATATATGTTTTGTAAGTTGATAATTGAGGTGTTATTAGTAGAGAAATTAGATTGGATCATTTTATTCGTTTATGCTTGTGATAAAAAAGAGGTTAGTATAGTGTAGAGTTGGATAAGTATGGGTACTTGATCGGTTATGTGATAGTGTGTGTTTATGTTTTGTGTTTTGACGTGTGATTGGTTGGTTGGTATGAGAATGATTAAGTATAGTTGATATTATGATATAGGTATATATATTGTGTGGCATGTTGTTGCTTGGTATGAGTTGTTGATATGTTAAAGCTGTGTTTTTAACTGTTTTGGCTTGAGGAGTCTTGCCAGTCTTTCAAAAGACTGACCAGCTTCGGTTTACGTGCCGCGGTTGGCTGGGGTTTCGGGTCCCTCAGTCAACTGGTCTTTGCAGGTTTGTAGCAACAAGCGGGTTCTGGATCACAGATTGGTCTTCACAGTTAAAGATTTTGTTTTGCATCGGATTTGAAAATGTTGTATTCGCTTCCGTGTTTTGGATATAAATTGTTGCATTAACTGGATGACAGGTTTTAGTATTGATTCAATCTTGAGCAGGGATTATTGTTGATGATTTTTATGTAATTGGAAGAGTTTTGGATTTCTTTTCTTTTAAAACCGCCTTATAGTCCTTCGGGACTATGGCACTGTAGCACCTCTGGCCCGGGGTGTTACATATATACTAATATACTATAGTATATCATTATATTTCATATAGTTACACTTATATACTATAGTATTTCATTAAATCTAGTATACTTAGACTTATATGCTATAGTATTTCATTAAATTTCGTATAGTTACACTTATATACTATAGTATTTTATTATATTTCATATAGTTATACTTATATACTATAGTATTTCATTAAATTTCATATAGTTACACTTATGTACTATAGTATTTCATTAAATATAGTATACTTAGACTTATCTACTATAGTATTTCATTATATTTCATATAGTTACACTTATGTACCATTGTATTTCATTATATTTCATATAGTTACACTTATGTACCATTGTATTTCATATAGTTACACTTATGTACTATAGTATTTCATTACATCTAGTATACTTAGACTTATATACTATAGTATTTCATTATATTTCATATAGTTACACTTATATACTTTAGTATTTCATTAAATCTAGTATACTTAGACTTATATACTATAGTATTTCTTTATATATCATATAGTTACACTTATGTACTATTATATTTCATATAGTTACACTTATGTACTATTAGTATTTCATTAAATATAGTATACTTAGACTTATGTTAAGTCTATAGTACACTTAGACTTATATACTATAGTAAATAATTAAATTATTCTAAACATTATGTTAAGTCTAATTTAAATGACGCTTATGAAAATATAACCTAGAATATTTAAATAAATTTAACAAATATTGTTAAAGATTTAAATATGGTTGAAGCGATAAGGAAAATTACATAAAATTATTTTAGCCTAAGTTAAAATTGCTATAATTTAACTTTGGGGTTAAAATAAATATTATAATTTTTATAAATTAATTTGGGCTGAAATTGTAATTTATTAATTTTGGCGGAGGGCATAATTGCCACAAATTGGAAAGTCGGGGCCGCGAGTGTAATTACCCGGAAATGGCCATCTTCAACCTCCGTCCAGCAGCCCTGAAGCTCCATTTTCGAGCCTTCAATGGCCGATTTCGGGTACAATCTGAGCTCTAAAAATTCGTCCAAGTCATGGGAATTTAAGAGTAGACAATCCCGCATCTAATGGGGTGATTTTTTCGGATTAAAAGCCCCCGAATATTCTCTAAATTATCCATCTTCATCCGAATGGGCATTTAGGGCGAAATCTTTTGCATTCAAAATTGGATTGAATTACATTCAAATGGGAGGAGGTATCCTAGGGATCTTGTTGATGGCGTTCACACCTTCAAAACCCCCTATAAATAGGACCCCGACCTCACTTCCATCTCATCCAATTTCAGAGTTGAAGTTTCGAACCACAAAAACCATTACCGGTCTGTTCTTGTGAGAAATTAGAGAGAGTTAGAGTTCCGTTGGAGACGATTCCGGCACCACTAGAAGCGCACTCGAGTCCTATTCAAAAACTCAGAAGGAGTCGCCGTCGTGCAACCACCGGAGATGCCCCAAATCTCCCTTTTTTTTCCGGCGACGTGCAGGTTCGAATCGGTTTAGTCGTGCGCGTAAGCTATGCGCACGAGCTTTTACCCTCACTTTTCGAAAATGCCCATTATACCCCTGTGTGCGTAGCTTATGCGCATCAGATCATGCTGCTAAGCTACGCGCACGAAATCGCGTCCATTTAGATAAAAAAAACGCGTGTATTTAGCCTTTTCGTAGTAATATGGGTCATTGAATCTTAGGAATGAACTTGCGTTTAACGTTTAGTATATTAAATATATTTTTTTTAGAAGAAAAGAATTAGATTGAGCCTAGCAATGTGTGTAGTTCAGACTAGAGCATTTTTGTTGGTGAGAACCCGATATTCTGAGTCGAATCTCAAGTTAGATACAAACGGTGAAAAACTGCATGAGTTTGGCTATTCTATTCGCCGAGCGATCACCTCTCAAAAAATGTGTTTGATGTGGATTTTCTGTAGAGAGAAAAATGGAGGTCGATCAGTAAGGATATCTGCCATAATTATTAAATGTAGAGATATAGAATATTAATTATAAACCTATAGTTTAATAAACATGAATCTGTGTTTATGAGATTCATATATACAACATTGTTTTTACAAAAAGATTCATATATACAACTTTGAGCATATTCTTGTTTGATATTTTTCTTCCTTGATCTATGAGGCTCATATATTGCATGTTAATCTTCATATATAATCATATGAGGTTCATACTTATTCTTCTAAAACATTGATCTACATAAATATACTAGAGCTAGGTTTATATGTTATGTGTTAAGAAATGGCGGACGTACACAGGGCCTAGTGGGGCTGTAGCCTCCATTGGGATTTTATAATTAAAAAAAAAGTTTTTTTTATAATTTTTTTCCAAAGTTTTTTTTTTTGAGTTTTTCTTCAAAAAATTTCAAACTAATTTTTTTAGTTTTCAATTTTAAAAATAATTTTTATATAGGATTTGTTATGCATAACTCTCAAAAATACTAAAATTTATCCAAATTTGGACACAATTTTCCAATAGAAAATGTAATATTTTCTCATTATTTATCCTTATTTGTGCTAAAATTTTCAAATTTTAGGGTTTATGGAATTGTAAATTTTGCAAATTAATTTTATACAAATTTGTTGAGATTACGCAGTGAAAGTAGTCTGTAATGATGAAATTTGTGTAATTTTTTGTCAGTTTTAATTAAAATTTCATTTGAAGTTCGGATATAGAGTTTGTTGTTTGAAATTAAAGTTGTTTGTGTAAAATAGATGGTAGACCTAAAAATCACGGTTTAGGGTTTTGTATAAGGTAGACGATAATTTTTTCTCTTCAATATTTTAGCCCCCAATAGACTAAAATCATGCGTCCGCCCATGGTGTTAAGGTTCGTATATTATATATCTAAGGTTCCTATGTAATAACGTTAAGGTTCGTATATAATAATGTTCAGAAACCAAACTGTAATATTTTTGAAAAAAGGGTAAAATTTGTAAATATTTTGGGGGGAAACAAAACCAATTGTGATTATGGGCAAATTTTGGGTGTTGTTAATGAGAATTGAACTTGTGATCTCTCAATCTTCACAAAGAAAATATCACTAGAACACGCATACCTCGTGTTTTATCAGTTGCATGATCGATCAATGCGTATGGAAAGCTGAAACCATCCCTATGTTGGCAGTAACCGTGATTTGCATCTGATCTAAACTGCGATGGAAACACGATAATTAAGGATATTGTTAATAGATTAATCAACACGATAATTAAGGATATCTTCTCAAATAAGGTAGTTAATAGATATTTTAATTAAAAGAAGATAATTAAGGATATTGTTAGAGGAGAGAGGAAATCATATCTTTCTTCCAAAATCGCTCCATTCCGCTGATACATTTTCTTCTTGTTCAACGATTTTTCAGCGTTCATGAATATCGTTCATGCATTTATGAATATCGATGGATGTGAATATCTCCACTTAAAACATGAATATCACCACTTGATTTTTTTCAGCGTCCTAATGCTTTGCAATAGATTTGTAAAAAAATTCTTGTTACTTTTGTCATTGTTTCTTGAATATCGTTCATGTTTATATGAATATCTTTGTTTAATATGTGGATATCACCAATTAAAGACATGAATACCACAACTTAAAATATGAATATCACCACTTAATAATATATGAATAACATAATCAATTACACGAATATCATAATCACTTACATGAATATCACACTCAAGTACATGAATAACATAACTCAATTCATGAATATCGATCACTACCAATTACATTAATATTACCACCCAATATCATGAATATTAACACATATTACACGAACATTACCCCCGATATCGTGAATATTACATGAATATCACTATTCAATTCATGAATATCGATCACTACCCAATTGATAGTGATATTGGGTAGTGATCGATATCGTGAATATTACACGAACATCACCCCCGATATCGTGAATATTAGTTAACTGAAATGGTTTCCTTTTTAAAAACAATTGACTCATTCCCTGCATAATCTCAACCAAGATGGAGGTCAACTGCACAAAGCTTGTGTAGGAAGCTAGCCATAGTTTTACTGCAATGGAGTACTTGCAACAAATTACAAGATGGAAGTCAACTGCACAAATCTTGCATAGAAAGCTGAAGACAGAGTCCTAATGCTTAAATGGAGCACTTGTCAAATCATCTTCCGTCACAGTCACACTTGCAACATATGACCACCGCAACAACCACCATTCTCCCGAGCCCCGAACTGCGATGGAAACACGACCGCAGTTTCACAACATCACCGCCAGCCTCTCCCCCTACCCCGAGTATTTCGTCTTCAACCACTACCTAACCTTCACCAACATAGCCGCCACATCGGTAAAACCGTCTGCGTTGTGGACAATGTTGAAATGGAACGCCTCCTCTCCCACAATCCATCCCTCTCCGCGCTCCAAAACATCCTTACCTTCCACGTCTTGCACGACTGCTATAATGTCGCCGCTCTGCGGCGCTCCGTGGATGCCATCCCCTGTTTCGGCGGTGGCGACGCCGGCGTCATCGTCGCTAGATCCCCCTACAAGCGCGTCGAGTTCCACCTCACCGTCGCCAGTAAGATCCGCTTCACAGTCCCCTTCGTCGGATTCTCCGAGTTCCAGAGGCAAATCAAATTTGTGAAGAAGACGTACGTCTCCGTGATCCAGATCCGAAATCTCCTCTCGACTCTTGATATTCTCTCTCCTTGCAACCGCAAATGTCGGAGTTGATTTTGTCGAAAAGGCGGTCTTCGGGGCGCATGCTCTTGCTGTCCAGGAAGGGATGGGCGCCAAGCCCCCGCAGGTGGTGGTAGAGGAGTCCGGCCACCTTTTGCTTGGTGTCGATTCCCCGGTGGTTTATGAAGACGTCGTATTTGGAGGAGGCGGAGGAGGGCAATTTTGGGGAGGAGAGGAGAGAGGAAGTCGAGGTTGAAGGAAAGAGTAATCGAAGAAGCTTGTAAAAGAAAAATTGGAAACTGGATCTTATGCTGTGATTTGGATAGAGAAAATTCCTAAAATCATGGGATTTGGGTCAATCTGGTGTGTGCATCCCATTATACAAAATTTGCACCCTCTTACATTCAATCCAGACCATTGATTTACTTCTAATCTAAAGGCTCTAATTTATACTTCCGTTTTACCCTAAATGTTTGTTTCACCATAACCAAAATCTATATATATATATAAATATGTATTAGAAACTAAACTTATAAATATATAAAAGATTAGTAATGTTTCAGATAAATGAATAACTTGCCCGACAAACTTAATTATAAGCCTGAGCCACTCACTCTCTAATGTCCAAATTGAGGATAATTTAGAACTCCAAATATCCATCCCCAAAATGGCAATTCATCATATGAAAATGATTATTACCGTATAAAATAAAATGATGCACATATAAATAAAAAGTTACGCACATACAGGCAAAAACTTATGCACTTTTAAAACTCATATATGCACGTATAATAAAATTTTGTGCACTTTTTGAATGTGCACAAATTCACGTTCACACAGTCAAAAACTTATGTACATGCAAGCAAAAGCTTGTGCACATTTGAAAAGTGCATATATTTTTACTTATACTAGTAGGGTTCGCGTGCGCACGCGAGGATTGATGTAATTGTTTCATAAGGATAAAAATGAAGTAGATATTATAATCAAGCACGTCATCCAATAGCGCATTGAGTAGTATATGGTTAAACATAATAACACAAGTTATTTAATGAAATACCTGAACAATGTTAAAAATGTCACTAACAAGCATTCAAACCAAATGTCACTAATAAACATAAATTAACATAGCATTATCATTAAAAACTGTTTTGATTCATGCTCGAGTGGTCCGGCGCAAAGAAGATCTTAGAACCATTGCCATATCTTCCGTATCTTCAAGTGAGAACTCAGTTTGAAGAAGTTGAATTTGAAGATGTAAAGCACACGAGATGGAATTAAATATGAAATGCGAAAATTGATAAATTAACATGAAGTGAGAATTACCGTTTGCTGTTCATTTTGGCTAGTGAAAATCTCATACGGTGTTTGGGGGTTACGGTTGAGGACTTCAATCATTTTTTCATTGATCCTCTCTTTCTCTGCCAACAGTCCGGTGATTTTTTTTTATCTTGATTTTGTATGCTTCGCATAAATTCGACAACTGTTTAAAAGCCCATTGCCCGCTCAAGTAACAATTTTTGTTGTTTTGAAGTAAGTACGCAATTAAATTTATTATGAGTATGTATGAAGAAAATTACGACTGATTACCGCCATTGGGTCTGGTTGTCCTCCTGGCAGTTTGAAGTATATCCCACAATTCTTGACACACTGTATTTTGGGGTCTGTAACCACCGGTTGTGTTGGCTACCATAGTATCTAGAGATATGTTCAAATATAGATTATTGGTATAAGTTGTATGTTGATAGTAGTGTTTCACCCATATTCAATTGTTATAGTAACTGGAATTTTAACATGTATGTAATGAAATAAAGCCAAGAATATTAAATTGTCTTGAAACACTACATATTTTATCTACTTAGTCATAGTGATCTGATTAAGATTTGAATGAGATTAATCAACACCTGGAATTACATTATATATTTAAAATAGTCATTTCTGCAGTTTCAGACAAGAGAAAAGACAAATTTCTAATATGAGCAATGAGTTTAGATTTACATAATAGTCAGATACAAAACAAAAGATTGATCATACAAAATTATAGAAAGCGCAAGGGATACGAAATGCCATAGTTAAGAATTGCTATTCAATTGTCTTAAATGTCCTGCATAATAAAATTGGATTTCATTCTTCATATTTAACAACCTTAAGAAGAGAACCAGTGATGGGTACGAAATGCCAGTGAAGCATTTACACAATGTAACCATATATATGGTAGTAATATCATATAAGTGATTCCAATTTCCTTTTTCCAACAAGAAGAAAACGATTTAAGAAGAATATCATATAAGTAAAACAACCAAACCCTAATAAACCAAATAAACATCTTTAGACTGGCATTCCATCAACACATTGAGGTAGCCTCTAATCTCATATCCTTATAGGCATTTATCAAACAATTTGAAAGTCGCAAATTTTAAAACATTTAGTAATCACACATCAAACTACCACAAACCCATAATTTCTTGAAATCTGAAATTAAATTCGATATTGTGCAGTCTTGAAGAAATGGATATAGGCAAAAAGAAATTTAAAGTCTTTGAATAGAGTAATGGAGTAGAAAGTGGGTAAAATCGAAAGCTATGTTGATACCAGTCACTTACTTAATAACGTACCTTAAGATCTTTTGAAAGTAAGAGAGGGCAAAAACACATATGAGTTTGTAAAGATAAAGGTGTCGCTGTGAGGAGTGAATTTCAAGGTGTGGTATTGGATTTGGAGGACGGGGCTGAGATCGGTGCAGAATTAAAAGAGAACCGTGCTTAAGGGGTACATATGAGGGATGATATGATGGACTTGTTTGACTTTTAGGTTTCCATAATAAATGCATATGCTTTACGAAGTTGACGGATAGGACTTTACAATGTTTTTGTAGAAAATAAGGTGTGTACATATGAACCGTATTTAAATTGTTTTACACATGTAAACTATGAAGTGAGTGTACACATTTTAAATATACAAAAACAATATACATATAATTCATACAATACAAGCAACCAGAATATACATGAAAGACAATCAAAATTAACATGAGCAAACAAAATACATATATATATACACACAAAATAGCCATAATTACACAACCATAATTAAATCGTAATTCTCTTGCCTCTCCACTACTCCACCAAATAACAACAAGAATATACATGAAACACAACCAAAATTAATATCAATAAACACAATATACATAAATTACAACCATAAGTACACAAAGATGTGATCAAACTGTAATTCTATTGCCTCTGCACTACTCCACCAAAATAAATAAAGAAAAAAACTAAACACATAATATTCATGAAACACAACCAAAACATAATACAACCATAAAACAATATACACCTTTGCAGAATTCAAAAACAATATACATATAATTTTATACAATAAGAGCAATCAGAATATACAAGAAACACAACCCAAACAGAATGCAATCCTAATTGCAAGTAGAATATACACAAAATACAACCACAATTACATGCAGCTGTAATCAAGCCATAATTCGTGTGCATCTGCAGAACCCAAAAACAATATATATATATAGAGAGAGAGAGAGGGGCGCTCAGGTAAAACGAGTCTTGTGGTGAAACGAGTGCATAATTTTGGAGCGTTGGATTGAGGATGATAGATGGCTAGATTAGGAGAGAGAAAATAGGGTGTAGTGGGGGTGTGAATCATGGAATAAATATCACCACCAAAATAGGCAGTTAGAAGGAGATTGGAGAGAGAAAGATTGGAGAGAGAAAACGTTGATTCGATCCAGAAATTTTTAAACCGTTCTGCATATCGATACAAAAAATCTGCATATCGACACGAAAATTGTGAAGCATATCGATACAAAAAATCTGCATATCGACACGAAAATTGTGAATATCGTTTAATGTTCTTTGCATATCTGTTTATTTTGTTCATGTTCCATCGTATTCATGCTGATATTCACTGTCTTATGTCTGATATTCAAGTATGGTGAGTGCTTATTCATTATGTATATAATGCATCCACTGAATTGAAAAAAAATGTGCATATCAAAACACATTATTTGAATATCGTTCAAGTATTTCTGAATATCTGTTATTCGGTATCATACATATCTCATCCACATAAATGAATATCATAGTCATGGGCAAGGAAATAATTCATAATTACAAGTTGTATATCATACAAGTAAATTATGCATATCACTGTATAAAAAATGCATATCCCATCCACATAATTGCATGGCCGCGATCGCTGCCCTTGAACCGCGCCCGCGACTTGTTCTTTCCTAGCACTCAGCGAGATCTTCCTTGGCCGCGCTCGCGGCTTATTATGCATATCAATGTATAGAAAATGCAAAAGTCATCCACACAAATGAATATCACATTCACGGCCAATGAAATAATATATCATAAAAAAATACATATCATACAAGTATATATATTATGCATATCAATGTATGGAAAAATGCATATCTCATCCACACAAATGAATATCACAATCACGACAGTGAAATAATCTATAATAACAAATTGCATATCATACAAGTATTATCTGCATATCAATGCATGAAAAATGCATATCTCTTCTATACAACTGAACATCACATTTACGACCACTGAAATAATTCATAATTACAAATTGTATATCATACATGCATATTCTGCATATCACTACATGGGAAATGCATATCTCATCCAGACAAATGAATATCACATTCAATGTCAGTGTTGTTTCGAATTGCGACAGAGCATCTTTAATCTGTAATAATAAGCTACTTCAGGAAATCATATGCCTCAAATTCTGTGAAGTATACTCGAGTTTCATCTAAATTTACCCAAAAAGCCTTTATTACCTCTTAATTACGCCACCAAAAACTTAGAATAATGTATTATACTATTATGTCATACAAAAATCACTTGTAAATCCAGTATTCGGTACCTATGAAGAGTTGAGGTTGTTGAGAAGCCAGCAATTCCAAACAAGTGATTCCCACCGAGTCTTCGTTTCCCTACCAAATAAGTTATTAGCCAAAGAATGAAGCTATGAAATATGAATTGAGAAAATAGACTGAACTCCCAACCCTAATTGAACTCAGTTAGATAAAAAATTAAACACTTTTACCAAAAGTAATACTGGATTTTACTCAGCACAAACAACCAATTAAACTGAAATTTGAAGAATCGTCATGGAAAAAATAGGAAAAATGAGAGAACGGAAAGAGGAAAATCACACCCGTCCTTTGGAGAAGAGGGAGACGCCGGCAGATCTGGGCTCGACGAGGTGCTCACCGGTGTGGAGAGCAAGGTTGAGGGGGCTCGGTGAGGTATGCCCATCGGTACGGGGCAGGCGCGCTGCGGTGTAGGAGAGAAGGTCGTCGGTGGTCTGGTGCAGGTTTCGCAGCGGCACGGTGGGTGAGCGAGGCTGAGCGGGAGATGAGTCGAAGACGGTGAATCGCAGCAACTCCGGCGATGAAGTGCAGCAGCTCCGGCGGATTTGGCTGGGCGCGGGTGTGGGTCGGTGAGGCGGGCTCGGATCTGGGCACTGTTGTGGCCGCCGGTGGCTCGCGGGAGGGCGCGAGGGAGAAGCTGGTGTTTCGGGTGGTGCGACAGAGACAAGAAAGAGAATGAGAGGGATGAAGAAAGAAAATGAAAAGAAATATATGGAAATGGGATTGAATGACCGAAATTTTAGGAAAGAGGGGTGATTGATATCCCATAAAAGTAGGAAATTGGAAAATTCTGATGTGGGTAATTTTATTTTTTAAATTTGTGTCCTTCTAAATTAAATCTCAGCCCTTCTTTTTAATCTAATCCAATGCTCCAGATTTGTGCACTCGTTTCACCACAAGAGCTCGTTTTACTAGAGCATAGATCTATATATATATATATATATAATTTATACAATACCAGTAACCAGAATATACATGAAATACAATCTATAATTTATACAACACTGCCAACCAAAATATATATGATATACAACCAAAACAGAATACAACCATAATTGCAAGCAGAATATACACACAATACAACCATATTTACATGAAGCTATAATAAAACCATAATTCTTCTACCTCTACAAAATTCAAAAACTATATACGTATCAGCAAAATTGAAAAACAATATACCTATAATTTATACAATATCAGCAACCAGAATATACATGAAACACTACCAAAACAGAATACAACCATAACATGAACCTACATGACCGAGACCGAGCCCCTAGAGAGTACGACGAAATTAAGAGCAAAAGATTACCTAAAATCAAAAGTGATCACTAAATTAAGAGCAAAAGACAACTATATGAAACCGTATGCACAAAATACAACTATAATTACATGAAACTGTAATCAAACCGTAATTATCTAGCTTGTGCAGAATTCAAAAGCAATGTACATATAATTCATACAATACCAGCAACCAAAATATACATTAAACACAACCAAAATTAACATAAGCAAACAGAATATATAAACAAAATACAACCATAATTACACAGAGCCATAATCAAACTATACATGAAATACAACCTATTATTTATACAACATTGGCAAGCAAAATATATATGAGACACAACCAAAACAGAATACAACCATAATTACAAGCAGAATATATACACAATACAACCATAATTACATGACACTATAACAAAATCATAACTCTTCCGCCCCTGTAGAATTCAAAAACAACATATGCCTCTGCAAAATTAAAAAACATTATACATATAATTTATACAATACCAGCAACCAGAATATAAAAGAAACACAACCAAAATTAACATGATCAAACATAATATATACACAAAATACAACCATAATTACACAGAGCCATAATCTAACAGTAATTTTGCCTCTACACTACTCCACCAAACACAAGCAAAATTAGTATTAGTAAACACAATATACACAAATTACAGCCATAATTACACAAATCTGTAATCAAGTTGTAATTCTATTGCGTCTGCACTACTCCAACAAAATAAAAAAAGAAAAAACATAAACACAGACCGAACAACAAACCCCAAAAAAAAATATGAAACAACCATCGTTTCCGAATGGCAAGGCCAAAAATTGTCACTACAACTATAAACCTAGAATAACAATTTAATACACCACTCAATACATACAAACATGTAACTCACAATCACCACAAAATAAAAAACAACAAAACAATGCACAAACAGTGTAGCTATAATAATTACAATCAAAGACAGACAAAACAGTATAGCTATAATAATTACAATCAAAGACAGACAAAACAGTATAGCTATAATAATTACAATCAAAGATAGACAAAACAGTATTACAATCGAAGACATAGACAAGAAATACCTATATAATGAACGCGACAGCACAAGACAAACGCAATAAATCTAAGATAAGAAATGTAAAAATAGAAAGAATCTGAGATCGGATAGCAGTAAAATACAAAACAACAACACAATGCACAAACAGTCTAGTAATCGGAGACAAATACAAACCTTAAATATAATGACCGCGACGGCACAATTACCACGACAACACAAGACAAACACAAAAACCCAAAGATGAGAACTCTGGAAACAGATGGAATCCCACATAAAAGGCCGAAAGAAGCAAAAGCAGAAATTAGGGTTAGATGGAGAAAGAGGAACTCGCAAAGATTAACAAAATGGAAGATTCGAAAATGGAAGCAGAGAAAAAAAACGATAGTGATGAACGAAGATCGGATCACAGATTGAGATAGCCAAACAGTAAAACCAAATTCACAAACGAAGATAGCAAAAGAACGAAAGCGATATATATGAACGAATATCAAATCACATATGGAGATGGCCAAACAGTAAAACCAAATTCACAGACGAAAATGGTGAAACAAAAATTCGCAGATAGACATAAATCTAAGATGATAACTCTAGAAACATAAGGAATCTCACATAAAAGGCAAGAAAAAACAAAATCAGAAATTAGGGTTAGATGGCGAAAGAGGAATTCGCAGATAAAAATTAACAAAATGGAAGATTTGAAAATTGAAGTAGAGGAAATAAACGATAGTGATGAACGAAAATCGGATCACAGATGGAGATGGCCAAATAGCAAAACCAAATTCACAGACGAAGATGGCGAAAATCTCCAAAACAGTAAAACCAAATTCACAGACGAAGATGGCAAAAAAGAAATTCGCATACAGACCAAAAAGCCAAATTCACAGACAAAGATGTCGAAAGATAAATTCGCAGATAGAGAAGAGTGTCGAGGAGGCAGCGAGCGGACGGAAACAGAAGAGTATCGAGGAAGAAGAACCCGAAAAAGACGGAAGCAGCGAGCGTAAACCCTAACAGCCACAGCCAACCGAAGGACCCAAAAGCGTAGCCCAATACAAAAGCTTGTGATCTACACGTGACACGGGCTACTGTTCATTTCCGCGAGCTAGACTTTTAGAGTAAGTAAGATGTGCATGAATTGTAAAAGTGCATAAGTTTTTGCCTATATATATGTAAATTTTTGCTTATATGTGCATCATTCGCATTTTACAAGATAATAATCATTCTCACATGATCAAACCCCCTATAAAATTAAGGGTTTGATCATGTGAGAATGATTATTACAAAATAAAACGAGAATGATATATGCACATACATGAAAAAAACTTACACATACATGCAAAAATTTATGCACTTTTAAAACTCATGCACATATAAGCACAAATTTATGCACTTTTCGAATCTGCACAAGTTTTTGCTTGCGTGTATAATTTTTTTACTGTGTGAGAGTGAACATTCGAAAAGTGCATAAATTTGTGCTTATATGTGCTTTAGTTTTGAAAGTACATAAAGTTTTACATGTATGTGTATAATTTTTTACTTATATGTGTATTATTCTCATTTTACACGGCACCTGATCAATGCCCATAAAATTATGCTAGATTGATTCTCCAATTTTCAATAAAACCAACTTAAAATTTGGCATACCCTATATACACGCAAGTTTTTAGCTTTACACACGCGGTTTGGTGTGCCAAAAATAGGCATGCAGGCATAAGGTTATTGTTTGGAAAAAATGTGGTAAAATTAGTACACCAAAAGAAAGCGTACCAAAAATAGGGTAAAGATTTGACACGCCAAAATATAGCATACCAGACATATGAGCCTTTAATTGGGCCTTAAATGACTGGCCCAATTAAAGGCTCATTTGGCGCGCCCGAAAATGGTGCACCAAATTGAAGCCCAATTGGCACGCCATCAGCTGGCGCACCAATTTGGCACCGAATTGTTGTTCTTCTATACATTAAATTCATTCATTTATTTTATTTAAGTTTAAGATAAAGGTAACGTATTATAATTTGTAAACAAAATAAGGAAAATTTCAATTGGTATATATAATTTCGGTTGGTGTCACACGTATTAATTTTAACTATACGATATAACCATAATATAAAACCATAGTATATAACTATACGGTATAATAATAGTATATAAATATATGATATAACAATAATATATAACTATATGATATAACCATAGTACATATCTATACAATATAACAATAGTATATAACTATACGATATAATTATAGTATATAGGTGTATAACTATACGATATAACCATAGTATATAACTATAAGATATAACAATAGTATATAACTATACAATATAACCATATAATATAAATATATGTTATGACAATAGTATATAAATGTACGATATAACCATAGTATATAACTATACGATATAATAATAATATATAACTATACGATATAACTTAGTATGAAAATATATGATATAACAATAGTGTATAACTATATGAGATAACCATAGTATATAACTATACGATATGACAATAGTATATAACTATACGATATAACCATAGTATATAAATATATGATATGACAATAGTATATAACTATACGATATAACCATAGTATATAACTATACGACATAACTATAGTATATAACTATATGATATAACAATAGTGTATAACTATAAGATATAACAATAGTATATAACTATACGATACAACCATAGTATATAACTATACGATATGACAATAGTATATCCTTATACGATATAACCATAGTATATAACTATATGATGTAACAATAATATATAATTATATGATATAACTATGGTATATAACTAATATGATATAACAATAGTGTATAACTATACGATGTAACCATAGTATATAACTATATAATATAACAATAGTATATAACTATACGATATAACTATAGTATATAGGTGTATGGCTATACGATATAACCATAGTATATAACTATAAGATATAACAATAGTATATAACTATACGATATAACCATAGAATATAAATATATGTTATGACAATAGTATATAAATGTACGATATAACCATAATATATAACTATACGATATAACAATAATATATAACTATACGATATAACTTAGTATATAAATATATGATATAACAATAGTGTATAACTATACGATATAACCATAGTATATAACTATACGATATGACAATAGTATATAACTATACGATATAACCATAGTATATAAATATATGATATGACAATAATATATAACTATACGATAAAACCATAGTATATAACTATACGACATAACTATAGTATATAACTATATGATATAACAATAGTGTATAACTATACGATATAACCATAGTATATAACTATATGATATGACAATAGTATATACCTATACGATATAACCATAGTATATAACTATACGATGTAACAATAATATATAACTATATGATATAACTATGGTATTTAACTAATATGATATAACAATAGTGTATAACTATACGATATAACAATAATATATAACTATATGATATGACAATAGTATATAACTATACGATATAAACATAGTATATAACTATACGATATAACAATAGTATATAACTATAAGATATAACCATAGTATATAACTATACGATATAACAATAGTATATAACTATATGATATAAACATAGTATATAAATATACGATATAACAATAGTTATAACTATACGATATAACAGTAGTATATAACTATACGATATAACCTTAGTATATAAATGATATGACAATAGTATATAACTATACGATATAACCATAGTATATAACTATAGTATATAGTATACGATATAAACATAGTATATAACTATAAGATATAACTATAGTATATAACAATAGTTATAACTATACGATATAACAATAGTATATAACTATACGATATAACCTTAGTATATAAATGATATGACAATAGTATATAACTATACGATATAACCATAGTATATAACTATAGTATATACTATACGATATAACAATAGTATATAACTATAAGATATAACAATAGTATATAACTATACGATATAACCATAGTATATAACTATACGATATAACCATAGTATATAACTATACGATATAACCATAGTATATAACTATACGATATAACCATAGTATATAACTATAATCTTTAACGAATAATATTACATTTATTATAAAATTTTGACGAACTATTATGCATTACTAAGGTTACAAACTAACTACGTACGGAATTTATACATATAACTACGACAAAAAGTTTCTCTTAATTTTGTATACATATATAGTACTTAATTTTCCGGACTATCCGTGTAATTTTTATCTGAATCCGATCCGGGTGATTTTTCCAGATACTTGGACCGGATACGGATCAGAATATTTTGCTTACCGGATATCCGGGAATCCGGTATTATTAATATAATATATATATATATATGTGTGTTTTTATAACTAATATACAATGTTTAATTAGTTTCGATGATCTCAAAATGATGCTTGTACATTTTTAAGTAATTAAACCACTTCAATTCTCCAATACAACATTCCTTATTTTATTTCTTCTAATAAAAACAACCTTGATTATTATTCTTATAAAATTAAAACCCTAAATCATGTACTAATTGTCGTCTCACTAAACAAAGCAAATATGTTTTTTTGTCAAGACTGTGTGTTCATCATTGAATTGAATTTTGATTATATAAGTTAAAGTTAAAACTTTATATATACTTGCCAATTCCTCTTATTAAAGCAAATATATATGTTTATGGTTTTCAATCTGAAAAGGTTGACAAGTTTAATTGTTTGAAAAAATTACAGGGACTTGCAAATGGTGCTGATGTTTGACATTTAGTTTGCACTTTGCGCATTGTTAATTTTGATGGAATTGAAAAAAGTAATATTTGGATTTAATTTTTAATAGGTTTTCTAGTAACCGGATAATTTGGATATCCGAGTCGAATATCCGATCCGATCTGGATAATATATATCGGATATCCGGTCTGAAATGGACCGGATACGGATAGGAGTTTTGTAAATATTTTTTACCGGATATCCGACATACCGGACCGGACCGGATATATCCGTTTGTTCACCCCTAAGTGCCGACAGTGCATATATTTGACCAATTGAACTCATTATCTCATATTAATAGGGAAATCCTATATACACACGTTTCATTGTCTAAACGCACACTATTTTGTGCGTTAAGGCTAAACGTACAGGTTGGTGCGTTAAGAGTAAACGTATAAGGGGGCAGAAGGGTCCTTTTAGGCAAAATTGGGGAAAATAGTGGTGTGTTAACACTTAACGCACAACATATGTGCGTTAAGTGTTAACGCACAGGCGGATGGGCCAGGGCCTTGTAAGGCCTAGTCCAGCACAGCTGTGCGTTAAGCTTTAACGCACAGATGTGCGTTAAGCTTTAACGCACAGATGTGTGTCAACACTTAACGCACCCATATGCGTTAAGTGTTGACGACGCTTCCCTTTCCTTTTCCCGTTTCCCATTCCAGATCTGCGAGCGAGCGGCGGCCGAGCTTTTTTGTTTTTGATTTCCCTCTTAGTCAGCTTAAAAACCGAGCAT
This sequence comes from Rheum nobile, assembly GCA_027886185.1. Lineage (NCBI taxonomy): Eukaryota > Viridiplantae > Streptophyta > Magnoliopsida > Caryophyllales > Polygonaceae > Rheum > Rheum nobile. The sequence continues at coordinate 3,799,098 of WOAB01000056.1, forward strand.
GGATTCGACATGGGGGGATTCAGGCAGTCCAAATGGTGGTGGTGAGGTGGCCGAAGGCGGAGAAGCGGCGATCGGCGGTTCTGGGCAGTGGCCGGCCGGTGGCGGTGAAGGGGGTTATTGGGAGAGGGATGTAACACCCCGGGCCAGAGGTGCTACAGTGCCATAGTCCCGAAGGACTGTAAGGCGGTTTCTAAAAGAAAAGAAATCCAAACTCTTCCAAATACATAAAAAAATCATCAACATTAAAATCCCTGCTCAAGATTGAAACAACGCTTAAACCTGTCAACTAGTTTAATACATCAACTTATATCCAAAACAACGGAAGCGAAAACAACATTTTCAAATCTGATGCAAACTGATTCTTTAACTGTGAAGACACATCCGTGATCCAGAACCCGCTTGTTGCTGCAAACCTGCAAAGCCTGATTGACTGGAGGACCCGATACCCCAGCCAACCGCGGCACGTAAACCAAAGTTGGTCAGTCTTCCATCAAGACTGGCAAGACTCCTCAAGCCAAAACAGTTTAAAAACACATAGCATTGTCACAACAATCCAATCATGTCAAACAACAACCTACCACACAATATATATATATATAACTATACTTAACCAATATCACACCGACCAACCAACCACATATTAAACCTATAGGCACATTATCACATAACAATTCATTTCTCATCTTTATTCAGTTCTTCACTATGCTAATATGTTCCATTCAACTTTCAATCAACTCAGGTTCACAACCTTGATTAGTTACAATCAATCACTATAACCTTATTCCCATCACAAGTACAAATGAAAGAAACGATCAATCTAACTTCGCTGACACATCCAATTCAACTTTCACAAATATCCACTCAACCATCTTGGTAATTAATCCACATATCACATAACCCTCTTTCCGCAACAAGCTACTGGCAACAACTACAAGATACAAAATTTCACAACCACAACCAATGGCCAACAATGGCCCATAACCGCAACTAATACCAATCAACATCCAACTCAAACCAATACCAAGCACACAGTCAAAATTCACCAACACAACCACTTAGTCACGCGCACAACCAATATCATCACAAAACTACTTAATCAGTACACAACCAATATTCATCTAAAAACCAACACACACACACTTGTCAACACACAATTGCCAACACACACAATTGTCAACACACAAACAACAGTCAATCACACACAATTTCCAACACACAACTGTCAACGCACACATAACAGTCAATCACACAACTGTCAACGCACACATAACAGTCAATCACACAATTGTCAACGCACACATAACAGTCAATCACACAATTGTCAACGCACACATAACAGTCAATCACACAATTGCCAACACACCATTGTCAACACATACAATCCAACACACACAACTACCAACAAATGGGTGAGACATCACCCCGGCCTAGCCTAAACCAACGGAGGTCACACCCTCGCGTGGTCGGATGAGGTCACACCCTCACCCCGGCTCCATAACCAACCAACCAACACCCATAGCCTGAACCAATGGAGGTCACCCTCGCGTGGTCGGATGAGGTCACACCCTCACCCCGGCTCCATAACCAACCAACCAACACCCATAGCCTGAACCAACGGAGGTCACCCTCGCGTGGTCGGATGAGGTCACACCCTCACCCCGGCTCCATAACCAACCAACCAACACCCATAGCCTGGACCAACGGAGGTCACCCTCGCGTGGTCGAATGAGGTCACACCCTCACCCCGGCTCCATAACCAACCAACCAAGCAAACACAACACAAGGCAACCAACCAACACATCAACCAGGTTCAATACAAAACCAATAACCCAGCACATAACTAACAACAAAACACACAACCGATATCCGCCAATAACCCAACAATTATTCACACAATCCATCCACAACAAACGATCAACAACAACCAACAACTAACCGACAATCAACGGCAACCAACAGCTACAACCAATATCCGACAAGAAAACCAATAACCAACAAACAACCAATATCCGACAACAAAACCAATAACCAATAACCAACAAACAACCAATGTCCGACAAGAGACAAATACTAACACACACACACACATTCAACCAAATTATTCCACAATCAATAATCCAAATTAACTTACTCAGGCAAAGATAAAATCAATTACTGAATCAGAGAGGAAGCAAAAGTAATTTTATAAAAATACACGAAAGGTTAGCAAGAATCATCTTGCCTCAAACTCGACAACCACGACCTCAGATATCTCCAACCAAATCGAACGAACCTGCGAAATCAATCCGAGCAAATCCCAGGCATTAATTACTCATACAAATCCACTACTAACAAACCCCCAAATTCAAACCCTAAAATCATTCCTTAATTAATTAAGCAAAACACCCAAAATTAACCCAACTCCCTGAAATCAAATCAAACTTGCCCAAAACCTAATTCAATCCAAGCAACCAAATCTGCCCAAATCCCAATCTGTCAACACAGAATTCAGCAGCAAAAATTCATATTGAAGACCCACTCTTACCTCGTCGTTGACACACAGTCGCCACCGGAAAGGGCTCATTGTCGCCGGAATCACAGCAGCAACCACTGCAGAACATGGCACATCAGCAGCCACTCCAACGCAGCAGCCAGCAGCAGCTCGCACCGGATTGTTCGCACCTCAGCTGGTTCACGGCCTCACTCTTCCACATCTCGTCGTCAACCACGCGGTTGTTGCCGGAAATGGCTCCTCGTCGACGGAGACTACAACGGCGGCACAGCAACAGCAGCGGCGAATGCTCAGCAGCAGAACCACAGCTGGTCGCGGCTCGCCTCAGGGAAAGAAGTGGTGGCCACAGCCGGGTCGAGCTCATCGGCGGGGTCCGGGGGTCGTCCACCGGCGGGAAGGAGGCTGAATCGAAGAAGGTGATGGGGAGGGAGCACGAGTTCTTCAGTTGTTGCCCCCGCGAAGAACGAAGACAAAAAAGGGGTTTTATGCCCCAAAATTCCAGATCCACTTTTATTTACCCCTTTTTTCTGATTTAAAGAAGTCCAAAAATTTATTTACCATTTTGCCATTATCAACTTATTTGGGGTATTTCAAGGGAGGCCGGAGGTGAGGGGGGTGCCGCTGTCAGAGGTGAGGGCGCCGCTGTGGGAGGTGACGGCGCCGGTGTCGGAGGTGCGGCCGCCGGTGAAGCTCCGGTGGGGGTTTGGGTGTCCATGGAGGAGGAGGAGGAGGCGGATAGTTTAGCCCGACAGACGAGTGGTGGCGTGAGACGACGGTTGACCCGATCGAGTGTACCTACCGACGTTACACCTGCACCAGGCATCCGTCAGGTAAGTAATGCATTTTGTGATGAAATTTTATTTTTTAGATTTACTTAAATTGTATTCGTTATGAAATTAGATTCGTAAGATGTAAGTATGAATATTTTAGAACTGAAAGAATATTTATTAGATTTAGATAGTAGATTAAGGTTCCCATGAGAACAAATCTTAGGGTGAGAAGTGAGAAATAACATGGGCCATTGGATGAGGGGATGAAGGGCTGAGATTAGAAGATGGGAATTTTAAGTGAAAAAACGCGGTGGCAAAATTTGTAATTTCGGCAAACTTTTTTTTTTTTTAACATGACCGCCTAGATTATGAACATGATTTTTCGTTGACATAACAGCAATTTGTCGTGCTAATTACTGCTATGCAAGTAATCCAAACAAACCTAATACGTAGTCTTAAGTAAGTAAGGGTCGAGTCTACATGGAGACAAATTCTATCTTTATGTATAATTTCTATGTCAATCTTTAAGTAGCCAGAGGGGGGTTTTGTGTGTTTTAGAAGATCTAAGCATGCAAAAACAAACAAACTAAAGATTATGAATTCAGTAATTGGGGAAATAGCTCAGCCAAACAAACATCCATTATTCGTATGATAAGTTGATCATAGATAATCATTCAATATCTCATGCAATGGAAATTCCTATTCCTTTTCTAAAGTAACTACAAGCACAACCAGATACTTATAGCACTAACTAGTTAAACAACCATGAAACCATCAAGATTCAGTTTAACAGCAGCATTAAGGATAGGAATATAGATAGGATACAATCTAGCATAAAACAACCAGCTTTTATACTGGAATGTAAATCAGTTCTCTTCTACATAAGACTAGCACAACCAGTTACTAGTACGATGCAGTTGTTACTCCGATAAAGATATGCTCAACCAGTAATAATCTAAATCTAGCAATCAATCAATAGAGACAATACCTAGTTGCACAGACTAGGAACTGTCAATATTAATCATAAGCAATTCAAGCAAGAGAATAGATAAAATCCATGCGATAGATAAGGAACGAAAATCTCACAACTTTATCAAAACGAAAGCTTCAGTTGTCTGACTAAGCCAAGAAGGCTTAGTTCTTCATAACAAAGTACGTAGAATAGAGAAAAGATGAAAAACTATGATAAGGGAGGCCAAGCTCCCTTCTAACCCTAAATACTAGAAAATAATAAAAAGTCTTCAAAAGTAAATCAAAAATGAAATAATAAAAACACTAATAATAATCCAAAATAAGGAAAAGTGGTTCGGTTCCGCATCCGACGCGGCGGCGGTCGCCGTAAGCCAGAACACTTGTTGAGATTTCTTCGGTTCAGCTCCTGCGACACCTCTGTAAAAACGCCATAACGTTTGATTCCCAACTCGTATTGCACTCCTCTTTTGAATACTTGCAGTAGACTTCAAGAGCTAACTCCTCGAATTGGAATCACTCCATTTGGACGTCTGAGTAAAGAGAACGAATCAATTGAATCCAGCACATTGTTCTTCTACTCTCGTGTGGACTCTCTCCTTGGTTCTTCTTCGTCTCCTCAGTGGTCAACTCCTCTTCCTCTGGATATCTTCAATTTGCTTCTCCAGACCACCAAATCCACACTTCTCCTCTCTAACTCCATAATTCACAGTTATGCACTAAATCCATCCAAATAGCACCTCAAACCTGATAACAACCCCTAGAAATACACTACAAAATAGTGTCGATCAACATGTTATCTGTGAACATGACCGCCCATATAATGAACATTTGGTATCACTTTATGAACGCAAAGTTTCGCATTTCGCACGGTAAGGACATTTCGCACTGGAACCTCCCTCTTAGATAGTATGCATTTTTTAGAACTGAAATAATATTATGATTTTAGAATTGATCCAAATTTATATTCATTAATTAAAATATGAAATTAGAATTGAACAATAAATATGAAATTTAGATAAATTAGATATGAAATTAGATTATTTAGAAATTGAAATAAAAATAATTTTTAGATAATCTAGATAAAATTTCATATAAAATTTAGATAATTTAGATAAAATTCATATGAAATTTAGATTATCTAAATTTCATATAAAATATAGATAAATATATTAATGAAATGTGATAAACAAAAATTTTAGGCATTACGGGACGCCTTGGGAGAATATGAGGGGTTGACAGATCCGGCTCCTGTAGTTGATCGACGCGGTGTGCCTAGAAGGCTCATCTCAGCGACAGTGTGTCGCCGCTCGTCGCAGATTAGGGCGGACTTATTAGGTGCAGAGTCATTGGTTCCAGGTTCTGGTCCGACCGAGGATGCGAGGATGGAGGACGCATACGTCACATCTGGTGACGATATGTCGGTTGATGAGGCGGCCCGTCAGGTGTCAGACGAGGACGAGGACCTGGTGGGAGAGGAGTATAGGGTTTCCTTTGACCCGATTTTGCCGGATGTGACCGACCCTCCACCCCCTTGTTCTGTCCCATCCCCCGTTCCATCCCCCGTTCCCTCCCCGGTCCAGACTGGACCTGTTGCCCCCTCCCCCTTCCTTCCGTTGCACCGGCTCCAGCTCCATCTCCAGCTCTTGGCCCCGTTCTAGGGCAGTCTTCTTGGATGCCAGGAGGGCCGCGCATCCCTATCCTCCTTCCCAACTACACCACACATATCGCGAGGGCGATTTTTGACCTGACCCCTTTGTCCCCTCCTCCCCCTCGTGCCCCCACCCTTCCTAGATAGCAGCGACGACGCAGGAGAGCTAGAGGACAGGCCGCTCCTGAGGCCGCTCCTGAGGCTGCGCCAGAGGAGGCTCCAGATGTTGTCCAGGCTCCCCATATTTTGGGTCGTCAGATGCGCTAGTAGACTCAGGATTTGGTACGTTTGTTGTACATTATCCCATATTTGTCATGTATAATAAAAATATTTTTGTTAATTTCGTAGCTAATATTAATTACCGAACATGCAGACCCGTAAGGTCTTGAGGGTTCACTTCCATGTCGGCATGGTCACTGAGCTAGAGGAGTTCATCAGACCCGAGCCAGAGTCATGGTTTCGGCTAGCGGAGCGTAGTGGCCTCACACATCTACGTGTTCTTGGCACTGGGGCAGTTGATCGCGTCCTGGTCTCTGCTTTTGTGGAGAGATGGCACCCTGAGACGTCATCGTTCCATTTCCCATGGGGCGAAATGACGATTACGCTATACGACGTTTATGAGTTACTTAGGGTGCCCATTGACGGGAGGAGCTGTACGGCACCAAGGGATGGGCCAGAGCTTAGACGGAGGATTGCGCTGGAGCTTTTTGGGTTTGACGATAGTTCTCAGGTGGATAGGTGGTACTCTAGTGGCGGCATTCCTATCCAGAGGCTGCATGACTATTTGAAGCGCATTTCCTTAATCCGGACTAGTAGACCGGATTTTTTTTTTTTAAATATTTTTTTGAAATTTATATGTTTTTTGGGAGATTTATATGTATTTTTTATATATATTTTTTTTAATTTAATAAGTTAGGAGTATATATGTTTTTTAGATATTTTTTTTAGATATTTTTTATAGATTTTAAATAAGAATTTAATTATTTAAAAAAAAAATGGTCTAACCGGTCCTGGACTGGACCGAATAGGTCTGGTCCGGTCTCCGGTCCAGATTTTTGAAAAAATCCGGTCCATCGGACCGGATGAACACCCCTAGATCCCGGTCTTACCTCCAGAGCTGAAGACAGTGACCCGCCAGAACGACCTCAGATATTATGACGTCACATTCGACAATCATCTGTTGGGGGCATGGGATGAGGATCTGAGGCCTTTGATCCAGATTGAGGTTCCACCAGCCACACGTCATTGGGACGTGACAGATGACTATCTGGACTGGTTGAACGAGTATTCACATGTGTTGGTGGATCCCAGATCCACCATACAGGATCGTCCTGAGTGCCTTGTCCATCCCACACCAATGGTGGACACTCTTGCGGTATGTTTGATTCGTTTAATTCAATTAATGTCGATTATTAATTGGTCATATTTAACTTCTAATGGGTATTTACGAATACAGCGGAACCAGTTGATTGCTGGTGAGCTTCATGCTTATTTCGAGAGGCGGACAGGTAGGGACCTTATCCTCGTTCAGGAGGTTGACGAGATGATGAGTCGGCTATTGCATATGCTGACTAATGAGACTCCTCCGATGGTCCCCCCTCCACCTCGTGCGTCACAGATATTTCGGGATTCTATACACGAGCCCGGAGAGGGTAGTGGGAGTCAGCCCGGTGGAGATTAGGGATGTTATGTGTTTTGGGATATACTTTTGGGATTTTATAAAGTTTTTGGGACTTATGTATGTGTTTTTTGTTAAGTTTTTTGGACTTATGAATGTGTTTTGTGTTATGTAAATATTTTTTAAGGATTAGTCCCGAAATATGCCAAACACCCGAGAAATACAAAATGGGCCCGAAGGGTCCAACTAGGCCCAATAGTACAAAAAATGCATAATGGGCCCGAACTAGGCTCAATAGTACAAAAAATGCATAAAGTGGGCCGAAACTAGGCCCAATAGGACCAAAAAATGCATAATGGGCCCAAACTAGGCCCAATAGTACAAAAAATGCATAATGGGCCCAAACTAGGCTCAATAATGCAAAAAATTCATAAAAGGCCCAATAGTACAAAAATGCATAATGGGCCCAAACTAGGCCCAATAGTACAAAAAAATGCATAATGAGCCCAAACTAGGCCCAACAGTACAAAAAATGCATAAAAGGCCCGAACTAGGCCCAATAGTATAAAAAATGCATATTGGGCCCAAACTAGGCCCAATAATACAAAAATGCGTAATGGGCCCGAACCAGGCCCAATAGTATAAAAAATGCATAAAATGGGCCAAAACTAGGCCCAATAGGATAAAAAATGCATAATGGGCCCGAACTAGGCCCAATAGTACAAAAAATGCATAAAATGGGCCAGAACTAGGCCCAATAGTACAAAAATGCATAATGGGTCCGAACTAGGTCTAATAGTATAAAAATGCATAATGGGCCCAAACTAGGCCCAATAGTACAAAAAATGCATAATGGGCCCGAACTAGGTCCAATAGTACAAAAAATGCATAATGGGCCCAAACTAGGCCCAATAGTACAAAAAATGCATAATGGGCCCGAACTAGGCCCAATAGTACAAAAAATGCATAAATCGGGCCAGAACTAGGTCCAATAGGACAAAAAATGCATAATGGGTCCAAATTAGGCCCAATAGTACAAAAATTGCATAATGGGCTCGAACTAGGCCCAATAGTACAAAAAATGCATAAAATGGGCCAGAACTAGGCCCAATAGTACAAAAAATGCATAATGGGCCCGAACTAGGCCCAATAGTACAAAAAATGCATAATGGGCCCAAACTAGGCCCAATATACAAAAATGCATAATGGGCCTGAACTAGGCCCAATAGGACCAAAAAATGCATAATGGGCCCGAACTAGGCCCAATAGGACAAAAAATGCATAATGGGCCCAAACTAGGCCCAATAGTACAAAAAATGGATAATGGGCCCGAACTAGGCCCAATAGTATAAAAATGCATAAAATGGGTCAGAATTAGGCCCAATAGGACCAAAAATTGCATAAAATGGGCCTATACTAGGCCCAATACGACTTCTTCATACTTCATGCTATACCATTAGTATGAAGTTCATGTTATAACTTCATAACACTTAGTCTTATCACATTAATGTATACTACAAGTCATAACTTTTTAAGACATTATAATAATAGAATATTATAAACTATAATTATCGACCTCTTCATGCTTCATGCTATGAAGTTCATGTTATCACTTCATAACACTTAGTCTTATCACATTAGTATATAGAGCAAGAATTCATTATAATACATTAGTATAAACTATGACTCATGAATACTTTCTAAGTATAAAGTATAAAAATCATAAAATAACAATTAACATTATCATATAGTTACTTATATTAAGCAAAGCCTTAAAGTTCATGTTATAACTTCGTCACACTTAGTCTTATCACATTACTATATAAGGCATTGCTTAATATAACTAACTATATGATAATGTTAATTGTTATTTTATGATTTTTATACTTTATACTTAGAAAGTATATAATAATCATAAAATAACAATTAACATTATCATATAGTTAGTTATGATTTGTATGCCTTAAATCATGAAAAAAAATATGACAACATAGTGCGTTATACCTTAACGCACACATTACACATTGGGCTCCAAAAGAGGCCCAAACAGTACTGGGCCAAAATTCAAGCGCAGTCGTTGGTGTGTTAAGCCTAAACGCACTCACTGGTGCGTTTACCCTTAACGCACCAACGGTCATATTTATAACAGCCGATCATCGACCGTTATAAAATCCGACCATTGTTTGTGCGTTAAGTGTTAATGCACCAACGATCATATTTATAACGGCCGAATTTCCCTCCTATATATACCCATGTCAATTTCCGTTCCCTTCCACATCCAAACACAACAATCACCTCACCTCTTAAGAAGCTAATTGTCAACGGTTATTTTTCGGCATTCACGAGCTCCAGATCCGCCGTGCAGAGAATTATTCAACTTTTCGGTAACATTTGTCATCTTTTTTTGGCTTTAGTTTTTGCAAGAGTTTATAGCTTCTGATACAATAATTCGTATTCCGGATCAGAGGATGACTTCATCGTCCAGCAGTACATTGGCTCCGGTTACAATGTGCGAATGCAATTTCCCGGTCGTGTTGTACACTTGCGACAGGCCCAATCACTATAAAAGAAGGTACCTCGCATGCAAGGATTACGTCCCAACAGAGCGGTATGAAGATATGAGAGGGTGTCGTACCTTTAAGTGGCTTGATCCACCGTATGATGACAATGCTGCCAAGATTATAAGAGATTTGGTGAAGGAAAGAAATGAGCTTAAGAAGATGTGCGACACCCTTTCCGATTCAAACTGGAAGTTAAGGAGAAAGTGTGATACCCCGTATTTTTGTAAGGTTATTTGGGAATTATGGAATTTTCCCGAGTACCCGTTGTGTACGTCGGATTTAATTCAGCTAGCGTGAGACATTCTGTAATGTGCTCTGTATCTGTAATATTTTTCTCAGTGAAATAATATACAGACAAGGTGCCTTAGATTTTAATTGTCGTTCGCGTACGATAATTATTATCTCGGTTAACGTCTGGTTCGTTCAAAGCTGAACGGGCGGGAAAAGAGAGAAACGGTGACCGCCGTTCAGAAACGGCGACCGCCGTGGTTGGGCCCGAGAGGTCAACATGTCAGCTTCTAGCTGGCCGCGACAGGCCTAGCGACGGCGACCGCCGCATTTACGGCGACCGCCGCGTGCCCGCCGCAGGCAAAAATACGGCGACCGCCGTGATTGTCCAGTGGGCATTGCCCGCCGGTCGCCGGCGTCGTTCGAGGCGCGCCGTTGCATCATTTGCCGCGTCTGAGGGTTTGCAGAACACTCCTTGGGGTTTGCCTATAAATAGACGAGCTTGGGCATGGGTTTTGGGTCATCTACAACCCCGAATCGCTGCCAAATTTGCCTCTCGCCGGAGTTGTGTTTTCGCCGGAGTTTGAAGGTCTCGCCGGTGTTGCTTTAGTGTGGTTCCTGAGTGCCTTTGTGAAGCTTTTGGTTAGCCTTGGAGGTTAGAAGCCAAAGCAAGTCGAAGGAGGCCGAACCGCTCATGTTTTGGGGTGAGTTTTCTCTCGTTTCAGTCGGCCGTGTTCTTCACGGCGACCGCCGTGTTCTTCACGGCGACCTCCGTGATGAATACGGCGACCGCCTCCAAGAACGGCGACCGCCGCCAGAGCCCAGAACGCCTTCGTGGCTTTGGCTTGGTTGGTTGTCGTCGTGGCGTCTTTCCTTTCGTATTCTTTCGCCGTGTTTAGATTCGTACTGTTTATGTCGGATCTAACTTAGGGTTCCTTTTATGGGTCGACTCGAAGGTTGTTGTACTGTCGGAACTATACTGTGTCGAGCCCGGAATCCAGTGACGCCTTTAGACTATTCTGCGGATTAAGGCAAGTGGCGGTTCGCTCTTGCTCATTCGTTCCATATTTACATTAATTATCAGTAGTTTATCTGAGTAATTAATTTGGAATGAATATTCTGTTTGTCTGGAAACGGTTTTGTTAAACTGTTTTGAAAATCATATAATAGGTTGTATATCTGTTAGAACAACGTTATTATCTGTGATCGCCTTTCGGGCCTTTATGTGGATTTATCCAGTAACTGTTATTGTGCTATACTGTTTAGTTAGCACTAGTGGCTAGGAACGCTATGTACCTTGAGGGGGTTTAGCTGTTTCTTTATAACTGGTACTTGGTGGTTCATCCCTAGTACTTTCTCTTTGGTCATGACCATACCCTTTCACAGGGTAGGCGCACTTCGCTAGTGCCAAATCTTCCAGGGTTCATCCCTTCGATATCTCTTGTGAGGAGATCTGATATCTCTTGTGAGGAGATCCGATATCTCTTGTGAAGAGATTCGATATCTCTTGTGTGGAGATGTAAAAGCTTATAACGTAATGCTCGTTTTGGAATTAAATAAGATAAGTGCCCGAGTGCACATGATTAATATACCTTGGGCGAGTAGTGCAGCTAAGTTCAGTGCAGCTAGGAAAACTCGTCTTGACTTGAATGTAGTACGTTCTCTTTCCAATCTGGATTCGCTGTAGGCGATGAGGTTGGTCGTGAACCGAAGCATCTCAGTCAACTTTTAAATCATCGTTGTATGATCCTGTAATCATTCCAGATTTGTCATTTTTCCTTAAAGACTCAATCTCTTGGAGTCTCTTTTCGAGTCGATTTCTGTGAAGATGAAGTCTTCCAGAATCTTCTCTCATGCATACCTCTTGTTGTTATTCCGTGAAAGTGCCGGGTTATGTATCGTCCCTTCGGTTATTATTCGAGGGACAATGATAGTAAACGGTTACGATCACTCGAACCATTCTGCTTTTTACCCTTGCTAGTCTATTCAAGTAGACTAACCCACGAACTTTGTTCTCCGCATGTGGGCTGGTGTCATCCGTTCGATTCGGCACATCAGATAGAGTGAAGATTTGAGGAGACTAGATTGACTATGAAGACGACGGTTGTTTTTGGATGTTTTAATAATTGCTTTTAATCAGGTTGAGATCCTTGGGCATGTGATCATCACGATCACAACCCCGTTCGTAAAATCTTTTATTTGTCTTCCGCTGTACTTTGTTTGAACTCTGTGTTTTGACCTATTCGGGATTGGGTTGTAATCCCGTAACTCTTGTTTCCTCAACAATGTTATGTTTTGGAATTTATTGCTTGATCTTTGTGTATCAATTGCATTTCATAAATTGTATTTATTTGGTAAAGCCTTGGGTGATCTCGGTAAGGAACACTGGGGTCACTGGCGGTAATACCTTTCCAAAAGGGTTAAGTTTTGGGGGTGTTACAGTTGTGGTATCAGAGCCAAAGGTTTTAAAACGGGTTTGGGATTTTATAAATCATTTATCCGTTTTTGAAAATGCTTCAAAAGGGCTCTGAATTTTCAAAGTGAAAAGAATTTCAAAACACCGTTCATAGTCATGTCTTATGTACAGTCTGATATAGTAAGCTTGTTTCTATGTCTAGAAAGACTAATTCCTTTCCCGTTGCCCCGTTTGATATGGGTGCATTCTGTTCTCTTCAGAGGAACCCGGGAGAAGCCGAGGTGGTTTTACCATCTCTAGCTAGGCTTGATTCCCAGTTCGTTCGTTGTGAGTTGAGGTTGTAGAACCTAGTAACTCGGTTCGAGTCCATCAATAGAAATTACCAAGTTGATCTATTCTAAGTTGATTTTATTACAATAATTATATCAAAATGATACTAAAGTGATAAAATCCTTGGAATTTGATCGGTAAACAGATGGTGAACACGAGGAACACTATCCGTACTGGTGCTGGGCCAAGCATTGACCCCAGACTAAATCCAAGGAATGTTGTAGACCCATCAGAAGAGCGTGAGTCTGTCTTCCATAATAATCCTGGAGGCAACGACCCAGCTAGGGACAACGCTCCAAGGATATTTGATAAAGCAGCTGTTGCAGAAATTCGGGGAATCGTCATGCAAGCGATTGCCGATGCGTTACGCCCGAATGTGCATCAGGCACAAGGAGTGCCAGTATCTCGAGAAGTTCCGAGGTTTGAGGAACAAGAGAACCATGTGTTGCAGGGAGGGGTGATCAGGAATAGAGGGGAGTATGGCCGAGCCCTGAAGGCTGTTAACTCCATGAGGCCTGACAGCTTCGATGGGAAAGGAGAGCCAGTCAAGGTGGCTCATTGGTTTTCCCACATGGAGCGGATTTTCCGTAATGTTGAGTGCACTGAAGCGGAGAGAGTGCATATAGCCTCTCTTCAGTTAAAGGAAGAAGCCAGTGAATGGTGGGAGAGTACCGGCTTAGCTGATAGCCCGGTTTTGACCTGGTCTATGTTTTAGACCAAGATGACTGATCGTTTCTTCTCTCGTGCTATGAGGGAGGAGAAACACAAGGAGTTTCTGTATCCGCAAACGGATGGATTGAAGGTGACCGAGCTTGCAAGCAAATTCAATCATCTAATGCAGTACGCTGGACCTGAGATATCCAGTGAGGCACAGAAGATCTGGTATTTCCACGAATGGATGAGTCCAGACATCAAGCCGATGATGGTGCACCACACATGCTCTACTCTGGAGCAGTATGTGGATACAGCCTACAAGCTGGAGGTGACTCTGGAGGAGTCGACCAAGAAGCGTAACAGCCAGAGGCAAGTGCAGTACCAGCCTCAGGCAAGTGGGTTCAAACGCCCCGCGCCACCATCAGATTTTGCCAAATCTGGCCGAGCAAGAACGAATAAGACTCATGATGAGTCTATGCAACGTTCTGGCCAAGGCAATAATCCGATTCAGTGCTACAACTGTGGTACGCACGGGCACAAGAGCAATGAATGTCTGAAGGACAAAAAGACATGCTTTGACTGCGGAAAGGAGGGTCATATACAGGCATTCTGTCAGCAGAGGAATGTGAAAGGAGCTGAGTCACGGCAAGGGTCTGTTAATCAGAACAACCGACCCAAGTTCAGTCCGGTGGAAGCTCCTAGCCCTTCAATGCAGACGACTGCGCAGAACAAAGGGAAAGCCCCGATGGCTTCAGGAAGCCAAGGTCAACGCCTATACGTGATACGTGAGGCGGATGGACCCTATGCTCCTAATGCTTAGAGTACTTTGTATCTGCATTACACTTTTGTTAATGTGTTGTTGATGTGGGTGCTACCCAGACTTTCATTTTGGATGGTTGTAAGTTAAGTGGTGTGTGCAACGAGGTTGTAAACCTTTTGTTGTAACTCTTCTTATATATGAACATTTGGTTTATACCAAGTTATGTTTCGTTGCTTGTTGATGGGGTAAGGTCTCGTGTTCGAGACTCACCAACAACCTATGAGGAGATGGCTGCCTATTAATTAGGTGGAGCTACCAAGGATGGGTTGAGATGTATGGACAGCGGCTCATGGCAACAGAGGACGTTGGTAATGGCTGGGTCTGGACTCGGAGCCACTAGTGAGTCGTCTGTGAACCATGTAGTGGGCTGGTCCAAGATGGTGACCATTTAGTGGGAACCAATCGTCTGTCGGATTGTCAATTACCATCAAGGGTAAGAAATTCAAAGCGATTTGACCTAAATAACCATGGTCCATACGATAATTATTCTCGGTATGGATTGACGGAAGCGTCACAAGGCAGTGATCGACTTCAGTTTTTGATATTTCTGTGGTTAGAGGATTTCCGGGTGTCTTTCCAGAAGATATTCCTGGATACCCCAAACCGTGTCGTGGAGTTTGCAATTGATCTCGAGCCGAGTACCACGCCGATCTCTGAGGCACCGTACCGGATGGCTCCTGTTGAGATGCAAGAGTTGAAGAAGCAACTCAAGGATCTTCTTGACAAAAGTTATATAAAGCTGAGTGCATCACCTTAAGTAGGAGTGCCCTAGTTTATTTGTCAAAATAAAAGATGGACCGTTTCGACTTTGTTTTGACTTTCGAGAGTTGAATAAAGTCACGATCAAGAGCAAGTATTTGTTACCAAGGAATGATGATCTGTTGGATCAACTACAGAGAGCAAAAGTTTTCTCCAAGATCGACCTGAGATCTGGTTTTCATCAGCTCAGGATTCGTGAGGATGATATTCCGAGGATTGCGTTTCGGACAAGAGATGGTTACTACGAGTTTGTAGTCATGCCATCTGGGCTTACGAATGCTCTAGGAGTTTTCATGAACCTAGTGCATCGATGTTTTAGACCAGTACTTGAATAAGTTCATAGTGGTCTTCATCAATGGCATTTTGATTTTTCCCGAGCAAGGAAGCTCACAGGGAACGTCTACGGATTGCTTTATCGGTCCTTAGACCAAGTCGGTTGTACGCAAAGTGGGCTAAGTGTGATTGTTGGATCTAGAAGTGGCTTTCTTAGGCCATGTGATCAATAAGAATGAGGTTATGGTTATTCCCCAGAAGAGTGAATCAGTAGTTGTTTGGAAGCGGCCTCAGGGTGTGAGCGAGGTGCGCAGTTTCCCAGAGCTTGCAGGACATTATAGACGGTTCATGAAAGGATTTTTCTAAGATCTCTCCACCTATGACCAGTCTGTCCACAAGGTCAACCAGAAGTTGTCTGGGATGACAAGTGCAAGACCAGTTTTCAAGAAGTTGAAACAGTGTCTGACTTTTGCACCAGTTTTGGCATTGTCAGAAAGAATGATGGCTATATGGTCTATAGTTAATGCTTCGAGAAATGGGTTGGGATGTGTCTTTGATGCAGAAAGGCAAGGATATTGCATACGCATCTAGACAATTGAAAACCTATGAAGCAAACTAACCAACACATGACCTAGAACTAGCAGCAATAGTGTTTGTATTGGAAACTGAGGTTACTTGGGTAACCCAGAGGTCAGCAGAAGTTTCCACCAGGAGATTGTCCGTTACATGGCATTCCTAAGACCATTGTATCGGATCGAGATGGCTGATTTATGTCAAGTTTATGGCAAGAACTTCACAAGGCCATGGGAACTGAATTGAGATTCAGCAGCATTTCATCCTCAGACAAATGGTCAGTCTGAAAGACCATCTAGACCCTGGAGGATATGCTAAGAAGTATACGTACTCGATCATCCGACTAGCTGGGAAGACAGCCTAAGTCTGATTGAGCTCACGTACGATAATAATTGGCATGCTACAATCAAGATGGCTCCGTTTGAAGCTTTGTATGGTCACAGATGTAGATCTCAGATTTGTTGGGTTGAGTACGCCGACAAGATTCTACTTGGACCAGAGTTGGTCGAAAGGACAACTTCGAACATTGCTCTGAGTAGACAGAGGTTGTTGACCGCTCAGAGTCGACAAAAGTTTTACGCAGATCAGAAGTGTTAAAGTGTTGAGTTCGAGGTTGGTGTCAAGGTACTTGTCACAGTATCGCCACCCAAGGATGTTTTCAGGTTTGGTAAGCGTGGGAAGCTTAACCCTCGCTACATGGGACCATTCAAAATTCTGGATAGAGTAAGATCTCTAACGTACCGTTTGGCATTGTCGCCATTGGCATACCCAGTGTATAATGTATTCCACGTATCATTGCTAAGGATATTCGTGCCAAGATGAGTCTCGTAGGCTGAGCTATAAGGACGTCGAGATTCAGGCAAATGGTACTTGAGAGGAGATGCCAGTGTGCATTCTCGAACGCTGTGTAAAGCGACTGTGCAACGAGATCATACTGTTGATACAAGTTCTGTGGTCCAGGTCTGGGACTGAGGAAGTTACTTGGGAAACCGAGGCAGAGATGCTCAGATACTTTCCCGAGTTGTTTTTCGGCCAAGTTTCGGGGTCGAAACTTCTTTTAAGGGGGAGGAGATGTGATACCCCGTATTTTTGTAAGGTTATTTGGGAATTATGGAATTTTCCCGAGTACCCGTTGTGTACGTCGGATTTAATTCAGCTAGCGTGAGACATTATGTAATGTGCTCTGTATCTATAATATTTTTCTCAGTGAAATAATATACAGACAAGGTGCCTTAGATTTTCATTGTCGTTCGCGTACGATAATTTTTATCCCGGTTAACGTCTGGTTCGTTCAAAGCTGAACGGGCGGGAAAAGGAGGAAACGGCGACCGCCGTGGTTGGGCCCGAGAGGTCAACGTGTCAGCTTCTAGCTATCCGTGACAGGCCTAGCGACGGCGACCGCCGCATTTACGGCGACCGCCGCGTGCCCGCCGCAGGCAAAAATACGGCGACCGCCGTGATTGTCCAGTGGGCATTGCCCGCCGGTCGTCGGCGTCGTTCGAGGCGCGCCGTTCTGTCGTTTGCCGCGTCTGAGGGTTTGCAGAACACTCCTTGGGGTTTGCCTATAAATAGACGAGCTTGGGCATGGGTTTTGGGTCATCTACAACCCCGAATCGCTGCCAAATTTGCCTCTCGCCGGAGTTGTGTTTTCATCGGAGTTTGAAGGTCTCACCGGTGTTGCTTTAGTGTGGTTCCTGAGTGCCTTTGTGAAGCTTTTGGTTAGCCTTGGAGGTTAGAAGCCAAAGCAAGTCAAAGGAGGCCGAACCGCTCGTGTTTTGGGGTGAGTTTTCTCTCGTTTCAGTCGGCCGTGTTCTTCACGGCGACCGCCGCCAAGAACGGCGACCGTCGCCAGAGCCCAGAACGCCTTCGTGGCTTTGGCTTGGTTGGTTGTCGTCGTGGCGTCTTTCCTTTCGTATTCTTTCGCCGTGTTTAGATTCGTACTGTTTATGTCGGATCTAACTTAGGGTTCCTTTTATGGGTCGACTCGAAGGTTGTTGTGCTGTCGGAACTATACTGTGTCGAGCCCGGAATCCAGTGACGTCTTTAGACTATTATATGGATTAAGGCAAGTGGCGGTTCGCTCTTGCTCATTCGTTCCATATTTACATTAATTATCAGTAGTTTATCTGAGTAATTAATTTGGAATGAATATTCTGTTTGTCTGGAAACGGTCTTGTTAAACTGTTTTGAAAATCATATAATAGGTTGTATATCTGTTAGAACAACGTTATTATCTGTGATCGCATTTCGGGCCTTTATGTGGATTTATCCAGTAACTGTTGCTGTGCTATACTATTTAGTTAGCACTAGTGGCTAGGAACGCTATGTACCTTGAGGGGGTTTAGCTATTTCTTTATAACTGGTACTTGGTGGTTCATCCCTAGTACTTTCTCTTTGGTCATGACCATACCCTTTCACAGGGTAGGCGCACTTCGCTAGTGCCAAATCTTCCAGGGTTCATCCCTTTGATATCTCTTGTGAGGAGATCTGATATCTCTTATGAGGAGATCCGATATCTCTTGTGAGGAGATCCGATATCTCTTGTGTGGAGATGTAAAAGCTTATAACGTAATGCTCGTTTTGGAATTAAATAAGATAAGTGCCCGAGTGCACATGATTAATATACCTTGGGCGAGTAGTGCAGCTAAGTTCAGTGCAGCTAGAAAAACTCGTCTTGACTTGAATGTAGTACGTTCTCTTTGCAATCTGGATTTGTTGTAGGCGATGAGGTTGGTCGTGAACCGAAGCATCTCAGTCAACTTTTAAATCATCGTTGTATGATCCTGTAATCATTCCAGATTTGTCATTTTTCCTTAAAGACTCAATCTCTTGGAGTCTCTTTTCGAGTCGATTTCTGTGAAGATGAAGTCTTCCAGAATCTTCTCTCATGCATACCTCTTGTTGTTATTCCGTGAAAGTGTCGGGTTATGTATCGTCCCTTCGGTTATTATTCGAGGGACAATGATAGTAAACGGTTACGATCACTCGAACCATTCTGCTTTTTACCCTTGCTAGTCTATTCAAGTAGACTAACCCACGAACTTTGTTCTCCGCATGTGGGCTGGTGTCATCCGTTCGATTCGGCACATCAGATAGAGTGAAGATTTGAGGAGACTAGATTGACTATGAAGACGACGGTTGTTTTTGGATGTTTTAATAATTGCTTTTAATCAGGTTGAGATCCTTGGGCAGGTGATCATCACGATCACAACCTCGTTCGTAAAATCTTTTATTTGTCTTCCGCTGTACTTTGTTTGAACTCTGTGTTTTGACCTATTCGGGATTGGGTTGTAATCCCGTAACTCTTGTTTCCTCAACAATGTTATGTTTTGGAATTTATTGCTTGATCTTTGTGTATCAATTGCATTTCATAAATTGTATTTATTTGGTAAAGCCTTGGGTGATCTCGGTAAGGAACACTGGGGTCACTGGCGGTAATACCTTTCCAAAAGGGTTAAGTTTTGGGGGTGTTACAGAAAGATATATTATCAGGGTTATAATATAACGAAATAAGTTATAACCATATTTTTTTATTAGATAAGTCTTCAATTGTATGAATAATATTATTATTACAGCATTGAGTTGGAGTCATTGCCTTGTGGCCATTATCCCGTTCACCGCCTCAAGAATTCTAAAGGAGGGCGAGCCTTCGATGAAAGTCGAACCCGTCTAACTTTCCAATTTGCCCCTTTTCTCGCAGCAACACATAAATACTTGGAATCCACAAACTCCGGTTCAGTATCATATGGAGCTTCTTATATGATATTGAACCGGTGTTTATGGATTCCAAGAATTTATGTGCTGTTGCGACATAAGGGACAAATCAGAAAGTTTGACGGGTTCGATTTTCATCGAAGGGTCGCCCTCCTTTAGGATTCTACAGTCGGTCAACGGGATAATATGCACAACGCAATGACACCAACTCAATCTTGTAGTTATTTGGATGTTGTTAGTTTTTTGTGCTTTGTTTGACATGTAATTGTGTGGATTTGTAATGCAATATATTTTGGTTACGATTTTTGTACAAGTGTATCATGTATTTTTGATTAATGAAGTTTGCAAATGTATAAATTCCAATGTAATGCAATAATGAGCAAATAACCAAAAGAGACTCACATTAAATTTTATATTGCATTACAAATCACACGAGTTTTACATCAACTATTCACTATGTGGATCTAATACGCCACATAATCTGGATTCTTGTCGGCTGTCATGCGGCATTTCCTAAAGTCTTGCAATTTCGAAACATACAATGTTTCCCACTAGCGGATGTTCGGATCACAATGTCTTCGCCATGCATCCGTAATGGGTGGTAATGGAGAGTCGTTAATGAGCGTCACCTATAGGAATACAAAAAAAAAACGCAATTAGCATACACAATATTGCAAATGAAACATCTAAGTACAAGTAGAGATACGAAACATTACCGGTATCCAGTGGTTGTGATCCCCTACGTGTGCTATCCCCACAAAATTTATGGGAGGTGCGAAGCTTGGTCCAGACGCCCGTATTGGTAAGCACAATGAAGGGTGCTCAGATATGACGACGATAGCAACGTTATACACCGTGGCAAACACTAAACCCATGAATGGCATGTCAAGCCAATAATCCGGGCCACAAGGGGTATTAACATAGTTAATTTGAACCATTAGATCGTCCTATGACCCTAGTCTTGCATAAGCTTGTATCGGCTCCCACATTTGTTGGTTGACACGCAACTCATTTGCCATCGCGCTACGGATCAAGGGATATTGACCCTGACTCATCCCCATAAGTACAGCCAAAGACCGATAGCCACAGTGTCCGTCTGAACGTACATCTATAGCTAAGTTAATGTACCCAAACCAGAAGTAATCGATATTCCGAACCCCAAAGTCCACCCTAAAATGAATCATGGGTTCTTCAGGCCATTCCGACTGACGGACTCCCACATGGTCATCCTCAAATTGTGATTCTTCTGGTTGCGGTTGGGATTGCATGTCCTCAGCGTCGAGCACCACGAAACTTGCTTGGTTTCTGGGATGGCCTGGCCCATTCACCTTCTCCTTTGCCTTTCCCTGTGCCTTCGCCTTCTCAGACTTCAGTAAGTCTTCTCTTACGTGCTCATGCAGGCTTTTTTCCCTACTCGGCGACCCATTTGCCTTGTTCTTCGCACCACTTGGCCTTACCTTTCTACAGATGTCCGTCGGCTCTATAAACGTACTCTATTTCGGATGCTCCAAGGCCATGTACAACTCACTCAGTTGCCATAACGTGGCTTGGTTCAAAGTACGGCTTTGCACTCTCGACCACATCTCACGCAATCTCAACTCTGGAATGGAAATCGATACACTGTCATCAGCAAGCGCAGGTGTTGTTGGATCCTCTTCCCAATGCAAGTCCTTCCAGAAGTCGTGAATGTCGTCTGGAGTGAGAGTTGTCCTCGTAATGATGGCTTTTGCAATATCGTGGACGCACGGCAACCCAAGGCAGTCTCTCACCCAATGATCATCGCATACTTCTGAATACTCATCCTTCACTAGCTGATCATACATGGCCAACAACAAATCAAAACACTTATCCGACACTCTGCAAAACAGCCTTGAAAAGACCATTCGGGCAAGCTCCGGAAACCCTGGATCGTTGAACTCCATTGGTCGTGTAGACAGTGACTTGTTCATGGTCGCTTTAATCGTGTCCATTTGAAGAATGATTGCATGGTGGATCCTCACGATCACTCTGTTAAAGCCGCCTCTGCTAGACCCTACAATATCTTTCAACACACGATGCATCCCCTCAACCATATCAAAACAATAACATTTTTCCTTAGTACAACATTCATACCCAATAGTAAACTCTTCCAACTACACAATGTTCAAAAGATACTTGTTTGAAGTTCGCGTGAAGAAGTGAAGGGTGTCATCCGTCCAGGCTCTTACTATACTTTCCTTGTAAGGAGTCAGCCATTCCCTCTCGACGTATCTAACAAGGCCGCTCTTCCACGACTTCCTCAATGCTCTGAGCCTCTCCTCATACCTTTCCTCTGTGGTCGAGAAAAATAGTCCCCAACACTGGTTTATAAACATATCGACCTTGGCACTATCTTTTATAATCATGTCCGCATGTGCATTGATGTTGTTTCTAATATGGACCCAACATAAGAGCCGCCTAACCGGGACGTCTTTGAAAACTACCTTAATAGCTTTGATGAGAGCCTTTTCACAATCGGTCATTATAGCCTTGGGCATAACTCCTAACTGCTCAAACAAGTTCCGAAGGGCACTCACTATCCACTGGTAATGGAAAAACTTCTCCGCTCGGGTGAATGCGTACGCAATGTTGAACGTCTTGTGAGTGCAGGTAAAACCAACAATCTCCACCAAAGGCATATCATACCTATCCATACACAAAACAAATAAACGTATCAATACTTGTCAATATAACTAATTAAACCCTAGCACATAGAAAAATAACAAACTATTATTAAAATGTTTTACATATTTATTTGTCTTGTATGTGGCGTCAATGATCACCACGTGCGGGAACTTCTTCAACAAACGTAGCGACTCCGGGTGAGCAAAAAACAGGATCTCCACCTCTTGCCCTTTCTTCACATTCCTAAGAGGATAAAAAAGATACCCGTTCTCTTTCAAAAAATGAAGGGACCACTGGGTAACCGTCAATTCCCCACGATCCTCGTACTGGAGCTTCTGCAAAAAGTTTACAACCTGCTTCATTGATGTCACATTTCCCGGAAAGTGTTTCCTCAAGTCCGAAACAATCTCTTTCGGAGTCTTCCGACCATCACCCCATCTCCTAGCCATGACCTCCTCCTCTTGGGTCATTCGACCCATGAATGCATTCCCATGAAGGCTAGCATGAAGCTTGTGGTTGTGGGTGCCATGTATAACATCCATTTCCCATTTTCCAGTAAGGGATCCTATCTCGTTTTTCAAACGGCACCCATATAGCTCGAATCTACAATCACACTTCTTCGATCTACGTTTTCGAATCCTCTGAACCGACAACTCTGGATTTTCTACATTAACTTTAGGCCTCCCAGATATCGGCTCACCATATCTATCGCATGTCAAACTAACTACGTACGAATTTGAGGTACGTTTCACCAAAACTATCATCAACTCTTTTGTTGTAGCTCTAGCCCATTCAACCATTTCATTCATACTCCCCCAAACTAGGCCAGTAAGAAAATAATCTCCATAATCTTCCCCTTATAATTAATTGTTATTTATGAATTATTATACTATCTACAATTATAACAAACTAAAAATACAACTAGGGAAACTACTACATCATACATAATATTAATTGTTAATGGATACAACAAAATTGCAATATCATATTAATGGCTAACATTCATAATAATTACTTCGTACCAAAATTAATTATATTCGATATTTATCGTATCCCTTTCGTTTACGAATGCGAATGCCAGTCGGAAATTAATTACTAAATTTCATTATAACTACTTCATACAAAACTAAGACATGATTCATTACTCAAACGAAAAATAATTCAACACTAACCGTGAATAAATCGCCGCTCGAATCGCAATTGTCTCCTTCGTCTTCGAAACCCAACATCCAAGAGTCATTCGCTTCGTCTGCTTCTTCATCTTCTCGTGCTTGTACCCAATCGCATTCCTCACTTTCATGATTAGAATAGTTCATGTTGAATGTTGTGATTTGGTGTGCAAGAGAAATGAAATGAAAGTGTGTATATATAGGCTGAAATTAGGGCATAAAAAAATGGACCGTTGGTGCGTTATGGATTAACGCATCAACGGTCGGATTTTTCAAACTCCAACGGCTATGAACAGCCATGTTCATAGCCGTTGGAGTTGCATTTGCTACTCTTGTGCGTTATGGCTTAACGCATAGAAACAGTTCCATACATTAACCCATAACGCACCAGATCTGGACAATTTCCACTATTTCTACCAGTTTTGTCCCTTCTGCGTTAAGTCATAACGCACCAACCTATACGTTTAGTCTTAATGTACAAAATAGTGTGCGTTTAGACAATGAAACGTGTGTATATAGGGACTCCCTATTAATAATACAGTATGTATTTAATCTAAAATTCCACCAACATTAGAGATATATGATTGTTTGATATTTTTTTATTATTATCAATTAATTTTAGGATGTAATTACATTAAGCTCAATCTATTATTAACTCATGAATATTAAACTTTTAAATTTAAAAATAAATAAATAAAATAACACATTTTCTTTATATCTTTTAAGGAGGCTAATGAGAAAATTGTCATTTTAAGTTCTTCATCCTTTAGATGTTAATGTTTTAGATGAATGTGTTATTGTTATCTAGTCTTATTTTTAATAATACATGGAGTTTAGGTAGTTGTCAACAATTAATTACTACCTACTAGCTTTTAGTAAATGGGATTCTCCTTGGTGCGCCATAAAAATGGCACATCAAATGGGCTAGCATCGGTACGCTTAGTTCAGGCGTGTCAGTCTGGTGCGCCTTAGTCTGGTACACCACCTCTATGGATATTTTGTCCATTTTTTTCTATTTTATCCCCTATACGCCTAATTTTGACGTATTAAAATACACGTCTATTTTTGACGCATCAATATGCGTGCGAAAAATTAAAAAACCGAGTGTATATAATGCCCTCGTACAATTTTCTTATAAATAAAGTTGTACGCGCGCGGTGGTAATAGATTTTGATGTGCATATATGAGATGGATGATGACAAAGTGGACATGGATGTGGTGTGGGCCCAGCATGGTGTGTATGATTGGGATGCGTGGCGTGACCCCACTATTATTTGATAAGTTAGACAGCTAAGCTGATAGCTCCGCTTCCTTTTCATGCACTCGATCTCAATTTCAACCTTTTTGGATTTCTTTAATCTTTTCCTTTTCTTTTGATAACGGTAATTACGGATTTTATATAAGTTCACATTTGTTATCTTTCTGGATAACTTAAACTATTCTGTTGCATGACAATACAAATTACGTATGAAAAGTTTTTTTTTTTGAAATAACAAATATTAACGTACGAAAAGTTTATGCGGATGTGATGTAAAGCTAGCTAGGCTAGCTGGTTTGTCAATTTATCAGTCACTTTTTTGTTTATTTTTGGAATGATATCACGCATGTTTAAATAATTTCTTTTTCTTTTTTTATAAGGTAATAATTAGACCGAAAATCAAGAAAAATCGGTTTATCAGTCTATAACATCGTTGCGGATGAGAATTACAAGTTCTAGATTAGCTCTAATATCTTCCAAGGAATTCTGTTGGGCCAGCTTAGCAATGTAGT
This sequence comes from Rheum nobile, assembly GCA_027886185.1. Lineage (NCBI taxonomy): Eukaryota > Viridiplantae > Streptophyta > Magnoliopsida > Caryophyllales > Polygonaceae > Rheum > Rheum nobile. The sequence goes on from WOAB01000056.1 coordinate 3,824,507, forward strand.
CGGCCACCACGTTCGTTTCTCGGAAGACATGACAAATCTGAACTGAAGAAAAAACAATTGTAAAACGCAAAGAATATCAGAAATAAGAATTTCAATATCATATGGACAGTGCTAGATTTTATTAAGTATGTTCACAATAGTAAGGTTATCGCACTCAAGTTGAATGTCGGTAATGCTTAATTCATAAGCATTTATCAGAGCATTTCTGACTGCAAGAGTTTCTGTTCTCAAAGGGGTTGATAAGCCACATTTATCTCCGAATAGGAAATTTGGTTTACATGTACTATTTCTGAAAAAATAGTCAAAACTAGATTCTCCATTAGTTTTTATAGATCCATCTGTATTTATTTTGATTATATATTTTCTGACGATTTTCTTCATTTGTTTTCCAGTCGTCTCATATTGTTAGGACTCTCTGTTCTTGGTTTATCCTTAGCTAAGCAATCGGGATTCCACTTTTTTGATTTTTTTCCAATTAGTAATTTCATTTTCTTTTGATATTATGTTCGAGAGACTTCTTCTATATTTCTTATAAAAACTGTCATTTTTACAGACATGATGTCAAAAATTGTTCATCATTTACATATTTGTTATTTCTCCATTAAAGTTTCCTATCATGCAAATTCTATTGTTGCATTTATGTAATCCTTTCTCTTATTCCTATATAACCGTCAAAGTTTATATCATGCATGCATCTTCACATTCGCTTATATATATAGTGTTTGTTTCTTTTTGCTTCTTTTCCATGAGAATTTTAAGATTTCTTTATAAATATCAATGACAAAAGTTACGAACACGAGTTTTAAGAAAAGTCATGTGTAAAGTAAAATAAACCTATATATGCTACAAAATCATTATAATAAATTAGTCATAATTCTAGTTCAAGTGTTAAATATATCTTACATAGGGTTGGGTATATAAGTTATTAAATAAAATCATGAGGATGAGTGATAAATGGTAATGCCTAGATCATGAACACATATACGTTGATGATTAAACCCACACCACAACAAGCATCGATGACAATTAGAATCTGTTTAGATTACGCATTATCTAACATTAAATGTCAAAAATTGGTATTATAATACCAAAAACGATATTATAATGTCAGTATTTGACATTATAGTGTTAGATAATGCGTAATCTAAATAGACCATAAACACATATATAAATAGTTGGTAAGTATGACACGTATCGTATGACATGAGAACCTTATAACTTATAAGTTCAATTCCCGCTCTTTATTTAATGGCATTGTGTTTCGTATGGAAGAAAAAATAGAAATCAATGACAATATATGGCAATTAATCACAAGATTTGCCATGTTGACTAAACTTGAAGAACACTCATGCATGATCGAGTACCAGGCAAATAGATCCGCGCACATCGTCTTTCATATATAGTACGCCACAATATTGGAATATTCAATTATTCATACATAGGATTTTTAATTATTAGTTCTCCGCTAGCGTATAAAAAAAAAAAAACTAATTTTGTTTCGTACACCATCGAGTAAGATACTGAATCGGGTTTTATCAGAACCACTAGTACTATGTCACATTACTGCGTATATATAGTTTCAGGACTTGGTACGTGGAAATGGATGAATCAATTAAGACTTCATTATATTTGAGTCTTCTCAACTCAGCTGACAAACATAATACTTTGTGACTATGATGTTACGAGTTCAATTTCCTTTCTCTCGTTGTAATTGATAGTGCGTGTCATAATTCTATAATGCTAGCCGCATGAAATCAACGCGTTACTTTTTTATCGCGTTAATTGAATTCTCGCTCATCAAAGCAAATGTATGAATCACCTCAACTCTAATGTTATAAACTGTCTCGTTCTTAATTTAACGCATTCTTCCAAGCATCTTATAAAGCAAAGGAAGCCAATTAAGGAAAGAAAGCAACTCATGTCGTCTCCTCTCGACACGTGGCCCACCGCAAAGTTGATCCAATCGGCATCCAACACACCTCTGTCGACCTCAATCGCATGACCAATCATCGGCCACCACGCATCCCTCAACTGCCACTAAGCAAAAGCAGCTCGCCTTCCCTATAAATAGGCTTTTGCGCCCCGGCTGAGAGGTGAATTTTGGCCGGAGATTCATTTCTTTTTGAGAGTGTTTTATCCTTTCGAAATTATGTGTATGGTTCTCGTGTATTTGTGACAAATGTGTAAAGTGGTTCGTGATTAATAAGAAATGAGTGTTTCATGTATATCGCATTTTTTCTTGTGTTTGCTTATTCTACTTGTTCAATACGTTCTTTAGATAGTCAGTCTTTTAGAAACGCCTACCCTTCGATCATTCAATAGCGCGGGAACCATCAGTAATAACCTAATACCTTCTATGAAAAAAAAAAAAAAAAAAAAAAACTCCACTATATATCATGTATGAACGTACGTAGTACTTATAAGATAAAGTTTTCGAGGCGTATATGTTCAATTTGGAGATCAATGTATATGATCAAGCTTGACATTTAGCTTAGTTATAATCTTGATTAGATGTGTTAATTTTATACGTGGTGACTGGTGAACCAAAGTAGCTTATAAGCTGGTCAGGAACTTAATTAAAACAGGCTCAAGTTGCAACTTCAGTTCAATTATAAAAAGCTTTACAAATTATTGGCATATGGCCACTTCGGTGGTGGCTTGGTGGTAAGGGCACGGAGGGGGTAAGGGTAGGTTCCGAGTTCGATCTCTGCCTGCCCCCTTTTTCATGGGTGCAACTCCCAAGGGTTTATCGTGTCCCTTGTCGCTGGGTCGAGCCGATCGACGCAAGCCGATTTATCCGGTTCGGGGTCTTTGTCGGCTAGGTCCCGGGCCCGCAGGTTTACCACCCTGCAAATGGTGGGTTCATGCGTCGTCAAAAAAAAAAAAAAAAATTGGCATATGATCAAGCGCGCTCTGCATTAACGTTGTTGTACGCATCTCATCTTGTTTAAACAAAACCATTATGTAATAAAGCCGTTGACTTCCTGGCTCATTCGAACATCTTCCCTATTATCCTACGCAATGCTATTTTGGACTACTTATTGTCTCAACATGATTACACACAGTTGCAACGATCTCGGATTCGATTTCTAGATTTGAGCTCTAGTATTTCTTCATCTTGTAGATCTTTTATAAAAATCATCCGTTGTGATGATTTAGATATGTCTTCTGATTTGTAAGGATACCCTCTATTTGCCTGTATAAAAAAACATTATCTGATTAAAAAGCTTCAGAAATATTAAGGTTTTTTTAGTGTTGGAATGGCAGAATTTTCAAAAAGTACACTTTTCTAGTATAGTACATGTGTCAAGCACAAGATTTTTATTTATCTATATATTTTAGTAATAGGACATTAAAAATACGAAATCAAATGCATTTCGTGATAATTTTAATACATTTGTGTTCATAAGAGAATTTATGTCATGGAAAATCAATATAACGGAAAAGAGCCACTCTAATTATCCAAGCCAAAATTAGATATTATTTTTACTAACATACTCAATTATTACTCTAAAAACTTATACGATTTCTCAACATTAACATATACAAATTATCTGAATTATATTTTTGATTGGGTAGTTTGACAATTTTGCTGCTATATATATATTTCAAATAAATGCACCTTTATTTTCTCTAAGTGTTATTTTAAAATTGTTTTAGTTATCCAAATATAAAGAAGATAGAAAGATTTCAAAAAGATTTGTTAAAACTTAAAACATATCACTTGACTTAAAATTATAAAAGATGTATATATATTCAATCATGATATAATATAAAGAAACTAATCAAAATAAATATAAAGCGGGGTTTGATTTTTCTGGTTTATCAAAAAAATAAAATTTTGGTTTCTTAGTAAACCAAAATTACAAACATAGCTATAAAGGGCAATTTTGTAAAAGGGTCGAAATGATAAACAATTTATAAAATTCATATTGAAATTCCTAATATATGATTTATTAATTACTAATATTTTTCATTTTTTATATGATGATGAAATCAAAATACGATGACCTTTACCTAATATTTGATATAATTTCATTATAAAATCTTTATTAAATTTGAAAATACGAACTATTTTTTACTAATCTAAATTAAAGTAATTAAATTTATTTAACTAAATATAGTTTAATATATAATTAAACCGGACTTACTCTTATACTTGTTTCTAAAGCTGGATGTGTGATGGATGATGGTGACACATAGGCGAATTGAATGTGATGCCGACACGTAGGATTTAGGCCTATTCTTTTGTAATAACTCCTAAAAGTCTCAACTTTCGTTTTGTAAACAAGACGTGTTAGGCATGTTATGTAACCTTATAAGAACCATATGAATGTGTGGATTACACATTTAATGAAATATATGGGTTTTAATTATTGGAGGGTTGCTAAAATCTGAATTAATCAAGACCTGCGATCAAGGTCCGGGAGCCGCAGGCGCGGCATTGCCCGCGACCGCGGTTATGAAACCGCGGGCGCGGTTTTGCCCAAAGGCCAAACCGCGATCGCGGTTATGAAACCGCAATCGAGGTCCGGTGTTTCTTCTCCGAGCGGCCGGTTTAGGGAGGCTAAACGGGTGTTCTTCCATGCATTAGTGGAAGAGCTCCACCCTTGCCCTATAAATAGGGGCGGATCCGAGGGTGTTCTTCACATCCTTCATCCTTCTCCTCTCGTTTTAGCTCGGTGTTTGGTGTTGTCGTCGGAGTTTGGTCGTCGTCGTTCGTTGTCGGAGGTCCATCAAGCCGAAGCCATGAGGGGTGGTGGTGCGCGCTTGTCCAAGAAGCAAGATCTGAGCCTCGTCTTCCCTCGGTATGGCTCTGTTGTGTTCGTTTAGCTTGTTGTTCGACAATGGATCCCGCGATCACGGCTGGGCAGAGGCCCGCGATCTCGGCTAGGCATGGAACCGCGATCGCGGCCTATCTTCCGCGGGCGCGGTTTTGCCCAGCAAAGCCGCGATCGCGGCACTGCCTTTTCTTCGTCCTTTCGTTCCTTCGTACCCGTAACAAATTAGGGTTTTGTTTTAAAACTCGTCTCGTATGTGTCGTCGGTGTTGGATTGTGCTCGTCTCCATGGCTGATTGTACGGATTGGAATCCGACCCTACTGAATGATGATAAATTCCAACGGGAATTTTAGTAGGCAGCCGTGCACAAGTTCAAGTTCCCAGATTTCGGACCCAACTCTTCGTTCGTCCAGACTAAGACAAGTGGCGGTTCGCTCTTGTTGATTTATTCCATATTTTTCTTGATTATCAATTACTTAATTATTTAATTAAGTTGGAATAAAGTTGTTGATTTGTGTTTGAGAACTTAATCGATAAATGTTGTGTTAAAAATATGAATTTATAATATGTTGTATATATTGCTAGAAACAACGCTATTATATATAATTTATATGATATTACCGTAAAGTGATAAATGGATTTTGGTATGGATTTATATGTGGACTTGCATGCTTAGTTAAGACGAGTATTCGTAGGAACGCTATGTACCTTGCAAGGTCTAGTCGTTTCTTTATAACAAGTATTAGGAGGTTTTTGCCCTAGTACTCCTGGTCATGACTGTACTCTTATTCGGATATAAGTGGTAGGTGTACTTAGCTAGTGCCAATATTCGGGATTCATCCCAAGGATATCTTTCGTATCGAGATGATGTGAATTAAAAGCCTTAACGTGAATGTACGTTTTGAAAGTAAATAAGATAAGTGCTTTTACGCACATAATTAATATACCTTCGGACGAGAATTACAACGTGAAACTCGCCCGGACTCTTGTTAGAGTAAGTCTTTTTTCCAATCTGGATTCACAGTACGCGGTGAGGTTGGTCGTGGACCTAAATAATCAAGGTCGTTTTATAAACTTGTGTGAAAACTTAACGTTCCCAAACAATTGCATATGTTTCCTATAAGACTCAATTACGTTGGAGACTTTCTCTTGAATCATTCATTTTCTTGTATGTTCGTAAAAGTATTGAAGTTAACATTGTTTATCGGCTATTATTCAAAAAGCGATTGTTGTAACTTAATACGACTACTTAGAACCTTTTCTTCATACCCTTGCGTAGCCTTTCATTGGACTAACCAACCGTTATTTTTCCTTTGCATGGTTAGCTGGTGTCATCCGTCTCATACGGCACATCAAGTAATTTTCCTCAGTTGTGAGAAGGCAAATCCTCGACGTTGAAGGCATTTGATATTTTGAGTGTTTCCTTAAGGTTGAGGATCCTGGCATGAGATTTACACGGTTCAAAGCCCTTTATGGCGTTTTATATATTTTAAAGACTTCCGCTACAATATATGTTTTTGTATTTGGTTTCAATTACCGCTTGTGTAACACCCCCAAATATATCGTTGAAAGTATTACCGCCAGTGACCTCAGATTTCACATCTGAAGTCACTCAAGGCTTAACCATTTTATAATAAACATAAGATAACACCATGTATATCAAACGTCATAAACATTCATTCAACCAAAGTTACGGATTACATCCAAAATACAGAATTCATTTCAATACATCGGAAGTCTTTTAAATAATAAATAACATAAGAGTCTTGATCGGAGCGATCTCACGCCTAGGATCTTCAACCTTGAGAAAACTCTTAAAACTCCATATGCCTTCATTGTCGCGTACTAGCCTTCACGGAAGGGAAGTTTACCTGATGTGCCGTATGAGACGGATGACACCAGCCAACCATGCAAAGGAAAATAACCGGTTGGTTAGTCTAATGAAAGACTATGCAAGGGTTAAACAGAAAAGGTTCTAGGTAGTCGTATTAGGTTAGACCCATCGCTTCTCGAATGAAAGCCGATGACGATAGTAAACCTCAACACTTCTACGAAAAGAGACGAAACAGTATGATCAAGAGAAGACTCCAAAAGATCGAGTCTTATGGGAAACGTTTGAAGAGAAGACTCCAAAAGATTGAGTCTTATCGCAAAGTATGACAAGTGTTTGGGAACGTTATAGTTTCACACAAGCGTTTAAAATGACTTGATCATTTGGGTCCATGACCAACCTCACCACACCGTGTGAATTCAGATTGGAAAGATGACTTACTCTAACCGAAGTCCAGGCGAGGTTCCAAGTTGTACTTCTCGCCCGAAGGTTCATTAATTATGTGCACATCCGCACTTATCTTATTTAGTGACAAAGCGTACATTTACGTTACAAGCTTTTAAGATATATCGTCTCATCCCGAGAGATATTTGGGGAATAAATCCCGAGTGTCGGCATCAGCTGTGTGTACCTACCCTGAGTAAGGATACAGTCATGACCAGGGAAAGTACTAGGGCAAAATCCTCCTAATACCAGTTATAAAGAAACGACTAGACCACGCGAGGTACATATCGTTCCTACGAATACTCGTTCTAACTAAACAGTTAAAACCACACAATAATCCACACCAATACCATCATGGTAATCACATATATAATAGCGTTGTTTCTAGCAGTATATACAACCTATTATAATATCACACTTTAATCACATACATTTATAAAAACTGTTCCCAAACGAAAACAACATTCATCCCAATTTAATTAACAATTAAAAACAATTGATAATTAACGGAAACACGGAATGATAAGCAAGAGCGAACCGCCACTTGCCTTAATCGAGATGAACGAATGATGTCGGGTTTATGGGTCCGGAAACTGGAAACGGAATCGGGTTACGGATTCCTACGATGACAACGAACCCACGACGAAACCCTAGGTTAGATTTGATACGAATAATAATACGAATCTAAAGAAACGAAGGTCCCATCCGTGACCGGCTCGTCCAAAGCCAAGATCGCGCTTGCTAAGGCAAACCGCGGTCGTGGTTTTGGATTCCGCGGTCGCGGATTTCTGGGCACCATCCGCGGTCGCTGTGTTCATATCCGCGATCACGGATCCTTCCCAGACGCAACCCGGAAAGACGAACGAGGCTCACCGGCGACGACTACTGGATCAGACGAGGGGGCTTCGACTTCTACCACCACGAGGCCTCCAAAGCACCACCACCACCAACACCTGAGCACATCGGCGAGCAGCTCCGACGACGATGAAACTCTGACAAAGAAGAACGAGAGAACAGAGAGCAACGAGAGAGAGAGAGATTGATCGGGATTGTGGATGATGAGCCACTCCACCCCCTGCCTCCTTTTATAGCCACCGAAGAAGAGTAACGGTGGCCAGGCGAATCGATCCATCTTCCCCCCCGGCGAACCGACGGCAGCCGGAGCGACGAAACGCACGAGCTCGCGGAAGAAGACGACGATCCCGTTTCCGCGATCGCAGAAATTCTTCCACGGTCGCGGAAATGCCACGTCCGCGTCCGAGACCTCCGGGAAAGGTTTTACACGTGGATTTAACCCCGTAATTGAATATTTGTATCCAAACAAATATTCTAAGCCTCGAAAATACATCGAATGTATATTATAATGCTCAAAGAATTATTACAGAGATTAAATGAGTTACAGAACTTCCGAACTTCGCCAAACACGTCACGATTATAGAACGAGGGTTAAGAAATTACCCAAATACCCTTACTAAAAATGAAGGGTATTACAGCTTGTAACTTGCAACGTCGGTGTGAGACATTATTTGGTCATTTCATGATATTTAATAAAGTTACAATGTTATATTTATTTGCAATAAAAACGATACGCCTTGGGTGACCTCGGATATGTATTCTGAGGTCACTGGCGGTAATATTTCCAAGTTATTTTTGGGGGTGTTACATCTTTAGTGTATATAAATATATAGAATAGATATATAGATATATGGATTTTTACTTAGGACTATTAGTTGTGTTAAGAAAGGTCTCATCCATGTGTGTCGCCGCCGCGCCGTCCGCCGTGTCGGACTCAAGGCACGTGCGCGGTGGGTTGGGACCACAGTTTACGAACTTAATTATTTTTTTTGGGTTTTAAGATTTCGGATTAGTAAACTTATCTCTTATTCGTAATCCTTCGATTTCTATCCCTTTGTTATTTTTTAAAATTTGATTTTGGAAAATCTTATCTTTATAACGGCTTGAGCTCTAATATATGTCTCTTAGAACCGATTTTCCTACCCTACAAAAAGAAATTATTTTCTTCTTTTGAGCTTACACAAAAATTCTACTCTCTAAAATTCCGGTTTTGGTTTTAAGCATACCCGATGATTCCAACCCTCCGTTGGCGATTACGCGCGATCAGTGGGTGTTGTGTGATCCTTGAGGGGCGACGTCTTGTCTGACTTTGCACTGCGGGTCAGGGCAAATTCGCTTCTAACGTAGTGGACATATACCATACGTCCATACCACAACAACGTTTTCAAAGCGACTCTACAACAATTCCCAAGTAAGGTTTCATTTCAGTCTCGATCTTATTTATACTAACATTTAGCTCAAATATGAGTATGATATTTTGTAACATGAAACCATGAGTCTGAATCTTTTTTCCATCGATTTTTCTAGTGTGTGCCCAAGGGCACATGCTAACAAGCTAAATTAGAAAATTATATTCAAAATATTTTTTAAAAGAGAATGGATAAACCTTTAGTAAAAAAAATTAAACTAATGACTAATTTTTATTTTTTTTTGCTAAAAATGGAGTTTTATTGCTAAAAAATAATAATTATAGTGTGCTCATGGACACACAATAAAAAAACATTTTTCCATTACCAAATATTGACTCTTATGAATTGAAAAGAAAATACAGAATTGATTAATGTTTTTTCTTTGCTAATCAGTTTAGTTTTTTCAATTTAACCTGCATACCAATTACCAAATTAATTATATACCAATCAAATATTCCCCATAGCTTGAATTACCGGATTATATAAATAAAAAAACTTTCGTGTCATCACGAACATATATATATTATCGATTATGATCATGTTACAAATTATTCAGTTAAACATATTATCAACAATATTTACCATTGAAGTTCAAAACAATATATATCCTTTAATAAAGCAACTTTTTTTATAAATGCCGAAAGCTACGGGTGAACAAAAATATCTGATACGGCCGACCCGATCCGATAATCCGCCAATCTGAACCCTAAAAGTATGTATTCGAAAACATCCGTTTAATTTGTATTCGAATCCGATCCGATCGGATGATTTTTCCGGATACGGATCGGATAATTTGCTTACCGGATATTCGAGAATCCGATACTATTAATATAATATATATATATATATATGTTTTTATAACTAGTATATAATGTTTAATTAGTTTAGATGATCTCAAAATGGTACATACTCGTACATTTTTATGTAATTAAACTCACTTCAATTCTCCAATACAGCATTCCTTATTTTATTCATTTTAATAAAAAACAACCTTGATTATTATTCTTATAAAATTAAAACCTAAATTAATAATTCATGTATTAATTGTCGCATAACTAAACATAGAAAATATCTTTTTTTGTCAAGACTGATTGTTCCTCATTGAACTGAAATTTGAATATATAAGTTAAAGTTAAAACTTTATATAAACTTGTTAATTCCTCTTGTTATATAATATATACGTTTATGTTTCTCAATTTGAAAATGTTAACAAGATTAACTGTTTGAAAAAATTATCAGGACTTGCAAATGATGTTGATGTTTGACATTTAGTTTGCATTTTGCGGATTGTTAGTTTTGATTGAATTAGAAAAAGTAACATTTTGATTTAATTTTTAATAGGTTTTCTAGTAACCGGATTATTTGGATATCTGAGTCGAATATCCGATCCGGATAAGATTTACCGGATACAGATAGGAGTTTTATGAATATTTTTACCGAATATCCGACATACCGGACCAGATCGGATATATCCGTTTACTCATCCGTAACGAAAGCAGCGGATGTAACGCTAGGCATGAACCAGTATCAATTAATAACTGACTGAACACTATAGCACAAATCCGGCCCGCTAAATGGAGCTACGTATGCAACTATACATAACTTATACTATATGATTGGCATTTAAATCTATACAGTAATATATAATTATATGATATAACCATAGTATATAACTATAGAATATAATATAAGATATAATCATAGGATATAACAATATGATATAACTAAATTGGATATAACCATAGTATATAACTATAGGATATAGCCATAGTATATAACTATAAAATATAATATAGAATATAACTATAGTATAAACTATAGAATATAACCATAAGATATAACCAAATTGGTTATATCATTGTAGTTATATTCAATTTGGTTATATCATATAGTTGTACTGTTAATGTTAACGCAAAAAACAAATTGCGCGTTAACATTAGCAGTACAATTTTTTTTGTGCATTCAAGTCGTGCGTTAAAGTTAAACGTACGGCTTGGGCTTGACTTTTTTTCTTTTTTTTCTCGATTTTGCCCCTTATACTGTTAAGTTACGCGTACAAATTTGTACCGCTAAGTTAAGCGCATCATTTCATATGCATATAGACAATTTTTCATATACATATAGAGACAGCCTTTCTTTATTGATTGATTTTTCTTTTCCTCTTCTTACTTTAATTTCAATTCTCACCCCTAAAGTTAAACCTATCCCCAAGTCGGCCGAGAGATGTTCGTTCTCCACAAATTCCGGCGAAAAATCAGCCCAACCCAAACTCCTTTTCCTCTTCCTCCAGCCCTTCATAATGTCGCTCGTCTTCTTCCTCTCCATCTTCTTTCGTCGGAATCACACATAGATCGAGCGAGCTTTGCAAGGTTTGTTTGGATAACTGCGTCAAGGGGGATTGGTGTCGGGATTTGCCCGATTGCAAGCATGTCTTCCATGCCAATTTTGTTGACATGTGATATCTTCTCGATTCAACCCTACCTCAAATTTAGCCTGGAATCAAGAGGGGGATTGGCGGTGGCGGTGTGCTGTTGTTTGAAGAAATGAATGTCGATGTTTAGAGGGCTCGGTTACCGGAGAATGCTTGGCCGGAGGCAGCCAACGTTGCCTGTCGTGGTGGCTGTTGGTGGTGATTGTGCCCAAGTTTGGCGGCGGCGGAATCAAGAAGACACCATCTTAATTACTTGTTGGTTTTTATTCAATTGATTCCTATTAAGTCAGAGAAATCAGCTCCAATTTAACCCTTCCTTAATTTGTTACTTTCTTTCATTTTAAACTGTTTGTCTAATGTGTGTCCATGGATACATATTAAGAGCTTAAATTTGAAATAAAATTTTAAAATATTTTCTAAAGTAGAAGGGGTGAAACCCTAATAAAAAAATTAAATTAATGATTAATAAAAATTATTACTAAATATGAGGTTTTTATTGTGTGTCCATGAGTATATATTAAAAAAATCTAATTTTAAAAACTATATCTCTTTTTTTTTAAAAAAAAAAAAACTATATCTTCTTAAATGTCAGATATGGAATATTGGAAGGATGAGAGGAGGAGGAAGAAAATAAATGTAAAATAGAAAGAAAAAACATTACTTAATGATTACGGTTTTCAAAAAAATATAAAATTTAATTTACAAATATGTCCTTCTACTTTATAGAAAGCATATAAAATTTTCCTACAGTGTATGTGTAGTTTTGTCATATTTTCGCTTTCTTCTTGAAGTTGTCTGTCTCAGATTGCCTTACCCTCATTTATACTATTTTACTACGTATTAATCTTGTAATATCTCTCGTTTTATAAGGGTATTTTGGATTTTTTTTAACTCCCGTATTACAAGTCGGATTAATTTCAGAGAAGTTCAGACACTCGGTAATATGTTTGATCTCTGTAATATTTTTTCCGAGTAATATAAAATACAGTTGACGTATTTTCGGGGTTAAATAGTCGTTCGTGTACGAATATATTTAACCCGATATTAAGAAGATTAACCCAAAGTCAAAAAGGGTGAAAAATGGCATTGACCGCACCCCGCGGTCAAGTGGCCGCACCCGCGGCGATGACCAGTTCTGAAGCAACAGGTGAGGCGGTCACTGGGCGCCACCGCACCTTGCCACACCCCTGCCGCACCCCGCGGTGAGATATTTTTTTTCTGACGACGTTATCCTCTTCCCCTCCACTGCAAGTGGCGCCGGTTGTCAGCAAGGGGTTGTCTCCCTTGGTCGAGGGCTTGTCCCCCTCCTAGCTGGGCCTATAAGAGGGAGAGAAAGCTGAAGAGGAGAGTGTTGATCTGCTCTTCTTCCTCCTCAGAAAATCTCCATTAAAGCCCAAGCTTTTGAGCTTTGTTTGAGAGGTGTTCGAACCCCTTTGAGCGTTTAGAAAGGTGTTCCTAAGTGATATTCTAAAGCATAAGAAGGTTAGAAGTGGAGCCACAATCGAATCGGAAGCCAACGAACCAAACCAAGTGAGTTTCGCCATTAAAGTTGTCGAAAGCTCTCGCCCCTGTCATCCCGCCGCACCCACGGCAGAGGCTCCACCGCACCCGCGGCGAGCTTACCCGGGTTGTGTGTTCTTGGGTGTTTGGCTTTGGGCGAGGCTTGACTCCTTCGATTCTTTTAGTATTCTTTTAGATTCATATATGTGGATATTGAATCTAACTTAGGGTTTCATTTTGGGTCAATCCGAAGGATCTGTGGTCTCAGATCTATCCCTGTTTCGGACCCAGGAACTCGTCGTCTCTAAGCTTTGGTTAAGCTTCTGCGGATCTAAGGCAAGTGGCGGTTCACTCTTGCTCATCATTCCATATTTCAATTAATTATCAATTTTTTAGTTGTTAATTAATTTGGGATGATTTACTGTTTGCGTTGGGAACAGTTTTGTTAAATGATATGATTAAAAATGAGATATTATAACATGTTGTATATCTGTTAGAATAACGCTATTATATATATATGTGTGTGTGATTAATTGCAGATATTATGATAGGTTGTATATCGTTAGAACAACGCTATTTTATCTGTTATTGGCCATGATGGCTTTGATGTGGATTATTACTGTGTTGAACTGTTTAGTTAGCATGAGTATTCGTAGGAACGCTACTGTGTATCTCATTGCGAGTGCTAGTCGTTTCTTGATAACCTGGTGGTTAGGATTTAGTTCCTACCATCCTTCTCAGGGTTTGTGCACACAGCTGGTGCCGCTTTCAGGGATTTAGTTCCTGACTCCGTTGTTTGGGATTTAGTTCCCGATTCGACTTTAGGGATTTAGTTCCCGAGTCAACTCCGCCTTAGGGATTTAGTTCCCGACGGTATCTCTTTATCCAGTGGGGATGAGATTTTAAAAGCTTATAACGTGGTGCGCGTTTTGGAAATTAATGAGATAAGTGCTTTAGTGCACATGATTAATATACCCTTGGGCGAGTAGTGCAGCTAAGCAATAGTGCAGCTAGGAAATCTCGTCTTGACTTTGATCAGAGTAAAGTTCTCTTTCCAATCTGGATTCGCCTTGGGCGGTGAAGTTGGTCGTGAGCCGAAACATCAAGTCATTTTTGAACGCTTGTATGAGATTATTAATGTTCCCCAACATTTGTCATGCTTCCGATAAGGCTCATCTCGTTGGAGTCTTCTTTTGGGATTGATTGTTGTGAGACTCGGTCTCCAAAATCTTCTCTTGATCATGTCTTTTCATAGATTTCAGTAGAGTATGGTGGTTGACTATCGTTATCGGTTTTGATTCGAGGAGCGATGAGTCTAACCTAATACGTCTACTTCGAACCACTCTGCTTTGTACCCTTGCTTAGTCTTTCATTAGACTAACCAACCGTAATTGTTCTCTGCATGGTTGACTGGTGTCATCCATTCGATTCGGCACATCAGATAAGTTGTCATCCCGTGAAGACTAGAACGACTATAGAGGCGAACGGTGTTTTGACAAGTTTATTCAGGTTAAGATCCTTGGCGGGTGATCAGTGCGATCAAGACCCTTTTGTTAGTTATTTAAAGTCTTTCGTTGTATTAAATATATCTTGTATTAAGTCTTCCGCTGTATTTTGGTTGTCTTTCGGATTATGGATGTAATGCCGAGACAATGATTTTAATTGAAAGTTATGATATTTTGTATCATAATTGTTGTTTGATGATTTATATCAACTGGAAAAGTCTTGGGTGACATCGGACAGTACGTCTGAGGTCACTGACGGTAATACTTTCAAGAGATTATTTGGGGATGTTACAAATCTAGATACGAAAAAGATGTTCGATCCATCAGTTCTAATTATTTAAAACAACTGGTTAGATCTTTCAAAACTCTAACTGATGCATGCTTGATCAATTCGCCGGTTCCCAGGTCATCTTTTGGTTTGTTGTCTTCTCTTGTTAATAGTCTTCTTCTTTTCTTTTCTGTTTGTAAAGTTCAGTTTATCCCTAGGCGTCGTAACCAAACTGCTCACCTTGCTGCCAATTTCGGTCTTTTTTTGTCTCCTTTGACAATGGTAGTTTACTCATGTATCTCAATTGCCAATTGCTTTGGCATGTAAACTATTATTTGTTTCTTAATATATTTGGCTGTTTCTATCAAAAAAAAAATCTTTCAAAACAAAACTTGTTCTATAAATTAACTGATCGGGAATTACTTTTTAACTTTGTGCTCTAACTAGAGCTCGAATCAATCAGCTTCCACATTGGAGTATAGTTTTATTTATAATTAATTTAATATATATGATCCTTGGGATATAGTTTCGATAGAGTTTAATTTAACCAATGGATTTAGATTAGTTTAAACAATCTGACTATAAATCAATAGTTAGATTATTTTTACTCTCTTTATTCAACTCATTGTCGATTTTTTTTGATTAATTTTATTTGAACATGATTCACGTGGAGTAGTTCGATAGAATTCAACCGAAAATCGATAAATTTTAACCATCTCAATATAAATTAATGTTTAAATTAACATTACCCTTATAATTGATTTTTTGAATTGTGATGTACTAAATCCTAACCATTCTAAGATGTATTTTTTGAATAGGCAAAAATGAAAGATGATTCTCACTATTTTACAAAAAGTCAAATTTTTAAACCCAAAAACAATACTCTTTTCATTAAAAAATAGTGTCATTTTAGCTTTCCATTTTTGCTAAAAGAATATATATTGTTTTAGAATTTTAGATAATAAATTACATGCGAGTTACAAATTACGTTATTGAAAGTTGTACATATTTATATAAGGAATAAGGTTCATGTAAGAATGGACAGTTAAGTGAGAATGTGAAAATATCAAATGTATATGACTTTGATAGGTGAACACTTATGTACATATATGTAAAAAATCATACACATCACAGTATGTGCATGTATTTTTGTCTATATGTGTATATATTTTTTAACTATGTGTGTGATTATGTGTAAGTTAAAACTCATGCATATACAGACAAAAATCAATGCACATCTTGAAGTGTGTATGAATGTTTGTCTGTATGTGCATATATTATGTATAAGTCAAATGTGCATTAAATTTTGTCTGTATGTGTGTATTATCACGTTCTCATCTAAACGCTCTTTCTCACCGAATCCGCATCTTCGATATAATTTGTGTGAATTATATTTATTTATTGGTTAAAATAAAGTGAATAGTTATTAGATTATAAATTTTCAAAAATAGTCATAATATTTTAATTTAACAATTAGATTTTTAAATATTTATATAAAAAACTAAAAAAATATTTACGTAGTATGAAGTACTCCGTAATTAACCAAAGTGCCTGGTCAGGTCAGGTCAGCCAGACACGACACGATCCTTTCAAGATGGGGCCCACGATCAGCAGGCCTACCGCCCAAAAAATATTGATTATTTCCGGCTTTTGCGTTTTTCTACCGAGTATTCCCCGTAGTTTCAAAGTAAAAAAATTGCAGAGATTTTTGCAGTGGCTTGATGAAAGCGGCGTCCAATAGCAACACCACGTGTCCTTAAATCTTTCTGATTCCCCACCTATTTATTGCACAGCTGTCGCCCGTCTTATTGGCTACTGGACACAACTCCTCTTTCTCTCTCTCCATTTGTTGCTGTCATAGTGTCATCTCACATTTATTAATTGAATCATAATAATATTATAATCACAAATGATGTCATGATATACGATAACTCTGAAACTATGATACGGAGTAAAAAAATAAAAATAATAAACCGGCCATATTATTTGCATTCAGGCCGGAAGCGTATATATAGGTAGATATTGATGTTGAAAATAGTCTATTATTTTATATGTCAATAGTATTTTAATCTAAATGTAGAGTGATTTTGACCGATCGAATTAAACGATTAAGACTTAAATAAGTATTGTAATATTGATAAGTTACCTTAACTATGACATGTAATATTGTTGTTATAAATATTGTAGGCATACTTCATTAATATCTACTACGGACTATATATACTCCACCAAAAAAAGCTACTACGGAGTATTTGTTAAATCCATTTTCCGACTTTATCTTATTTTTATTGATATATGAAATTATCGTAATCTACAAACCTTATTTGTAGTAAGAGCCACACAAAAAAGTAGTTTAAAAATGTCAATATAATGGTCCATTATTCAATTCCAAAGGAGTGTTGTTCTCCATTAAAATATTTTGTTCATTATCACTAACATTAATTGTATATTTTATGATAATTAATGCAAAACAGTTTCAAAAAAATAATTAATCAGAGCAAAATTAATGTGTTGTTCAAGACTAGATAAAATTGATAGAATCTACAATTAAAATGCCCAAACAAAATAAATAGTGTTTTGCCCAAAACATCAAATATAATATAGTATACACCTGCATTTTGTCTAATTTATTTATATTTCAACTATGTTACTTTCCTCCTTCACTATCATAAGAATAAAAATTAATGATGTTAACGTAAGTTTGACAAGTTTAGCATAATCAAATACATAAAGTGTTAGTGTTAATTCATTTTGTGTCATTTTCAACCATATATATCTAGGTTTTTTAGCCTTTTTTTTTATATATGTTTTCTCCAGTGACTCATTATTGTGTGTGATTTGTTTTATGACTGAACCTATTCCGGTTTCTCGATCTACCAATATATGACCGATATTTTATTTATTTTCCTTATTAATAAAATATATTAGATGTTTCTATTTTTTTCATGTCGATAAGTAATATTTGAACTTGAATGGGAAGTACATACCATAAATATCATTATCCTTTAACATGATTACACTAAGATTAATTTATTGAAGTTAGCCAGTAAAACAATTATATGTGTGTGTAAATTTATTGAAGTTAGCGAAAAACAATTGTATGTATCAGTGAAAATTTATTGAAGTGAACTTAACTACTCTCTGTTCAGATTTATTTATTCTTTTAATTTTTAAATTTTGTTTATAAATATTTGTCCTTATAGGATTTTAAGACAATTTATTATATATAGTTCATAAATTTTATATTGGAATTTGGTTATGTTGATTTTTCTCTCTTCATCTATTGGTTGTAGAGGGTGATGAGTGATTAAATTAAAAACAAAATTGGATATTTAAAACACATTTAATAACTTCTTAATATGTGTGAAAAATTCTAAAAGAATAAATAAAAATGAACGGATAGTATATATTACCGTGGAAATTATTCTCCATGAGAAGTGATATCACCGTTTTTTTTTCAACTTTTATAGAAATCAATGATATCAAAGCTGTAATTGTAAAATGGTCATTTGGTCATGTTCCTAAATTTCTAACTAGGCAAACACGTCTCTGCCAAAATTTCTAATTTTTGGAAAATCCTCGTATTATCGTGATCACGGAATCATGTTTATTTGCTAAATTGAAAAAATTAACATATAAAATCCTAATTGATAACGAAAAAAAAAACATAATAGTCATTGATAAAATTGGTGGTATCCTTAAAATCTCAATTGTGAAATAGTTTGTTAGCCAAACAAAACTCTTGAGGTAACAAGTAGTATATACAATTTTGTTACTGGTCTGGTCAGCATTTGTCCATGGACCATTCATTTACATTACTGTACAAGATTGCTTCTTATACTAGGAAAGAAAATCAATGTCAAAAACAGTAGTAGCAATAATAATGTGAATTTGCAGTTGTTTTCAACTCGTGTATGATTCTTAAAATAGAAGTATTTGAATTGGTAATGAAATCTAGAGCAAAACCTGTAATGGCAATAAGAATAAAATGTTCAACTAATGATTACTTGTCAAAAGTAACCAATAGAAGACTAGCTAGCCTACCATGTTCTTACTGGTTTACGGTAAATCGATATTGCCGAATGACAAATTGGAGGTCAAAATTTGCAATAGCGTTTATCTACAGGGGCTAAATTTCAAACAAGGGCTTCATTGCAAAAAACAAACCTTTTAAATACCACCTCTCTCACGGCCATTCACACAGTTCTTCACGAATACAGAGAAGAAGAAGAAAAAAAACTCAGACAAAGAGAGAATGGTTATGGCGGAACTCAATTTGGAATCCTATGAATACTCTCAGTTCGAGCCCTTTCTATCTCCAGCATTCACAGGAGATCAAATTTCCGAAGCTGAATCTGAAGTCGATTCCGAATTCGAAACGGAGCTCGGATACGAACAACAATGGAGATCGGCATTAAAGAAGAACAAGGATGAGAAGGAGAAGAAGAGCAAGAAGAAGAAGAGCCAAGTTTGTCTAGAAGGCGTTGTAGATGGATCTAGTGATGATGATTTGCCCCGGACGAAGAGCCTGACGGACGAGGACCTCGATGAGTTAAAAGGCTGTGTGGATCTAGGGTTTGGATTCAGCTACGATGAGATTCCGGAGCTCTGTAACACTTTGCCTGCTCTCGAGCTCTGCTACTCCATGTCGCAGAAGTTCCTTGACGAGACGAATTGCAAACCGGCTTGTTCGTCCTCCGATACGGCGTCTTCTGCCGGATCCGATTCGCCTAGCCCCGTAGTTGCCAACTGGAAGATCTCTAGCCCTGGTGTGTACTCTAATTTTTGCGTATCTCTTCTTTTTGTTGATTTCCCATTGCTTCCTAGATCTGAGATCTGGAAGATGTTAACTAATGCCTATTTTAATTAGTAACTTTTCTAAGAGGGGCTCAATTTTGATATGCTGAGGATAAATTTACAAATCAAATAGACCAAATATAGGTTCATCCTTGAAATTGGATTTGCTCTTGGTCTGGGATATGTGTTTTGGACGCTTGGTTAAAGTCAGGGATCTTCATGTTTAATGCTTGATGAATTCTAATACGGTGTTGGTTGATTTCAGGGGATCATCCAGAAGATGTCAAGGCGAGGCTGAAATTCTGGGCCCAGGCGGTGGCATGTACTGTCAAGCTGTGCAGCTGAATGCTATATCTGCTTGCAGATTAACGTTTCCGAGAAAGGTGGAAGCCTATTATTCTTAAGGAGGTTGGGAGGTTCGGTTTTATGGGTCGAATGATTCCTCTGGTGATCCTTCTCTAAGATATCCATGGCAGTGGGCAATTGTGCTTACTGATTTTGCTCAATGATAGATTGGCAAATGTGGGGGTCTATTGCAATTTGATAATTCTTCTTTGAAGAAAGAACGTGGATTGAAGAAGGTGAAGAGGAAGAGACAATCAGGTCTGAGATTATTCCAGCACTGACACTGGTCGAATGAAATTTTCTTCCAGAGCTTATTTCATACATCTTGTAACTATTGTACTGAACGGAATCGAGAATAAATGATAAATGAATAAATTGGCTCTTATTGCATTCGAACTTTGTGTTTTGTGTGGTGTGATATCTTTCAGCGCGATTTATCTATTTGGCTGTGATTTGTATGCAGTGGTGTAATTTTCCACTGGTGCTTCAGCAGGTTCATTGGAGACCTCTGTTATGATGAGGTAACTCCTTTGATCAGAATCAGTTTGGATATTCGGAAACATCTTGGCTACGACTCTGATCTAATCCAGCTTCGTGTGCTAGTGTCAGCTAGCCCGTTGTTTTGATGTTGAATCTAACAAGTTCTGTTCTTTAAATTCTTTATCTTGTTTAGGATGCTTGCTAATCACTAACTTGATCTAATCCAAATTCTTTATCTTGTTTAGGACAGAAACAATCAGGTTCTATTCTTTAGTTTCTCCATCTTGTTTAGGATGCTTGCTGGTTATTTATTTGCCTTTGGACGTTCAAGTAACTTGTGGGATCTGGTTTACTACAGCTTACTAATTCAGATTTTGGTGTTGCCCGATTCTTGAAGTGTTTGTCTAGCATGTGCAAATTGCAATACATGTTGCGTGTTCTTGTGGAACAAGTAAGATGAATAATTCGGCTGGATCCCTGTTGAAATATAAACCAGCTTTTCTTTCAGGTTTGGTGAGCTGTTGGATGCTTGCTGAGATGTCCAATCTGAATTAGCAATATGCTTTGCATATTCCTTAAAAGGCCATGACATTCCGGTTGTCTTTATATGATTGTATTGCACCTATGAACACTATGCAATATGATCAGGGACAGGTTTCTGCCAATGAGGCTTCAATTTTACGGTGTAATCGGATGTCGTAGTATGAAAGCACATCTAATGAAGCCCACGACAGGTATTGTGTAACTCGTATAGACCCGTTCTTGTTTTAGACTATGCAAGTAACATTCCTGCTTGTGAAACTGGTGCAAAGACCATGGTGAAGATTGCGAAACTTGGTTCTGAATGCCCTTCCTTTGAGTTACGTAAAGCAACTTTAGCGACTTCTGCACGCAATTTCTATCGAAATACTACTGTTTTGAGGCAGCTTGTGGCTGAAAAGACCTGAGTTAAACTTCTTTGTTTCTATTCCTTGGTTGCAAATATTGTATAATTATTAGCCACTTGATAATTGCACATAATTGTTAGAATTTTCTACTTCAAACGTGAACCAGCCTTTTTCTTGTAGGATAAAAGGCCGAATATTTGTAGTGAGGAAGAAGTTAAAAGGTTGACGTGGAAGTCCTTGTGGTTGACTTGTAGAACCTACAAGTTTGGTGGGAGTTGGCTCAAGTTAATAATTCTTTTTATCTATATGGCAATTATGTAAGACACGGGGCTAATCATTTATCATGTTTAGGTAAACCTACTTATTGTTGCATATACTTGATTTTTTTTGCCAACTGGAATGATGGTAGAATGGAACTATAAGCCTACTCATTTTTGCATACTTGCATGTTTTTTTCTGCCAACTGGCATGTATGGTAGAATGGAACTAACTTTAGCTATCTCCTATCAGTTTCCTGTCTAATTCAAACTACTACTACTCAATTGACTGCTATGTAATAACCACAAATTCAAGATTTGATGTTTTAAATGCTTGATTCTAATGATGTCTGGCGTATCAAAGAAGAGCTAATTGATGTCGTTTCGACGTGCAGGGACTCGAATGGTTACTAGCAGTGGCATCTAACCCGGGCATTCTTCCAAGAAGGAAGTTAAGAGTAGTAGGTCAGTTGACATTGTTGAAGTTAACTTTTCTATTAGCACGTTCCGTATCAAACTGTGTGAACTAAAATCTAAGAAGGTGCTTCTGTGAGTTTTCTTGGGTCATTTCCTTGTCTGAAAGGGGGGTAACAAGGCATATACATAATTGGAGGCATTGTATTTTCAATTATTGGTTTCATCTGCACCACCAAATTTGTGATATCTGATATAAATGGTGGCCAGAGTTTGGTGTAGGCGTTATCCCTTTCACACAAACACACAACACATAGGGATAAGGAAAAGCTTGAGCACATGCATGTGGTGTGTCATGTGTGGTAAGTCTTGTCTTTATTGTGAATGCAACATCTCACCTACCTGATGCAACCCGAGTTTTTCTTTGCCACAACTTAGATCTTGCTTGTCCATGTTAATATGATATATAATGATCACACTGGATCCTAATAGCGTATTGCTTATGCGTGTTTGTTACACTTATACGTCGTATTTGGTGAAAGCTTTGTGAATATGCTTCTCAGTTTAGGCATGAAATACGACCCGGAAACCAGCAGGTCAGTTCTTATGACTAATGGACAAGCTGAAGCTGAAGCTTGTATTGTATCCTTTAATTCAGCATTTGGGACAGATATCATCTAGTTATGAAGTCTGATGCCATCTTTTGTAACCAGAAATGCATGCATTATTGGTATGATGTTGGCTACTATGATTCGTTATCACTGTGTTGCTGACAGATCATTTCTTATGTCCCTCTACAAGTATACACAAGCAAACAAGCATCAGACAACGTATATGGCGATCTGCACGCCTTTGGTTTCAAGAAACGACGAGTATGAAGGTTAACAGGGGCGTAGAATGTTTCCTTAAGGAACAATTTAGCTATTCAGCTGAGCCTGCAAATACCCTACGGAAGCGCAATTTAGCTAACGTTACTCTGAAGTGAGTCGTACACTAGCCACAACTCACAAAAATGAGACAAAGTGGTGAGAGTGTTTTTTTTTCTTTCATTTTTTGGCTTTGGTATGGAGTATTTTTGAAATCCATGAGTGATATATCATGTAGATCAAATAAAAGAAGAAAGTGAGTATATACTTAGGCATATGAGATGGCATGTATGTGGTTTGTATGGCTACAAAGCTCAAGAAACTTTCGTATTGAATGAGCCACCTTGATGGATTGAGCCCTTTGTATTTTTGGGTCTTCTTTCAATTGTATAAAAATGGGCCTAATTATATGCCCAATATATTCGACGGTGATTTAGATAAATGACTATTTGATAAATTTTTTTTTAAACTAATGGACTCCTAGTAAAAATAGACCCCTCTTCCTCTCCCTAAACCCTACTCCCTAAATCTTACCCCTTAAATCCTAAATCCCAAAAAATAATATTTTATAGAGAAAAAAAACAAAGAAGAGGGAGAAAAAAATAAATAAAATAAGTTAGTAAGAGGTAGGAAAAATACATAAAAACTAATATGAGTCTTTTTTATTAATTGAAAACTTTTAAAGGGTCAATGAGCCCAAAACCCTACATATTTCCATATTCGAGTCTTTATGAACTCAACATTTTGTTTGACACATTTGAGAACTTAAATCATATGCAAACACTTCATTAATAAAAATAAAATGCTCTTTATTATAAAAGTATTTTGTTATCAATTTTGATAAACGTACTATGTAATTATCTTACTCGTTTTTTTACAAAGTGTAACAAAAAAACTTATCTATGAAGTATATTTTTCTTCACTAAACACACTTTATTACATAACTCTATTATAAAAACTCTCAACAAGCAAACCAAATGTTGTTGAGATAACTATTTCTTTCCTTCTTTTTTTTCCCTTTCAAAATAGATAAACTATTCTTTTTTTCAAGATATGACTAAGAAAATTTGAAAAGTCTTTTCAATTTGCCTTTTGATGTTCAACAAGTAATGTTGCTATAGTACCTTGGGGAAGTCAGATTGATTGTATAAATGTAGTTCATGACGGATATGGTACCATAGGTGAAATAATGTCATATTATATTGGTGTACATTGACAACATAATTTATTTTTGAAGCTCGAACTTGTAAAATATCATCAAAACATGTAAAAGATAAAGAAAGTTAATATCATTACATGTACCTGAAGGTCTAAGAATTGCATTTCAGATCCAAAGATCATATAAAACAACAACCTTCAATACGCTTGTTGTTTCCCACCTCCATGGGAAGAGTTTTCTTTCCATGCGGTGAGAAAATTCTTTCATGCCAATGCATACAATCAATGTTTCCCATCATGCCTATGATACACATATCTATCATACGTGACGAAATCCTTGGAGGTAGTTCGATGTTGGCCTTCTTAGATAGACATAATCAAATGAAGATATATTTCCGTCTACATAATTTTCCAAGCATAAGCTCGTGATGCTTTCACCAATCCGAATGCAATCATCCACTTCATCACTAGTACAATCATACACCATCATATGTATAGCTTTTGTGCACTTTTGTAGTGTGAAGAGACCTATCTTTCCAATAAAGTCTCACCTTTGTTGAAAGTATTCAACCTCGCTTGAGAGCCGATCAACTGATAAGCCTCTGCTAGTGTACACACACAAGAAATTCAAGGGCAAGCAAGGAGCACCAGGTGGGGACCAGCAAGGCCGTTAGAAGATTCCTTTTAGGGAATGATCAGTTGTGGCACGATTAGAGTAAATAATAGTTGAGAGAGGGATTATGATTTTACTAGTAATTGGATGCTGCCATTCTTGGGCCAGGGAGATTGTTCTCTTCTGGTAAAGCCTTGTGGATACTCTTTTGAGGAAATACAGTACTTAATACTATTTTGGGAGTATTTCTTTAGTAATCTGTCTTGATCCTTGTGTTTGTAGCTCTTAATTCCATCAATTTGGTGCTTTCGTTGAGAGGTTTTGTCACCATGACAAAGGCGGATCAGATGGAAAAGAGCTTGGGAGGGTTGAAAAAGCAGAATGAGGAGATGAACGCCAGAATCGATGCGGTGTCCTCAGATATGAAGAAGCTGGGTACTGAAACGGGTGAGATATTTCGTCAGATGAAGGAGATGTTCGCTCCTCTTCTCCAACAGAGAGTAGTTGATGATGGCGGTGGGATGAGCACAAGTTTCGGGTCAGGATCTGGCGGAATCCAGGGCCGACCAGTATTTCTCTGTACAGAAAATGCGCTCCGAGGACCGAATACAAGTGGCCCTCATCTGTATGAGCGGGTCGGCGCTCCACTGGGTGAGATGGTTGAGCCAGAACCAGGAGGATCTGACTTGGGAAGATCTGATAACGGAGTTAATCGAGCACTTCGGGGGTTCGTTGTCATCAAATTGGTACGAGAATATGGGGATGATTAAGCAAACTGATTTTGTAGATGAATTTGTGGAGAACTTGATGGTGGCTGCCTCCCATGTCAAGGGATTGAGTCGCGAACTGCTTCTAGGTTATTTCTTGACCGGCTTGAAGGAAGAAATTCGTGTAGAGTTCACGTCGGAGACGGCGGAAGGAGATTTCAATCGAGCAGTATCCGCCGCCAGAAGGATAGAACGTAAACTGGCATTCACCCGAGGTCAGGGACGACCCCCTCTCTCCAGCACACGTCCAACAAGTAATTTGGGCCAGGGTTGGAAATTTGGGCCAAAGAATGGGTCTAACTCGGTGAGGCCTATTATCTCTAGCAACAAGAATTACATTGGGCCTAAGTCTAGTGATCAGCCCATTAAACCCAAACCATATGTCTCTCCTCCTCTCTGAAATGGGCCTGAATCCTCTAAATTTAGAGGGCAAAGATTCATGCCACTAAAAGACGTTAATGAATTAAGGGCCAAGGGGTTATGCTTTCGTTGTCGCCAACCATATCACCCGCTCCACACTTGTTCTGAAAAATTCCTGCGAGCCCTAGAGATCGATGAAGCTCCGGGGGAAGAGGGCGAGATGGAGGCGCTAGATATGGTAGAGATAGCGTCGGGAGAGGATATTGCGGGGGAAGGTGCCCAACTCCAATTGTGATACCCCATATTTTTGTAAGGTTATTTTGGAAATTTTGGAATTTTCCCGAGTACCCGTTTAATACGTCAAATTTAATTCAGGTAGCTTGAGACATTCTGTAATGTGCTCTGTATCTGTAATACTTTTCTCAGTGAAATAAAATACAAACGACGTGCTTCGGATGTTTATACGCGTTCGTGTACGATAATTTTTATCCCGGGTTAATGTCTTGCTCGTTCAAAAGCTGAATGGGCGGGAAAAGGCAAAAACGGCGACCGTCGTACAGTAACGGCGCCCGCCGTCGCTGGGCCCGAGGTGTCAGGCCATCGTCTCCTACTCTGGGCTCGCCAGGGCTAGGAACGGTGACCGCCGTAATTACGGCGCCCGCCGCGGCCCGCCGTAGGCAAAGTTGCGGCGCCCGCCGTGATTACCCAGAAGTCATTACCCGTTGGTCGCCGGCGAGCTCTGGCTGCGCCGATCTAGCCCTGCTCGGCCTCGTCTAGGGTGATGATGATGTTCCCATTGCTTTGGCTATAAAAGGAGGTGTTGGGGGAAGGGTTTTGAGTCATCCCAACACCGAATCTATTCTGCGGATTAAGGCAAGTGGCGGTTCGCTCTTGCTCATCGTTTCCATATTTACATTGATTATCAGATATTCTGTAATGTGCTCTGTATCTGTAATACTTTTCTCAGTGAAATAAAATACAGACGACGTGCTTCAGATGTTTATACGCGTTCGCGTACGATAATTTTTATCCCGGGTTAATGTCTTGCTCGTTCAAAAGCTGAATGGGCGGGAAACGGCAAAAACGGCGACCGTCGTACAGTAACGGCGCCCGCCGTCGCTGGGCCCGAGGTGTCAGGCCATCGTCTCCTACTCTGGGCTCGCAGGGCTAGGAACGGTGATCGCCGTAATTACGGCGCCCGCCGTGATTACCCAGAAGTCATTACCCGTTGGTCGCCGGCGAGCTCTGGCCGCGCCGATCTAGCCCTGCTCGGCCTCGTCTAGGGTGATGATGATGTTCTCATTGCTTTGGCTATAAAAGGAGGTGTTGGGGGAAGGGTTTTGAGTCACCCAACACCGAATCTCTGCCAAAATTTCGCCTCGTCGGAGTGTTAGTTTCGCCGGATTTCGGAAGCTTTGTTGGTGTCGGTTGGTGGTGTTTCCAGAAGCCCTTGTGAAGCCTTTTGGTTGCCTTTGGAGGTTGGAACCCAGGCAAGGCAAAAAGGGGTCGAAACGCGCATCATTTGGGTGAGTTTTTCCCCCGTTCTGTCGTCGGAGTTCTTCACGGCGCCCGCCGTGATGAACTGCGGCGACCACCGCCAAGAACGGCGACCGCCGCCAGAGCCCAGAATGCCTCTTTGGCTTTTGGCTTTGGTGATCGTCGTTGTGGCGTCGTTCCTTTCGTTTTCTTTCGTCGTTTTAGATTCGTACTATGGTTATGTCGGATCTAACTTAGGGTTCCTTTTATGGGTCGACTCGAAGGTCGTTGTGTTGTCGGAGCTATACCCGTGTCGAGCCCGGAATCCCGTCATTGTCGTTAGGCTTGTTTCTATTCTGCGGATTAAGGCAAGTGGCGGTTCGCTCTTGCTCATCGTTTCCATATTTACATTGATTATCAGTTATTTCAATTGATTAATTAATTTGGAACGATTATTATTGTGTTCTTCTGGAAGTGATTTATAAACTGTTTTGAAAATCATATAATAGGTTGTATATCTGTTAGAACATCGCTATTATATGTGATCGCCTTTCGGGCCTTTATGTGGATTTATCATGTAACTGTTATTGTGCTGTATCTGTGTGGTTAGCACTGTTAGTTATGAATGTACTTGGACTTCGTCCGGTCGTTTCTTTATAATCTGGTATCGGGGTGGCTCGTCTCCATCTGGTACTATTCTAAGATCATGATCAGTCTCTTTCACAAGTGTGTAGAGGCAAGACACTTAGCTGGTGTCACAAACCTTCCGGTGTACGTCACTCTCGATGAAACGTATACTAAGATGTGTCGTCCCAATGGTGGGGTACACATGTAAAAGTCTAATAATGTGATGTGTGGTTTGTAATATAAATCAGATAAGTGCTACTCGACGCACATAATTAATAAACCTTCGGCGAGTAGTGCAGCTAAGTTATAGTGCAGCTAGGAAAACTCGTCTCGACTTTGATCATAGTACGTTCTCTTTCCAATCTGGACTCGCTGTATGCGGTGAGGTTGGTCGTGAACCGAAGCATCTCAGTCAACTTTTAAATCATTGTTGTATGATTCTGTAAACATTCCAGATTTGTCATAATTCCTTAAAGACTCATTTCCGTTGGAGTCTTCTTTCGAGTCAATTTCTGTGAAGATTCAGTCTTCCAGAATCTTCTCTTGTGCATACCTCTTGTTTATTCCAGTAGGAGTATGATGGTTGACTATCGTCATCGGTTGTTATTCGAGAAGCGATGAGTCTAACCTAATACGACTGCTTCGAACCATTCTGCTTTGTACCCTTGCTAGTCTATTCAAGTAGACTAATCCACGAACTTTGTTCTCTACATGTGGGCTGGTGTCATCCGTTCGATTCGGCACATCAGATAGAAAGTAGCTCAGAAGAATAGAAGGACTATGGAGTCGACGGTGGTTTTCGAATGTTTGAGTTATTTCGTTAATCAGGTTGAGATCTTTTGGACAATGACTTTGGTTGTAATGTATTTTATAAGACTTCCGATGTACCCTACTTTATAAGACTTCCGCTGTATTTGGTTTAAACTCTGTGTTAGCCTATTCGGGATTGGGTTGTAATCCCGTAACTCATGTTTCTTTGACAATGTTATATTTTGGAATTGAATGCTTTGATCATTATGTATCATTTGTATTTCATAAATTGTATTTAAAACGGTAAAGCCTTGGGTGATCTCGGTAAGGAACACTGGGGTCACTAGCGGTAATACCTTTCCAAAAGGGTTAAGTTTTGGGGGTGTTACAGTTGTGGTATCAGAGCCAAATGTTTTAAAACGGGTTTGGGATTTTTATATCATTTATCCGTTTTTGAAAATGCTTTTAAAGGGCTCTGAATTTTCAAAGTAAAAAGAATTTCAAAATACCGTTCATAGTCGTGTCTTCTATATAGTCTGATGTAGTAAGCTTGCTTCTATGTCTAGAAAGACTAACTCCTTCCTCGTTATCCTGTAGAATGGGTACGTGCTTTTCTCTTGATAGAGGGTCGGAGGATGCCAAGACGGACCCGCCGTCTCCAGGCAGGCTAGATTTTCCGATCCCTCAGCGATGTTTCGAGGTTGGAGGCCCGAGTAGCCCGCCCGAGGACATCAAGTATGTGATTCCCGAGTCTGTTGTCCTTACGCCTAGGGATGCAGTGGTCACTGTAGCTGCACCTATAGACCCACTCAGGGAGGAAGCAGTGCAGGAAGTGGGTGAGTCGTCTAGATACGCCTTAGGGCATTACGATGACGATTACCAGATAGAGATAGATCCTGTCGAGGACGAGGATCTGATCGAGATTGATCCCGAGGATGAGGATCCCATCGAAGATGATCCTGAGGAGGACCCCGAGATGGACCTGAAAGAGCAGAGCCAGGAGCCAGACAACTTGAGACACTTGCTAGTGGACAGTCAGGAGCCGGGGGTGCAGTTTATTCCCCCCAGCCCAGAACTATCACCAGTGTCGGCTTATGCACTCATGACTAATGCTGATTGGGAGGCACTGTACACTGAGCACGGTATTAGGAGGAGATCAGAGGCCGAGTTGAGAGAGATCCTTCGCCAGAGCGAAATGAGCTCTCATATGGAGCAGCAGCAGCAGATGGATCAGGTGATCGCTAGCGCTCAGAGGAGGGCTGGAATATGAGGACCTCTTATGGACGATCCTTTCTTTTCCACGACTGAGATTGGGTCTGAGTCACCAGAGCCATGTGACCCAGGACCGAGTAGGGTGCGAAACCCATCGCCAGAGCTCGAGGGTGAACCTAGTCCGAAGAGACCTTGTACGAGTAGCCAGTCTTATGGGAGACGTTTTGGAACGCCTTGATGAGGATTGGCGTTGCCTATCGCAGTAGTTTCGTTTCTTAGTATTTCAGTATGTACTTTGTGTAATATTTCAGTATTGCGGCAAGTATTCAGTGAAACACTTTTATCTTCGAGCAATTTTTGTTCTAACGCTCGGATGATAGACTTATGTGTAGCTTGTGTAACAGTTCCAGTTCATCTATAAAATACCTAGTTGATCTATTCTGAGTAACTTTTCTACATTAAGCATGTTTGAATGATATTAATGTATAAATAACTTGGAATTTGATCGGTAAACAGATGGTGAACACAAGGAACACGGTTCGAGCTGGTGTTGGGACTAGTCAGGATCCCAGACCAATCATAAGAGATGTTGGCCAAGGTGAGCATGTATCTGAATCCCATAATCAATCCAGGGACAATGATCAGGATCAGAGTAATGCATCAGTGGTGTTTGATGTTGCAACAGTGGAGACAATTCGAGGAATTGTCATGCAAGCTATCGCTGATGCTATGCGACCAAGTGTGCCGCAGGCACAAGGCGTGCCGATTCCCCCACCGATTCCTATATTTGAGGAGCCAAGAAACCATGATGTCCAGGAGAATGCAGTCAGGACTAGGGACAACTATGGTCGTGCTCTGGAGACCATCAGCTCTATGAGGCCTGACAGCTACAACGGAAAAGGGGAGCCAGTCAAGGTGACCCATTGGTTCTCTCACATGGAACGGCTGTTCCGTAATGTGGACTGTACTGAGGCTGAAAAGGTCCACATAGCTTCTCTGCAGCTAAAGGAGGATGCTAGTAAATGGTGGGAGGGTACATGCTTAGCTGATAGCCCTGTATTGACCCGGTCGATGTTTAAGACCAAAATGATTGACTGTTTCTTCTCTCGTGCTATGAGAGAGGAGAAACACAAGGAGTTTTTGTACCCTAAGACCGATGGATTGAAGGTAGCTGAGCTGGCAACCAAGTTCAATCATCTTCTGCAGTACGCCCCAGCTGAGATAACCAGCGAGGCACAAAAGATCTGGTACTTCCACGAGTGGATGAGTCTAGATATCAAGCCGTTGATGGTGCACCACACATGCTCTACTCTGGAGCAGTATGTGGATGTTGCCTACAAGCTGGAAGTGACTCTGGAGGAGTCAACAAAGAGACGCATCCGACAGAGGTCGATGCAGAATCAGAATCAGGGTGGTGGATTCAAGCGACCCGCGCCACCGTCTAGCTTTGCCAAGTCTGGCCGAGCAAAGACGGACATGACTCACGGAGGGTCAACGCAGCAGTCCAGTCAGAGCAGAAGTTCAGTTCAGTGTTATAACTGTGGTATTGCTGGGCACAAGAGCAATGAGTGTTAGAAGGAGAAGATATCGTGCTTTAGGTGTGGACGTGATGGTCATCTGCAGAAGTTCTGCAAGCAGGGGAAGAAGAAGGGAGTAGAGTCGCAGCAAGGGTCAGTTCATCAGAGCAACCGACCTAGGTTCAAGCCTGCCAAGACTCCTAGCCCGTCAGTTCAGATGACTGCTCAGAACAGGGGAAAGGCCCCAACTGTTTCTAGAAGTCAGGGTCAACGCTTGTACGAGATGCGTGAAGCAGATGGACCCAATGCTCCAATTGCTCAAGGTACTTTATACCTTCACTCTACTTCAGTGTGCATTCTATTTGATTCTAGTGCTACGCATTCCTTTATTTCGGATAGCTGTGTTAGCAAGTTAGACTTAGTGTGCAACGATTCGTGCGACCCTTTCGTCGTTAGTCTTCCTAATGGAGAACGTTTGGTGGGAACCAAGCATCTGTCCGACTTTCCGATTACCATTCAGGGTAAGGAGTTCGAGGCAGATCTGATCTGTATAGCCATGACTCCATACGACATTATCCTCGGTATGGATTGACTGACGCGTCACAAGGCGGTGATCGACTTCAGTTCAAGAATGGTGACGGTGTCATCTGGGGGCCAGTTCGTGTGCAAGTTCAAAGGTCGGAATGACGCTGATAACGGCAAGCTGATCAATGCGATGGCTGCGTTTAAGCTACTACGACAAGGATGTGTCGGGTACCTTTGCTACTTGGATTCGCCCGCGAAGGATGGACCTGAGGTTCTTGATATTCCTGTGGTTAGGGAGTTTTCGGATGTCTTTCCGGAAGAAATTCCTGGATTACCCCCGAACCGTGACGTAGAGTTTTCAATTGATCTTGAGCCTGGTACGGCGCCGATTTCCAAATCACCGTATCGGATGGCTCCAGCTGAGATGCAAGAATTGAAGAATCAACTTGAAGATCTTCTTGACAAAGGTTATGTCAGGCCGAGTGCATCGCCGTGGGGTGCTCCGGTATTGTTCGTCAAAAAGAAGGACGGATCGTTCCGACTTTGTATCGACTACCGAGAGTTGAACAAGGTGACGATAAAAAACAAATACCCATTGTCTAGGATTGATGACTTGTTGGACCAGTTGCAGGGAGCAAAGGTTTTCTCCAAGATCGACCTGAGATCGGGTTATCACCAGCTCAGAATTCGTGAGCAGGACATTCCTAGAACTGCGTTCAGGACCAGATATGGTCATTACGAGTTCGTAGTGATGCCTTTTGGGCTTACAAATGCTCTAGCTGTCTTTATTGACCTGATGAATCGATGTTTTCACCAGTACTTGGACAAGTTCGTAGTGGTCTTCATAGACGACATTCTGATCTACTCTTCGAGTGAAGAAGTCCACGAGGAACATATGCGGATTGCTTTGTCAATCCTTAGACAACATCAGCTTTTTGCTAAATTGTCTAAATGTGAATTCTGGATGAAAGAGGTGGCTTTCTTAGGCCACGTGATCAATGAGAATGGGGTTATGGTTGATCCTCAGAAGATCGAAGCTGTGGCAAATTGGACACAGCCCCAGAACGTGAAGGAGGTGCGCAGTTTTCTTGGGCTTGCCGGGTATTATAGACGGTTCATGGAGGGGTTTTCGAAGACCGCTCTACCTATGACCAATCTACTCCGCAAGGTTCACAAGAAGTTTGTCTGGAATGACAAGTGCGAGGCCAGTTTCCAGGAGTTGAAACGACGACTGACCTCGGCACCCGTGTTAGCACTTCCAGAGGGGAACGGCGATTATGTGGTCTATAGTGATGCTTCAAAGTGTGGTCTTGGTTGTGTTTTGATGCAGAGGGGCAGAGTCATTGCTTATGCATCCAGACAGCTCAAGACTTACGAAGAAAACTATCCGACACATGATCTTGAGCTAGCAGCGGTTGTCTTTGCGCTGAAGATTTGGAGGCATTACCTCTACGGTATAAGATGCCAAGTCTTCACTGACCACAAAAGTCTCAAGTATATATTTACTCAAAAGGAGCTAAATATGAGACAACGCCGCTGACTAGATTTGCTCAAGGACTACGACATGGAGTTGCTGTATCATCCGGGCAAGGCTAATGTAGTAGCTGATGCACTGAGCTGGAAGACAATGCACGAGACTGTAGTTTCTCTACTTACTGCTCAGACCAAGCTAAACCAAGAGTCATGCGACGTTGAAGTCTTGTATGACCAACGTAGAGGGTACCTGAGTATGCTGGAAATTCAGGCTACACTGCTGGATCAGATCAAAGAAAAGCAAGTCGATGACATCATCTTGGTGAAGTTAAGCAGTGAAGTGATGGACGGGAAAGCTCCCAGTTTCGTGATTCAGGATGATGGATCGCTGTGGTTTCCGGACAGAATCTGTGTGCCAGACACGAAAGGTCTTCGTCAGTTGGTGATGAAGGAAGCTCATTCTTCAGCCTATTCTGTGCATCCAGGCTCCAGCAAGATGTACAAGGATCTGAGGAAGAAGTTTTGGCGGCCAAACATGAAGTGGGATGTAGCGGACTTCGTGGCTAGGTGCTTGACTTGTCAGAAGGTCAAGATTGAGCATCGCATGCCAGGTGGTGAGTTGCTACCTCTCCCTGTGCCAGAGTGGAAATGGGAGGACATCGCCATGGACTTCGTCACTGGGCTACCCAAGACTCGAAGTTAGAGAGATGCTATCTGGGTAATCGTGGATCGGCTTACGAAGAGTGCTCATTTCATAGCCATTAAGACCACGTGGGAAGTCCAGAAGTTAGCAGAGGTCTATCAGAAGGAGATTGTCCGTTTGCATGGTATCCCAAAGACCATTGTATCTAATCGAGATGGCTGTTTCATGTCGAGGTTCTGGAAGGAGCTTCATAAGGCTATGGGGACCGAGTTAAGGTTCAGTACAGCTTTTCATCCTCAGACAGATGGCCAGTCTGAAAGGACCATCCAGACTCTGGAGGATATACTTAGAGCTTGTGTGCTCGATCGTCCGACTAGCTGGGAGGACAGCTTGAGTCTGATTGAGTTCACATACAATAATAGCTGGCATGCTACAATCAAGATGGCTCCGTTTGAAGCTTTGTACGGTCGTAGATGCAGATCTCCGATTTGTTGGGACGATAACGCCGACAAGATTCTGCTTGGACCAGAGTTGGTCGAGAGGACAGCTGCAAATATTACTTTGATCAGGCAGAGAATGTTGACTGCTCATAGTCGACAGAAATCTTACGCAGATAAGAAGCATAGGAATGTCGAGTTCGAGGTTGGCGACAAGGTCTTCGTCAAGGTGTCACCTTCCAAAGGAGTTTTCAGGTTTGGTAATCGTGGGAAGCTTAACCCTCGCTACGTGGGACCGTTCGAGATTATGGATAGGGTGGAAACCTTAGCGTACCGCTTGGCGTTGCCACCATCGGCTCACCCGGTGCATAACGTGTTCCACGTATCTTTACTCAGAAAGTATGTGCCAGATGAGTCTTATGTGCTTAGCTATGAGGACATCGAGATTCAAGCTAATGGTACTTATGAAGAGTTGCCCGTGCGCATTTTGGAGCGGCGGGAGAAGCGTTTGCGCAACAAGATCGTGCCGTTGGTACGAGTGCTGTGGTCCAAGTCAGGGACCGAAGAAGTTACTTGGGAGACGTGGGAAACCGAGTCAGATATGCTCAGGCATTTTCCCGAGTTATTTTCGGCCTAAGTTTCGGGGTCGAAACTTATTTTAAGGGGGGGGGGGAGATGTGATACCCCGTATTTTTGTAAGGTTATTTTGGGAATTTTGGAATTTTTCCGAGTACCCGTTTAGTACGTCAGATTTAATTCAGGTAGCTTGAGACATTCTGTAATGTGCTGTAACACCCCCAAAACTTAACCCTTTTGGAAAGGTATTACCGCCAGTGACCCCAGTGTTCCTTACCGAGATCACCCAAGGCTTTACCAAATAAATACAATTTATGAAATGCAATTGATACACAATGATCAAGCATTAAATTCCAAAACATAACATTGTCAAGGAAATAAGAGTTACGGGATTACAACCCAATCCCGAATAGGTCAAAACATAGTTTAAACCAAACACAGCGGAAGACTAAGAAAGTATTTTACAATCGGAGTTATTGTCCAAAGGATCATAACCTGATTAAAGAAATAATTAAAACATTCAAAAACCACCGCCGACTCCATAGTCCTTCTAATCTTCTGAGCTACTTCTTAACTGATGTGCCGAATCAAACGGATGACACCAGCCAACCATGCAAGAGAAAATATTGGTTGGTTAGTCTAAATGAATAGACTAACAAGGGTAAAAAGCAGACTGGTTCGAAGCAGTCATATTAGGTTAGACTCACCGCTTCTCGGATAATAATCGATAGCGGTAGTCAACCATCATATTCCTACTGGAATAAACAAGAGATATGCACAAGAGAAGATTCTGGAAGACTGAATCTTCATAGAAATCGACTCGAAAGAAGACTCCAACGAAAATGAGTCTTTAAGGAAGTAATGACAAATCTGGAATGTTACAGAATCATTCAACAATGATTTAAAACTGACTGAGATGCTTCGGTTCACGACCAACCTCATCGCCTATAGCGAATCCAGATTGGAAAGAGAACATACTACATTCAAGTCAAGACGAGTTTTCCTAGCTGCACTGAACTTAGCTGTACTACTCGCCCAATGTGTATTAATTATGTGCGTCAAGGTAGTACTTATCTGATTTATGTTTCAAAAACACACATCACGTTATAGACTTTTACATGTGTACCCCACCAATGGGACGACACATCTTAGTATACGTTTCGTCGAGAGTGACGTATATCGAAAGGTTTGTGACACCAGCTAAGTGTCCTGTCTCTACACACATGTGTAAGAGACCGATCATGATCATAGAATAGTACCAGATGGGGACGAGCCATCCCGATACCAGATTATAAAGAAACGACTGTACAGAGTCCGAGTAACGTTCCTATCTAACAGTGCTAACTAAACAGTTACAGCACCACAACATTTACAAGATAAATCCACATAAAGGCCCGAAAGGTGATCACAGATAATAGCGTTGTTCTAACAGATATACAACCTATTATATGATTTTCAAAACAGTTTATCAAAACCGTTTCCAGACAAACAGAATATTCATTCCAAATTAATTACTCAGATAAACTACTGATAATTAATGTAAATATGGAACGAAAGAGCAAGAGCGAACCACCACTTGCCTTACTCCGCAGAATAGTCTAAAGACGTCACTGGATTCCGGGCTCGACACGGTATAGTTCCGACAGCACAACAACCTTCGAGTCGACCCATAAAAGGAACCCTAAGTTAGATCCGACATAAACAGTACGAATCTAAACACGGCGAAAGAACACGAAAGGAAAGACGCCACGACGACAACCGACCAAGCCAAAGCCACGAAGGCGTTCTGGGCACTGGCGGCGGTCGATGTTCTTGGCGGCGGTCGCCGTGAAGAACTCAGACGACACAGAACGAGAGAAAACTCACCCCAAAACACGAGTGGTTTGGCCTCCTTCGACTTGCTTTGGCTTCTAACCTCCAAGGCTAACCAAAAGCTTCACAAAGGCACTCTGGAAACACCACTACAACACCGACGAAAGCTTCGAAAATTCCGGCGAAGGCACAACTCCGGCGAGAGGCGAATTTGGCAGAGGTTTGGTGCTTGGATGGCTCAAAACCTCTCCCCCAGCACCTCCTTTTATAGCCAAAGTGTCTGAAGCGTTCAACCAAACCCTGAGACGCGGCCGAAAGCAAGATCGGCTCCCTCGATTTCCGCCGGCGACCAACGGACAATGCCCACTGGACAATCACGGCGGTCGCCGTTTTTGCCTGCGGCGGGCACGCGGCGGTCGCCGTCGTTAGGCCTGTCGCGGCCAGCTAGAAGCTGACACGCTGACATCTCGGGCCCAACCACGGCGGTCGCCGTTTCTGAACGGCGGTCGCCGTTTCTGAACGGCGGTCGCCGTTTCCCCCTTTTCCCGCCCATTCGGCTTTGAACGAGCTTGACGATAAACCGGGATAAAAATTATCGTATGCGAACGACAATTAAACTCCAAGGCACCTTGTCTGTATATTATTTCACTGAGAAAAATATTACAGATACAGAGCATATTACAGAATGTCTCAAGCTACCTGAATTAAATCCGACGTACACAACGGGTACCCGGGAAAATTCCATAATTCCCAAAATAACCTTACAAAAATACGGGGTATCACATGTGCTCTGTATCTGTAATATTTTTCTCAGTGAAATAAAATACATACGACGTGCTTCAGATGTTTATACGCGTTCGCGTACGATAATTTTTATCCCGGGTTAATGTCTTGCTCGTTCAAAAGCTGAATGGGCGGGAAAAGGCAAAAACGGCGACCGTCGTACAGTAACGGCGCCCGCCGTCGCTGGGCCCGAGGTGTCAGGCCGTCGTCTCCTACTCTGGGCTCGCCAGGGCTAGGAACGGCGACCGCCGTAATTACGGCGCCCGCCGTAGGCAAAGTTGCGGCGCCCGCCGTGATTACCCAGAAGTCATTACCCGTTGGTCGCCGGCGAGCTCTGGCCGCGCCGATCTAGCCCTGCTCGGCCTCGTCCAGGGTGATGATGATGTTCCCATTGCTTTGGCTATAAAAAGAGGTGTTGGGGGAAGGGTTTTGAGCCATCCCAGCACCGAATCTCTGCCAAAATTTCGTCTCGTCGGAGTGTTAGTTTCGCCGGATTTCCGAAGCTTCGTTGGTGTCGGTTGGTGGTGTTTCCAGAAGCCCTTGTGAAGCCTTTTGGTTGCCTTTGGAGGTTGGAACCCAGGCAAGGCAAAAAGGGGTCGAAACGCGCATCATTTGGGTGAGTTTTTCTCTTGTTCTGTCGTCGGAGTTCTTCACGGCGACCGCCGTGATGAATTGCGGCGACCACCGCCAAGAACGGCGACCGCCGCCAGAGCCCAGAATGCCTCTTTGGCTTTTGGCTTTGGTGATCGTCGTTGTGGCGTCGTTCCTTTCGTTTTCTTTCGTCGTTTTAGATTCGTACTATGGTTATGTCAGATCTAACTTAGGGTTCCTTTTATGGGTCGACTCGAAGGTCGTTGTGCTGTCGGAGCTATACCCGTGTCGAGCCCGGAATCCCGTCGTTGTCATTAGGCTTGTTTCTATTCTGCGGATTAAGGCAAGTGATGGTTCGCTCTTGCTCATCGTTTCCATATTTACATTGATTATCCGTTATTTCAATTGATTAATTAATTTGGAACGATTATTACTGTGTTCTTCTGGAAGTGATTTATAAACTGTTTTGAAAATCATATAATAGGTTGTATATCTGTTAGAACAGCGCTATTATCTGTGATCGTATTTCGGGCCTTTATGTGGATTTATCCTGTAACTATTATTGTGATGTATCTGTGTGGTTAGCACTGTTAGTTAGGAATGTATTCGGACTTTGTCCGGTCGTTTCTTTATAATCTGGTGTCGGGGTGGCTCGTCTCCATCTGGTACTATTCTAAGATCACGATCAGTCTCTTTCACAAGTGTGTAGAGGCAGGACACTTAGCTGGTGTCACAAACCTTCCGGTGTACGTCACTCTCGACGAAACGTATACTAAGATGTGTCGTCCCAATGGTGGGGTACACATGTAAAAGTCTAATAATGTGATGTGTGGTTTGTAATATAAATCAGATAAGTGCTACTCGACGCACATAATTAATAAACCTTCGGCGAGTAGTGCAGCTAAGTTATAGTGCAGCTAGGAAAACTCGTCTCGACTTTGATCATAGTACGTTCTCTTTCCAATCTGGACTCGCTGTATGCGGTGAGGTTGGTCGTGAACCGAAGCATCTCAGTCAACTTTTAAATCATTGTTGTATGATTCTGTAAACAATCCAGATTTGTCATAATTCCTTAAAGACTCACTTCCGTTGGAGTCTTCTTTCGAGTCGATTTATGTGAAGATTCAGTCTTCCAGAATCTTCTCTTGTGCATACCTCTTGTTTATTCCAGTAGGAGTATGATGGTTGACTATCGTCATCGGTTGTTATTCGAGAAGCGATGAGTCTAACCTAATACGACTGCTTCGAACCATTCTGCTTTGTACCCTTACTAGTCTATTCAAGTAGACTAACCCATGAACTTTGTTCTCTGCATGTGGGCTGGTGTCATCCGTTCGATTCGGCACATCAGATAGAAAGTAGCTCAGAAGAATAGAAGGACTATGGAGTCGACGGTGGTTTTCGAATGTTTGAGTTATTTCGTTAATCAGGTTGAGATCTTTTGGACAATGACTTTGGTTGTAATGTATTTTATAAGACTTCCGCTGTACCCTACTTTATAAGACTTCCGCTGTATTTGGTTTAAACTCTGTGTTAGCCTATTCGGGATTGGGTTATAATCCCGTAACTCATGTTTCTTTGACAATGTTATATTTTGGAATTGAATGCTTTGATCATTATGTATCATTTGTATTTCATAAATTGTATTTAAAACGGTAAAGCCTTGGGTGATCTCGGTAAGGAACATTGGGGTCACTGGCGGTAATACCTTTCCAAAAGGGTTAAATTTTGGGGGTGTTACACCAATTTCTAGAGTTATCTAGTTGCTCCATGAGGGGAATAAACAACCCCAAGACAATGAAGGTTCGAGCTCAGCTGGGAAGCAGAACGATCATTGTTCTTATCGATAGTGGTGCAAGCCACAACTTCATCTCTCATCGTCTCGTAGAGGAAGGGAAAATCCAGGTCTCTCCAACACCTACGTTTGGGGTCAAACTGGGAGATGGTAAGCAACTACAAACTAGTGGGATTTGCTTGGGTGTGCCGCTGAGGTTGGGGACATATGAGGTAATGATTGATTGCTATCCGTTTAGCTTGGACAGAATCTACGTTATTTTAGGGGTAGCTTGGCTGGAAACTTTGGGAGATGTGACTGCCAATTGGGCCAAGATATCAATGGTGTTTAAGCAGGAAGACAGGATAGTCACAATCTTGGGGGATCCCTCCTTATCTATAGTCCCTGTTTCAGCGCAAGCAATTCGAAAAACCACGGAGGTCGAGTTCGGCGTCTTAGTGTGGGAACTGCAAAGTACTGATGTTGGGATGCCACGGGGCAGTTCAGTGTCGACAGTCCCTACTATTTTGAAAGGGTTACTCAGCAAATTCGCACCGTTATTCGAAGAGCCCAAAAGCCTACCACCTAAGAGGTTCGTCGACCATCAGATTCATCTCAAATCTGGAATACAGGCTATTAGCGTCAAGCCTTATTGGTATGGACATTATTAGAAGGATGAAATTGAGAGGTTGGTATCTGAAATGTTGGGTGCATGGGTGATACAACCAAGTCAGAGTCCGTTTTCCAGTCCGATGCTTCTCGTAAAGAAGAAGGATGGTAGTTGGCGGTTTTGTGTGGATTACAGGGCTCTCAATGCTGCAACGATTCCTAATAAGTATCCGATTCCGGTGATTCAAGAAATGTTGGATGAGCTCGAAGGGGCCAAGATATTTTCCAAGTTGGATCTTCGATCTGGATATCATCAGATTCGAGTGGCTGAGAATGACGTGCCAAAGACAACATTTAGGACGCATTCAGGGCATTACCAGTTCTTAGTAATGTCGTTTGGGCTCATGAATGCGCCAACTACGTTTCAAGCAGTCATGAACGACATATTCAGACCTTTTCTGCGGAGGTTTATACTGGTATTTTTCGATGATATCTTGGTTTACAGTAAGTCTGAGAAAGAGCATGTGCAACACTTATCCTCGGTGTGAAGTATTCTCAGAGATCAACAGTTTTTTTCTCAATGGAAAGAAATGTACTTTTGGGCAGCAAACTGTGGAGTATTTGGGGCATTTGGTTTCTGAGCATGGCGTGTCCATAGACCCGGGAAAGGTGTCAGCAATTCTAACTTGGCCAATTCCGTCAACAATGAAGGCAGTTAGAGGATTTCTGGGGATTACAGGTTATTATAGGCGCTTTGTCAAAGATTATGGGAAGATTGCAAGGCCTTTGACACAACTTTTGAAGAAAGAATCTGGGGAGAAGTTTGTATGGAACGAGGAAGCCAACAAGGCCTTCCAAGCTTTACAAACGGCCATTACTACGGCACTGGTGTTAGCACTTCCTGATTTTCAGAAGCTTTTTACTGTTGAATGTGATTCTTCGGGAGTCGGGGTTGGTGCGGTCCTTATGCAACAAGGCAAACCGTTGGCATATTTCAGCAAGGGACTAGTCTCTGCTACCTTGTCCAGATCAGCCTATGAGAAAGAATTGATGGCCTTAGTGTTGGCGGTTCAGCATTAGCGACCTTATTTGCTGGGAAGAAAATTTATTATAAGAACCGATCACAACAGCCTTCGTCACTTACTCAAGCAGCCTATTACAACTCCAGCGCAGCAGAACTGGATCGCGAAGCTGATCGGGTTCGACTTTGAGATCGAGTATAGAATGGGAAAGTCAAACCAAGTTGCAGATGCTCTCTCCAGGAAGATGGATATGATGGTGTGTAATGCTATCTCTATACCCTTTTGGGTCAGCTGGGATGAGATTCAGACGGAAGTGGAATCCGATGTGAAGTTGCAAAAGATCAAGCTTAGTGTGATAAATGGTAAAGCAAGTCAATTTCAACTAGTCAATGGCAGATTATTTTACAAAGGGAGGATTGTGATATCAAATCAATCACAATGGATCCCCAAGTTGCTGCAAGAGTTCCACACTACTCCAACCGGGGGGCACTCGGGGGCTTTAAGGACATATAAGAGGATCTCGGCCAGTTTATATTGGACTGGAATGATGAAGCATGTTGATAACAGGTTTTCGTCGTGTAAAAACTGCTATGTAAAATATCTAAACAAACCCTAAATCGTAGTCCTAGGTAAGTAAATGTCGAACCCACAGGGAGGCGAATTCTGTCTATGTATGCAAATTATGTGTCAAAGCAAAGTAACCAAAGGGGGGTTTTGTGAGTTTAAGTAATCTAAGCATGCAAAAGTAAACAAGCGAAAGAGTTGTGAAATCAGTGATGGGAAAAGCACTTAGTCAAACAACATCCACTATTCGTATGACAAGTTGATCATAGATAATCATTCAAAATCTCATGCAATGGAAATTCCAATTCCTTTTCAGATATAACTAATAGCACAACCAGATACTATTAGCACTAACTAATTAAATAACCCTGAAACTATCAAGATTCAGTTTAACAGCAGTGTTACAGATAGGAATATAGTTGGATACAATTCTAGCATAAAACAACCAGCTTTTATCCTAGAATGTAAATCAATTCTCTTCTGCATAAGACCAGCACAACCAGATACTAGTATGATGCAGTTGCTACTCTGAAATAGATATGCTCAACCAGTAACAATCTAGATCTAGCAATAGACCAATAACAACAAACCCTAGTTGCGTCCAAATAGAGATTATCAATATCAACCATAAACAACTTAAGCAAGAGAAAGATAAAAACCATGCAATAGATTAAGAACGAGAATCTCACAACTGAATCAAAACGAAAGCTCCAGCGTCTGACTAAGCCAAGGAGGCTTAGTTCTTCATAGCAAATACGTAGAGAGAAAATTAGGGTTCGAGAGAGTTGATAATAGATAGGCAAACAAGCCTTTTTTCAACCCTTAAATACTAAAGGAAATAAAGCTAAGTTAACCTAAAACGAAATAATAAAAAGTAATAAAATAATACAAATAAAGAAACGGCGCGGCGGACTTCAGACATCGGCGGCGGTCGCTGTATCTCCCACGGCGGGCGCCGCAATTAAACGGCGGGCGCCGTGGTCACTTCGTAGCCAAGGTCAGTGGAAAGCCAATTGCGGCGGGCGCCATAAGGTTCACGGCGGGCGCCATAATTACGGCGGTCGCCGTTCTTCGGTTCAGCTCCTGCGATACTTCCGTAAATAGGCCATAACTTTTGATTCCCAACTCGGATCGCGCTCATATTTTGAGGACTTGCAGTAGACTTCAAAAGCTAACTCCTCGAATTGGAATCACTCCATTTGGACATCGGAGTAGAGAGAACGAACTAATTGAATTCAGCCTATGGTTCTTCTACTCTTCATTGCACTCCTCTTCCTCGTCTTCTCATGTGGTTTCTTCCTCAGTGTCTCATATGATATCCAAAACCGCTCAAACACCTCCAAATACACCAACTTTGCCCCCAAACGCCATACACATGAATGTGTCTAAATCTACCCGAATGACACCAATAAAACCTCTAATGACTCTACTTAAGCCCTACAAAGTAGTGCTTATCAAACCACCCCATGC
Organism: Rheum nobile; assembly: GCA_027886185.1. Taxonomy (NCBI): domain Eukaryota; kingdom Viridiplantae; phylum Streptophyta; class Magnoliopsida; order Caryophyllales; family Polygonaceae; genus Rheum; species Rheum nobile. The sequence continues at coordinate 3,868,336 of WOAB01000056.1, forward strand.
TTAGACCTTTGCTCGTCCTCGAGTAAACTAATAAAGAGCCTACTCCTCCAATCCAACATCCAAGGTCTCAAGAAGCATATCCTCCAACTAAGAGTCACCTAACCCATGCCAAAGCTCCTGGCACCAATCTCATTCACAACACATCCACAACTCAACAAGCTTAAGGGGCAAGCAGAGTACTTCCCCAAAGCTAAACCCGGACATCCAATAGTGTGAGTAACCTCTAATCCTAGCCTCCATCTATTGCTCCTTATGTCTCCCAGAGTGACCTACCCGACAATCCTTCTTTGTCTCCTCTTCTTATGACGCCTCGCCAAGAATAATGAGAAATCCTAAAATCATTCTTCTTCTTTTCGCTCATTTTGCCAAGGCGTCCTTTCGGGTTTTCACCAAGCCACTCATTTCATTTTCCAATAGATGTACTCACATAAGCTCACGTCACTCTTGACCTCATATTACCCCAGCCTAATGCTGGTCCAAGCCACCTACTTATTGCCTAGGCCGCCCTTTCGGGTTTTCGACCTATCCCAGGATTTCGATTTTAGCCTTTTTTCAATTTTTTGGCTTTTTTCATCTTTTTTCATTTTTCTCCTCAGCAGCGTAGCAAGTATAAAACCCCACCCCATGCTTAAACATTGCATTGTCCCCAATGTAATGAAAGACAAAAGAATAAAGCACAGGGAAAAACAAAAAATAACTCACAACGTTGCCGAGTTGGCCTGGACACTTCCTTGTTGCTGGCGGGGTAGTCATAAAAGCTCATTGTCCTGGATGCCGAGCATGCGTCTTAATTACTCCATAATCGTCTTCTACCGTGCAACCATAAGGTGACCACTTGGTGAGTAGTGGTAATCAAACAATGCGGGGCTGCACGGCCTTCAACTCTATCAACTCCTATCACACAACCAAGATGAACCACTCTGGTGAAGTAGTGGTCAGACAGGGGGACGGGGTTGCATGGCCTTCAAAAATGGGCCCACATGTCATCGTGGTTGGGCCCTGGTGTACCTCCTCTCCAGCTGTCGACTGCAGGGCCATCACCATTGCCAAATAAATGTAGGGTGAATATATTCCTCCGTTGGCAACATGATGCGCACCTCTCCGTGGGAATCTGGATAGCTGGCCTCCGGTAGATCTTTTTTTTTTTGACTTTTTTTTCCTCCCCGTTTAAGGTCTTTTCGGGGTATTTTATTTTCGTCTTTTGCTCATTGTTTAAGGTTTTTTCGGGGCCCTTTTTTTTAATTTTTTTTACCTGAGAAATTGCGGCGGTCGTCGTAAGGAGGGCGGCGGGCGCCGTAATTGCAGCGGGCGCCGCGATTAAACGGCGGTCGCCGTTCTCAAGTCGTGGCCAACTTTCTTGGCGAGGCATTTACGGCGGGCGCCGTAAGGTTAGCGGCGAGCGCCGTGAACTCCTTTTTCACTTTTTCGCGCTTTCTGCAGGTTAGTTCAACATAAAAGCTAAAAGAAAAAAAAACAATAGAAATTGACTAAGGGAAAGAAAATATACTACCAAATCTCGGGTTGCCTCCCGAGCAGCGCCTTGGTTAATGTCGTTGGCTCGACATACTACTCGAACAACCTCAATCCATATCATCAGGCTCCTTAGGAACCTTCTCAATCCATACCTCCTTCCTGAACCAATCATGGAAAGGTTTGAACCTTAGACCATGCTTCCTCTTCAGCGGCTTCTCCATCTTGACCTTCTTAGTCGCGTCTACCCCATGCTTAGATCGATCAGGGGGGTGTTTAGCCTTGACTTCAGAGACCTGCACTAAAGAGGGAACAAGCTTCTCGTTCGGAGTTAGCAGTAAAGGCGATTTGCCTGGTAGCTCTGGAGGGAGCTTATAGTGAGCGTCCCACTCATCAAAACCTTCCTGCAAGTCAGTAGATATAGCAATATCCAAGCTAGAATCAACAATAGGTGGTGTGTCATCTAGGTGGTCCTCATCAAAAACATTTTGCACCACAGGCTCAAGTACATCAATTGCACACAAAGAATGACCATCAGAGGGGAATTTCATGGCTTCATAGATGTTATAATTAATGGTTTGACCATCAAATTCCATAGTTAAGGAACCAATACTCACGTTGATTTTAGTGTTGGCAGTTTTCAAGAAGGGTCTCCCTAACAGAATAGGGGCTACATGCATATCATGTTCCATATCAAGCACATAGAAGTCAGCATGAAAAGTAAGATCATCAACCCTAACCAAAACATCCTCCACTATCCCTATAGGACGCACACTAGATCTATCAGCTAGCTGAATGGAAATTTTGGTCGCATGCATGGGTCCTAATCCTAAGGATTCACAAAGAGATGAAGGTAAAACATTTATGGAAGCACCCAAATCTAACATAGCTTTATTGAACTTGGTACCTCCAATGGTGACGGGGATGGTGAACATACCTGGGTCGCCACATTTCTTGGGTAAGCGCTTCTGAAAAATAGCAGAGACATGTTCGCTTACCTTGACCTTCTTCTTGCTGTTCCTGTCCTGGTTTCTCTTCGTGGTGCACATCTGCTTCAAGAACTTTGCATAACGAGGGACAGACTTGATCAAATTTAGGAGAGGCATGTTGACCTCAATGTTTCTGAACATTTCAAATATGTCCTTGTCCTGCGCAAGTGGCTTGGTACGCTTCAAAGCAGACGGAAATGGTGCAACAGGCTTCCACTCAGGAAAAATTGGGGGTACATACTCCTTCTCAGCCTCAGGATCGACTACAGTATCACGGCGGGCGCCGTGAGAGGTGCGGCGGTCGCCGTGAACGTCATTGGAAAGTTCGGGATTTTGCTCACCGTCACGGCGGGCACCGTGATTATTGCGGCGGGCGCCGCAATTTTCATCCGAAAATTCGAGAGTTGAGTCATTTTCACGGCGGGCGCCGTGGTCTTCACGGCGGTCGTCGTCGCTGTTCTGTTCCAGCTCCTGATCCGCTTCCTTGTCGACCTCAGAATCATCCTCGTCGAGTCTCTTCCCGCTCCTCAGAGTTATAGCACTGACGTTCCTAAAGTTCGGGTTCACTTCCGTTTGAGATGGAAGTTTACCAGAAATCTTCGCGTCAAGCTTGCTCACCACCTGAGAGATCTGGCCAAATTGCCTTTCCAAGTTCTGAATGCTAGCTTGAGTATTTGCTTGGAATTGCACTGAGCTCTGAGTCAGTTTATTAACATTCGCAGTGAGATCGACGTTGCTCTGCATCAGCATCTTCATCATGTCCTCCATAGATGACGAAGGGTTCGAGCTCTGCCCTTGAGGTTGTGGCACAAATGGCTGCCTTGGTTGTTGAGGGTTACCCTGTTGTTGCTGTGGTTCTGGGTCTCTCCATCTGAAGTTGGGATGATCCCTCCAACCAGGATTGTATGTATTGGAGTAAGGATCATGCATGGGCCTCTGCTGATATCCTCCCACTGCATTCACTTCCTCTTGTAGAGTAGGACATGAATCAGTAGGATGCAAGTCGTCACGACAGATCTCACATGCCTTAGCCTGCTGAGGCGTACCTTTCAGTTTCAAACGCCTCACCTCCTCTCTCAACACATCAAAATCAGCCTGATCAATTTTCGCTTGAGAACCAGCAACAACCAAGCTTTGGAAACCTCTCCCACTGTACTGTCTAGAGTCATCAGCCAGAGTAGCAAATATCTCTAGAGCCTCTTCATAAGTCCTCTTCAGAATATTCCCACCACATGAAGAATTCACCATCCGACGATCATCTTTACGAAGTCCTCCATGTAAGTAGAGAATTAGATCATGATTAGCATAGCCATGGTAGGGGCAACTCTTCACCAGTTTCTTGAAGCGCTCATAATAATCATAGAGAGACTCATTAGACAGTTGCTCTACGTTGCAGATCTTCTTCTTGAGTTGATTGGACTTGATTGCTGGAAAGTATTTATCAAGAAACACCTTCTTTAAATTCACCCAAGTAGTGATGCTTCCTGGCGGTAAAGAATGATACCAGTCCTTCGTTGAGTCCTTCAGAGAAAAGGAAAAGACTCTCAACCTCATCTGACCTTCAGTAATCTCAGATGGCCTCATATTGGTGCAGACCTCAAGGAACTCATCCAGGTGCTGAATAGGATCCTCAAGCGGGGTTCCACTGAATTTCGGGAGTAAATGGACTACTCTTGTCTTGAGCTCAAATTTAACCCCGTGACCCAAGGCAGGGAATTGTATAGCACGAGTTGGTTGCTCCAAGTTAGGAGTTGTCAGGGATTCCAGAGTAACACGATCAGCCATCGTTTCAGTTTCCTAAAGTAGCAAATTCGCAGCCCTGCGAGCTTGAAGGAAAGTTCTTTCGATTTCTGGATCAAAAACTAGAGGTAGATTATTAGTAACACGGGTGTGAACCATAAGATAGGTTCACACCAAGATTGGCACACAAATTACACACACAAAATAGATTATTGCCTACCCGGCAACAACGCCAATTTGATAACAGGTTTTCGTCGTGTAAAAACTGCTATGCAAAATATCTAAACAAACCCTAAACCGTAGTCCTAGGTAAGTAAATATCGAACCCACAGGGAGGCGAATTCTGTCTATGTATGCAAATTATGTGTCAAAGCAAAGTAACCAAAGGGGGGTTTTGTGAGTTTAAGTAATCTAAGCATGCAAAAGTAAACAAGCGAAAGAGTTGTGAAATCAGTGATGGGAAAAGCACTTAGTCAAACAACATCCACTATTCGTATGACAAGTTGGTCATAGATAATCATTCAAAATCTCATGCAATGGAAATTCCAATTCCTTTTCAGATATAACTAATAGCACAACCAGATACTATTAGCACTAACTAATTAAACAACCCTGAAACTATCAAGATTCAGTTTAACAGCAGCGTTACAGATAGGAATATAGTTGGATACAATTCTAGCATAAAACAACCAGCTTTTATCCTAGAATGTAAATCAATTCTCTTCTGCATAAGACCAGCACAACCAGATACTAGTATGATGCAGTTGCTACTCTAAAATAGATATGCTCAACCAGTAACAATCTAGATCTAGCAATAGACCAATAACAACAAACCCTAGTTGCGTCCAAATAGAGATTATCAATATCAATCATAAGCAACTTAAGCAAGAGAAAGATAAAAACCATGCAATAGATTAAGAACGAGAATCTCACAACTGAATCAAAACGAAAGCTTCAGCGTCTGACTAAGCCAAGGAGGCTTAGTTCTTCATAGCAAATACGTAGAGAGAAAATTAGGGTTCGAGAGAGTTGATAATAGATAGGCAAACAAGCCTTTTTTCAACCCTTAAATACTAAAGGAAATAAAGCTAAGTTAACCTAAAACGAAATAATAAAAAGTAATAAAATAATACAAATAAAGAAACGGCGCGGCGGACTTCAGACATCGGCGGCGGTCGCCGCATCTCCCACGGCGGGCGTCGTAATCGCGGCGGGAGCCGCAATTAAACAGCGGGCGCCGTGGTCACTTCGTAGCCAAGGTCGGTGGAAAGCCAATTGCGGCGGGCGCCGTAAGGTTCACGGCGGGCGCCATAATTACGGCGGTCGCCGTCTTTGTACGGCGGTCGCCGTTCTTCGGTTCAGCTCCTGCGACACTTCCGTAAAAACGCCATAACTTTTGATTCCCAACTCAGATCGCGCTCATATTTTGAGGACTTGCATTAGACTTCAAAAGCTAACTCCTCGAATTGGAATCACTCCATTTGGACATCGGAGTAGAGATAACGAAACAATTGAATTCAGCCTATGGTTCTTCTACTCTTCATTGCACTCCTCTTCCTCGTCTTCTCATGTGGTTTCTTCCTCATTGTCTCATATGATATCCAAAATCGCTCAAACACCTCCAAATACACCAAATTCTCCCCCAAACGCCATACACATGAATGTGTCTAAATCTACCCGAATGGCACCAATAAAACCTCTAATGACTCTACTTAAGCCCTACAAAGTAGTGCTTATCACATGTTCAGAAGTTTGTGGTTGAATGCTTGGTTTGTCAAAAGAGCAAGTACGACTCTATGGCTCCGGATGGGCTGCTACAGCCTTTGCCTATTCCGCACCAGATTTGGGAGGATATCTCCTTAGACTTCATAGGAGGACTCCCAAAGTCACATGGCATCGATTGTATATTGGTGGTGGTGGATCGGCTCTCCAAATACGGGCACTTCTTGGGTTTAAAGCATCCGTATACAACAAAATCAGTGGTTGATGTGTTTGTGAGGGAAATTGTTCGACTTCACGGAGTCCTAAGATCGATAGTGAGTGATCGAGACCCGATATTTCTGAGTTGTTTCTGGAAAGAATTGTTCAGCAAGTAGGGGACCCACTTGAAGATGAGCAGTGCGTATCATCCTGAGACTGATGGACAGACGGAAGTTCTCAATAGGTGCCTAGAAACGTATCTACGGTGTTTCGTTTCTGATCAACCCAAGTCATGGGGCAGTTGGCTTCCATGGGCAGAGTACTGGTACAATACCACCTTCTGAGGTGCTGTAGGCAGAACACCTTTCGAGTGTGTGTATGGAAGGCTCCCACCGACACTACAACAATTCTTACCAGGCAAATTCCTCATTTCAGCCGTAGCTGACAGTTTCTGGAACCGGGATGAAATCCTGAGGCAACTTAAGTATCACTTGCAGAGGGCTCAAAAGAGAATGACTGAATATGCCAACAAGAAAAGGAGGGAAATTGAATTCGAAGAGGGTGATCTGGTGTTGCTAAAGCTCAAACCCCACATGCAAAAGACTCTTTTGAGGAGAGTTAACTAGAAATTGGCAGCCAGGTACTATGGGCCTTTTAAGATTATCAAGAAAATCAGCAAAGTGGTCTACAAGCTGGAATTGCCCCCTTCGTGCAAAATTCATCTAGTTTTTCATATTTCTCTCATCAAGAAAGTTACTGGAAAACATCAGGTTGTGACCGAGTTGCCTGCTGAATTGGTGTTGGTTGAAGATGAATTTATACCCCAAGATATCCTTGATGTACATCTGTTGGCAGATACTACCTTGGGGTGCCATAAAGTGCTTGTGTTATGGCAGGGGAAAGAGCGAGAGGAGGCCATTTGGTTGACTTGTGCTGAGTTCAAGCAACAATTTCCTTTCTCCAACCTTGTGGACAAGGTTTGTTTCGACCAGGGAAGGATTGATAAGCCTCTGCTAGTGTACATGCAAGAAATTCAAGGGCAAGCAAGGAGCACCAGGTGGGGACCAGCAAGGCCGTTAGAAGATTCCTTTTAGGGAATGATCAGTTGTGGCACGATTAGGCTGCATATGCCTGAGGGTGTATGACCTACTATCTAGTATAAATAGAGTAAATAATAGTTATCTGTAACACCCCCGATTTATACTGGTAGTGTCAAATGTCAGTGACCTCAGACGTTGCTGTCCGATGTCACCCTAGGCTTGGTCGAAACAATTAAACTTAAATACATAAACATATTAAATGAAAGATTAAACAGCGAAAGACTTTTGTTTACACAGCGGAAGACTTTTGTACATGAAACTCAATCCTTTTATTAAAAGATCTCTCTTCAAACGAGGAGATGATTTTACAACATAGTATAATACATCGAAATACTTTAGTTTACACAGCGGAAGACTTTAAGAATCTTAACATTTAAAACTCTTAAACACTTAACAACTTAAAACATTGACATTTAAATCTTCGTTTACAAGCCTCTTATCTTTCAACATGTTACTTTGCCTCCGGTATCGACCTCTGATGTGCCGAATCGAACGGATGACACCAGCCAACCATGTAGAGAACAATTGCGGTTGGTTAGTCTAATGATTAGACTATGCAAGGGTACAAGCAGAGTGATTCGAGTGATCGTAACTGTTTACTATCATTGTCCCTCGAATAATAACCGACGGAACGATACATAACCCGATACTTTCACTGAATGATTTAACAATTAAATATTTAGATATGCACTGAAGAGAAGACTCCAACAGAATGAGCCTTATGGGAAGATATGCCAAATGTTTGGGAACGTTTAAAGTTTCACACAAGCTTTTACTTTAATTTGATGGTTCGGTTCACGACCAACCTCACCGCTCAAAGCGAATCCAGACTGGAAATAGAACTTTACTCTGATTTAAGTTAAGACGAGATTTCCTAGCTGCACTACGGCCTAGCTGCGCTACTCGTCTGAAGGTATATTAATTACATGTGACAACATCACTTAACTTATTCACTTACAACACTCAAGGTTTATTAATTATGTGCTTAACTGCACTTATCTTATTGAATTATAACACACACTACTGTTAATACTTTTAATATTATTAAGAGCAATTACGGAGCTTTAAACCACAGGGTGACAATTACTTCCACCCAAATTGCACTTGCAAGGTGCTTAAAACCTCCTACCTTACCTAGGCTAGGAAGCGTTAGATCATGACCCTTAAATTAAATTATTCGGAAATTATCCCGATGAGTACCAAGTTATAAAGAAACGTCAAACCCTTATCTGGATTAGCGTTCCTAAGAATACTCTTGCTATTCTAGCATTAAAATTAACATTAAATCCACAACAACACCATTACGAATATAATAGCGCTGTATCTAGCAATATACATCCTATTATAGCAGCACTTCTTTAAATCACTTTATTTATAAAATCTGTTCCCAAACGAAAACCACAGATCATTCCAATTTAATTAACATTTAAACGCAATTGATAATTAACAGGACATGAAATGATTAAGCAAGAACGAACCGCCACTTGCCTTAGATCCGCAGAAGCTTGAACGAAGCTAGGTACGACGAGTTTCCGGGCTCGAAGCAGGGACAGATCTGGCAACACAGATTCCTTCGGATCGACCCATAAAGAAACCCTAAGTTAGATTTGACGAACACGAGTATGAATCTAAAGAATAACGAAAGAAATCGAAAGGAACGAAGCCCGATCGAAAGCCATAGAAGCCAAGGCCGAAACAAGCCAAAAGCTTCTAGGCGGCGGTCGCCGCCTGCCTTACGGCGGGCGCCGCTACGAACACCAGAAAATTACGAGAGCAAAAACTCACCGACGTCGATTGTTTTGCTTCTTATTTGCCTTGCTTTGGATTCTAAGCTTCTAAGGACCTCCAAAGCTTCACTTTGCAACTGGAATAAACACCAAAGGAGCTCCGACGATTGATTTCGAATTCTTCGACTAAAGCTTGATTTTCCGGTGAGTAATTTATGGGTGATTGGGAGTTTGATTTGTGTTCAATCTGATCCCAAACCCTTCCCCTTTTATAGCCAAAGTCAGGGGACAAGAAATGGCAAGCCATGCAACGTGGAGGGCCAAGATCGGGCGTCTCCCCGGTCGCCGGCAAGCCACTGCAGCTACGCTTGCAACAGTGGCGGCGGTCGCCGCCGTCGGCAAGAGGTCATCGCCTTTATCTGTGTTTGGCGGCGGTCGCCGCTTTTCTGGCGGCGGTCGCCGCTTTCTACGCCACTTGGCCAGTTGATGCTGACATTCTGACAATGTTGACTAGTTGACGGCGGTCGCCGCTTGCCTTACGGCGGTCGCCGCCAAGGCCATTTTTCATCCGTTTAAGCTTTTTTGGATTAACTTGGCCTTAGTCCGGGATAAAAATAATCGTACACGAACGAATATTAAGTCCCGAAATACGTCTAAATGTATTTTATTTCACTGAGAAAAATATTACAGAGGTCAGAAACATTTCTGAATGTCTGAACTCCTCTAAAATAAATTCGACGTGCGTCACAAGTGTTCGAGAATTTTCCAAATTGCCCTTACCAGAGTGAGGGATATTACAAGTTAAGAGAGGGATTATGATTTTACTAGTAATTGGCTGCTGCCATTCTTGGGCCAGGGAGATTGTTCTCTTCTGGTAAAGTCTTGTGGATACTCTTTTGAGGAAATACAGTACTTAATACTATTTTGGGAGTATTTCTTCATTTTGAATCGGTCTCTTCACGAAAATAATCATTCCACAAGTTAGCGTGTCCTTCCTCACAACTTCTATTAATATACGCTCGTCGATTTCTTCAACTAGTACTACACACATAAAATTAACTTTAGATTTATATTTCAAAACCTGTGTAAAACGGGTATCAATGTGTAGTTAATTTTATTAATTTAATTAGAAAAAATAAAAAATAAAAAAAGTCATAAATATAAAAATAAAAGTTACTAAACTTCGGATTTCACATACATTTAGAACCATCTAAAATTAGACATGTAGTGTGCATCAAGTCTTCTTTGCATTTGAAAAGCGGTCTTTAAAACTTCTCAAATAAAAAGCGACTCTAAAAGATAATATATTTTTTTATAAGATGAGAAACAATACTTGATCATTTCCAATGCGATTATTCTAATAATCCATCACTCAACTAAAATTTTATTTCTCAAGTCTTCTCAACTTAATTGGTAAGTATAGAGTTCTATCGATTCTCACATCTCTTTATAATGACATAAAAACCTTCTATAGACAAAAAACAACTAAACTTCTTATTTTAACCCATTTTTTTAGTCTTACCGCCACGTTTGATCCAGTAGAGCTATTCTACGTTTTGGGAAGACCCCTAATCCCCTCCCAACGTCATTTTAATTTTTTAACCCAAATTTTCACCTTAAACCAATTCCTAAGGGAGTGTTTGGTTGTTGGGGTTGAGGGATAAGGTATGTGGTTGGGCAATCCCAACCCAAAATGTAATGCCTGGTGTGCAATATTTTGAAATCAAATTCATTTCTCAAACCCAATCAAAGCCAATGTATCAAACCCCTATTTTTTTTGGGTTGAAATAAAGGAATGTGAATGTGATGAAGTGTTTATGTGATTTTGGGTTGGAAATGGAACCAAAAGGCTAAATCCATTTTTTCCTCGAATACTAACCAAACACTCAAACTCATTTATCACTTTGCAAATCAATACATTTTCAACCAGATACCTAAGTCTAATTTGATACTTAACTTTCACCAAAGGTCCCCTAAAATCTTACAAACCTAGGCCTTCTTGTTTTTTTATGAGGAAAGCAGTAGACTAGTCTTAGTTTCTATACGAAGAGCAACCTAGAGCATTCTTGCGGATGAGAACACGAAATTCTGATTCAAGACTAAGATTAGACACAAATGGTGAAAAACTGAGTTTAGCAATGCGATTAACAATACAGTTCACCTTTCTGAAAATATGTCTAAGTTGGACCTCCTGAAAGAATGGATGTCGACCAAAATGTCTGCAACAACCATTTCAATTTCCTAAGAATAATCTCAAATACCTTTGATCGAATTTATGAGGCATATATTGTCACACTCAATTTGTAATTTTATAATATTCAATGTTTTGACATAGTTAAGCTATATTTTAATACTAGTACTTCAATCCTAAAAATATTGTTAAAACCACAATGTTTACTTTTCAGAGTTTGGATCATATGCGGAGCACTCTTACGGTACGGACGTGCGGAGCATGCACTTTAGGGCCTTATTTGTGCACTTTAACGTCTTAAATGTGCACTTTTATAAAAAATAAAATAAAATTATTTCAATCATTTTTCTCAATTTTTGAAAAAGTGTACAAATAAGACCCTAAAGTGTACAAATAAGGCCCTATAGTGTATGTCCGCACATCCGCATCGTAAGAGTGCTCCGCACCGGAACCTTACTCTTACTTTTCATATGGATTATTTTTGCCTTAAATGATGAATACCAGCTTCAGCGTTAGCTTGTTACGAGCCTAGGCCTTTATAACCCTAGCCCCACGTTTGTGCCACCATATGCGATTTGATAATTACAAATCGAGTAAGAAAAAAGTCTACGTATTTTAACTTGTTTACAGTTTGACTGACTAATCTGTAGTCATTACCAGGCATTTTTTGGGCCCCACACCACCTGTAGCCTGTAGGCGTGAGTGGTAAACGGACGCCTCTCGGTGGGAAAAGCCTGAGCGAAGAGAAAGAGAGAGAGAGAGAGAGAGAGAGAGAGAGAGAGAAGGAAAGAAATAAAGGGCCCTCCTTTAATCTTGGTGGTGGGTGCACGCGGGGTTATTCGGCTCTGCCAACTGTCTCACTCTGGCGGCGCAACTTCCCGGCGCCGGTGTTTCATCCTTAGGGTACGCCATCTCCTCCCTTTCGATTCCGCTCTTGCTCCTTTTCATTGATTGCTCTCCACTTGTCAGGTATGTTCCGAGTATTGTTAAGGTTTTTGGTTAGGGTTTCGTTTAGGGATTTCCGATTTGGCTCCTGGTTGCTCTATTTCGATTTCGATAGAAACGATTTCAATTTGTGCTCTCCTCCAAGTGGCAAGAGGATTTTGATTATGATTTATTGATGATTGATCGAAGTCGACTGACAATGGGGAAAGAGTTGTGATATGGTTGAATGTTATTAGAAGCAGCTTATAAGGTTGGTGGATTAAGTTAGGGTTTGCTTGTAGTGGCTTAGTTAACTAAAACCGTGCTTGCTTGGTGCTAGAAAAAATGGGCCAAATGGCAATGGGAAGATAGCAATGAATAGGAGGTTACCAAATTGATGTGGAAAACCCCTACAGTGGAGAGGGTAAGAAGACAAATGTGTTCGATCATTACGAATTGGGTACAATGAATCCCTCAAACTTGCACCTAAGTTTGAGATATTACAACAACGAGGTCATATTGGGGAACACAAACTTCTCTCTCCCCTATGTGGCATTTAGGCAAAGCACCAAGAATAAACAAAACACTTTTTTGCATCTCTATTGACTAGTCACTACTGCAAAGTCCTAATTATATCTTAGCTCATTGTAATTGCCCTTTGGCTAATTGCCTACCACAGGTTGTGGTCCACCAACCAAATTGTATCTATGCTAGAATTTTTGTAAGTAGAGAACTCCTGTGAGATAATACCAGATGACCTGGATCATGTTAAAAAAGAACCCAAATTTAAACGTCTGCTCCTCTATCCCACTTTGAAGTGGGAATCGATCTTTGACCAAAGTCTTTCGGTTTAAACCTATTTGAGGCTTTCTATATCATTGCAGTCACGAGTCACACATAACTTCTTGAGCTTGTCCATGAATGTGATGATGCTACTTGCTTGTACATGAGGCATGCACCTGAAAAACAACCAATAGAGTGAAAACATACTAGAATGTAAATTAAGCAATGAATGAAGTAAGATCAATATAATGGAGCCTTCCTCCAACAGAGAGTTTGAGAGGGTAAAAACCATGAACAATCTCTACTATGATCACTAAATGTAGGGGACTAGGGCTACAACTTTTGACAATTTTCTCAAACTTATTCCTGAACATAATCTATATGATAAGGAACCTTTTATTCTTCTTTCTTGTTCCCTTGACAAAGAGCAATGTTCTATGCTCTTTGCTTCTGTTGGTTGCACTACACACCAAGGCCCAAGCACATTAGATTTTGTCGTATGGTATTATTTTGGACTATTTAAATTTGAACTATGCCAGGGGCCCAGGATCCTTCTATGGTAGACAACTCCCATTGGTCATTAGCAATACTGGATAAGTTGAGCCATGGCTTGGTAGTATTCAGACTCAACAACAACTCATCTGATCGCAAAAGCTGTTATAAATGTCCATTAGGGGCTCCCTATCAATTTGTTTTTTTTGCAGGTCAATCTCTGTTGGATTTAGTCAGGATACCTTAAAAATTATTTCTAGTCTTTTCGGTGATTGTTATTGCTATATAATGTCAATCTGTGAATTCTACCTTGCTAACAATTTCTTCTCCACCGATTCTGGGTAGCCGTTTAATGATTTGTTTCTAAATTTTTATTTCTCATTCCATGCTAAGGTGTTTACCTTCATGAAATAGTCAGTACATATGTTTCAGCTAACGTCAGATTTCCCTGATGGTACCTAACAACACTATTGGAATAGTCAATACATATGATTAGGTGTTTACCTTCATGAAAATGTCATATAAGTGACAATATTGGAATGTCATGACTCATGACTGATAAATTCAACAACTTTCTTAGCACCTAAATTAAGGTTTTTATTGATTCAGATTTTTTACTAATGGTCCTTTTTCTATTTCGTGGTGGCAGGATTAAACTTACCTGAAATCATAGAAGAGAGAATTGTTAGTTTCCTCTCACTATAATTGAACTGATAACTCAATAGTTATCTTTCATGGCTCGGAAGAAAGAACAGAAGAATGGTTTAGATCATAAGTCGGGTAACAAAGAAAAGCATCTAGCACCAGAGTGCAGGTCACCTTTTGTCAATGGAACTGACAAACCTAACGACATGAAGGATGCGCAAAATGGTGATGAACAACACATTCGGTTGACTGAAGAAGTTAAAATTACTTCCTCTCCAGGAGATGACAGAAGAAGAAATAAAAAATCTGCTAAGTCACAGAGACGTGCTGAGCAAGGGATGGATGCAAAGCAAAGCATTCAGAAACCAGCAGTTGACAAAGATGTTTCGGGTCTTAACATGGAAACTACTCCCCTGCGGGACATTGGGACATCTGAGAGTACTCATGCTGCAGAGCTTCTGAATGACAATTCTAACATTGCACAAGACAGATTGCAAACTGAAGACATCAGTGGATACTTACAGCTTTCTGATATATTGGGCTTTGATAACCTCAAGACTTCTATCTTGTCATTATCAAAGACATGTTATGAATGGATGGAAAAGCAGAAGCCACTTTTTGTTGCTGTGACAACCAGGATACAGAGCACATGTGATTATATCCGGATGAAATATGTCCAGGCATATCCAGTTGCTTTGAGATGGCTTCGGCATTTTGGAAATATATTGTTTTTTGTGTTGATGGTCTGGTTAAATTGTTTTCTAAGGGGGGTTGATTCCTTTGTGCGCATGGGGACAACATCTTTCTTCTCTGTCATATGGTTCAGTTTTCTTTCTGTTATTGCTATGGTTGGGATGTTCAAGGTTCTTCTGATATTGGTAAGTTTCATACGATTTCTTTCTTGAATCCAACTTTATTTGATGCATTCAGCAAGTTTGTTGAAACTCTTTTATATTCTTTGTTTCATGGGTTGCTTATCATTTAACATCTTCTAGCCCTTTGCGCCTTTATCTTGTGTCCTTTCATATGCAGGCTGGATAAACCTTTGTTGGTCATATTATGCTGGTTTGTGTAGGACTGCTTATTATACTTCATAGCTATTTATATGGCCAAGGATTTTTGTATGATCTTATTTAAATATGTATTTTAGGTAGCGGATATATCATCAATGGTAGTCTGAAAAGATGTTGTAGATTGTAGTACATCTTTGCCTTAACTTTCAGAATACTGCATGCTTTACTTGCAGTGTGCCCTTTTGGCATTGTTGGAAGTAATCATGCCTAAATTTTTTATACTTACAGAAAAGACATTTGATTGTTGAAGGTGTAGGTACACAATTAGTTTAGTAGGAGCATAGTTTTTAGTGGAATGACATAAAATGGGTACCCGTACCTAGCTTGCCTAGAGGCTGAGGTGCATCTCATCAGTGGAAAAGCATGACTTAAGATGTGCTTGGACCCTAGGCACTTGGCCAGTGGCTAAGGTAGGTCACATGCCTGGTAAAATTTGTGGTGTATTGCTTCTTATAGGCTCCCTCCTCTTTCACCAACACAACCTTGATTGGGACCTTCATAGGTGCAGATGGCCTCTATATTCCTATCTTACAAGGTTTTAATTGCATCTTTAAGTGCCCCTTGAGTGTCATCAGTAGCACTGATGCAAATAATAACTCACTAATAAAAATCTAGACAGAGCAAATTTGACTAGAAAATATAGCTTCTTAAATCTTGTAAACTTAGGTGCAGGTTTCTTGTAATTATAAAGATGATCTTTTACAAGCACTACTTGGTTCAACTTCAGTTTCTAACTAGATAATAGTATCGGCACTTATCTAACCCTAATTATTGAGTTTTATTCAGCTTTATGCTGTAGCACTTGAGTGGTTATCTGATGTTCTTGTATGCCTTAATTTCATTGTAATCCTCAAACTAATCTGTACCAATTCAAGTTGAACCATAAAAAGATTGGTTTTCTGTCTATAATGTCTAGTTCTGGTATCGCTTTATCAAATGATTATTGACTGATGCTGTGCCAAGTGCAGTAAAGGTCGTTAAACTTTGCTGATATCCAAGAGTGGGTACAATGATATTACTTTTCTATTTTCAAGGATGTTGCACCTAGGCATAATGGTGATGTACTGTTTTTCCCTTCAAAAAATGCAACAATGCTAAGCTTGTGGATTAATATTTCGGGAAAATACTTTTTATTTGAGGCTAAATCTGATGTTTTTGGATACCTTCTGGCTCTTTGTTTAAAGCTAATGCTATTTGAACCTACTAAGTGATCCTAGATGTGCTATGCTAGTGATGATTTAAATGGGGGTATAGCCCACCGATCATTGCTGCTGTTCAGAATTTCAATAAGACTGGCATATTGACAAGGTTTATTTATATATGTGTTTTTACCATGTATATTGCTGCAAACATAATTGTCAAGGGAGTTTCTTGTAAAGAGAAGTTTCGAGGTGCCTTGACATGTCATGTGTGTGCTTCTGATTAATCAATCTTCAGCACATAATATTGGTGGACAAGATCATGATAAATATATTTTTTAATTTTGAATCCATTAAGGAGGGAAAGGAGGAAAGAAAATTTGAATTGGCCTTTTCTTACTCTCTTTCCTCTTATGCAATATATCAATTATCTTCAAAACTGTATGTCAATAACCTACTGCTATAGTTGTTGTGATGTATCATGCCTTCTTATTGAGCAACGTTTTCTTGTAACAGGCAGCTGCTGCTCTCATTGGAGTTTTTGTGGGTTTCATGATTTCTCTTTTGATGTGTGCTGTATCTGGAGCAGTGATTTTGTGGCTATATGGAAGCTTCTGGACCACTTCTTTTGTCATTGCCCTGGGAGGTGATCCTTCCGAACTTTACCTGATGTAAATTGGATTCATTTCATTTTCGTTTATATTTTTTATTTTTTTCAAGGTGAGGGGGGTGAGATTTACAAAATTAAGTTGAGGCAAGGTTTTTTTTTTTACGGATTTTGCTCATCAATTTTTGTATGATTATGAATTTAATATCAAGCCAGTATTGTGTATATTTAGAGTTCATAGTAGTTGGAAACTTTCAATTTGTTAAATTAACAATCAGGCCTTTTCGTCTCAATTCCTATATAAATGCAGGTTTGGGATTTGCCATGAGACACGAACGACTTGCGCTTTTAGTCACCACTATCTACTCAGTATATTGTGCTTGGACATATGTGGGATGGCTTGGCTTACTTTTAGGCTTTAATTTATCATTCCTCTCGAGTGATCTACTAATTTTCTTTCTCAAAAGCAACATGGAAGGAAATATGTCCTCTGAACAAACAGATGGAATGCATAGTCAACAGAGCTTCTTCAATGGTGAGCCATATAACAGTTTCTCTGAAAATGGTCAGGGGCAGACAGCAGAACGCAGTGCAGGAATTGCTTCAACCAGTGGGGCTGATTCTGAGATTACATCTGAAGATGAAGTTGTCCGGTTGTTAAATTGCACTGATCATTATTCAGCTCTGGGATTGTCCAAATTTGAACATATAGACGTGTCTGTACTCAAAAGGGAGTACAAGAAAAAGGTACGCGGCCGCCAAGTTGCCCTATCTTGCAAAGAATAGCTTTCTAGATGCCTGTTGTCTTTTTGGTTTCAATCCCCATTATTTTTGGAGACGGTTGGAACTTTTTTTAAAGGCTGTGACATGATTTCCTTTCAGTTGTTCAGTCATGAACTGTCTCCCTGATATTAAAGTATTTGACCTATTTCTTTACTTATTCAATTGTTAGTGCTACTGCTGGTGCTAGTACTTGTTGACAAGTGAGCTCTGTTCAATCCTTGCAGGCAATGTTGGTCCATCCTGATAAAAATATGGGAAATGAAAAGGCAGCAGAAGCTTTCAAGAAACTCCAAAATGCATACGAGGTAATTCTTCATGTTGCCTTCTTCCAGACTTCTATCATTATCCTTCTGATTTTGAGGAATGATGGTTCTCCATAGGTTTTGTTAGACTCTTTGAAGCGGAAGGCATACGATGATGAACTAAGAAGAGAGGAGCTTTTGAATTATTTCCGTCGGTTTCAAAGTATACCTCAACAGGTCAGATCCATGGTCTTTTTCTTCATTATTTGTACACATATGGGATTTGATTAGGCTCCTTCGCACTAGAATGTTACCAAAAGAGTAGGAGGGGCAGTGGCTTACCAACTGATTTTGCTATGGTGAAAGTATGCCGTGCCTGAGTTGATCTTGTAATTTCATATCTAAATATAAAAACCTTGTTGACCCACTTCGGCAGAGGTCAAGCCAGCTGACATTGTTAAACTAATGAACCTTGTCTTGTTGCATCACATAGCTCAAAATGAGAGGCGAGTGAAAGTGAAGTATAGACCTGAAATTGCCAAAGTTCACACATCAGTAGTGTTTTAGCTTAGCTTTGGTTGTGTACAGGTTGATAATACTATTGTCCTTCTAAAAAAAATTGATAGATTTTTTTGTTCATTGAGATTAAAATGGGAAGTTGTTGATTCTGATTGTTGCCAAGGTTTCATAATTGCTTGCTTGAGTATTAATGATATGGAAGCAAGCTGAACTTATGAATGGGTTGCAAGTTTGTAACTATGAAAAGGGAAAGAAGGATAAACAATGTGGTTCGATGATTTTTTTTGGCTCCAAAATGTTAAAAACTGCCGCATTGAAATTTTTGTCTTGCCTTTTTCAGAGCTACTGGGCGTGTATAGGGTTTTAGTACTTCACATATTATTGCTTATTACTTGTTATACAATCTACCTATCGCATATTGCACCACCATGTACTACTTTGTATCTCTCAGGAATGAATGTTGAATTTGTAATGTGCTGACTTTACTGAGCTATAGCCTTGTGCTTTGATTTGCAATTGACTCTAGAAGGGGCGCCATGGTTTCTTCCCTAATGGATTTGCACACTCAGAGGCAGACAGTGAGGACCCTCTTGGGGAGGCGAGGCGAATTGCATGCAAGAAATGTGGCGGCTTTCATGTCTGGTTTCAGACTAAGAAATCCAAATCTAGAGCAAGATGGTGCCAGGTTGTTCCCTTTTTCTTGAAGTTTGCATGTGGCTATCTTTACCTGTTTGCATATAATTATTATTTAGTAATGTAGTTATGATGGTATTTTTGTTGTATTGTTTCTGAAGGACTGTAAGGATTATCACCAAGCTAAAGATGGGGATGGTTGGGTCGAACAGTCTTCTCAGCCTTTATTTTTTGGACTCTTACAAAAGGTAATGGTGGACAAAGTTTAATACTCTAATAGTTTGATAGTTACGAATAGCCTTTCCATCGTTCTAAGGATTATTCTTAAGCCATTACGAGATATATTGCAGGGATGTAGCTCACTGAATATGCGTCTGCTCAAGAATTTCATTTTTCTAATCGATTAAATGTGTCACCCTAGGTTGATGCACCTGCTGCTTACGTTTGCGCTGACAGCAAAGTATATAATGCCACTGAGTGGTACATCTGTCAGGTATGGCTCTTGGTTTGTGTTAGTATTCACTAAAGTAAATTTGTTTTTGCGCCGTCTTTTGTGTTACATGACATATTTTCGCTCAAGCCTAATGGTTTGTATTTTGTCCAAAGGGGATGAGATGCCCAGCTAATTCTCACAAGGCAAGCTTCCATGTGAATACCAATGTCACTAAGAATAACCAAGGGAGAGGAGCTTCGTCTCAGAGAGGAGGCATACCGGGATCCAATATGGAAGAGCAGATGACCGAGGAAGGGTTCTTTGAGTGGATACAGAACGCTGTAAATTCAGGCATGTTTGAGAATTTTGATGGCACACCGACAGAACCCTTTAGAAAGAATGGTGGGGCCAACGCTAGCGGAAGCAGCAGCGGTAGTAAGAGAAAGAAAAAGGGGAAGAAGCAGTGGTAAGTCTTGGATGTCTCCACACATTAACGACATGAAGTAGCAGCGTTTCCGGAAGGTAAAACTCTTGCCAATACGAGGGAGGGAGGCATTTTACAGCTGTATAGTCTTATCGTTTCACGACTTGCCTCCCCTATTAACTTTAAGGTAAACTTTCAATGGCTTGGTAAAAAATGGCCATCAGCTGCTAGCTAGCTAGCATACAGGCAATGGAGATTTTTGTTCATTGTGATCAAGGCTTTGCTCATGACCTACATTACATATATACTATATCTCGGTTATACAGAGATGAATTCGCGGTGCTAATTAGTAGGTTTAAATTCTAGTTGCTCATCAGTTTGCAATCTGCATTAACGTTGCCTATTCTCTGAATCTCTTACATAGGTTAAGTCACTCATTGGCCTGTCCAAAAGTAGAGAAGTGAGAGACGAAGTCATCTGTGGCATATTATTGCACAATCTCACAATCTGTAGACTGTAGTACATGTTTAGTTTGAAGGTTACTAAGGTCATCATGAGCCCAGTCTTGGTTCATCATAGACCTGATCAAAACGGGTTTGGGCCGGGCCGGATCCATTTTCTTGACACGTTTAAGCGGGGTCGGGTTTGGGCCCGGCCCGTTATTCGGGCCAGAACTCTTAACAGGACCCATCTGTAATTCCGGGCCGGTCGGTTGGTCATTCTCATTTTTTTTTATCCTCTAAACTAATTATTTAATACTATTAATAAGAAAATGTTAAGTAATTTTAGGTTAGGTTTTTTTATTTTTATATGTATTTATATTAATTAAAAATAATATGCGGGTTGGGCTGAGCGACCCGTACGGACCTGAACTTGTAAACGGGCTCGGCCTGTTAACCCGTTCGGGTTGGATCAAACGGCCCGTTCGGACTAGAATCCTTGTCCAAGCTCGTATTATTTGTCGGGCTGGACGGGCTAATCCGCGTTTGCTCAGGCCTAGTTCATCAGTAATAGGGGCAGCTCAAATTAATTCACTAATCTAAAATGTACGAAATTTATAGCCTTAAATCGATCATATTTGACCTAAGACTACTCGATCCTAATCCAAGACAAGCCAAAACTGGAAGCACATGGAACCCCGAACAAGTGCACAAGCACATACATAAGAGCAAGCATATGTGCACGCTTTTCGGGTTCGGGGATTTAACCGTATAGGCACGAATATATGCACGTGTGCATAGGCGTGATAATATGCGCATAGATGAATATAAACAACTGAACAAGCATATGCGCGTGTATGCTCATATGCATGCCTAAATATAGGCACACATGTATAAGCTCATGTGTGCATACAGCGTACCTTAATCCAAGGGATGAGAGAAGTTGCAAGTAGGATGAAAATTGTTATGGTGTCATGGTTAGAAAGCTATTTGTATATATAGGAAGAGCATTATATAAGAACAAAAATATAAGAGAGAACTGAGAAAAAAGGTGGATCGTTGATTTCGTGACGATCAGACGGCTCGGATATGCGCGCGTTGAGAGACAATTTTTATCTACAGAAGCTATTCGCGGTTCAACACACGCGCTCGCCTCCCTCCCCGATCAAAATTGGTTTAGAATTGGAACCACCATTTTCCCTCAGTTTTCGACTGTTTTCCATCTCGCTCTCGAATCGTCTCCATTTCGCTCTCCAATCTACTCTAATTTCGTCGTTTCACCGCGCCTTTTCGAAAACAACCACTTCTCTACAATGTCTACTGATTCCGGCCGACAAGGAGTTGAAGCTTTGGTCACCGGAAAACCGAGTATGTAACCCTAACTTACTCGATTTCCACTTTTCTGTAGTTTTCAGCGTCTTGTCATGCTAAATCAGTACGAATGGCAACGTGGAGTACAATCCTGTTAAGCAACCACAACCGCTTGGTCGAACATGTGAAGAATGTCATTTCATCTCTTCCAAAAGAGATGATCTTTAAAAGAAAGAACTTTGATGTTTAGCTCATGTGTTTTGTAGTGTTGTAGTATGACAGTTTGTTACTTTAGGTTGATGTAGTTGAAACAATTTGATCTTTTATAGTTTGATGTAATTTAGGTTGATGCAGTTGACTATTGTTTGTGGTGTTGGCACATTACAGTTCATGGTGTTTATCACAATCGTTCAGTTTGTTTCAATCAAAATTAGCCTTGGCAAACTGTTAGTGTTGTTGAGTATGAATGTTTATGGTTATGATCATGAAAGTTCATGGTGTTGAGCATGATAGTTCATGGTCGTGAGCATGAATATTCATTGTAATTAGCAAGGAAGTTCATGGTCTTGAGCATGAATGTTCATGGTCGTGATCCTGAATGCTCATGGTTAGGAGGGTTAATCAAGTTAGTGCTCTTGAGTATGAATGTTCATGGTTATGATCTTGAATGTTCATGGTTGTGATCATGAAAGGTTATGGTGTCGAGCATGATAGTTCATGGTCGTGAGCATGAATGTTCATTGTAATTAGCAAGGAAGTTCATGGTCTTGAGCATGAATGTTCATGGTCGTGATCTTGATAGGAGGGTTAACTAAGTTAGTGTTCTTGAGTATGAAGGTTTATGGTAATGAGCATGAAAGTTCATGATAATGAACATGAAAGTTCATGGTGGTCGTTATCCCGAATGTTCATGGTCATGAGCTTGAACATTACTTCATGTTCAAAAACACGTTAGTTCATGTACCGATTTCTCGATAAATTGAATGAAGGCAATCACTTCATATTTGGAGCAGGTATGAAAACAATGTGGGTTCTTTATTTTTTAGTCAAAGGCCTAATTTCAATTCATGTCACACATTTGTAATTTGCACACAGTCATCACCTTCATCCTGCATTCCTGCCTCACTATTTCTCACAAATGACGTCGCCCAAGAATGGCGGCCGGTTGCCACTGCGTTCAGCACCAGAAGCAACCAATGGACAGAACGGAACGATTTCCAGCGAATTCGGGCGATTGCTCGCCAGGGGTGAGACTTCCAGCGAGAAATTCAGTGTTTTCTCCCTTCTCTTTCGAGGACAGAACGGATTGGGCGACAAGTCTGGGGCTCTCGGTGATGGCATGAACCAGGCGGTTTACAAGAGGCATCGGACTACTGCAACGAGGCGGCTTCGGAGCCGGAGAGAAGAATTTGAGAGCGGTAGGAGTCGTATCACTCACGCTCCCTGGAGTCGGAGAGGACCTCGTATGCGTGGACGAGCTCCTAGAAAGTTGCGGTGGCTTCGGCGGAGAAGGTGCCGGACTGGACGAGTATACCGTGGTGGCGCTGATCACTCTTCCTCCTGGATGCAGGTTTGTGGGAGGTCGATGACCTCACATGAACGCTTTTTTTTTTTTTAATTTACACGCGCGTTAGTAGCTGCTATGATGAATGATGACAATAATGTCAATAAACAATGCTCAGGCAACTTTCAACAAAGAGTCCTAGCTTTATGTTATGGTCAGTTATAGTTTAGCATGTCTATATTCAAGGTACCTCACAGCAGAACAAAATGTCAAAAATACACAAACAGAAAATAGAGAGGCATTTCAGAAGAAAGCTCAAAGTTCATAAGCATACAATCAGCCTAAAATGGCTGCTGTTTTACATCCTACTACAGTGCTACTGTTGCATTTGCCAAGACCTCAACAGAAACCTGAACTAAAAGAGTGAGGAAGTCACAATCCCAACATCATATTACACCAATACACCCAACTTATGATTCCACACTTGAACCATAAGATGCTACTTCCCCTTTTTCTACAGAGAGGAAGCCATCAAAGAAAGAGCTAAAAGAGATAGGATTTGGCTTTCACCTATACTTCAATCGGTCAGCCTAGGGCTAACCTTTGCTGTCTACGAGCCCTACTGATTATCGTTTGGATGGTCTCTCGTCATCATTGTCGTCCCCGCTATCATCTCCTGACTCGTCTTTGTCTGATCGCTTGCGCTTTGGTGGGGCTTCAGCGCTTCCAGGGAGATCCTCGTCTTCATCCTCCTCGTCCTCCTCAAATCCCTCATCGTCTCCATTCTCCTGTGGCTCAAAGTCGCTTTGATCCTCCTCTTCTTCAGGCGGTGCAATGGGACGAACTAGATACTCGGTTCCCACATCCTAAGAGCAGAGAATTGTTAGCCAGGAGTTGATTAGCGTCATAATAGCAAGCTTTGATTATAAATGGAATGGATTATAGCTTAAGAAACCCTTGAAGTGATAACTTTAATGCTTTACCAGCATTTTGCATTGCATACAAGGTATATACATACATGCAAATTACTACAATACTCGGCTTTCTTTATATGCAGCCTAGTTGAGTAGATCCCAATAACATGAAATTTATGATCAAATAGTTAAGAAACAAATCATTACTATTTTAGCTTGAAAAGATAACATGCATAGTTGTATACTCCAGCCTCCAAACTGTCTTTACAGATAAATGACATGCAACGATTAGTAGGTAAAAGTCCATCAATTCATTTGAGGCTTTTGAGCAGTGAATAACTTTAGAAGGAACATTATGAATGATAGGCTTGTGTAACATTCAGCTTTGTTCTTTAAACTTTCCATGGAGATCTATTTTTAATATTCCACCTCTTACAAGGATGTATATGTTCAATCAATTATCAAACTCAATTAAGAAACAGAAGTACAAAAAACTAAGTTTATAGGGCCACAACACAAGAGCACATAATGTGGAAAAAATGGAAACCCTATACACTTAAATTAACCAATTATGCAATAGTCCAAGTAAAAAGACACCAGGAACTCGTGTGAAACCTCAAATATAACAATTTATCATGCAAATGGTAGGAATTGAGCAACAAACCAGAAAACCTTTTTATATTGCCTTCTAGAATAATATCTTAATCAGCTAAAACAGGTTAAGCGTTAAGATATAGCACCATGGAAATACAAAACAAATATAGTAGTCATACAAATTAAGAGGAGATTATGGAGATTTGCAAGTAGTTTCTATTAGTTGACCCAAAAGTAGGAACAATGTTGTTCTAGAACTATCAAATATGAAAATGAAAAAAACATGATGCTCAAAGAATCAACATCATAAACTCAGATTCTCAAGCAGCCAACCATAACATAAACTTTTTGGAACTGTTGATATCAACGTAACATGGATATCAAAGAAGGAAGTACATTTTTTTGTTTGAAAAAGAAGGAAGTACATTTAAAATCAAGTGAAAAAATAAATTGTGCATTTTCTGAATACAGAGCAGTCTTTAAAAGTACCGAACTAACCCTACAAGGCAAAAACTAGAATTTCAAAGGTAAATCTAGAATTTGCCTCTAATAAGCTAATCCCACAAGATCCAATTACAAACACTAAATCCATCACCTCATCAAAATAATCATCATTAAAAAAAAGTCCTTCAAAAAATGGGAGAAAAGTTTGCTTCAGATGAGAAAAATACAGGAAAAAAGATTGATAGATCTGACAGTTTATCCTGACAAAGGACAAAAGGACCCTCGGTCGCAACTTGAAGGGATCAATATCAGAACTCAAAAAACATTAAACATCTTTGAGAAATTAGAAACTCTTTTGACTGGTTCAAAACCATTGATAATATATCAGCCAAAATAACTTAGATCTGTAGATCCGGAAGGAATACTCAGAACTGTGAACCTTCTGAACTAAAAACACAGAAAAACAGAAAGGAATAAGAAAAAACGACAAATCACCTGGAAAAGCGAAGCAAACAAGACGAATATATAGCTATGTTTAAACACCAAAATCAACAACTAACTACAGAGTAAATCAAAATTAAAAGCTAGTTTTAAGATTATAACCTCCTGTTCATCTCCGTCGCCTTCCTCCTCGTCATCCTCATCGTCGTCGTCGTCGTCATCATCGTCGTCGTCGTCGTCTCCCTCGTCATCGTCGTCGACCTCCTCATCATCGTCATCATCGATGATATGAACCGGAGGACCGCCAGAGGACTGAAGAACCTCCTGTTCATCCTCTTCTTCCTCCTCCTCCCCTTCATCATCCTCGTCGTTGTCATCATCGCTGCCGTTTTCGTTGTCGTCGTCTTCGCTATCTTGCTCTTCCTCCACATCACCTTCCTCCTCGATTACACTCTCGTCGTTGACATCCTCCTTCTCAGGCTTCTTTCCGTTCACCTGCAAAACCTCCTTCTTCACCTCCTCAATTTTTGTCTCTTCCTCCATAACCTTCATCTTAGCTGTCACGTTGTTGGAAAAATTGAACGAAAAAATCAAAGACTTCTGAAACTAAGATCGGAAAACCAGTCGGAAAATTGAGGAAAAACGAAGACAAGTAGAGGCCAGAGAGCAAAGCAGCTTCGTCCTCCCGCCAGTACCTTGATCAGACGTGATCTCAGCCGTTGATACGGAAGCCCGAGAGGATTGATGACGTGTCAGAAGATCGGACGGTTAAGGTTGGAGATAAGATCGTCGAAGTCTCTGGTTAGCGTAAAGGAAAATCACGCGGCGCACTTAACGTTTCAGAGCGTTGGTCACGTGCGTAGCGCGTGAGAGGACCTAGGGTTAGGGCTTTTATTTAAAATATCTTCAAACTGAAAAAATATATCTAATATCTCTCGAATATTCCTGTTTTCTTTTATTTCCCTCTCTCGAATACTCCAATTCGTCTAAGAGACACTAGATAATGGGCCACCATGGGCTTCATTGGATGACAGGGTTTCGGGCCTTGAAGCCCAATATCATTCGTATTATGGGCTCGAGCTTGTGGCTCTTTTTCCACTGGGTTTCCCAGTTTTATTCATTTTTAGGAAAAAATCTCAAAAATAATTTCAATTTTCACAAAAAAACTAAAAACAATCCCCAATTTCAAATCAATAAAAAATAATCTTATAACTATATACTAAATGATAATATGGGTGATTTTTTCAGTTAATATTCCGACTTATTCGATGACATGTATTCGAGATCTCTTCATAGTTGAACGCAATAGCCGATAAGTGACTGTCTTTTTTAATATCACATAATTCACGTCATTTAATCAGTCTGCTAATGATAATTTCCGTTGATTTTCCCCAATTTTTATAGCAAATATTGACACATCAAAGCATAAAATGAGTTACAATTTGTGTTATTTCAGGTCAATTAATTGAGTACATTGGTTGGGATTGTTCTTTAATGAAAAAAGGTTCCTTGTTTGATCTAAATCATGTAATATAGCATCCAAACTCGATACAAGTCTGCATCCCTTTTATCTGAAGTGTAACAATAGACAAAGAACAAGCACAAATATGTAGCCACGTCACTCTGTTTATATATTCAGTTACCTGTCTAACATGTCTTCATCATACAAATTTCCAACTTGTGACAACACAAAATGGGGTTCAAAACATATGAGATGTATTAGCCAGCACAACATGCCAGCTCAGCAGCTCCCTCAAGACAGTCACCGGGTATAAATCACAATAGATAATTCTGTTGTAACTAACTTGGTAAGAGAGAGAGTTTCTTCTCTCTCTGTAAACTCTACCTGATTTCAATGGAGTTTTCTTGGTTCTAGCTTCTCTTCTATGAGAGTTTAGACTGTTCTGTAATCAATCTCACAAAACACACACAAAATCTCCGTGGAGTGTCTGTGTTTTGAACCACATCATGCCAACACTCAACAATTAAACGAAGAAAACCAAACAATTTGGCTTGCTAAAATTTATTAAGAGCCCTCAAAACATGAAGCAGCACACATTAGGACCCTGTTCGGGGTCGATAAAAGGGATGGCAACTGGTAAAATAAATTGATTCGATTCTAGGCAACTCTATACAAGATGTTAATGAACCTTTTATTAGCTGCATTGCTCTCTGTTTCTTTCTATGCAAAATGCTCTAACAGAACGCATCGGCCTCAGGCTGGAGCATTGATAAGGACGAGTGCTGGAAATCAAATCACCCCGGGGCCTTATGTTTGTAAATGGCATCTAGCTATATTTAGAGTTGTTTCAACCTACAGCTCTTCCAACTTTTTGTCTCCTGGATGTGGGTAATGAAAACCCGATCCACCATACTACAATACCGAGCAAATTGAATGTTAGCAACTCACTTGAGCTCTCTTAATTCCTTAATATATGCACAAGAGGGAGGGAGACAGTCACCTGGGAGACTCGGGATCTGGCTCATTATGCATTGTTTGCAGACAAATTTTGTGATTGCAGGATTGAAAATATGCCACCTCCTGTTGTTGCAGCTGAGTTACTTCTTGATGAAATTCCTGCAAATCAGCCAATCTCATGAAAACAAACATCTTTTGTGGCAAAGATGATGATATAGATCCTTGTCATCTTAATCAACAGTTTAAACTTTCTAACATGTTTATTTGATTTCACTACAAGCACTATAACAATAAAGGCGACAAACAGAGAATCATAACATTACTCCTACTACAAGTCATAAGAATTAAATTACCTACCATACAGGAAATCAAGCTACAAGTAATAACGACTTAAAGCACTTCAACACTGCAAAACAAGGTTGACCCTTGTGACCTAAAATGCTCCATAAATATATTATTGCTGTCTAAACTGAGAGAAAGAACAATGCTTCTCTGAGATCTCAAACAAGTAAGCAGACACTTACACTGATCCAGTTCACTAAATATTTTTTTAAAAAGTAATCATGAATGTCTAAAGACAAGTATTAGAAAGTGAGATAAGATTGCGATGCCATATTTTCATACCTTAAACGGAAAAAACAATTATAAACAAAATCACTTTTTAAGACAAGTCATCAAACGCACATACTCATAGATCAATAGAATTCAGACATCCAGCTAAGCATGATTACTAATCCAGATGTTCTAGTATAAGAAGGACAAAAGAGAAGGTGAAGATGAAGCTGAGAAGCCAGTAGAAAAATAAGACAATACATCTTTTCATCCCAGCTTTATCTCAGCAACAGCCAACATAAGCATTACAAGATAAATTCATCCACTGAGCTCTTATCTCTCAAGAAGATAACTAAAGGTATCCGTTTAGTTGAAAACTCTCCTAATCAATTAATAAGAAATTGGACTTTACAAGCTTTTGCAAGTGGGTATTACATTTGAAACAAATCGGATATGAGAAAATGGAGGTCTTCATACAAGGATATAACCAGCCTTCACACACACCAATTATCATAAAAATAAGGAGGAAAAAGAAGAAAACAAAACAAACTATAAGTAACTCATATTGATATGGACTAAGTACCTTGAAATAGAATGACAATGAAGAACAAAATGGTCAACAGTGTGGCAAATAGCTGATTCTTTGAAGATGAATTCTTCGCTTCTTTCACCTTCATCAACGCCTTCATCCGTTCTATCCTTGCACGTTTCAGTCTGGCAATCTCAGCTAGTTCTCTGATCAGCTTCTGATCGGCTGAATCCAGTGAAAGACCTCTCGGTGCTCGTGGTGGCTTTGGGGGCTTCTTGGCACTCATTGCCTTAGGCTTCTCCTTCACTGATTTCTTCTCCAAACCGCCGGTGTTCTTCTGTCCCACCTCCGTCTTCTTATCCACTATCAGCTTCACATTCTCCAGTGAAACATCATCACTGTAATTAGAAGCAATGGACACTATCACCCTAGCCTCGCACACCATGGATTCATCACAACTCCCAAGCCCATAACAAGAGTTAAAGCCAGCAATTAACGGCTCATCACTCGCATTACTATCGAGAACAGTCACTCCGCTTTCAAGGTCAACATCGCAACCGCTACATTTCGAAACAGATTGCTCCATTGGTACCACGATATAAGGATATTCTTACAAAACTCAAGCCGTCACCAGAATTTTCTCTTCTGAATCTGAACCGCAATTTACATATACAGCTCCAAAAGAAAAGCTAACAACACCAAGAGGAAGCTAGTGTAGAATAAAATCCACAAAGACTCCCTTCAAACATATCAACTGGAAAAGAAAAAAAGCAAATACCAGCTCGCAACCTTCACCTTAAGAAAAGAGATGAAGCCGAAGCCTGCAATTGAGAGTTCAGAAATCAGCACGGAAATCAATTTATCGACAATCCGCAGAAATTAAACTGCCAACAGTATACACAAGCAAATACCACCACAATTTTACGGAAAGTTCGGATCAAATCCAATCGCAACTCCTAATTAAACTTGAATAAACCAACAAGGACTCCCTCCCCCGTCACCGAAGCAAAATAACCAACAAAAACCGCCAAATCAAATAATTTTAGCGCTTAATCATCACTACAACAAGCAAATCATTATTCAAGTATTAATACAGCCAGCGATTGAAAGTTTGAAACAAAACAAAAAAAATAGGCGATTGATTCGAGCAATAAACAAGACCAGTATAAGATTAGCAAACATTAGAATTGAAGTAAACTGGGATGATTCATACCTCGAAATGAGAAGCGAAGAAGAAGGTTCAGATCCGATGCCGAGAAGATCGCGAAGAAAGTGATTATTCGCTGCCTTTTGCTTTGACAGGGAAGAGAGAAGCACGAGCGGCATTTGGGGATGACGAATGGCCTGTTATATGAAGCAAATTTTTGAAATTAAAACGTGGAAGCGACGTCGTTTCTTGAGAAATGGTTTTCGACTACTGCTCTGTGCTCACCGACACCTGGAAATGGAATGTACCAAGTACCTTCTATTTTTATTCGTTTCTTTATTTTTTTCTACATATTATATAAACTCGAAGCTTTCAAATGACATCATATCCCATCTTGATAACATTTTTTGTTTGTATGATTTCATATATATTATGAAGGAGTTTACAGTTTGAATGAAGTCCATTTTAGGTAGAATAATACATCTATACTATAAGTTCATGGCGTCAAACTGACAGCTTTTACCAAAAAACAAATATTGTATACGAATTTGATTTTTCTAACCTACGTAGGTTAAGATGTATATAGATTGATTTAATTGGATGTTAAATTTTCTATTTTTTTTAAAGGATTTATCATTTTTTATTTAAGATTTATTTTTTTAATATAAATTATTAGGATATAGGTAAAAAAATCGATAAAAGTTTATGAGTTTTGTAAAATTAAGGGGTTATGTATTGATTATTTTTGTAGCCACTTCTTTACAATTCCTATCCTCCACATTATTTAAAAAAGGGGAAATGACAAAAAAATAATTTCAAATTTTACTAGTAATCTTAACTTTTAAGTCAACTGAAAACAATTTCAACTTTTACTTCATGAATCAATAATAATATAAATAATTTTTTTCAATTGCAATTCTTACTAATTCGATGACGAGTACTCGAGTTCTGTTCGTAGCTGGACGTAGTAAGTAATTCTTCTTTATATAAGATTTTTTATTAGGTGTAATGTTATCATCGAATTAGTCAAAATTTCAATCGAAAAAATCATTTGTACTATTTTTGGTTGATGAGTTAAAAGTTGAGATTATTTTTGGTTGACTTGAATGTTGAGATTATTTTTAATCTCCTAATGAAAATTGGAATTATTTTTGATCATTTTTCCTTTAATTTTTTTCATATTTATGATTTTCTAATTTAGGTATTTTAACTTTATTTTTATTAACTTATTATTCTATTTACATAATATATATAATTGAAGACATTATAAGGTATTACGTGTTTAAAAATTACTTTGCTTATCTTAATTACTTTTTATTATAAGATTTTATTGTGATCAATATATATAAAATGGATGGCTATAGATAGATAAAGGTATATTATGAATATTGGGAAAAAATGCAAAAGAAATAAATTAAAATTAGAATGAAAATTAGCTAA
This sequence comes from Rheum nobile, assembly GCA_027886185.1. Taxonomy (NCBI): domain Eukaryota; kingdom Viridiplantae; phylum Streptophyta; class Magnoliopsida; order Caryophyllales; family Polygonaceae; genus Rheum; species Rheum nobile. The sequence continues at coordinate 3,899,905 of WOAB01000056.1, forward strand.
AATAGTTTTAAAAACCAACTTGTTAGCTATGTAGTGATTTTTTAGCAGTTTCATAGTATAAAATCATGGAGAAGGTTTTTTAGCAAAAATTCATTGTATCTAAAAAATCTATCATACTTTAAGGCTAAAAAACTATGTGGTCTATAAAACGCATAAAGTCAACTGGTCAAGTAAATTGATAATCCAACTAGGAATGTCAACAAGATGAAGCTTTTTACCGTGGGAATTTTCCTGACGGGGACGGGAGAAGGAACAAGAGAAAAATTTAACCCCTACGTAGAGATGACGAAGAGCGAGACAAGGATAAAGGTCCCCAAATCTTATATACTAGGTTTAGTTAAATCCTAATATGACTTGGTTAAATCGTAACAATAGATATGATAGATATATTCCAATACCTCCGATGAATTAAAAAATAGAAGATTATATAGAGGCTTTTTTCATACTATGCTCTAAAATCCCATATATAAAAAGATTAAATTAGACTAATTGTATGTTTATGATTATCTAATTATTTAAGATTATTTAATATATGATGGGTAAACACATTATGCAATAGATATAGTAATTCAAACAATATAGTAGATGGTTAATGACTTAATGAATGATGATGCATGAGGATCCATATGTACACCGGAATATGTGGTATTCGTTTGATTGCATATATAAAGTGTATTTCACAATTGAAATAAAATTAAGTATCTTTGTATCTGAATTATTTTATTAAAAAATTTAAACCAAACACATATGTTTAATATCATTTCTTAAAATATTTAAATTTATGAAAATTCACTTAATAGCCAAAGGAATACTAAAATCTTCAAGATAAATAAAAAATCTACATATAGCTAGTAATTTGTATTCTGCGAATGTTATTCTTTTATAGTCCATATTCCATGCTCCATGCTCATTAGAAGAGGTATTTATGATCTATATGCAATGGAGATGTACATAGAAACTCACTAAAAAAAATCATGCAATACTAAACTTTTATTGTGAGCATTATTATGAGGGAGATGTCCTAAAATTACACATGCGTTGTTTATTTGTCTCTCTCGGATGTTAGATATCATTTATTGTTCCCATCTTTTGTGAAGATATGGTGGGATTTTGGAAATGGAGGTGGGCTGTTTTGTTTATACAGTATTTTTTTGGACGGAGAGGCGAAAATCTGCAATCCATTTTGACCTTCTATTAAAAGTGGTGTTTGGCAGAATTGTACTGTTTCCCGTTGAAAATTAGCAAAAACAACATTTATTAGTCAATGGGCACATGAAAAGCGCAACCTTTTATATTTTTTCGTATTGACTCACACAAGCCTAATTTCCATGTCTAATAAAGGAGAGCATGCAGAGAGGAACAATCCCATCTTTTTGAACCTCGATCATGTAAATACATGGAAAATAAGTATATAATTTCATCAAAGTGCACACTGAATAACGAGTCATTTTTGTATAAAAATGAGAAATTGCAAGTCAAAATATAAAAGGTTTGCTTACTAAATGATGACATTAAAGTAGATTAGGATTTTGTTTGGATTACACATTGACATTATAATATTAAAAACTAATTCAAATAAATTCTAATTAGGTTCACTTTTTGTTTCTATTTATTTACATACGTTGAATCTGAATATTATTTTGTGTCTTAAACTAACCGTTTTAATTAATACTTCAATCCGGTTCGGGACAACCGGCGACAAAGACACGTCCGTGAAAGGTACACACTCCTTACACGCTGCTAAAAGAATTTGAACCCGAAACCTCCGGTTAAAACACTTAAAGAGTCTGGTATCAATGTCCTCTTAACCAATGAAATGGGGGTATTACCCTTAACTTTTTAAATACACATTTATACAGTGAACATTACCTTTAGATTTGGGTACCAGCTTGATGAAAGAGTTGACGCCATTATCAATATAATGAATGCTTAAAGAAAGAAAGAAAAAATGGAAAAATCTGATAGGTAAATCAAAATGGGGGCCTTGAGAAATCTGAAAGGACCAGGTTCATAACGCAGAAGCGGCCCTACGTTTTAAATGCGACCAAGCCCAAACCTCCTTCCACCGACACAACAACGTGCATATATTGATAAACAAATGTTTAATATATGCACTTTTAAAGTCTTATCATATTTGAACTTTAAAAAAGATTTTAGCTTCGATTTTGTATCTCTTAAGGCACCAATTAAGGGTTTGTTTGGCATTATCTTTATAAAGACATTTTAACTATTTTTTTTTTTTCCTTCTATGTCACTCAAATTTCAAAATTAATTTTTTTAAACAAAAAAATCTTTATATATACATATGTCAAACCGACCCTAAAATAGCTATAGGAATTTAGACGAACCCCATCACTTCCGCCACGACTTCTCAATAATGCATTTTTAGTAGGATAATCCCACTATTAGTAGCTTTTGGTAGAGCTCAGCATTTTTAAGTATAAATCTTAGATTTAAACAATTGATATTAAGATATGATCTCCTTATAAAGCACTGTAGATAAGCCTGCTGACTATTGAGACAATAACATTGTATCATACAATATTGAAAAAAACTTAATCGACTGAATAACTAAAACCCCTTCCTAAACATGTATGTTAACAATAGTTACTTAAGTGATACAATATTGAAAAAAAAGGAGTTTAATGCCATTTTTCAAATAACAATACATTGTCAAATTCTGTATGTTGGTAAATACATTTTTCCGGACCTATATTAATTTGTGTAGACCTTATTTTAAGGTATCTCAGTGTATCAGTTTTGTTAGATCGATTTCAATATATTTTTAGGTGACTATCTGTGTATTAGCTGTAAATTTTGTAAACCACAGTTATAATCATCTCCTTATATATATATATATATATATATATGTTTTTTCAATCACACTATAATAACTTTTTTTTTAGTAATAAAATTGTATTTTTAACAATAAGTTTTTTAACTATTAGTTTAACTTTATTTTACTAAGGATTTATCTATTTTCGTTTAAAAAATATTTTAAATATAATTTTCTAATTTAACTTGTTAGCATGTGTTCATGGACACACTAGACAAATCTATATATATATAGACTAGCTTGCACGAGAAGGTCGCTATAACTTTAATTAATAACATCACCTTCTTAGAGATGAGGAGATGACACGTAATAATCAAGGGAACATCTCACCTTCGACATTAACTAGATGGGGTTACTTGCTCAAATGTATATGTATGGTAACACACCACGTCGAAATCAGCCACTTGACTAATTGACTTGACCACCTCAATTGAGGCAATAATGTTGGGTTATTTATGCTATTATGGTCCTTGTAAATTAAAATAGATAATTATAATAAGGTTTTTTCTAGTGTGTATTCTAAAAACTTTTTTTTTGACAATTATTTAGTTAGTCATTAGTTTAATCTTATTTACTAAGGGTTTATTAATTCTCTATTAGGAAATATTTTGAAGATAAATTTCTTATTTAAGTTTGTTAGCATGTGCCCATGGACACACACTAGAAAAACCGTTATAATAATAATAAGAGCGAGAACTGAAAATGAATATTTATATACGAAAATGAGGACATACGGCACATAATACAAAATAAATATACAAATTGAAAAATAGTGTATATAAGATAATTATATAGATAGTACAAAATAGATGAATATACGTTTCCAATAAAATTATGTGCATAATATTTTATGTATAAGTGCAAGTTCTCCCGTTTATATATAAGTGTTCATTTTCATATGATTCTTCCTCTGAGGACAATTGCACCCTTCTTTACAAATTATTAATGTCCAAAGTTGTTTCTTCTCCAATATATGTTATGAGTTATGACAATCATTAACCAAGTTAATAAAACTTAACAGTTGTCACATAACTACAACAATGTTAAAGGAAATGAAGATTCAAATGACTCAACAAAAAACACTCCTCCCATCAGTTGCTGTATCCTGGTCACGTGAAGCAACGGATTTGAATTGCATGAGAAACAGCACTTGCCTCCCGCCTTCATTTATGGGTCTTCATATGCAAGTCATCACACAACTCGGTTTACAATAATTCACGACACAAGAAACTGCATCTTTTATTATCATATATTTAATCTTCCCATAATGAAACCCTAATCGAATTATTGACATGACACGGTTCTACACGAGGGGTGAGCACCGAGCACCTCCTTGGTGTGAAAGTCATTACTTTAAATAAGAACACTTAACACTTAAATTTCACAATCCAGACCAACCAGACGAACGAATGTAATAACACAAGATGGCTACAACTTCAATATGGCAGCTCCACTCGACGGCTTCGATGCGAAGACGTAGAGACCGAGTTCGTTCTTGTTGATGACTCCTTTGTCGATCCTCGACTGGTAGAAGTGGTCCTGATATAAACCAAGGGTGTCAGATTGTCAACGGGAGTTCCCCAGTGAATTTACTAATATATTGAAAACAGGAGTTTGTACAGAAAGCGCATGTATACACGTGCATAAGCTAGATCTCAAGACTTGTAAAGAACAATTAGAAAAAGGAAGTGTTCAGAAATTGAAAATGAGAGGTCAACTGAGAGAGAAATCAAGTGAAGTTTGAACTAACCTTTAAGTTGAGAATAAATTGTGGAACTGTATTTTCCTTCACCAAAGCAACTGCACAACCTCCCCATCCAGCACCAGTCAGTCTTGCCCCGAGAGCGCCGTTGTCACGGCAGATCTTCACCAGTTCCTCCAGCTCAGGACAGCTGCCGGATCATAAACACGTGAGCAATTAATGCATTTGTGACATAAACAGGTACGATTAGAAAAAAAGAAAAGATCTCTAAATATTAAACTATCCTTGACAGTCATCCATTTATTCCAAATGTAATTATTTCTGGATGGAGAGATATCTTCCATGTCCACTATACAGATACCCTCCTTTATTACCTCTTGAAGGGCCTAAATCTTACTTTATCTCTGCATTCTCGTGTTCATATATAGACATCTCTTTGATCATTTATCATAAACATGTTGAATGAATACTTATTCCTCTATGGGTGGCAAACAGAACTGTGACTAATATATCAGAAACTAGGAGTACAAAGTGTGAGCCATGCAGTACTCTATTTAACTGGTTTTCAATACTTTGAAAGATAAAAAAAAAACAAAGGGATACCTGCACTCATAGAGAACACTGCAACTGTAATGACTTTCATTCATTAGGTCACCGAGTTTCTTGAGAATATCCTCCTCACTGCATCAACAATCCTCCAAACATTAAGAACGTTTTGACAAGCTATGCATGCAACAAATCAGCAGCTACTTGCTGAGTTTTTTCTTTCCGAAAACAGTTCTCTGATTTTTTTATGATACAAAGTTTTCATGGTGCAGCACTGCAGCTACAATTTTGGCATGTTTTTGTGGACTTGGAAGGTGACTCATTTGAGACCCTTTATGCCAAAATCTAGCTGGCATTATATGAAAAAGAATAATCAATATCTTTAGACACATAGGACAATCCAACATGTACGTAGAGTTTGATGTTTGTAATACTAACTTGATACTATATTCTCCATTAAGATGCCTTCCGTTACTCGTATAAGCAGATATTATATGGATTCACAATGGGTCCCATATAGTCACAACTGATAATTGTTGCCCACCAGGCGGAGGTTTATACAATATTGGAATCCACACTTCAGAGAAATTTTAGATTTTTAGTAACATCCATAAGTGATGCCTTTTGCAAATTATGCACCTGGCATATGGTGCTTATATGAGCTCACTTGAGTGATTCAATTTCAGAACAGGGTTCAAAGTGGTTTGTTAATATTATTAAGCACAGCTAGCCTCAGTGTTCCAAAGAAAAAAAAAAAAAAAAAAATACACTAACCTCAGATCTGATGAAACAGTATCCTTGAAAGCATGGACACGTCTTGCTTCAGAGTATACATGAGCAGCTCTCTACAAATATTTTGAATTTAATAATAAGAGTATTTGCATACATGATTAAATAGACAAACAGAGATGTATATGTCCCACATGATATAGCTGATTTCAAAATAGAGTTGTCAGGCACAGACAAATTTTAATGGAACCTGTTTTATATATATACTTGTCAGGTTCAGACAGGATTAATGTGGAAAATAATCATGTACCATGTTACAATGATATACTCCCTCCGTCCCACAATGTTTGTCCTGTTTTACTTTTGGACACTGTTTACCGTTGCGGAGAATCTTCAAGATTTCTCCCAATATATAAGAAAAAACATAGTCATGTGGGGTCTTGTTTGATTCGTCTCAACGAGTACTTTGATAATATCAAAAAATTATAATTTTTAGAGTTATGTAATTAGAGATATTAACGATACAAAACTCGTCTCGGCAAGTGTGTCCGGTCAAAACAGGACAAACATTTCGGGACGGAGGGAGTATTACACAGTTTCCATGCTCATATTTTATCATTCAGTCCTCCCTTTTCAAAAAATAAATATTCAGCCTTACTGGAAATAAATCCACATATCATAGATAGAAATACATAATAACTATAAATCTCTATTCAGAGCAGATGAAGAGAATGGAAATATTCACAACACACAAATATTCCGGTTATATTAAGTGCTGACAATGACACCCAGAGAGGCTATATCAAGTAGTGTCAGAAGTCATCTTGAGAAACACAATACAGTGATGAAATCAGCAAAACCAATTTGAGCCACATATTAGTATCAACTTACAGCTAATGCCAACACCCAAAATGTGCAACGAGCGATTCGACAATCTTAAGACACATATTTTTCAGTCCAAGTACATTATAAGCAAACAAACTAACAATTTATATAAGAAATATGTACCTGATGCAGCTTATAATGCTTTGCTTCTTTCAGCACATTCATTGATGTGGGAGAGCTGCTAAATATGGATGTCAAACTTTCTTTGGTGATTTCCTCAATTTCTTCAGCTGTATATGGTTCCTGTTTCAGAATCTCCTGACAAAATAGAAAGTCACATTAGTAACATGCAGCAAGTACAGAAATGCTACCATGACTAAAAAGGAAGTCTAAAATCGTCAATATTCCACTATCACTGTTGCACAGGGATCTTTATGGTGGATATATACCTTCACAGCAACAACTGGGTCAGAAGAGCCACGACTACTCGCAAAGGTTAAACAAAGACCCTCAACATCTGAAAGAGTGTTCACGTTGGAGATAGCCTCTTGAGGATTCATACCGAGCTTTATTGCTAAGACAATCTGAAGAACACCAAAATTTGTGTGACAAACAACGAAGAATTAGTTGTAATTCAAAACTTATCCCATAGATGCCTATCCCCACATACCAAAGGATACAGAAGAGAGAAAGCACATAAAGTTTCAAGAGAAATACAAGAAATAAAGCTCAAATCAAATAAGGATAAAGATTAACATACAGAAGCAAGACGGCATTCAACAACCCGATTATTATAATTTGTGGCAGCAGTGACAGCCTTTTGAGATTCGGCCAATGAATGTGCTATTACAAACGAGCCCCCAGCAGGAAGTTGGACATCAGTTGCACGTATAGGATTAAAATCGATTAACTCTGCAAATCCATTCTTCGCCATGATGGAAATTGCCTGTATTCATGGTCATTTAGTCAGGAGCAAATAAAGCATTTGTTAGACAATGCTCAATGACACAAGCGTGTAAAGCATTAGTTGTCTCATATTACCAAAGTAGGGAAACATATGCTTCTATAACAGACCTGAAAAGAGATCTTGCTAAACAATGCAATAAAATACAGAGATAAGCCAATCCAATTAGTTGGTGCGATAATAACATGATAACAATCATGTTAATGACTTGTCCACAGAAACCCTTTAACTGAAAAGATCAAATAACTTTTTTGATGAGATACCATTGACAGGTTAAATTATCAATCACATCCTTTCAAACTTGAAAAGAAGGCAAAATGCAAGTTTCCAACCTTTTAAGAAAAAAGGCCATACAATAAAGTATCATATACTCCGTATAAATTATTTTCTCTTAAAACAGTCATCATTTCGTTGATAACCACGTATAAATCTTGCTCGTCAAATTAAGCAAAAGAGGCACATAAAAAAACAACATCAATACATCATTATGTGATCAACCAATTTATGTCAAATAGAATGCTTAAATAATTACATTTTGACAGTTCATATAACTTATTCAGTGAACATAAAATAAAAACAAAGAACCTGATCCATTCCCCCAGATTGAGTCCCAATGTGCCGCTCACATTCACATGTCAATTCTGCAATTTCTTTCTGTAAATCAAAGAAAGCAATTAAGTTCTGGGAAAGACAATCAACAGTAAACAAATGATGACAAAAAGGAAAGGAATCTTAGCATACCTTTGGAAAATTAACACCAAAAGCAGCCATTATAGCGATGGTAGAGGAGCAAACGAATGCTGCTGAGCTTGACAATCCAGATCCTGGACAGAGCAAAACCAGCTTAGACTCGTATTGGCATAGAAAAGAACATTGTTTTCTATTTCCTTATTATCAACTAAAACTTATTTATAAAAAAAGGTTACAATGGAAGAAAAAAGAACCTGTTGGAACAGTTCCATCAACCAATACATCCAATCCCACAGGCACACTAATTTCTACCCCTTTTGAATTGGCGTACTCATGGAAACCTTTGTACCTGCACAGCATAAATCTTTATTATTACTTCCATATTCAATTGCATGCATCATTCTGATATGCTGATTACTACTATCCTACTCAAGATATAGGTCTACGATGTCAATAAATGGTAATTTTAGATCAGTCATCAGTGGATTCTTGAAGACATGAACAAGAACAAAAAAAATGTCAAAATAGAACTTTCACCACATGTAACAGTTGAAGATAATGGAGTTTTAGAATGTATATAAACAGCAAAAATTCTGTTGTCTTACCCGCAAAGGAAGTAATGACCCCACTTGTGATTTGCCAAATCAACCTCCTGCATAATGAGTATTCAATGTGAGTCATCCCTAATTGGCAAGAGCATTTTGAGGAATGATGAAGGACTAGGATTCAACCATTATTACTTCCAAACTATAGAAAGACATACACTGTTAATTTGAAACTAGATGCAATTAGAAAGTGAAAAGTAATCCCCCCTCACAATCTGATAAGTGATTATAAATACAAAAAAGTTGTAGGATGCTTTTCAGCCACCTCTCTCAAGCTTTGACTCTCAAGTGAATGAAGGTCTACTCAATTATGGAATTACTAAATCTCAAACAATTATTATTTAAGTTCTAGGACAAAAAAAAAAAAATTGGGAAAGCCTACCAACTGAGGCCTTACTGTTTGCAATTCAATCATCCTGATTCCTGAGATATGCATGATATGTCAATAGCATGTCATATATTTTACAACATCACTCAATATCACTTTAGAGAAGTTCTATCATCTTGGTGAACAATATCCCATCACCCACACTAACGATGGATATAGTTACACGGAGGCATGTGGTACTCATGCAGTCATGCCTTTTGTTTTTGTGAGAAAAAGAAGAAAGTCGTTCAACTGCTCTCCCTGCAAAGTGTACATATTATTCTCCCAAGGGAAAAGTAGCAGCGAACGCAACCTTAGTAGCCAATCACAATTCTACTTTATCTGAAAGCCACATCAATTCAAAGTAGACAAAAGCACTAACTTTGGAGCTTAAAATTCTAACAGATTGGATAATCCCACCCACTGGCAGAAACGAATCCAAAAACAACTCCAAGTAAATCGCTTTTAAAGTTTTAAATAATAGTGCTATGAGAAACTGACGTGAAAAGGAAACAGAGTATACCTGGTTGGGATCAGCAGGGTAAGTACACATAGGATACTTCGCATCATTCAAATTAGCAATTCTAAGCAGTTTCTCCGACTCTTCATCACCGCGTTTCCGGATGGCGATGATTGTGTCCTGACGAATGGCCATCGGCAACACAGAGTAGCCTTCATAGTCTATGTGCTCTCCGATCAAATTCACCCTCCCTAATCACATCCAAAATTACACACATCCAAAACAAAACCAACTTCAAACTCAATTATCGGAAGAAACGAACTCGAAAGATGCCAAATTTCATCAGGACGGAGAACACAAAAGAAAGATCATCCGAGAGCTCTAAGAAGAACAGACAAGCATCTGATGATGAGAAACCACCGAATCGGTTATGAACAGTGTTAGGAACCGACTAACCTGGTGATCGAGCGAAGACTTCAGGAAGATGACCGAAAACCTCGAGGAACTTGGACTTAATCTTGTCGAAGCGAAGCTGTGCTTCTTCGAGTGGAGAGCCGTCTCCATAAACAGGCTCCAGCGAGGAGTAAACAGGAATCGGAAGCTCTTCGTGTTTCGCCATTGGAGTTCGCTATCCTCTTCTCTCTCTTCCAATTCTCGTGCGGGTGTTAATTGGAGCAAGAGAGAGGAGATAGGAAGGCTGAAGCAACTGAAATTAAAATAGTCGAATCGGGTGGATTATTGAGATAAGTATGATAGATACCGTCTTTTTCGTAGGATACAGCCTGGAACCGCCGGTTTCGGTTTCAAAAAATCATGAACCAAATTCGGAACCGATCGATTCCGGTTTCGGTTTTGGTTTCGGTGGTGGTTTCGGATCCGGTTTTGAGTCGATTTCAGTTTCGAACCGGATAAAAATTAATGTTTTTATAAAAATATTTCAAAAAAAAGCTGAATATAAAAAATAAGAAAATATTAGCATTAATCATTTAATCTTTATATTTTTATTATAAAATATATTCTTAAATTTAAAAATATAATAAGCATTTGTCTTTATTGGAAAAATAAAGGGTTTGAACTTTGAACATAATTAAGTTGCTTACGTAGGGTTGTTCATCGGTTGGCCCGACCGGACCGAAGCCGAACCGATCTATATTCGGTTTGCATAAAAACAATATTCGGTTCAGTTTCAGTTCGGTTCGGTCAAAACCGATTATTTTTCAAATAAAATCATAGATTTCTAGATAAACTAGTTCAACCTTATTCGGTTCGATCCAAGTTCGGTCTAGTTCGGTCCAAAACCAAACCGAATAAACCCGAACCAAACCGAGTATATTCGGTTCGGTTTTCGGACCACAAAATTCCAAAATTCGGTTTTCGGTTCGGTTTTGGACCGATGAACAACCCTATGCTTATGTGTTTTCTCCGGGTTAGAAAAATCAAAACTCACGTAGTCCTCTTACCCTTATTATGGAAATTCACTTAGCTAATATGTTTGAAATTGGCGGTTCTGAAACGGTTTGGAACTGCCAATTTCGAACCGCTTTGAACCACCGGTTTCACGGTTCTATAAAATCATGAACCGAAGTCGAAATCAGACTCTAACGGTTTCAGTAGGTTTCGGTTTCGGTTCCGGTTGGGTGTCTGAGTTAAAAAAAAAATTGTGCGCTATTTAACTGGGCTAAAAGACGTGCAAAAATAAATCTTTTGCGGAAAGGCTGAATGAAGGTGAATATAATGGAATTCTTTTCCTTCAATTTTTTTTCCCTTCAAAATTGTGCGCTATTTAACTGGGCTAAAAGGCTGAATGAAGGTGAGTATTCCGTTAAGACTTAACTAGTTTAATTCTCATGCCATGTACGAATTGGTTTATCGGATTATTATTTTAAATTATATCTTCAAAGTATTTATGAAAGAAAATTGTACGATTTATTTGATTCATTCATAATCTATGTAAGGAAAAAAAATTAAGATTTTGATTCACTCCATTTCAGAAGTCACGATCTTGATCTTCATAAGATCACCAACCAATATATATAGTATATTAGGAAATGATCAAATATTTGTTATATATTTTCATATTTTAAAAGGTAAAATTATATTTTCAAAATATTTATGAAAAAAAGTAGATCAAAATAATTGGAGAGCGTGTGCAAATCCGACTTTTATAGGTAGTAATTTTATTTTGTTTAATTTTATTAGTTTTTTGACATATCTGTCGAAAAAATATGAGGACGATACGTGACAAATTGAATACAGAGGCGCCACGTGACATCGTAAATTTCGGACTCATTCTGCGGGCGTCACGTGACGTAGTCAGTATTCTGCTTTAGTAATTATATAGTAGATTAAATGAGTATAATTATGTAATTGTAAAGTCACTGTCGTTATGGTAAAAATCCTATCATGAACCTAACAAATTATCACGAAGATAGCTTACGTAGTTACAAAAGTTAACCTAAAGGTCCTAAACTATTTTGTACTTGGTGGATTGCTCGAGTTTATAGGGCAATTACTTTGTCATCGTTTTTATTCTACTAATTATAAATACTTTTTTTAAAATTATGCACTCAGTTCTTTTTTTAAAAGCTAATACCCTAAAATGGACGTTAGTTGATCAAGTGAAGTTTCTAAATCAATTTTTTCCTGAAATCATATATGAAACAATTAGTGATCTAGAGGTGTTCAGCGATTCCTTTGAACCCACAAATATATATTTTATGCAGTGCAATCCATAACGGCCTTTTGTTTTTAGTTTTTTTCCCCAAGTCGAATACCTCTTTTTTTAGGAGTTAAAACTTAAAATTCTTTTGGCTAAGCAAATGTAAAAAGCTCGAAAATATGCCAACTTCCACATTATATGCTTTCTTTGCGTGAAAATCTAATCATAGATGGAGGGTTAGACTTAGTCCAGACTATAAGAAGAGCAACATTACAACATGGCAAACTTGCGTGAAAATCCAATTGCATGGTTTAGATTTTAAACAAAAACATATATAGATGACATAGCTCAAGCTACAGTTTGTAAAAACTACTAAAGGGAGCAAGAGAAGAGCAAGAGAATCTACTTTCACAACAGAGATAGCAAGTCAAAACGCCAACTAATTCTTTGAAGCAATAAGATAAGCGCAATAAGTTACAACACCATTCACTCAACTAAAGCAAGAATAAGATTAGGAGTCTCACTCTGCCTTTTCAACTACATAGTTACTCATGAATCATTGCTGGTTGTTGCAACTTGTTGCATTCTACGATGATGTATGTCCCAGTTGTATATGCGAGCAATTGTCACCTGAAAAAGCGATGGTAACTAGTTCAGAACAACTTACTTCACAAAAAATTATATCTGGTCAAATACCAATAATTTTGTAAAGGGATATTTAAGATGCATTACATTCTTTATCATCTCAATAATTTGTACAAGTGAATTGCCATTGATGTTAAGGAAAATTGTTAGAAACTAGGCCTACAAAAGTTTTGATGAGCATTGGAGTTTATGGTCACCTATCAACACAATAGCTCCATATTTTTAGTTTCTCACATAATTTGAATAAATAAATGCATGGAAATACAACTCCATGGAAGCAGGACTCCAAGCTGTGTGAAAAGAGACGCAAGAAAGCAGTTTTAGTTTGTCCACAGGTACAATACCAAACAACATATGCTTACCTGAGTTACGGTGACCTGGTCTCTTAAAAACTGTAGATCACCAAAAAGAACTTCTAAACTGGCTTTAGCGTTTTCCAGATTTTTCCTCAAAAGGGCATTGGCCTGCAGCAAAATAACATGAGCATTACAGATACGTGAACTATCAAGTACTAACATACAGTGGAGCATCACATCACAGAGCTTGAAGTTGCAGACCTCATCACAAGAGTACTCCAGCATGACATTTGCCCCCAACCACAGGCATACTGAATCAGTTTCCTCAATGCAGGCTTGTGAATATATTCCCTCCGAAACTTCAAAATCAGCAATAAGAGCCTGTAAAGTATGCAGTTAGTAAGTACATGAGATTTTATTTATAACTGTAGCATGACATTAATCATATTAACAGCACATGAAGACAGATATCTGGTGATTGCACAAAGGTATTTTGGAACTTAACGAATTTAATCCACTATGGATTTGTTCGCCAAAAAAACACCTGGAATCTAGACAAATTAATGACAAAATTGATAATCATTGGTTCACTTGCCAAATTAGAGGTTGAAAAGCGTTAGTTAGTCTGCAACTGCAAGTTGCCCCGATTTCTTCTCAGGACAATGTTAAAATATATCCTTCAGAAAACAATTCTGTGGAGCCATAGTCCATTTTAGTTGGTTTCAGCAACTATAGATGGTTGCTAGACTGCTAGTGGCTAGTGAACATCCACTTTTCTCATGAGACAATCAGATATTTGAACAAGCAGTAGAAACATTGTACAAGTTTTTGAATAGAACTGGAGAAAAGCATTGCAATCAAACAAAACGTTCAAAAAGAAGACTTGTGAAAATACAGAAAACGAACCTCACCGCTACCCTTCCTTGCTTGCAGCGTACCAACTATGTCCAAGCATTTCTCAATATCAGGAATCTTTGCCTGAAAAGTAGAGAAAATCATATTCAGATAGAATATATTACATGTACCAAGAACTTGATACCTTCAAGTAGCATTCATCAGTGTGACTAACAATGTCAATTCTTTGTCACAATTTGCAATTTTGTACGACAAAAAGGTCCTTTATGAACATGAGTAAAAGAATTTTATAACTGGATTAAGATACCAAAACGCAGTAAGGATACTGGATTAATAAAAAAAATCCAAGATATAATTGGACACAAAGGACCTATGTCAATGACTCAATATTACAAGATATCCAGACACCCAAAAGTTTGGGGGGAGACATGTGCTTCCTAACAACAGAAAGCATTGGTGACCATAACCATATCACTATATCAGTATATGACCATATATCACATTTTGTCTCATTTTCATGTCCTCATGCCAAATTTACAATCTATATAAGTAATTAGCATTGTGTTTCATCAATAGCTGGGAGAAAGTTATGTTTAGTAACTGACATAGCAAAAGGTAGCGCAAATTTAGAATATGTCAATACAACAAGAAAAGTTGTAGTATGATTAATATATACCATTTATCAAAGCTACAAATCATAATCACCAAGACAAGTATGTCCAATTCCTCCAATAAGTGGTAAAACGGCTAGTACTTGGTAGATTTGACATAAGAAAGAAGTGATATCCCTTAAAAAACAAAACAAATCCTATCTGCAACAGAGTCCAAATTCACATAGAGTTGCAGCAAAGATGACAAAAGCAACACCTGAAGATCCCTTTGTTGTGCAAGAAGTTTCATCTCTACTACCTTGTATTGCTGAAGCCTGCAAATTGTTGTGATTGCTTATGTATAATAATCTGGGTAATCAATCTCAGCCAACACTCAACAAATACAGATTAACTAATTCAGACATACACGGTTGCTAGCTTCATTTGACAATGCTAATTAGCAGAAAAGCTTATGTTCTCAGTGATATGTGTCCCAATTAAGACTAGCTATAAAATGAAAAGAAGCTATGTATCATGTATGCCGATGGGAACTATTAACACTAAGTCACCACCACACTCTTATTGCAAGAGCAGATCTTTCATAAAATTATAGACCTTCGCATTCGTACCGGATCTGAACTTCAGTATACAATCGGATTAATCACTTGTTACGCAATTGGTGAAACAACCTAAAGCAGTGTTATAGCAAAATAAGTTGTATAAACATTGTAATTCATTTGATCCCCCTATAAGTTTTAAAAGGTTGCAATGGTCACCAGTCGAGTAGTCTGAATCGAAGTCCATCCATGGATTGGAGTATTAGAAGAAAACAGCAGAGAATTTGAGATGAAATCACAGGAGAATAAAAAGCATAGAGAGAAAGACCTTTCTTGGAGAGAAGCGAGGGCGGAGTTGACTTCGAGACCGGAATCGGTGAGAAAGGTTTGGACGTCTTGGACGAATGCCGCCGCCGGGATGCCCCTCCTCTCCGTCACCATTGACGACGACGCTGCCATTTTCAGTGAGGAAAAAGAGAATAGTGTGTTTTCGAGGGGCGGGTGGGTTTTGCAACAAGGGTTCTTTTGGGGGAAAAGTCGAGTTTTATGCGTGTGCAAAAAACAATTACAAAAATCGCCCCTGAAAATTGGGAGTTTCAAAAATCACACATACTTTATTTTCTTTCAAAACTAGTGCCCGTGTCTTGCACGAGATTTGTTTATTTTTGTTTGACATTTATAAAAATAGTATATTTTAATTATCGATGAGGCATTGGTTCAATATATATTCGATTAGTTATTTAAATAAAAAATGACTAATCGACTAAAAATATTTTAGATATACAAAAAATTTACATTATATATAGAGAGAGGGTATTCTCCATCACTTTATTCATAATAAAAATTGATTAAATAGTGTTTGAAACATGGATAGTCACACCTCCTTACATCAATACTCCTAAAACGATCAAACATGATAAAAATGTGCATCTATTTCACATGAAAATGAAACACTAAACATCAAATCTTGCACGATGTACAACATTGTTACAACTTATCAAAAACTTTCATGTATACTACATTGGTTGTAGTATTATATCTCTTCTTGTCTTTGTCGCAAATCACTATCTTCAAAAATACGCATACTCAAATAATTTCTTATACCTAAACATTATAAAATAACAATGATGTTTATTATAGTTAGAAATACATTTGAATACTACCATCACTTATATGTGGTACATTATTTGAACATCTTGGCAATGCAGATGAATTTCTTGTACCAGAACATTAAAGTATTAAATAATGATAGCTTATTAATAACCTCAAACTTAAGACCATGCATATATAAAAGTAAATTAAATAATAAATTTCATTAATCACTAACCATAACCTGTAATAGATAATGGTGTAGCTTGGGTAAATATAGAGTTGCTACTATTTCCAAGTATATTGCCTGCATAAATTTTTTGTTAAGAAAATTCCACATCAAGTAAAAATTGTAATTAAATAAGATATATTTTTCTAACCTGATTCGATTAGCGGTGTTCCATCTCGCTTATGCCTTATCACATTCATTCTCAATTTCCTCCTTTGTCGAGCTAATTTGTGCATGAAAATCAAAATTTAATATTACAAATTAATACATCACTCATTTCATTGCAATTTTAAGAATACCATACCTTGTTCGACATTTTGCAGATGATTTTGTTCTGTAAGCATGCCATTGTACAATTGAACTGCAAATAAATAGTTATATCATAATCTACTTATTAATGATAGTAACACAACATAAATTTTGATACTTAATAAAATGGATAGTAAGAATAAAAAAGTTGTACCAAAGTTTTCTTTGTCTCGCACGCTAATAGGTAAAGCTGAATTACGAATGTTTTGATCAGTTCTTGATAAATGCAAAGTCGACGATGTAATATTATGATTGACTGCATAAATAGATGGATATGTTTTACAAACTTTACGTATAACCAAAAAATATAAAACAACAATTACATATTTTTAAATACTTATAAACATAGTTAAATTTATTATATATATTTTCGGCATAATGAAATTAAAGATATATTGTATTATCGAACATCAAACACTTATTACAATATATATGGTAAAATCGAAGTAAATAGAGACTTTATAGAATAACCATTACTAACCATTTGAAATGTCGGTCAGGGGCATACGATCACTTACATAAGAATTTGTACTAACTCCAAGAATAGAACCTGCATATTTAGTATGTATATTAAATTTTATATTTCAATTTATCGAAAGCAAAAGTCATAGAATTGAATGCAATTTATTAACCTGATCGATTTGAATTGTCCGTTGTCGTTTCTCTCTATTAACAGCCAATCTCAACGTTCTGTTATGTCGGTTTAATTCGTCCATAACAAAATCACCCTGCAGATCTTAAATATATTCAAAGAAAAATAAAGCAATGTACATACTACTAAATTTTTTTCGTATTATTAAAAGATTACTAAACATATGTAACTAATTAATATAAGTAATTAAAAAATGTAAAAAAGGTCCACAATAATTAAATATTTATAATCCGTTGAATATAATCGACTTTATTTCGTTCATACCACAATCACTGAAAATCATATATATAGTCGTAAAAAAAATTAAATGTACATAATAATAATTTATTAAATATAATTAAATTTATAGACATAAATAAATACTTAATATATTTATGAAAAATTATAACAAATATATGTACATACTAAATATTTATTTTAATATTTTTTAAAAAAAAACAAAATTTAAAAAAAATTTGACTTATGGGCCAATAAGCCCATACATGATTAATTGTTGTTGGGCTCGTTGAATATCTACCGCTGAAATTGGTATTTGGGCCACCGATGTTTTAATAGATAATTTCTTAATGAACTGGGCCGCTGATGGTTAAAAACTGAATTGGGCTCGATCGGTCATGTGGCCCAAAACCGAAGCAACAAATCCAGATGCTTCTAAAGTCGTAAACCCTAGATCTGGAATTCACTTGTGCCGTTTCCATCTTCTCTCTCGCTCCCTTCTCTGTGGTCGTTTGATGCCTTCATCAAATCCAGATATGCATGGCTTCTAAACTTCACATCCATGGCGATTTCTCAAACAAAAACAACCTTCGCCTTTGGGCCTTCTTCACCTTCGCCAAATTCCAGATCCATGGGGTTTGTGGGTTGTCTCTCTGGCTCTCCTTCTCTGTGAAGCTTTAAGCTTACAAATTACAGATCCATGGTGATTTTTGTTTCAAAATCATCCTTTGCCTTTTACAACCTCGGCCTTCTTCAACCTTGGCCAAAATCCATTTCCAAACTTCGCCTTATGGAATCTGATTTCGCGATTGTGTTTCTGTAGATACAAAACCCTAAACCATCTCTCTGCTTCGACGTTTGTTTTCTTCCCTTTTCGCCAAAATCCAAAACAAATAATTTTGAAGAGATCTATTTACAGATCTAAAATCGAAAAGGGATTTTGCCCACTCCCTTCGCCTTTTCGCCGTTCGTCTTGGAGGTTTAAGCCATAAACGATTTGGCTTAAATGATTCGCACCAGCGTCGTAAAGATCTAGATTCCAGCATGCGTGAGTTGCTCTCACTCTCTCTTTGTGTCTCTGTATATTTTTATTTTGTTAATTAGTTTATGAATATGAACTATGATACATAAACCCTAATTTTATGATATACATGTGACAGATTAAAAAAACATGGTTTGCAGCCAACGGATAGAAGACCGATCTAGAGCCGACATATGTAAGATCTTGTTCCTATCTTATATCCATTTATGGCTACAGATTCATTTTGAAATGATCAGCTGGTTTGTGTTCAATAAAATTGGATGAAAAAATATAAGGGGATTTCGAAATTTTTTTACCTCAATTTTTAGTTCCTGCTTAATATCTTACAAAAGTTTATTTTTCATTTCATATTACAATATTTGGACCTGTGTGAGGATTGCAACTTCAACAATCATGGGCTACCCCTAAACCTACCGTCATCAAGGTCTTCAAGGAATGTAAGATATCTATATGTATATCTTTACTTACTGTAAAAATATGGTGTTTTATAAAATGCTCGAATGCTGTGGGATTTTGATTTAATTCCGTCTTGATTTCTATGGTCGAATGTAAGATATTTCTTATTACTGGTTCATTGTTTTAATTTTATGACAAAAAACCTATGTCTTATATTTGTATTAAATGTTTTTGGTTTTAGTCTCAGATTTTTATTGCCATATTTTTTTTCTTAGCTAAAATTATAATGAATTGATTGAAACCTATTACTTTAGCATATAGTTCACCGGATAATTATAATACTTCAAATCCAAAACAACCGAGTAATTAATAATACTTCAGATTATAGTATGGCCCATTATATTGATTTTGGGCTTCTAGGCCTATTAAATTTGAATACAACCGATTATAGTATGGCCCAATAGTATAGTATGATATAATAATACCGGGTACAATCTGACTATATCTATATTTATAAACAATTCATTTCAATAATTACTGGGCTTATAGGCTCATTATGTTTAACAGGCTTCTAGGCCCAATGACATTATTAGAACAAATATAAAATCGTCTTATAAAATTTACGGCCCACTCTGTATACAGAAATTTACAACCGGGTAAATTACAAATGGCCAACTCTGTAAAAACTCTGAGATTATTATTAGTAATGGCCCACAATTTCCGGCCCACTCTCTAAAAACTCTCCGATTATTTTAATTAATCAAAATGGATCTATGGGCTTCAAGGCCCACTTACAACATTTCCTAATGGGCTTATGCATTAAAACCTTATCGGTTTAGCCTATATATATATATTCATGTGTATTAAAAATAAAAAAAACTTCAGATATCTTGGCCGATCCAGTTAACCATATCTCATTCACAACTTTCCATTTCCGCCGTTTCACTTTCTCTCTCTGTATCTGTTATCCAAAATTTCTTTCCTTTTTACTGGATCTCCAGATCCATGGAGGATGTTCTGGCGAGCTCCATCTCCATCTCTCCATCTCTCTCTCTCTCTCGCTCTCTCTCTCTCTCTCTCTCTCTCTCTCTCTCTCTCTCTCTCTCTCTCTCTCTCTCTCTCTCTGAAGATTATTTTCGTTTCATTTTGTCCCTAGATGAGGATATTTGGAAGTTGGGAAGAGATATGGAAGGACGATGTTCTGCCCAGATCCAAAGTGATAAATGTAAGCACGTTCTCTGTCTTTGTCTCTCTATTTCTTTCTCTCTCTTTATCTCTTTCTCTATAGATCATTTCTTTGATTTATGTCCTGGTTCATTACTCTCTGAAAATAATTAAATAATTTATTTCATATGAGCAGATCTGAAAGTTGGTCAAGAGATGGAAGTGAAGAATGTTCTTGTGAGCTTCAAAGTCGATAAATGTAAGCCTGATCTCTATCTCTCCTCTCTCTAGAGACCCTTCATTTGATTTTTTACCCTAAATCCCAAATCTCACTCCCTAAACCCGTAAACCCCAACCCTAATTTCTAACCCCCAAACCCCAACCTTAAACCCTAACTTGAAACCCTAACTATAGCCCTAACCCTAACCCTAAACCCCAAATCCCACTCCTCAATACCCAAATCCCTAACCCTAACCCTAATGCTAACCCTAAACCCTCACCTCTAAACCCTACCTCTAAACCTTAAATCGTAAATATATGTAAGTCCTACAATACAATATTCATCTTTGTAACTTCTTTCATCTATCTGATTGCATGTGAGCACGAGATGGCCTTGTTAACAAAATTTAAGAGTACATTGGGAATATCAAGTACAAAATGCTCATATTCTGCAACGTAATCATTCTAGCAAAATAATTTATATTATTTGTATTAAATAATACTCTAATTACTGATCCCTAAACTTTTGCCATCATAGGTATCAAGATATAACCGGAAATCAGATATCTAAAATGTGAAGTTTAGTTTGATAATATTCTAAAAGGTAGGCCTTCAGACTTTTTTTTATTTAGCTTATATTTATTTATTCATTCACTTATATTTTAATTATTGACTTTAAAGTTTTTTTCATAATAGGTTTAAAATTAAAACATCCAAGGTAGCTGGTTCTGATATGAGGAAATCAAATAGCCACAATTAAATGTTTACTATGTTCAACCTATATAATCATGTCATGGTTCTCACTCTTGAAATATTACATGAACATGTCTTAAATTACTTTAAATATATAATATGGATCTAACTTGTGTATTCTTGTCACATTAATCCATCCTAGACCTCATTGAACAAATTTTAAGGATAAGCATAAACTTGAAAGAGATGTAAATGTATGTTCACTATACTAAGATTTATATTTGCATAGAGTAGTGTAAGTAGTTGATCTACAATAGTTACTTTCATTAGCTTAGAATTAAATAATAGAAAATAACTTAGAAGTGCACATGATTTACAACTAATTAATATATTAAAAAAACAGAATTTATTTAGTTATAAGTAAATGCTTCAGTTGTAAACTAAATCATACAAGAGAACATAAAATTTATTAGTTGTAAATAAAAATATTATATTGTGCAACAAGAAATTGTTTATTAGAGGACAAAACAAATTGGGACATAATTCCTAGTTTTACGATGAAACTTTGTGCAGCAAGAAAATGTTGCAATCTACTTAAAAGCTTAAACAATGTCTTGATGATATTACCTGAGAGAATGAAAGGATGAGAGGTTGTTGTTGTCTGTATTGTTATTACCTGAGAGGATGAAAGGATGAGAGCATGTACAATCAAAGTCGTTTACAGAATAAATATTGCATTGCCAAGTTCTGAAAGGATGAAAGACCTAAATTTTCGGGTTAAATTGTTATGAAAGACGTGTATTTTTGCAAATCAATGAAAGAGAAACAATAAAGTTTGCAGAATTACCTTGTAAATAGCTCAACACGGTCTGTTGTTTGTATTGAATTGTCTAGTTGCTTGTATTGAAATTGACTGAGAGGCTGGAAATATATAGCCACACAGACCGGGTCATTGAAGAGTGAATTATTTTGCCATATATTTTCAGTAATATATCATTTTTTATTTTTGGAAAACATAGATTTTCATTGCCATATATTCAGCCATATATTTTATGTGATATTCTGTGATATTCTACCTCTTATTTTGAACATCTTTTTAATTCTGTAATATTTTGGGTATGTTTTCATTACCAAGTTCGTTTTTATTTTTTTCGGAAATATAGATTCTTGGTGCATTATATTCGGACATATATATTCTATGATATCATGTGATATTGTGCAATTTTTTTTAGTTCGTAATATTGTCATATGCTGTTTATGGACATGTTTGTACCAGCTTGATTTGCAGAATATGTGAGTTGAGGCAGCATTTGGATAATTTGTATTGAGGCAACACAAGATTTGTGTATTTTTTGTGGTATAATTAATTTGTATTATTGTCAGATTTAGGTTGATTTGTTTATGGTTTATTATCTATTCTTTCAGTCTTTAATATTGTGTAGGTTCATTTATTTGTATTATTTTCAGTTTTAGGTTAATTTTTTTGTGGTTCAGGTTTTTTGTGGTTCAGGTTTTCAGTTTTAGGTTGATTTATTTGTATTTATTTTGCAATGTGTTAACATATATATGCATGTTTAGAGTTTGCAATTTTTTGCAGGTGTGTTGTCTGTTTTGAAATGCTCCAGTTTTTTGCGTGTTGAGTTATTAGCCGGTTAATCTCTTGCAATAATTTTTGCACGGGATTTTGAATTTATTTCAGTTTGTATAAATCATGGATTGCACAATTATGTTATTTTCATTTTTTGCCAATTATTTATGATTATAGATTTGGTTCTATTCAAAATTTTTATGTCAGAATATTAATTGGTTAATTTTTACAAAGATTTATAATATACCAAAAAAACTGGAACAACCAAATCCGGCTAAAATAGGTTAAAATAATTGTTTCTTGATTTTATTAATTTTTTTTTTAAAAAAAGTTGCATGACACGTGTCCAAAACAATTTCATTGTGACACGTGTCAGCGAAAATTTCAGGTGCATTCTCGGGGCGCGTGTTATG
The DNA here is from genome assembly GCA_027886185.1 of Rheum nobile. NCBI lineage: Eukaryota > Viridiplantae > Streptophyta > Magnoliopsida > Caryophyllales > Polygonaceae > Rheum > Rheum nobile. The sequence continues at coordinate 3,923,241 of WOAB01000056.1, forward strand.
CAGCCGCGATTCTGCTTTAGTTATTATATAGTAGATTAAGGTGCGGCGTTACTGGATAACCATAAAACACTATCGATTACTTTTCTCTTGAAAAGTGAGGCCCTTGTTCTTTCTAATATTCAACAAGCGGTCATGATGCATTTAACTCACTTAATTGTTGAAAGCGTCAATCTAGTTGTAATCAACTCCATCAGAGGAATTTGGAAATCCCATGGGAAATCCATTCGATCATTCAAGACATTATTTCGCTTCTTTCATCCTTTGTTATTTTTCAGGTACATCATTGCTTTCGTGAAGCAAGCGTGCAACATATTTCCTTACTGGTCATGATATCCCACCTTCGGCGCTTCAAAGCTTCCACCGAATCATCACTTCTTCTACTCCTACTATTACTATTTCGGTGGTTTTTACCGCTAGATATGAGTTTATAAGATTGAACTCTAGTTTTGATTGTTTTGGTATAAAGTTTATAAAGATCATTCACTGAGATGATTTAGGATTGTTATCCTCTTTCGATGAGTCTTAGTGTTTGCATGCAATAAAAAAATTATAATATTAATTTCTCCTTGATCTAGAGGAGGTTCGTGGGGCCCTTCGCTGAGCTTCGGCTATCATTATGATCTTATCAAAGAGCACTTGAGGACTACCCTCCGCGGTGCAAAGTAATCTTCATTTGTTTTCATACATCACCTATTAACATAAGCACAAAAACTAGTGAAAGTCATAGTAATAATAGATCATCCACATCAATATCTATCTATTATAGGCTTTAAAGAGCAAATGAAGAAATCATTAGACCCTCAATTCACATTTCATAACTCGAAGAAAGCAAATGAAAAGAGAGATTAGTTTGACGAAGAAGCAGTTGATCGAAAACCCATAGCGAGAAAACTCATCAATAAGCAAAAACTAAATCCAGATCTGGTCCCCCCCAAAAAACAATGGATAAAAGAAAACATCGATACCTGATCGATACAAAGAAAATCTGATTCTTTTGAAAGGAGAAGCAATTTTGGACAAGCCCCAGGAATATGGCTGATTCAAGCCAAACGTGATCGGCCCAACCAATTGTATCATCTGGATCGAGACCCCCGAGATCTCACTTGCCAACCTAATTACTCGTAAGAGACATTTTACGTCATACAACAAAAAAGTGTATCAAATTCTTGATCTCGGGGTTGGTCACAAGGTGCCATATAATATTTAACTAATTAAGTTGGAAAAAACGTTTTTAATATATATGCAATCAACCCAGTGATTCAAGTACATACATGCATTCCTTTTAGTCAGGTTTTACGGACATTAAAATACTGCTATGTCCATATAGTTTGGTTAATACGGTCTATCTTGTTACAATAAGCTAGAATTTGGGGAAATTTTGAATTTTTATTGCTAAAATATATGACTAGTTTTGTTTTGTGATATTTTAGTACGGAACGATGTGGGTTGACGAGTTGACCCCCAACCAACGGGCAATCAATCATCAATCATCAATATCATCAATCAATATATATTATAATTTTGTCCTTGGAGAAAAGATTGAAAAAATAGCTAGGGATAACTAAATGCAGATGTCATTAATGTTTGTCTAAAACAATTTTCCAATTGCTAAGTGGTGGGACCCTGCTGTGAAGTAGTGGCCACGTGGAGCATATGTATTAAGTGCTATTTTGATTTCAATGGCAATATTTGCAAGCCAACTCCCCCGTTACAATACACAACAAGATTAATGAAAGTTGTGAAGTCATGGCCACGTGGACCATATTCAAGACAAAGGTAACGGCGTAAATGTTTTAAAGGAAAAAGTAACCGACGTACAGTTACCATTTAATCAGATCCTGGCTGTTACAACTCAGCCCTCATTCAAGGCCAACGTAACCGGCTTACAGTTGCCCTCCTTATATGTTAGCCATTCTTGCATTGGAGCCTTCTTACGAGAGCCACATTTCCGACACCGAGATTGAAATGGATTCAAGTTCTTCAAAGAAAACCTCCATCTCCAACTCCTCCAAACAAGCCATCTGGAAGGGGACGATGAAGGCGATTGATGATTTTCTGGCTTCTTCGTACATCCCATTTTCTGAGCTTGTTATCGGGGTGGACCGCACTATGAAGACGATGGTGATCCGCAGGTGGGATGCCACGACCCTGAAGCACCGATTATATCGTGGCCGACCATAAGGTAGTAACAAATTGTTTTTTCTTACTTCACCCACCCTCTTAGGTGGCTGTCGTGCTTACATTATTTGCCTTGTGCGTCAGGGAGGCGCTATTCACTGCGTGGCCAGGGCGAACATCAGCCACTGTTTCACGGGCAAGCTCTTGGTCGGAGAGGTTTACGCCATCAGCAGCTTCATCGTTGCCCAGCCGAAGCCCAGGTATCGCCTCCGCAACGGTGACCCATTTGTATTACACTTGGAGGGCAACACTATTGTTCGACATCTTCACTGCTCACCAGAAGGATTTACCAAGTATCCACTCCAATTGGTGCCCATACAGGATGTCGAGGACAACGGCTCAAAGTTCCTCATAGGTCAGTGTTACTTCAACTATTTATTGTTCCCCTTCTGTTGAAACATCCAAAACACACCACAGTTTAGGTACTTTAACACCGCGTTAGGAAATGCAGAGAAAGGGAAATTCAAAAAGGCATGAATTCAGAGACACTTCACCCACACATAATCAACACTCATAACACAAAGCACTAAAATACCACACATCTACATTAGATTTGTAGGTATAGGAAGAGATGAACTAAAATAAACGTAGCGGTGCAACACCATAAAACTGAAATCAGAGGAAATAAACATGCGGCATTGCGCAATTGAATTGAAATTAGAGGAGAGAAGACGTTGAGACTGTGCAGTCCACCTGAATTCAGAGGAAAGCAGAGACGAGACTGAATCTCAATAAACTACAAGAATGGGATAGAAAATTGCCAATACAGAGAACTAACAGGGTCCTTCAAACTCAAATCTAAAAAAAAGCTACATAGAGAACTAACGGGCGGAAAGGGATTGGTCGAAAAAAGAGAAGAGAGTAACTGATATGGCTAGACAAATATCGACAATACAAATTGATCAAGGACTGATATTGTCTCAAATTATCAAATTTAATCCTTACTCTACAAACCATTGTAGTGCCATCACTAATGCTTATCAAGCAATTTACTAAACAATGTCGTAGGCAATAGATGCCTGATGCACTCCTACCCACCATGACTGCCACAGAGAAAGAAGAAGCTATGAGCATGTGCTCACAAGGCCCGATAACCAGATCGTGTGCCAAAGTCATTGCCAACGCGACACAATCATTGATTGTGAGCGTCGTCGCTAGCCAAGGAACGCAAGAGACCGCGTTCTCCCTCAGAAGCCTCCAGTCAAGCCCAGAGAACGCGTTCTCTATCAAAATACTCTTCACCATCATTGAACGCGATCTTTGAGTTATTTTGTCATTTTAGAACATTAATATTTTGTTAGTTATTTCTTTTTGGGCATGTGTTCCACGCGTGTCGCGTGGGCTAGCCCATTAAGCGAGACTCGGCCCATCCGAGTCCCGCTATCCCTTATAAAAGGTCATCTCGACCTTCTGTACTAGGTTACGTCAATTTTAATCTAAGCTTTTGTCGAGAGCCTTTTTGCCTCCAACCTTAGATCGACGTCACCCCAAACTCTCTCTTCTCATCTCCTTCCTCCGCCGCCGATGCTACGGCCTCCCACTCGATCCAGTCGAGTTTATCCCCTCCGCTGCCGACGCTACGACTTCGCTCGCATGTCGAGCCACCACCAATCATCGCGCTCTCTCACTCGTGCGACGAGATAACAATGCGTTCCACCATTCCCTCCTTGAATTCGACACGCGCGACTCACCACCAGGATCTCCATCTGGCATTCGAAGGCAGGAACGCATCAACTGACATCAGAGCCTTTGATCTTGTAAATCGCTTGTCAAGTTTTCAATTGTTCACGATTTTTTTTCTTTCCCATCATACTTGCTTCCGCGATTGTTACAATTTTTTTTTCTTGAAACACATGCTAGTCCATTCGGTTTCCACAAAAGAATCTCTTGGCCGAGTAATTGCTTGATCCCCATGCGAAAATTGTGTGATTTGTTTTACATGAAATCTGCGTAATTAATTGATTGATTTGCTTAATTAACTGCTTAAATTTTGCTAACATATCTTGCATATATTCTTGTGAGGCCGTTACAAATCTACAACAATCTTCTCTCTCCTATCACGTAAATCGCGTGATTTCTTTCCTTTAGTTACTTAGCCGTTTTATTTTATTTTGTTTAATTCAAATCTTATCCGATATCAATCAAAAGTCAAAGACTAAGATTCGGATTTGAAATTCAAATTTCAAAAGTCAAGTCGAATTAAAAAAAAAAAAGACGCGACTTATTTTATTTTTATTTTTTAAAAAAGAAGAAGGAAAGTCAAAATAAGGCAACCTTCTTCCCCCATTCGGCTAGGCTAATCTCTTACCTCTCCACCGTCTAGAGTCACACTTGAAGGGTTGTCTTGTGTGTTCGTGTTGTTTACGCAAGAGGTTAGGACTTCATTCTTTTGGTTTCGTTTGCTTTTGTGCTTGCATATCACACTTGCTTTGCTTGCCTTAAGCCGCCCTCACGACCAAAAGAACCTAGCTCTCCTACATACACTTGTTACTTGTTAAGTGCTTGCTTGCTCTTTGGTTTTGTTGTTTTTGTTCGTTTTTACTCACGATGTCGGGCCATATTGTGATAGGTAGCCTCACGGCGCCCACCGGTGGTAATGTCCAAGGAGATGGCAACAACCATCCACCACAGCAAAACATTGCCCAACATGAAGTTGTCCCTCTCGCCGATCCTTCTCAACAAAACCCCATTTTGGAGCTCTCGGATGTACAACGAGAGATACAAGAACTCATGCGCCAAGTTGCTCAATTGCAGGCCAAGCAACGCGCTGCGCCGGTCATTCCCACACCAACTATGATGGTCATTTTCGTGTTGTGAAGGCCATTGATGACAACGCCTACGAGCTCGAGCTTCCACCAGACTACGATGTCCACGCGACCTTCAACGTCGCCGACTTGGAACCATATGTGGAGCCAGAGTTCGATGATGGTGAAGCGGGGACGCTTCACAGCCAAGTGGGGGAGGGTGATGCGCTCCTACCCACCATGACTGCCACCGAGGAAGAAGAAGCTATGAGCATGCGCTCACAAGGCCCGATAACCAGATCGCGTGCCAAAGCCATCGCCAACGCGACACAATCATTGATTGTGCGCGTCGTCGCTAGCCAAGGAATGCAAGAGACCGCGTTCTCCCTCAGAAGCCTCCAACCAAGCCCAGAGAACGCGTTCTCTATCAAGATACTCTCCACCATCATTGAACGCGATCTTTGAGTTGTTTTGTCATTTTAGAACATTAATATTTTGTTAGTTATTTCTTTTTGGGTGTGTGTTCCACGCGTGTCGCGTGGGCTAGCCCATTAAGCGAGACTCGGCCCATCCGAGTCCCGCTATCCCTTATAAAAGGTCATCTCGACCTTCTGTACTAGGTTACATCAATTTTAATCTAAGCTTTTGTCGAGAGCCTTTTTACCTCCAACCTTAGATCGACGTCACCCCAAACTCTCTCTTTTCATCTCCTTCCTCCGCCGCCGACGCTACGGCCTCCCACTCGATCCAGTCGAGTTTATCCCCTCCGCTGCCGACGCTACGGCTTCGCTCGCCTGTCGAGCCACCACAAATCATCGCGCTCCCTCACTCGCGCGATGAGACAACACCGCGTTCCACCATTCCCTCCTTGAATTCGACACGCGCGACTCACCACCAAGATCTCGATCCGACATTCGAAGGTAGGAACACATCAATGCCATAGCCTAGGAACAGAAGAAGCAATTTACTGATTCAAGCCATAAGTGGAATATGCTCAACCAATCCCTTACCTCATCCTCCGAGCATTTGCATCCGCTTCTGCTGATAAAGCAATATATGCCATAGCCTAGGAACAGAAGAAGGAAAATTTCAGCCAAACTCAGTTTTCAATCCGTTGCAGTAACAATTAATCCATCCGCGAATTGAGTAAACTTTCCAATTCCAATAACAACAAAATCCATGAAACAAAACTTAGACAACAACTCGGCAAAGAAATACGAGTAGAAATAGGGAGGGATATTAGACGGGGCGAAACCTCTTGAACTCTGGTGGAATCCAATTGGCGATCTTCGACGCGACCCGTGAGTTTATCAAATGCTTTGCTCTGCTGTTGCGAGTCCTTCGAGTCGACGAGTCCCTCGATTCCTTCATCTCCAGCCTCCATTGTTGCAAATCCACGGCGGTCTCCCTCTCTCATTTCCTCTCTCAAAACCCCAGACCTAATTTGTCCAAATCTATTTCAAACTGCAGATTGCAATTTTAAGAACCCTAACTTCTACAAATTCTAATTTCACAGTTGAACAGAATTTGAGAAGGTTACTTTTGAGAATTGTCCCCTTCGCTGAATTTTCGACACTTATAGCTGAAAAATGAAATCCGATTAGCCCCCGCATCCTATGTATAGCAATTTGAATATACGTGACAAAAAAAAAGCAATTATCAATTCAATAAATAAGATAGTATTAATTTAATAATTGCTAAATAAAATAATTAACTAATACTATTTACAGCCTAATTTTATCAATTAATAATTTGTTAAAATATATTTATGAATGGAATGTCATGCCTTTATTACATGGGTATCTTTTTAGGCATAATCAATTGCAGAAATGCTCATTTTTCCTTTTTTGGATTTTCTCTTTTTTGACCCACTATATCTTAACTTAATTCAAGTACTAATGCTGTTAACTTGGGTGCGCTAACGTTTAATAATAGCGTATAATAATACCATCCTTTAAAAATATTCCCTTAATACTGTAACAGATAAAAACAAAGTCCTAAAAATTATGCAAATTAGGCTCCATGTTGTACATAGACATTTAATAATTCCATGCCCTATTCCAGACTGATGTGCCTCCTTTGTGCCAGATGTTGTAGGGTGTCCTATTAATACTGGGGCGATGAAAACTACTCCTACGCAACTACTCGAGTGCCACCTCATTAACGAGAGGTAAAGCTTACACGTTTCCCCTTTTTATGCCATCCATCACATACTTCAAGCAAATGTTGCACTTACCCTTTGTTTGGCCCCTATCATACGTACAGGGGAAACATGATCAAGGTGTCTATGTGAGGTGGTATAGGTGATGACTTTCTTGAGTGCAGCAAGCGGGGCAAGACCCCATACATTGTTGTTTTTACCTCCATGAACGTGCGTTAATGGAATGGTACTGTAGCCCTCTTCCAATTGATTATCAGTTTATATGCATGCATACCAAACAACCTAAGGCTATTAGATAAATGCGCAGGCAACGTATATTTGTCCACCACCTCGGCTACAACACTGTATGATACCGAGGACATTTCTGCTATCAAGCAATTGAGAGATGTAATGAGGTACATACATGAACTCCACCCAAAACTATATGGTGCTTTAAATTCAACTATATCTCTAATTCCCATCTTTGCAATATGCGAGTACCAACGGCCTGCCTATAGCATCGCCATCTGTCCCTGCAAATCCTGCCAAGAAAGGCACCCCCTTAGAGCTACTACACCTTGGGAGGGAGCAGAAGGATTTTCCAAAAAAGGTAATGGGAATGCAGAATGTACCTAGCCTGTAACTTACGCCCCAAAAAAAAAACAATTAGCGCCAAAGTTGTATTGTTTTGTAGGATTCCATCACCTTCAACATCGCAGTCAAGATTGAAAGGGTGCTTCCCGAGAACAGTTGGAACTACCCTTCGTGCGATGGGCATAACTGTAGGAAGGAGCTGACTCATGTTGGAGGCCAACTCTATTGTACTTCATGTTGTAAGGCGGTTGAGTTCCCTCGAATTAGGTATGTGGTGCGCTATTTGTTTGTAAATGAGCCCCTACAATTCACACGCACAGGGGAAACATGAGTGAGCGCCTAATTCCCTGTAGGTACAGACTACATCTTGAGGTTTCTGATCACACAACAACCCTTCCAGTAAATGTGTTCAATGAACTTGCTGAAACCTTGGTGAAGAAGAGAGCCGCGACGCTGATGAAAGAAGTGTCCGTAAGTTTAAAATCGTGCCAACCACATCATGCGCGTGGTAGCTCAATTCATGTAGCTAATCAATTTGGTTATTTGGCTTGTGCAGGACAACCCAGAAGAATGTGTACTCCCACTAGAAATCAAGCAGTTGGCCAACACATACCATATGTTTGAGATCAAAACTCATACCTACTTCGCCGCCTCTAACGACATTGAAAAATTTACCGTGTCGCGCATTGTGAGCAGCGACCCTGGTCTTAAGGTAGCCACCGAACCCAAGTTAATTTGACGCTACACGCCTAAGCCTAATGTAATAATATTTCACATGTTTTTCACAAAACCAATAGACTGTGCAGGCCACTGAGGGTGTAGGTGGGCTGTCGACTATGCCCGTGATCTCAAATGTTGAAAAGCGCCTTACAGAAGACAATGTTATTGATGTAGATGCAATAGAGGAGAATGACAAGTAAGGATCGTTTCAAATGAATGTACGCATCCGGTTAGGTTTTGAAACATACGTTCATGCTTCCCTCTTTGTATGTCAGGCATGATGGCGCAAAGGAGGTAACACCCACTGTCAAAACTCCTAAGAAAATCCAGACGAGAAAAAGGAAGGCTGGCACGTCATCATCTGATGAGGAAACGGGTCCTGATGATGAATCGGTTGCGAGCGGGGAGCCTACAAGGCTCGAATGATGTGCACTTCAGCACTTGTGTTTTGGATTAAGCATGCGCTTATGTTTCGACCCCAAGTAAACGTTAGACCTAAGGTGTTATTTGCTTTAGCACGAATGGAAGACTGTACCACTTTTGACTTGAACTATTTCGATCTGTTTTGCTAGACACATATAACTTTGACGTTGTCTTAGTTTGCTACTAATATAGTGTTTTTGGGGACATACATGCACAATGAACGTCAGTTGTGTACTGATATGCAAGCACAAGGGAATTGTTGCGGTTGTAGTGGCACAGACAAAGGGATCATAGAGAATGAGATCCTCGGTTGGCAAAGGGAATTTGCCTGATTGGGCTTGATTGGAGCATCATCATCATAGCGAGCGGAGCCAAGAAACAAACGCCTGTGGACCCGACAAGTAGTAATAGAGTGGTCGAGGCTCCATTGCTCAGTAGCAGTTCAAGACATATTGCGCACACATCCTGAAACAGATAGATACAAGGATTAATCATTCAATCCCTTCTTTTTTCAAAGAAATTACTTCATGTGTAATATCCCTAAATTTTTAGTAAGGTTATTTGAGTAATTTTTCTCAACCTTCACTAATTAATTATTTCGCTTTCTGTGGAGTTTGGATTTTCTGAAATATCCATGATATCCATAATAATTCCTTGAGTGGTATAAAATACATTTAATGTATTTTCGGGACTTGGAATATTTGTTTGGATACAAACAGATAATTTCCGGGGTTGAATGCCCATTTCCATTTTTTATATTCTTCAACCCCGCCACTGTTGCCTTTCCCCGACACATTTCTCGAGCCCTCCCCGGCATAGCTTTCTCGAGCCCTCCCCGGCATAGCTTTCTCGAGCCCTTCTCCCTATGATGGATTGTCGGGACATTGTGGCCATTTAAGACCGAGCTCCCCCTCGTCTTTCTCTCCTTCTCTCGTTGATTTGCTCGCCGGAGTCGTCAAGAGGTCGCGCCGATCGTTGATGTGGAGCTGTCCGAGCTGCTGTTGTGCCGCGTTGTCGTTGCTGTGCCGCTGCTGCCTCCGATCTCCTTCCTTCCGCGCGACCGGTGCCTCCATCTGCTGCTGCTCTTGCCGGCGACGGAGAGGTAGTCCAGGCGGCGACGAGGCTAGCCCCGGATTTGCGTCGCTGCTGTCGTGGAGCCGTGAGCTGCCGCGTGCCGCCGTTGCTCCGCCGTAAGCCGCTACAGCTCCTCCCCGGCGAGAAGACCAGCGCCGGCGTGGTTGTTGCTCCGTTGTGCGTTGTGGTGTGTTGTTGGGCTGTTGTTGTTGTTGCAGTCGGGAAGAAGGCAGGGTAAGATGGGTTGAAGAAGGAGGAATAGTGAAGGTGGGCCCATCCCTTGTTTAATTTTGTGTTGGGCCGTAAGCCCAATTCAATTCCAGTCCATATTTAACCCGAGATCGATCGAGCGGTATAATTTCGATCCCTTTTATCCGTATTTTTTTTTAGGAAAATTCAATCAATATTCTTATGATTTAAAATCATAAAAATTTATTGGATTTAATTCCTTAAATTTGCCCAGTCAAATTAATTGATATTAATTAATATGTCATATGCCGGATCGCGTGTGGACCCGTAATCTGTCGGAGCTATACCCGTGTCGAGCCCGGATTCCCGTCGTCATTAGGCTTTTCTGCGGACTAAGGCAAGTGGCGGTTCGCTCTTGCTCATCGTTCCATATTTACATTAATTATCAGCTGTTTATCTGAGTAATTAATTTGGAATGATTATCTGTGTTTATCTGGAAAATGTTTTATAAACTGTTTTGGAAAATCATATAATAGGTTGTATATCTGCTAGAACGACGCTATTATCTGTGATCGCCTTCCGGACATTTATGTGGATTAATAGGAAAACTAATCCAAGTAAGGATTAGCTGTTTCTATTATCTCTATGTTTAAGTTGTTTGCCTGGATGGCTTTAATGTGAATAGTTGTTGTGTTAGACTATTTAGTTAACGCGAGTGTTTGTAGGAACGCTAATCCAAGTAAGGGTTAGTCGTTTCTTTATAACTTAATGTGCGTAGGAACGTTAATCCAAGTAAGGAATAGTCGTTTCTTTATAATTTAATATTCATGGGAACGCTAATCCAAGTAAGGATTTGTCGTTTCTTTAAATCATAATATTCATCAGGGTTATTGCCGAATAATTTAAGGGTCATGACCTATGCTTCTTATCCACATGTAAGGATCTGAAGTGTTTTAAGCGCCTTGCAAGCGCCGTTGGATGAGCTTAATTGCAGTCCTGTGTTTTAAGCACTTAGCTAGTGCATTGGGGTGGACGTAACTGTCATCCTGTAAAATAAACTGTAAGCGCTGTGGCAGTGCAAATCAGGGTGAACGTAAGATCACCCGGTGTCATCATAACTTCCGTGTTCTCAGAATATTCTTAAAAGCCTCAACACTGTGTGTGTGTGGTGTAATTTAATAAGATAAGTGCAGTTAAGCACATAATTAAACTATAAGCACTGTATAGTGCAATCAGGGTGAACGTAAGGTCACCCGGTGTATTAATAACGCCGTTGTTACTCGGCATAATGATGTTAAGTCTCGCGTGTGTGTTGTGTGTGTTTTAATTTGGGTTGACGTAATTGTCACCCTGTGATTTAAGCCTTGTTGTCGCTCTTAATAACATTAACGTGTTTCAGTAATGTGTGTTTTGTAATTAAATAAGATATGTGTCCGAGTGCACATGATTAATAAACCTTGGGCGAGTAGTGCAGCTAAGTTATAGTGCAGCTAGGAAAACTCGTCTTGACTTTGATCATAGTACGTTCTCTTTCCGATCTGGATTCGCTGTATGCGATGAGGTTGGTCGTGAACCGAAGCATCTTAGTCAGTTCTTAAATCGTTATGTGGTTCTGTAAGGTCTCGACTTGAATGTAGTACGTTCTCTTTCCGATCTGGATTCGCTGTATGCGATGAGGTTGGTCGTGAACCGAAGCATCTCAGTCAACTTTTAAATCATTGTTGTTTGATTCTGTTAAACATTCCAGATTTGTCATATTTCCTTAAAGACTCAATCTCTTGGAGTCTCTTTTCGAGTCGATTTCTGTGAAGATGAAGTCTTCCAGAATCTTCTCTCATGCATACCTTTGTTGTTATTCCGTGAAAGTGTCGGGTTATGTATCGTCTCTTCGGTTATTATTCGAGGGACAATGATAGTAAACGGTTACGATCACTCGAACCACTCTGCTTTTTACCCTTGCTAGTCTATTCAAGTAGACTAACCCACGAACTTTGTTCTCCGCATGTGGGCTGGTGTCATCCGTTCGATTCGGCACATCAGATGGAGTGTAGATGAGAAGACTAGAAGGACTATGGAGTCGACGGTGGTTTTTCCGACGTTTTGATAATTTCTTTTAATCAGGTTGAGATCCTTGGGCAGGTGATCATTACGATCACAACCTTTTTTGTATTATCTTTTAAAAGTTTTCCGCTGTGCCTTGTTTAAGATTTCCGTTGTAATTTATTTAAACTATGTGTTTGTCCTATTCGGGATTGGGATGTAATCCCGGGACTCGTGTTTTATGTAAATAAGGTTATCATTTTGTATCATTGTATTTAATGATTTGTATTTAAACGGTAAAGCCTTGGGTGATCTCGGTAAGGAACACTGGGGTCACTGGCGGTAATACCTTTCCAAAAGGGTTAAGTTTTGGGGGTGTTACAGTTGTGGTATCAGAGCCGAAAGTTTTAAACGGGTTTGGGATTTCATGAACCATTTACTCGTTTTTGAAAATGTTTTCAAACGGCTCTTGTGGACTCACTGGCGGCACCAGTACCGGCACCGCTCAGGTGGCTGGGTGGCTTGGTTGCTGGGGTAGCTAGGCTTGGGAGTGTTACAGATCCGGTTTGAAATATTTTCACTCGTTTGAAATAAGTTTCGAAGGCTCTGAATTTTCAAATGGAAATTTTAACCGTTCATAGTCGTGCCGTTTCTTAAGTCTGATGTCGAAGTTCACTTCGATATCTAGAAAGACTAAACTCCCTTCTCGTCAACCGTAGAGTATGTGTGCATTCAGTTCTTTCTAAAAGACTCGGAAGAAGCCGAGGTGGTTTCGCCATCCCCAGTAACGCTTGAATTCCTAGTTCCCTCGTTATGATTTGAGGTTGTAGAACCTAGTATCCTGGTGAGAGTTTATCAGCTGATAGTCGATGATGTCCTGGTTAAGGATATTAAGTTCAGATGTTAAGGTTGTTAGTGAGGCGAAATCCTCATTGGTTTAATTGCAAGTTTCGGGGTCGAAACTTTTCTTAAGGGGGTAGTAATGTAATATCCCTAAATTTTTAGTAAGGTTATTTGAGTAATTTTTCTCAACCTTCACTAATTAATTATTTCGCTTTCTGTGGAGTTTGGATTTTCTGAAATATCCATGATATCCATAATAATTCCTTGAGTGGTATAAAATACATTTAATGTATTTTCGGGACTTGGAATATTTGTTTAGATACAAACAGATAATTTCCGGGGTTAAATGCCCATTTCCATTTTTTATATTCTTCAACCCCGCCACTGTTGCCTTTCCCCGACACATTTCTCGAGCCCTCCCCGGCATAGCTTTCTCGAGCCCTCCTCGGCATAGCTTTCTCGAGCCCTTCTCCCTATGATGGATTGTCGGGACATTGTGGCCATTTAAGACCGAGCTCCCCCTCGTCTTTCTCTCCTTCTCTCGTTGATTTGCTCGCCGGAGTCGTCAAGAGGTCGCGCCGATCGTTGATGTGGAGCTGTCCGAGCTGCTGTTGTGCCGCGTTGTCGTTGCTGTGCCGCTGCTGCCTCCGATCTCCTTCCTTCCGCGCGACCGGTGCCTCCATCTGCTGCTGCTCTTGCCGGCGACGGAGAGGTAGTCCAGGCGGCGACGAGGCTAGCCCCGGATTTGCGTCGCTGTTGTCGTGGAGCCGTGAGCTGCCGCGTGCCGCCGTTGCTCCGCCGTAAGCCGCTACAGCTCCTCCCCGGCGAGAAGACCAGCGCCGGCGTGGTTGTTGCTCCGTTGTGCGTTGTGGTGTGTTGTTGGGCTGTTGTTGTTGTTGCAGTCGGGAAGAAGGCAGGGTAAGATGGGTTGAAGAAGGAGGAATAGTGAAGGTGGGCCCATCCCTTGTTTAATTTTGTGTTGGGCCGTAAGCCCAATTCAATTCCAGTCCATATTTAACCCGAGATCGATCGAGCGGTATAATTTCGATCCCTTTTATCCGTATTTTTTTTTAGGAAAATTCAATCAATATTCTTATGATTTAAAATCATAAAAATTTATTGGATTTAATTCCTTAAATTTGTCCAGTCAAATTAATTGATATTAATTAATATGTCATATGCCGGATCGCGTGTGGACCCGTAATCTGTCGGAGCTATACTCGTGTCGAGCCCGGATTCCCGTCGTCATTAGGCTTTTCTGCGGACTAAGGCAAGTGGCGGTTCGCTCTTGCTCATCGTTCCATATTTACATTAATTATCAGCTATTTATCTGAGTAATTAATTTGGAATGATTATCTGTGTTTATCTGGAAAATATTTTATAAACTGTTTTGGAAAATCATATAATAGGTTGTATATCTGCTAGAACGACGCTATTATCTGTGATCGCCTTCCGGGCATTTATGTGGATTAATAGGAAAACTAATCCAAGTAAGGATTAGCTGTTTCTATTATCTCTATGTTTAAGTTGTTTGCCTGGATGGCTTTAATGTGAATAGTTGCTGTGTTAGACTGTTTAGTTAACGCGAGTGTTTGTAGGAACGCTAATCCAAGTAAGGGTTAGTCGTTTCTTTATAACTTAATGTGCGTAGGAACGTTAATCCAAGTAAGGATTAGTCGTTTCTTTATAATTTAATATTCATGGGAACGCTAATCCAAGTAAGGATTTGTCGTTTCTTTAAATCATAATATTCCTCGGGGTTATTGCCGAATAATTTAAGGGTCATGACCTATGCTTCTTATCCACATGTAAGGATCTGAAGTGTTTTAAGCGCCTTGTAAGCGCCGTTGGATGAGCTTAATTGTAGTCCTGTGTTTTAAGCACTTAGCTAGTGCATTGGGGTGGACGTAACTGTCACCCTGTAAAATAAACTGTAAGCGTTGTGGCAGTGTAAATCAGGGTGAACGTAAGATCACCCGGTGTCATCATAACTTCCGTGTTCTCGGAATATTCTTAAAAGCCTCAACACTGTGTGTGTGTGGTGTAATTTAATAAGATAAGTGCAGTTAAGCACATAATTAAACTGTAAGCACTGTATAGTGCAATCAGGGTGAACATAAGGTCACCCGGTGTATTAATAACGCCGTTGTTACTCGGCATAATGATGTTAAGTCTCGCGTGTGTGTTGTGTGTGTTTTAATTTGGGTTGACGTAATTGTTACCCTGTGATTTAAGCCTTGTTGTCGCTCTTAATAACATTAACGTGTTTCAGTAATGTGTGTTTTGTAATTAAATAAGATATGTGCCCGAGTGCACATGATTAATAAACCTTGGGCGAGTAGTGCAGCTAAGTTATAGTGCAGCTAGGAAAACTCGTCTTGACTTTGATCATAGTACATTCTCTTTCCGATCTGGATTCGCTGTATGCGATGATGTTGGTCGTGAACCGAAGCATCTTAGTCAGTTCTTAAATCGTTATGTGGTTCTGTAAGGTCTCGACTTGAATGTAGTACGTTCTCTTTCCGATCTGGATTCGCTGTATGCGATGAGGTTGGTCGTAAACCGAAGCATCTCAGTCAACTTTTAAATCATTGTTGTTTGATTCTGTTAAACATTCCAGATTTGTCATATTTCCTTAAAGACTCAATCTCTTGGAGTCTCTTTTCGAGTCGATTTCTGTGAAGATGAAGTCTTCCAGAATCTTCTCTCATGCATACCTTTGTTGTTATTCCGTGAAAGTGTCGGGTTATGTATCGTCCCTTCGGTTATTATTCGAGGGACAATGATAGTAAACGGTTACGATCACTCGAACCACTCTGCTTTTTACCCTTGCTAGTCTATTCAAGTAGACTAACCCACGAACTTTGTTCTCCGCATGTGGGCTGGTGTCATCCGTTCGATTCGGCACATCAGATGGAGTGTAGATGAGAAGACTAGAAGGACTATGGAGTCGACGGTGGTTTTTTCGACATTTTGATAATTTCTTTTAATCAGGTTGAGATCCTTGGGCAGGTGATCATTACGATCACAACCTTTTTTGTATTATCTTTTAAAAGTTTTCCGCTGTGCCTTGTTTAAGATTTCCGTTGTAATTTATTTAAACTCTGTGTTTGTCCTATTCGGGATTGGGATGTAATCCCGGGACTCGTGTTTTATGTAAATAAGGTTATCATTTTGTATCATTGTATTTAATGATTTGTATTTAAACGGTAAAGCCTTGGGTGATCTCGGTAAGGAACACTGGGGTCACTGACGGTAATACCTTTCCAAAAAGGTTAAGTTTTGGGGGTGTTACAACATCAACTTTGAAAATAAAAGGAGGTCATGTACTTCTTACGATGAAATTCACACTTTGGCCATTTATTTAGACTGTTAGTAAACAATCGTGCTAGCGCCGACGCTAGCACGATTGGGTCCCTCGCGGCACTGATCTACGAATTGGAAGCGCCCAGCCCAACGACGAGGGTGAGGGTTTTGAGACGCAACGGCACCAGAGAACATTGAGAGGGAGGGTTTGAGGGGCGCGGCGGAGGTAACAAGGCAAATTAACTAAACGGCCCCCTAATTTTTTTTGTAGGTGAGTAGTACACCACTTGAGCCCTAGGGCTGGAAATGGGTCGGGTTATGGGTGGATGGACCAATTTCACCACCCGACCGATGAAAAAAAATCGTCACCCGATCCATCCATCACCCGTATAACACTTCATCCATATCCGACCCACCCGTCACCCACAGGTGATTCGGGTGACCCTACCCACCCGCGAAACTCATAAAAGTAATCCATTTTAAGTTGTTTGTTTAATCGTTTTCCAATTTTCACCTGTTCAATTGCTCAAAGCCTAAGAAAAATACTATATAACAAAATACTTCAATAATAAGGTGACATCGTGGCAATCCATCAATCCACTAATAAAAATACTAGAGGCAAAACAATGACATTTCATGTCAATATATCATTCAAGAGTAAACATCGAATACATAGGTCTACGTGAAAAAGTTCTATATATCGAATATTCGAAATGAATAAAAACAAGTAATAGACCGATTCTTCAAAATCAGAGTATTGGTTCAGCTAGGGGTGAGCAAATATATCCGATTCGGCTGATCCGATCCGAAAATCTGTCGATCCGTATTCGAAAATATCCTTTAAGTTTTTATCCGTATCCGATCCGGGTGATTTTGCCGGATACTTGAACCGGATACGGATCGAGATATTTAGCTTACCGGATATCCGAAAATATCCGATACTATTCATATAATATTTATAATCATAAATTTGTTTATTATAACTAATATATTGAGTAATATATTAATAAAATTTACATCTTTAATCACATATTTATATTGTTGTCCAAGTAAAATATTGTAAATGCATTTTCATATGAATAATAAGTGTGTATATAATTTAAATCGTACGAACAAATTAAGAAACAACCTACAAATTTTATTTCTTAATTTACAAATTTATTACTTTTGAATTAAAAAAATGAATATATTGATTTATTTTTAATAGATTTGTAGTAATCGGATAATTCGGATATCCGGTTCAGATATCCGATCCGATCCGGACCCTTTTTACCGGATATCCGTTTCAAAACGGACCGGATACGGATCGGGGTTTTGTAAATTTTTTAAACCGGATATCCGGTATAACGGATCGGATCGATCCGTTTACTCACCCCTAGGTTCAGCAGTCAGCACTAACGCCTTGTTTGTCTCTTCAAATCCTGTTGCACCAAACATACAAAAAATGCAGATTCAGAGTCCAGAATGTTATCCAATTTTCACCTGCTCAATTTCATTTATACCAACATGCAACAACATTTATGCAATCTACAAAACTTACCATACTTCTGATCCCTGAGAGCTCACCATTGACAATGTTTCTTCAGAAACTAAGATGGCAATCCACTTCCTTATCCTAGGACACACAGAAAATAAGAATAGATTTTTACCAAATTGAAATCTTCTTAATTGAAAGCTTCTTGGTGATTAACTCCTGTCATCATCACCTTCAAGTATCCTGTAAGATATATGCACCCTAAAGGCTTAAGATCATTTATAAAAAAACACTAGAAAAAAAAAACTAGGCACATAAACCGTAAACTCCCAATTTTAATGTTTGTTGGCACTACCTATTGACCTAATAAATCCACCAAACTAGGCACATAATTAACAACTAGTAAACAACACCTTTCTAATTAACAGTAAAACGTAAACTCCCAATTTTGATGTTTATTGGCACTACCTATTGACTCATAAATCCACCAAACTAGGCACATAAGTAATAACCAGTAAACAACAGCTTTAAACTTTGACAATCTAATCACAACTTATAATCACTTCAAACTTCTAAAGCATCAATCCATTCTCAATCTCTTTGCATCACCAATAAAACTAGGAGGTGTGGTTGACAGACTTTGATTCAATATGTCTGCCAATAGCCTATTTATGCCAATAGACAATAGCCTATCAAAGTGAAAACAAGGAGGTTAGGTAGCTTAAGTTAGTGGCTTACCGAGTCAATGGCAGATTGGCTGACAGTACACGGTGGCGATGGAAGGATTGAAGAGTGAAGAAGTGAGGGAGGCGGGAAGGCAGCAGTTCTAGCGAAGCCTGCGGAGGGAGGCGAGTAGGCTCCAACGCTCCGGAAGAGTCGACGACAGACGAGTCGACGGCGAAAGGACAGAGAAGAATCAACGCGTTGGCATCGGGAGAATCGACGAGGGACAGGTCGGACGGAGAAGAATCACGGTGACTGAAGCACACCTGGTGAAGGGAGGACCGGAGGAGACGTCGACGGCGCCGGAACTCGGTCTCGCCAGTCACGAGTGAGAGTCGACGGTGAGAGGCTGAGAGAGATCGATAAGAGTGAAGACTCGAGAGGGTCAGGTGAGAGTGGAGACTCGAGCGGCGCCTGAATGGAAAAAAATATAAGGGTTAGAATAAAAATTGTATATATACTAGGGTTATATATTTTAGCGGGTGATGGGTGAACTACGGATCCGATATTATGGGCTCTCACCCGGATCCGATACACCACCCGTTTCACCCGACCCATCCATCCCCCACAATTTTTGGGTTTTCGTCCATATAATTCGGGTTGGGTTTTCGGGTGGATCGGTCACCGGCAGATAATTTTCAGCCCTATTGAGCCCTCCACTGCCCACAACCACCGGCCTCCCTGCCTCCTCCTTGCGCTAATAATCCTCACCACCCCCGCTGCCACAGAAATTTACGCCGTCTGTTGCCCCCACCACCCTTAGTTCTCTGTCTCCTCCTTCCAAACTTCTACCCTCAAACTTTCCTCCTCTGTTGCCTTCGCCATAGCCCACAACACTCTTCATCGCCGCTCGAAACCCCAACTCAAGATCTCCCTCTCCTACGATCCATCTCCATCGGCCCTTCCTCCTCCGGCGTACGGATCGTCGTCGGGCATTACCGGCGTTTGTGTAGCCGGCAAAGGAAACGCCCGATTTGTACGCTGTTTTAAACCGGGAAAAAGGCATCGGAGCCGACGAAATTTTGGCTGTTAAGGGTGAAATTAAGGGAGTGGGCTGAACATAGAGACACAGGTACGGTCGTTGGTTTCAGATTAGGGAATTAAGGATGAAGAAATTAGGGTTAGAGTTTCATCATTGGATTAATGTGTATGCAATTTCTAAAAGGAAATGTGGTGGTGAGGAGGAGGCCGGCGTAGAGGAGGCGGTGTGGATGCGGTAGATGGCGGAGGCGTTCTGCTGCTGGGCTTTGGTGGCCGTAAAAGTGGGGTTAGCGGTGGACTTGGTGGTGGTGGCGATGGACTTGGTTTGCCCTTTTTTGCAGCCGACTTTAGAGCATATATATGTGCAACGTGGAGCAATTATGTGGATTGGACTACTAAATGGGCCACATATTTCGACCACAGGATTTTACCTTGACTTTGGAGGGGGGAAATTGAAAAAAAAAAACCATATCCTTATTTAGGAGCATTGTTAATATACTGGCCATATTATTAAAACCAAACAAATGAAAGTAATTGCCACACTAGGGTAGAAAGAGATTACGCGCAAATTGTTGGTAACACAACAATAAACAGTTCGTCAGCGTTCTATAACACCCTCAGGCCAAGCTATCCAGCCACCCAACGGTATTGGTGTCGGTACTGGCGCCATCTATAAGCCCACAAGAGCTGCAGCTCTATCACCCCAACCCTTCCTTAGGAGCTCCTCCTAATTAATTAGACAGCCATCTCCAAGAGATTGTTCGCAAGGCTCGAACTCGAGACCTCCCGCTTTAACAAGTGAGCGTTAAGCCACTTGTTAAAGCGGGAGGTATCGAGTTCGAGACTCACGAACAACCTCTTGGAGATGGCTGCCTAATTAATTAGGAGGAGCTCCCAAGGATGAGTTGGGTGCAGTGCCCTGCAGGATACTGGGTGATCCGGCTGGTCGTTGTCACCAGGCCGTCTGAACCCATTAAAAAGTACATTTTTTTGTAACACCCCCAGGCCAAGCTACCCAACGGTGCCGGTGCGGAAGGTCTCGAGTTCGAGCCTTGCGAACAACCTCTTGGAGATGGTTGCCTAATTAATTAGGAGGAGCTCCCAAGGAAGGGTTGGGGTGATAGAGCTGCGACTCTTGTGGGCTCACAGGCGGCGCCAATACCGGCACCGTTGGGTGGCTGGGTAGCTTGGCCTGGGGGTGTTACACGTTCTAATCGCCATACTAACATTTTATACATCTATATTGTATACATTTTGCTGATAGGTTGCCTACCCGCGTTTGGAGACATGGACTTTTCATTGCAGGTAATCACAACGAATATAACACGGCCAGACGAAAGGGTTGAGGTTTACTGCGGTCTGAATGTCATGCAAATAGATATCGCATAATTATCATTACGTCTATGTTTTGAACCCTCATACTGCGACATCCCTTGCGTACACACATACCATGAGTTGTAAACTCATGCACATTTTCCCTTTCCCAAAGTAGACCCTGACTAAGAATTCTCATATAACTTTACTAGCAACAATGTCCCCCATTGCCGCCTATCCATACGCTCACACCGCACGATCTAAAAACATGCATCGTTTACTTTTTCGGTTTAATTAGGCCGGCGTGAGCGACATACCGCGATGAAACACTCAGGCGAAAGTGCAACCGGTACTGTCGAACTTGCGGGCCAACCTGTAACACTGACGACCCTGAGTAAGATTTGTATGACCAAATTAAGTATATGCATACATATCACGGATTCTGAGCACACGCGTCTTTCCTGTTGTCTGTTGTATCAGGAGGGCATGATCGGCCACCAAAGGCGAAACACCTAGCGGAAAGTATAGCCGGTACTTCCCAACTCGTTGGCCAACCCGCGCAAGTGGAAACCCCAAGTAAGAATTGTACAATATCAAAACTAAGTCCAATGAACCGTTGACACCCCCCCCCCCTTATTGGAGCAAATTACATTTCCCGCCGCGTTTTTGAACAGGGCCACGTGGGCGACCCCCTAAGGCGAGCGGCACAAATGCAGTTGTAGCACGACACTCAAATAGTCAGTATCTTTATGACATAGCTGAGAACAACAATATTTGCTCGACAATATCATGACGTTATCTTCAATCGCAGATGTACAAGTGAGCTACGCAAAACTGAAGGCGCCTACAACAAGGTGTTATTTCTGTAACGCACGGATGTGGCCGGAGGAGAAGGCTGAGAAAGCTACTTTTGCCAAGTTTACTACGTCAATCTGCTGCCAAGAGGGTAAGGTCAGCTTACCTAAGCTTAAAGAAACACCTGAGTCGCTGAAGCATCTACTATACAGTTCCACCGTCAATGCTACTATGTTCAGACGAAATATTAGAGTCTACAACATCTTATTTTCCTTCACATCCTTTGGTGTCATGATAGATGAACACATCAACCGCACCAAAGGCCCGTACACCTTTAGGATTTCTAGCCAGAACTACCACCGTTTGGGAGCACTAATGCCAAGTGAAGGAGTCTCGTCTAAATTTGCACAGTTGTACTTCTACGATACAACCAATGAAATTCAGAACAGACTTGGATGCATGAACGTGGGCAGCGATATTGATGCAAACACAGTGCAAAATTTAATGGCCATGTTGGATGCTACAAGTGTTGTAGCATAAGCCTTCAGGAAGGCAAGAGATTGGTCCCTTGCTAATGATTCTTTGGAGTTCACGATCAAACTAATAGGAGAGAAGAAGCCTGATAAAAGACAATATAATTTACTGACTACGGATGAAGTAGCAACACTCATTATAGGGGACTTCGGGCAAAGCAGAGAGCCTAGAGACGTGTACCGTGTACGTCCAAACAAAAGCAGGTTATCCAAGGAGGATATCAGAGCTACATCCATCATACATGGCCCTTCAGTACCCTTTATTGTTTCCTCACGGCGAAGATGGGTATCACTTACAAATCCCGTATAATAAAAACTCAGGGAGGAGAGAAACACAAAGGGATAACGTAACAATGAAAGAATACTATTCATACAGGTTGCAACAAAGGGCGGACGAGGCTACCACACTAATACGCGGAGGCCCCCTATACCATCAGTACATAGTAGATGCCTACACCGTTGTTGAAGATGAGAGGTTACGTTGGATTAGAGACAACCAGGCGCAACTACGGGCCGACCTATACAACCACATTTGTGATGCTGTTACCAAGGGCGATACAGATGCAATAATGGTCGGTAAAAGAATAGTCCTCCCAGCTACCTATACATGAGTGGTTTACCCTAAACAGTAAAGATGAGGCGACACGGAAATTAAAGTACGCAGAAATACCAAACAGTACACATGGGATGCATCACAAAAGTTGTGTGGGCCAAGGCGAAATCTCAAACCGATAGGCAGAATTATGTACGCCCATCCTGCCTCCGGCAAAAGGTATTACCTACGCATGCTTATAAATGTGGTTGCAGGGCCTCGAACATTTGAAGAAATCAGGACGGTGAATGGGAAACAATATGACACCTACAGGCAAGCATGCTATGCCCGTGGAATGCTCAAGGAAGACAAAGAATGGACCGACGCAATCAATGAAGCACAAGTCTGGGCAACGAGAGTACAAACTGAGGGATTTGTTTGTCACGATTCTAACTTTTTGTGAGGTCGCCAACCCGGGGAAACTGTGGGACACTAATTGGCATGCGTTATCAGAAGACATACTATACCGGAAGAGAAGAGAATTCCAATTCCCGACCTTAGAACTTAGTGAAAATCAGCTGAAAAACTATTGCTTGCTTGACATTGAAGAGCTTCTTGCAAAAACCGGAAAAACATTGCTTGACTACTCGGGAATTCCGATGCTAGATAAGCAACTACTCACCGCAATGGACAACCGACTCATACGAGAAGAACTCCCCTACAATGCCCACAAAATGGAAGAGTTGCATTCAGTCATGTACCGTTCATTGAACGCGGACCAAAAAGCAATCTATGCCAAGGTGATCAATGCAGTGAATAAACAATCCAGAGAGTTCTTCTTCATTTATGGGGCATGAGGAACAGGGAAAACTTATCTGTACAAGACAATAATGGCCTGTATACGATCACAAGGGAACATCGTCCTTGCCGTAGCATCGTCGGGTAAGTTCTAAGCTACGTTCGCTTACGCTGCTAATTTTTCCATACCTAATCCATTTCTTATCGACGAAATATAACTGCATACAAGACAACATGCTAATGTCTATTACACCCATTGTAGATCCGTAATAATAACATTACAACGTCATTAAGTACATGGTGATTGCATGTTGCCTTCATATACAAAATAAGATACCCCGCACATTCAATTGTGCTCGACTCTAACACTTTTATTCCCCACAAGTATTGCTTCCCTTCTACTACCGGGCGGCCGGACAGCCCACAACATATTTTTTATCCCAATCGAATTGCTAGATAAAATCACATGTGCACTAGTACAAATTTAGTGTTTTATCCCGGTTTTGTGCCTTCATTTATCACGGTTGTGAACCGAGATATTTAGTTCCGTGATAAAAAAGAAACCGTCTCACATCCGTGATAAACACATATTATTTATCACGGTCCTACAACCGTGATATATAGTCATAAAAACCGGTATTAAAGAAGGCATACACGGTCCCTTATTGGTTAATATCACGGTTACGAACCGTGATGTCTTGTTTTTATAACCGTGATAAAAGATCAAATTCGAGCGCGCATAAATATCATTTTATCACGGTTATTGATAGCGAGATGTATGATATGAAAATTCGCGCCAGATTAAAGATGTTTTTATCACGATTTTCGGTATCCGGGATATATACAACTAGTCCAAAAAAACATTTTAGTATGGTTAATTAATATCCGGGATATAAAACCTTCTAGTTTAAGTTCCCAATGCACTAATTTGCTTGCTTGCATGTCCCCTGTACTATATACATATTTCACCCACATTTCATCTTTGATTCGTCAAAGGCATACAACATACACACTTCTCATCTCATAACGAACCACACAATATTATGTCAAAAATTATATTTCATATACTTCATAAGAAGATATAGAGAACACGAGGTCAAATCGAGTTAAATAGTCGAATATTAAAGTAAATCAAAGTTGTACCTATGATTGCTAAGAATCAATATATAATCTATTTCAAAAATGTGTTCACTCCAACTAAAAATATACTAAATAAGTTTGCATCTACTAATACTTGAGTTAAGAGTTGAAATCTGAAGAATTTGAATCCCTTGCTAGCAATTGAGGACCTGAACAAGTTAAGAAAATAGAACATATATATTAGTTCAGATTACATGTATAAATGATTTAAACAAACGTGTAACTTCATTCTTACTTATATATGAACGAAATTTAAAAACCTTTAAAATGATTTAAAACCATATATGGTACTAAAAGATAAGAAATTTACCTAACTGTCAGTAATTTCACTATAAAATTCCATCCACTCCACTCGAATTTGATCAATTTCTTCTTGTGTATACTTTTCCTTTCTTGAATAATACTGCAAATTTAAAGACAAGTTAGACAGCATGTACGATAACGTAGCTGCACCATTCGAGAAAAAAATAGATAATTAAAATAAACAAAAGTTACCAAAAATAGTCAACACTAACAAAAGAAATTACTATATAGCACAATAACTGAAAGAACTTGTGCCTAAAACAGTAAAACTACCAGATCAGAGGAGGTAATTTATCAAATAGCCTCCTTCATATATATATATATATATGAAGGATGTCCCCACACCAAACAAAAAATGATATTTTCAGCTTTGACATCCTCCGTTCCCAAAGCATGTCCCCACACCAAACAGATCAGAAACTCATCATTTCATATATATATATATATATACGCATAATGTCAATCTAGACAATAAGACATCCTTGAGATAATTTGTCAAATATCCAATACCTCTTCTGGGATCGAATTCGTGTATCGTTTATCAACGATCTCCCGCATGAATCGCAACACATAGTATCCACAATCAACCTTGCTAGTGTGGCGAGGACACTACAATTATACAAATAAATATATTAGTATCCAACAAAATATCAGGCAACTTTCAAATAAAAGTCTACAATAGATAATATTTTTACTTTTATCTTAACCCATCGTGTGTTGGCGAGATTTCTTTTGATTTTTACCAGCCCAAAACATCCTTAAGCTCTTGGCGACAGAGTTATTTTTATAAGAAAAGAAAGTACAAGATATAACATTGCATTATATAACAAATAAACTAATTTTAATTATATAAACTTACGTGTCAATGAAAATCTGGACATCCATAGGAATCTCTCCTCGAAGTGGATCAAGGTAGTAGACAGTGTCATCTTTGACATTAATAGCCAGTAATACCCAATGCGACCTGGACATACCTCAAGTGTGAATGTAACTATAGCTTATAGAAGGTATTTTGATACAAATATAAAGAAAAAGATAAGTAGATTGATACCCAAAGTTGTATGGTGCTAAGATCATTTTCATCTCGATGTCTCCTCTAATTGAGTTAGCAATATATTGTTGGCGGTCAGTCAACGTCTTACGACTCTCTCCGAGAGATACACTTGATGGACAAAGGAATCCGTACATATGATCCACATTGTGACAATGTGTGTCCCACAAGTATCTACAAGCACAACAAAAATCACTTACCGTCTTGAAAAATTAATTATAATTAGTATAGTATATCATCAACTTACTTGATATATAATGAGGTATGAGTTGCGGTTATTTCTTTTCCGTCCAACAATTGCCCAACGTCAATCTTACCAACTGAAATTTTGTGTTCATAACCCATGATCACATTAGACAACTTTATGTTGCGTATTGTATTCCCCATGGCACGATGGTACCAAAAAAAGTTTGGCATTCTATTGGTGTAGGATTTCGACCATATCTCTTCTTGATGAAAGATGGATGATAGATTCATTGGTCGCAACTACTGGGTTTACCGCAATTGTCGGTGCTTCCTTTCGGGGTTTCTCCAAATCCTTGAAATTAGAGACAAAAATCAGATTTAACTCAGTTGAAACAAAAAAAATATGTAACCAACAATATCAAATTTAGATATACCGTAGTTGTTGAAACAAGTTCAATTGGCCATGCAACAAATCCACTAATGGCCTGAAAACTGTCTGAACTTCATCAGTAGGTCGTGGAAGCCCTACTTCTCCCTTTCCTGGCATAGGGGTGATTACTTGAACTTTAAAACACCCAGGATCCAATGCGCGATGGTGTAATTTAACGCCAGAGGTGGATCGACAAACACTACCGTTTGCCACTTGTTGGCCCATGTTTGGCCAAAACAAGGTACATGGCACAAACTCCTATAACACATATATAAAATACTTAACTTGTATGTATCAATACGTGCATTACAATTAAATATTATTTTAGAATTAGTTTGATAAATTACCTCATTTAAAGAGTTAAAAGAGGCAGATGGAGGGGCACAAGAAGGTTGAACAGTTGGACTACCCTTTTTTGATGATAGATGAATGGTAGATTCATTGCTCTTAACTCTCCCCTTAATCAATTTGGTTTGTGTCTCCTTAATACTTTGCACCGAGTCCTTGAATTAAGGACAAGTATCACAACAATAAAAATGTTTAAAGCTCAACTTCAAGCATGCAATATATAAAATCCCCAAAAAAGATTAAAAAAAAGTAATAAAGTAACGTCCATCAATGCCTAAATACCAAAATAGCTTACCTCATTTGAGTTAACCGTAGTATCTGGCGGAATAGAAGAAGGGTCGACATTCGGAGTAACGGGCACTTGGGGTATGCGACTTCCAAATTGAGGGATAGGTATTGATAAATGAGGCAACTCTTTAGACACTTCTTGAAGTAATTTCACAATGAATCCTTGCATTTCCATAATTTCTGCTTGAGAATTTGTATGTCGTTCTTGCATTTCTTTTAGTTTTTCTCCCATCTTTTCCTCAATTTCTTTCACAGCACGTGCGATAGCAGCATCTGACATCGATGAATTTCGAGATGCACGTCCATAATACTCCCTCATCGTGACATATTGACCAACTCCTCGAATACGTCCTGTGTGTTCTTCCTTGTCCAAAGCCAAAGATAATATATCTTGCCGCTCAGATATTTGAATCTCACCTAGTGATGCTTGTTCTGACAAATTCTCCTATAAATAGAAATTTAAAACATGTTAGTATTAGATGATGTTGACTATGAAGAAGATTTTGACAGCATACTTCAAGAGAAAATTCAGAAGAAAACTTGTGGACATACCATTATATTTACCAACTCTTGTACTTCAGGAGCAAATTGACCATCCTTTTGTAGTCGAGCTTTCTTCCATACATCTGCTCGTGATATATTAGAAGTGCCCAACTCTCTTTTTTGGAAAAGATTATCAATGTCAAAAAAGTACTTACGAATAAAATTTTAAACAATAATTAAGATGTACTAATTATTACCATTTTTGCACTTATCCCAGCATATCCTAAACGAGACCCTCGATATGAGTATTTATTCTTGAGAGAGAGTTGTCGATGTGCTTCACTTGATTCATGTTGATTACATGTTAACACTAATATACATAATATACAAGCTTGTTTGAGTTATGTGTTGCATTCCTAAAATTATTAAATTTTACCTTAAACTCTTCAGACTGTCGAGTGCTAATGAACCTATTCCATTGATCTTGATTAATGTATTGAGTATACATTTTTGGTGGACTTAAACGGAGATCTTCATCTTCATCAAACATATGATGTGTCGTCAAGTCCGACTTAAATCTCCTCCATAAAGTATTAGCTACCTTCAGTAACCAAAACTTCTTTTGTTGTGGAAGAATAAAAGCCATCTGGAAAAGCACCATATGAAAAATACATAGAAGTAATATATTAAAATAAAGACAACACAACTAGCAGTTCAAAATTGAAACAATACCAAAATCAAAACAATCCTATATTACCATAATATAGGATTGTTTGCTGATTGATGATTCTTTGCTGCCACATATAGATGTAGACTGCTTTGTATCTGATTAGTTTCAAAGTTACTCTTCAAAGAAACCGAAAGCATAATGTGCAGGGAAAGCAAAGAAGGTTGAGATGGAAGGGCAAGTGTTACAGATGGAAGTTTGACTAATCAAGTTGAGGTACTAGCAGATTCCTAAGTTATGTTTTCAACAATAGAGGAAAGAGGCATATACTAAATTAATTATCTCGCTAATTCATAAATATCATAAGTATGTCACTAAGTGCACAAATCAAACAATGCTTACCAGAACTTCTTTCCAAACCATATCTTTCAATGTTTGTGGGACGTTTCGCCAATCAGAGAATGTGATAGCCACTAACCGCTTAACGGTTGTGCCTATGTAACTCTTCAACTCAGCAGCATGTGGACCAATGGCTTGGCCATCATCATCCCATTCAACTTGAAATTTCACACCACTTGTGATAGCTTTAGTGACCTCCTTGGACATGGTAGCTCCCCTAGTGCCACATATTGTAGCAGACTCTGATTGTTTTTCTTTTACGGCGTGTCTTTTAGAATTCATCTACATACAGCAAAACCAGCAGTTAGAACAATCAATGAATATAGTATTTAATATATAAATATATATATTTATATAATAAATCAAGTAACAATCATAGATATATAATGCTCTTAATCTGCAATGGGTAGATACCTAAATGATCTTCTATTTACATGATTATTTCCATCATAATAAAAGAAGTTTAGAGCAGCATCTCAAAGAGTACTCTTCATTCTAATTTGATGTAAACAAATCCTACTTTAGGTTGGAGAACAATGCTTGTGGTCCTTGAGCTTGAGAGAGAGGTTGAGCTCCTCTGCGAATTGAGGGATACCCGCAAGGTGCGTAATTGTTTTTCCATTGCTGAACTATTTTATTAAGGACTAGATTCAACTGTTATATTTAAATTATCAGGAATTTCGAGTACTAAGGAATGAGCGTGATCACATTGAAGATAAGATTCATCATTTAGAATGGTCCCATAAGTAAGTTTCAATCTGGGAATCTATAATATGTGATGGTGGTATTAGGATTTTGTCATTAATTATTACATGCTTACTGCTTAGAGGCTTTTATTTTTTGGGTTCCTTTTGAATTCAGAGGCTATTATCCATGCTGTCTATTTTGTGCTGCAAGTTTGTTTATTATTGAGGATTTTTAATTTAATAGGTAGTGAGTATCTTGATGTCTGCCATGCTACTTAACCTTTTACAAATCCTTCAGTCTCTTCTGCTCTCACATTCTGCAGCAACTGAACTAAACAGCTTGTTATTTTTATGGAAATAATCATGTAAATATCGTTGTTTAAGATAAATAAAGTAGTATTTATATGTAACTCTAAAAATTACTAATATTTCATTCATTGTTTAATACAAAATATAAATTTTAACAAATTATAATTAACATTTTAATTTTAAAAAATACTGCAGTTTTAGGGGGTCTTCAACTAGTATATACAAATGTGTGAATATTTATAATAAATACTTACAATTAGCTAGTACTCCTAGTTTTGGTTTAGTTTTCTTTTCTTGCTCAAGTTTGAACTACTAGAGTTACATAGAAGAAAATTTATCAAAAGCCTTGTGATAATTTTTTTCCAGCGAAGAAAATTACACAAGAAGAGTCTCATAGCAGTAGTTTCCACAAGGAAGATATGCTCAAAACAACGGAAACCAACATAGAGCCATCACAAACTCCATCAAAAGAATGAAGAGATGATAAGAATAAAAAACACAAAGTTCTGATGTAAATTAAACCCTTGAAAAATATAGAGAGCTAAAGAGACATGAAGCCCTAGAAATTGAAAATCGCACACCTCCAGCTTAAAACCAATGGAGCTTGAATTAATGCACTTTTTTCCTTTACCGAGGGCTTCACGCCAGAACCATACAGCCTAGCAATTTGAAGTGAAAATTGTGAAGTCATTACTTGACCTCTTACAACCTAAGACAATTCTACAAACACCTTGTGGACGCAAACATATGTAAAAGTGCTTGAATCCCGCAAGAGCAATTAGGAAGAAGAAAATAGGTTGTTTCATCGTCAATCAGCAAAAGAACATATACAAAATTAGGGTTGGGATACCTTGAAATTGTCATTCCAAATTGCTGGGGAGAGCAGCGGAATTTTGGCCGGATTTCCAGTGTCCTCTCTCTCTTTTGTGGTCGGAGTGAGGCTTGAAGTATCTAGTTGCGCTGATGATGGTTGTGGGGAGAGCAGTGGGGGCTAGGAAGAAGGCGACGTCGATGGGGGCTACGAAGAAGGCGACGCCGATGGGGGTTAGGAAGAAGGCGACGCCAATGGGGGCTACGCCGACGAGAGCTGCGAAGAGGGAAGAAGGTAACGCCGACGAGAGCTGCGAAGAGGGCGGCAAAGCTAGGGCGAGAGACGATCGATCAGAGGAGGGATGGAAGATTTAATTTTTGGTCTGTTATGTGCTTTTGGACAATTTTGTAAATTAATTTCCAAAAATTAAAAGATTAATATCATATGCCAATTGTTAATGTGTCGCGCGCATATAAAAAATATTATTATCACCTTTTTTTATCCCGGATTGTTTAGAACCGGGATATATTGTTTTTGACTTTTTGCGCCTTAATTTTTAATCACGGATATGCGGACGGTCCGTGATAAAAACGTTCCAAAATCTTTTTAAGACAGTCCTACACATAACCGGGATAAAAAAAGGTGATAAAACACTAAATTTGTACTAGTGGTGGTATTAAACAAAACACACAATTAGCACAACTGATGCATGAAGTCAAACTGATTATTTGGGATGAAGCTCCAATGACGCATAGAAATGCATTTGAGGCATTAAACAGAACACTGCAAGACATCCAAAGCATCAAACAGGCTAAAAACAAACACAAGTTGTTTGGCTGTATAACGGTACTACTAGGAGGAGATTTCAGGCAAATACTCCCAGTAATTACCAAAGGGAAACGATAAGACATCGTTCAAGCGTGTATCAACAACTCGCCTATTTGGAGTCAATGCCAATTACTCACGTTAACAAAAAACATGAGGACCAATGACCAACAGGCCAATGGCGAGATTGACATCCACAAACAACAATTCAACAACTGGATTCAAAAGATCGGGGATGGAAATGCTGAAGCAATAGCGTTAGACAATGAGGAGGAAAAAACATGGACTGAGATCCCACAAGAGTTCATAATCGCACCAGGGGCAAACCCGATTGAGCAACTAATTGACAAAGTCTTTCCAGATTTCGTTGCAAATGGAACCAACATGTTGTACATCCAAGACAAGGCTATCCTGACCCCCTTAAACGAAGATGCAGATCAGATAAACAGTTACATGTTCAAACGTCTGCACGGACAAATGAAGACATACAAAAGCGCGGATGAGATTTGCAAGGCATCTACCGATGTGGCTGCACAAGAGCATTTGTACCCACCCGAATTCAGCCAGGGTTTCCCCGGTACATTGCGCTAACATCTCCATACACTATGCCTCATAAGTTATAAAATCAACAATGAATGAAATAACATGGAAACCAATTTACAGGAATCCCACCACATGCGCTGGAACTAAAGGAAGGGTTGCCAGTGATGCTTCTAAGGAATGTCAACCCGTCACAAGGGCTGTGTAACGGCACCCGACTCATCATTACGCATTTGGGGGAGTGGGTTGTTGAGGATGAGATTATAACAGGAACGTGTGTAAGGAATAAAGTACTAATTCCTAGGATAACACTAAGCACCACCCAATCAAAATGGTCATTCGTAATGAAGCGTCGTCAATTCCTCCTAAAAGCTTGCTATGCTATGACTATCAATAAAAGTCAGGGGCAATCACTAAAACATGTGGGGTTGTACTTACCAAAGCCAGTTTTCTGCCACGGTCAACTCTATGTGGCAATATCTCGAGTGACAGACCCACAGGGACTCAGTATATTGTTACTACACACGGGGAAAG
Organism: Rheum nobile; assembly: GCA_027886185.1. NCBI lineage: Eukaryota > Viridiplantae > Streptophyta > Magnoliopsida > Caryophyllales > Polygonaceae > Rheum > Rheum nobile. Next base: position 3,955,642 of record WOAB01000056.1, read on the forward strand.
AGCCGGCTAACTACACATAGAATATAGTTTTCCGAGAGGCATTCAACAACTTGGTCACCAAAATGAATGTAAGTACTAAAACCAATTTTGATAATAATACAAAATACGCACAAAACTATAAATCAGTGAGAAATGATTAGAAAGCAAGATTTTGACGGGAAAAACGCTTTCGTGGTACACACTACGACCATCATGCTATAACGCTTTTAATAGAGCTTGCTCAAATATGTTACCTCATGTTCCAGGTCTAGCACCACAGGGTACTATACATTTGACACCATTGGAAAGCATGCATGAAGCGCATATCAAACGGTCTAACAAACTTGAGGTACGAAAAAATATTATTTTCATCAACCATGCGCTTTGAGGATCGTTTGGTACTCAAGAATTAAAATAGCTCGACAAGAATAGCTTCTTTGGTTTAACCAAAACGCCTTCATCTGTTACAGGGTTTGGGGCTTCGGATATTCCTCAACTGCATTCAGCTAGCTGGTTACATTCAGCTAGCTGCTTAGATTGTAGCACTTGTTTTATTGCTCTGTTGGTTGCATTCAGCTAGTTGCTTAGATTTTTATTGTTCTTACATAGTATAGTTTATTCCCATGGCAATTACTATCAAACAATTACAATATATATGTAGAATTGTTTGTATTATGTTTTGAATGGTTTAAAGGTCTATTTGACCTGATCGTTTTATAAGGTTGCTCACTCTATTTGTAGATGAAACATGTACATATTTTAATGTGTCCTTGGATGATACAAGTCATAGTGTTATCATATTGCTATATTATTGTATATAAAATTGTGTCGAAAATGACGGCAAATAGATTATTACGATGCGTCTTGCTATTCTACGAGTCGCAGTGTGCGCCATTGTATCGGGAAGATTAATAGGATAATGCTTGGTAACCATTGAGGATTTCACTCATATGAAAATTTCATATGAGTGAAATACAAGATCAGTGGACAAATAATTTATAAGGCCGATTTAATATATATAGTGCGGTTTATGTGAGAATCATTCTCTAAGAGAAAATTAAGAACAAATCACATTCATCCACGTAAGCTAGCTGTAATAAATGGTAGGCGCGCGCGTGTAAATCTAAAAAAAGGAAAGAAAGGTAGCGATCAAGTTTGTTCATAAACAGTAAACAATTAGTTCAAGGATACTTAAATAACAGTTTATGAATTTTTTCTCTCAACTATTTTCAGTCTTTTACATCCATATTCAAGGACATAAATACAAACGTTTAAGGATACTTAAATGACAGTTCATGAATTTTTTCTCCTAACTGTTTCCAGCCTTTTACATCCATATTCAAGGACATAAGTACAAACGTTTAAGGATACTTAAATGACAGTTCATGGATTTTTTTCTATCAACTGTTTCCAGCCTTTTACATTCATGTTCAATGACATCAGTACAAACGTTCAAGAATACTTAAATGACTGTTCATGAACTTTTTCCCTCAACTGTTTTCAGCCTTTTACATCCATGTTCAAGGACATCAGTACAAACGTTCAAGGATACTTAAATGACAGTTCATGGACTTTTTCTCTCAAATGGTCGTAGATCCGTCCGATTGTCTGCCCCTGCGGTCGTCGCCGGCGTCGCTCCGATCCGCTCCCTTTCGCAGATCTGCTTCATCTTCTCCATTCGACGAACTCCTCTCTCTCTCTCTCCTCTAATATCTTCACTTTCGCAACCACAACCTCGAACTTCGACTCAGATCACAACTCCCAATCCTCCTCATCCTCCTCATGCTGCTCCGGTTCAATTACAACAAACGCAGGAATTGAAAAACACAAATGCCGCAGCAATCGTACATGCACCTGCGCAGCCGCAGAAATTAGAGGTGTCTCCGGCGATGGTGAGGGCGAATAACAGAGATCCGAGCGGCGGATACTCACCAGCAAGTTCTTCGCGGTCGCCGAAGACGGAAGTTGAGGCACTGATTAATTTAAGGACGATTCTCGATCATAAGTATCAGGAGACGGGGCCCAAGGGGCCACTGTGGGAGGAGATCTCCGTCCGATTGATTTGTGATCAACGGTCAAGATAATTTTTTAGTTCTCTCCTAATATATTGTTCTTATGTGAAGCTCTTCTTATATATATGTCACAAGTATATAAATAATAAAATTATCTTCTAACAAAATTTTCCAAGTTAAGTGAAATTTTATCAGGCCGATCTAACTTATCGATCAAGACAAATTAAACTTTTTTTTGGGTCATATATAGATTATGTATCGATAACTCGATATATGTAAGGGTTTGTTTATTGTACTTATTTATAAAGTTTGGATCATATAAGGAGGGATAATTGGGTGTAAAGTGAGGAGTGTTTTGGACCGTCGGATTGAGTTGATCAAAGGGTTGTTATGCGGTGGCATAACTATAAATTTTGCCACTTTTTATTTCTTTTTCCTCCTTTGTCCCCTCCTTCTCCATCCATTATCTGCGTGCTTGCCAAAATCGAACAGGAACCCGTTCGCCATTGAAATCTGCTTAGCTTGTCTTTGTTGCCCCACTCTCGACAACATGGATCAAAGTATTCACTTGTTCTCTTGATTCTTTCTTGTTATTCGTTGATTTTGATTTGTCTACAAAATTCTTATATTCTCCGTCAATTTTTTTCTTGTTCTTAAATTAGGGTTTGTTTGTGAAATTTCTGAATTCCTTCGTTCAATTATATTATCGGAATTCCGCGAGGTAACCCTCAGGTTTTGCAAATTCCGTGAGGTGTCCACATGTTTCAACTATTCCGCGTGGTAACCCTCAGCTTTTTAAAAATTCCGCCAAATAACCCTCTGTTACTTAATCCGTTATAAAATTGTTAAATTTTTATTTTTTTAATGTGAAAAAGATGTTAATTGATTTAAAAAAAATAAAAAATAAAAAATAAAATTCTAATTAGTACCAACCATAAAAAAAATTACAATTTTTAATAATAAACTACATGAATGAACAATGTAATTAAGTAAATTCATTTATGTAGTTAATTATTAACTTTTAATCCTTTTTTAAAAAGTTGTTAATTGATTTTTTAAAAAGGAAAATAATAATAAATGCTAATATTTAGTACTATCCATAAAATAAGAAAAAAATTAATAATTAACTACATAAATGAATTTACTTAATTACTTTGTTCATTCATGTAGTTTATTATTAAAAATTGTAATTTTCTTTTTTTTGTATGGTTGGTACTTGGTACTAATTAGAATTTATTTTATTTTTCCTTTTTTTAAAATCAATTAACAACCTTTTAACATTAAAAAAATAAAAGTTTAACAATTTTTTAACGGATTAAGTAACAGAGGGTTATTTGGCGGAATTTTTAAAAAACTGAGGGTTACCACGCAGAATAGTTGAAACCTGTGGACACCTCGCGGAATTTGCAAAACCTGAGGGTTACCTCGCGGAATTTCTGATTATATTATATGAGATTTTGTTCAATTCCTTCGATCAATTGCTTCGTTTAATTTGTTGTTTTGCTTCATTCAATTTTTTGTTCGTTCAATTCGTTAAATTCAGTTATATTATATGAGATTTTGTTCAATTCCTTCGTTCAATTACTTTGTTCAATTGCTTTCGTTCAATTACGCTGGGAAATTTTTGTTCGTGAATTTGTTGATTTTGATTCCTTCTTTTTTGCTATGTTTATGCTATTACAAATTGCACCTTATTTGTGCACTTCCACACATTGTCACCTTATTTGTGCACTTTCACACATTGTCCTCTTATTTGTGCACTTTCACGCATTGTTAATATTCCACACCTCTGTTGTATTCGTTCATTCCTTAGAAAAGTTGTTAATAATGCCAATTGTATCTTATTCGTGGACTTTCATCTATTGTATATATTTTCAGTTGGGCCTTCTTCCCCTGTTATTGATTCTGCTGCGTCCGGTGTCGTGGGTGGTGTTGGTGTTGGAAGGACGACCTCTGAGACTCAACATGGCTTCAGATAGAGCTTGTTCTCCCCCTTCATCAGTGGATCCTAGCTCAAATGAGTCAGTGGAAGAGACTCAAGAGAGTGAATTTTTTTCTGAAGTGAGCTCTTGAAAACACACATGCTTACAAGTTCTTAGACAATCTTGAAGAAGGATCTTTGGTGACAGCTACACAACAACAATTGGTTGGCTTCCCTTTCTTTTGAGTTTAGTGATATGTTACCTTGTGGATAATTGCAACTTGTTTGACAAAGCAGATTTTGGAGTGTTAATGGGTGTGACAAACCTGGCAATCTTAAGGTATTTGTATGACATGGGATAACTGTCATGGTGGCAATTGTTTGGCAATATTCATTATTTCGTTTAACCTCAGATTATGTATGCGGTTTTGAAGAGCAGAATTTCAATTGGATATGTATTTGCTTGTTGTTTTGGCGAGGGAGAATTAAAAGGTTAAATTTTAAATGTCTATGTTACCATTATCCATTAATATGCTGTCACATTCAGTTTAGATAAATAATATAGACGAAATCATATCCAATATAGAGGTAGATGAATCAATCAATCAACCCAGAGATCAAGCTCAAGAGTCACACTGACATCATAGGCATAATCTCTCGCAACAATAGTGCAACACCCCCAAAACTTAACCCTTTTGGAAAGGTATTACCGCCAGTGACCCCAGTGTTCCTTACCGAGATCACCCAAGGCTTTACCGTTTAAATACAAATCATGAAATACAATGATACAAAATGATAACCTTAATCATATAAAACACGAGTCTCGGGATTACATCCCAATCCCGAATAGGACAAACACAGAGTTTAAATAAATTACAACGGAAATCTTAAACAAGGTACAACGGAAAACTTTTAAAAGATATTACAAAAAGGGTTGTGATCGTAATGATCACCTGTCCAAGGATCTCAACCTGATTAAAGAAATTATTAAAAACGTTGGAAAAACCACCGTCGACTCCATAGTCCTTCTAGTCTTCTCATCTACACTCCATCTGATGTGCCGAATCGAACGGATGACACCAGCCCACATGCGGAGAACAAAGTTCGTGGGTTAGTCTACTTAAATAGACTAGCAAGGGTAAAAAGCAGAGTGGTTCGAGTGATCGAAACCGTTTACTATCATTGTCCCTCGAATAATAACCGAAGGGACGATACATAACCCGGCACTTTCACGGAATAACAACAAAGGTATGCATGAGAGAAGATTCTGGAAGACTTCATCTTCACAGAAATCGACTCGAAAAGAGACTCCAAGAGATTGAGTCTTTAAGGAAATATGACAAATCTGGAATGTTTAACAGAATCAAACAACAATGATTTAAAAGTTGACTGAGATGCTTCGATTCACGACCAACCTCATCGCATACAGCGAATCCAGATCGGAAAGAGAACGTACTACATTCAAGTCGAGACGAGCTTTCCTAGCTGCACTATGACTTAGCTGCACTACTCGCCAAAGGTTTATTAATCATGTGCACTCGGGCACATATCTTATTTAATTACAAAACACACATTACTGAAACACATTAATGTTATTAAGAGCGGCACACAACTTAAATCTCAGGGTGACAATCATGTCAACCCAAATTAAAACACACACAACCCACACGCGAGACTTAACTTTATTATGCCGAGAAACAACGGCGATTAATATTACACCGGGTGACCTTACGTTCACCCTGATTGCACTATACAACGCTTATAGTTTAATTATGTGCTTAATTGCACTTATCTTATTAAATTACAACACACACACACACAGTGTTGAGGCTTTTAAGAATATTCCGAGAACACGGAAGTTATTAAGACACCGGGTGATCTTACGTTCACCCTGATTTGCACTGCCACAACGCTTACAGTTTATTTTACAGGGTGACAGTTACGTCCACCCCAATGCACTAGCTAAGTGCTTAAAACACAGGACTGCAATTAAGCTCATCCACTGGTGCTAGCAAGGCGCTTAAAACACTTCAGATCCTTACATGTGGATAAGAAGCATAGGTCATGACCCTTAAATTATTCAGCAATAACCCCGAGGAATATTATGATTTAAAGAAACGACAAATCCTTACTTGGATTAGCGTTCCCACAAATATTAAATTATAAAGAAACGACTAATCCTTACTTGGATTAGCGTTCCTATGCACATTAAGTTATAAAGAAACGACTAATCCTTACTTGGATTAGCGTTCCTACAAACACTCGTGTTAACTAAACAGTCTAACACAGCAATTATCACATTAAAGCCATCCAGGCAATTAACTTACACAAAGAGATAATAGAAACAGCTAATCCTTACTTGGATTAGTTTTCCTATTAATCCACATAAATGTCCGGAAGGCGATCACAGATAATAGCGTCGTTCTAGCAGATATACAACCTATTATATGATTTTCCAAAACAGTTTATAAAACCTTTTCCAGACAAACACAGATAATCATTCCAAATTAATTACTCAGATAAACAGCTGATAATTAATGTAAATATGGAACGATGAGCAAGAGCGAACCGCCACTTGCCTTAGTCCGCAGATCTGGAACAAAGCAGAGACAACGGGATTCCGGGCTCGACACGCGTATAGCTCCACTAGCATAAACACCTTCGAGTCAACCCAAAAAGGAACCCTAGGTTAGATTCGACAAAGAATAGTATGAATATACGAAAGGACGAAGGAAATCGAAGGATACGAGACCTGATCGAAGGTCTCGGAAGCCAACGCACAACTCCCGAGCAACTACCCTTCACGGCCGGCCACCAACAATTGCGGCGGGCGCCGCCACCATCACGGCGGTCGCCGCCACCATCACGGCGGTCGCCGTCTCAAGCACGGCGGGCGCCGCTCATCGGCTTCCTCCACGGCGACACCAAGAGCTTCACGGCGGTCGCCGGCCACAACACGGCGGTCGCCGTCCACAACACGGCGGTCGCCGTTCCTGGCGGCGGTCGCCGTCGCTGAACAGAAACTTAAAAACGGACGAGAAATCTTACCCGCGACGCTCGATTTGGTTCGCCTTTCGCCTTGCTTGGCTTCTAGGCTTCTAAGGGCCTTCCAAGTCTCCTTTGGCCACCGAGAACGACACCAAACGAGCCTCCAACGATCCACGAGAGCTTTCCGAGAGAGAGCGTTTTTCTTTGGGAGCGTTTTTGAGAGACGAGAAATGGACAGCGTAATGGCGTTTTTCACACCCTTTCTAGCTTCACCCATGCCCTCTATTTATAGGCAAAGATGAGGCTTGTTGGGAGCCAAAAAGCCTTCCAATTGTGCCCTTGGGTATTAACCCATGGTTAATCCATTTGCACCTCTTGGGCAATAACCAATTGGGTAGAGATTTGGTATTAATCTTAACTTGCGATAACAAAAGTCGTACACGAACGAGTATAGACTTCCAATAGGTCTTAACTGTATAATTCTTCACTGAGAAAAATATTACAGATACAGAGCACATTACAGAATGTCTCCGACTTTCTGAATTAAATCCGACGTACTAAACGGGTGTTCGGGAAAATTCCAAAAATTCCCAGAATAATCCTTACAGAATTACGGGGTATCACATCACCTCCCCCTTAAAATAAGTTTCGACCCCGAAACTTGTATTAAGCCAATGAGGATACTACCTCAACACCAATCTTACCACCTGGATCCACCATCCTTAATCACTTCATCCTTGAAATGGATCACACGAGATATTATTCTTAATTCCTTAGGATATCATTCTGAAAATGATTCATCCGCCTTAATGCTTATGGCACAAACTTACGCATGAGAGATAGCTCCTGATCTCTCCGAACAAAACTCTACAAGTTCATTCCCTTTCCTTAAGAAATCTCGGAAGAACTCAGCGTATGAGATAACGCTTACCACAGTACTCCTTAGATGTATATAGACAATTCTCCTTACTGAATCTTTAATACATCGGGATCATCAACATATCCTTAACTGCAACCTTTCCTCTTAACATGACCGCTCCACAACTTAATCTTCCTCAAAGATTTGCACCTAGCCTTGTAGATGACATACTCTATGTATGAAGAAGAATCTTAGGAGTGGATTTAGATTTAAACAACAGAGTCGACCCTGGGATTAACCACATAGGGAACGAACATCTAAGTTGTCCACAAAACTTCACCACCATAAGTCCGACAGTCCTTATCCTTACTTGGCATAAGTTGTTCTCGACACTTATGAGGTTTCGTATGAACAACTAATTCGCAATGATAACACATTCTGAAATTTTCCAAAACACGGAAACACTTCATTAACATCCAAACATTACATTAATTGACAAAAGTCGATCAGGCAGATCTTAACACCACGGAGATTACCGACACACGTCGTTACTCCTTAATCTTAAAGAAAGTCTTAACACAAATACAACTTAATGGATCAGGTTTCTTCTCCGTTGGCTTGACTCGTTATGAAGAGTCGTTGCCCTTGGCCTGAAGACCCCATAGGCGCTTTGCCTTTATTACGAGCCATAGACTGCTCAGGAGTGGATACCACTGGCCTTGGGTTATGTCCACCTCCAACATTTGACGCCTGATAAGACTGCATTGGTCCCTGACCCTTCAGTCTGCAGTATGTTTTTATGTGGCCTTCTCTTCCACAATTATGACACATCCTCTTGTCCTTTTGGCAAACAAAACTTTTATGCTCCACTTCACCACAATTGTGGCACTGAATTGCTCCGCCGCTCCAACCTGAGCCTCTGGCAGAGTCTGACTGAGTTGTCTCGGTCTTAGCACGACCAGACCTTTCAAACTTGGTAGGCGATGCCGATCGTTTGAATGAACCAACCCGGCGATCTTGTTGCCCACCCTTTCCTTTAACTTGCTTCTCCCTCTTAAAGGCAGACTCCTCTAATGTGACTTCCGTCTTGTAGGCTGCATCAACATATTGTTCTAACGTAGAACAACCATGTCGCAACATTAGAGGCTTGATCTCTGGATTCATCCATCCATGGAAGTACCAGATCTTCTGCTCCTCGGTTGGCACCTCAGGTCCAGCATACTGCATCAAGTGATTGAACTTAGCTGCGAGCTCAGTCACCTTTAACCCATCAATCTGCGGGTACAGAAATTCCTTATGCTTCTCCTCCCTCATAGCTCGGGAAAAGAAACGATCGGTCATCTTGGTTTTGAACATGCTCCAATTCAGCTCGGGATGTTCAGCCAGACCGGTGCTCTCCCACCATTCGCTAGCCACATCCTTGAGTTGAAGAGAGGCGATGTGCACTTTCCCAGCCTCAGTGCAATTAATGTTCCGGAGCAACCGTTCCATATGCGAGAACCAATATGTCACCCTGACTGGTTCTCTAGTACCGTCATAGCTGTCAGGCCTCATTGAACTCACGGCTTTTAATGCTTGCCTGTACGTTCCTCTGTTTCTGACAACATTGATCTGAGGTACTTGATCCACTGACTCCTCAACTTCAGGAGTAGCTTGAGGAACTGGACCACCTTGAGCTTGTGGTGCAACTGGTCGCATAACATATGTGATTGCATGCATGACAATTCCTCGAATTGCCTCCACTGCTACATCATCAAACATCATCGGAGCGTTGGCCTGAGCTTGGCCATTGCCTCCCTGGTTATTGTTAAAGACAGACTCACGCTCTCATGTTGGGTCTACAACATTCCTTGCATTTGGTCTAGGGTCATTACTCGGCCCAGCACCAGCACGGATAACATTCCTTGTGTTCACCGTCTGTTCACCGATCAAATTCCAAGGATTTTATCACGTTAGTATCTTCTGATATACTTATTGTAATAAAATCAACTTAGAATAGATCAACTTGGTAATTTCTATTGATGAACTCAAACCGAGTTACTAGGTTCTACAACCTTAACTCAAAATGAGAGAACTGGGAATTCAAGCCTTATTGGGTATAGCGAAACCACATTGGCTTCTCCCGGTTCCTCTGTAGAGAATAGAATGCACCCATATCATACGGGGTAACGGGGAAGGAATTAGTCTTTCTAGATATAAAAGCAAACTTACTATATCAGACCATATAGAAGACAGGACTATGAACGGTGTTTTCAAACTCTTTTCTCTTTAAAAAAAATCCAGAGCCCTTCTTAAAGCATTTTCAAAAACGGATAAATGATTTATAAAAATCCAAACCCGTTTTAAAACAACCTTTGGCTCTGATACCACAACTGTAACACCCCCAAAACTTAACCCTTTTGGAAAGGTATTACCGCCAGTGACCCCAGTGTTCCTTACCGAGATCACCTAAGGCTTTACCGTTTAAATACAAATCATGAAATACAATGATACAAAATGATAACCTTAATCATATAAAACACGAGTCCCGGGATTACATCCCAATCCCGAATAGGACAAACACAGAGTTTAAATAAATTACAACGAAAATCTTAAACAAGGCACATCGGAAAACTTTTAAAAGATATTACAAAAAGGGTTGTGATCGTAATGATCACCTGCCCAAGGATCTCAACCTGATTAAAGAAATTATTAAAAACGTCGGAAAAACCACCGTCGACTCCATAGTCCTTCTAGTCTTCTCATCTACACTCCATCTGATGTGCCGAATCGAACGGATGACACCAGCCCACATGCGGAGAACAAAGTTCGTGGGTTAGTCTACTTAAATAGACTAGCAAGGGTAAAAAGCAGAGTGGTTCGAGTGATCGAAACCGTTTACTATCATTGTCCCTCGAATAATAACCGAAGGGACGATACATAACCCGGTACTTTCACGGAATAACAACAAAGGTATGCATGAGAGAAGATTCTGGAATACTTCATCTTCACAGAAATCGACTCGAAAAGAGACTCCAAGAGATTGAGTCTTTAAGGAAATATGACAAATCTGGAATGTTTAACAGAATCAAACAACAATGATTTAAAAGTTGACTGAGATGCTTCGGTTCACGACCAACCTCATCGCATACAGCGAATCCAGATCGGAAAGAGAACTTACTACATTCAAGTCGAGACGAGCTTTCCTAGCTGCACTATGACTTAGCTGCACTACTCGCCAAAGGTTTATTAATCATGTGCACTCGGGCACATATCTTATTTAATTACAAAACACACATTACTGAAACACATTAATGTTATTAAGAGCGGCACACAACTTAAATCTCAGGGTGACAATCATGTCAACCCAAATTAAAACACACACAACCCACACGCGAGACTTAACTTTATTATGTCGAGAAACAACGGCGATTAATATTACACCGGGTGACCTTACGTTCACCCTGATTGCACTATACAGCGCTTACAGTTTAATTATGTGCTTAACTGCACTTATCTTATTAAATTACAACACACACACACAGTGTTGAGGCTTTTAAGAATATTCCGAGAACACGGAAGTTATTAAGACACCGGGTGATCTTACGTTCACCCTGATTTGCACTGCCACAGCGCTTACAGTTTATTTTACAGGGTGACAGTTACGTCCACCCCAATGCACTAGCTAAGTGCTTAAAACACAGGACTGCAATTAAGCCCATCCACTGGCGCTAGCAAGGCGCTTAAAACACTTCAGATCCTTACATGTGGATAAGAAGCATAGGTCATGACCCTTAAATTATTCGGCAATAACCCCGAGGAATATTATGATTTAAAGAAACGACAAATCCTTACTTGGATTAGCGTTCCCACGAATATTAAATTATAAAGAAATGACTAATCCTTACTTGGATTAGCGTTCCTACGCACATTAAGTTATAAAGAAACGACTAATCCTTACTTGGATTAGCGTTCCTACAAACACTCGTGTTAACTAAACAGTCTAACACAACAATTATCACATTAAAGCCATCCAGGCAATTAACTTAAACAAAGAGATAATAGAAACAGCTAATCCTTACTTGGATTAGTTTTCCTATTAATCCACATAAATGTCCGGAAGGCGATCACAGATAATAGCGTCGTTCTAGCAGATATACAACCTATTATATGATTTTTCAAAACAGTTTATAAAACCTTTTCCAGACAAACACAGATAATCATTCCAAATTAATTACTCAGATAAACAGTTGATAATTAATGTAAATATGGAACGATGAGCAAGAGCGAACCGCCACTTGCCTTAGTCCGCAGATCTGGAATAAAGCAGAGACAACGGGATTCCGGGCTCGACACGCGTATAGCTCCACTAGCATAAACACCTTCGAGTCGACCCAAAAAGGAACCCTAGGTTAGATTCGACAAAGAATAGTACGAATATACGAAAGGACGAAGGAAATCGAAGGATACGAGACCCGATTGAAGGTCTCGAAAGCCAACGCACAACTCCCGGGCAACTACCCTTCACGACCGGCCACCAACAATTGCGGCGGGCGCCGCCACCATCACGGTGGTCGCCGTCTCAAGCACGGCGGGCGCCGCTCATCGGCTTCCTCCACGGCGACACCAAGAGCTTCACGGTGGTCGTCGACCACAACACGGCGGTCGCCGTCCCCAACACGGCAGTCGCCGTCCACAACACGGCGGTCGCCGTTCCTGGCGGCGGTCGCCGTCTCCCTGGCGGCGGTCACCGTCGCTGAACAGAAACTTAAAAACGGACGAGAAATCTTACCCGCGACGCTCGATTTGGTTCGCCTTTTGCCTTGCTTGGCTTCTAGGCTTCTAAGGGCCTTCCAAGTCTCCTTTGGCCACCGAGAACGACACCAAACGAGCCTCCAACGATCCACGAGAGCTTTCCGAGAGAGAGCGTTTTTCTTTGGGAGCGTTTTTGAGAGACGAGAAATGGACAGCGTAATGGCGTTTTTCACACCCTTTCTAGCTTCACCCATGCCGTCTATTTATAGGCAAAGATGAGGCTTGTTGGGAGCCAAAAAGCCTTCCAATTGTGCCCTTGGGTATTAACCCATGGTTAATCCATTTGCACCTCTTGGGCAATAACCAATTGGGTAGAGATTTGGTATTAATCTTAACTTGCGATAACAAAAGTCATACACGAACGAGTATAGACTTCCAACAGGTCTTAATTGTATAATTCTTCAATGAGAAAAATATTACAGATACAGAGCACATTACAGAATATCTCCGACTTTCTGAATTAAATCCGACGTACTAAACGGGTGTTCGGGAAAATTCCAAAAATTCCCAGAATAATCCTTACAGAATTACGGGGTATCACAAATAGTAAATGCAAGTCCAAGAGAATGATTTAAATTAAATCATTTAAACCTGGGATAAATTTAGATGTTTGAATACCACAAGATTTTCTCCCCAACAATGGTAAAGAAGAATAAGATTATAGAGTTGGGTGGAGACAAACAGTCAAAAGGCACAAGGGAGGGGTTGAGAATTTATTTACGCGCCTATAAAAAACCAAAGAAAAACATCAAGTTTGCAACAGCTAATACAAACGTTGTTTTTTGTGTAGCAGTCATATCTTCTTCCATTGCGTTATTATTTTATGTGTCTTCTTCCTCCCCATTCTGATCTTCTCCCTCTTCTTCACTCACAGTGTTCTGCCTAACCCGTTCTTTCTCAGGTTGTACTTTAGTCTTGTTGTCTTCCTCAGTCTCCTCTGTATCATCAGTTTCATCAATCTGACTGTTATGCAACTCACTATCTTCTTCTAAGCTATCTGTGTCATCATGTATAAGCTTCTTTCTTTTATGTGCATCAGTGATTGGAGGCAAATGAAATTGGTTGAGTTGACCCTTTGGAGATGGTGCTGGTGGCAACTTCAACATATCTCTTAAACCCGTTGGGGATGGTGTAGGGCTTTGCTCTTGTCTTGACCTCTTCTTTTCATTTAGTTTCTCTGTGTATAGGAACAAAAAATAAGTTCTGATGATAAAACAACAGTAAAGAATTCTAGACTCAGAATCTGAACACATCAATATAAAGATAAAAAGACAACTGTCATAATTATGCACATAAAGATCTTATTTAAGAACTCTTATACATAATTCGTGCCCTTTAAAAATCAATTCAATAAAGTCTTTTTAGCAGAATATTTGCTTTATACACATAAATCTTAATTATGCACAAATAACTTGTATTAAAGCACTACTATATATAATTCATGCACTTTAGAAATCAATTCAATAAAGTATTTTTTGTGAAAGATTTTATTTATGCACATATATATCTTAATTATGCATAAACAACTCTTCTTAAAGCACTACTATATATAATTCATGCACTCCAGAAATCAATTCTTAATGAATTAAACCAATGGATTAATCTTTGTTGAAACCAAGTGCAAGCACAACAACTAGTTTACATAATTCATGCATACAAAACTCTTTTTCATGCAGAGAAAGCTCTTATTCATGCACAGAAAGCTCTATTTCCTAATTTGGTTACCACTCATCAAAATGACAGCAAAATAAACTTTGTTGAAACCAAGTACAAGAACAACGGTTAGTTTATATAATTCATGCACAAAAAGCTCTTATTCATGCATATAAAAATCTTATTCATGCACATAAAGCTCTTATTCATGCAGAGAAAGCTCTCATTCATGCACAAAAAGCTCTTATTCAAAACGACAACAAATTAAACTCTAAACAGTCAACTATCAAAAGTTTTTATGCAGATGTGATTATTTTCCATTTGATGTCTATTGATCTGTCAAGATCTATCCTCTATGTAAATTGTAGAATCAAAATTTCCCCAAGCTATCAAAGTGTAATAGAAGAAAGGACAATTATCTTCTGAAGAACTGGAACTTTTGGCAGGAAAGAAGTGGATCGATCAAGAAATCCTCCCAAAATAATAGCTAAAGATAGGATCCTCAACTCTAGCTCATGTGTAGATCAATTTTATAAGGAAATCTCATCAAGCTCTAATTATTTCCAACACCAAGCAAAAATTAACACTACACAACCAGACACACAATTTGAACAAGGTTTGTAAGAGGAACGAATGAGCCTATAAACTGACATCCATATCATCGAACCTCATATGAATAATACCCCTGTATTGTAGCACACAAGTAATCGAACGACGTTCAATTGAAACCCTAATTATCAGGGTCGTGATATCAATCAGTGAAAAGTACCAATAAGAAAGAGTAAAGAAACCTAAACAATCAAATCATAAAGCACAATGAACGATCCAAACAACACAAGATCTAATAGTTACATGGAATTAGGCAGACTGAAATTGATGCACAAAACGCTAAAATCGAGCACACAAATGGCAATTAGGCACGAGATCTGATAGTTACATGGAATTAGGCACGAGATCTGATAGTTACCTTTGGATGATTTTCCTTTTCCTTTCGAATCGTTCCCCGCTTTTGTCGTGTTCTTCGAATTTTAGGGCTTGCAGATTTGTTGTCAGATTTGGATCGTTGTCGCAATCAATCTGTGCTCCTTCAACACATCACAATCCGTGGATTTTTCCTTTTAGATCGTTGCTTTGCGAGATCGTCGGTTTACGATGATTTTGGAAGAGATTTGGAGATGAAAGAGAGTTGGATTAGAAGTCGATGATTTCTTTTGGGAGAGTTTGAGGAAGAGTGCAGGAGAAGAGTGATTTTGTTCAGGTTTAGGAAGGGTATGATTTTTTGATTAATTACACACTTTGCCACTCTAAATGACAAAATATGAAGCGTGTGTTTCCTTCCTCTCTTGCCTCAGCTCGCTGATGTGGCTTCATCCAAACCTTCCATGCTCCGCATCCAAGGGCCACAGAAATTTTGTACTTTACACAGTAAAGTAGCTCCGTACAGGAACCGCACAGAAATTTCAAAGTATCATAATTATTTAATATAATGGTGTTTGATAAAATATAATTATAAATCCTTTTTATAATGAATTGTAAAGTATATATATTTTACAAATTTCAAAGTATCATAATTATTTACTTTTGATAAATCTCTTTATAAATGGTAAATTCATTTATAATGCTCCGCACAGAAATTTTGTGGTTAATTTTTTTTAATATAATGGTGTTTGATAAAATATAATTATAAATCTTTTTTTATAATAAATTGTAAAGTATATATATTTTACAAATTTCAAAGTATCATAATTATTTACTTTTGATAAATCTCTTTATAAATGGTAAATTCATTTATAATCAAACCCTAAATATCCCGTGCAAACTTTGTATCTTATGTGTGCCGTCAAGTAAAAAGATTCTCCTAGATTGATCAACTACTTACTTTTAATATTTTCATAGGCTTTAGATATATTTAATTAGGATAAAGTATCTTGATTAATATGGGTTATTCTACGTTGTTATTGAATAGGAAAGAAAGACCGTCTATCTTATACTTATACTTTTATATTATTATATATGCATGCATATTCAAGGTAACTAGTCTATGATTAGGAGACTTTTGATCATTGGCTACCTATAGATATATAGAGAGAAATAATATGTAAAAGCTAGTTTAGTTTTGTGAGTTTAATTAGGGCAAACAAAAACCAATTAATGGCAGGTTACGTGACATCAAAGCTTGCGTGGGGCGTGTTTAGGAACATTGCCTTGGGTTCGAAGCAACTCCTAGGAAACCCATTACAAACTACTCCAATTGCAACCAGAAGACTATATTGTGAAGCTGCCGATCTGGGTTCCAAACTTCCATCCCCAAATCATGGAAAAGTTTGTCAGTTATTGTATCAATGGAAGTTGGGTTTTTCCGGATCGTTCACTAAACCGACCCGAAACAACATTTTAGATAGGTACAACATAAATCTGTACCATAATAAAACAATAAAACGTTGATGATAATGAACATCCACAACTCCGGCGAACGTCAACCATTCGAATACCCTTTCTGGAGCCTAGGCCAAAGGCGGTGTTTCTCCGTTTCACCTATGAGGCTCAAGTGAGTATTCAGTTTTAATTAAGGTTTTTCATAAAGACCACACCTTCTAATACCTTGACGGATTTTGCTCTTTTAGTCTTTTTTAATTCTATAATATAAGATAAAACAAAGAATGACTTAGTGATTTTTGTGTTGTAACTTGTTTAAAAAGATAACAATAGGTCTTGAATTCAATTTTTTATCAACTTTTCTCATCGAACGAGCAAAATATTGAGTTTTTGTAAGCATTTTAGCCCCTCTTGCGAAAATTTCTGACTCCGCCACTGATGATCATGGTTTCAGGTCTACTGCTCAAAACCGTTTACACTCTTCAGTAAGATCAAGATCAAGTGATGTTGATGACGTTGTTGAAGCAAGTTTCAAGAAAAGGAGGATTTTGATCTCTGCTCTAGCCATTGGTCTAGCGACGAGTGTTTACATGAGCAATCTAGAGACGATACCTTATTCGAAGAGGACCCGTTTGATAGTGATGTCAAAACGGTTTGAAAAGGAGTTGGGAGAGCTTAATTGGAAAAAGTTTAAGAAGGTAAACAAGGACAAGATACTGCCACGTAATCACCCTACGAGTGTAAGGGTGAGATCAATCATGAACAAGATGATTGAGGCATTGGAGAGGGGTTTGAGAGATGACAAGGTCTGGGGAGGAGGGCCCACAATTACATGGCATACTCTTTTTGGGAAACATGAGAAAGAATCATACTTGGATCATATTCATGAATGGGAAGTAATCGTCGTTGATAACCCTGATATAAACAATGCTACTTGTTATTTTGGCGGGAAAATCGTGGTGTATACCGGTCTTCTTGAGACTCTTGAGTCTGATGCTGAGATAGCAGCCATTATAGGGCATGAGGTAAGCTTGATCAACTAACGTGCGAATGTTGGATGTCCATAATTTTATTTGTCTGTATCTATATGAATATCTATATATTTTTTGCCTATATGTATGAAATTATGTGTAAGTGTCTGTATGATTTGTTGGATTATGAAGTCTAATGAATTGTACACCGAAACCTAACTCTAGTGATTTAAGGGTCTTTTGGGCTTGATTAGGTCATTGGATTTATAGTGCCTTCAGTCGTAGTCACGCTTTGTGGCGAATTTGGTTAACAATTCTCGTATTTTTTGTTTCATTTTTTTTCTCATTACTGCATTTAAATTCTAACATGATTGTATGTGCATGAGTTTTTGTATGCACGTGGGCATTCATATGTTCGCGGCTAAGTGCCTATACTCATTTGACATGTCCTCTTTAAACAATATATGTACGTTTTACTATAACATCTCGTTTCACGTACTCGAATCTAATATTATATATATGTATTTTCTTGCTTAGGTTGGGCATGGTGTGGCTCGACATGGTGCTGAACAGAGAGCTTGGGCCACGTGCTTAGCTAGCCCTGGGCGACTACTCGTGTTCTTGGACATGGCTGCTGCGCGAAAGAGAATGCAAGAGCATTCCTCGTACTTGTCTCTATCCAGAAAGTAAGTTTTCTTAATTAATTAGTTCTATCTATTTGTTATATTAAAACCCTAATTATCTCTCTTATGTGTATACCGTCCAAGTAACTAAATTTTAAAGTATAATTACAATTTTATCATTTTCTAATTTTGATATTAAAATATTCTATTTCTTATCTACTTATTTTTTTTTACCTAAAACAACTTACATTTATTATATTGATAGTATCATCTCAAAGATTATTTATTTCTTTTTGCCTTATTAGTTTATTCTTATTTGTAAATAAAATTACTTATAATATACTTTTACCTTATTAGTTATATTACTTCTTATTGTTTTAATACTTAAATTTATATAATTAGGACCATACTAACATACAATTGAACATAATTGGTAATATATGATTCATGATGCAAATTTGGTAATATATATTAAAACTATTTGAAATAAATATGTGATATAATTTAACCATTTTTTCTCTTTTAATTATTTATGCATAATTAACATTCTCATTACTTAAATCTACACTTATAAGTTTCTTATGAGTTATTTATATGAAATTCCTAATTTATTTTTTATTTTTAAATACAAATCCGTGTATAAATACTTTTAATTCTAATCTAATCATACAAAGGCTTTATCACCGTATGTGTCAAGAGATTAACTTATAATTTACTATATTAGTTTTCGTAAATATTTAATAATATTTCAATTTCAAGTTTTATTAACCAAGTCTATGCAAGGCACAAGACATATGCTAGTTCTTTTCTAAAACTAATAGGAGGAGTAATTCACCAATCTTATATATTAGGCATGTCATATCCCAGATGTGGGACGTTATATTCTAACGCAAACAAATGTATATGTAATTTATCTTCTTATTGCATACTTCTTACGAATTTATCTTCTACATAAGTCAATTATGTTGGGTTATGAAGCCTGATGGACTGTACACTAAAGTCCAATCTGCAGCGATCCAACTTGATTAAGGTTTTGTATGGACGGGTCTTTTAGGCTTGATTAGGGTTTCAATCCTTAGTATTTATACCTCCAGACAAAGTCACTTTTTCATGGCGGAATGAGTTAACAATTTCCGTGTTCTTTGTTTCGATTTATCTTATTATTGCGTTTGAATCCTAACAATTTATAAATACGACAGGTTGGAATTCGAAGCAGATTATATAGGGTTGCTTTTGATGGCGTCGGCCGGATATCATCCCAGTATTGGGTTGAGAGTGAGGAAGATGAGAGCAAAATCAGAGAGTCATAGGGTTGAATCTAGATCCACACACCCAATTGGAGAGAAGAGAGTTCGGTTAGTTGCCAAAACTCAAGAGGAAGCCATGGTCTTCTATAAAGAAAGCCTATCAATTCAAACGCCTAATGATAAACTACTCAAGGGATAAGCAAAGGGAATTATGTGTATCTCTTATATCATTTAATTTAAAGTTACATGATACGGAACCATAATGTGTGTACACTATTCAAGGGATAAGCAAAGTTGTTGCTTAATTGCATCATAGGATACTTTTGTCTATCAGTATTTGTATGGTCTTTTTTTGTTTGTTTCTTACTGTTACACTTTCATAACCCAATATAAGTTATGGTCTTAAGTTTTTTTCATAGCAAGATTACCATATGTGTTCTCTTGGAGGAGTACTTCATTCCATGATTCATTCATTTCTTCCTGTTTTTAGGGTTCATGAAATTGCTAATTGGGTCACTAAAAGCTGACAATTGGTTACCCAAATTTCAGTTTGGTCAATCCATTGGGTGGGATGATTGGATGAACATATTCACTACATACTTTCTTAACACCATTTCATTAACTAAAACAAGGTAAACTTTTGATTTATTATTGTGTAGGACTTTTGGAATTTCAAATTATTTTGTTAGTCTAGAACCCTTAACCATATGTGATTCTAAAATAAAATATAAGGGCATTTAAATTTTTTAATCTTGAAAAACCTTAAAATAATGTTATTTAAACTTCATTTTAAATCTAATATTCTTCAATATTAGAGTACGTTTGGATTATCATTTTAAATCTAATCCACTAGGATGATTTAGGATTGCTATCCTCTTCCGATGAGTCTTAGTGTTTGCATGTAATAAAAAAAATTACAATATTAATTTCTAAATTTATAAAGATCTTGTTAATACACGTTCAATATCCATAAACATATGTTAAGAAGTTAAAATTAAAAATTATTTTTAAATTATTTCTAAACTAAAAGACACTATTTTTTATAAAAATTAAAATTAATAATTGAGATTTTCTTATCTTGCAATACATTATGTATATATGATCTTTTCCTATGCTTGAAACACCACTGCATCTCCTTAAAATTAATAATTGAGATTTCCTTATCTTGCAATACATTATGTATATATGATCTTTTCCTCATGCTTCAATCACCACTGCATCTCCATCATCTGACGCTTCTGGTGCCACTACATGTTATAGATTTGGCGACCCTAGTAGGTGTATCAATGTATATATTTTTTAAAATTTGGTATGGGCAGTGTGGTGTGTAGAGATGGTAGATAGTGACATTTTTTTTTCTCCATGAGCGTTGGTCAAATATTTTTTTTTATATTAATTAACGTTAAAAGATAAACATTAATTATGGATTATATTAAAAAAAAGAAACGCTTAAAGTAACTTATCATTGGGAGAGCCCTAGATGACCAGAAGCTAACCCATAAGCCCTCATATTTGATTCATTGCATTTATTTGTTACTATAAAATTGAAATTCCAAATGTGTCATGTTATCACAATCTGGTGGTTTGCTACAATTGCAACCCAAACTTTAGTATCACTAACTTGTGTTAGTTTACTAATGGGACAAAATGTAAGGCAACACTTGTAATAACCCTTGTTTTAAGAAATTACTAAGGTATAAAAAAACATAAATGAGGTATAATAGTTTTTTCTTTAACGTAACTCTCAAAACAACCCTCGAAAACATAAAGAATGTGCAAGTATATCAGTAGGTGATAGTTTGTGTCAGGAGTATTAATACATAAGATGATATGTGGCAAACCCCTTCAACCATGTTTGATGATTTGATTCGTATTGGAGGCAAAATATGAATTTCCTTTGCTTTCTTGAATATGAGAATCACCAAGAACAAACAAGAACTCACACCCAATGATGAATAAACTCAATTAAAGCTTTAAACAAATCAACCGCAAACACAATAATCATTTCTGGATGAGAAACATAAAAGCACCTAGCCAAATGCTTATGTCTTCAAATTTGTCTGTTAATGTGGAAGATAAGATGAGAGAATCTCACATCGGAAATATAAAGAAACTAAAATCACTATATAATACCATGGACTATTCCTCTTATTGCCAATTGATTTTAGGATGAAACCCCATGGGCTTGTATGGTGGACTTGTGCACGAACGTACACACCCCTACCCTAACCGGCCCACGGACTTTCACAGCTAATGAAGAAAAAAATGTTCTTAAGTAAGTGAGACTAGAGTTCTAACATAAAAGTCCTAAAGAATAAGAACGCAAATTGTCTCAATAAAACAACCCAGTAAAAGTTCATAGATTCATGGCTATGCACGGTTCGTGCAAGTGAAGGTGCAAGGAAGACAACAGTTTATAGAACATGGTGCACAAGTTGTGCAGTCCACCGCACGAAGATCTTCTTGGACCATGCACGGAGGGCATCATTTACAGAGGCAACTGCACGGGTCATGCGTTAATGCACACAAACTAAGGTCTGAACCGTGCAGTTGTTGTTGGGCTTACAAAATGCTTCGCACAGGTCTTGCATTTGATGCATGGTCCGTGCACTTCTTTTAGCACATGACGAGTCTTGTCTCCTGGGACTCGTCTATGGTGGCGTAGTATGGTCGTTACCTCATTGATCTTCTTGGCTCGAGCCCTTTTGATAAGACCTTGAGTTGACAGTCAAATTATGTCATCGATTTCCCTTATAGTCATCATCAGGCGGGGGTCCTCAAGTGACATGTTTTCAAGTTTTTAGAAAGCATTTTTTTCAATCAATTTGCTTCCAGAAAAAGACCACCACATTGGTAGTGAGTAATCAATCATAGGTTTAGTATATACCGGATAGGGGTGGGCAAAATATCCGTAACCGATTAACCGTACCGAATAACCACAATACCACCCGAATTTTTGGTTAACCGAACCGAAAAATCAAAATTTTCGGTTACGGTTAATCGACCAAAAATATTCCAGTTATCGGTTATGGTTAACCGAATTAAACCTAAAATGAGCAGTCTCTTTCTTTGACAAAACACGTACCCAAACCAATTCTTCACCCAAACCAGATCTCCTCTCTTCGACAACCCTTCACCACCGTCGGCGACCTCCTGCTCTTCGACAACCCATCACCACCGCTGGCGAACTCCTGCTCCGACGCTCTTTCTCTGACTCATGGCATCAAGCAGCCCCGCCGCCCTACCTGTAAGTTGCTTGCTTCCATTCCTCTGTCGATTTTTGCAGCCCCGCCGTCTAGTGTGTTCTTCTATGAGTGTTGGGTTCTGCTCAATTTCTTGTAATTGGTCTGATTGGTGTGGAATTTCTACTACCCAACACCCACAGAAGAACACAAGAGGTACTCTCTACTGTAATCTTGTTTTGCACAATTTGTTAAGCTAGGGTTTTGAGAATCCAATTTGCCCCCTTTTGATTTTCTCTGCAAAAACGCAATACAACCTTATTACGTCCCAAAGCTATATGATAGCTTGTAGTGTGATCATCTAGAGGGCTTTTTTAGTTCTGTTTTCATAGAATTTTATGCCTCGTCTGTTATTTAATTATTTTTCGTCAATTTGAAAATCTCTAGCTTTCTTGTTCATCCTTTTCTTTTTGGTGGGCTTGTTAATGTCAATTTGACAATCTCAGCTTCCAAGCTGAGCAGATTTCTCTGACTCATGGCATCTAAGCACTTTACTAAACTCTCAGCTTCCAATTTGGATCATTAGATATAAATTTATAATGTTGCATTCTTTCATGATACAGATGCAAAACGACAATGTTGTGAATGTCAATGATATCAATGATGATTGCGTAGATGTTGTTGACAAGGAAAAGCAAGGAGAGAAGTCATCTAAGCCTTCCCAAGCATCCACTGTGGCTTCTAATGCTGTAAGTGCTTCTGTATCATCTGATAAAAGGAAAAGGTCTCAGTATTGGGATCATTTTGATAAAGTGGGTGATCAGGATGATGGAAAATATCGATGCAAATATTGTTTTTCATCAATTAAAGCATTGAGTAAAAATGGCACAAGTGGCATGAAAAATCACATTGAGAGATGTAAAAATGCAAATATTGTTTTTCATCTTTTCACCATAACAGTGGGTACTGGTGAAAGGAAAAATGAGCTGGACAAATATTTGACTGATGAAGTTGAACCGATATAAGGTCAGTTTGATATTTTGTTATGGTGGAAAGATCATCAAAAGGTATACCCTGTTATGGCGGTGATTTGTCGAGATCTGCTTGCAATACCGACCTCAACTGTTGCTTCAGAATCAGCGTTCAGTACTGGAGGACGTGTGCTTGATTCATTCTGTAGTTCATTAACCCCTCGAATGGCAGAAGCTTTAGTTTGTGGACAAGATTGGATGCGCAGTTCTCATATTCATGTTCCTACAGAAGAGAATCTCCTTGAATTAGAGGCTATGGAAGAAGGTTAATTAGTTTAATATTTCATATGTTTTGTTTTATGTAGTTATAATTTGTATTATTATACTCTATTAAATTTAGTTTATTTTGTATGTATGACAGGTATGGAAGATCTGATTTTGCAGCAGCCTTTGGTGGAAATTGATGAGACTATTTCACTACTTGATTGATGAACTGTTTTTATTATTTGAGATCAGTAAACCAGGATTTTGATTAAGATGCTTGTCATTGTATTTTGGAAGTCATTGCATCGTTTGATGAAAGTAACTTGATTTGGGACTGAATGTTATCTTCTTGCTGCAAAATTAACTTGATTTGGGACTGCATGTTATCTAGTTTGAATAATGTAAAACTGAGGTCGTTTTCTCTTCATACCAATATTTATCTTATTTATAGTTGGTGTTTCTTTTCTAAGGCTGAGCCTATTGTTGAGAATAACAAAAAAATTACAATTTGTCTTCCGGTTAACCGAAATATTTTGGTTAACCAAATGTTTTGGTACGGTTAATAAAAAATATAAACCGAAATTTCGGTTAACCGATATTCGGTTAACCATCCGTGCCCATCCCTAATACTGGATCATGTGCATGTAGAGTTAATTCCCTTCCATGAGTTAGTCTAGTTGTTCATTTGTTTGTGAATTGAGTTACCTGGAGAGAATAGAGTGTAGCCAGATTATGTAAAATATGTGTATTAAGGTATTTCATCCCATTGAGGCAGATAAACCAGACCAATTTAAAACTTGATAAGTTTCAATCAGTCATTAGTTGGGTAAACAAGAATTCATCCAATATAAGATACCATGAAAATCAATGTTGAAACATAAATAAGTTGCAATCGTATACCAAAGTTCAGTTTTTATAGCTTTATAGCTCCAGATTAGATAATCAAGGTGATTAAATATACAATTTAAACATATTTTGCTCATAAGAGAGTAGGTTGCTAAATCATTTTTTTAGGAAACGCCTTGACATTCCTTTACTGAGAAAGATTAGAGATAGGTTTGAAGCTAGAATGGAAATCATAAAACAAACATAGAATGCAAAGGTAGTTCAAGCACAAGTTGAGTTTCATCTTACCTTTTCCTTTCATTTCAGCATTGGGGTTGGACCATTTTGCATGTATAGTGCAAGGGCGCTGAGATTTCACTCCTTTGGGAGGAGTCAATTAATCGGATTTTGGTTTGTTTTCCTTTTTTCTCGCCATTGTTGGCATGTAAAGCCTCAGTGAGAAGAGTTTCAGAATAAACTTGTTTACCTTTTCCCATGAACAAGATTGAAAACAATAGCAGGAAGTAAAGATTTTGAAGTAGACACGTAGCAAGAGCACTAAGCAAATTAGAGATATTGAACCTAAAGAAAGAGAGTTTGCAGTTTAGAGTGTTGATTTTGGTCACACAAGTGCACAATTTATAGGAAAGCAATTTCATGCAACAACAAGCTAGAAAGAATAATATCATATCACAAGTCTGAAGAAAGGTGTACAACCACGCCTTTAACTTTATCGAAACCTCTCGCGTTCCAATCTTCAAGCCAAAAGAAAAGACCATTCGTCGAAAATACACACGAGGAGATTGTACCACTTTTGCCGAATCTTGCTTTTTCAGGGCCTTAGACCTCCAAATTAAACATCAAAAGAAGAAGAGGCTTTTTGGGTTTCGGTTGTTGAACATTCCAATCGTACCACGTTCATGCGTTCTCAAGTCTCATCACCTACACCAGAAATTGGCTAGATCCGCAATTAGGTACGATTGGAATGTTCCATCTCACCATTATTTTACAAGTCTTTTAATGAAATTATGGGCGAGATGGTGAGGCTTTGTTTCTAGATATTTGATGATAGGTGCATTTCATTAAAAGACTTGTAAAATAATGTTTACTGTTGTTGTAAGAGTTTGACACTTCACTAAAAGACTTGTGAAAATAGCATATATGTCACTATGTATGAGTATGTTCGTCAAAGTTGAATAAATGTGTTTAGTGTTTAAAAGGTTTGATATTTCATTAAAAGACTTGTAAAATAATAGGTACATCAATGTGTATGAGTATCTGTCTCAGAGTTAGGGATGACAATGAGTATGACAATGAACATGTGGACCACATCCATCATCCTGTATATGTGTGTTTATAAATAACACATAAACAAATTGAGATGAACACATATGCAAACATGTATAAACATATAAACCCATTGATTGACAAACATTAACGTGTTCATAAAACTTGTATTATGTGTTCTTCAACTTATTGAAAATGTGTGTTCATAAATTTCCGCTCTTATGTACATTTATGTGTTCTTGTGCTTATACATGTGTGTATGAATATTTGTTTTGTGTGTGCATATGTTTTATACTATGTGTGTGTTCATTTACTATTTAAGAAAATGAGTACCATGTATGTATTTATTACTACTTATGTGTTCATAAATCTTGTATCGTGTTTTCATCAACTTGTATTTTGCATGTGTTCGATCATCAAACTTGTACAGTGTGTTCAACAAATTTGTATCGTGTCTTCTTCAACGTATAGAAAACGCGTATTACTACATTTTCATAAAACTTATACTTTGTGTTCATAAAACTTTTTCTAGCGTGTTCATAATGTATGTTATATGTGTTTGTAAAACTTATTTCGTGTATTCATAAATTTTGTACAATGTAAATATGAAAACTTGGATGAGAATAAAATATATGAACACATATGTGCGAATCTTATGTGTTCATAAAACTTGTAGATGCGTGTTCAAACTTTGTAGATGTGTGTTCAGTTCATAAAACATATGCACACGTAGTACAAAATATATGAACACATACTACAATATATATGAACACATAGTCTAAAATTTATAAACACACATTATAAAAAAAAATTGACCCCGAGAAAACAAAATTGGTACAAAAAAAAAAAAAAAAAAACTTGACCGATCAACGGTCGGTCAACGCCTACATTAACCAGTCATAGTAACTTGTTTGATCGGTCATATGATGACTTGAGTGATTATGTGTCATGCACATGTCCTCTTAAATGTACTATATATATACAAAACTAGAATTTTACTATTGCACATGGCACACCCATATTAAAAGGCAGCTACTATATGCACTACGTTTTTTGAACTTTCGCACTACAAATCACTACGCCAAATATTGGCGTACTCCGTATACCTGCGTAGAAGGATATTTCCAGGAAAATACGTAGGATTTTTTTCTTTCTTTCCTGAAAGCAACAAAGTGAATAACATATTTTTTAAAATCTGCATTTGACTGTAGTAATAAACGTTATCAAGGTTACATGGCAATAAATTTGTTTGTATCATGAGGTTTCAATATACTTTTATTCATGTATATTTCTCCACCAATTTATTTGATATTAACTGTTTGTTATTATTATTCTCGAAAATCACATATAACTATGGTTATATCTTATAACTATAAGGATATAACCAAATTAAAAATAACTATACTATATAATCATAGTATATAACTATATAATATAACCATAGTATATAACTATATGATATAACTATAGAATATGGGGTGTTCAAATCTGGACCGGTCTTCGGTCCAGATAATTTCCTTAATCCGGTCCAAACCCGAAAAAAACCCGATCCGGACCGATGGACCAGATTTTTATTTTTAATTTATATGTTTTTACATGTTGCATTTTAGGTGAATTGGAGAAAAAAAACACGGGTGCGGAAAGGAGGTCGCGGACGCGGCCTTGAAAGAACTCAGCTAAGATGCCAAGAAGCAAAGTCGCGTCGCGACCAACAAGGCAGCGGGCGCGGCCTTTGAAGAATTCGCTGAAGTCAAAGACAAGCAAAGCCGCGATCGCGGCCAACAAGGCAGCGATCGCGGCTTTGCTTGTCTTTGACTTCAGCGAATTCTTCAGAGGCCGCGCCCGCGGCCTCCTTTCCGCGCCCGCGGCCTCCTACTATAGTATATAAGTCTAAGTATACTAGATTTAATAAAATACTATAATATATAAGTGTAACTATAGGAAATTCAATAAAATACTATAGTATATAAGTCTAAGTATACTAGATTTAATGAAATACTATAGTACATAAGTGTAACTATATTAAATATAATGAAATACTATAGTACATAAGTGTAACTATATGAAATTTAATGAAATACTATAGTATATAAGTCTAAGTATACTAGATTTAATGAAATACTATAGTACATAAGTGTAACTATATGAAATTTAATGAAATACTATAGTATATAAGTCTAAGTATACTAGATTTAATGAAATACTATAGTATATAAGTGTAACTATATGAAATATTAAAGTACATAAGTGTAACTATATGAAATTTAATGAAATACTATAGTATATAAGTCTAAGTATACTAGATTTAATGAAATACTATAGTATATAAGTGTAACTACAGGAAATTTAATAAAATACTATAGTATATAAGTCTAATCATACTAGATTTAATGAAATACTATAATACATAAGTGTAACTATATTAAATATAATGAAATACTATAGTACATAAGTGTAACTATATGAAATTTAATGAAATACTATAGTATATAAGTCTAAGTATACTAGATTTAATGAAATACTATAGTATATAAGTGTAACTATAGGAAATATAATGAAATACTATAGTATATAAGTCTAAGTATACTAGATTTAATAAAATACTATAGTACATAAGTGTAACTATATGAAATTTAATGAAATACTATGGTGTATAAGTCTAAGTATACTAGATTTAATGAAACACTATAGTATATAAGCGTAACTATATGAAATATAATGAAATACTATAGTACATAAGTGTAACTATATGAAATTTAATGAAATACTATAGTATATAAGTCTAAGTATACTAGATTTAATGAAATAC
Source organism: Rheum nobile (assembly GCA_027886185.1). Taxonomy (NCBI): domain Eukaryota; kingdom Viridiplantae; phylum Streptophyta; class Magnoliopsida; order Caryophyllales; family Polygonaceae; genus Rheum; species Rheum nobile. The sequence goes on from WOAB01000056.1 coordinate 3,984,403, forward strand.
TAGAGTATATAAGTCTAAGTATACTAGATTTAATGAAATACTATACTATAGGCAAAGCCGCGATCGCGGCCATGGGGGCAGCCATCGCGGCCTTTGAAGGAATTCGCTGGAGCCATAAAGAGCAAGCCGCGGTCGCTTCATACCGGTAAAGTTTCCTTTATATTTCATGTGATATATGATTATATACTATAATTTCCTTTTAATTATATATTATGATTATATCTTATAGTTATATCCAATTTGATTATATCTTATGGTTATATCGTATAGTTATATAATATGGTTATATCCTTTAGTTATATCCAATTTGATTATATCATATCGTTATATCATATAATTATATATTATCATTATATCTTATAGTTATATCCAATTTGATTATATCTTATGGTTATATCCTATAGTTATATAATATGGTTATATTCTTTAGTTATATCCAATTTGGTTGTATCTTATGGTTATATCCTATAGTTATATACTATGGTTATATCTTATAGTTATATCCAATTTGATTATATCATATCGTTATATCATATAATTATATATTATGATTATATCTTATAGTTATATCCAATTTAGTTATATCTTATGGTTATATCCTATAGTTATATAATATGGTTATATCCTTTAGTTATATCCAATTTGGTTATATCTTATGGTTAAATCTTATAGTTATATCCAAATTGGTTATATCTTATGGTTATATCCTATAGTTATATCCTATGGTTATATCCTATGGTTATATCCTATGGTTATATCCTTTAGTTATATACTATGGTTATATCCTATAGTTATATCCTATAGTTATATATTATGGTTATATCGTATAGTTATATCCAATTTAGTTATATCTTATGGGTATATCCTATAATTATATACTATGGTTATATCGTATAGTTATATCCAATTTGGTTATATCATATCGTTATATCCTATAGTTGTATATTTTGGTTATATTCTATAGTTATATACTATGGTTATATCATATAGTTATATACTATGATTATATCTTATAGTTATATATTATGGCTATATCATATATTATATCTTATAGTTATATCCAATTTGGTTATATTCTATAGTTATATACTATAGTTATATAATATATTATATCATATAGTTATATACTATGGTTATATTATATAGTTATATACTATGATTATATAGTATAGTTATTTTCAATTTGGTTATATTCTTATAGTTATAGGATATAACCATAGTTATATGTGATTTTCGAGAATAATAATAACAAACAGTTAATATCAAACAAATTGGTAGAGAAATGTACATGAATAAAAGTATATTGAAACCTCATGATACAGACAAATTATTGCCATGTAACCTTGATAACGTTTATTACTACAGTCAAATGCAGATTTTAAAAAATATGTTATTCACTTTGTTGTTTTCAGATTTTTTTTTTCTAGAAGCCCAATTCCAAAAAATGCCCCAACTCCATATCTCAAATAATCATATTCTATCGTACGCAAGATACTGGCATAATTTTTTTTTTAAAAAAAAAAAATTCCTACGTATTTTTCTGAAAATACCCTTCTACGCAGGTATACGGAGTACGCCAATATTTGGTATAGTGATTTGTAGTGCGAAAGTTCAAAAAACGTAGTGCATATAGTGGGACCGTATTAAAATTGACATATGTCAATTTCTCTTTGTTTTCCACTTTTTTCTATTAAATTTAATTATATATCAAGATTTGTTTTTTATACCTAACCTAATCTTTTTCTAATTTACATACAAATCAATCACAAAGATTTTCAAATCAAATCCATATCTTATTTTTTCCAATTTTAACAATAAGAATATTATGAAAATATTCTCAATATATCTAGATATTTCTAAAATACTATTTTTATAATTTAATTTAATAATTAAAAAAGTAAAATAAACCCTTTATCAAATATCTAGAAACAAAACTTTTAACATTTTCAAAACAATCATTTTACTTCTAACCTTCTTCTTATTGTGGTTGAAAATAAGACCACAATTGTGATTAGAAATTAATTTTACATTAGAGTTGAAATTTAAATATGATCCAAATTTGGACAATATTTATTAGTATGAGAGTTAGTTATTCAAAAATCATAATGGTTTGAATTCACACGTTTATCTCAACTTATATATCACGACGACTCTATTCAACTTGAGGAGAAAAACATATAAAAGTTTATATTTTTTTATAACACATATTTATTAGCTTTTTAATTTTCAAATAATATTTTATTTAAATATGACAATTATTATACAAATTATATATCAAACTTATATAAAATATAAAAATTAGTTATATAAGGCACGTGAATTAATCCATTTCTCATTAGATCACCCCTCTCAATGTAAACGTATAATTGTCCCAGTAAAGACAGTAAATTTCAAAGTTGGTATAAATAGGCAGGTCTCTTACTCTAATATATATGTCTTCGTAAAAAAAAAAAAAAAAAACGTTAATGTCCAAACTTCTCTTCCCTGATTCAGTTGGGCGTTTCCTCAGTCATCCCTGTCAAGGTTTCTCCAAGACCAGGTGAAATTCAATCTCTGCTGCTTTATCATCTATGCTTTTCTCCTTCGTTCTACCGTTCTCACTCCCAAATTTCATGTCTCTCTTGCTTTCTGTTGAAGCCCCCAATTTCAAACTTCACTCACTGCTTCTCTCTCGATGCTACAGTAGGCGCCCCCAAACTACTCAGCATCAATTCTCTACCAACTTCAAAGATTCTTATATTTTCGTGCTCCGAGTTTGAGCTTTTGCGGTTTCACCGTTGTAAACACTCGTCTCTCTTCATATTTGCTTGATGCTCCGGAAACCGTTATTTTGTTATTCGATCTCTCTTTGAAAGGCAATGTTTGCTGATTGCGATCGCGCCTGTTGTCTTTATGCTAACAATTTTCTGATTCAAGCAATGTGGAAACTGCCAGTGATATAAAACCCTAGAAGACATTTAGTTTAGTTGGGGATACTCTTCAATTTCGTAATTATATGCAAAAAGGCACATATTTTTGACAAAATTTTAATCTGCCATGGCTTTTTTTATGTTGGAAGACTTGCAGATACCGGTAACATTGCTCCAATTTGGATACTTTTCTACAGCAAATGGCTTATTACCTTACTCTTCGTAGCAATTGATAGAAATAGTACTTGGTTATGCCTTTTGTTCTGGGATTGGGTGAGGGATATGAACTTGATTGAGAAGTTATGATGTGTGAATAGACTGCTGTATCTGTGAAATTTATTATTGATAACTGTATCTTTATCTTGTGTTTATCTGAATTGTGAAAAATGTTATTTCTAGGGTGCTAACTTTAGCTTTCTTGGCCATTTCAGTTCCTATTGGGTTAAATGCGCCTTGCTGACTGAGTTTCCCACACCCGGATACTGGAATTTTAGGTAATATAATTCACTTCTTCCTCCCTTTGGTTCTTTTCCATGTTGGATTTTGAGACTTTTTGAGTGACTTATTTGCTTCTGTTATTGCTGCTGAGGTTTACTGAGTGTATTTATTCTTCTTAACAATCATCCAGGCATCAGAGCAACTGCATACCATGTCTACAGCAGAAGAGGTTGTTTAAACTCTATGTTTTAATATTTGTCCAACCAGTTTGCTATTTATTATCATTTTCTCTCATTGACAGGGCCGATGTTTCAGTATTTTTACGTGAAGTTTCTTGCACATGATGCAACTAAGACCAGTTCTCCAGTTTCTTCAGAAATGCTGAATGTTGTCCTTAGAATGCTATGTGATGACCATCGTGCTTATGCTCTAGTGTTCTAGCTTTCTTATATGGAAGATAATAGCAAATTGGTACCTGTTCAGTTTCTTGTTTCCCTTAATCGTCTGTATCAAAAGCATCACCAGCGGGGAATTGACCACACCGACAGCCATGATATCTCTATTGTATCTAACACTTGCTGCATCAACCACTATGTATTCTTTTGTTTGTTGTTCATATCAGGATTTTGAGACAAAAGTTGTGTGTGGTGCCAGTTTTTGGTAGTGTAGTGAGTAGACAGAAAAAGGAGGAAGCAACAGGGTGCTAGAGGTGGATGTGAAGTAAGATTTTGTTGTGTGGTCAGTGGTAATGATGGTATTTTTGGCTGGGTGGGGAATTTTACTTATGATGCTGCTGCCTATAAAAATAGATTAGGGGACCTCTCTTACTTTCATCGTAACTTAATGAAGGTGGGCATGTAGTATTTTGGTTTTATTCCCTTGATATCACATTGTTTGTATTTTTTTATACATAAAAAATTCACTAGTTTTTTGTTTTTCAGTGTTCGTTTCTAATCAATATATAGGCCTTCTTAGTTTAATGGTGCTTATTTTTATATGTTCATCTTCGTTTTCCCCAGGATACTGAATCCAATGGCATGGGGCATATATTTGACAAATTAGTCAACGAGTTAGGTGATCCTATTGAGTTTGAACTTCCAGAACGTTTCGATAAATGGAAACGTAAACCTTATAAGTTCTTAAGGCGCAGTATCCTTGAGCTCATTTATCCGTCTTATTATGTTTGAGTAGCATTACAAATAGACATAGTTGACTTATAGATTCATTAGATGTATAAAATGCATTCTCTTAAAATTGCTTTTGCATTCTGTCAATTATGTTTGGCCTTTGTGTACTACCATAGGAATGTGTGCACGTGCCCTGTTAAATGCATTTTCCTATTTGTCTTTAAAACTTAACAGTGGGTTGTTAAGGTAGTGAAACCTCACCTGTATGACATGTCAGTATGGAGAGGTCAGTATGGAGCATTGGTGTAAGATGGCAAGTCCAGAATTTTGTTTTTGTATTCACCTCAGAGCAGGAGAACCTTATGACTCAACTTTAGGGGGCATAGTGTGATGCCTATCTCATGTATTTTCCTGCAGACTTGTGTCAAATTTATTTATAATATTTGCAGTCTAGCCACTCCTTCACATCCTTTCTGTTTCATTTTGCTCAATCGTGTCCTCTTTATCACATTTATTGTCAAATTGTATATTTGTCCCTATGTTTCATATTTTGGACTATTTTTTTCTTTCTTTCTGTCATCTTTTGTCTACTTTGACATTCTAGACATATATCTCACCAAGAAGGTTAAGAGGCGCCATGGGGATGATGGCATCTTCTGCTCTTGCAGTTCATCACCAGGGTCTAATGCTGTGTGTGGTAGAGATTGCCATTGTGGGTGAGTTCCATCATCATTGCTGTGGTTGGTTTCCCCTTTGACCAACACACATCAGAATAACTGATTTTTTTTTTGCATCATCTGTTTGATCGACTTGACTGGCAATTTTCATCAGCCTCTTAGAACCATTTTTCTGTGTTTTTGCTAGAGTTGCCGCTTGTTTCTTGGTGTGAATTGGTTGCTGTAAATAATTGATGACATAGTCACATAGACATGGTGGTGATTTCTACAGGATGAAGTATGAACTTGTTAAAACGTATGAGAAAAGCATCTTGAACTTGAGCTATTGACCTCACGTTTGCGCTTAACAACGGGAATCAGTTGGTAGTTGGATCATGGATGTATTTTGTTTTCTAAATAATTTAATTTATCATATTTTCATGTGGCAAGTTGAGTCAGTGACCACTGTGGAAACTAGTTCACAGCTGGGCTACCCTAAATCCTTGTCATTTGAAGCTCTTAGTCGTATGACTTGGATTCAACATATTTATGCTTTTATGCAGAATGCGATTATGAGCTGTTTACATATTCTTACATCTGCTGTGAGTTTGATTCTTCTTACTCGTAGATTGAGTCACAAATATGTAATTCCGGGCAAATATCAAGACATGCTAGCTTACCAGGGTTCCATTTCCTTTCTGCAGGATGCTCCTTTCCAGTTGTTCTTCAGGGTGCAAATGTGGTAGTTCCTGCGTTAACAAACCGTTTCATCTACGGCCAACAAAAAAGATGAAATTAGTGCAGGTATGACTTGTTCTAAGATAACTGTCTCCAAGGAGATTCTGCTTCATATAAGAAAATCTTTCTTGAATTAAGAAGGCAGGGGATGTTATTATCATATTATTGTGAAAAGTTGTCCTTGTTTAGCTGGAAAAGAAGTACTTCACTTGGTTGCAATGTGAATGAATCTCTCTCTTACGTGCATAGGGTCATGCATTCATATAGCTAGTATTGCTGTTGAGTATAAGTAGTTTACCTTATGTTGGATAAATTACTTTAATATTCTGACGCAAAAGCTGTTAAGCTGTATTTATCTTGTAAAGTGTGTTAGCATGCTGCTTTTTCTCTAGTCTACTTTAGATTTAATTATTCAGATGTAGCTCTAGGTGTATATTTCCTAGGCTCTTTTTCTGATAGCTTTTGGGTCTCTTTAGTCTCCATTTTCCTCTATTTATTCTGTAACTCTCAGCTGGTAATAGACAGCATATTTTCTCTCATCTCCATCTATCTCTTTTACTAACACCTTAGGTAAGAGGGTTATGCATCATGCATAAGGTGTAGAGATAAAGGCATTATTCTACTTGTCAACCTAGGTGTTGGACATAAACTGAATATTTGAGAGTAGTTTTTCTCAAGAAGAGAAAAAAAAAGGAAGTTCACAAAGGCTTGGACTTGTGAAAATTCAGGGACACTTTTGGAACCTGTGGAAGTTTATATTTCTGAAATGCGGAATATAGATGTTCTATGTGGTATTGTGACGATGGGGTTACATTAATAGCATAGCTGATTGACAGAGTAGCAGTCAAATGTATAACGAAGCATTTTTCATAGGCCGCAGATAAAATCATAGAATAATATTGGTACAGCAACATGACATTTAGCTTCATGGGTTGTCTGCTCCTGGCTTTTTAAGTTTGGCTGACACTGATAGGATACTTTCTTTGCCATTGGGGTAATACACATTTTGGTAGATTCCTTAACCCATCTTGGATAATGTCCTGCCTCCCATTTTGCTACTGGGAGCACTTTGTTGTGGTTGTGGGAAATTTCGGATTGTGTTAAGACTTAAAAGTTCTTTGAAAAGTTCAATGTAAAACCATTGGGCATACCTGATGTCGAATAAAGAGATTGCACAAGTCTTATGCAATGATACTTGCCACATAAAACTTTGGACACCCTTGTACTACGTGGCTGGCTACACTTCCTTCTATGCTCTAAATCTTCTCTTTAAACATTTAGTTCATGACTATATTGTTTCTTGCAGACCGAAAAGTGTGGAGCTGGTATAGTGGCTGAAGAGGATATTAAGCGAGGGGAATTTGTCATAGAATACGTGGGAGAAGGTTCTATTGCATGCTATTCTGCTAACCTTGTACTTGAATTAGAACTGTAGTGAGTGAAGCTTTTATTCTTTCTACAGTTATTGATGACAAGACATGTGAAGAAAGGCTTTGGAAGATGAAACATTGCGGGGAGACAAACTTCTATCTGTGTGAGATTAATCGAGATATGGTTATTGATGCCACATACAAAGGAAACAAGTCAAGATATATCAATCACAGTTGTTCGCCCAATACTGAGATGCAGAAATGGTTTCTAGCCAGTTATCTCATCTTTTAACTTGTGCCCTGTTTCAGGTAAATGATTATTATGTAACTCTGACTTCAACTTATGTCAGGAGTATTGATGGTGAAACAAGAATCGGCATTTTTGCAACTCGTGACATTAAAAGGGGCGATTATTTGACATATGATTATCAGTAAGTACTAAATTTTGGATTGCTTTCTTTCATTTGAGCATAATCATGGTTTCATTTGCTCCATACTAGTGGAATGCTGTGAGATAAAACATTGATCATCCAATTATTATTCACTCTTAAAGCTAACAAGTCTAGCAGGTTTGTACAGTTTGGCGCAGATCAAGATTGCCACTGTGGTGCTCCTGGCTGTAGGAGAAAACTTGGTGTCAAACCCAACAAGCCTAAGACACCTTCTTCAGATGATACCCTAAAACTAGTTGCAAGCCAGGTGACACTATCCATCCCCAATGCAAAAGCGATTCTTTTAGGGAAGGCATGCTATGTGAATTGTCCCTCCTATTGGTCTCACACACAACTTTTGCTCTAGAATACAAATTTTATGTCAAATTTACGCAAAGTTACCTGTTATCACTATTTTGTTAACAAATCACCAACCAAGTAACCAACCCTTGGATTCCGTTAGAATTCTGTGAAAAGGAAGTAATTTAGCTGGACTAATTTTCATGTTTCTTTGACATTTTTATGAAAAAGGGACATGTTTGGTTATTTTCTGACGGAGTAGTGATAACTGGTGGCTTATTGTAATTTTGTTTTTACTGGTGTTTTTGTGAAAGTTTAATGGTTTTGTGTAATTTACCCCTAAAACTGTAACGAAATTGTGCTGTTGACAGCACTGTTTTTGATGGTGTCAATAAATATTATTTGGTGAAGCTGACTTAGTGACTGTACCTTAAGCCTTCTCTTAATGCCTCTTGCAATTATGGCTTGAGAATTATAGATTTGACCCATGTTAGAGTAATTGTTTATAAGCTACAGCTCATGAAATCTTTGCATAAATAACCATTATTTCTGTGGAGCTGATACTTCTAAGTAGTCAGCAGTTTGGTTTTGGGTCTTGAATGAAAAGGGAATGTCTTACGAGTTACAAGAGATCAATAAGATAATCTTTGGGATAACAGAGAACCTAGATGTTTTTTACAATTTTGACAAATTTCTATAAGCCATACAAATTGATAAATACAGTAATAGTCCTTTCCAGTTTTTAATGCATGTGGACAATGATTTTTGTAGTGGATTATATTCTGGTACTTTCTGATGAAAATTTAGCTGTAGCCAGTAAGGCATCGATATTTCTCTTGCACAAGTGGTTCTTTTGATATTATATTATACTTATGGTACCTAATCTGCAGTATATCAACTAGGTCCTAAACATGTTGATAGTTAGCGGAGTTGTACATTTTAATATATTAAGCATTTTATGTAATATTTGGGATGTGACTAACTTTGTATTTTTATTGGAAAGGTTTATCAGAATGGAAGCATTTATGGAGGTAATGATGTTAATAATATGAATTTTTCTTTCTCTCTCTTTTAGTATTTGTGCTGATTATAATTTTCATATGATTTTTTTTTTTAATTGATTTGTATTTTCCTTGCATGGGCATGCTGTAGATCATAGAACAACTGCGCCGAACTGTATTGGTGAACTTGTTATGATAAACCGCTGTGTGAGTAAAGGGGTGCATGACACAAGGTATGGTTCCGAACAAATGTTTTCCTTTCTCAGTGATATACTGATGTAGCTAAATGAAAATCCTAGTAGTATAACAAGGAAATAGCTGTAGTGATGCTTCCTGGATAGCTGTGGTTCCGTTGAAGTTTCTTTAGCTCCCTTAAGTTATTTTTCTTTCTTTCTAAATTTGCTCTAGTATGAACTTTTCAGAATGGTCATGTACACTCTTATGAGTCTTATCACTAGAAACATTTTAGTTAAAGTTTTATGGTCTGGAGTTAGCTTCAATCTTGACTGGACCTTAACTCTATGAAAATTTAGAATTACGTGGATTACGTTGTTCAAATCATGAAATGATAAGCCCTTTTTTATTGCTTTGGTAGCTTGGGACTACATTTGAAGTTGTTTTGGATTTCTTTGTTTTGTATATTGCATCTAGTATTAAAAACTAAAAAAAAAAAATGCAGGTTTTACTTTTGTCATATATATTAAAGTATATCTTGTCTCTGGAGGCCAAGCACTTGAACTGTACATTCAAAATGTCAGGTTGTTTGAGCGAACCTATTGTAGGTCGGAGTTGTCAGTTATTGAGCTCTTAAGCCATACATTCATTCAAACCCTTTTGCCTTGCTATGTTATTTAAGGATTTCATGATTAGCCTGATTCAAATTTGTGATGTTTTCATGGATGTCCAAACTGCCAAACCTTGTACTCATTGCGCTAATAATCAGTAGATTAGTTTTGTTCCTCATGCTCTCAGCTATTAATTCTTTCATTGTTGGGTTATTACAGGTCATTTGGTATTATAAGGCAATTTGATTGCATTACAAAGAAGCACTTGGTAAGGTTACCCCCTTTTGATTGCATAAGTTACACCCATGTTTTTTAAGTCAACGAACTGATTCCTGAGGAAAGGATTTGTTGATGTTATGGCACAGATCATGTTCGAAAATGGATCCATTGAATCACTTGACATGTCAAAAGAAGAATGGGAATTTGTGACTTGCTGAAGTAGTTGTAGGGTAAGGTAAGAGATCTCACCTGTAGCATTTGATTTTAATTGAAATTAGCATTCAGTTTTGTTACTCCCATGCACTAGTGATACATGAACATATGTGCTCCTACCAGAAAGCTGGTTTCGAGAAGAGACTATCTGTCATGTGGTAATTGGACGCTGAATATCTGCACTTTTTTTTCTGTCAGGAGTATCGTTGTTTGCTTTCTTATTGTTAATTACGTCCTTCTGTTGACAATAGATTCTCGATTGATAATTGACAATTTTTTCCCTAGTAAAAATATCTTCAGAAACTTTGTACCCTTTTCAACTTGTGAATACATTTGGAAAATTGAAAGTAAATGTTTATTAGCTAGGAAAACTTGCATAATATAATACAAGCTGTATGGTTGGTTGCATTCGGTGGCATAAGTTTGACAAATCTATAAAAGAAATTCACAAACTTTGAGGGTGGCTGTACCCAATGGCATAATATAGAATGGGTGGAGAAGCATCCTGTCTATCAGGCGCAACCACCTCCAAAGGTTGTTTTTTCTTAATGAAATTAATAAGTTCATGCAACCGAGCGCATCCAATCCCAATGTTTGTCTGCATTTTTCCCTACTATTAGTTATTGGTTTGGTCTGCTATTTTTATTTTATTTCAAGGTTCCACTTGGTTTTGATTTTCAACACTTCATACTTCCATGGAAGCTAGTTTTTAGTGGCAAGAAAAATCCTATGTAGCACAATTGGACTATGACGGGAAAAAAGTACTAGGTTTTACAGGGAGATGGTTCTCGCCTGAAGTTATTGTGTGAGATGAACCAATGTGACGAATATTAGCTATTTAGCTGTCTTTGTTTATTGTAATGTACTTTTGCTGATCATGGGTAGTAGGAAATTAGGCATCCAAATGTTGATTTGGTTAACCCCTCGATTGGGGTTTAGAACCGGACAACTGTAATACAGAAACTATCTGTTTTAACTAAAACTCAAACAGGTAATAATTTCCATACCCTGGGGTCTAAAAAGATAGATATTTCTTGCTCCATCTAGGCATGTCAATGCTTGCTGGACTTAGAGATTGAAAAGAATTTGCATAGTACAAGAAAAGGTAGAGATAGCTGTTGACTGAGTACTAACTGTGTGTTCAGGAGTTATCTACTGTCACTTTATCTTCACTTTTTTTTAATCTATTTTCATTATGTTTGAATATCTTCCACCATGGTCATATTCATGACTGTTTGAATTTGGTATTGAATGTCATTTGTCTCTCATTGCAGGTTTTAGCACAATGGATTATTATGACACCATTATTTGCTTTGTTGTCCTCTTGAGGGAACCATGTACAACAATCTGAGACAAACTGGCCGAAAAATCAAGCAACAGGTTAGAGCAGAGACATCAAATTACTCAAATACTCAAGCAGGTTCATGATTTAGATGCTGTAGCTTCATTGTATGACCTTAGTTTGTTTTTCCTTATACATGTCATTCTGTAGGAAAATTAACATGAAAAACAGATCTAGAAGATGCTAATCCACCTTCACACAAGCTCCCCTCTGCACCTGAAGGTGTAGAGTCAATTCTTGCTTCGATTCTTTCCTTCTACAATTGTCATAGACCATATGTTGCTTTGCCATGATCATTTTCTTGACTGCAATATGCAAATGATTATCTCACAGGAATATAATTTTTCCTCTGATTCACGTTTTTGCTATAAGCTATATCACATTTATCACTTCCTTTGATGTGTATTCAATCAATGTTAATGAATCTCTGGTAGAAGTTTGAATTTGTCCATCATAAAGTTTTGCTTCCCATGAACTGCACCAAATGATCATGCTAGATGAAGTGGAAAAGCAACATATATTCTAGGTTTCTTTCTACAAAAAATAATTAAAAGATTATTGTATCAGTGATTTTTAGTTTGATTTTGATTCTTATTAGACTGATCCAGAAGAATAAATCTATTCTAGGTTTCAACCCAAATGTCCCCATTTTTAGGAGGTGTTTTGGATCCCTAAAAATCCTCTAATCCACTATTATACTCCATTTTGTGGTCCATTTGCTTTGATTGGTCAAAATGATTTTAGAAATGTCAAATATGATTATTATAGTTTGAAAAAAATAATAGAAAAAATACACTTGAGCCAATCAAAATATGTGGACCATACAATAAGCTTGCAAAATGGACTAGTTTCATGTGACTTTTTGGGGATTATATATAAGTTCATATATGCATCAAAATGTACCAACAAGGCAATTAACTAGAAATTGCAATACATAGAAAGTTAGATTAGAAACAGGCTATAACAACTCAAGCATGCGCAGCTTCATACCAATTCTAAAGCAAGCATAAGCATGAACACAAGCATACTCAATCTGCTGCTGACTCAGCGTTTCCGCCTGCCAATCGCTCGTCGCCACGTGCTTCGGCTTATCCACCACCACCACCCCTGCCACCGCCTGCGCGAGCTCCCTAAGGTCAGGACGCGCGGACAGCTTACCGTGATCCGGCCACTTGTCCAACGCGACATTGCTGACGTCACAGCGTTTCCTGCACGCGAGGCCGTGATCCTCCTCCAACTTGGCCACGTCAGCTTCCACGTCAACGCCCACGAAGATGTACCTCATGTTGAAGAGCAGCTTGGTGAGGGAGCGGGGGATGAAGTCGACGTGGGACAGCTGGACGATGAGGCACTTGTTCCAGATGCAGAGCTGGAGCGTTGCGACGTCGTTTTTCTGCTTGGGTTTTCGGTTGGGTTTCGACTCGACGGCCAGCCCGATTACGACGGTGTTCTTGTTTGCGTAGTCGGGTGAGATCATGCGGATCCAGTTGGTGATCCGGGCTCCGCTCGATGTCACTGTTGCTTCGATGGTTTTGCCTCCACATTCGATCACCTGCTTTAACTCCATTGTTGAGCAAGTGAAGTGAGGTGAAGGTTAATTTATAGCCTCGTGTGCACTTGTATTGTGGAGGGAGATGAAAAGACATGTTTAAGAGATCGTACAGGGAGATTAAAGGTCGAGGTTAGTTGAAGAGTCTAAAGAGTTACTGAAAGTGAAATCATTGGCCCTTATAGAGTTATAGGTGAATAAATATACGAAAGAAAATTCTTATGGTTCCTAAATTTAGAGAAGAAATACACAAGTTTCTTAATTCATTTTTTATATCAAATAAAGTTTCTGAACTATATGAAATTTTGTATTAAATTCCAAAGAAACGAACCGTTTGTAAAAATTTGAAATTTTTTGGGATCATAGATAAATTTGATTGATGGTTGTTAAAGTTTAGATAAAAATTTGATTTTTTTTGGTTTTTTCGCCAAATCTTTTAAGGTTTTGATAATTTTGTCTGATAATTCTGAGTTTTTGACAATTTTACCTGGTAATCATGAGTTTTTGATTTTTCGCAAAATTGTCTCAAGTTTTAACAATTTCGTGTAATAATTTCGTGTGATAACCCTGAATTTTTTACTTTTTCGCGAAATCTCCTAAGGTTTTGACAAATTCATCTGGTAACTCTGAGTTTTTGACAATTTTGCCTGGTAATCCTCAGTTTTTGACTTTTTTCGCGAAATTCTCTCAAGTTTTGACAATTTCGTGTGGTAATCCCGACTTTTATTTTTTTTCTCCAGATACCCCTCCATCCATTTCACTTAAAAAAAAACGTTAACTTTAATTTTTTTCGCGAAATATCCAAATCGTTAAATACAAACGGTTTCATTTAAAAAAAAAACTTAAACCCTAAAAAAGTTTCAAGGTTAAGGGCTTAGGGATTTAGGATTTACGTGTAGGGTTTAGGGTTTATGTTTAGGGCTTAGGGTTATGAGGTTTATGGTTTATATTTCCACACTTAAAATAAATATAAACCTTAAACCCTAAACATAAACCCCAAACCCCTAAACATACGGACAAACTAAATACACGCGAGAATGAAGCTAAATGGACGCGAAACTACACGCTTAAGCTAAGCGTCCGGTTTTACACGCTTAGCTTAAGCGTGTAGGGATATTATTGGTATTTTAAAAAAATAGCCCACAATTCTTACACGCTTAGCTTAAGCGTGTTTTTTTTTTTTACAAGTTTAAAAGCACACGCTTATCTTAGGCGTACAGTACAAAAATTTTTTTCCCAAAAAATGCATTTTTTTCCATAATCATGTAGAGAATTTCAATACGAGTCCGTACATATAAAATTCGTCCAAAACGGACATCGTTTGCCCCTCCAAAAGCCCAAAAAACGAACCCTTCAACCCGCGTGCGTATCTTCTTCGAACAGCCCATCCGTAAGCTTTTATAAGCTTCAATGAAGGATTTGGCAAATTTCTTGGATCCGATTGAAGCCATTAACTATTGGGCATTTAAGAGGACCTTATCATACACGTAATTCCACATTTAATCGGATTGAATGTCAATTAAAATCGTAGAATTTTATCCCCAAAGTCACAGTGTCGTTCAAGGGACCGATTTGAACAAATTCAAAATTGGACCAAATCATCTTCAATTGGAGGGCATGAACCATAGGGCCTTGTTGAGGGTGTCCTAAGATTCAAAATGCCTATAAAATTCCCTTCAATCGTTGCCCCAATGCATCCAATTTCGAAGTCAAAACTCATGAATCCTAAATCCTGTTATCGGTTGTTCTTGACCGAAATTCGAGCACATGAAAGCTTTATTCTTGCAATTGTTGGTACTACTAGCCTTGAAAATTGGTCCTCTTTCAAAGCCCTTTCTTTACATCGCCGGAAAAAGACCACTTCCATTCAATTTGGAGTTTTTCCGACGATGTGTCAAGAAGGTATTCCGGCGGGATTGAATTTGTGCCCATTTTGCGATTTTGGGGGTATTTTTCATTTGTTTTGTCTTAATCTTGGTTAAGTTAATTAATCTAGATTAGTGAAAAAATATTTTAGGATCAATTTGGTGCCCGACATATAATATATAAGTAATAAGTTTATAATATTTAACCATAATGTGTAACTATAGTATGTAAGCAATAAGTTCATAATATTTAACTATAATACATAGTATATAAGTAATAAATTCATAAATATTTAACCATAATGTTTAACTATAGTATATAACTATAATACATAGTATTACGTACTTATTACTTATATACTATAGTTAAACATTATGGTTAAATATTTATGAATTTATTACTTATATACTATGTATTATAGTTAAATATTATGAACTTATTGCTTATATACTATAGTTACACATTATGGTTAAATATTATAAACTTATTACTTACATATTATATGCCGGGCACCAAATTGATCCTAAAATATTTTTTTCACTAATCTAGATTAATTAACTTAACCAAGATTAAGACAAAACAAATGAAAAATACCCCCAAAATCGCAAAATGGGCACAAATTCAATCCCGCCGGAATACCTTCTTGACACCTCGTCGGAAAAACTCCAAATTGAATGGAAGTGGTCTTTTTCCGGCGATGTAAAGAGAGGGCTTTGAAAGATGACCAATTTTCAAGGCTAGTAGTACCAACAATTGCAAGAATAAAGCTTTAATGTGCTCGAATTTCGGTCAAGAACAACCGATAACAGAATTTAGGATTCATGAGTTTTGACTTCGAAATTGGATGCATTGGGGCAACGATTGAAGAGGATTTTATAGGCATTTTGAATCTTAGGACACCCTCAACAAGGCCCTATGGTTCATGCCCTCCAATTGAAGATGATTTGGTCTAATTTTGAATTTGTTCAAATCGGCCCCTTGAACGACACGGTGACTTTGGGGATAAAATTCTACGATTTTAATCGACATTCAATCCGATTAAATGTGGAATTACGTGTATGATAAGGTCCTCTTAAATGCCCAATAGTTAATGACTTCAATCGAATCCAAGAAATTTGTCAAATCCTCCATTGAAGCTTATAAAAGCTTACGGATAGGCTGTTCGAAGAAGATACGCGCGCGGGTTGAAGGGTTCGTTTTTTGGAGGGGCAAACGATATCCGTTTTGGACGAATTTTATATGTACGGACTCGTATTGAAATTCTCTACATGATTATGGAAAAAAAATGCAATTTTGGAATTTTTTTTTTGTACTGTACGCCTAAGATAAGCGTGTGCTTTTAAACTTGCAAAAAAAAAAAAACTACACGCTTAAGCTAAGCGTGTGGGCACACGCTTAGCTTAAGCGTGTAAGAACCGTGGGCTATTTTTTTAAAATACCAATAATACCCCTACACGCTTAAGCTAAGCGTGTAAAACCGGACGCTTAGCTTAAGCGTGTAGTTTCGCGTCCATTTAGCTCCATTCTCGCGTGTATTTAGCCATTGCCTAAACATAAACCCTAAACCCTAAATCCCTAAGCCCTTAATCCTAAAAATGTGTTTAGGGTTTATGTTTAAAAAAAATTGAAACCGTTTGTATTTAACGATTTGGGTATTTCGCGAAAACCCTAAATTCAAAAATCCTAAACCTAAACCCCTAAGCCCTAAAAAAGTTAAAGTTAATGTTTTCTTAAGTAAAATGGATGGAGGGGTATCATGCGAAAAAAAATTAAAAACTCAGGATTACTACACAAAATTGTCAAAACTTGAGGGAATTTTGCGAAAAAGTCAAAAACTCAGGATTATCAGGTGAAATTGTCAAAGACTCAGGATAATCATGCGAAATTGTCAAAATTTTAAGGGATTTCGCAAAAAAGTCAAAAATATAGGGTGACCATGCGAAATTTCAGAAAGTTATAAAACTATGAGATTTGGACCATATTCTCATAGTCCAGAGACTTGAATTGACTAAGAAGGATTAAGAAACCCATTTGTAAGTTAATACGGATCATGATAAAATCATACATTTAAGTGCATATATAATGCATGATATAGAGTTTGTTTGCTAAGTTACTCATAGAGACATTTGTAAGAAATTACTATTAGAAAGACATGTTTGAAACAAAGCCGGAGATCCAACAAAATTGTTTGTACTAACTAGCTGTTTGTATGTCGGCCGTTGAACTTCCGATATATGCTTCTTATCTTATCTATAGAAAAAGGTGTTATATGCATCTTATTCTTTAGAAAGACATCTTTGTAAGTTGTAGCGTTGGGCTAAGAAGAAGAATCCATTAGTTGGCTAATGTTGATGGGTGACACAATGGAGACGTCACCATTGATCAGACGGTCAGCGATGATGGCGTTGGCAGCATCGGACGGATGATATGGATCCCAGAACACGAACTTTGACCTGTCCCCGCATACCTTTGACGACGGTCCACACGGAATCAAACCCCCGTACTTCCCTGCTACGTAGCAACACGCTGAGTTTGCATTCTCAAATCCTGCTTCATTATAATCAATCTAATTAACATGGGATAAAATAATATCTATTTGTGAATGAATAAACTGAGAATTATATACCACAAACGGACGAAAGACACGTAATGTAATTATTGAGAGAGAATTTAAAAAATGCAATTGCACAATTCTCTGGTACATTAATTAATGCCCATTATAATATACTAAAAAATGTAGGATTTAATGCAAAATGTATTATATATATAAGAATGCAAAATTTAGCATTATAAAGTTGAAAGAAATATATCATTCAAATAAAATTAGGCTTCATAAAGAGGGGAAAAGAGAAATTCATCACTAACCGTAAGAAGAGTAATGAAGGAGAATGTCGTTGACTATATTGTACACATTTGCGTAGACGAATTTGGAGTCCGGGAAGTCAACGTTGAGCTGGTCAACGAGGGCTTTGAGCTTGATGTTATATGAGTTGGCGAGTTGGTTGGGGAAGGCCACGCAGTTATCCCCTGCGGAGGGGTTCAGCTCCCTCTGGAAGGGTATGCACCCGATGGGCCCCACGTTTGCCACTATGATCTTCCTCGCCCCCATCTCGTACATCCTCTGTTCAGTTGTCCCGCCGAAATGCACACAAGTCAGATTGGGCTCAAACGGATCATGGCCCGGTGACCCACTTTTGGCCCAAATAGAAGGAGAAAAAACACGACCGACTATTTTTTTTCATTTTTTTTGGTAGGAGAACTGAAATGTTGCTTAAATGCATGTATGTGGTGATGGTAGGTGGAGAATGTCACAACAATTTCATATGCTTGTACAGTACACCACCTTATCATCCAATTCGTTTTATGAAGGCTTAATCTTCACGGAAATCATTAATGACAATTGGATCGATAGTTAAGCCATAAAAAAAGCTGGCATATTTGAATTAGACGTCAGATTTGTGAAGTAAAAGAAGAAGATTATAAATACCGTTAGTTGAGACCTAAATGTTGAGATGATGGTATCAACAAAGAGTTGAGGAGACACCAAGCTCTGCTTCACGGTGGACACAACCGGTGTCAAGTAGTTGTTGATGAAATCATTCGATCCTATTGTCACCGAAAAAAGCGCCCTCCTAAGCAACTCCGTTGTCGCATCTTCCCCTATCATCCCCACGATTTCTTGCTTCGTATTCGCAAAGTTGTCTAATTGCGCATCCATATCTATTCTCCCGCCCTTAAACACAACCAACAATTTGCATTATAAGACATGGCCTCCTCATAAAAAAAAGCCTTATAAATTAAGAGCACTTACGAATAGTTTTCCGGTGTCGTGTAGGATTCCTCCCGCACCGGAAGCGTAGTTCACGCCTTGTAGGACGACGCTTCCGGTGGTGGTGGGGGCCAAGAAAGGCGGTGTGAAGCCTCCGAGCCCCATTCGTTGACCGATAATGTCAACGATGGTTCGGCCGTTGGTGAATCTTCCGGTTGCGCTTCCGAAATCAATGCCATTTGGCGGGTAATCGGCCTTCGATAGGCTCGCGATGTAGTTGTTGTTGCCGGAATCCACCAATGAGTCCCCGAAAACGAAGCTCGAAATTAGGGGTGGGTTTTGGTCATCGCCCGAGCAATTGCAACAACTCATTAGGATTGTGAGGCACAAGTAACGTAGCCACCACAATGCCATTTTTTTTTGTTTTTCACCACATGAACAAACATCACAAACAAGTGAAGGGTATTTATTTTATGGGAAGGTGGAAGCAATTGGTAATTTAATGCGGAGAATAGGTGTGCAACGTTATAACTGTACAAGGGAAGTTGAAGTTGGGTTGATTTCTATTGGACCAACCAACCAATTAGAGAAATCGGACAAGCAATAATTAATGGGATGAAGTTGTAAGCATTACGTTACTTTGTATTAATTTCAACAGCGAAGAGTATAAGTTTGAATAAGCGGTCAATAACCACATTAAATTCTCTGCTCTTTTTTTTTTTCTTTTTTTTGATGGAAAACGCAAAAATATATTAAGCATCAGAAGCAAATGTTACATGCCAGATAGAAGGCATCAAGATGACAAACAAGGATACCATTGCCAAAGGAGGCAAGGAACTACAAAAGAAGGTAAGGAAAGGAACTGCAAAAAAAACTAGAATCACTGTATCCAACAGATTCACAACAGTTCTTGCTTTTAAAGATTTACTCACAAGAATTGCAATGGATCCATCAGAATAAGGCAGAAGAGACTCCAGTAACACGACAGAGCCACCAAATCTAACACCAAAATTTACAAACTACATACAAGGACAACCAAAAGCAAAAAGGACCCAAAGAGAAACACAAAAGCCAACAACATGAAAAGGAAAAACAAAAAGAACCGGCCCTAAAACAAGCACCACCAGAACAGTACCCAAATCAGCCTCCAAAGCTCGAATATAGAAGAAAAATTCTCCAATCTGGATCTTGAAGACCGCGCTTTCGAGAAGAAAGGCGAGATCAACCACACAGTAGCCATACAGACCAACTCCGAGGCCAGAATCCGACGAATCTAAGCGGAAGCGCACCTTGTGCAGAAAACAGAGCAACCAGAGAGGAACCAAAGAGGAGGAGGAGCGTCGGCATCGCTGATAGGAGAGCAGAGAATAGAGCAAGGTACTTTGGGCAGGAACAACGACATAAAACAACATGCAGAAGAAGAAGTCGACGGCTATGGCGACGCTGATGCCGAGAGGAACCAGAGGAGATGCACAACGGCCAAAACAAAATCGGCCAAAAAACAAGAGTTTAGATGCCATGGCAGGCACATGCATCAGAGAAGGAGAAGCGGCAACAAGAACCTGTACAACAGCAAAGGAGAATTGGAGGAAAAGCAGGCGACTAAGGCAGCGGGAAGAGACGGCGCCAGACATCTGAGGCGGAGCGGCAAGGAGGAACAGGAACAGAAACCTGTACAGGAAGGAAGACATCTGAGGCGGCGCAGCGAAGGCTTGACAAGTGAAGCCTGAGAGAGGCTGAGTTCTTGAGGAACTGAAGAAGCCATGGAAGCCGGAAGACCAAACTAGAAAACTAGCACAAAGGCTAGAGTAAACTCCCACCGCCAGAGGCAGGAGAGAAGAGAGTTTTCCTGACAGAGAGGAAAGACTCTCACTAAGTTGTTTGAGGAATTTTGTACCGTATTTATTCTCTGGTCCTTAGTCATGCATACTTTTATGTTTTTTATTTAAGTGTTAGAATTTAGGGTTTATGATTTTAGGAATTATGGTATAGGATTTTAGGGTTTAAGATATATGGTTTAAGATTTTAGAATTTAGGGTTTAGGATTTACGACATAAAGTTTATGTTTTAGTATTATGATTTATATTTTAGAATTTATGATATAAAATAAACAAATTTAACCTAGATGATGTATAGAGGGGAACATAGAAGAGAGTAGAGCTAGGATTTGATCTCATCAATAACAACCATTTTTTAGAGTCTTTTAATCTTAATCAGTAAGAATGATATTTTATAAATACGAGATTATGAGTTTAATTTACTAAATGTCTTTTATAAACTAAAAACATATCATGTCCCAAGATAATTGACATGATTAGAAGAAGAATTAAGGAAGAATAGATAAAAGAGAAGAGAAAAACAAAGAAAGAAGGGATACATAGGAGAGATAGGAGACAGGAAAGAGAGATTAAAAGATTAAAAAAAAAAAGGTATTTTGATATTCATAAGATTTTCATACATCATATCATCTATTTATACTAAATCCCATATATAATGTATGAAAATCTTATCAATGGATAATATCAAAATACCCCTTTTCCTTTTATCTCTTAATTTCTCGTTCGTGTCTCCTATCTCTCCCGTGTATCTCTTATCTCTTAATTGTTATAAAACTTCAATAATTTATTACGTAATAGTATTGTGAAGTGACATATGATAAAAATAGAATGAGTAAAATAGCAAACAAAATGAACACATAAATTAAAAGCAGTGATAAGTCGCGCGAACAGATACTAACAGCTAGCTTGATGAATGATAAAATATAAATGATGATCATCAGAAGAAGAACAGCAAATTAAATTAAAGAGTGGGTGGTAGGGGAGAAGGATAACAGAGATTGCATTGAATGGCGTTTGCAGGTCTTCAGCATCGACGCGTGAATCTGGTTGCCTGCAATAATCTACAGTATATCCATGGATCAGATCCCAAACAAAATTTCCATTGCACCACTGCACAAGCTTCATAACATTTATTTAGGTCACTTGCTTTGTTTTTTTTCATTCAATATATAATTTTTCCATTTGTTATATATGAAAAGTATATTTATGTTCTTGGGTGATCCAAGTTGGGTTTGATATTCAACTAAATTTGTACATTTAAAAAAATATTAATATAAATAATTGAAAACTCTATATATGCATGGTTTTGTGTAAGAAATGTAAAAGTGGGTAGAATGATGATATATTTATTCATGTTTGTGATTTAATCTATAGAAATAAAACTAACATATGTTAATTTCAATTTTATTAAATATTAACAAAAACTAATACTGTAAATTATAAGTTTAATCTCTTGACACATATTGCGATAAGGTTTTTGTACGATTAGAATTGAAAGTATATATGCGGATTTGTATATAAAAATGAAAAATAAATTAGGAATTTCATACAAATGAATGTATAAGAAAACGTATAAGTTTATATTTAAGTAACGAGAAAGTTAATTATATATAATTAATTAAAAGGGATATATGGTTAAATTATACCACATATTCATTTCAAATATTTTATATAAATTACCACTTTTACATCATGAATTAGATATTACCAATTATGTTCAATTGTATGTTATACCAATTACATAAGAAGTAATGTAACTAATAAGGTAAAAGTGTAGTATAAATGATTTTATTTACAAATAACAAGAAATTAATAAGGCAAAAAGATATAAATAATATTTGAGATGATACTATCAATATATTTAAGGTAAAAAAATAAATAGATAATAAATGGAATCTGTAAATATCAAAATGAGATAAGGATAAAATTATAATTGTACTTTGATATTTGTCTATATGACATAGCTCACAGACTGTCACGTAGAAGAAATAATTAGGGCTTTAGTACAATGGATGGATAATCAAATATGTCACATGTTACAATTTACAACTAATGAAGGGCGTTAATAAGGCCATAGATTTTGAGTGTATGCATGTTATGTTTCATGCCTAACAAACTATACAAAATGAACAACAACAACATCCCAGTGTGTCCCGTATATAGGCTAGGGTTTGGAGAATCAGGGTGTATGCATTCTTTTCCCGAATAAGTTGAGAAGATGTTTTAAAAAAATCCATGGAGAGTAAAGACGATAAATAGAAACTCAATACTAAATCAAGCACACAAAACACAGAAAAAATGAAGAGAACAACATAAAGCAAACACACAATTAACAATAAACCCGACCTAAAGCCCCTAATTAAACTAAACCACCACCAATTTAGCTTAACACCCTGGAATCCTACCCCTAAAGACTGGTCAAACCATATTAGGCATTCGCTACACGAATCTTCACCCTTCACAGGGCCCTATCTCGGGCCATGTCTTTTGAGAGATGAAAGAGGATGAGGTCTTGTCTACTAACTTCCGACCAACTCTTTTTTGGCCTTCCTCTGCCCCGCCTAAAATGACCGAGTACCAACCCCTCACACCTTCGTACAATAGCGTTTGGTTATATTAGAATAGATATAATTTGTGAAATATTATCTTTCCTTATCTAAAGATATTGAGCCAAACGATAGCAATAAGAGGTTTCCCTCTATGCAAGGCATATAAATTGTAATTGATCTCAATGAAGCATATGAAATTAGTTGAACCCAAATATTGTGTTATATGGTATCATAGGCTTCTTGCTCAAACCTCCCATTAAACCCCAAATGTTAAACACAAACCCAAACAACAAACTAAACACAGCCCAAAGTTGACTATGGCAATAGATGGTGATGTGACTGCGACTGGAAAGAATGTGGCTTCACCATACGATCTCAATTCCAACGACAGTCTGTAAGGCTCGAGGCCTTAGAAGCGACATCTCATGTCAATCTGGAGATTTCCCATAAGGTCACCCATTCTGATAACACTCCCTCTCTAGCACGCTTAAGTTTAGAGTTTTTTGTCCTTACTTAAACCCTAAAAGGAAGAACTCTTGTTGACATGTGAAGAACTATAATCCTTATAAAGGATTACAAATTTGGGGTGTTATAATCACCCCCACTTAAACTCTTGATGACCTCGTTAAGGCCCAAAGACCATCCTTTAAGTCGAGCGACTGTACATCGGATCAAGCCCACTCTTAATCAGAATCGACTCAAATACCATTTATAAGGTCCGAGGCCTTAAAAGCGCATGCGGATGCGGGTAGTAAAAGAAGAAAATGGCAACCTAAACTAAGAAGGAAGAAGATGTAGAATATTATACTTTACCAAATTACTCTTTTTTATTTTTAATTATATTAATTACAATAAGTGTAGACTTAATCTTATGTCCATTGTCTCTTAATTTAATGATATATTCTAGTAACTTATGCGGTTTACCGAAATTTGATGCTGGAATTTTCTGAATTTCAACTCATATGGTTTGCTGTATTGGACGTGAATTTTACTACTGCTACAACTTTGGTATTGACAGGATTCTTATTGGCTGGTTTAGTACTGAATCTTGTTTTAATAACTTATTCATGAAGGTTATTGGGCCTGCAGCAAAGTGGACTGCCCTCCATTACCGCTTTGGGCACGCACCCACCACCTAGAAGGGAAAAAAAAGTGTGACTACGTAGGATCACTCTAAATACATAGGTATCAAAAGTCGGGCTTATTACATAACCAAAGCCCAAACGTTAAAGACTAATGCTGGCCCAATCTTCTTCAAGTCTTTTGTGAAATCGGCCCAAGCTTCTAATTAAACCCGACTTGTATAGCCCTTTCTCAAACCTTGTACTCTAGATTTTTTCTCTCAACTTTGACTTTATCGACCTAATTAATAGGAATAAAACACTCCTTCACATATCTTTGAATTAAGGTTCTAAGATCACTCATTATATGAGTTAAGTCCCTTAAACATGTTTCATGTGGTTGATTAAGCTCCGTTTCAACATGAATTGAAATAGGAGTATCTAAAGTGTGAGCTTTTTAGAAACTTAGAATTAATAATAAGAAAACCATGCTAATTTATATTTGTCTGAGCAATTTAGGGATATGAAACCCACTTGAATTCAAACCTTGAAGGATGTGTTTCCCATGCCTCTTGTAAAAGAGGGGTTTTAATTCCATTCCAAAGCAAAGAGAGTTGGTGAGAAGGTGGTTCATGGGTTGTATTAGGGTGCGTTTGGATTCTCAAAATGATGCATTAAATGCATTATCTTGCATTAAATTGATAATTTAATATAATTTATTGTAAGATAATACATTTTAATGTATTATTTCAGGTAATCCAAACGAACTCTTAATGATGAGTATAAAAGACCTTAAGTGATTTCCAAAAATACTACCAAATGCTCATTATTATTTATCAAGATAATTCCAATATATTATACATAGTATTAGGTTATGGTGAAACTATAAGTTACACTAAATGTAGGTTAACAAAACCCTAGCTAAGAGTTTTTTTTATATACTCTACGAAATGGAACCAGATTAAAAAACCAGGCGAAAAAACCGCGCACTCCACATTTTTGAACCTCGTACTCCATCTTGGGCGGCACCTAGTGCAGCCCAGGAAATCCGGTTTTCTTGGGCTGCACTAGGTGCCGTCCAAGATGGGTTCATTTTTGTTTTTATAAAAATTATGATTAAATTTGATTTATAAAAAATCCGGTTCAGTGAACCGTTTTTTTGTGGGAAAAAGGGTTTCTGGGCGGCACGAATTGTCGTCCAGAAAACCGGTTCACTGAAACCGGTTTCTGGACGACACTAGGTGCAGTCCAGGGAGTGTACGATTGAAATTTAACGGTCAATTTGGACTGCACATAGTGCCGCCCAGAATTATCCCGTTTTAGTCTAAACGGTCTTGTGGACGGCTATATATATGGGATATGTAATAGTAGTTGTACCACTATTGAAATACAGCGAAAAAAATTTCAAACCCATTGTAATTTTCCGGCTATATTTATGTCGTCGTCAAGCAATCCTTGTTGGAGGGGGCTGTCGGAGTCGTCTTCGAGCGCGCCCACGCCTCTAGATGATGAAGTTGATTTTCAGTCGCCGATTTCTCCTCAGTACTTCAGGATACGTAATATTTTTTATTTTTTACAGTATAAAGTGATTAGATATTAACTGTACATATAATATTTAGATAAATGTAGAAATAAAATGATTGTTTTTTCATAATAAATGTAAATACTAATTAGTCTTTGAAATGATTGTGTTTTCATAATAAACTATATGCATGTATGTATAATGTCTAGAAATAACATAGATTTATGTATGTATAATGTTTAGAAATAACATAGATTTATGTATGTATGCATTTTAGAAATAATGCTTAAATTAGATTAATTTGTATAAATTTAATTATTAATTAGTCTCTAATGTACTAATTTTTGTATATAAATAGTGTGATTCTAGTGATGATGAATTTATAGCAATCGACTTCTCATCTCATTTTACTACTAATGAGATATTTTCGAGTATGGAGGGTTTGAGGGAGTGGGTGCAAAAGGTCGGTTTTAGTCTTTTTATGGTGATCACTACTAAATCATCAAAGCCTAGAAGGATTATATTTCATTGTGAGAGATTTGGGTTACCTAGGTCCGACAAGAAAAAGAAGTTAGTCAATGGTAAAAAGGTCAGCCCGATACGAGTGAATAAAGCTAGGTCAAAGAAGAAGGGTTGTCCCTTTTTGTTGCATGGTATTTTTAGGGAAGGAAATAAATCATATGCCATAACCATATGCTTTCGACCACCTTGATTGGCCATACATTTGCTTCCCGACTTACGAAGGAGCAACGTAGAAAAGTGATGATTGATACTGCGGCGGGTGCAAGACCCAAAGTTATTTCTACACAGATTATGAATGAATATATGGGTTCAACGGTATCGAGGAGGCAAGTGTACACTGTTAGGGCTAAGGAGAGGTTGAAATTCCTGGGCAATCTGAATGTGACACAATGATCGTTGGGGTTTTTGAAGGACAAAGGCTATTTGTTGGACACCGCTACTAAAACGAGGGCAGATGGGAAGGAGGTATTGTCGCGCCTGTTTGTTTCTCATCCAGACGCTCGACATTTGTTGTGTATGTTCCCTAATGTCGTCATCATGGATTCGACGTACAAAACCAACAGGTAAACTCTACTCGTTTTAGTATTATGAGTAGATAATGGTATTTTGGGCGGGTTTGAAGTATGTTTTGTGTTGCATTTATAGGTACGGTATGCCACTATTCTAGATTGTTGGGTTTACTTGCACCAACTTCACATATTGCATCGCTCTGGTGTTCATGGAAAGAGAGACGACAAGCCACTATGCATGAGCATTGACACGATTGAAGTGGTTGTTCGGGAGGGAAAGTCTCGTATGCATGATGTATGATCGAGGGCTAGGACTGATCAAGGCCGCCGATAAGGTGTTTTCGAAGGTTCGACATCATTTGTGTCAGGTCCATATAGACCGTAATGTGAAGGCATATGCTAAGTCGATGAAGATTGACGAGAAGAAATTCTCGGGAAGTGTTCGTCGAGTGATGAGGTCGCACACAAAGGAGGAGTATGGAGATCGACTTGCTCACTTTAAGGAGACATGGAATAAAGGTCTTGTGAATTATGTCGAGAAAACTTGGTTTAATCTCCATAAGGAAAAACTAGTTGCGGCATGGTGCGATGATGTTCTCCATTTTGCCACAAGAACATCAAACAAGTAACTTTCATACAAACATTTGCAATCAAACTGGGTTTTAAAATTCATTTAGTAAAACGTAAACGATTGTATTATTTTTAGGGTTGAGGGTCAGCACTCTATGCTTAAGGATATGATTGAGACATCCGTTGGAGGGTTCGACACAATTGTGCAACACATCGACAACATGTTTGTTGATCAACATTGAAAGATCCGTTTTGAGATGACCAAGAACTGCACTGCCTTTCCCATGGAGATAGTAAATGGCCCTGAGTAGGTTAAGGTCTTCTTCAAGCGTATCCTTGAAAAGTGCTCTAAGAAATGCTTGAGAATATTGTATGCCCAAGCTGTGTTAGCAAAGGAGGGGAAAATTGGGGACAAATGTGATGATTTTTGGTGGAAATCCACACTAGGACAACCTTGACCACATACAATTAAGGTCTATGTGGAGACGGGTTACCCGTTGGTGCCTGAAGAAGTTGATAATTTCTGGAAGCAAATCAGATGGGAAGGGGTGGTTGCTAAGGATCTTGATGTCGATGATGGTGTTGCAATCACAGCGGATAATGTCACGGTGCAGGACTTCTTTGAAGAGTTCTTTTGTGGGAAAGTTGATGGATTTAGGTTGAAGAAGATGGCGGAAAAGTGGCGTGAGATTGATGACCCTACATTGTGCCAGATTGAAGACCCGCCACTTGGTGAGACCAAGAAGGGGAGGCCTAGGATGAATGCGAGAAAGACCGGCACCAAGAGGAATATGGGTTGGGACAAGCATGTGGATGCGAAAAGTAAGAAGATGAAAGAGAAGCAGAATATGAAGGATATGGATGAGGAGCTGTGAGTGGAAGAGGAGGATGCGGCTGCAGAGAAAGAGACGACCAATGTGAAATCGTCCGTGGGATCAAAATCGTCTGTAGGATCGAAAGGATGTCCTTCTAGCGGAAGACCTCGCAGTGGAGTCTCAACAGCAAAGGCGAGTGTCACTAAACCTGCAAAGTACAGATCTGCTTCAAACAAGTCCAAATCCGCTTCAAACAAGTCGCTCAAGTATCTCAGCTTCAATTGGGGACATGAGAATATTGACATTTTCATGCTCGCATACATTTCTAGTGTACAAAGTGTCAAAGGCGATGGTCATTGCGGGTATCGTTCCCTTGCCGTTTTACTAGGTCGCCAAGAAGAGGACTACGTTGATGTCCGGTTAGAGCTTTCGAAGCACCTCCAGACACATCGAGCCAACTACATAGCGCTGCTTGGGGAGGATGAGTTGACGGTGGAAGTATTTGTTAGGAAATTGAATTATATTGCTTCACCGTGCACAAGGAACTTCTGGTGTATAATGCCTATTACAAGTTTGGTGTTTGCCACGGAACACCAAGTGGCGGTTGTTGTCTTATCATGGTTTGGACCGCACACATGTCTTCCATTGTGCCCCCCCCGGGTGCTGAGCCTCCGACAAAGGTTTATGCGATAGCATATGTAGGCAAGAGAGACCATTACGTACCGGTACGTGGAGCACTACTCCTCTGGTATTTACTTATTCTTTCATAAATTGTTATAATTTTATTGTTTATGTTTACATATTTGGCTTGTTGATGATCGTTGTCCAATTCCACCGCCTCCGAGGCAGTGGTTCAGTTACAAGTACCCAAGTGTTGATGGATGGGATATTCATGAGCGCTTTAAGGATAGGTTCAAGAATTATGTAGAGGAGCGGGCGGAACAAGATCGACCCGACATACTTACCTAGGCTTTTTGGATTGTAATTGACTCTATCTATGTCATTGTATTTCGATTTGCTTAGTTTGATTGAGATTGACCGTATATTGTATTTATAATCGTTTGTTTTGATTCGATTTGTTGTTGATTCGGGAAAATGCAATACGAGACAATAATATTACTTGGGAATCATTAACAAATACACGCACACATAAACGTTAAAGCGTACACTAGTTGAACATGAATCATAAAAAGCTTTCTAATTCTCATCAGAATCGGTCTCCCCGCCATCCTCAGAGCTACCGTCGTCCACCTCAGATTTTGGATCTTCTAAAAGACTCGGGATATGACGTTTCGGGTGTGCAGCTTCGGTGTAAAGGGTGACTGGAACACCAGGTCTGTAAAGAGCTATAATTTTAGCTACGTTATCCTCATCTACCACCTCACGGAGTCGGGGAGGATCCACACCCGGTGGAAAGTAAAAAATCCAACCAAGGTGAACCCCGGTGATTGGATTATAAAATAACGCCATGAACAAGTAACCCAATGATAACCCCCCCCCCCCCCCTCTCCAGGCGAGACATCCCCCATATGCAACATGCGGACCTCGCCACCTTCGTAGCCATGGAAAAACATGTCCATCCCACTTCGTTGGCGTATCATTCGATTGTAGGTGATTCGTCCATTTTGGTAAACTTTGAGAACCAAAGGCGCCATTAGAACAAATAAAACACACGAGTAGGGATGGCAACGGGGCGGGGATTCCCCATTCTCCGTGGGGAATCCCCGCTATGGGGACGGGGAATTTAAACGGGGATGGGGATGGGGACGGGGGCGGGGGAAAATTTAAACCCCGAGCAGGGACGGGGAGCGGGACGGGGATAGAGGTCCCCACCCCGTTCCCCGCCCCGTCCCCGGTGGGGAAACCTGCGGGGATCCCCGCCGTATACAATATTTTTATAATTTTCTTAACCTTAAATCCTAAATTTTATATTGTTTAGTCCCTAAATCTTGTACCCTTTAGACGTTAAACCATAAATCTCAAATCATTTATACCCTAAATCGTAATAATATATAAATTTAGACTAAATTTTAAAAAATTATGTGTAGC
This sequence comes from Rheum nobile, assembly GCA_027886185.1. Lineage (NCBI taxonomy): Eukaryota > Viridiplantae > Streptophyta > Magnoliopsida > Caryophyllales > Polygonaceae > Rheum > Rheum nobile. Next base: position 4,014,551 of record WOAB01000056.1, read on the forward strand.
AAAACGGGGATGGGGATCCCCGACGGGGAGCGGGGCCCCGGCGGGGACGGGGGAAGATTTTGATCTCCGTTCGAGGACGGGGGAGGGGATGGGGACTAGGGCAAAAAACAGGGACGGGGACGGGAAAAGTACTCCCCGCCCCGAACCCGCCCCGTTGCCATCCCTACACACGAGAAGTTTGTGAGAAGTTATGGAGTGAGAATTGTGTGAATGAGTAGATGAGTTTGTTGTGTGTTTATAATGTGTTCATCACAGTTAAAAGTGGCAAAATATGACCGTTTTGGGAGGCACATAGTACAACACAGGGTGTTTTACTTGTGCTGCACCAGGTGCCGTCCAAAAGGGTACCTTTGGGTTGCACCTGGTGCCGTCCAAGAGGGTACCTGTGAGATGGGGCTGTTGGTTGAGTTTGTGTACCCCTTTGTGTTGCACTAGGTGCCGTCCAACATGGTGTTTTATAACGATATGATACAATCATATGTTATATAACCATAGGATATAATCATAGTATATAACGAAATTAGATATAATCATATGTTATATAACTATAGGATATAATCATATGTTATAACGAAATTAGATATAATCATATGTTATATAACTATAAGATATAAATAGGATATAATCATATGTTATATAACTATAGGATATAATCATATGTTATAACGAAATTAGATATAATAATATGTTATATAACTATAGGATATAATAAGGATACAATCATATGTTATATAACTATAGGATATAAATAGGATATAATCATATATTATATAACTATAGGATATAATCGTAGTATATAACGAAATTAGATATAATCATATGTTATATAACTATAGGATATAATCATATGTTATAACGAAATTAGATATAATCATATGTTATATAACTATAAGATATAAATAGGATATAATCATATGTTATATAACTATAGGATATAATCATATGTTATAACGAAATTAGATATAATAATATGTTATATAACTATAGGATATAAATAGGATACAATCATATGTTATATAACTATAGGATATAAATAGGATATAATCATATATTATATAACTATAGGATATAATCGTAGTATATAACGAAATTAGATATAATCATATGTTATATAACTATAGGATATAAATAGGATATAATCATATGATATATAACTATAGGATATAAATAGGATATAATCATATGTTATAACGAAATTAGATATAATCATATGTTATATAACTATAGGATGTAAATAGGATACAATCATATGATATATAACTATAGGATATAAATAGGATATAATCATATGTTATATAACTATAGGATATAATCATATGTTATAACGAAATTAGATATAATCATATGTTATATAACCATAGGATATAAATAGGATACAATCATATGTTATATAACTATAGGATATAAATAGGATATAATCATATGTTATATAACTATAGGATATAATCGTAGTATATAACGAAATTAGATATAATCATATGTTATATAACTATAGGATATAAATAGGATACAATCATACGATATATAACTATATGATATAATCATATGTTATATAACTATAGAATATAAATAGGATACAATCATATAACCATTTGTGCTGCACCAGGTGTCATCCAAAAGGGTTATTTGGGCTGCACCAGGTGCCGTCCAAATGTGTGAGAGGTGTTATGTGTGGGCTGCACCAGGTGTCGTCCAGATGTGTGAGATGTGTTATGTGTGGGCTGCACCAGGTGCCGTCCAAAAGGGTTATTTGGGTTGCACCTGGTGCCGTCCAAAATGCCTATAAATACCATAACCAAATTCATTCTCTTCCACACCCAAGGAGCCATTCAAGTTCGGTGGTGGAGAAAACCCGAGCTCAAGATCAGCAAATTTCATTCTCGGTAACATTATTCATCTTTTTTTGGCTTTATTTATTTTTTCAGAGTGTATACATTGTGATTAAAAAAAATATTATTTCAGATCCAAGAAATCAAGATCGTGGGGTAGTATGGCTTCGTCGTCCAGCACGTCCAACACTGCATTGGCTCTGGGTTCAATGTACCAATGCAATTTCCCGGTCGTTTTGTACACTTGCGACAAGCCCATTCACTATAAAAGAAGGTACCTCGCATGCAAGGATTATATCCCAATGGAGCGGGATGGGGAGATGAGAGGTTGTCGTACCTTCAAGTGGGTTGATCCACTATACGACGACAATGTTGCCAAGATTATTAGAGAATTGGTGCGGGAAAGAGATGAGCTTAAAAAGTTGTGCGACACCCTTTCAGATTCAAACTGGAAGTTAAGGAGGAAGATATATTATCGGGGTTATGATATAACAAAATAAGTTATAACCATGTTTTTTTTATTAGATAAGTCTTCAATTGTATGAATAATGTTATTATTACAGCATTGAGTTGGTGTCATTGCCTTGTGGCCATTATGCTCTTGACCGCCTCAAGAATTCTAAAGAAGGATGAGCATTCGATGACCAGGTCGAACATGCTAATCTGCTCCTTTTCCTAGCTATAGCACAGAAATACTTGGAATATCCAAATTTCAGAATTTGTAGATTTCAAGTATTTCTGTGTTATAGCTGAGAAAAGGAGTAGATCAACATGTTCGACCTTGTCATCGAATGCTCATCCTTCTTTAGAATTCTTGAGGCGGTCAAGAGCATAATGGCCACAAGGCAATGACACCAACTCAATGTTGTAATAATAACATTATTGTTGTTAGTTTTTTATTAAATAAGTCTTCAAATGTATGAATAATGTTATTGTTACATCATTGAGTTGGAGTCATTGTCTGGTGACCATTATCTCGTTCACCGCCTCAAGAATCCTAAAGGAGGGTGAGCCTACAATGATCAAGTTGAACCCGTCGAACTTTCTGATTTGCCCCTTTTTCTGGCAGCGGCACAAAAATACTTGAAATCCACAAACCTCCTTTCAGTACCATATAAGGCTCCTTATATGATACTGAACCGGGGTTTGTGGAATTCAAGTATTTATGTGCCGCTGCCAGAAGAAGGGGAAAATCAGAAGGTTCGACGGGTTCGACTTGGTCATTGTAGGCTCACCCTCCTTTAGGATTCTTCATTCGGTCAACGGGATAATCCGCACAACGCAATAACACCAACTCAATCCTGTAGTTATTTGGATGTAATCGTGTGGATTTGTAATGTTGTATTGTATTCTATGGTTTTAATGAAGTAATCTGTTATCGATTTTGGACAGAAATAACAGAACAAAAATCTACAAAAAGCAATATTGTATAAACAAAGAAGTCATAGTACTAATTTATACTTTGCAAATGTCACTAGAAAAGTCACTGCAACATCAGCAAATCAGCAAGTTTGGTGTCTGTTATACTTACGTAAGGTTGCAAATGTATAAAAACACTATGTGACCATTATCATGCAGCATATAAAACAAAAATGAACGAGCTGGATGACACATAAAGCCGCCCAATAAAAAGTTTCGGATGCACCTGTTGCCGCCCAGAACTCATATATTAAAAAATTTCGGTTGCACCATGTGTCGCCCATAATAGTCAAATTTGTCACAAACGGTCATATGAAATGGCTATAAATACAAACCTCATTTTGTTGCCCGTCCTTCATATGGCTATAAAAAGAAACCTCGTATTACCCTCTATGTCATCACCAAGTCCAAGCCGTTATATTACTTACCGCCACGCTATGCCTTTGAAAATCTATCGGGGCAGACAATTGGTCCGGGTTGACGGGGCCCAAGAGGTGGGCTATTCACACCGTTATGAAGGGGGGACCGTAGAGGTGAAAGAAGACATCGTTACCGCTGGGTTAGAGTCCTTAGAGTTCGTGAAGTTGATTGTTGGAGAGGAGTGGCCCGCTGTGAGAAGGGTCTTTTATTACCCGTACTCCGCCACATTACCTCGTGTGAGTAGAGGCCGAAGACATAGCAGCGATAAATTACCTTACCAATCGTGAGGAGGTTTATTTGTACGTGGTCGGCGACATTGTCTTTCGCATGGAGTAGGACCTTCACGACTCCTTGTATGAATGTTGTTTCTAATGTTGTACTATTTATTAATTTTTAGAATGTTTATGTGTTTTTTTATTCCGAATGTTGGATTGTATTCTATGGTTTTAATGAAGTAATTTATTATCGATTTGTTGTAGAAATAACCGAACGAAAATCTAAAAAAACCAATATGGATGAACAAAGAAGTCAAACTAGAAATAAATGTTTTACAAAAGTCACTACAAAAGTCACTCCTCAACATCTAAACTCTCAGAATCACTACCCAAGGACACACCTAAACCCGAATCCACGCTCGGTGCCCAATCTGGAGGATCCGCCGGCATAGGTTGAGACGCTGCATGTTGAGCTGCTGCACGCTCTTCTGCCATCCTAGATGATTCGGCCTTCTCTCTATCAATTATAGAATGCACATGCTGCCAACGCGCTCGTGTCTCGGCTGCACTTGAAGACTCGGCTGTACTAGAGGAATGGGAAGACATCTGTGATGCCCGTATAAGCGGAGGAGCTACAGGGATGACGTCGCTGGCAAGTATGTCATATATATGTTGCCAGTGTCGCAAATCGCCACCACCTGCCTCTATAATGTCCTGAAGAAACGCCTTGCCCATCGCCACACGCTGCAAATGAAAACAAACATTTTAAATACATGGATTTCCCTAAAATAATTATTATGAAAAAAATGGGACAAGAAACATACCCTTTGCAAGTTGATAGCCGGAGGTGGGCCTCTACAAATACGAGGCTGGACTGGCGCATGCAGACTCACATAAGGATGCGACACCTGTAGATACTAGTCCAGGTACGCGTCGTCGACATCCCAAGCCATTGTGGCAGGAGGACTCGTCAAGATGTAGGGGCAAAGATGATGCTCAAGATGGTCCCACCTGTGTCAATACGGGTCAAAGTACAATTGGTATCGATTCGTCCCCCTAAAATCACGAGGACGCACTGCAACCCGAGGCTCTATGATATCGAGGGGCCTGCTCTGTCGATAACCGAACTGTCGGGTAAGCCTATCCGGCATGTAGGGATCGTCTATACCGAGAAAAAGAATAGTCCCTCGATACGTGGAGGCCCTATGAGCACCTCGGAAATCAAGACCCTCATACGACATCCACTGTATCTGCACGCTCTTCTGCCATCCTAGATGATTCGGCCTTCTCTCTATCAATTATAGAATGCACATGCTGCCAACGCGCTCGTGTCTCGGCTGCACTAGAAGACTCGGCTGCACTAGAGGAATGGGAAGACATCTGTGATGCCCGTACAAGCGGAGGAGCTACAGGGATGACGTCGCTGGCAAGTATGTCATATATATGTTGCCAGTGTCGCAAATCGCCACCACCTGCCTCTATAATGTCCTGAAGAAACGCCTTGCCCATCGCCACACGCTGCAAATGAAAACAAACATTTTAAATACATGGATTTCCCTAAAATAATTATTATGAAAAAAATGGGACAAGAAACATACCCTTTGCAAGTTGATAGCCGGAGGTGGGCCTCTACAAATACGAGGATGGACTGGCGCATGCAGACTCACATAAGGATGCGACACCTGTAGATACTAGTCCAGGTACGCGTCGTCGACATCCCAAGCCATTGTGGCAGGAGGACTCGTCAAGATGTAGGGGCAAAGATGATGCTCAAGATGGTCCCACCTGTGTTAATACGGGTCAAAGTACAATTGGTACCGCTTCGTCCCCCTAAAATCATGAGGACGCATTGCAACCCGAGGCTCTATGATATCGAGGGGCCTGCTCTGTCGATAACCGAACTGTCGGGTAAGCCTATCCGGCATGTAGGGATCGTCTACGCCGATAAAACGAATAGTCCCTCGATACGTGGAGGCCCTATGAGCACCTCGGAAATCAAGACCCTCATACGACATCCACTGTATCTGCAATTAATATAAAAATACAAAACATATATTAATTCATTAAGCCTATCTTATAGTATATTAAAATGGAATAAGAATACGTACATCCTCTGGCCTATACTCGTCAAGTATCCGTCTATAGTGTAACTGGTTGCGACTTAAACGGACATGGGTCCGGCCAACGCAATATCGTGCAACGCATCGAAGGTCGTCGTCCGCACCTTCCTTGAGGTTAGGGTTGCCCAGGAAGTATACAAAGTATGTCCAAATCCAAACCTGCGTATAGAGGAAGAAAGACATTAAATATAATGGTGATGTCACCTCAAATCCCTCAATCGGCAGCCCTAGAATCATCATAACGTCATGTAGCGTAGGACCTATCTCGCCGAAGGGAAAGTGGAAGGTTTTCATCTCTGGATGCCATCGCTCGACGAACACTGAAATGAGGGTGTGATCAGCATTGCCGAACTGAAAATCAAGCAAACCGGTCAACCCCGTCTGCTGAGCAATCCAAAACCAGGAACCCTCCTCAGGGACCCCTATGGGAATACGATCCCTCCAAAACGCAAACTGTGTAGGGCGTGTCTGAACCCTCAAACTCCTAACAACGTCCTCTGGAGGGTCCAGTAACGCCCTCCTCCATATCAGCTCCGCAATGTGCGTATCAAAGTTCCTCAACACAGGAGGATACTGCTGAGCTGGCTCAGGCGGAGGTGGGACCTACTAAGGAGGCTCCTCCTGAGGTGGTTACTGTTGTGGTGGATCCTGCTCTGGTAGGCCGGTAGTAAAGTCCGGATCCTCCGAGATAGTAGAAGGGCCGGTAGTAAAGTTTGGATCCTCAGTAGCTGTAGTGGTAAGGGCATCCTCCATAACCACGTCCTCATCTGAACGGACGGGACCAACATCGTCCTCACTAAGCACCTCCGTCTCCTGCGATATACCCACAACCCTCCTCTTGCGAGCAGACGCAGTAGTAGGGCGACTGTCTCGATCCGACCGTTTGATTTTACCCAATACATCCTATTTTACGACAAGAAATATAACTATTTTCATTTTACTATTATTAAATATATTTATAATAACTTTTAGTTACATATACCTTAGCAATTGTTAAAGAAAATTATTTTCTTTATAAAATCAATATATTAAATATTTTCATTACGACAACCTACGCAATATAAATCTAAACAACTATTATAAATAAATTACTAATCGTTTTATTATACATAACATTTAATCTTATTTAACAATAAAATTGAGCCTATTACCTATAATGTCATTTTTAATTATGATTAAATACAACAAAAACTAAGTATAAAAGCCTACAATTACAGTAAAAAATTTATTAAATAAATTACATTTAACAAATTAAAACTAATGAGAAAACATACCTTTTCGGTCGGCCTCCGTTCATATTTCCGCTTTTGACGAACATGATTTCCCGCCAACTCATCCACCGCCTCCATAGCAACCGCTAAATCCACGTCGAAAGCATTGTCCGCCCCGATATCCACCTCCTCGGTCCTAGCCGACAATCTATCCTCCTCGTCGCCGGCAACCTCCTCGCCCGAAACGACCCCGCCGCCACTGGCCCCGCCGGAAGCCTCTACGTTCGCCGGCAATCTGGGCGGCACCTCGTGCAGCCCAGAACCCTCCTCGTCCCCGGATCTGGGCGGCACCTCGTGCAGCCCAGAACCCTCCTCCTCCGCCCCGGCGAGTCTCCTCCACCCCGACGAATCTCCTCCGCCCCGCCAACAAAACCACGCTGGAAAGCCTCCGCTGAATTCGCCATCGACTCGAGTGGATCAGCGCCGCCGAGATCTCCCGCCGCCGCCATCTCTCTCTCCTCCCTTTCAACCTCCTCCCATATCCCATCCCGCAGTAGCTCGTCAATCGCTGCCATCTCGCCGGAATCCGCCGTCTAAACACTCTCTTTTGTTGAAACCAAATTTTCCGGGAAGACGATTGGGGAAGACGATCTCTCGGAGAAGACGATCTCGGCGGCAATAAATACCGCCGAGATCATTTTTTTTATAAATGTTACATCTAGGCGGCAATAGGTGCCGCCCAAGTTCAAATTTTGAACACCATTTGGGCGGCAATTATTCCCGTCCATGTTCAAAATTTAAACATTATTTGGGCGGTAATAATTGCCGCCCATAGTTAAACCGAGTTGAAAAAAAATTTAATTTTTTTTAAAAATAATTAGGGGTGTCAATCGGGCGGGTCGGGTCATTTCGGATTCGGGTTAGTTCGGATTCGGGCCAATGTCCAATATTATAACAAGTCGGACCATATCGGGTCGGGTCAAGTTGGATCGGATATTCATTTATCGGGTGAGATCGGGTATTCGGATCAATTTCGGTCGGGTTAATTTGGATTTCGGTCAAACTTAGGGCTGTCAATCGGGCTAATCGGATCGGTTTCGGGTCGGGTCATTTTGGTTTCGGATTAATTCGGATCTCGGCTAATGACGTATTCACGTGTATTTTGACAGCTCAATCCAATTCGGGTCCATTGTTCATTTTATCGGGAGAAGTCAGATATTTGAGTCAATTTCGATGGGCTATTTCGGATTATGGCCGAATTAGATTTTGTGTAAATCATATTTCGGTTGAGTCGGAATTCATTTGAATATGAGTTCGAATGAATAAGATTTCGTTTAAGTATGATCTCAAAAGAATCGCATTTCGTATAAATCGAATTGTGGTTGAAATGTATTTTGATGGAACCGGTTTTCGATTGAAGGCAAACATAATTACAATAAATATATATATTCACTATAAAATCTCATATCATTGAAGTTCTATATTTAAGATTGGGTTTTGGTAAGGATGATTTTTACGGTAAATAGTGAGGATAAACCTAGACCTTTGACTTTATGATTTAAACGATAAGGAAAGTTTAGGATCAGGTGGCATTAATTTTTTCTATGATTTCGGGCTATTGAGTTTTGGTTTTCATGTGATTTCGAATCGGTCAACTTTGGGTTTTCGGGTGATTTCGGATCGGACAACTTCGGGTTTTCGGGTGATTTCGGATCGGGTAACTTCGTATTTTCGGGTGATTTCGGATCGAGTTTTCGGGTGATTTCGAGTCGGGTGACTTCAGGTACCGGGTTGATAATGGGCTAGTCCGTTCGGGTTATTTTTTGGGTTCGGGCTAGTCGGTTTGGGTCGGGTCGGGTTCAGATATACAATTTTTTAATTCTTTTCGGATACCGAACGGGTTCGGTTTCGAGCGGATCATTCGGATCGGGTCAAGTTTTGACAGCCCTAAAAATAATATGAAACTCCTAAACCGGGTTCGATAAAAAAATAAATAAATTTGGGCGGCAATACGTGCAACCCAACTTCTGAACCGAGTTTTCGAAAACCCGTTTGTCTGTGCTGCACATAGTACTGTCCAAGACTCAGACCGGATTTTTGGGGGCTTTTCTGGGCGGCAACATGTGCCGCCCAAAATAGAGTGCGAGGTATAAAATTTTGGAGTGCGCGGTTTGTCGCCGAAAAACAATACATACGTATGCCTAATTGCCTACAAGTAGTGCACCTATACATGCAAGTGGTAGATTACGTACGTACGTGCATGCTTTTTTCATTTCTTACACCTACACGCTACCAAACACTACAAAAATCAAAACTATTTAACAAGCTCCATGCATGCGAGCTGATCAAACAGATCTAGGTACCAATATTGCCATATTATAGTTCTCTCTCTCTATATATATGAATGTAGCATCAACATGCTTGGAAGATCAGTGTTACGTACGTTATAATGAAGATGAACCAAACTAATTTGGCGTTCGTAGTACTTATACTTTTGGCAATTGCACTATGCAACAAGTTTAATCATACAAATGCACAAGCTCCACCGCTCGTTTCAGCCATCGTTTTATTTGGGGATTCGATTATAGACGTTGGCAACAATAACTTGTTGCCTACTTTGTTCAAGGCGGATTACTTGCCTTATGGAAGAGATTTTGGTGACCATGCCCCCACCGGTAGGTTTTGCAACGGCAAACTCGCCATCGATATTATCGGTACGTACGTAGCATAATATTATGCACGCTTAATTACGTAGATTGATCATAACTAAAGATTTATTTGGATTACACTTTATCCGACATCAATTATAATACCAAAACTTGATATTGTAATGTCAAAAAGGACATTATAATACTAGATAATGCGTAATCTAAACAAATCCTAATACTCCCTATGTTTCATGGTCTAAAACTTATCACCTCACTATTGTGAGAATATAACTTCAAACAAGTTGGTAATAATACAAACCTGACTAGTATCTAAATTTGGTGGGTAACTGCATCTATTGTCAATTAGTTTTAATCTTAAACCCACTTGTACGCGTGTTGTGCTCATATGGGCACAACCTTCGTGTTCATCGACCAATTGGACTTTAACCCAAGTGTTGGTTTAAGAAAATACTATCATTTTTTGGAAATACATGACGAAGTGTTTGAAGTACTATTGTTTATATTAATCAAATCTTCGTTTAGGATACGTTTGGATTATCATGAGAATGCATTATCTTATATTAAATTGATGATTTAATGTAATTTAATACAAAATAATGTATTATATCACGAAATCCAAACAAATCCTTAGACCATCCACAAATGAAGTTTTGTGGGTTTCTTAAGAGAAAATTAGGAAAAAAAAGAAATAAAACTTTAACTGATATTTTCAAAGTAAAGTTTCTTATTTTGCAGTAAAAGCTTCTACTTGAAGAAAATTTTCTATTAAAATAAGAAACTTCCATATGAAAAAATCCTACACATAATTATTTATTTATTTTCTAATTCTTTTTTAAGAATCCACAAAACCTCGTTTGTAAATGACCTTAATGTGTTCCCCTATGTCATTAGGCATGCCACATGTATTAATTTCCTTGTTAGAATGTAATAGGCGTGTTTTAGTCGATCTATTCATTATAACTACAGTCTACTTGTTATGATTATGCAGCTGAGTTCGTTGGATTTAATAACAGCTACCCACCGCCCTATCTGAGCCCAGACATATCCAATACACAACTTGCCAATGGTGTCAATTTCGCCTCAGCAGCATCTGGATATGATAATCACACTGCCATCTTCAACGTATGTTCCTCTCCTTTCAATCCACCTTACAAATACTTGTTCCATATATCAAGAACTTCACATTATGTATGATTCAAATCAAGCTACATAGTTCAATTTCATTGCTTTGTAGCACGCAATTTCTTTGCCACAACAGTTGGAGTACTACAAGGAGTACCAAGGAAGGCTTGCAAGCGCCGTGGGCATGGAAACCGCGAGGTCTATACGCAACGACACACTCTTCATAATCGGTGCTGGTACGAGCGATTTTGTGCTCAACTACTACATCAATCCTTTGGTAAACATTGTCCACACTCCTTCACAATACTCTACTTACCTTGTTGATATCTTCTCACGATTCATTAAGGTACGTGCGTACATTAACTATAACTCGTTACATCCACCTACTCTTGTATGTATGCGTACGTTAGTATTGATCGATTCGTTTGGATGATGTATTGTAGGATTTGTACCGATTAGGGGCGAGAAGAATTGGGGTAACGTCGCTACCTCCAATGGGTTGTTTGCCGTTAGTGATAACGTTGTTCGGGCTTGGCAAGCCAGAGTGCGTCGCGCAGAAGAACACTGATTCTCGGGAGTTTAACGTGAAGATGAACGAGACGATCACTCGGTTAAAGAGTCGGTTGCCTGGGCTTAAGATGGAGTTCTTCGACATTTACACTCCTCTCCATGATCTCGTTCAAAACCCTTCGGATAATGGTACAATAGTACTACCTAGTTAAACGGTTTCATACGGAAATGGATTGATCTAGATCTCCTATGATAAGGCAAGGGTGCATCGTGATAGGCATTCATATTAGAGCTCTCCATCGGTCCAAAACTGAACCGAAACCGAATTTCGGATTTTAGTGGACCGAAAACTGAACCGAATATGTTCGGTTCGGTTCGATTTGATTTTATTCAGTTCGGCTATAAATCGAAATAACCAAACATTTTGAAAATAGGTTCTTAAAACCGGTTTTAGTTCACCAAACCGAATTAAGGCCGAATTGAACATGACTGAATATGTTCGATTCGGTTTTATTCAATTCGGTTATAGACCGAAATAAGCAAACATTTTGAAAATAGTTTACTAAAACCGGTTTTAGTGCACCAAACCGAATTAGGGCCGAATTGAACCGAACCGAATAAGGATTTACTAGTTTATCTGAAATTATGAGATTTTTTATAATTTTAAAAATAAACGGTTCTGACCGAACCGAAACCGAACCAAAAACCGATTATTATTTTCATGCGAACCAAATCGAACATAATTGGTTCGGTCGGTTCGATTAAAAAAACGAAAACCGAACCCGGTGAACAACCGTAATTCATATTAACAATGCCTCAAACATATAGCAATGTATTGATTATTGGATCTAAGTTATGAGATGGAACTAACAAATCATGATCTAAGCAGTTTTTACATGATCTAAATGCAGGTTTTGTGGAAGCAAGAAGGGGATGTTGCGGGACAGGAACAATAGAGACCACATCAATCTTGTGCAATTCGAAATCGATAGGAACTTGCACGAACGCATCCGAGTACGTTTTCTGGGACAGTGTTCACCCTACGGAGACTACTAACCGCTATATCGCCAATACATTGCAAATCCAGGGCATGAACCTCATTTTTAACTAATTAACCATGCTTATTGCTAACCACTCCAGAGTTGAGGGTTAGTTGACAAGGGGTCAAAAAAGAATTATTGTGCTCTATTATGTATTGTGTTTTTGCAAGGTAAAAAGAACAAGTAAAATTAAGCTACCATTTGAAGCTCATGACATGCAGCCTCAATTTTATAATTAATTAATTCGTAATTCTTAGAGACATGCGAATTTCATGAATTACAAGTATCAATAGCTACCTTATTCCATGTAAAATAGAAAAAAAAATACTTGCAGCTGATGAGGTTGAGTAATGCTCAGCCCTGATGCTTGACAACGGTGACAGGGCAAGTTGCATTGTTCATAACATGGTTACTCACGCTCCCCATTAGCACTCTGCATTACGTCATAAACTAATTAATTAGTTTAAGGGGTCATATATACTTTGTTGTATTCTTAAGATTTCAATCGATCGGTGTCTTTTCAACTATATTTTCTGAAAATTCCGATGATACCCTTGGGATCTTCTGCTATAAGATATGCTACCAATAATGTCTTAAAACGTAAACATTATGTAGTGCTTGTTCAACTTACTTTGTAGTATGAAACAAAGTATGAAGTACTTGTTCGTCATTATGTAAAATACTAATATTTCACGCTATGAAAATAAAATACAATTGGTAGCATATATGGTAAGAGAAGATCCATGATGCTTGATTTTACAAATTCTGCTTTGTGGATAAAGTGTTTAATTAAATAAATAAGATTTGAATACTTTAGGTTGTCTTTCAAAAAGGTAAATTTGCAGAGGACTTTCCAATGAAACATGTGCATGATGAGAGTTGAAGATATTTAATTAATAATAAAAAATATAAATTGTTTACCTTTGGAGGCTGCCAAGTCCTCTGCTGCCCATAATCAAGCAATTCAATGGGATATTATCAATTGCTTCAATCAGCTTCTCGCGAGGATCTCCCCAGTAGATTTTCATGAGCACATCAATCTAATCAAAATAATCATATGTTTTTGAGTCTTGTTGATATATATTCATTAACATAGAAGGAATTGCAAGGTTATTTATATATATATATATATATAAGATCATACGAAAGTAAGTCCTACTGTGCAAATTTTGTTTAATCTCTGTACGATTAAATTCTGGTGGTTTTTAATAAAATAAAAGGAATATTTAGCAATTGTGAAAAAGAAAATATTCGAGAAAACTTAGTTGCATTACGAATGGCACATGCATTAGGTGTTACTCTGTTAGTCAGTGGCATTCATGAGGATTCATTTTTTATATTTTTGTCACAAGAGTGGCGTTAGTGAGTGACATTCACGTGACCTTTTTCTTTTCTTTTTTGATGAGTAAAGAATTAGACTGGTCTTAGCTGCGATGCGAAGATCAGCCTAGAGCATCCTTGCGGATGAGAATCCGAAGTTCTGAATCTATATTTAGGTTAGACACAAGTGGTGAAAAACTAAGTTTAGCAATGCGATCAGCAACACGGTTCACCTCCCGAAAAATGTGTCTATAACGAACTTCCTGGAAGGAATGAATGACTACAAGAATGTCAGCAACAACCATTTCAATCTCTCAGGGACAATCTCAGATGTCCTTAATATCATTTATAAGGCAAAGATTATCACCCTTAATTTGAAGTTTTTGAATGTTAAGGGTCTTGGCATGATTAATGCTATTTTTTAAGGCTAGTGTTTCAGTCATGAGAATGTTATTATACCCACTTCGTTTGTTTTCCATGTGGATTACTTCGACTTTGTCATTTCTAATAATGAACCCAGTACCAGCTTCATCATTGGCTAGTTTGGATCCATCAAAATTGATTTTGTAAAAGTTATGAATTGGTTTTTCCCATTTTAGGAATTTTAATTTCCTATTTTGTTGTGGTTTCCTCTTTATTTGGGGCAATGCATCAATATCGGAATTTATAGTGTTATTCCAGTTTTTAATTAGTGTGGTGATATATTGCGAGAGATCCTTAATTCTAATACTAGGATCAGAATTAAAGATGAGTTGATTTCTGTTAATCCAAAGTCCCCACCAAGTGGTAATGAGGCATATGAATTCTTGTTTGCTGAGGAGGGAGGTTAGTTCAACCAAAATGTCCCTTGTTTTTTTGTTAGTAGTGTCTAGGTTTCTGACTATGGTTTCAATTTTCGGATTTTGTTGTTTGATGTGTTTGAGCGTGAAGGAACATTGTGTGAGAAAGTGGATAAGGTCTTCGAGCGGGTTATCGCAGGAATCACAAGCAAGGGGAATAGGAACATGTTTCATGGCTAATCTTTGTTTGGTGGGTAGACCATCATGACAGATTTTCCAAATAAAGTTTTGTACATTTGGATAAGTGTCTAGTTTCCAAATCCAGGCCAGATTGTTATTGGAGGGTGTTTGTTGTTTAGTGATTAGTTCGAATGCCGATTTTGTAGTGAACCAGCCATTTCTGTTGGGGGCCGAATACAGTTGTCAGTCCAGAAATTAATGTTAGTGTTGATAGTTGTATGTGGTAGGGTGTTATTTCTAAGATTAATATCTGATATCCAGTTGTCAGTCCAGAAATTAATGGAGTTTCCATTTCCGACAAGCCATTGGAGGCCAGCATTGAATTCCTTTCTTTGTTTGAGTAGTTGTGACCATTGCCAAGAGTGATTTCCTTTTTTACTGTAATGGAGAATATTGATATTTTTCAGTGATGATTTTGACCCATATATTGTTTGGCTCAACCAGGATTTTTCATAGGAGTTTCATCTGTAATGCTTTGTTCATATCTTGTGTCTTTCTAATGCCATTACCTCCATTTTCTTTGTTTTTGTATATTTTATCTCAGCCTATTAAGGGTTTATAAGATTGATCCTTATTCCAGAAGAACGTTCTATTAAGAATATCAAGGTCTTTGTGGATGTAGGATGGTAGCATGAAGCTTTACATAATGTAATTTGGTTTAGCCGCCAAGTTAAATTTAATCAGGATTGCTCTACCTTCTTATGAGAGTGAATTTGCTTTCCATTTTATGAGTTGCTTAGTGATTAATAAATTAGTATCATTAAAAGTGTCTTGGTTTACTTTTCCATTGATAATAGGACATCTTAAGTATTTTTCGAAGGATGTCGTACTTAGATACGAAGTATCGATTGGTTTTAACTACCGTTCTTCAAAAAATAATGTTTCTAACTTTGTATAGATCACCAATTATAAAGTACACCCTCTGGCCCATTTTAATGCTTGTGTTTTTCACAATGCAGAATGTCAGACTAGTTTGAATATTTTATACTTTTCTAATTATTCTTATATTGTTACAAGTCGTACTTCCATTAGTTTGACAAATCACTCTAAATAGGTCATTAATCCTTGAATTCTGCCCCAAATGAGTCCATAAACCTCTTTTAAAACTATGTAAATAAAAGCATGAAAATTATCGATGAAAATATGACTCACATGTTTCTGCTCGGCAGCGATCTTGATCATTTCAAGGGTGTCCTGGTCAGGGTTAATGTCATATTTCTTCATCACCGATGGGTCCAGCAAATCAACCAAACGGATCAATGCTGTTTGGCGTGTCAGCCGTTAACACCAAATGAAGTTACACCAAAACAAACAATAAGTTTTTTACTAGGTACCCGTTTGATTGCATAAAAAATTGAATATTGTTCACCTTGATGTTATGATACACTACTTAAAATTTTCATCTTGACTCAACGGTCGTAAATTATAAATAATATATGATAACATTAAAGTCGAGCAGATTTGTTTATTTCCCAATTCAATTGAGATTAAAACGCATACGTACGAGATCCGGTGCTTTCCCAGAGCTGCATTTCGCCGGTTTCGTAGTTTTTCGAAGGGCGGACGTTGACAAGGATGAGATGATCGCCTTTCCTCACCATGTTGTCGATGGTCCAAGAGAGTGACTTCTTGCTTCCTACAGAGAAGTCCACGGCTACCCCTAGTCTCCTTTCTGTCGACATTATTCACCCTTTTGATTTTGATCTCTCTTTGTTTTGATGCTATTGATCTCTTCTTATTTTCTTTTGTGTTCAAGCAAGGAGAGAATTTACATGTGAATTTGTAGTTCTTCGTTTGTTTAAAACTAATTATTGCAAGGAAAATGTTAAGAGGGAGGGATTCTGAGCCGAACAAATGGATTCCGAGACCTACGTTTACGTTTTGAGCGAGATGACTGGTCAAAACCGTAAACAACGTTTTATGCTATCAAAAAATAGTTTGCCTTTTTTTATTATTGTTATCATTTTGTTAGGACAAAAAACCTAGGTCAAGCAGATTGAAAAAGTCTTCAATTTTGGATTTTGACCATTGTGAAGATTTTCTTTACAAGGCCAACTTAGTTGAGTTTTTTTTTTTGTCCATTACGAGGCACAGGCCATTACAAATGTAGGATTCATGTTTAATCTCACAAATATCTTTGTCCATCCACTTAGGATTCATTTTTGAATCTCCAAAGATAATGCATTATTTTTAGAATCCAAACACACCCTTATAAGTGTGATACAAAAGGGTGTATATGGTCCAACTAGATAGATCGGGTTCCATTAGAATCACTTTGGGACTAGATTGGGATAGGATCAAGACGTTTGGAGTTACATCTTGACTCGATCGGGTTTGATTTGGCCAAGAGTATTAGGTGGGGCAGGGCGAGTCCTAGAGTTAGGTCATGCCACTGGCGCAAACTCGGGTTGAGTACACATGGGTAAAAAGTATATAAAAGCTTTCATGTTGACACCATATTTGGACATGGCGGCATTTTCATAATGATTTGAACTTTGTTTAACCGAGATTTCCATCATCAAATGACCTAAACGAGTTTGCATAGGACCATTTCCTACACATCTGATGATAGACAAGTATAACAATAAAATAGGAATCAAGCGGGGGAATAAGCAATGGAGTACTATAAAAAGCCTGTAATTAAGTACTCTTGAGAGGTGGCACAACATAGTTTAGTCAGCTAGGTTTTCAATTCAAGCCTTTTGGGTTTGTCACCTGTTATAGATATCTTAGCCTTTATTTTTTATAGTGTTAAAGTAAGTATAAAGATGTCCTGCTTAAGGCACAAGCATATCCCACTAGTTAATAGAAAGCTAAGCAAGCATTAGATTAAGATGGCTTCAAGAATGAAGTCTTATGGAGAGTGATAAAGGGCCTGTTAACCGCCATACCTGGTCTTCAGGGACTCAGGGGGCTCCTCTTCCATGATCCCTGAGCCAGCTGTCGCTAAGTACTCACGAATTGTGGTTTTACGATCCCCAAGGTATGTGTGGTCTAGAAAGTTGTTCAAGGCCTCCTCTCCAAGATTCTTTGCTGCCAATACACTGTATAGTTTTTGTTGCAAAGTAATCACGAATTGTGGTTACGCCCCCCAATTCATAGCACTAAACTAGAAGAG
Source organism: Rheum nobile (assembly GCA_027886185.1). Lineage (NCBI taxonomy): Eukaryota > Viridiplantae > Streptophyta > Magnoliopsida > Caryophyllales > Polygonaceae > Rheum > Rheum nobile. The sequence continues at coordinate 4,032,563 of WOAB01000056.1, forward strand.
ATTATGGTACCTACCAGTGGCGAAGATAGGTTCGACAAGGCAAAATGTCATCCCTCCAAATCTTGTGTATGTTATATTTCCCGTACAGCTCATAGTAGAGGTCCTTGTCACCTGTATCGTTGTCACATTTTTTTTTAGAATATGCTTGCATTTCAGAAGCAAATGTTCGGGTTAATCAATCCCAATATTCCCTCATTACGGACCTATCTAATTTTGACTAGTTGTGAAGCTCTGTATGGGTAATGACAATGCCAACAAGAAGGAAGTTACCTTTACATCTGATATGGAAAAATTCCTCATCACTATAGCGCGCACAAAGGACCTGATATTCACAATGAAAAGGGGGGAAACCATAAAGGATGCAATTATAAATGGAACTTGAACATATGTGTTATATAAGGAACCTCCTACTATCAAAAGTTAAGCTAATAGAAACGCTATTTATATTACAACCCACCGTTGGATTGGGGTGTAACTTCCCATCTAATGTTTCAGGAAAAACCTGCAAGCAAATACAATTGAGATGAAAGGCATCAGAGGAAGCCTGAAACCTACACCGAAAATAGCACAAAAGGATATGAGCTTACAGCCAAAAAGCGGAACTCAGGCTCCCTCTTCATAAAAGACGGTATCTGTGGTAACAAAAGCAGCAAATTCAACATGTGACTAGTTTCTTATTTTAATTTAGTATAAAATGTGAAGATATGGAAAAAATTCTTAGCAACAAGTATCATTTACCTCAGATTTTTGAATTTCAAATACTGTAACTATCAGAGTTTCACAATCACATGGTTCTACACTCAGGCTTGATATCTCCTGAAATGCTTAGAAAAAGCATATCAGACATGTAAGTTCAACATGAATGAAACAATAACAGAAGTCAATAGATATTAACTTTCACTCTAGTAACTCCTCAGCACTCAACTGATTAAAAAGAAACCTGGATCTTTCCACACTGTCACATGCAATGTTGTGGTAAACTAGGCTGAATTGGAACTCAACTGATGCTCTGTATGGCTATCAGACTGTTGAACCCTCAATCAGGACACCTTATCTGAGAGCATAGGGCTGAAGTGGAACCCAATTGCAACTCGTATCTATTAAGAAGCTTTTCAAGATACCTCTCTGCGTGTGGTGTGAGGCGAGCTATGTAAAAGTATTGTACTATATCAGCTGATAAGTACAGTTCAACAATCTACTAGTTTGTCACTTTTACTCTATAGCTCAATTCAATCATTTATTTGTGTCCTCCTTCAATTGGATAAACAATTCTTGATTGACCCGAAATTGTGCACTCACACTTATTTTGGTTATAAGTTATGATCCAGTTCAATGGTTATAAGTTATGATACTCAATTCACCAAAAGTTTTATAACTATGAATCAGAAGCAAGTTTTATGTAAATAGCAAATTCTTTAGTGGGTCATTTGGTAAATGGAAGAGAATAATATATTTCTAAGTGAGGAGAGTATTGATATGTTATTTTTCAGATTGAAAATATAATTTCTTTTTCTGAAAGAGTCAAATATGAATACATGTAAAACTAACTCCCTCGTTTTGACAGTCATGTGAGAGTTGGGGTATGGATCAAAGAGACTAAAAAAACTATGAGTAAGAAAACAAGTACATGTGAAATAATGTAACACCAGTCTAATCACACTGAGTATTTTCTTCCACTTTTGGCCTTTCCCTATAATACATACCAAATGACTCCTAATTCTCTCTTTTGTAAACTCCTATGACAATGTCTCACATGTCGTTTTGGCTAGATTTGTAAGACCATTCAAGCTACTCCTAGGATCGGTAGTTCAGCTCAAGATGTTCCTAGTCATAGCAAAGGCCTTCTTATTATCCGTTTGCACGAATTTAGCTCTCAAAATGCTGTTTATCAGATTTAGCTTATTGGCTAATTCTTCTATAGTTGGCTAATAAGCTGAGTTTTTATTAGTTTTGTAGAGTTTCTTTTCAGCTACATTTTTTGTATATCTCAATAGTTTTGTAGTGTAAGAACAAAAAAAAATTGATGATGTTGTTGTGGAGTGCGGTTCAGGTTGTACTTTTGTAGTTCTACAATTTGAGCTACTTCAGTCCTCAACGCATCCCTTAACATTCTTTCCTGTTTCTACTTTGTAAATCTTTTTCAAGTGAACCATAAACAACTAATGATCAATGCATTTTTCTTGATTTCTTCCTTCCCTCAAACGCAACTGTGTTTCCATGTTTTCACATGCTTCTAAGATTCAAATTTCCCCATAAAAATCAGCAGCTTCGTGAAACTTAGCACAGACAACAAAACAATCATAGGAGCAAATGGAGAAGTGACCTTGGTTTCAGGCTTGGCAATGCCACGCTCGAAGAAAACGGGAGCCGCGTGAGAGAACACTCTCCTAAACCCTCTCAATCTCGCCAGTCGGAAGTTGATCAAATCCGGAAACGTGCTCCTCGCACTCCGCTCTGCTCCCCTCAGAAGCCAAACACCAGGAAGAAACAAAATCAATTTCACAACTTCGAACTTCAATTTCTCGATTACGATACTTCAAGCTATTACTAAAACTCAAATTGTAGACCGCAGCAAACTATACCTGAGAGGAGAGAGCCGAAGCCACAAATGGAGATGTATCCCTCCGGCGACACAATCTTCTCGAAATCCGATTCATCGTTGAGCTCTTCTGCCGTGGATTTCAGTAAACCGGATTCTTCGCCTAGTGTTGATTGTTCTTCGTGAAGAGCCATGGCCGCAGATGTCGAGGAGAATCGATCGAGGTCCGATTGAAGCCGCTGGTTCGAGGGAGCGAACGCGGCGTGAAGTCGATGAAGTTGGTTGCGGTGGCGCGTCAGTAATCGTGGGCGCGTGGGCGAAGGAGGAGCAGAAAGCGCAGCTTTTGGTAGTGGTAGGCACGCGCTGTGGACGCGAGAGTGGAGAATGATGGGGGTGGATTCAGACGAGAGAGAGTAGCCGATCATTTCATTCCCTAGGGCTAGGAGGTTTCATGGAATGCACGGTGGAAAGTATAGACCCCCGCCTCTCCTCGATCACTCTTTGTTTACTGGTTCGGTGTCTGGTTTACCGGCCAACTAATACGAATTCAAATCGAAATAACATAATTTTGTACAGTTAAAAGAAATTAAAATGATAAAAATGGAAGTTGATTGATTCTTGCCTTTACACTTATTTTATGGGTAGGGAAAGTTGTGAGGATGGATTCGATATGGGCAATGAAAACAATTTTATACAAGAAAGGGAGAGTATGAGTTAAGAGCTAAGATGAGAAGATTTGACAGATAAAAGGAGGTATTAGGCCGGGTGATGAGGAATCATCCCCGCCATTAGTGCCAACCTTTGATGGACCGATTACTAGGTCAAGATTGAAGGAACTACGTCAAGAGCTGGAGACGTTTATGGCACATGATGTATCACATGACGAAGAGGACAAGTCCAAAGTCAAGGCGTTGACTTTATTGGTCAACGTTACATATGTTTAATCTTATTAATTTCTGCATTGGATATTTTTAGGATTATTAATTATTTATTTTCAGCTTTCTATTTTCGGGTATTTTTGGAACAATTGTAGCCCGTTTTTGGGAAGCTAGGGCCGGCCCTCCTAGGGTATTTAATGCCTCCCTTGTCTTCTTCATTAGTTAGATTTCTCACATTGTTAAAACACAAAAACAGAGCTTGGTTTTTGCTTTGAAAACTCGGCTCCCCGTGAGAGTCTCAATCGATTGTTCTTTCCTGCTTAGTTGTTTTCGTCTTTGTCAAGTCCCTCTGGAGTTGGTGATTTCGTACATCATAAGCAATCCTCTCCGTGCTCCAAGTTCGTCAGCGATTCTTGGTTGTGTGGCGTTGTAGAGATCGGGTTGGTAGATCGTTCGACAAGGTTCCTTGCTATCAAGCAAGCGGGTTTTCTCGTCATTTCTATTGGTTCTATCTATTATCCTATCCATTAGTTTCACTTCCGCTATTGTTCTAATCTTGTGTTTTCTTTTGTTTTGAGATCCGTTGCCTAGATCCATCTTTTACACGGCTAACCCCGTATCAATTGGTATCAAGAGCTTTGCGGCTTCGGATCGCCTTTGACGATTCCAGATTCATCATCAAAAATTGGATCTTCCTGTTTTCAATCGTCAATTGAATTTCTTTGTTTGAGTCACATTAGTGAATTGTTAGTCTGACTGATTGTTTGCTCTTGTTTATCTTGGAAAGGAGTTCGTTGCGGTTGATTGTGACTACGAGGATCCACAAAAAAACATACCAAAACCATCCAAAAATCAACAAAAATTTCGCCCCCCCCCCCCCTTCCACCATTGTTGTTCGAACCCTAGCTTGGCGAGCAAGACACGACGGCGTCCAGGTTCGTGCGCGCCAGAGATCCGGTTGTTCAATTTTGGTAATCTTCAAGATACTTGCTTGATTTTCTAGAAATTTTATTTTATCTTTATGGTGTAATATCCCAGGAAAAAACAAGTTGCCTAAAAGAAAATTATATCCAAAAAAATATATATAAAAAAAAAAGCATTATCGAAATTCAAAAAAAAAAAAAAAAGAGGAAAAGGCATCTGGGATTTTTGAGAATTTTTCAAAAATAAAAAAAATTAGGGTTCCGTTTCAGATTTTTTTTTCGGACCTCTTTGTCGCCGCAACAGTACCCGGCCACAACCCGACCGGGTCCAGACCGGGTGAGCCTCAGTTAACCCAGCCCTCACGTACCTGCCACCGACCCGGCCCCAACCCGACCGGGTCCCACCCCGGGTTGCGCTCAGTCGCCACCACCTGGCCACCACCCGACCGGGTCCTGCCCGGGTTCCGCTCAGTCGAGCCCCACCCGGCCTGTCCCCACCCGACCCCAACCCGACCGGGTCCCACCCCGGGTTGCTCTCAGTCCACCCCACCCAACCCCAACCCGACCGGGTCCCACCCCGGGTTGCTCTCAGTCCACCCCACCCGACCCCAACCCGACCGGGTCCCACCCCGGGTTGCCCTCAGTCGAGCACTACCCCCTCTTGCCCGAACCCCTTCTCCCTTCCGTTCCCTCGGGTCACTCTCGGCTCCAATTGGCTTCGTTCCGAGTCGACAAAGGTACGTCTTTCTGACTTGCAATTCGCATTTCTTGAGTTCCAAACACATATATAGCCCCATCTTTAGTTGCATTTCATTCTTGTGACTATAGTTGTGTCGCTTTCCTTGTTGAGTCGTTCTCTAGTCTCGCTTTTGTTTGAGTCATTTTCCCTTGTCTTCTTCATTAGTTAGATTTCTCACATTGTTAAAACACAAAAACAGAGCTTGGTTTTTGCTTTGAAAACTCGGCTCCCCGTGAGAGTCTCAATCGATTGTTCTTTCCTGCTTAGTTGTTTTCGTCTTTGTCAAGTCCCTCTGGAGTTGGTGATTTCGTACATCATAAGCAATCCTCTCCGTGCTCCAAGTTCGTCAGCGATTCTTGGTTGTGTGGCGTTGTAGAGATCGGGTTGGTAGATCGTTCGACAAGGTTCTTTGCTATCAAGCAAGCGGGTTTTCTCGTCGTTTCTATTGGTTCTATCTATTATCCTATCCATTAGTTTCACTTCCGCTATTGTTCTAATCTTGTGTTTTCTTTTGTTTTGAGATCCGTTGCCTAGATCCATCTTCTACACGGCTAACCCCGTATCACCGGGGAGATGATTCAAATTCATGACCTTATAATCACACGATGTCATGTTTATAAGTTAAGATGAGAAGATTTGACATGTAAGAATTAAATTATGATTAAGGATAATTGAAAAGCATGATATATGAGCTTATAAATCATGAGTTCGAATTCTTCTCTTTTATTATAATAATCTAGTATCTCTTATAACAACACAAAAATTAATTTAAATAGATCATAAGTTGATTTTTTTCAGTTTAGTTAAGAAGCATGATATCATATGACTTCGAGGTCATATTTTTCTACATCTTCTTTGTAATAACCTTATAACTTTTATGGAACATTTATTGTCTTTTTGTTTTTTTCATTAAGCCAACTACTTTATAATGTCTTGTAAATTCAAGATATAATATTAACTAGGGTCAAATACCGAAAATCACCTGTCAAATAGCTATATTGTCGGTAACCATCTGACATTTGCATAAATCACCTTGGTTAATACCTCCATTAGCGAAACACTAACTCCTCGTTTCCAGTAAATCTCAGCTAAATTCGTGAAATGTCCATTTTGCCCCTTATTATTATATTGTTTTTAGGGGTTTATTTAACATTTTGGTAAGTGGATGATCTGGACCCGACTCATTACCCAAACCCGACTCATTTCTCTTCTCGTTGTGTGAGGGAGAAAAGGGCGAGTAAGGCGCGTCAGATTGAAGGCGAGTTGGGAGAATGGCGAAATTAAACGATTGAATCTGAAACCTCAAGGGGTGAATCAAATCCAAAGCTATAGGGTTGGAGTTGCAGTGGATAAATAACGAAATAGGCATCCACAACAACATAAACTCCTTGCATGTGTAAGTGTTTGATTTAGTGGTAAATATGTTGCGAATTAGTGTCTGGGTTTGATAGTTTGTCTCGAATTACATAGTTTGTCTCGAATTAGTAATATGAATCGATGTTGGGTGAAATTTAGGGTTTTGGGGAAATCTAGGGTTTGGGAAATTTGCTTGCAGACATTTATTTCAATTGGAAGGATTTCTAGTGAGTTATTTAGTTTTGATGAGAGATTTAGGTCTGCTAATTGTGCAATAAGTAATATCCACATGTTTTATGACTTCCATAGAAGAATCTTCAAGCTTATTCAATGTCACACTACAACAAAGAAATCAACATCATCATATGTATTCACAACCCTAAACCTTTTCAACAACTTACAGAAAAAAGGAATGTACTCACCTTTTCAAAAGCCATGAACCCTTGAAGAACGAAATTCTAGCGAACACAACTCAATATAGTCAACATCTCCACTTCAACAATTGACTAGGTCATTAATGATTCATCACTCCACCAGCGAAATCTTCACTCGCACGATCTGGAAAGCTCAAATTTTGTCTAATTAGCTTCGACTTTGATGATTCTAGTCAGAGTTCACAACAAACTGATGCTCGAATTTTACCTAATTACCTTCAATTTTGGCCAAAGTGTTGTTGAGGGCCAACGGGGTCACGCCGCTCTAGGTGTGGGCGGGGCGCATGGCCACGGCCTCGGAAATCAGCGGGCGGCGGTGGTAGCCAATGGGGATCGCGGCGATCCAAGGGCCGCCGGCGGTGGCCACGAGCTCGACCATGTTCCCGTGGGTGGAAGTCGGCCAAGGGATCTTCCTCATAAGGATCTCGGAAAACCTCATCAAAATCATCCTCCTCCTCATGGGCCCCAAATGCCGCATCCTCCTCATCAAGGGCCTCAAAGTCACCGTAGCCATATCGAGCGTTGGGAAAGTCATCGGCGGCGGGGGCCCGGGCTGTGCGCGGATATGGATCACTGTCCATGTGGCCGACGAAGGTGGGGAGACGTCGGCCCGACAGCGGCCGAGCGTCTGGATGCCCACGGGACTCTACGCGCGCCGGCGGATTGTTGTAGAAGGAGGGCTCGCGCGGCGGTGGCAGTCTCTCGGCAAAGGCCCGGGCATCGGAATGAGGGGAGGGGTGCATAGGGCCCTTGCCCCGGTCATGCATCGTGTGATCAAATGGGTGGTCAGCCGGGTCGCGGGAAGAGGCACCAGTGAGGATTGGCGCGAGGTGTGGCGGCGCCGCAGTCGGCGCGACTGTCGGAGATGGTGGCCATGTTGAGCTTAAGGGCGGTCGGGTGAGCTTTGGCGGCTTCCTTCTCGCGGCGGAGCTTAGCCACTTCGGCGTGGGCAGCGCACAAAGTCTCGGCGGTGGCCTCCTCGCGGCGGGCGGCAACCTCTTTGGCTTGGTTCTCCTCGGCTAGCCTAGCCGCGAATGACTCGGGGGAGAGTGTGGGCGTGGAGCTCCAAGGGCTCCTATTGTCGGCATCCATGTGATCCTCCATTGTGGACTCACCTACAAGAGGTCACAAAACAAACCGAGTAACAAGTCCAAAAGAACCAAGCAATGACACTTAGGGAAAGAAGGAAAATAAACTAGGCCTATGACAAACAAACACAAGCAATGGATAAAGGCTAGCTCAAGGAAAACGGGGCAAGTCGTGGAGCATGTAACTAGCTAACTTGAAAAGAACCTTAGGTACTTGCAAACCTTCCAAGTGGGCGGCTAAGATGGGCAAGCCAAGCATGTGATCAATAAGCCAAAGTCAAAGCAAGCAAGCAACTATGACAAATGATCAAAGCAAGCATGGATAGATCATAAAAGCAACTCCAAGAAACTTATAACGATTTTAAACAAGGTGAGACAAGATCATACAAATCAACAATGAAATGGATGTGGAGCAAGAAGGATTGTGGCAAAGGGGAAGAACATGGAGGATGGGCACAATGAACCTTGACGCCAAGTGAAAAGGGTTATTCTCCAAGCCTTGCAAACTTTGAATGTCTTTTCCTTTCTTTTTCTTTTTTTGAATCGTTTTTGCTTCTGTTTTTTTTTTCTTCTTAGGAGCAACCGAAAGTACAAAGGGTGGCAGCCAAGGAGACTTTGGAAGACTTAGAAACTTACTTTTGAAGTGAGTAAACTCTTGGTTTGACTAGAGAAATGGGGGAGAAGACTTTGTCACAAAGGGACTTAGCTTTTCATCCAAATCACCACAAGACAAACAGAAAACCCCACACAAACTAAGAAAAGTAAAGCAACTAGGAGTTACCATAAATGGCTCTAGACACACTTGTTTTTGACCAAAAGGAATGTTGGTTTTGTCACTTTGGATAAAGATCACATGCAAGGTTTAAGGAATTCAAAAGAGAGCTAGCAAGGAAGCATGGGGATATGGTCGGCCATGGGGAGGGGGATGGGGGTTGTAGGGTGGTGGTGGGGTGGACGACGGTGGCGGCAAGGCGGCGGGTTGTTTTTGTATGCGATTTTGGAAGGGGAACAAAGGGCAACTAAAATGTGCATACATTCATCATGCAAGCAAGAAAAAAAATTGAGCATAAAAATTGAGATTTAAAGAGAAGAAAGGACTTAACTTAGTTTTTGGCTCTTGATACCAATTGATGAGAATGGAACCTCCAAGACAAGGCTCTTCTTCCCGGAATGCTTCGACCGTGACTAAGTGAAGTGAGCTTCCTTCTCCTTGGCTTCAAGGTGGCTTCAAAGTGTTCTTAAGGGCACCTTCAATGGATCTTGAACTCTTGGTGAAAGGTTGTTGGAATGGAGCTTGAGAGCTTGAAGTCTTGGCCTCGGTTTGGCCGAGACAAAGGAGGGCCAAGGAATCCTCTAGGAAGAGGATTCTTGGCTTGGATCTTGAGATTCAAATCAAGAACAAGTGTTTGAAATGGTTTGAATGATATGAGAAATGAAGAGTTTTGATTGCTTGGGTTGATAGATCTAAATGGGAGCCTTGGGGAGGTATTCCTCTAACCCAAGGGATAAATCCACTTCTTTGATCTTCAACTAAATGAACAAGGAAGCCAAGAGTGGCTTAAATAGCCTAGGGTTTTAAGTGGACTAGGAGCCCATATGCAAATGGGTCCACACGCCCAAAATAACAATGTCTAAACATAAGTAATGACAAAAGTAGAAAGGGGATAAAAGCCTAAAAGGCTTGGATAGAGGCGCGCACTTGAATGTCTTGGAGTCGAAGCATCGGTGCCTTGGTGTGGCATGGTCGACGCTTGATTGTTGTGACATTGAGGCGTCGGCGCCTTGGCGGTCAAGGACTTGGCTCCTCTACGGTGAGGCACAAGAGTAGGCGCATGTCTTGGGCTTGAGGCTCTTCAGCGCCTTGGCTCGTGAGGACACGGTGGACTAGAGCGATGATGGCTTGGGCCATGGCGCAGGCTTGGGCCCTAGTCACCGGGCCTTGAAGCTCCTTGTTGATGGGTGGTTGGCACTCATCATTTTATGTAAATATGCAAAAGTCATGTGGTTATTGGCTGGCTTATTCGATACGTAGTTTTCAATATTTGACCTTATTAACTAATCATGTTATGGACCCAAATTTGTTTAAGTGGTGTAACTGTTATCTTTGTTTTGGTCATCATAAGTCAAATATTGGTTTATGTCAACCCAAAAACTTGTCAATTATTCATTATTATAAAATAAATCATGCTTTTAATCGTAGAGCATTCACCAGGGAGAAACTCAACCCTTCTTTTGAAAATCAAAAATAAATAAAATAAAAATAAAAGAGGGATGTGTCATATAATTATTACATTGGTTCTTGTGCTAATCTCTTGAAGAAGAGACTAACAAAAGAATCAATGTACATAAGTATTTAGGATATCATAATGATCAAATGTTAGAATTTTGTGAGAAAAAATGCAAAAAAGTAGAGGGGAATATCATCTGCATAATACTATTTTTTTTATTACTTAAAAAATCTAACACTTTTTATTTTTATTTTTATAAATGGATAAAATACTCAATATGAGTTATATGATACATATGACACATCTCTCTTCTATTTTTATTTTTTATTTTTTATTTTTTATTTTTCTTATAGGTGTGATTGTAATATTTTTTTTATGGCATGCGATTGACCCAACCCAATCCGGCCCAAAAAATTGGTTGTCGATCGATTTCCCCTCCATTGGAGCATCATGTCAAAATTTGTAGGTCAATAATCGCGGTCAGATAGATCAGGCCAAAATATTATCGATTTTTCTAACCTATGTCCTTCCTATGGAAATATTTTGTTGGATTATATTATTTAGGAATTTTAATTTTTTCTTAAAAGGGTTTAAACATTCATCTTTAGGAAATATAGGGCATAGGTGAGAAAAATCAAAATATTATGGCAGTTTCTTTGTACACTATAATTTTTGTCTTGGTACACTACAGTTTGAAACGCAGAAATGTTGCTTAAGCAATATACCCGCGTTTGAGGGTAAATTGTACCCAGAAATTGTGTTTTGGTACTAGGATGAAACGCAGGTATTTTGCTTAAGCAAAATACCTGCGTTTCAATTTTTTTTGTTTTTATATTGAAACGCAGGATCCCTGCGTTTCATTTTTTTTTTAAAGCGAAACGCAAGATCTTTGCTTAAGCAAAGATCTTGCATTTCAAAGAACTGAAAATTTGACTCTTCTGAAACGCAGGATTCCTGCGTTTCAAAGAACTGAATATTTTAAAAATAATACCGTTGTGAAACGCAAGAATCTTGCTTAAGCAAGATTCTTGCGTTTCACAACGGTAATATTTTCGAATTCCAGCCTTCTATAAATACTCCCCATCACTTGTAGGTTGGATACACCACCACAACCGAGCATAAAATCATTACGAAAATGTCTAGTAGTGAAGAAGAAGCGGATTATAGCACCGAAGAAGAGTTCGAATTTGAGAGCAACCACGAAGAAGAAAATTTGCCGGATGGCGAAGACGATCCAAATTTCGATATTTTAAACTTTTCGGTTAGTATTGCGTTTTATTATAGAAATGCGTTTAGAGTTGGAGTATATAGATTTCGATATGAATATTAGAATAGGAAATAAGTTTACATAGTAGTTGTACATATGAATGTTTACTTTTGTAGATATGAATTCGTATTTGTAGTAGATATGATCTTGTATTTGTAGATTTAGATATAAATATTAAAGTTTTTAGATATTTCGATTTAATAGGTAATTTTTTTAATGTATGTTTAAGCATTAATTAAATGTTGGAAATGGATAAAATAACAGGGGAAAATTTATGGAAAGGAATTTGCCACTAATAAGAAGTGGAATAGTCGATATGAGTTGGTTGACTGGGCTAAGAATTTGGGAAAAGACTTGATGATGTGTTAGTTATTAGGCAAAGTAACGTGAGGCATGCTAGTTTGACTTGTGAACATTTTGGGAAGCAAAGATTTAGAAAGAAGAAATGTGATGCAAAAGATGAGGAGGTTCGGGATATTGATGTTGATAGGCGTCTAGGAACAAATTCGAAGAAGGCAGGATGCACATTTGAGCTTATAGGTGTCCCGGAGAAGAAGAAGAAGTATGAGACAGAGAATCGTAAATGGATATTGTGTGTATTGAGTGGTGTACACAACCATAAGTTGTCGCTTAGCTTCGATGGTCATGCAATCATTGGGAGATTAGCCGAGGAAGAGAAGACTTTGGTGCGGAGTTTAGGTGAGTCATTTGTCCCCCCCCCCCTCTGCTATTTGTAAAGCGTTGAAAATCTCCTTCCCAAGAAATGTGACATCGGCAAAACAAGTTTCCAACTACCTACAAAAGTTGTAATTCGAGGATCGTGGGGATTTGACGGTCACCCAATGGACACTCAATTTTATGAAACAACACAAATATGAAGTGTTTACATTGAGGGAGAAGCTGACTAATGAGGTGGATGTCTTATTTTTTGCCCACCCTGACTCACTGAAGCTTCTTAAGAGGTTCCCGTATGTTATCATCATCGACGCCACATACAAGACGAACAAGTATGTAACTTATTGAAGCAATAATTTTAATTATGAATATGCTAGGAAATTTGGATATGCTCTTATATTTTGTTGTCTTTGTCGTTAAGTATAACATGCCTTTGGTGGAGATTGTCGGTTTTACGTGTACTCACAAGACCTTCAACATCGCGTATGCATTTACGAAGAAAGAAGAGATTGTGCATTACACTTTCATCATGAAGAAGCTGCGTTATTTGTGTGAGGAGGCCGGAGTCATGCCAACGACGATAATGACCGATCGAGATAAGTCCCTCATCAATGCAATCCATTTGATCTTCCCGGAGGTTAAACACCTTTTGTGTTGGGTGCATATAAAGCACAACATCGAGGCTTATAGTTCCCCTCTTTTGAAGAGTAAAGTAAAGGTAAAAGATTTTTGCGGGCAATGTTGGGGACTCTTTTGCTCAACCACGGAGGAAAGCTACCAAGAGAGGCTTGAAGCATTGAAGAAGTCATGGAAGAGAGGGTTGGTTAGATATGTTGAGAAGCAGTGGCTTACACCTTACAAGGAAAACATAGTTAGAGTGTGGACGGACCACCATCTCTACTTTTTCACAAGGACATCCAACAGGTATCCCAACTTCAAATCTTATATATATTTGCATAAGTGATCTATAACATATTAACCTCATTGTTATATGATTTGAAAGGGTTGAGGGTATGCACAAGGTGTTGAAGAAAATTGAATTCAAGTATAGGCGGATTTAACCGAATGTCGGTGAGGATCCACTCAGCGATTGAGAGCCAAGTTTGCAAGGTTAGGGCAAGCATGGAGATGTCACGGATCAAGATGCCCACATGTTACAACCGGATGGATCCAAAAAACCGGATTGTGTTTTCTAGGCTATTCTACAGAGTATCGGATCGGGCCTTGAGGAAGTTGTATGTCATTTATGAGCTGCTACTGGACGGTGATTTCAAAGAGGAGTGCGATGATTTCTGGATGAGAGAGTGCCTTGGCCTACCGTGCCTCCACACAATTGCTTTTGCTATCATTGATAAGAAGCCAATCTTGCCTTCTGAGATACACCGCTTTTGGAAGCATATTGAATGGGATAGGATAGTCCATTCTGACGCAGACGATGTTGCTGGTGACAACGTCAGTATGATAGTTTTAGAGATGAGGTGCAACGACTTTTCCCAGAAGTTGCAAAGGGGTGAGCTGAAGAAATCAACAATAGATCAGATGGCGGAGGTTTACACTGACTTGGAGTATCCGCATGAGTCAACCCTGCTGCAACCCACAATGATCAAGGCAAAAGGAAGACCGCCGGGGTCGTGCAAGTATTCCACCAAGAGAGATCCGATTAGGGTTGAGTACGCAAGGGCGGATCTTGATAACCTAGAGAAGGAGAAAGAGCAGGAGAAGGGCAAGCAGAAGGGAAGCCAAGGAAGAAGTCGGTCTAGAAAGGGTCAAGAAGAACCTGTTTTTGTTGATGTAGAAGAACATGTTCATGTTGATCAAGAACCGTGTGGATCACAGTTTCCCGGGGAACCCATCAATCATATGGGAATGGACTTTGGAGTCAACAACATTGACTACTTTTGGTATCCGTTCATTAGGGAGGTGAGGGATGTAGTTGGAGACGGACATTGTGGCTACCGCTCACTATGTGTACTGTTGGGCGAAGGCGAGGGGAACTACAAGAGGATTCGATTCAATTTGGCATCTCACTTGGTCGACAACAGATTCTTGTACGAGCCCGCGTTGGCAAGACTAAACCCGAGGAAGTCATTTGAGAGTTATGTAGTTGATGTGAACTACTTCTTTAGTCCTTGCGGACCGAGGTTCTGGTGCGACATGCCCATGGTCGGTCTAGTGTTTGCCACGGTGTATCAGGTTGCTTTAGCATTCTTGTCTTGGAATGGCCCGTGCTTATGCTTGCCAATGATGACATCGCAAACAAGTCTCAACGGTGTTGGGCTACGGATATTGACCATGGCTCAAGTTGGAGCTCGAGACCACTTCATACCGGTATGTCTTATTGTTTTAAGCTTTTTTACTTACTTATATAAATACGCCTCCAACTCCATATGCTTGGCGCGAATTCAAACATATAAGTGTCGAAGGTTGGGATGCACCATTTGCCTCAAGGATTTCAATGTTTCGGGAGTTTCGCATAGCATATGGTCGTTCACCCCATACTATGGTTTAGGGATATGTCATGTGATATGAGTTGTTATTGTAATATTTTACTACTCTAATTAATGCAAGTGTGACATCGTAGGGTTGTGCAGAAATGCGAATAATAGTTGTAAAACACTCAGATTGTGCATAACAGCTACGACACTGCTATAAAACACTAAAGTTGTAAATGGAAGCTGTATTATTGAAGAAACGGGTGAAAACTAAAAAAATGAGAAATTGGGCCCAAAAAGGCCCAATAAGAAGGATTATAGAAAAAAATGATAAAAAACTAAAAAAATGAGAAATTGGGCCCAAATAGGCCCAATAAGAAGGATTATAGAATAAATGGGTGAAAAACTGAAAAACGAGAAATTGGGCCCAAATAGGTCCAATAGGAAGGATTATAGAAGAAATGAGTGAAAAAACTAAAAAAACGAGAAATTGGGCCCAAATAGGCCCAATAAGAAGGATTATAGAAGAAACGGGTGAAAAACTAAAAAAAACGAGAAATTGGGCCCAAATAGGCCCAATAAGAAGGATTATAGAAAAAAATGGTGAAAAACTAAAAAAACGAGAAACTAGACCTAAATAGGCCCAATAGGAAGGATTATAGAAGAAACGGGTGAAAAACTAAAAAAACGAAAAATTGGGCCCAATAAGAAGGATTATAGAAAAAAAATGATGAAAAAATGAGAAATTGGGCCCAAATAGGCCCAATAGAAAGGATTATAGAAGAAATGGGTGAAAAAACTGAAAAAACGAGAAATTGGGCCCAAATAGGTCCAATAAGAAGGATTATAGAAAAAAATGGTGAAAACTGAAAAAATGAGAAACTGGACCCAAATAGGCCCAATAGGAAGGATTATAGAAAAAACGGATGAAAAACTAAAAAAATGAGAAATTGGGTCCAAATAGGCCCAATAAGAAGGATTATAGAAAAAAAATGATGAAAAACTGAAAAAACGAGAAAGTGGATCCAAATACGCCCAATAAGAAGGATTATAGAATAAATGAGTGAAAAAATGAAAAATTGGGCCCAATATGTTTATATACTATAGTTTCCTTTATATTTCATGTGATATAACCTTATATACTATAGTTTTCTTTATATTTCATATGACATATGCTTATATACTATAGTTTTCTTTATATTTCATGTGACATATGCTTATATACTATAGTTTTCTTTATATTTCATGTGACATATGCTTATATACTATAGTTTTCCTTTATATTTCATGTGATATAACCTTATATACTATAGTTTCCTTTATATTTCATGTGACATATGCTTATATACTATAGTTTCTTTTATATTTCATGTGATATAACCGTATATACTATAGTTTTCTTTATATTTCATGTGACATATGCTTATATACTATAGTTTTTCTTTATATTTCATGTGATATAACCTTATATACTATAGTTTCCTTTATATTTCATGTGACATATGCTTATATATTATAGTTTTCCTTTATATTTCATGTGATATAACCTTATATACTATAGTTTCCTTTAAATTTCATGTGACATATGCTTATATACTATAGTTTTCCTTTATATTTCATGTGATATAACCTTATATACTATAGTTTCCTTTATATTTCATGTGACATAACCTTATACACTATAGTTTCCTTTATATTTCATGTGACATATGCTTATATACTATAGTTTCCTTTATATTTCATGTGATATAACCTTATATACTATAATTTCCTTTATATTTCATGTGACATATGCTTATATACTATAGTTTTCCTTTATATTTCATGTGATATAACCTTATATACTATAGTTTCCTTTATATTTCATGTGACATAACCTTATATACTATAGTTTTCTTTATATTTCATGTGACATATGCTTATATACTATAGTTTTCTTTATATTTCATGGGACATATGCTTATATAATATAGTTTTCCTTTATATTTCATGTGACATAACCTTGTATACTATAGTTTCCTTTATATTTCATGTGACATGCTTATATACTATAGTTTCCTTTATATTTCATGTGACATATGCTTATATACTATAGTTTTCCTTTATATTTCATGTGACATAACCTTATATACTATAGTTTTCTTTATATTTCATGTGACATATGCTTATATACTATAGTTTTCCTTTATATTTCATGTGACATAACCTTATATACTATAGTTTCCTTTATATTTCATGTGACATATGCTTATATACTATAGTTTTCCTTTATATTTCATGTGATATAACCTTATATACTATAGTTTCCTTTATATTTCATGTGATATAACCTTATATACTATACGAATTAATTACATTACAAAACTGCTAATTAATTACATGAGTGTGGTTCCGGTGCGGACATGCGGACATGCACTATAGGGCCTTATTTGTGCACTTTTGGGCCTTATTTGTGTACTTTTGTAAAAATTTTAAAAAATGTTTGGAAAAAAATTTGAAAAGTTTTTTTTTTTTTTTGAAAAAATGCACAAATAAGACGTTAAAGTGCACAAATAAGACCCAAAAGTGCATGCTCCGCACGTCCGCACGGGAAGAGTGCTGCGCATATGATCCAAACTCTTAATTACATTACAAAAAATACGAATTAATTACATTACAAAAAATACGAATTAATTACATTACAAAAAAGACATCCAAAATACATACAATCCACGTGTCCTACGTAAATACTAATCTACCTGAGGGCCGCTATCTCTAGGCTGCTCCTGCGCCGTACTACCAGATCCCTCCTCATATACAGAATCCTGGAAAACAGGCTCAGGAGGAGGAGGAGGAGGAGGAGGCGCACCATGTGGAATGGGAGGAGGACGAAGCGGCCTTGCACCCACCATACGCAACGCAAAATCCATTAGCTCCTTTCGTACGTCCTCAGGAAGGCCAACTCTCTCTAGAGCATACACCCTCAACTCAGCTGATACCACCTGGTTACACTATTTTCAAAAAAAAATGTTATTAGATACAAATATGTACTGACATAAGGAAATTAATGCAAAATAACATACCGTGATCAGGTCGCTAGGAAGCGGTGGCGGAAGAGACACGTCATCGTCTACTGGTGCTGGTGCTGAAGGATCCTGCCTCGGTGATCGATAATCTAGATATGAATGAGACATCTACTCCCACCAATCCAGATACTCTGGCTGACAATCCCAAGGGAAACCGGCGTCAGGCATGTCACCGAGCTCTATCATCGGCCTCGGATCAGCTCCCCACTAACATGCATCGTCCGGGAAAACAACGGTGTAATTCCCACGCAGACTCGAGGAACGTACAGCTTCGGTAAGAGTAGGGGGCGCTTCTGGTATGCCCTGCGTACAACCAAACTGACGCATAACTCTATCAGGCAGGTAGGGCTCACGGATATCAAAGCACTCAATCAATCCCCGAAACCTCGATGGAGCGAGACTCGGGGAGTCAAAGTCCAACTGCCCCCAGGGCATCCAGCGAACCTGTAAGATAATGAGAACGTCAGACAAATGTATCATGTCGAAGGAAATACTTAATTACGAATAATGTAACATACATCTGCATATCTGTACTGATCAAGGACCCGTCGTAGGTTGATCAGACGTTGTCGATCCGCGCCTTGCGGTGCCTCTACACCATCACGTGCAGCCGCGCGACTGTCACGTAGAGCCTCGGGATCGGAAGACGCGTGACCTCGAAATGCGTGAAAGTAGGTCCAGATCCAAGACTGAAATAAATCAATGTTATATTTTCTCGGTGTAAACGTAAGACAAATGGAGTTGAATGAGATAGGTTACCTTCAGCAGAAGCGTACAACCGGCAATAGAAGTTGCTTGACCTCGCGACGCCTTACCTAACTGGTGGTATAGGTACGCCAGGGTAGCGACTCCCCATGCATACCCTCCAGTCTTGTCGTGATCAAGGAGGACCGCTAAAATACCAAGCTTGCATTTCATCCTCGACTTGTCGACGAAGAGAGTACAACTCACTAGTATCGCAAGATACAGCGTAGCTATGTGATGCTCGTTCATGTAAAGAACGATTATTATTTAATATTATATTTAAAAAAAACTATAGTAATTTTCTTAATTTAATATTATTTAAAAAACAATAGAATGTCACCTCTCCTCGGCTTTGCATAACTCTGTAGCCCGATCCTTCAACATCTTGTTAGCTCAATAACCGCCAGCTGTTTAGAAAATCCATATATTGTTTTTCATGCATAATTCGGTTATTTTTTCATTAATATTAATAAATTATTTGTTATAATTTTTATTTTTTTTACCTATCCCAATCACCTCAGCAATACGCGGCTCCACCCCCAAAATCGGAGCCAAGGCCTCCCACATCGCAGCATCAGGCATAGAAGAAACCACGACAGCACCGTCAATCGGAATATGCAGAATCTACACAACATCGTGCAGTGTGATGGTAATCTCGCCCCAGGGGAAATGGAATGAGTTGGTCTCCGGATGCCACCTCTCGACGAATGCTGATATGAGAATCGCGTCCATCCGTCGAAACTCCAATGTCCCCAATGCAGTCAGCTCGCTACGCTGCGCCAAAGTCCACCATGACCCATCCTCGTCCATCCTATATGCATGTATATCATCAAAGTGCTGAGGACAAACGAAGGTCCTGAGGATCCTCCTCATCTAAACAAGAAAAAAATTGTATTTAAGATTAATGCATATATTTATTTTATTTTTTTGGTTTTTTAAAAGGAAATTTGTATACATATCGGATCCCGATGCGGGGGGAAGTGTACTGGGGGAGTCAATATGTCTACGGCTACCCCTGCTTCCTCATGCGTCGCCATCCATAAAAGGGGTGCAATGTGGGTAGGATAGGATGAGATCAGGTCTCTCCAACGAGGACCTCTTGGCATCCAGTTCCCCTCCTGCCCTAGAGGTATAGGGGCAACATGCTCGATAATGGGTGGCCCCTCTGCCTCAGGTGGGGGAGAAGGTGGCTCAGAAGTCTGCGTCGCACGAGGAGGGGGCATGTCGTCAAGTCTATCAACATCTGTGGAGGGCTCAAATGTCTCGTTCCAGCCTTGCTCCGTCGCCTCAAAAACTGGGGAACGGGTGTACTCCTCCTGGCCAATATCAACCTCATCGTCCGAAGATGACGACTCAGACTCGGTCGGATGATCCTCGGGCTCAGCAGACTCGGTCGGATGATCCTCGGGCTGCCCGACATCTCTCTATAATGCAACGTCTAGCTGTCTGCTCAGCTGAGATGGAGAACCGCGTCGTGCAGAAGTTGTGATCCCTTGTTCTTTGGGCTTACGAGGACCACGACGCTTCGGCCTAACAGATCCGCCGCACGCCTCCAATATGCCCTTCATTTTAATTATTTGTTAATTCTTAATAATTCTTAATAATGTTTTAGTTTCTATTTCTATTTGTTTTTATATAGACAATAATCTTCATATTCTTTATTTTGACATTTATTTAATTTCTATTCTAAATAAATTATTTTTAAAATTAATTGTCAAATTTCCTAAATCATATCGTTATCTTCGGACGACAAGGTTTTAATTTCTAATTTTTTTTATGTTTTATTTCGATTGGATCACTCCTTATTATTTCATATTTTTTATGTTTTAATTATTATTTTGGTAATTGTTATTTAATTTCTATTTCCTAAATCATAATATTATTTAATTTATATCCTTCTAAACACATTTTAAAATTTATTTAAAATTTAAAATTTACGCTATCATGCATTTGATATAATTCATGCTATCAAAATCATGCATTCGGTATAACTTATGCATGCATTACATTTAATTTACGCAATCATAAATCATGCATTCGATATTTATATCCTTTTAAATACATTTTAATATTTAAAATTTACCTGTCGAATACCAAGTACGGTAGAAGAAGAGACTACCGGCGCATCTGGTACGATAAACGAAGAGTCTACCTTGCGCTGCTTTCGAGACTTTACCGCATCGCCGCCTTTCCCGCGTTTTCGGGTCACCGGAGCTACAGTTTTTCCGGTGCCATTTTTTCCGGCAACCGAAGTTTTTCCGGCGGCGCCTTTTTTCCCGGCGACCGAAGCTTCTCCGACACCTCCAGTAAACACGCCAAAAAAAGCTTCCAACGTCAGCCCCACCGCCTGAGCCACTGCCTCGTCGAGCGAGTCCGTCAGCCCCACCGCCGTCTCCTCCACAACGTCGGCTCCTACACCCGTGAGTCCGTCAGCCCCAACCAAACTCGCGTCTTCTGCCGGCGTATCTTCGGTCGACGCTAGAGGAGCGGAAGCCGGGTCTGTTTTCGCCGGAGAAGACGATGAAGGCGCCACCGGCTGTCTTCGTCTCCGGAACCGGATTTTTGCCCCAAATCCATTGTTTTTTCCAAATCCAAATAGAGGAGGGGGGATGAATCGAAATAGAAAGAAGAAGAAGGGGGATGATCGGAATCTGGGTTTAGGGGGGCGCGGCGGCGGCTAACCTAGAAGGGGAAGAAGAAGGAGACGAACACTTAAAGGAGACCAAACACAAGATATTTGCTTAAGCAAATATCTTGCGTTTCAATTTTAAAAAAAAAAGAAAGAAAAAAAAATGAAACGCAGGATCTTTGCTTAAGCAAAGATCTTACGTTTCAATTTAAAAAGAAAAAGGATGAAACGCAGGATCCCTGCTTAAGCAGGGATCCTGCATTTCAATTTAAAAAATAAAAAAAATTTGAAACGCATGTGCGTTTCATCCTAGTACCAAAACACAATTTCTGGATACAATTTACCCTTAAACGCGGATATATTGCTCAAGTAACATTTCTGCGTTTCAAACTGTAGTATACAAAAAAAAAAATTGTAATGTAGAAAGAGCCTTGGAATATTATTTGATCAAAAGCCGCTCACTAGTCCGTTCGACCTTGCTGACTAACAAAAATAATTATGACCTTGAAGGAAACTTGTGTAGATGCCATGTACCTCCAAATTATAGCCAGCGTTCCCCTTCCAAATAATGTCTCACTTTAGAGTATCTGAGCTGCAAGCGAGTACTCATGCAACCACACTTGCTACCGAGCTTAAATCCACACTTGCTCAAATTTAACCCACTCCATTTTTTATACACTCGCTCAAGAAGAATGATTTTAAAAAGCTTGGAGCTAAGCCGAGTCCCTAAACCCCAAACCGGCCCTCACCAAGGAGTAATAAAGATAGTCCCATTTTAGTTAATGCAATTACAATTCCTCTTTTGCACCTCTCCACTCGTAATAGTGATCTTTACTACTCCTTTGGTACAAAAGAAAAACA
Source organism: Rheum nobile (assembly GCA_027886185.1). Lineage (NCBI taxonomy): Eukaryota > Viridiplantae > Streptophyta > Magnoliopsida > Caryophyllales > Polygonaceae > Rheum > Rheum nobile. The sequence continues at coordinate 4,054,421 of WOAB01000056.1, forward strand.
AAGGACATTAATGTGAATGTCTTCGCGGTAGGTATTCTGATTTCTGACCGTACGAAGTGATCTGATACCAAATGTGGATTTAGCTTTGTGCAAATTTGGTTTCCATTTTCCTCAATTCCTAATTCAAAGTACACATTTCCAACCGAGTACAACGCAACCCTTTTGATTCATATCAGTAGAACCAAAGTTTGGGCAAGTGATCTGATACCAAAGTTTCTTGGAATTGAAGATTCGGAGCTTCTCAAATTCTCAATCAACACGCTTACACAAAAATAAAGGACCTTCTCAATCTCATCATGGCCAAATTTAGACTTTCAGGGTAATTCAAGCCACATATGTCCAGAATACAGCAGGAAAAGAATTGGGGTTTAAGAAACAATTATTTGCAAAAATAAAAGTGTGAATTTTGCACTAATCCATGGTAATTCAACACACGCTAAGTTTCTTGGAAAAACTTTCTTCAAACCAACATAAAGGTAAGGTACAAAAACTTGACTTTAATCTCTTCATTATTAAATGCAATAATCCATTAAAGTATAGGCTCTACTGAGGTGGGTTTAATCCTTTCTCAAAAAGTAGACCAAATTTGGCTACTCTTGGAACTGTCATTCAATTGTATCAACATCTTGCTAGAATTATACAAATAATAGTTCTACTAGTTTCAGTAAAAAGATGTTAGTTCTTTTTCTTTTTCCAAAAGTAATAAAGGACTGTAACTCTAATACCTCAAATATTTATCATGAGGACCCAATTCAGCAAAACAAATTTTTCTTACAATTTGCACTAGTCATCCCTACCCAAAAAAAAAAGAATAAGAAAAGCAAAGTTCTTAGTTGCTTGTTTACTTCTTTAGTAACCCAAAAAATAAATTACAAGATTAATTCCCACCTCAAAAAAGAGAGTTGCCAGCCTAGTTTCACCCACATCTCCGTTCTCAGTAATCTGCATAAAACAACAAAACACAAGAAAGCAAAAGAAGGGTACATCTACAATTAGCATGTGAGTGAACCCAGAAAATATTCCAATCTATGAGAAATAATATTTTAATATTAAATCATGATTTTTATATATATTACACAAAACCACCCTTACTTCGCTTCATTACACAAAACAACCTCGACCCAATAAAATTATATCTACATAAAATTGCCAAAATACCCTCATCAGTCATCTATGATTGTTAGATATTTTGTACTCCTCATTCCTCATCTATGATTATTACTTATTAGAGTGTTTAAATGAAACTTTCCTGCATGAGGGGTGATTTTGTGTAAATAAAGAACGATTTTGTGCAATTTACCCTAAAATTTAGACATACCATCATCTTTCTTCTTGAGACCCCTTGCAAAGAGCACACAAATAATTAAGAAACCCACACCAGCTGTTCCTCCTAGAATGATAGCCACAGTCTTGCCTGTGTTCTGACCTGTCCCTACACCCATCACAATCCCCATTCACATTCACATTCAATCTAAAATCAACAAAAAAACAAACTCCAGATACATCAAATTTAAAAATAAAATTGAAAATCAAGAATACCTGGTGAAGAAGAAGAGGAGGAGGAGGAATAAGAAGAAGATCTCGAGGGAACGCCGTTGGGATAATAGCTGTAACTGATAAAGCACTTGTGCAGATACGTCTGTCCAGCAATGGAGTTTCCACATTCAACTTGCGCCCTCTGAACCGCCGCCTTAACGCAGCTCCCACAATCGGAGGAGCTCAAATCTCCTTCGCACTGCCCCATGGCGTAAACCTGCTGATAAGTCGTGGCGTAGAACCCGCCGCTCGCGGTCGCGACTCCGTTCTCCATAACCGAGAACGCGGTGTCGCGCTTCACATCGAATCCGGTGCCGGACGCGTCGGCGCGGCTGCACACCTTGAAGAGCATCTCCATGCCGGAGATTTGCGTGAATCCGGAGACTTCGTAGAGGAGGTAGCACCCCTGGAGCTGAACCCTAGCGGCGGCCACTTTTCCGGCGCAGAGCTGGTCGGCCAACGGCGGGATCCTGCTGACGCAGTCGTAGCAGGCGCCGGCGCTGAGGTCGCCGCGGCACTGGAAGATCCCGGTGACGGCGCCGGAGGTGGATTTGTAGAACTTGGATTTGGCGGATTGTTGGACGAGGGATGTGTAGAGGTTTGTGATGGACTGGGAGTAGGAGCCGGTTGGATCTGAGAGAGGTTGCTTCGAACAGCCTCTGTAGACTAAAGCCGTGTAATCGGAGGCTGAATTCGCAGCGAATGTGAAATCTAGGGTTAGAAACAAGATGATGAAGAAGAGGAGCCCCATTTGTGTAGAAATTGAGTACTCAAAACTCTCAGAATTTGGTGTTTTGGGGGTTTCCTGTGTGAAACTTTTTTGGGGAGGATGTGTGTGCTCTGTTTGTGCCCATCAACTTTTGTTTTGGTGTGTATTAAAAACAGTGCAAGAGCCAAGAGGTTAATGTGCAGTGTACAAGAGCATAAAACAAGCAGTGTTTTTGGTTGGTGCGGTGAGATTTGTGTTTGGAGATGGGTATGATTTTATTTAGATTGGAATGATAATAAATGTGATTATTATAATACAATTGACAGTACTATTCCGAGTGGAGAACAACAAAAATGGTCAGATTTTTGTGGTAATAAAAAAATTAACAACTTCAGGGTGGGGGATTGGGACTTTGGGAGTGTGCAGGGGAAATCTGATTTTGTGAGTCAGGGGAAGAGTCGGAACAATTTGCGTGATGGTTTGACCAAAGTATATTAGTTATTTAGTTACACTCAACTTGGTTTTACTCTTAATCAAAGAAAGAAAAAACTTGGTTTTACTCTTTCTATTTTTTTTAGTGTTTAGGTTAATTATTATGTGTTACATTTCGAACATATATTTCTGTTTTCTTATTGATCTTCTTGATTTCTTGTTTTCTTGTTGTGTGTATAGACATTTAAGAAGGATATGATGTGAATTTGTAGATATATTATATAGTTTTAGTTGGTAGTCATTTTTTTATAATCTTTTAAGTAAAGTTTTTGACATTTGGTTAGGTATCAATTTTTTTTTTCCGATTTAAGAGGAGTTATGAGAGTGGTAGTTCTTTTTTTTTAATAAATTAAAAATTCGAAGTTGCAAGCAAACATACAGTGCAACTTCGAGAGGCCAAAGAAATGACATCCAGACAAACCAGCAATACAAACAACAACCAAGGAGAAAAAAAAAACATACAACAGAGAAACAAACTAAAACATGATAAAACAAAGAAAATCTAGATATAGGATGAGTAAAATACAAATAAACGATGCGTCGCCGGAAGGATGTCATCATTTACCAAGTCGGAACTACAACTCGATTCATCATCCGAGCAAGCTCCATCATCCAAAGAGTGTCTCTCAACACAACCGGGTCATATAAACGGGTCAAAAAACAAAAAAGACATTCCTTTTCAGATTTGATTTTTGGTCAAGGTGACACCGTTTCGAAACCATGTCAGGGTCAGAAGGAAACCATGTCAAAGGGGGTGGCCATGAAGCCCCACCCACACGCCACCAGCATGAACCCATAAAGCCCCCACCAAAGTCGCCAAGCCCAACTGAAGGGGATCATCGACATAGGGAAAGACCACAAACGAAAGCAAGTTGAGAGCATGGGAGACGGACCAAGAAGATTTTTCTGGTTCTGTCTGGTTCTGGGAGCCATCTCTAGCTTAGTGCTCGTGCCTCGCACACAATTTGTGTAAGTATAAATTGAATATATTTTTATAATTATAAAAATAGATCAATTTACATTTAGATAGAAAACATGTGGGAAAATTCTATAGTTGAATAAAATAATTTGTTCGACCATTTAAATCAATTAACATAAAGTATGACAATATAATAAAGTATCTAACAAAAAAAATGACTATTATATAACTCATAAAGTATGACAATTTAAATCAATTAACATAAAGTATGACAATTTAGATTTGTTCGACAATTTGCTATCATACCTTGGGGATGAGAAATGAGTATAGCAATGAACAAAACCCTTTTTGTGTTTGGTTAAGGTAAAAGTATGAAAATCCCCTCCTACCTTGAGTTTGAACCATATATAATTGGCTTAATTAATGAAAATAGAAAGATAGCAAGGCTACGTACAGTGGAGACAAAAGTTTCTGAATTCACATTTTGATTGTACTTGAAATAATAGAAATAACAAATGTTTAAATAGACTACTAGCTGCCAACTAGTATCCACTAACAGACCCACTAACTATTCCTACTAACCTGTTAATCCACTACCATAATATCAGAACAAATCATGACATGCTTAACAACTAAATCACGACTAACAAACCACTAACAATCACTAATTAATTAAAACGTAATAATAAATAAATAATCATAAACTAATTCAATTTTGAATTACATTCAACACCTCCTCTTGATTCAAAATTGGCAACGAACAATCTGCATGTCTTCATTCTTTAAACCTGATGCACTTCTCATCTTGTTCAATCTCTGATGCACTTCTCATCTTCTTCAATCTCTGATGTACTTCTCATCTTCTTCAATCTCTGATGCACTTCTCATCTTCTTCAAAAAAGAGTTTCCTCTCTTGTTACTTGTGCCATGCTTGACTCATTCTCATTATCAAACCTGCAATTTCTTTGTACATAACCAAATCTCATGCACTTGAAACATTGTGGCTTTCCTTTATGCCAACAATTATCTTCTTTGTGACCAAATTTCTTGCAATGTTTGCACTGAATTGAACTCCTTTGCTCGTTGGAGTCATCACCCTTTGACTTCCCTTTGTAGAAAGTCTCTTTCTTCACTTGAAATGCCTTTTCCTCTACTTTTTCATCAGACCTGTTCAGTCTGACCTCATGTGCTTGCAAAGATCCCATCAATTCATCAAACGTATAGACAGACAAGTCTTTTGATTCCTCAATAGCAGCCACAACATGATCAAATTTTGTAGGTAAGCTTCTCAAAACCTTACTAACTACACTTTCACTACTCATCTTTTCACCATAGGATTTCATATGATTCACTATTCCAGAAACCCTAGACAAGTAAGTTTGAACAGATTCTTTGTCATGCATAACCAAAGTCTCAAAATCTCTACACAGAGCTTGTAATTTAACCGTAATTACCTTTTTATCTCCCATAAACTCTTGCTTCAGAGTCGCCCATGCCTCATGAGAAGTAGCCGCTGCTGCAATTCGGGGGAAAATCTCGTCATCCATCGCATGCTGAATCATGAACAACGCCTTGGAATCCTTCTTTCGGTTCTCCCATAGTTGTTGGCTTGGCTCCTCTGGTTATGAATCTTCAAAGCCATCTTCAACAAGGCCCCACAGCTCTTGAGATTTGAAGAGTGTTTTCATCTTCAAGCTCCAAAAATGATAATTTATCCCCTTAAAAATTGGAATAAGGAGTTGGGATGAAGAATTTGTTCCTCCGTTGATTTGCATCTTTGCCCTGATGCTTGAAACTTTCCTCTTGTGTTTCACTCACAGTGTTTCCTCTCTTTCTCTCTGATTCTATCCCAAAACCCAATTTACTGGTTTTGCTCTGATACCAAATTGGCTTAATTAATGAAAAGAGAAAAATAGCAAGTCTACGTACAGTGGAGGCAAAAGTTTCTGAATTCACATTTTGATTGTACTTGAAATAATAGAAGTAATCATAAACTAATTCAATTTTGAATTACATTCAACATATATAACTCATAATTCATCTTCCATTGTTGTTCTACATCAAAGAAGAGAAGCAGTGATTTAAGTTGGGTCATCCTGTGCATGCATCCATATTGTTGGTCAGACACCTATCTTCTTCTATTTCCTTCCCCTCTCCTCATCTCCAAAGGTGCTCAGCAACATTCTAGTGGAGCTCCATAGAGAACGCATCAAGTATCTACAATTGGCCGAAGACCAGATTTGAATCCTCTCCCGTTTGGGCAGCTTGTTGTATGCAATAGTACGTCATAGTATGAACGATCATTTAGGTGTATTCAACTCCTTCCAGAAAACGTACGTGTCTTCTTGATATTATAAGATCATAGGTAAAACTAGTACAAAAGTTCACCTGATCAGTAGCATCAATATTGCAAAGAGGGACACAATCTAAGAACGAGTTGTTGTACAGCGAGAGATGTTATATCTAATTAATCTTAAGCAGATTTCTTCAGGTCCAATTTTCATATGATTTTGCCAGATTGGAAGGTCGATGTCGTAGCTAGATGTAGCCCATACGCTTGGCTTGCCTTAGCTTCATGAATTTCAAAAAGGGACTTTGACATACAATCTCGGCTCCATGATAATAGTTCCTTAATTGAGCCCCATGGAGGATCAGTAGGCTTACAAACATCTTCCCAAGCAATCAGTGACCGTTTAGAAGATGAGTTGCCCGACCAAAGAAATGAACGTACGTAGAATGCTTTGAATCTTTCTAATAGCTCCATTCAGAAAAATGATCACATTACACCAAAAGGATTGAATATTAAACAAAATTGATCTTACCAATTCAAGTCTTTTAGTATAAGAAAGCTTTTATGTGCATCACTTCCAGCATAACACAGAACTAATCACATATTTTGTAGGAATTTAGATGCTTAAAGCGTAATTTCAGGAAAACGTTTTTCCTAACATCTAACCAAGGATCTCATGCATAAACTAAATAGATCATTGATAAGAAGAATTAATTACCTCTTGATGCGTGTTTGAATCTTCCTGGATTGAGGAGATTAGAGTCTCAAGTGTGACTCCTCTAGTTGGTCCACCCGAGTATGGATCTGGATCGCCTAGGGTTCGATTGCTAGAACGAGGAACGAAGGCGAACGAGAGAGAACTCTAGGGAGAGAGGCAACCGTGTGGTATTCTATGGGGTTAGGGTTTTTTATCCTAGAAAGCCCTCCTTTTATAATACCATATGTGGATATATTATTTACTAAATTAATATATCTATCAGTAATAACTCTTTATTACTAATAAGCCTTATCTCCCAAGTTATATCATATATAACTTTATATCATATACTTTATATAATATGTCTTCCAACAAACTAATCCAGTCCATAGACTCTAAGGGTGTGATCTCGTAGGACCCGGTAATAATAGCAATAGACTTTATAACATATAGTCCATAAATCATAGTTGACTTCTAGCAAAGCACTATGACTACCTAAGATAACCGGATTATGAATCTCTATAAATGGTCTCACTTTATAATTAGTAATTGCACCTTTGATTAAAGGACACAATTCCTTCAATCTCCCACTTGTCCTTAAAACAAGTGTCAGTACAGATGATTACTATATGATGAAACTCATCTTTACCGCCAAATACGTTTCTTGAACTCTTGAGATCAAACTGTCAGTACAGATGATTACTAATAATCCATCTGAGCATGGCCATGCGTTTTCACAGTTCTCACTCTTCAAGTGATCGAGACACCAATCCTTTCCAAATGTATCGTGGTATACACGGAATAGGAGGACATATTCAATCTTGTAAGACTACAGCTCCTACTTAACTTTTGGCAATCCCAATCACTGTCTTTATAACTGCCTGTTACGGTCAGTGTTTGACAGCGTCAAAGACATACCAACAGTCAAATGATAACTATATTATACTCATGTCTAAAGAACTCACTAATCATGAATAATCCTAGAACTCTGTAGTAAAGTCCCGAGGAGTCCTAAGATCGGTCTGTCCGATATGTATCGGTATACACATCTATGTAATCGATTAGACATCTTTATGTCCCTATAACACATGAAACCCAGTGTTATCAATCAATCTCACAATATGGTCTTTTGATTAAGTCATTTGTATCCAAGTTAACGACTTAGACCATGGACTTCTAACAATTTTATAATTTCAGTTCACTTAATAGGGTTTCATTCACCAAAACAGTTTTGATGAGCCCATTTGATAATTATTAAATTGTTTGGATACTTTATCTAATCCCAAGCAATGATTAAATAATAATATGAAACTCATATATAAGTCAAGCATAAATGTTTGTGATAACAATAAGCAGGGTTTATCATAAAACAAACAATGTGTCTCAAAAGAACTCTCTAATGTGCTTGAGCCCCTTGGCCCGAGTGTGACTGTCATGCTTGGGCCTAGGCATGTGCTTGGTCAAATAATCTGCAATATTGTCGTCTGTGTGCACTTTGCACATCCCCATGTCTCCTTGCTTCGAGCTTTTCCAGCTGCAGCTCCTCCATTCAGAATGAAGACGTATCCAGACTGAGATTCAAAATCATCTTTGTCTGTCTGGAAACTTGCATCAGTATAGCCCTTGACGACCAGCTCGTCATCATCTCCAAATACCAAGAGATCATCCCTAGTCCTTCTCAAGTACTTCAGGATGTTCTTGGCTGCACTCCAATGTGCATCACCAGAGTTTGATTGGTACCTGCTACACATACTCAAAGCATATGCAACATCTGGGCGAGTACAAGTCATTGCATACATGATGGATCCTATGGCCGAGGCATAGGGAATCCTGCTCATCCTCTCAGTTTCACCAGGTGTCTTAGGTAGGCCTGAGCAAACGCGGGTTGGCCTGCCCGACAAATAATACGGGCCTGAACAAGGATTCTAGCCCAAACGGGCCGTTTGGCTCGGCCCGGACGGGTAAGCGGGTCGGGCCCGATTACAGGTTCAGGCCCGTACGGGCCGCTCGGCCCGGCCCGCAATTTATTTTTAATTAATATAAAAATATATAGCAAATATATATATAAAAAAAACCTAACCTAAAATTACTTACTATTTTCTTATTAATAGTATTAAATAATTAGTTTAGAAAATAAAAATATAAAAAAATCAAAAATATACTTGAGAATGACCAACCAGGCCGCCCGCGGGCCAGCCCGAAATTACGAGTGGGTCCGGTTAAGGAGTTTGGCCCGAATAACGGGCCGGGCCCGGACCCGACCCGCTTAAACGGGCTGCGAAAATGGGTACGGCCCGGTTCAGACCCGTGTTTGATCGGGTCTAGTCTTAGGACATTGGCTCTTGCTGAGATGTAAGCCATGATGCATAGGTAGGAACCCTTTTTTAGAGTTCATCATATTGAATCTATCAAGGACCTTATCTACATAAGTTCCCTGACCCAGATCAATAAGTCTCTTAGATCTATCTCTATAGATCTTAATGCCTAGTATGTACTCAGCCTCTCCCAAGTCCTTCATTGAGAAATACTTCTTAAGCCACTCCTTAATTGTCTCTAGCATAAGAATATCATTCCCAATGAGTAATATGTCATCCACATATAGAACTAGAAAGGCAACTTTGCTCCCACTAAACTTCTTGTAGACACAAGTATCTTCTTCGTATCTGATAAAGTCAAACTTTTTGACCACTTCATCAAAACGAAGATTCCAACTCCTGTATGCTTGCTTAAGTCCATAGATGGACTTCTTAAGCTTGCATATTCTCCTAGGGTTTTCTGGATCCTCAAAACCTTCTGGTTGCATCATGTATACATCCTCTTCTAAATATCCATTTAGAAAAGCGGTCTTGACATCCATTTGCCAAATCTCATAATCATAATAAGCGGTAATTGCTAGGAGTATCCTAATGGACCTGATCATAACGACCGGTGAGAACGTTTCATCATAGTCAGTACCATGAACCTGTCTAAATCTTTTGGCAACTAGTCTTGCCTTATAAACAGAAACGTTTCCATCCTTGTCTGTCTTGATCTTAAAGACCCATTTGCATCCAATGGGTTTTACCCCATCAGGCAAATCTATCAAGTCCCAGACTTGATTCTCAAACATGGAGTCCATTTCGGATTTCATGGCTACTAGCCATTTCTCGGAGTCGGGGTCCGTCATTGCTTGCTTATAGGTCGCAGGCTCGCCGTTCTCTAAAAGTAGAACTTCAATGCTAGCAGTCAAAACGTAATCCTCATATCGTCTAGGTTGCTGCCTTGGCCTGTCTGATCTCCAAAGTGGTCCAACAATAGGAGAGACTTTAGCAGAAGGGTTGACCACATCGGTATGCGGAACCTCAGGTGTTTCATCTACTTCAGGGATTGCATCTTGAATCTGGGCGGTTTCCCTTTGAGAAGGTACGCCTCCAAAGTCAAGTTCCTCAGTGACATCGTCTATGTCCTCGTGTTGTTGGGTTTGTTGCTCAGCTTGAATCTCATCAAGCTGAACATTTCTCCCACTTGGCTTCTTGGAAAAGGAATCCTTTTTTCAAAAAGACACTATCCCGAGCAACAAATACTTTGTTCTCAGCGGGATTGTAGAAATAATATCTCCTTGTTTTCTTGGGGTAACCTATAAAGAAGAATTTGTCTGATTTAGGTGCTAGCTTATCAGATAGTAAACGCTTTACATAAGCCTCGCATCCCCAGACCTTCAGAAATGACAAGCTAGGAACTTTTCCATATCATATCTCATGTGGTGTCTTGTCAACTGATCGTGACGGAGTCCTGTTTAGTGTGAACGCAGCAGTGGTGATGACATATCCCCAAAAGGCTGCAGGAAGATCAGCAAAGCTCATCATTGAGCGGGCCATATCTAACAATGTCATGTTTCTCCTCTCAGATACGCCATTCAGCTGTGGCGTGCCTGGTGGAGTCAGTTGTGTCAAAATGCCACAACTTCTCAAGTGATGGTCGAATTCATGGCTCAGATATTCGCCCCCTCGATCTGATCGGAGTGCCTTTATCTTCTTGCCAGTATGTGTCTCAACTTCATTATGGAATTCTTTGAACTTTTCAAAAGACTCAGATTTATGCTTCATTAAGTATATACTCATATCTACTAAAATCATCAGTAAATGTAATAAAGTATCGATAGCCTCTCCTAACTTCTGTGCTCATAGGTCCACACACATCAGTATGTATGAGAGCTAAGAGCTCAGTAGTCCTCTCACTTGTACCAGTGAAAGGTGACCTTGTTATCTTGCCCATCAGACATGACTCACATGTTTCAAATGATTCTAAATCAAATGACTTTAGGCTACCAACTGTTTGGAGTTCCTTCATGCGTTTGATGCTAATGTGACCCAAACGACAATGCCATAGATTGGCTTCACTTATATCATTCGACTTTTGCCTCTTTGTATCAACGTTATAAATTTCAGATTTGAGACCCAGTATGTATAGTCCACTACTATTCATATGGGTTCGAGCATAGAAAATGTCATTCTTATAAATGGAAAAACAATCCTTAATGACAAAATCATAACCCTCAAGGTTCAAAACTGAAATTGAAATCAAATTCTTAGTAATAGAAGGAACAAAATAACAATTATAAAGTTCTAAAACTAACCCAGAAGGTAGAGGTAGACTATAATCTCCAATAGCAAGTGTAGCAACCATTGCTCCATTTCCAACGCGTAGATCTATCTCACCCTTCTGCAACCGTCTCATATTTCTTAGTCCTTGCACATTCTTAGTCCATAAGGCAAGTGACATTCATTGCCTTCTCGCATATTGCCTTGTGACGTGCCTTATCCTCATCAGATGAGGTGGCAGTCAGCTCTGGGATGGGGGTTTCTAGGACATCCTCTTGTCCCTCAGACCGGAGAATGATTCTCAGATTTCTTTCCCAATCAAGGAAATTTGTGTCGTTCAACTTGTTTTTCTCAACAATTGAGGGATAGTGAATTTGAGGTGTTCAGAAGACATAGTAACTACAAAAAAACGGAATAAAACATGCAGATAAATTATACTTGACATGCAAGAACTTAAAATTTAGACAAGTTATAAATAATAAGTTATTGCACATTCTACTCAATTAAATTGTCCCTTGTGAGTAAAATGATTCCAAGATCCTATCTTAGATAAAACTCGAGCGTACTAAGGCACTTCCTCAAGTCTCATATAATCAAGGTAAGTAAACTCTTACTAATTATAACACCTTATAACTCTTGGTTGATGGCCACATCTTATATAAGACTCATCCTTATGCCTTAAGATTCAAAACTGAGCCTTTTGGTCTCTTGTTGAGTGTAACCATATCAAGGCAACATGCTCCTATTAGACATACCCACACTATCCCAAGGTCAAGGAAGGACACCTCGCTAGGGCGAAAACTATCCAACGAATTCCAAGGGCCTCATTAATTTGCTAAAATATGATGAATCTAATATTCCAAGATAATATTTAATTATGGTAACTCAAAATTTTACCAAATAAGATATCAAAATATCTAAAAATAATTAAATCTTTATTTACCAAATAACATATCAAATATCTTATTGAATAAAATAAATCTAATTTATTAAGATAGGATATCAAATATCTTATCTTGTTTTGGTAAATAATATCTTTTTAGGGTAATTTCTATCCAATTAGGAATTTTTCCCAAAAACACAAAACCCTAATAACCATCAGCCGCGACTCGCAGCCGAGACCGCGATCGCGTTTTTTTTTGCTATAGCCACCAACAGTCGCAACCGCGATTCCAAAATCGCAATCGCGGTTTTGCTCTAGTCAGTAGCCACAGTAATGAAACCGCGGCTTTTGGACCGCGATCGCGGTTTGTCCTCTGCTTTTGAATTTGTATTCGAAGTCAGTCACCGTGGCACCACATAATAAAACTGCGGTCGCGGTTGTTGGACAGCGATCGCGGTTTTGCCCTCTGGCCGCCAAGATGGTCCCGAACCATCTACACCGCGTAATTCCGGTGTTTCTCCCACTTAAAAATTGTAACATTTACAACTTTTTGGTAGGAAAACTTATGGTAATGTTTTTCATAAAATTCAGGCTTTTTGATTTATAATTTTAGCATGAAAAATCAGATTTTACATGTTCGTTCATAATCTATACAACAAATTTGCATAAACTAATCAAAAGAATCAACTCTAGGGCAAAATAGCATGAAAAATTCAAAAATTCAACAACTATACCCACGTGAATAGACACGAATTTTAGCCTTCAAAAATCAATTTTTTTTCGTTTTAATCATGCAAATTAATCCGTACAATCAATCTCTACATAATTGAATCAAAATAATTATGAACATGCATCAAAGTTAAAGACTTTAAATTTGATCTAATCAATTTATGCAAGAGGCAACTGATACCACTATAGGGATTTAGATGCTTAAAGCGGAATTTCAGGAAAACGTTTTTCCTAACATCTAACCAAGGATCTCATGCATAAACTAAATAGATCATAGATAACAAGAATTAATTGCCTCTTGATGCGTGTTTGAATCTTCGTGGAATGGGGAGATTAGAGCCTCAAGTGTGACTCCTCTAGTTGGTCCACCCGAGTATGGATCTGGATCGCCTAGGGTTCGATTGCTAGAACGAGGAACGAAGGCGAACGAGAGAGAACTCCAGGGAGAAAGGCAGCCGTGTGGTATTCTATGGTGTTAGGTTTTTTTCTCCTAGAAAGCCCTCCTTTTATAATACCATATGTGGATATATTATTTCCTAAATTAATATATTTTTTATTATCAATAATAACTCTTTATTACTAATAAGCCTTATCTCCCAAGTTATATCATATATAACTTTATATCATATACTTCATATAATATGTCTCCCAATAAACTGCTCTAGTCCATAGACTCTAAGGGTGTGACCTCGTAGGACCCGATAATAATAGCAATAGACTTTATAACATATATTCCATAAATCATAGTTGATTTCTAGCAAAGCACTATGACTATCTAAGATAACCGAATTATGAATCTCCATAAATGATCTCACTCCATAATTAGTAATTACACCATGGATTAAAGTACACAATTCATTTAGCTAGACCGATGCAACCATGCAACTAACTGCACTTAATTCATGAAAGATGCTCCACACATGTATCTTATCGCATCAATTTCACTATTCATGTACTTGTCAATTAACAAATATTAATTTTACTGATTTTGATGAACCTTCTAAACCTCCCAATTACATTTGAAGTATGCTTTGATTGGATTATTATATCAAAGATTTTTTTCATAGTCGATTACTACAATGTTGCTTTATAGCAAAAAATATTGATTGATCACCAATTTTAATTAATTTAACGTGAAAAAATAGATTTTTTTTGTCAAAAAATTAAAGATAATTAAGATATAACTATAAAATATATTTGAAGAATAAATAATAATTAAGATAATCTAATACTTTTTATTTCTATTTAATTTATAATCATTGTTCTAATTTTTTTTAAATATACTTTTTAATTTTTAATTAAGATATAACTGTAAAATATAATATTTAATTTATAATTTTTTAAAAGGCTGAATGATATAACATATCTTAGAGGCCGACACGTAGGCAAAACGAATGTGGTGCTGACACGAAGGATTTAGACATCTTCTTTTGTATATATATAGATAATTTTCACCTTTTTTTTTATGAGGAAAGAATTAGACTGGTCTTAGCTACGGTGTGAAAACCAGTCTAGAGCATTCTTGCGGATGAGAACCCGAAGTTCTGAATCAAGACTTAGGTTAGACACAAGTGGTGAAAAGCTGAGTTTAGCGATGCGATCAGCAGCACGGTTCACCTCCCGAAAAATGTGTCTAAAACGAACCGCCTGGAAGGAATGGATGACGACCAGAATGTCAGCAACAACCATTTCAATCTCCCAGGGACAATCCTAGACGCCCTTAATAGAATTTATAAGGCACAAATTGTCACCCTTTATTTGAAGTTTTTGGATGTTTAGGTTTTTGGCATGATTAATGCTACTTTTTAAGGCTAGTGCTCCAGTCATGAGAATGTTATTATACCCACATCGTTTGCTTTCCATATGAATTACTTCTGCTTTGTCATTCCTAATAATGAAACCAATACCAACTTCACCATTTGCTATTTTTGAGCCATCAAAATTGATTTTGTGAAAGTTTTGAATTGGTTTTTCCCATTTTAGGAATTTTAATTTCCTAGTTTGTTGTGGTTTCCTCTTTATTTGAGGTATTTCATCCCTATCGGAGTTTTTAGTGTTATTCCAGTTTTTTATTAGTGTGGTGATATATTGAGAGGGATCCTTAATTCTAATACTAGGATCAGAATTAAAGATGAGTTGATTTCTGTTAATCCAAATTCCCCACCAAGTAGTGATGAGGCAGATGAATTCTTGCTTATTGAGGAGTGAGGTTAGTTCAACCAAAATATCTCTTGTTTTTTTAATTGTGCTGTCTAGGTTTCTGACTATGGTTTCAATATTCGAATTTTGTTTTTGATGTGTTTAAGCGTGAAGGAACATTGTGTGAGAAAGTGATTAAGGTCTTCAAGAGGGTTATCGCAAGAATCACATGCAAGGGGGACAGGAACATGTTTCATGGCTAATCTGTGTTTGGTGGGTAAACCATCATGACAGATTTTCCAAATAAAGTTTTGTACCTTTGGGTAGGTGTCTAATTTCCATATTCAGGTCATGTTGTTATTGGAGGGTGTTTGTTGTTTAGTGATTAGTTCGAAGGCCGATTTTGTAGAGAACCAGCCGTTTCTGCTAGGGGCCCAATACATTCTATCAGGAATAGGATGTATTGGGATGGGTATGTCAAGGATTTTGGTAACAACAGTTGGATTGAGAACTTCTTCTAGTTTGGTTTGGTTCCATGTTTTATCATTATTTATGAATTCATTTACCTCATGTGCTTCATCTACTTGAGGAATTGCATCTTGAATCTGGGCGGTTTTCCTTTGAGAAGGTACGCCTCCAAAGTCAAGTTCCTCAATGACATCGTCTATGTCCTCGTGTTGTTGGGTTTGTTGCTCAGCTTGAATCTCATCAAGCTGAATATTTCTCCCACTTGGCTACTTGGAAAAGAAATCCTTTTCCAAAAAGACACTATCCCGAGCAACAAACACTTTGTTCTCAGCGGGATTGTAGAAATAATATCCCCTTGTTTCCTTGGGGTAACCTATAAAGAAGCATTTGTCTGATTTGGGTGCTAGCTTCTCATATAGTAAACGCTTTACATAAGCCTCGTATCCCCAGATCTTCAGAAATGACAAGCTATGAACTTTTCCATACCATATCTCATGTGGTGTCTTGTCAACTGATCGTGACGGAGTCCTGTTTAGTGTGAACGCGGCAGTGGTGAGGGCATATCCCCAAAAGGATGTAGGAAGATCAACAAAGCTCATCATTGAGCGGACCATGTCTAACAATGTCTTGTTTCTCCTCTCAGATACGCCATTCAGCTGTGGCGTGCCTGGTGGAGTCAGGTGTGTCAAAATGCCACAACTTCTCAAGTGATGGTCGAATTCTTGGCTCAGATATTCGCCCCCTCGATCTGATCGAAGTGCCTTTATCGTCTTGCCAGTCTGTGTCTCAACTTCATTCTGGAATTCTTTGAACTTTTCAAAGGACTCAAATTTATGCTTCATTAAGTAGATATACCCATATCTACTAAAATCATCAGTAAATGTAATGAAGTATCGATAGCCGCTCCTAGCTTATGTGCTCATAGGTCCACACACATCGGTATGTATGAGAGCTAAGAGCTCAGTAGTCCTCTCACTTGTACCAGTGAAAGGTGACCTTGTCATCTTGCCCATCAGACATGACTCACATGTTTCAAATGATTCTAAATCAAATGACTTTAGACTACCAACTGTTTGGAGTTTCTTCATGCGTTTGATGCTAATGTGACCCAAGTGACAATGGCATAGATTGGCTTCACTTATATCATTCGACTTTTGCCTCTTTGTATCAACGTTATAAATTTCAGATTTGAGATCCAGTATGTATAGTCCACTACTACTCATATGGGCTCGAGCATAGAAAATATCATTCTTATAAATGGAAAAACAATCCTTAATGACAAAATCATAACCCTTAAGATTCAAAACTGAAATTGAAATCAAATTCTTAGTAATAGAAGGAATAAAATAACAATTATAAAGTTCTAAAACTAAGCTAGAAGGTAGAGGTAGACTTTAATCTCAAATAGCAAGTGCAGCAACCCTTGCTTCATTTCCAACGCGCAGATCTATCTCAACCTATCATGTTGTAAACATGTGGCCCAACTAGTTTCCCTTTCTCGAGCTTGCTCTGCAATATGGACTTGAGGGTCAAATACCTCTCAATCCTGGCCTGCTCCTTAAAGAGATCTCTAAGGTTTCTCATAATAGTATGAGCATCATGATCCCCAAACCTCTGTTGAAGAGCATGTTTCATAGCATCCAGCATAAGGCAAGTGACATTCATTGCCTTCTCGCATATTACCTTGTGACGTGCCTTATCCTCATCAGATGAGGTGGCAGTCAGCTCTGGGATGGGGGTTTCTAGGACATCCTCTTGTCCCTCAGACCGGAGAATGATTCTCAGATTTCTTTCCCAATCAAGGAAATTTGTGTCATTCAACTTGTTTTTCTCAATAATTGAGCGGATAGTGAATTTGAGGTGTTCAGAAGACATAGTAACTACAAAAAAAAATGGAATAAAACACAGATAAATTATGCTTGACATGCAAGAACTTAAAATTTAGACAAGCTATAAATAATAAGTTATTGCACATTCTACTCAATTAAATTGTCCCTTGTGAGTAAAATGATTCCAAGATCCTATCTTAGATGAAACTCGAGCGTACTAATGCACTTCCCCAAGTCTCATGTAATCAAGGTAAGTAAACTCTTACTAATTATAACACCTTATAACTCTTGGTTGATGGCCACATCTTATATAAGACTCATCCTTATGCCTCAAGATCCAAAACTGAGCCTTTTGGTCTCTTGTTGAGTGTAACCATATCAAGGCATAATGTCCCTATTAGACATACTCACACTATCCCAAGGTAAAAAAAGGACACCTCGCTAGGACGAAAACTATCCAACGGATTCCAAGGGCCTCATGGTTATGACATGGAAATGCATTATCTCAGTATTCTTTTAAGGGACTTAAGCATGCAATGATTGTCTATCTATAAGTGAACTAAATAGCATAAAGAGACAATCAAGTATGCAAAGTGGGAAATAGTAAAGCATTCAAGTAATGCAATAATAAATAATTAAATTTGTGATCCTAGTATGGCCCCTAAAGAGATCTAATCTTTAATAGTCTTGACCTTCTTGGATCACCATCCTTCAGTCTTCATAGGATCTTCTTCTTCTTGTCTTACATATAATTGAAATAAACTCTCTTGCAGAAATTTAAATTACAAAAATACATAACGATACGCAGATCGTGTACAAGAAAAACATAACAATACGCAGATCGTATTTATCTATCCTAATGAGGGTCATACTAGTCACCGCATGCAATAATATCATAATATAAAATATACATGCAATAATAACATATAAAATTTTATCTAAATGAAACATGCTATTAATCCAAAATAAAAGCATAAACAAATAATCGTATTAACTATTTAATATAGAAACTGATTTCTCATTATTTTAATTCAATTAAATTGTGTATGGAATTAATATCTTATATTAATCATTACTTTGCTAAAATATGATGAATCTAATAATCCAAGATAATATTTAATTATGGTAACTCAAAATTTTACCAAATAAGATATCAAAATATCTAAAAAAATAATAATTAAATCGTTATTTACCAAATAACATATCAAATATCTTATTGAATAAAATCAATCTAATTTATTAAGATAGAATATCAAATATCTTATCTTGGTTTGGTAAATAATATCTTTTTAGGGTAATTTCTATCCAATTAGGAATTTTTCCCAAAAACACAAAACCCTAATAACCATCAACCGTGATTGCGATCGCGGGTCTTTTTTTATTTTTATAGCCACGAGTCAAGACGACCAGCGACCGCGATCACGGGTCAAAAACCGCGATCACGGTTTTGCTATATTCCTCGTCGGGTCGCCAAAAGCCACGAGCTAAAAGTACCAGCAGCCGCGATCGCGGGTCCAAAACTGCGATCGCGGTTTAGCTATAACCCTCTGGCGCCGTGCCGGAAAGATGGTCCCGAACCATCTACACCTGATTAATTACAGTGTTTCTCCCACTTAAAAATTGTAACGTTTACAACTCTTTGGTAGGAAAACTTATGGTAATGGTTTTTCATAAAATTCAGGTTTTTTGATTCATAATTTAAGCATGAAAAATCAGATTTTACATGTTCGTTCATAATCTATACAACAAATTTGCATAAACTAATCAAAAGAATCAACTCTAGGGCAAAATAGCATGAAAATTTCAAAAATTCAGCAGCTATACCCACGTGAAAATACATGAATTTTAGCCTTCAAAAAATCAAAAATTTTGTTTCATTTTAATCATGCAAATTAATCCATACAATCAATCTCTACATAATTGAATCAAAATAATCATAAACATGCATCAAAATTAAAGGCTTTAAATTTGATCTAATCAATTTATGCAAGAGGCAACTGATACCACTATAGGAATTTAGATGCTTAAAGTGGAATTTCAGGAAAACGTTTGTCCTAACATCTAACCAATTATCTCATGCATAAACTAAATAGATCATTGATAAGAAGAATTAATTACCTCTTGATGCGTGTTTGAATCTTCCTGGAATGGGGAGATTAGAGCCTCAAGTGTGACTCCTCTAGTTGGTCCACCCGAGTATGGATCTGGATCGCCTAGGGTTCGATTGCTAGAACGAGGAACGAAGGCGAACGAGAGAGAACTCCAGGGAGAGAGGCAGCCATGTGGTATTCTATGGTGTTAGGGTTTTTTCTCCTAGAAAGCCCTCCTTTTATAATACCATATGTGAATATATTATTTCCTAAATTAATATATCTTTTATTATCAGTAATAACTCTTTATTACTAATAAGCCTTATCTCCCAAGTTATATCATATACTTCATATAATATGTCTCCCAATAAACTGCTCCAGTCCATAGACTCTAAGGGTGTGACCTCGTAGGACCCGATAATAATAGCAATAAACTTTATAACATATAGTCCATAAATCATAGTTGGTTTCTAGCAAAGCACTATGACTATCTAAGATAACCGGATTATGAATCTCCATAAATGGTCCTACTTCATAATTAGTAATTGCACATTTGATTAAATGACACAATTCCTTCATATTCTCTCTACCTAAAAACTCTAGCTATAGCTATATCCTTATTAAATTCATCTTCATTTTTTTCTTCTTTTTTGGTGGATCTCGATTTCTCGGGTGATGTACTATCTTTTAAAATTTAGTAAAATAATACTACATATATTTTTAATAGTATATAATAATATATAATATAAATAAAATAATATATATGAAATAACGGGTCCGTCGTGTTCGAGTCGAGCTCAGATTCGGTTGTTTATTTATTTCGGGTTCGGGTCAGGTCTGTCATGTTCGGGTCCTTCTTGACCCAATAATTTTTGGGTCGGGTCTCAACCCCTAAAAAATTTGGGTCATGTCAGATTTTTGACAAGTCTGCTAATAAGCATGAAATGAACATTATATGGTCATTGATATAGGATTTGAGAGTTTATTATACAAATATAAGCATACAAGTACTATCGAATTATATGTTTTTAGTACTAAAATAATGCACATTAATATGAGTTTGATATCATATGAGAAGGGGTGTTATATATGGTGAATAGTAAATGGTGGCCATTAGATCTATAAAATGAGGAGCTGTAATTAAAATACATGGAGTAACAAAATCATAAATATAACAAATAAATTTTCTTTTTTATTTATAATTTTTGAAATTTTACTTTTTCAAAATCTCCCCCTCCTCGATTTTTTAAAATACTGGATATGGACTTTAACACACTAAACATGCAATTCAGTATAATAAACAAACACTTTAGCTAAAATGTACATTTTTATTATACATAAACATATAATGTTAAACATGCACATTTACAGATTAAAAATACACATTTAATTACATACTAAATATGCACTTTATCATACTAAAGTACAAATTTATGTATTTGCATTTAATATTTGCGCATATTTTTTTGAAATGTTTATCCACTAAATACAGCTTTGGTGCCTATATATGCACTTTGGGTGCAAGCTTATGTGTGTACTTTGGGTGCAAGCTTATTAGTGTGCTTTGGGTGCTTGTATATGCACTTTAAGTATAAATTTATAAGGTTTTTGCAACACACACAAAAATAAAATAAAAATTAGAAGAAAAAAACTAGAAAATATTAGTTAATTTCAATTTTGTTCAAAAAATAAAAGTTTATCATATTTACAATTTTGTCACTCCATATTTATTAATCATAGCTCTCAATTTCTATTAATCCAAGGATCATCATTGCTCTTTATTATGCACCCTAAGCACTTTGAAGCTCTCAATTTCTATTAATCCAAGGATCATCATTGCTCTTTATTATGCACCCTAAGCACTTTGAACGTGCTTATTATTTATGTAACCTCACTCCACTACTTATATATTGTGATGCAAATATTGAATAGAAGCGTTGCACATGCAAATATATATTGTCAATATTACACGCGTGCACGTATGAGATTCGTTCTCAGTTCTCACATAGGGAATCATTCTCACCGTACCCGAACCAATTCCTATATATATTGAATTAATCAAATGCAAACACATACTCCCATGGGGACGGTGCAACACATTCACACTATGACACACATTCATGTATTTTATGACACATTCATGTGATCAATCGAACACTAACGTGTGTGCATCAAAGAAGATTCATCACGTTGAGTTTTCGTGCAAGAAACCTCGAAACAAGTTCGAGTATATATTCCACGACAACTATGAGTGATTCCTTGTGCCATCACGTTGGTACAAGCTGGTGAGTTGTGTGTGCAAATGTGAAATCTTGGGTAAACATGAGGGACATAATCTAGTTTGTGATCGTATCAACGAGTGTCTTTCACTGTTTCACATAAAAATGTGATTTCTTGGAGCGAACTGAAATTAGCAAACGCCACATCAAGGGACATCTTGGGTTCATAGAACTAATATCCTAGAATCGTTCCACCATGGCCAAATCAGTTATCGAAATCCATCAAGGGAAATGTAATGCATGTGTTAAATGGGCACAATCAAATTATCTTGACAACTCCTCCATATGGTTTATACAACCACGTATCATGATAATTGAAACGGGAATTCCGCAAAGTAATCTTGAAATTTTACAAATTCCGTGAGGCGTCCACAAGTTTTAACTATTTCGCGTTGTAACTCTTGAAACATTTCGCCAAATAACCCTTTGTTACTTGAATCGTTAAAAGAGTTGTTAAATTATTATATTGTAAGGTAAAAAAGTTGTTATTTGATTTTAAAAGAAAAGGAAAAAAAAACAAATGTTAATAATTAATATAACACATAAAAAATGAAAAACAAAAGAAAATAAATGTTAATTTGGGACATGGGTCGTGCATATTCTTCTATATCATAAAGCTTATACTCGTTTCATAACCTTTGTTTTTTTTATGTGTGATATTAATTATTAACATTTTTCCTTTAAAAAAAATAAATAACAACTTTTTACCTTAAAACCTAATAATTTAACAGCTCTTTTAACGATTCAAGTAACTGAGGTTTATTTGGCGGAATTTTTAAAAAGTTGAGGGTTATCACGCGTAATAGTTGAAATTTGTGGGTGCCTCGCGAAATTTGCAAAATCTCAGGGTTATCTCGCAAAATTCTCGTAATTGAAACTGATGCTCAAAATTGAATTTTCGTTGTTGATGTTTGCCCCCTTGACCTTATTGATTCTATTATAATCAATCCACTAGGATCCCTCTCTACCAGAACCTTGTACAATTTGCTTCGGGGCAAAAATTCGAAAGTCATTTGGGGCAACTTCCTTTGGAAGGGCGTTTATAGTCCTCAATGTTGTTTTTATTACTTGGCTAGCCATTCAACATCGCCTACCCTGCCATAGATAGAATCCAGCGATGGGCTTCAAACCCTAGCTCCTCGTGTGTACTTTGTCACAGCGAGACCGAGTTTGGATCTCATCAGTGGGTACATTGCCATTTCACATATGATGTTCTCCATGTAGTCGTCACTTGGCTAAAGGTCAATGTCTAGCATCATTCTTTGGAAGATTGGATCAATATGTTGGCCCTCCTTCCTGGCAAAACGGACCTACAATTCAAGGCATGTAACGTCGTGCTCACTGGCTTTGGTTATTTCACATAGCTCCGTCGAAATGAGGCTGTCCATAGGAATGTAGCCCCTTGCATCGCCTCCTGCTCCTCTCGTATCGTGCGACATCTTCGCGACATGTTTTGAGCTAAAGGAGGTCAGTTTGGCCCTAGAGATAATGCTTGGAGGGGAAGCATATACATCACCCTTTGTTAATTTGTTTATTTGCTATTATTGACTAGTTAGTTTTGTTTGTTTGTCCATTGAGCCCCCTTTGTGCTCTCTTTGCAATTGTTTTTGTGACCCCCTCTATAACTCCTCCAATTTTGATTTATGAATTTTACCTAGTTTAAAAAAGCTAATGTAAGCTCTAGATATATACACCACAAAGATCAGTACTAAGCATCCACATGAGAAACCATAGTTGTGCAATTCATACAGATCTTCCGGTGCACCTGCAGGAGGAGGAGCATGGTCATATGGCGCTAGTGGAGCACCTAAGTCTTAGAGAAATGCACGACGTACCAACACAAGGAAAAGTACACTAGAGCCCCTTTAGTCGTGCCATGACTCACAAATAATAGGGCATTTTAGTGCATTATGACACAAGGCCGAAGAAACTCAACTTTGCATAATCTCCGCCTCATGCATGCACTACAAACCACATGTCCCAACTAGTGACGAACGTCTTGACTCATCCATATAGAAGGCATAGTACTCTCGCTTGCCTATTGGGTACGACTTGAGAGGCACAATTGAGAACTTATACCCATGCCATTCCAAGGATGTGTTGTCCCTATGCGGGTATTTTTCGAAAAAACATGTTCTGTTGAGAGAGAAAAATCAGTCATGCCATTTTTTTCTACATGTATATATAATTTGTTATGCATTTATATCGTTCTCACCAGAGTGATTGTTCTCACATTATATTTTTAAAACAAATTTATCTTTGTTGGTTGAAATTCTTAACATAATTGGAAACAATGTGAGCTTATATATTATTCTACAAAATGTGAGTGCACTCAAAATATAGCGCTCTTAGAAAATTTATCTACTCGATAATTGCGAGTCATTGCAGAAGCTTTAACTAATAGGGAATAGAAAAATTAATATAGACGCACAAGATTTCACGAGGTTCGGTAAATTGTCTACGTCCTCGGGGTGAAATATTCTACTATATGAAGGGAAAGCTGATGACTTGTAGAAATCACAAGTTCGTCTTTAGAAATGAGTATATCCTTACAAAGAAATAAACCTCTCTTTGTATTTCTCTCTTTTCTTACTTGATGATGAATTTCTTTCTCACTTTGTGTTTCTCCGTTTTAAAGATGATGTTTCTTTTTCTTCTCAAGTGTCTTTATATAAGAGTGATTATATCTTTAATCACCATTTACAAAAAAATAGAAATATTTTATTTCTCCTATTTTTTAGGTGTTGTTTTCACCAATAGTAAATTAAACATCTTCCTCTTTTCTTGTTGGTATTTTCATCCACAACCTAAACATAGCATACTTATAATTCTCCACCTCG
This sequence comes from Rheum nobile, assembly GCA_027886185.1. Taxonomy (NCBI): domain Eukaryota; kingdom Viridiplantae; phylum Streptophyta; class Magnoliopsida; order Caryophyllales; family Polygonaceae; genus Rheum; species Rheum nobile. Next base: position 4,078,901 of record WOAB01000056.1, read on the forward strand.
TACACAATTTGAAAGCCTCAAATTTTGGACGAATACGGGAATAATCCATAAGCATCCATAATAAACTTCACCATCTAGGTTGCATCATTCTAACCATGCCTACCTACGTACCCTTTGACCGGGATCAAGCCAACCGTAGTTCTACCAATTTTCATATAGTCTCCACCTCACCCCATACCGCCCCAAAGGGCGATGCCCGTATTGGGAAAACTAACACGGGCCAATCTTGAGCAAGTCCAAACAATGTTGAAACTTGCTACTTGTCACAACTTTAGTCAACATATCTGCTGGATTATCATTTTTATGTACCTTCAATACAGAAATATCTCCATCCTCGATGACATCGCGCACAAAATGATATATGACATCAATATTCTTTATACGAGCATGATGAACTTGATTCTTAGCCAAGTGAATGCCACTTTGACTATCACAATGCAAGTTCACACAATCCTGTTGAACACCCAAATCATCTGGTAGACCCCTCAACCATAATGCTTCTTTTACTCCTTCTGCAATAGCCATATACTCAGCCTCTGTTATGGACAAAGCAACTGTAGCTTATAACATCGACCGTCAACTAACTGGAGCACCATATACATTAAACACATAACCATTAGTAGATCGTCGTCTATCAAGATCTCCAGCGTAATCCGAGTCAACATATCCGTTTACGAGACATGTAGCTCCACCAAAGCATAACCCTGTGTTTACAATACCCTTGTAATATCCTTTTGACAGCTTCCCAAGTGTTTTTCCCGAATTTGCCATATACCGGCTACAACACTCACATCTTGTGAGATATTGGGACGCGTACACACCATAGCGTACATTAAGCTGCCTACTGCACTGGCATAAGGTACACGTGACATGTGTTCCTTCTCTTCCACTGTAGTGGGAGATTCTTTACAAGAGAGTTTGAAGTGTGAAGCCAATGGAATAATCATTGGTTTACAATCTTCCATCCCAAACCTCACAAGTACTCGCTCAATATAGCCTTTCTGACTCAAGAACAACTTTTGGTTTGACCTCTCTCTTCTTATCTCCATACCCTGTATTTTATTAGGAGTGCCCATATCCTTCATCTCAAACTCACTACTAAGTTTAGATTTTACCTTATTTATCTCCACCATGCTGCTGGAAGCAATAAACATGTCATCCACATACAATAAGAGATAAATATAATCATCCTCATGAAGCTTTTGAATGTAGACACAACAATCATAATCACTTCTGGAGAACCCATGCTTAAGCATGAAAGTGTCAAATCGCTTGTACCACTGTCGCGGTGACTGTTTCAATCCGTATAAGGATTTTCTCAAGCGACATATTTGGCCTTCCTTTCAATCCGTATAAGGATCTCCTCATCCAAGTCTCCGTGCAAGAAAGTTGTTTTGACATCGAGTTGCTCTAACTCAAGATCACCATGAGCAACAATGCTCAAAAGCACCCCGAATAGAAGTATGTTTTACCATAGGAGAAAATATCTCATTGTAATCAACGCCTTCTTTTTGTGCAAAACCTTTGGCCACTAGTCTTGCCTTGTATCTTATACCACCGAGCTCAAATGAATCTTCTTTTCTTTTATGCACCCACTTACAACCTATAGCAGACTTTCCTGAGGGCAATGAGACCACATTCCGTGTCTTATTCTTCAGCAGAGATTCCATTTCTTCTTCCATAGCAACCAACTCTCACTATCCTTGTCTCGAATAGCTTGCTTGAAGGTGACCGGCTCGTTATCCTCCACTGAGAGTGCATAATCTACTAAGTTTAACTACCCATAATGCTTTAGAGGTTTGTCAGACCCAAACTTCTGAACTTGTTTATAATTATGCCTTGGTCTAGTGGATTCCAAGGTCTCCTATTGTTGTTGTTGTTGTTGTTATAGTACTTGTGCAATTTCCTGCTGAACCTCCTCATGTTCAAGCTCATCATTTTCTTGACAATATGTGTCTCTATGAGATTCCTCTTGATCATGACTAGAATCTAGTTGGTCTTCAGATTCTTCTATCTCAACTACTTGAGTTTTTGAAGTTGCAACATCACCACCTTTGGGCACATCCGCTTTTGATAAAGCTACCATGGAGTTCTCATCGAAAGTAACATCCCTGCTGATTACAAACTTAGAATCCTTTAAACACCAAAGACGATAGCCCTTGACTCCTCTTGTATATCCCAAGAAAATTACCTTCTTAGCCTTATTATTAAGCTTGTTATCCTTGACATGATAATAAGCGATGCATCCAAATACTCTAAGTTTTCCATAATCTGCATGTTCTTCTGACCACACCCTAAAAGGGGTGTCTCTATCCAATGTCGAATGTGGAGATCGATTCACAATATAAGCAGTTGTGGCAACCGACTCAGCCCACCATTCACGGCCCAAACCAGAATTGGAGCGCATACATCTAGCCTTCTCAAGTAGTGTACGACTCAGTCTTTCTACAACTCCATTTTGTTGTTGTGTGTCTCTAACTGTCCAATGACGAACAATGCCTTCTTCATCACAAAACTTCTTGAAAGCACCATCTGTGTACTCTGTACCATTATCAGACCTTAATGTTTTTAGCTTCCTATATGTTATGTTCTCAACCATTGCTCTCCATTGTTTGAATGTCTCGAATACCTCATTCTTATGCTTAAGGAAATACACCCAAGCATATCTAGAGTAATCATCTACAAATGAGACAAAGTACATGGAACCACCTTTGGAAGCAACTTTAGTCGGACCCTAAACATCTGTATGCACATAGTCTAATACTCCTCTGCTTTTGTGGTTGCTTGTTGAGAATGTAACCCTGTGTGCTTTTCCATACACACAATGCTCGTAAAACTCCATGCAAGGCTTCTTCATGTTCTTCAACAAACCTTTCCTACTAAGCAAATTTAGACCATTTTCTGACATATGTCTATTGGGCCCAACATTCTCCAAGAGGATCAAACAAGTAAGCTGGGCCGAGATCCAAGCAGAGTCGAAAGCCAGAAGAAACCAGAAGGAGGCGTCGGACATCTCTCAGACGCGTAGGATCCGACCTATTCCGAAGATCTCGCCCAGGGCATTAAATGCCTGATCAGTGGCAACGGCTATGGCATTAAACGCAGACATAAAGCTGGAAATCAAGGGCATATCCCTAAGATCTCGCTTGAATTTAATAAGAGGTATTGCGAGACGAGAGTAACGGTCGAAAGGGAGCAATTTCCATATAGATCACGACAAGGCAAGGAAGAACACACATGTCTACATCCTGCATTCGCTCGCTTGCTCCGAAAAGAACTTGAGAGTACACCCACTCTGGCTCGGTCTCCCCGAAATCTTGCTCAATCGCTGCCGGTCGTGTCACAAAAACACCTGTCGAGCAGGACCCGACCTTTTGTCCTACAAGGATAAGTTGTACTCTGATCTGATTCGATCATCAATAGATCAATACAATTACCTTGCTATTTCGTATCTGTTCTTTATTTGTTGATTGTCTGTTTGGATTGGTTTCTATTACCCGATCGACTCGTTACCCCGTCTAAGACAATTTAGGTCGTCCGATCTTTTCGCCCCAAAACAATTTGGCGCCCACCGTGGAGCAACTTGCCGATCACCATCTCAAAACCTTCCAACCATGACTATCAACCCACCTATCGGTACCGAGGAGCCACGCCTCGAAGACGACACCCAAGCTCAAGGAAACACGACCGAAAATCCTACCCCAACCCAATTCCAAGAGCTTGTCCAAAAAATGAGTACCCTACAAGAGGAACTTGCCCAGCAAAGCCAAAAGACCGAAGCCTTGGCTACCTTATCCACCCAATCCGAGGCCGAGATTGCACAACTAACCCGTGAAAATGAGTCTCTTAAGTCGTAGGTACAATCAATGGCTTCTGGATCCAGGCGGATGCCCGTCCATAGCAACATCCAGACGCGTCTTGACATGGATGGCGTCGAACTGACCCCTCCGAGCGTACGGCGTCCCAGACATACTGAGGGTACATCTCGAACTCCTTTGGTTAATCCATTTCCGACTAACAATGTTACTTTCTCCGCACCGATCGGGTCGGCAAGGACCTGAATCGATGAACCACAGGTTACCAATCCTCCCGACATCCTAGCTCTCGTCCAGCAGACGCTAAGCCAACATATGAAGACGCTTGACGATCGTATCGCTAGGATTCCCGGAGTTCCACAGCCGATCGAGAAGGAGGCGTCGGGCGGATTCGAAGAATCTCCGTTCGTAGGAGAGATCGCCAGGGTCGAAATCCCAAAAAAGTTCCATCTCCCCAGCATGGCGACATTCGACGGCACCAACGACCCAGATGATTACATTTCTCTCTATAAACAAAAATTAATGACTGTGTCCATTCCAAGGGAGAGCCGCGAGGCTGTCATGTGCAAAAGCTTTGGCACGACTCTCGCGGGTCCCGCACTGACCTGGTTTATGCGTTTGCCTCAGGGAGTGATCGCATCGTTCACGGACTTGGTCAATTCCTTCAAGATCCAATTCGCTAGCAGTCGGAGGCTCGAAAGACAATCGAGTGACCTCTATCGAGTCACCCAAAGGTATAATGAACCCCTCCGAAGCTATCTTAACAGGTACAATAAGGAAAAAGTCGCGATTCCCCATTGTGACATCACCACTTCCATCGAAGCCTTCCGCCAAGGTTTGATCAAAGACAACAACCTCTACAACGAGATCACCAAGTACTAGTTCAAAAGCTTCGAAGATGTCCAAGCCAAAACCATGGCCGAGGTACGTCTGGAAGAAGATCGTGAGTCTAGAAAGGCATCCCATGGGCCCGACCAATCCGATCGCAAATCCTCCTCCGACAACCGTCGGGACAGACGCCATCACCCATATCCTCATAATCGAAACGAACAAAATCAGGTAAACTCTTTCCAAGACAGGTCTCAAGACTGGAGAGATGGTCCGACGTTGCCTCCCAGGGTTCAATCTTACAACTTCAATGTTTCCGTGTCGGAGCTCATCAAGAGTTTCGACAAATATGGAAAAGAGGTAAGATGGCCCCGAAAGAGTGACCGACCAGACGTCAAAAAGGACATGAGCCGATGGTGCGAATTCCACGGTCACTCGACGGATGAGTGCATCGCCTTGCGTAAAGAGGTCGCTAGGTTGCTTGCGCAGGGGCTCTTGTGTGACGTAATCTCGGAATGAGCCAAAGCCACCATGGAGCAACGAGATCAGGTAAAACAAGACAAACCTCCATCTCCTGTCCATACAAAAATCGTCAATACTATTTCAGGTGGTTCGGACGTATGTGGAAACACATACTCCGCAGCCAAACGACATGCAAATGAGAGCAAAGGCAGTGAGCCCGAAGTGCCAGAGTTCAGGCCAAACAAAGTCTTCGACCTCCCAACGGTCACGTTCGACGAGTCCAATGCCGACGGGTCGGAAAGCCATCACGACGGTCTGGTAATCTCTTTATCTATCGGGAACTGTTTGATACGTAGAGTACTAATCGATACAGGAAGTTCGACCAATCTCTTGACCTTTGACGCCCTCAAAGGGATGGGTGACAAGGATCGACTTGGGCGAGCTTCAGTGCAAGAGTTTGGCCGGACGATAACCTTCGGCAACCCGGGGAGGCGATCTTTGAAGCGGGCTGTAGGGAGGCGCTGGATGAGGTTGGCGGCGGCCTGGGTCTCCAATGGTGGTGGAGGATGTTAGGAATGGTGGTGCAAGAGGGGCCTGGTGGCGCTGACGTGGGCCTCGATTTATGGAGGGTGGAAGTGAGGCGATGTTGGAGGAAACCCTAGCGATGGGGAAGCGATTAGGGTTTCAGTTTGAGGGAGGCGTTGGCGTGTTGAAGGTGGCGCTTGGTGGTGGTTGGGTGGCGTATGGAGTGTACTTTGAGGGGTGGAAGTGGTGGCGCCCACAATGGTTTGTTTGCAGAAAATAACGTCTAAAATCATGCATAAAATGCAAAGCTAAAGTCTCATAATGTCATGAAATAAATGCCTCAAAAAGGCCCTTGAAAGTGCCTTAGGTCTCGTTTGGCGCCAAGGTAGTCATCAAGGAGAAGAAGTCTCCTAGACGACTAGATGTAGGCCCAAGTGTGGCGAGACCAAGGTGGAGCTTGGCTTGTAGTACCCTAGCCTTGGCTCATGTGAGCCTCATGGGGGCGCCTTCTTCTTGGCTCGATGGCTGTTATCGGCTAGGCTCATGGTTGGCTAGCCTTGGTGAGCGCCTTGGCTCGGAGGACTTGACTTGATGGGAAGGATTCACATCAATGGGTCTGGGTGAAGACAACCTGATCAAGAAATCGACTCCACTAGTCGGATTCAGTGGCGAAGTTAAACACACTATTGGCGAAATCGTTCTCACAACGTACGCCGGAGGAGTCAACCAACATGTGAAATTTCTAGTCCTAGATTGCCCGTCTCCCTATAATTGCATTCTTGGCAGGCCATGGATACACACTATGAAGGCGGTACCCTCGACGTACCACCAAATCATCAAGTTCCCTACCAAGTGGGGAGTCCAATAAATCAAGGGAGACCAGAGGGCGGCCAAGGAATGCTACGTCGCCTCCATGAAAAGCGTCGTCGAGCATAGGGTCGCATAGCAATCACAGAGCGGCGAAGGACCTAATCGATACGTCGAACCAGAAATGGAAAAACTCGATGAGATCGTACTAGATCCTTCAAAGCCAAACCAAACGGTAAGGATCGGGTCGGACCTGGACGACTCGACCAGACAACAAATTCTTGATTTTCTCAGATCCAATACTGATTGTTTTGCGTGGTCACATGAAGACATGGTCGGTATATCTCCAAACATTATTACTCATAAGTTGAATGCATATCCATCTCACCCCCTTGTAAAGCAAAAGCACAGGAAATTCGCCCAGAGCGAAACAAGATCGTCGACGACGAAGTCAAGAGCTTGTTGGAAACAGGAAAAATAAGGGAAGTCAACTACCCCGAGTGGCTGGCCAACGCAGTCGTAGTCCAAAAGAAGAATGGCAAATGGAGAGTCTGCATCGACTTCACCGACCTCAACAAAGCCTGCCCTAAAGACTCATTCCCACTTCCTCACATCGACGCCATGGTTGACGCGACGGCAGGACACGAAATGTTAACCTTCATGGACGCGTTCAACGGCTACAATCAAATCCTCATGGAACCCGAGGACCAAGAGAAAACGACATTCATCACAAGCCAAGGTATCTATTGTTACAAAGTAATGCCCTTCGGACTAAAAAATGCAGGGACTACTTATCAACGATTGGTCAACAAGATGTTTAAAGACCAGATCGGGGACACGATGGAAGTCTACATAGACGACATGCTGGTCAAATCAAAAAGGAAGGAAGATCATATCGACCACCTTCGCGACAGCTTCGAGATACTAAAAAGATATAACATGAAATTAAATCCTATGAAATGCTCTTTCGGGGTGTCGTTAGGAAAGTTCTTGGGGTACATGGTGACGCAAAAAGGAATAGAAGCCAACCCAGAACAGGTCAAGGCCCTCATCAACCTCCGATCCCCCCGATGCGTCAAGGACGTGCAAAAATTGACAGGTCGGATAACAGCTCTGAACAGATTCATCTCGAAGTCATCCGACAAGTGAAAACCCTTTCACGACGCTCTCAAGAAGAACAAATCATTTCAATGGACGGAAGAACACGAAGTTGCATTTCAAGATCTAAAGAAATACCTCGCCGGTCCCATGTTGCTAACCAAACCCAAGGACGACGAGCCACTATTGCTATATCTAGCAGTGTCGGAGTCCGCCGTGAGCGCCGTACTGGTCAGAGAAGAGGACAACAAACAATCGTCGATATACTATGTCAGTCGAACGTTACTGCCAGCAGAAACAAGGTACTCATCGCTAGAAAAACTTGTACTATCACTGGTAATGGCATCGAACAAACTCAAACCATATTTCGAATCCCATACTATAATCGTCCGCACTAATCATCCCATGAGAGCAATCATGAGGAAACTTGAGTTCACAGGACAAATGGCCAAGTGGGCCATACACCTCAGCGGCTATGACATCGAGTACGAGCCCAGAACAGCGATCAAGTCGCAAGCCCTGGCTTACTTTGTGGCAGACTTCAGACCGACCCTAGAGCAAGAAGCCACCAAGGAAGCAACACATTTACTCGCGACAGAGGAAACAAGTAAATGGGAGCTCCACACAGATGGTGCGTCGAACGCCAGAGGATCGGGGCTAGGAGTCGTGCTGAAATCGCCACAAGGGGACAAGATAGCCCAGGCCGTGAGATGCGAATGGTACGCGACCAACAATGAAGCTGAATGTGGGAACCACACGGGCGGACGAAGCCTCTCGGGAAAAGCCTTGCGAAAAGGATATTACTGGCCCACAATGAATAGAGACGTGATGGAGTATACCAAGAAGTGCGATGTCTGTCAACGACACGCACCCGTTCCTCACCAACCCTCGAAACTTCTCCATCCGACTCTGGCGCCGTGGCCCTTCATGAGATGGGGGATGGATATCGTCGGAAAACTCCCACCTGCATCGGGTCAACGGGTCTTCTTCCTTGCCATGACAGACTACTTCTCTAAATGGATCGAAGCTGAAGCCTACCGAGAGGTAAAAGATCAACACGTCATTTCATTTATAAAACACAATATCTTGTGCAGATTTGGCGTCTCATTAGAAATCGTATGCGACAATGGCTCCTAGTTCATCAGTCATAAGACTAGAGCCTTTTGCGACCAATGGAACATCAAATTGGTCACCTCCACCCCTCGGTATCCATAATCCAACGGACAAGCCGAGTCTAGCAATAAAATCATCATCAACAACCTCAAAAAATGCCTCACAGGGGCTAAAGGCAAATGGGCAGACGAACTCCCATTCATTCTCCGGTCCGACAGGACCACTCTAAAGAACGCGACCGGACAGTCACTGTTTTGGGGCGAAAAGATCGGACGACCTAAATCACCTTAGACGGGGTAACTAGTCGATCGGACGATGGGAAATAATCTAAACCAAGCAAATAATAGGTAAACAAGAAATAAATATATAATAGCAAGATGATTTTATTAGATATCGTGTGAATCAGATTAGATCGCAATACAACTTATCGTAATAAAATCAGAGATCGAGTGGGACTCGACCGCTGACTTGTGAGTGGCGACCGGCAGGGGTCAGGCGTAGGCAGCCGTTTGGAGAGCTAGATGGAGAGCGAGAGTGCTATTCTGGTGAGTTTGCTAAGTGAGAATGCGTGTGTTTTGCGTAGTTGTGAGTTCCCTGATCTTATCTTCTTCGTCGTTCCAAATATGGTAAGTCCCTTTACTCCTGTGGCCGTTGCACCCTTTTTATGTTTTTATCTTCAATACCGAGTGTAATGGCAAGGATTTCGCCGTTGAATTACTGGCAATTAAGGTGTTTGAACGTTGCAGATGTTGCATGATCTGAGCATTAAATGCGTGGCGAGATCTCCGCGATCTTGTCTGATGACTCTTGACTGGAGAGGTTTTGTCGGGTGTCGCTCGACCAGAGAAGCCTTGTCGACTCTTCTGAACTCATCTGCCATTCTCCCGATTTGCAGTGGGCTTGGGCTCGGTCCTCTCGATCTGTCTTCTCTGGAGAATCCAGGCCCAACAATCACCATTCTCACTCGTCTACGGAAGTGAATCAGTCATCCCCGCCGAACTATTGGTTCCAACAGCTCGTTACAGCCTTCAGACGAACGAACAGAACGACGTTGAACTAGCACACAACTTGGACACATCGGATGAGGCTAGAGAAAGAGCCAGAATTAGAATGGTCAAAAGTTCCAACAATAGGTCGCAAGAAGTTACAACAAGAACGTTCGAGCCAAAGTCTTTAAAGTTGGAGATTGGGTCCTCAGAAAGACATTCCAAAACTCCAAGAACCCGACCGACGGAAAGGTCGCACCTCAGTGGGAAGGACCCAATCTAATCAAAGAAGTAGTCGGACAAGGAGCATACCAACTAGAAGACAAAGACAGACGACCTATCCCGAGAAGTTGGAACGCGACACACCTAAAGTTATACCACTTCTAAACTAGTAAGGTAAGGCACTAACGCCCTTTCACCTATCATGCATTACTTGTTGTCGCAAGCATAACTCTATTTTTTGAAACTGGGCATTTACATCGAGTAAGGACATTCTCCTTGCAAACCTAAGTACAGGACGACATCAACATACACACTGGATCCAGTCACAAACAAAAGCGCTTATACTATATTTACACGATCGATCGGAATACGGGGAGATGAACAACACAGGCACGTCGGCACACTGCCTGCCTTACATAATACATAAGGTTAAGACACCTTATTACATTTACGCAATAGAAACATATTGATTCTTCCTCCTCGGCTTAAAGTCATGACTAAACATAAAACACATACATTTGCAGGCCTCCTTCTTCACATACATACGGCAAGCCCTACTCGACGGAGCACATGGGCGAACCCGACATACAAAACAAAGGCGTTAACAATAAACTTCTCTAGAAAGTCTGACGAAACGTACGAACACACAAATGTACGATCCTTTGTAAAAACAGATTACATCAAATAAAAGTCAAAACATTTTTTACAAACATACGACTCGCGATGGTGGACGGGTCGCCAAAACACATTGTTTGCCTACACACATGTAGGACTTCAATTCATCCGCTAAAAACATTCTACGACCCGCGACGGTGGACGGGTCGCCAAAACAGAGAATATCCTACCCACACACAGGTGGGGCCACAAGTCAGATTATGAAAAAAAAAACAATCAAGGATCGGGTTCTGCAACATTACCTTTAGCAGGGGTCGGGTCAGGAGAAGGCTGGGGCTCAATCGGCTTGGTGTCGCTAGAGTGGGCCTCGTCCTCACCGGCGCTTTCATCCAGAGATTCCTCTCCAACACCGGCCAAGTGGAAAAGCTCTGAGCCCGGATTCCCCTTCAGAAACAGGGTCTCCATGGTCTCCTTCTCCGCCTTCAAATCCCAGGTCCCTTGCTTGCCCTCTTCAAACTCCTCCATCATCTCGACACGCGACTTCAACGCGTAAAAAGCGCCTACGTCGCCTGCGATCCGACCAGCCTCGATCCTAGCTTGCTTCACCATCTCTTCGACACTCGATTGGCTCTCACTAATCTCCTTCCGACACGCGTCCAAGTCATCTTGGCAACTCTTCAACTCCCTGACAAAGCGGCGTTCAACCTCCTTACAACGGCTCTCAGCCCCCTCCAACTTGGTCTTCAAAGACGCAAGGTCGGACTCTGACCTAGCAACCCTATCCTCGGCCTTAGCGACCATTACTTTGACACCAGAATACGCCCCCAGGAGGTACTGAAAAGTCTAGAAGAAAACAAAGCCAATCAAAGTTTCATCCGACTGCGAGGAAGAAAAACAAAAGTTGAGATATGACAAGACGACTTACCTTCCACGCGGAGCACCCCGCTTCGCCAATACAATCCAAGGGAGAGACGTCATCGACTTCGGACTTCAGAGTCGGGTCCTGAGAATGAAAGAGATCGACAATCGATTGACCGACCGCGTCGATCTTCTCGACTCCACGAGCAGCCGTCCCCTTCTTCTTGGGAATCTCCACCACCTTCACATCACCGGAAGAAGCGCCTGCCTTCCTTTTTGAGCCAACTTTGGCCGGGAGCGATGATTCCGCCGGCGTCGATTTACTCGACGAGGCTTTGGTCGCCGCCATCTTCTGCTCTATCAAGCCTTTCCCGGACACTCCCTTCAAGCGGGCACTCGACCGACCAGCCGGAGACGCTGACATGATAGACAATACATGAATCGCAAGCAGACGATAAAATAAAAAAGATATACAAGCGTCAAACTCAAAACTCACACTTAACCCGAGACGATGAAACAGTCGACATGACGTCCTGAGTAGTGGGGGAGGTCGACAACAAGTTGACGTTCACAAACTTCCGCTCTGACGCAGAGATACTAAGGATGATCTTCGTCAGGCCTTCTGACTGAGTATCTACTTCCAACTCTTCAGCCTCAGGAACTACAAAAAAGAAAAGTTAAGCAAGGGGTTAAAACACATAAAACAGGCAAAAAGAGGTCGAACACATACTCTTGACTCGTCACTCCGACAACAAGAACGAGCAGTCACCCCCCTTCTCCAGAGACAAACGCTCGACAAAGAAAAACTTAGACCCCCATCCACGGTCGTTCACGTCCAAATTAAACACCAAAGGCTTCCGACCCGGACGGATGTGCAGCTAGACGCGGGAAGAACTCTTCGACCCTAACGAGTAGTTATACCACAAGGCGTCAAAACTAAAACCAGCCCCAGATTGGACATTCAACAGGTCCAGAACCCTGAGGATTCGCCACGCCTGCGGCATGACTTGACACAGCACAAGCGCCAGAGTCGCTAAGAAGTCCCTGACAAGGGATGAGAAATGAAACTTATGTCCAACCCTAAACGGGTAAGCATAGAAACAAACCCATCCCTCGTAGCGACCGTCGGTCCTCTCGTCCGGATGCGGCAGCCTCGCGACCGTCTTAGGAGGAAAGCCTCCGACTTGGAGGATCTGCTCCAACTCCGTCTCCGACAAAGTCCCCGTCAGAGCGTCTGCCTCCTTCAGAATAAAAAGGCGGGGGAGACCTCGTTCTTGCTCGAGTTCGAGCGAGTAGCGGACGATTTAGAAGACTCGCTGGAGACCATTTCCAAAACGGAATGAAGAGGAAATCGGAGAGCAATTTTTTTTGAGACCTAAAGAAACCTACCAGGTGAAGAAGCAAAGGAGGAAGATGAAGCCAAATCGTCAGAAGGCTGATTCGAATTTATTGAGGGAGTCGGCAGGTTGCAGAAACGTCCCATCATGCCGCAGGATTACCGCCACGTAGCCCTCGTCTGACGCGCCAAAATCGGAAGGTGGAGATCATGTGGAAGGGAAGTTGTTTGGACTCCACCCTATAGCAGCCTTGAGCCCAAAATAACTTGGGGCTATTGTTGGGCCCAACATTCTCCAAGAGGATCAAACAAGTAAGCTAGGCCGAGATCCAAGCAGAGTCGGAAGCCAAGAGAAACCAGAAGGAGGCATCAGACATCTCTCAGACGCGTAGGATCCGACCTATTCTGAAGATCTCGCCCAGGGCATTAAATGCTTGATCGGTGGCAACGACTATGGCATTAAACGCAGACATAAAGCTGGCAATCAAGGGCATATCCCTAAGATCTCGCTCGAATTTAATAAGAGGTATTGCGAGACGAGAGTAACGGTCGAAAGGGAGAAATTGGCATATATAGATCACGACAAGGCAAGGAAGAACACACACGTCTACATCCTGTATTCACTCGCTTGCTCCGAAAAGAACTTGAGAGTACACCCACTCTAGCTCGGTCTCCCCGAAATCTTGCTCAATCGCTGCCGGTCGTGTCACAAAAACACCTGTCGAGCAGGACCCGACCTTTTGTCCTACAAGGATAAGTTGTACTCCGATCTGATTCGATCATCAATAGATCAATAAAATTACCTTGCTATTTCGTATCTATTCTTTATTTGTTGATTGTCTGTTTGGTTTGGATTGGTTTCTATTACCCGATCGACTTGTTGTTGTGTGTCTCTAACTGTCCAATGACGAACAATGCCTTCTTCATCACAAAACTTCTTGAAAGCACCATCTGTGTACTCTGTACCATTATCAGACCTTAATGTTTTCAGCTTCCTATATGTTCTGTTCTTAACCATTGCTCTCCATTGTTTGAATGTCTCGAATACCTCATTCTTATGCTTAAGAAAATACACTCAAGCATATCTAGAGTAATCATCTACAAACGAGACAAAGTACCTGGAACCACCTTTGGAAGCAACTTTAGTCGGACCCTAAACATCTGTATGCACATAGTCTAATACTCCTCTGCTTTTGTGGTTGCTTGTTGAGAATGTAACCCTGTGTGCTTTTCCATACACACAATGCTCGTAAAACTCCATGCAAGGCTTCTTCATGTTCTTCAACAAACCTTTCCTACTAAGCAAATTTAGACCATTTTCTGACATATGTCCAAGACGCATATACCAAAGCCTAGTATACTCTATTGGGTTTCTCTTACTTTTACTAATTCCAACCGCTACATCGCCTGTAACTATCACTAGTGGAAAAAATCCTTATAGAGGCGGGCCTTTGGACACTTATTGAGGCGAATATCGTTCGCTTCAACTAAGGAGGCTGTAACAAGTAGGGACGCTTTTTGAGGCGGGCATTTTACGCCTCTAAAAGGACCTTATTGAGGCGGGCCTCCGAAGCCCGCCTCAACAAGTCCCTCACTTTGGCGCCAAAATGAGGGACTTGTTGAGGCGGGCTTCGGAGGCCCGCCTCAATAAGTAAACACTTGTTGAGGCGGGCCTCTATAGGCCCGCCTCAACAAGTCAGCGCTATATGGGAGCAAAAATAATTTGGCACTGTTAGAATCTTTAATCGTATTCTTAACAGTTTCAGCATTGAACACACGTTGCAAGTAATCTGCTGGAACAGTTGGATCGGCCCTGATTCTAGTGCTTGACACCATCTCAGGACAAATGAACCCAATTCGAGAATTTTCAAATGCATATGTGTGATTGTCCAATAAATACCTGCACATTTAAAGGTATTCGATTAAACGATTATGAATGGTAATGTAAAAATGATTAAAGAAAAAACGATTAAGAATTCATGCAATTCATTAAACATGTATTTATGCGGGGTAGCATGCATAGAGCAACCATAATCTAAAATCCAGCAATTAGAATCATGTCTAGAATCAAGCATGAGCAACTCACATGAATAAGAAGCACCAGATTCACACACATTAGTAACATCAGATTTCTGCTCATCATCAGATTTCTTTTTCTTGCAATCTTTAATAAAATGGCCAGCTTTACCACAATAGAAACACTTTCTATCCTTAGTATCAGTTTTAGCCTTTTTTCCAGTTTTGGGTTTCCCCTCAGCATGCAAGACAGAATTCTCAGGTTTAACATCAACTTTGTTTTCAGTTTTAGTCTTAAACACCTTTAACACTTCATTTTTCTCTGTTATAGCCTCAACAATTTTAACAACAGTGATGGTGTCATTGCCAAACTGAATCACATCTTTCAGAATGTCAAACTGAACAGGAAAAGAATTCAATAACAGAACAGCTTGGTGAGTTTCAGCAATCTTATCATTACACCTTTCCAAATCTTGGGTCATTCTCAGAAATTTATCAAAGTTATCATTCAAAGTCAGATTCACATCCATCTTAAATGTAAATAATCTGCACAGTAATGATATTCTAGAAGGCAATGATTTAGTCAAGTATAACGCTTCTAAAGCATTCCATAAAGTTGTAGTAGTAGTAAACTTTACCACTTGACGAGTCACATCATCCGCAAGCCTTATTATAATTTCTGAGTGGGCTTGCTCATCAAGTTCCATCTTTCTAGCTGCTGAGGTCTCCGAGAGGTATTCACCTTTTACAGCTCTATAACACTTCTCCTTGATGAGTATAGCCTTCATCTTGACTTGCCACATTGCAAAGTCAGTCGTACCATCAAATGGTGTAATTTTCATCATGTTTTCTGTCATCACCTACCAAACACACAAGTCAGTAAATGAAGCTAGAAAATTGATAACCACAGATTAGGACACAAAAGTCCAAGAATCACACACACAGAAATCAGTTCTCAAGAACACAATATCAAGAACCAATCAAGTACAACACCAGAGGTTGTACTTCAACACACTTCAGGTTCAAAGAATAAAAAAATCAAGAACTCAAGACAACACAATTCCAAGTTCAAAGAAACACAATTCCAGAACTCAGACAACACAAGACACTACAGTTCAGTCCAAATCTGAACATAGATGCAAGAACACACGAAAAGCAAGATTTTCAGGTTCACGAGATCTAAAAATCAGAATCAAGTAACGAACTCAGTATCACAGTTTTCAGCAGTGAATAAGCAGGAATCAGACAAATGCACAAGAGCAGCGGAAGCTAAACAGGATCGAGCAAGGACAAACCCTAGGAAACTCTTCTAACCGCAGAAAACACAATTTCTAGATCAGAAAAGCACAAGGAATGCAGTCAAAGCTCTAATACCAATCTGTGAATCTAATATATCCGATTTAAGCAAATTCAAGCAAAACAGAAATGAAACAAAAACAGAAAGAACACCAAGAATTGGTAACGCGGTTCGGTTACCCTACATCCGCGAGATCTCAAAAAGGGAGATCCATCCAATCCACTAAGCATTCAAAGCCTTAATCATTCATTTACAAGAGCACACTCAAGAGAGCAAAACACCCTAAAGAAATCCGAAGCACACAATAACAAGGAAGCACAAGAACAAGGATCGAAAGAAAACACCCATGTGAAGCACCGCAGAAATCGTTTCTGCACTCCAACAGACCGCGCCACCGCAAGGGACACCACGACGAACACGACTCCGACGAACACCACCGAGTCGCCACCGGACTTGGAATCGTCACCGCCCTTCGTCTTCCCGAGCTTCTCTTTCCGATCGACTCCCTTCGAGCACTCTCCCAGCCCAGCCTTCTCCTTTCTCTTTCTCTGAAAACGGCACAAACCTTAGAGCAGAAAATGAAGGTGCGCGCAACTGTTTTTTTTTTTTTAATTAGGGTTGAGCTTATAGAGGCAGACCTAACACGCCCGCCTCTATAAGTATTACGACTCGGCCGAGTAATGGTCTAATAGAGGCGGGCCTTACATGCCCGCCTCTATTGGACATACTTGTTGAGGCGGGCTTTAAGAGGCCCGCCTCAACAATCTTTAATTGAGGCGGGCTACTTGGCCCGCCTCAATTAGTTAGCATTAGAGGCGGGCCTTACCTTGTCCCGCCTCTAATACTTTAGCGGGAAATGTTTTTTCGGATACTTGTTGAGACGTATATTAATTTGTCCGCCTCAAAAGATGTTTTTGAGACGTATAAATTAATTATCCGCCTCAAAAACCAAAAAAAGTGATTGCCTAAGTCGTTGTTGAGGCGTTTTGAACTATGTACGCATCTAAAAGGGAGCATCAAAAAGTGTTTTTTCCACTAGTGATATATATTGCCAACAAGATGATACAAGTTTCCATGACGAATTCCCTTCATCACTAGCAAAGAACCACTAACAACTTTTAGAACCCCGTTCTCTCCAATTAGCTTACAACCTTTTGATTCTAATACACCCAGAGAAATCAGATTTTTCTCAAATCAGGGACGTGCCTTACATCCATTAATGTCCTAACAATGCCATCATGCATCTTGATTCTGATTGTACTAATGCCTACTGTCTTACAACCATGGTCGTTACCCATCAAAACGGTTCCACCATCCATGGCCTTATAGGAAGTGAACCACTTCCTGTTTGGGAACATATGATAAGAGCATCCATTATCCAGAATCCAATTGCTTGCATTTTCATATGTTTTGTTATTAACGGAATAACATTATGCACCCCATTCATCCAAAGCGACGCTAGCTTCGTGCTTCAAATTTTGATTTCCCTTATTCTTGTTGTTTTTGTTCTTCCATTGTACCCTCTTATTCAGACAATCATTCTTCCAATGCCCATGCTCACCACACTTGTAACAACGAGTTTCTGCTAGAGGCCTAGATTTCAATCTAGACTTTTCCCTCTTGTTATTTCCTCTGTCATTGCCCCTTCCTCTCGCAAACAAACCATGTGCTTGTTCATTGCTCGCACTAGCACTCATACCACTAGTTGACACTTTCCGTAGATCATCTGCTAGAAGCGCCGTTCTAGTTTCATCCATAGTCAGTGTATCACTCACAAACATTAATGTTTGAACAAGATTCTTGTACGATTTCGGCAAAGAAAGTAGAAGCATAAGAGTTTGATCTCCATTTTCAACCTTCACATCAATATCCTTCAAATTTGAAATTATCCTATCAATTAGTTAGAGTCTTTGTCATGAAGTTTGCCTTCGACTTTTCCCACACACCTGCTGCAGTTTCCTCATCATCCACCATGAATGCGACATTTCTCTCAAGACATAAGATTATGGCAGCGCGTGCTTCTATATCGAGCTCATCTCAGTCATCATCCTTCTTGTCTTTGAGTTTCTTGTCCTTACCCAACAATGCCTTGTGCAATTTCTGAGATATTAACAGATTCTTCATATGCATCCTCCAATAGGAGAAATCATTATTCCCATTGAATTTCTCGATCTCATACTTTCCAACTTTAACAATTCTACTACTAGAAGCCATTGATTTCAAAATCAGACTTTCACCGCCTTAGATTTTGCTTTGGCTCTGATACTAATTATGAGTCACTGCAGAAGCTTCAACTAATAGGGAATAGCAAAATTAATATAGACGCACAAGATTTAACGAGGTTCGACAAATTGCCTACGTCATCGGGGTGAAAGATTCCACTATATGAAGGGAAAGCTGACGACTTGTACAAACCTCGTCTTTAGAAAAGAGTATATCCTTATAAAGAAATAAACATCTCTTTGTGTTTCTCTCTTTTCTTACTTGATGATGAATTCTTTTCTCACTTTGTGTTTCTCTGTTTTGAAGATGATGTTTTTTCTCCTTCTCATGTGTCTTTATATAAGAGTGATTATATTTTTAATCACCATTCACAAAAAAATAGAAATCTCCTATTTATCCTATTTTTTAGTTGTTGTTTTCACCAATAGTAAATTAAACATCTTACTCTTTTCTTGTTGGTATTTTCATCCACAACCTAAACATAGCATACTTACAATAATAAACCCGACTTCTATGTGATATATATATATATATATATCATATGGTGATCTGAACGAATGAACCTATAAGATCCAACCCGATCCCGACTCGACAGGCCCAAAGCGTCTAGGCCTGTCAAAACTTGACTGACTCGTCTTTTTGGTTTGAGACGCGACATGAAAAAAATTGGGTCAAAAGTGACCTGATCCACTCGACCCGAAAATTTATGGGTTGAGTTATCGACCCGTTGGGTCATTACAATTTACAAATGTGTTTTATATTTTATATTGAGTGTTATATTATATTTTATGATTAAAATATTATATAATTTTATCTTTAAAAATATTTTTTTGATTTAATTAAAATATTATTTTTATAATCATTTAAAAAAACTTTGACATGACACTCTCGACCCGTTGGATGAATCCGAATCTGTGTCTGACCTGTAATGACCCGACCCACAAATAACTCGATCCGATGTGCTTAAATCCAAACCCAACCCGTCTGAGAGGTCTAGAAGCGTTGAAAGATGATTGGAGATCCAGGGGTATGGGGTTTAAGGGCAAATTTGTTAGGGGGCGTTTGATATTCATATTCTGATACCAGGTATAGGTATAAATATGATCCATACGGTCATACCCATACCTAGTGTTTGATATATCAATATATGGATATCAACTCATATATTTGATTTTCTGATATCCTAATTTTCAACATTCACATATATCAGATTTTGCTAGAGTATAACTCATATCTCTTCTTCCATTCTCATTCGATATCTACATTATATCTATACTTATATGCAGAGGCGGAACTGGGGGGGGGGGGGGCACCAGCCCCCCCTTTTATTCCAGATTTTTTTTTCTTTTTCAAAACGACGTCGTTTTGATTTATATTAAAAAAAAAAAACTCAAAAAAATCCAATTAAAAGTTAAGCCGATCGACCTATAGTATTGTCTTCTTCGTTCGCTGCCGCTGCCGCTGTCTCCAATTCTCTTCTTTAAACCCCCTCTCTTAAAATGTTCTGGTTCCGCCGGTGCTTATGGATACCAAAGTAGCCCTTACTCTCATAAATAGAGGTACTCTGGGTATGTTTTGAGATAACTCGTGTTTTCCCATGTGACAAACAAGAGCAATTAATAAAATATTATTAATTGAATATATATGCTGGACAGAAAACACAGTGCCACCTCTCGTTCTCCTCGGCTTCCCTTTTTCTTCTGTCTTTTTCTGTGTCTCCCGAATCTCCCTCTGTTCTTCCCCTTTCCCTCTCTTGAATAACAGGTTAGGGTTTGGAATTCATCTATACTGTTACGACACATATAATTACTGGGGTGGGAAGCTCATCATTAGGGTTTGTTTTCCTCTCTGGGATCTTAATTTAATGTATTCGTTGAAGGAGAAGGTGACTGGGAAAATATCAAGCTTCCTCGCCGATTCCCCATCCTCCCCTCGCGAACCCCCTGAGGTGAGATTTGTGTTATTTTTTCCTACAATTTATGAAGAAAGTGTGAAATTCTGTCTCCGGTTTGAATTTTCTGCGCGTTTCTCGTTTGACAATTCCTTGTGTAATCCTGTGAAATATTTCTCTTCGTGAGTTTCCTGATCAGATCTAAGCCACGCCGCTCTTTCCTAGGTGCTGAATATTACTTGGAGAGCTAGAATAGGATTGATGGGCTCTTTTATGATGTGGTTTTAGAGTTTTGTGCTCTTTTAATTTCCTTTTTGGTCGTTGTTTTAAATCAGATGATCGTTGATTAGGCAACGCCGCTCTTTCTTGTGCTAAACCACAACTTCTTAGACAATGGGAAGATGTTGCCATGTTGGTGGCGTACTACACTACTTGGTTGTATGAATCAAGCTGAGTTTTCTGTGGTTCAGGATAGCTTTGTTGTGGAAGTTTAAAAAGAGGATAGTTCATTCTGTTTTGCCTCTCATGTGAAGGAAGTTTTTAACTGTGAGTTTCAGGCTAAATGAGTTTAAACCAGGCATGCAATTAGAACTGAAGTTCTTTTGGTATGAACTAGAAGTCATGTAATGTAGAATGTTTAATATTACATATTCATGTTTCTATACTGAGGTTTTTCTTGGGATTGTTGTAGTCTACTAGTGGACCATACTGTCCATAGGGCTCATCTAGTGATTGTGGAAATTTCATAATGCTTTTTACTAGGATGCATCAAACTTTATCTTCAAATACTTGAGTAGGGATTGTTCTTGTGTGGGGATTGTACTTGACTAATATTTCCATGTAAACTGTTATGATTTTTTTTATCAATATGTCTTTCATATATCAGTACTCTTACTTGAAAATATTATTCACTGTAAGATGGGTGCTATGGTGCTATTCTTCAAATCATGGAGGTGAAGTGAAGTTTCTTTATATTCAAAAGGCACCACCTGAAAAGAGTTTATCTTCTAGATATGGGATACTTTTGACATTTGCCTTCTGATTCAGGTTGTTTCGCGCTATAAAGGGAGGAATGCTTTATCATCAATTTTCTCATTCGCTCTTCCTTCAGCGAGCTTAAATGGAAAGAAATCAGACAAGAGTCAGGGTTTTTTAAAACCGATACAATCTCCTGCTAGATATACATCCTTGCAGGATGATTTCTTATCTTGTCATGCAGAACAAACTCCATGTGAAGATAAAAGAGAACAAAATCCTCAAGAAGAAAATGAAGTCTCTTGCTCTAAAAGGCCCATTAATGCATCAGAGATGTTTGAAGATGCAGTTAAGCCACAAAACGAGGTTAAGCCACAAAACGAGCTGAAGCTAATGTCAAATCTTACTGAAGAATCTACATTTATTTCTCCAGAATTATACGAATTCTTGGAGTCATCCCTTCCTAACATTGTGAAAGGTTGTCAATGGGTGTTACTGTACAGGTAATCTTTTATTTTAATGCTTTTGAAGTTAGTCCTTATGTTATCTTTACTCAGGTTTGTTTCTTTTGACTGAAGGGCAGTACCTTAAAACATGGCATATCACTCCGAACGCTTATACGGAAGAGTGCTGACCTTAATGGTCCTTGCTTACTGGTATGTTGAACAATGTAAAGCCATATGATTTCGTTGAAAGTGCTGTTGCCAAAAGAATGCTTTTAACTGAGTATAGCTGAATGTTGTTTTCACATGTTTTAGATTGCAGGTGATATGAAAGGTGCTATCTTTGGTGGGCTGCTTGATGGCCCTCTTAAACCGTCTGCAAAGAGGAAATACCAAGTGAGTTAGTTGAGCTGCTACAATACCCTTACTAAAACGCATTATTGTAGCTACTTTTTAGTGGCTCGGTAGGAATTGATATTGTTTACTTTTACAGGGATCAATTCAGACTTTCGTCTTTACCACTATATATGGTCAACCAAGAATTTTTAGGCCTACTGGTAAACTGTTTTGTCTTGCATTTCCTGATGGGCTTTCATTTTGGTTTACTTCAGTTAACTTAATTGCAATATATTGTGAGTTATTGATAGCATTTTGGCATGGTTCCAAGCATAGACCTATTGAAAAGATTTACTCCATGTACACAAGGCAAAACATTGGGGGAGAAGATGTTTATGAGGACCGGAAGAAGATCATTAGTTGGCTACAATATGTTTTATGAAGAGAACATGAAACATCCACCATTTATTTTCGTTGTATATGTGGGAGGTGTTGGCTCTTGAAAGCTGTTTATTGTTTCTTTCTTTTTTTGTGTATGCTCTAGGTTAATCAATTTCCATTAGACCTAGCTGAACCCAATTAGACTAGAAATAACTCCTGAAATTTGAAAAGTTATCAGAATACATTATCCATACTTACCTCCTGGCTTGACCAATTTTAAAGTTGTGTCCAGGGATTTTACTAGACATGTACTCAACATGAAACAAACCAAACCCAGAACAGCAGAAGATATACTCTTGACCCTAGCTTATCTGAACATGTATGTATAGATGGAAGTGCACAAACATGAAAAATCCATTTTGCTATCCTCATAACTATCTAAACCTAAACAAGCCCATACCAAATGGACCAAAAATGTCATAGAAGTATAAACTCGATTAAAAGTGGCTTGACCCAACTTGCCAACTCAAAATAGTTCTTTCCATCTCAGTTAGATGATATCATGATATACTAATACGTAAACTTATGTTATTGAAGGTGTCAACCGTTACTACTACATGTGTTTGAATGACCTATTAGCTTTTGGTGGTGGAGGCAATTTTGCATTGTCTATGGAAGGAGATCTGTAAGTTTCTATTCAGTCATTTTCCCGCGCTTGAAAGTGTTTCTGGGAGCATTTACTCAATTTACATTGTCTTTGAAAAGGTTGAATGGAAGCAGTGGACCATGCGAAACCTTTGGGAATGAATGCCTAGCCAAGGATTCAGACTTTGAATTGAAAAATGTTGAGGTAATTTTATTACATTTAGGTTGTGGATACTATCCTTTCCATCCCCCTCCCCTTTTCACTCCAGTTTAAATTTTCGTCAGTGTTCAATGGTATTTAGTTTAATTGACATCCTTATCATTAAATTGAAAATCTGCTTGGTTAGCACAAAGTGACAGAATAGAAATACATGACTGCAATTATGTTTAGATGCTGCTGCTGCTGATAGTTTTATTAGAGAGCTGTTTTGCTTGATGTGTGTGATCTTGTTTTTCCTGACTGCTGTTAAAAAGAAGCAAATAAATTTGGCTGTATGCTGCTGTGTACGAGGATTTGTCAGTTGAACCCTCTCTGTTTTCAATCTCACAATCTAGATCCTTTTACTACTTTGAGTTTCTTTTCGACTTCTACTTATGAGAGCTAATTGGGATGTTTGGGCATTATTATTTAGTCTCAGTGATGGATCCTAAACTAAGGCTTTGTTTGTGTACCTTCAATTACAAAACTTACAATACAACTACCTTTTTTACTCCACTGTAAAAGTGTAAATGTCTCGATTATAGCCTAATTTCAAAGAAGTTGAGGCATTTACATTGTGATATAGCAAGTAGTTCAGCTGGAAATGGGTACTTCTTATCAAGGATATGATATTTCTTCTCAAAGGGTGCAAATAGTGTTAAATAGTACTGGACAAAGATCATCCATCCGCTTGGGCTTTCAGCTTTGATTCTCTTTTTATGTAGATGTTTTACTGATGGCAACACTCCACAAAAAATGCTAAGCTCATATTTGTATTTCTTGCTGGAAGCAGTTAACTCGTGCCCTTTATTTTATATTTTAATTTGCTGGGAGATGCTCTTTGATAATAAGATTAATTAATAATATGAAGTCGGATAACAAATATTTGATTACAATCTTATTTCTACGTGCAGCTCTGGGGATACACGCATCTATCGCGTTACCTTTGATGGCACCTAGCCAAGATATCTGATCTTTGGATACCTTGTTGATGATGCTCTGTTGTAACATCCGTCTTATTCATTACACTGGATGGGAATTGGGGTCTGTTGTTGATTCCAAAATTCATCCATTTACACTTGTGAGATTTGCTTGGGGGCTATGGAATGTAATATGATTTGGGCTTCCAATGAATATGTGGCTTAAGTTATAAATGCCGTTATGGTCGGCCTATATTTTATATTAACTTGTAAGTTCCTTATAATTAGACCTGTCAAATATGACATGTAATCTGTACCCAACTCAATCCGCCCGATATTTGTTGAGTTTACCCAAGGACCCAAAATTGACAGGCCCGAAAGTTCTTGGGTTGGGTTCGATCCAACCCGTTGTGCTGACCCGACTTGACATTTCATAGTTTACACGTAATTATATAATATTAATTAACTTTTATTTTATCATTGAAGTAATTATTTTACGTCTTCATTGCCTAGTTCGATCCCATTGTGTTGACCTGACTTATTTCATAGGTTGTCACTTGTCATGTCTATATTGATATAATAATATATTTTATTAAATAATTATATAATATTAATTAATTTTTATATATTATTATTAAAGTCGTTAATTTAGGTCTTGATTGTCTAGTTCGATCGGTTTATATTTTTATTAAAATTGTTAATTTAGGTCTTGATTGCCTACGAAGGGATAGGCCTTTTTCATATATACCTCCAGCAGAAATCGAACTTAACATCTCTAGATAAAACGTATAAAGGAGTCCAATGCCAAACCAATAGATCAACTTAACATTGGTATTATTAAAGTTATTATAGAAATCATAAAACTACTTTGACTCGTTGGATGAATTTAAATCGCACCAAATCGTAATGACCTAACTCGATAAACTCGTAAAATTTAACAACCTAATAACTCGAACCCGTGACTCGAACCTAATCACCCAACCTAGCTGACAAGCCGACTCATGTGATATTGTAAGATGTTCTCATAAATCATGTAAGAAGGAAAAAATTACTACTTAAAATTAATATTAGTACTAAAATATCAAGGATGAATTATACGAAAACGGACGTTCAAAACGGACGTTCATATGCAAGTCTGAGAACACATAGCACAAAACAGAAAAAAATGAAACGACCATAATATATAGAAAAAATATATGTTGATATATTTTATATTATGTATGCATTATTTTATGCTATTTCTAAATCTATTTTGTACTGATTAGTCTGATTGCATCATTTTATTAAAAATATATATATGTATTTACTTTGTATTACATGTCTATCATTTTTCAATGTAAATACGGAGTATTTCTTTTGCACCATATGTGTATTTATGACGCTCGCGTACAAGAGTCATTCTTTATTTGTCACAATAAGTTCTAATGGTTGATATGTCATTAGTTTTTATAACTTTCCTGGATTTTTTTATTCAGCTGAATTGTTATCTATTAATCTAAAATTAAACTGTTATGGTCTCGTGGGTTCCAGAGCTTTTCTTCCATTGTATCGAAAATAAACCCAATTTCGAGATATAATTTTGAACTCATATCTCGCAATGTCTTTTTTTTTAATTGACTGTAAAAGACGTTTCTTCATCATTCCTTATCACACTGGCAAAAAGTTAGTCACCCAAAACTTGTTTTAATTACAAAAAAATAACCCAAAATTTAAAAAATTGAGTGGGCCCATGAACTTGGGAGGAGAAAGAGAGGATCTAACGTGCGAAAATGGAAGTGGGTGTGCAACTCCTCAACCCAGCCCATCACAACAAACGCAATCACCATTTCCTTCTCCTTGCTTCAACTTCTCGCTTTCCATCTGATATTTTCTTACCAAATCAATGCCCAAAATCTATTCTTCCCTCTAAATCATCCTACTTTTTCCTTCGATTTCGAACTACTTCATCTTCCTGTTCGTCCCTCACTCCCCTCATTAGGTTGGTCGCTGAATGCATTTGGCTTCTGTTTGAAATCTATTTATCTGAGTACGAAATTTTGTTTTAGTCATTTGCGGGAGGTGAATTTCTCCATTTGCAGACAATCGAGCCTTCTGATGGCATAATTCACAACTGTCAGGCACTTTCATTCTTAGATAATTTGAAACTGTTGCGCAATTGTTTAACGATCTTTGTGGATCAGGATCTATTTTCAGAAGATTTCGTCGTTTTGAATTTAAGTTTTCCCTTTCTACTTGTAAATAATTTTCTTCAGAAAGTTTTCAATGCAAGAAAAATCCAATATAAATACAAATCTGTGGCTTTGTTTGATGTTGTATGTTTGAAATGCAATTGTTGCTTATTTTATTTGTTCTTCTTACAGATTTCGGTATGGTTTGGGTGATTGACTTTCGCAATTTTTTGTGTGATCAGGTTGCTTTCTAATTTGGATCTTTGCAGAGAAGAAGCATGGGTTTGGAACTTGTGGAAATCCAACCACAAATATTGAGGTTCACATGTATGTGTTTTACAATATTTCTATGTATAATATCCCTTTTGTAACTCTATTTGGATGTTAAAAATCTTCCTTTGTAATTGGAATTTTTTGCTGAGCATGCTGATGAGAAAGTTAACAAGTATTGGAATATGCTTCTTTTTTTTGTAAAGCTACTTTAGTGACTTTTATCCTGCCTGCTTTTCTCTCCTCTTCTTTCCTTTTTTCTGGTCTTCAACTTTTGAATTCCTTCACGGAGAGGGAAAATGTTCAAGTTTCAGCTAGTTCAGTCAGGCAGTGTAGCTACATAGATGACAACCTTTACTTGAAACACATGATGTGCATTTTCATATTGTTCACTAACATAGAAGAGTACTATAAGATGGAAGATTATCAGAATGCATTGCAGTAATTGATTTCTATGCATGTAAGACGTAAGGGGTCTAGGGGAAACCCGAGTTATATATATTCATCTTGGGTGGCCGTAGAAGATATTGGTGTTCTGCGGATATACAGGACAAGGAGAACTGAGACCGTCTATAAGATCCGAATTCTACTGTAGATACCGTTCACTTTAATCCTTAATGTGTGTTTCTGTGTTTTCATCCAGTTGAATTGAAGAAGCAGAGTTCATGCACAATTCAGCTGACCAATAAAACTGAGCAGTTTGTTGCTTTCAAGGTGGAAATCTCTTTATATTGGTTAGCTACGCAATGATTAACTTCTTTCTCAATTTTTCTTGTTTGCATTAATCCTGTTTGTGTTTAAAAAAATGGAGCTCTGTGAAGTAGGTGTGAATCATGTTAAGCAATAACTGCATCTTTTATTTGTACCTGTCCTAGCATAATCTAGACTTTTTTTTTTTTCTCCTACTTGTACCTTAGTTTTTGTACATGTGCTGCTTTAAGTCCTTCAAATTCCACCCATGTTAAAAGTACAGGCGGCTGATTTCCCATGGTCCTACAATCTATATCTCACTGTTATATTAAACTTCAACGAATACTTGCAAAAAAGTTTGTTTTTCTCACAGTTAATTTAGAATGGTGTTCTGTATGAGTTAAAGAGTTCCTGTACCATTTTCTTAAAGAGGTCTGACTGCTGGAAAAGATAATGAAAATGAAAATGAACGACACCATTTGCATTTTCATGTAGATACTTGTCTTAACTTTAAGTTTTATTGCAGGTCAAGACGACATCCCCAAGGAAGTACTGTGTGAAACCTAATGTAGGTGTAATCAAGCCAAGGGGAAAAGCTGATTTTACAGGTATCCATACCATTAAGTCATTACCTGATTTTACAGTTATGTTCAAACCACGCCTCCCCCCAAAAGTAATAATGGTTGAAAATCATTTTCAGTGCCTTGGTGTCAGGAACTTTGGTGCTTGCTTTTGTGCTTTCCTGGTGAAACCATTTTTCATGATCTCCTTCTTTCAAACATATAATACTCTTCAATTACTTCAATTATGTTAGTTGGTTTAAGGTAAAAATAATGAAACTAGTGGATTAATGGAGTAAGTTCACTAACCAGAATTTTTGAATTGTAACTTCTAAAACAACTCAAACTTGGTGCTTATCTATCTGGTGGAGACTCTTGTTTTGTTTTTAATGGATACTGATCATGGATAAACAAGCTTAGATATTTAGAGGATGTAGTAAATCTTTGTCCTATCAAAACAAAGGTTTTCAGTGCATGCTGTCAAGCATCAAATTAGCCAAAAAAAAAGGCAGTTTTAATCTTGAAGTAAGAAAATAATATGCAAGGGTTCACCTTAATTTTGTTTCTTTTGTAAATTGCGTGAAGCTAAAGAAGATAAACTAGACTTTGAGGTTCACTTCTTTTTGTGGCTACTTATTGGCTGCAATCTAAAGGCAGAAAAGCTTATGTTGAATATCTTGATCTGAGGTTTCAGATTTAAAGGTTTAAAAATATAAGATCTAAAAAATTTAATCAAAAACAAGCTTTGAAGGTATTTTCTGTGGTCACATGAAAAACTGAAGAAACCTCTGCTGTGTCCCTTTAGCTGTTGTGCTGTCATATTAGAACGGTTATCGTGTGAAATGGTGTTTTGTAATTCAGTTGTGACGATGGCTGTTTACTACTGTTCTCCATGGTAGCTTTTCTATTCTGTTATTTTTCTGTGGTCACTTTTCTGCATCATAATGCTTATTTTCTGGCTTATATTATTTTTTCACAGTGATCATGCAGGCACAGAACTCTGCTCCACCAGATTTGCTATGCAAGGATAAGTTTCTTGTTCAAAGTACAGTTGTTGCATTTGGATTAACAGAAGAGAACATTACGTCAGATATGGTAAGACATACTGTGTACTTTTTGTTGCAGAAATATGGAAGAGGGTATTCTTATGTCTTATGTCTTGCAGTTTGTTAAAGATCCCAGTAAACAAATTCATGAGAAAAAGCTAAAGGTGATCCTTGTAAACCCTCCAATCCCTACCGAGTCTCCTCTATTGCCGCCGGTTAGTTTAGTACAAAAGCAAGATCTTTTGTCCGATACTTCACCACAAAAGGATAAAGCACCTGCAGGGCTTGAAAACGTTCTTCCATCTTATAAGGTAAAACTGACTTTCTTTCTTCTTAATTATATATTTCTTTTATGAAGTTTAGTTGGGATCATACCACAACATATCAAGTATTTAGAGGTCTGTATAACATCTCAGCGTGACTTGGAAATTTTAGCCTTCATGAATACGCAACTGCAGAATTTGTATCCAATTTGATTATCTCTGTAATCAGTTTCACTATGAAGTATGAACAATCAAGAATGAAGGATGAAAAACTACTTGGATTATTTGATTCCTTATGAATAACTCTCTCTTTCTGCTGTTAATAAAGGACGAGGAAGGAGTTCAATCTGCAAAGAATAAAGAAGAAATCAGATTGACTAAAGATGCAGAAACCAAACCAGACCAAGATACAGATGAATTGAGGACGGCTAAACATGTTGATTCCAGAGAATCTGGAAAGTTCGATGAGGAAAAGATACCGAATACTGACATAGATTCAAAATTTGGAAAGGA
The DNA here is from genome assembly GCA_027886185.1 of Rheum nobile. NCBI lineage: Eukaryota > Viridiplantae > Streptophyta > Magnoliopsida > Caryophyllales > Polygonaceae > Rheum > Rheum nobile. The sequence goes on from WOAB01000056.1 coordinate 4,108,402, forward strand.
AGTTGATGACCTGTCACTGAAGCTAAATGATTTGGGATCAAAGCTAGCTGAGGTAATCCTTTCTTCTTGTGAATACAAGTTTATGGGCATCATATTATTTAAGGTGTTTTATTTCCTTGCATCATATCCTTGCTTAAGATTTAGGCCTAGGATGTCTAGTTTGTAACTTATTGGAGATATACATGCTTATTCCTTTTGTTTACTTGTATTGGAGTTCTAAACTCTGAGCTTTGTTGTTATTTCATGAATATTCTACACCTTTAACTACGGATATCACTTTCTTGGCAATGTTGGGGATTATCCATTTATTCTATTTGTAGTTACAGGAAAAAGCGAATATAGTGCTCCACATAATAGACCTACACTATTCAGGTCCTTCTTAAGTAAATACCTATCCCACTTACAGTTAAAATTTGACATTAAGGTGGGGAATGAAAGATGGTTTGGTGAGAAGTAGATAAGTTGGTGTAAAGATGATCATTTAGCAAAAGAAATAAAAGATAGTTTTTCCTAGACTTTAGTGGTATAATGGGAATGTTCTAGTTTATTTGATTCATAGTAGTTGGATTAAGTTACTACTAGTAATTTTCTAGGAGAGCTTTAAAGGGCGGGTCTTTTGTCATGCCTCAGAGTCGAAGAGACATCATAACTATGATCATGTGCGAAGAGATACTATAGTTTAGTGCAATGACAAATATCATGCAGAGGTGACTTGTATTGACAGGAGCATTTTTCAACTATGGAATATGCTCTTTGTAAATATATACACAATTCTGGTCAACTAGGATCCTATTTACCGGACTAATTAAAATTTGTTCCACAGAAGTTATTCACTTTGAAGTTGGAAGTTTTTTGACAAAAAGATATCCTAACCTTTCTGTAGGCTGAGGAAGCTGTTTCACAGCTAACCGAGGAGAGAAACCGAGCCATGCATGAGAAGGAAATGCTTGAACAAGAGCTGGTAAGTTCTCTCCCTCGCTCCAACCTTGCACTCCCCTGTCAGCCATATGCAATTTAGAATTTAGAACTCCAGTAAAGAGGAAGGTTGATAAAAAAACAAAACTTCATTAAATGATCAGGCTAACAATTACATCTTGAACTTAACTATGCCTATTCCTTTTTTAAGTATGTTCCTGTGAACTGTTATTGTTTCGTGAGTTTTTTGTTTGTTTGTTTTGTAAGCCCTTAGTTTTCCTCTGTTGATTTTGTGGTTTTATGCATGCACATTTATTAGCTTGAAAGCTATAAAGGCGTTAATACATTTTTACATAGCAACATATAAATATATAATCATTCACCCTTTATCTTGCTGGAAACAGAACTATATCTTTCAAAATTTCTTACAAAATTTTTCATGATGAAATGTCTGCCGGTTCTTCTTCTGCAGGAAATGGCAAGGAGTCAAAGCATTGTAAAAAGGGTTTATATGGGTTACCCGTTGCTATATGTATGTATGGTTGGAATTTGCAGTCTAACTTTTGGATATCTTGTGCATCAGTGAAAACAGAGGATCAACTTTTGGTTTTCTCACAGTTTAACCCGGAAGAGGTTTATTCCTTACATCCAAGTCTTTTTGTGTGCTCTAGAGTAGTAGCATGGAAATTTGTATATGATACTGAGAAACCTCACATAATTTGTTCCATGTTTCTAGCAATGTGATTTTTCCATGATGTTCATTTCTTGACTACGTGATGTTCATTTCTTTTTGTTAGTTTCTGTGAATGAACTTTTGGGTTTCATTTTTGATGGGTGAACATTGAAATTAAATGTATTTCATATATAATTTCTTCGTAACATGAGTTACCTAGCTACTGCATAGAAGATAGCTTTGTAGACAAGAATTAAGTTTGTTCTAAATCACCAATTGGCAAGTATATGCAAATGGCCACATATTTGTTAACAGTGCATAGTTGCTCCAACTCATTAGGGTCGCCTTGGCTTGATGTTAGTGTTTCTATTTGAATGATGTACACGACTGAATGCAACAATCCTAGTACATATGTGATGGAATTGTTCTTGTCATTTCATTGATAAATGATAGTACAAGTGGACCGTGGTCCTAGTGTTACGTGGAACATGACAAATATATGCTTTCTAAATGTAACATATCAATGTTTAGAGGCAGCTTGATTTCAATTCAATAATATGTAGAGAGGATTGATCGATTGCAAACGAAACTTCTCATATGAATGTGCAAATATTTTACGGGGCACATTTATGTGCACCGTGAGACACATTCAAGGTGTATTATGAGGCACATTGAGTGTGATGTAAAAATACGGCATGGGCATATGTTATACTGGGAAACGACATGCGTATTTGATTCGATAATACATTCATTATTGTGTAAAAAGGCTAATGCATCGTAACTATACTGAAACGTGTATCGTAGATGTAAGCATTGTAGTTAAATTGGAATGTGCAATGTTCGCACGAAAAAAATCATTCGCATCTGATTAATCCCCTCTCTATATTAAACATTTTGGGCTTATTGCTACGAAAACAATCATGTCATTATTAAATGTATATGTAATTCGTTAGTAGTTGATGTACTAAAATTAATTGCTGTCAGACATTGAAATGACATGTTTGGTGCTTAATTGTAAATTACTAGGTATGTTTTCAGGGAAACAAGATTTGGAAAGGAATGATATCACAGGTACGGCGTGAGCACATGGTGTGAGGGAGAGCTTAGCAGTATTAAATAAATAATCAACACACGAGTGAGTGATAATTGGCATCTTATAATAGCTCCAAAGCCTCCAACAATTTACAATTGGCATTAATTGGGAAGCATCTTTTTATACTACTAGTTAGTTAGCAAATGGTAGCCCATAGTTCAAGTCTTGTGCTGCTCAAAGAAAGGTACAAGAACATATGGGGCTTGCATGCAGATTGGCTTGGACAGAAAGCGAAGTTTGTTCAAGGACTTTTTTTTTTTTCCTTCTTCCAGAAGATATAAATTTCACAACATTACCGGGCTCTTATATTAGAACATTTTGCAAATGGGGTATTAAACGCACTCATAATTTTTTTATTTTTTATTTTCACCCAATACATGTACACGAAATGCGTATGTATATGCATTAGTAAGACATATGTGTATGTATGTGCATTGTACATGCATATACCAATGTATGTGCATGCATATACGTATGTATGCGCTTTGCACATGTGTATATGTACGTACTTATGCGCCATGTGTAGACATAAGAAATGATTTTAAGAAATTGAACGTTAATGGAAATTTTAACTAGTCTTGTTACAAGCTATTAACATAACATACTAAACCTTCATTAAATATATAACAACTATCAAGCTATCTATACTATCAAGCTATCTATACTATGTTAACCTATGAAACTAATCTTATCATAAAGTTGTGTGAATGTATAACCATTAGTAAACTTACCTAAAACATTATTGAAAATTTTAAATGGTGATATTGTTACAAGTTACAATATAACATACTAAAAATGCATAGAATATAACAATCTATCAAGCTATCTATATTATATATAATCTAAGTAATTAATCTTATCATGAAGTTGTGTCATAGTATAAGCATAGTAAACTTACATCATTCGAATTAAAAAATCCTGAATAATCATTATCACTAGGGTTCATAGTGGCATGTATGATGAAAAAAAAAAATAAGAAATTTTGATATGTATAATTGATGCGTATATATTAGGGGTGTTCATCCGATCCGGACCGAACCGGATTTTTCCAAAAGTCCGGACTGGAGACCGGACCGGACCTATTCGGTCCGATCCAGGTCCGATCCTGGACCGGTTTAGACCGGATTTTATATTAGGGGTGTGCATACGCATACGCTTTCCGCAGACATGTGATTTTCCTGCTTTTTGAAAAAAAAAATTAGAAATTGATCGATAAGGCAATTCACAATGATAATTGAAGCGTATATCAACATATATCTTCTACAAAACTTTAGAAATCAATTTTTAAGTTGATTTATATAAATAACTATGATAAGGATGATTATAGTTATTTATATAAATCAACATATATCTTCTACAAAACTTTATACAATAAGATTTACACATATGAGTTTAGTTTTGTTGTACATTGCTTGTTGTAAACCAAACCAACAATTCCATGATTTTCACATGAATATGTATTGGGTTAGATATCGAAGAGACATCATAACTAGGGGTGTTTGGAACTCTTTCTTTTCTATGGTGACCCTCATGTCGTCCGATTTTTTTAAGGTTGATCTGATGGATTGGCTGTTGTCTGGGGTTCTTGGCTGATTTGAGTTCAATTTGGTTGTGATTTTTGGTGGATATGGAGATCGCGGAATGGTCGGGTTTTTGGTAATTCCCCTGATGTTGTTGATCGTCAGGGTTTTATTAGTTGTCAAGCGACTGTTTTTTATGATGTATTGGCCGGCTGGTCAAGAGGTGTTACCGGTCCCCGTGTTGAACGCCTTATTACTTGGACCAAACCTCCTTGGAATTGGGTAAAGATTAATACTGATGGGGCGAGGATTGACCCCTTTGGTAGTGTTGCGGCTGGAGGGACTATTCGTGACGATGACGGGCAGTGGCGTGTGGGCTTTGTCCATAATATTGGTATCTGTATTGTTCCGAAGGCGAAGCTTTGGGGCGTCTATAATGGTCTCCAACTTGCCTGGGATAGAGGATTTCGACGAGTCATCTTAGAGTCGTACTCACAACTTGTTATTGACCTCCTCCATAAGCATCCCGATCCTTCACATTCTCTTTCTAGCCTGGTGTTTTTTTGCCTGAGCTTCCTTAGTAGAGAATGGTTAGTTTAATTTTGACACATTTATCGTGAGGCTAATCGCGCTGCAAATCACTTAGCTTCCATTGCATTTAATTTTTTTGCTGGTTTTCATGTTTTGAATGATCCTCCTGACTGATAATGTTGTTTCTTATATGTCTGAAGATGTAAGGGGAGTGACTTTTCCCTGGATAGTTAGACTTTAGCCTGTTTTTTATGTTTCAATAAAATTTTGTGAGAGTACTGTCTCTTCTTCTACCAAAAAAAAAAAGAAGTTGAAAAGACGAATAAGTTGTAATGAATGGAAAACCGATTTAGAAATGGTTTAATCGGCCAATTTTATTAAACTTAAAATCCGTTGAGAGAAAAGGTTCTAAATGTCAGTCGGAGATGTTTTAATATACAATTGTGTCCAATGATTTTAGTATATTACTAGTTTAATTATCATACTATCACGCATCTATATATAATAAAAAGTTAGCATTTTGACAATAAGTGTCCCATCCATTAAATCTAAAGCTAATGGTACAAATGGAATCTATCTATATCTACTTAAAAGTTGGCTTTCTTGCCATTCAATGCTAGCTTTTAAGTAGATAAGTAGGACAAAACAATGACAACAGCCACCTTTGTTTAGCAATTTTTTTTTTGTAGAGATTTTCAAAATACTTATTAGATTGAAAACAAAATTTAAATTTCTTTATCATAAAACATGCCCTCACTCTATAAAATGTTTTAAACTAAGCAATGAATGCCCTATAGAAAAATACGAAAATTGTCCATAAAAATTTAAATGATTGATTGAATCCTCAATGTTATATTGATGTAAAAATTCAACTATGAAGTTTAAACATTATTGGTCATATTATGGTATTTTTTAAGGAAACTCTTTGGTAGAGTTCAAAAACTATATAGCAAAAAATTTATATGTCGATAAAAGTTAAAATTAAAAAATATAAATAGATATATAAAAAAGATAATCATGATTAAAAAGTTCTTATTTAACAATCAAGAATTCAAGATTTATTCAACTCTACCTCTCTTATTTTTTTCAATTCTATTCAAACTGAACCCTTTTGTGACAAATCAACAAATATTATCAAGTTCTCTACATCGTGATAATGACAATCTAATAGGTTAGATTAGAAGGATTTGTTTGATGTGACTATTTATAAAGACTTTTATAGAAATATGTATTTTCTTATTAAAAGTTGCTTGGATAAAATATATTTATCAATAGAAAAAAATATGTAGTACAATTAAGAGAAATGTGTAGAAAATTTTACTTTTACACAACTTTTAAAACGCTGAAAATATTTTTTCTTAAGAAATACCTTTGTGAACTCCTCAATTTTTCAAAATAAAAAGCAACAAAATTTTGAATTCCTTACTTTCTCAAAACAAAGAACAAAAAACTAGAACACAATTTAGATAATGTTATTATTTTTAATTTCATTTTAAAAATAATCCGGTATATATTTTTTCTCATTTTGGGAGTTCTTATTTGATATCTATATCCCCTGTCTTTTTCGTCAACTATTACCTTTTTAGGGTTCATATCATTTCCTCCGTAGATTTTTTGTTCAATGGATCGTAGAAGATCAAAAAGCTCGATGGGGAAACATTCATGGTTGCTCCACCCGCTAGAGCCAGAGCCGATTTAATGCTTTCAAAATTGTATGGTATTGAATGAACACACTTAATGCACAAAAATGCAAACTTTATATTAGATATAGAAGATTTCTAAAATATTCACAAAAACTTTCATCAAAATATAAACACATCCCTACAAAAACAAACTTCCACTTTAATTCAAAATTAAAATTATACTTCTAACCAAAATTATAAAAAATAAAATAACCCGTTTCTTATGTACAATCATTACATTTTATACCTAACATACTTACATTTAAATAAATATCAAATAATATATGTCTAACATAAAAAAACAGAACAACGATCCATGTATTACAAACTTAATTTGTATATCGTGACACTACATATACACAAATGGCCCGTGCGAAGCACGAGCTTCGATTTCTAGTAATAATAAAAAGTTGGCAATTGCTTGTTGTAACCCAAACCAAACCAAAACTTTATACAATAAGATTTACACATATGAGTTTAGTTTTGTTGTACATTGCTTGTTGTAAACCAAACCAACAATTCCATGATTTTCACATAGGTATTGGGGTCAGATATTGATCGATAAGGCAATTCACAACGATAATTGAAGCCAAATGTTTGTACCAAAATTATAATGAATATTTCATAATTTATTATTTGGTGTATTATATAATTTTATATATCCAATTTTGTCCATAAGATAAATATATATAATTTTAGAGAATATAAATGAAAATAAATATATCCCTTTACTATATCTGATATATATAGGCCTTTGCTATTTCACATACCGGGTAAATTGCTATTTACCGCACTGCTTCGCCCGTGACGCACCAAATATATCCGTCTGTGACGGACATAAGCAATCCGCGCGTCACGGACGGATCAACTTCGTTCATCACGGACGAAGTTGCTGCCCTTAAAAGCAGCAACTTCGTCCCCTTCGTCATTTTACCGAAAGCATTCGAACCCTCTCGCTCTCTCCTCCATTCCATTTGTCCTCTTCGATCTCTTCCTTTCCATCCGTCACGTACGAATCTAATTCGTCCATTACGAATCAAGTTAGTTAAATCTATTATTGTTCTTGACTTAATTTAATGATTTTGAAAATACTGAATGTTATTTTAAAATTTTGGATGAATTAGGTTTTAGGGTTTAAGTGTTCAATGTTGGATTTACTTGTATAAATGTTGTTTGAAACTGAAAAATTGCTTAGATTTGGACAAATGTTGTTCGAAATGATGTGGTTGAAGGGGTTGCTTAGATTTGGAAAAATTGCTTGGGGTTGAAGGGGAACAATCCGTCCATGACGGACGGCTTCTGTGGATCCGTGACAGACTGACCTTGTTGATCCGTCACAGACGGATCTTGCCAAGCCATCACGAACGGATCTTGTATGTGTGTTGTTGTTGCTCCCTCTAAAGTCTTGTTTTTTCATGTTACAGATGGAAAACCAAACAAGATATGTCTGTCACAGAAGGTGGAACGTTGTCCGTGAGGGACAAGAACAAGAAGAGGATCATATAGTATATCGAAGGAGGCAGCAAAAGAAATCAAAAAAGGGGACGAAGCAGGACTGAGTACGGTCCATGACCCAACTGTACCGGTATATGCAGACCTGCCACTCGACACCATGGCGTTCAACGATCCACCTATATACCAGAACAACCCAGATGTGGTAAGTAACTATACATATGCTTAGAGAATAATCTGTCGATTATTTAATATTGTTTCTAATAATTTGTTTTATAGGATCCGACATGGTGTGTACCTCCTCTACCTGAGCAGCCTAGTGGTTGGCCCATGTGGCCAGGAGATATGAGTGGGTAAGGAGTTTGGCCCGCTCAACAGCCTAGCTTCGAGGAATCGGCGGAGGAACCGGCTGCTCCTAGACAGCGTAGGCAGGGTAGACAGCCTAGGCAGGCTGGAGGTCGGGATGCTATCGATCCGAAGTTGATAGGACCTGTACCGGGAGGTCCAGAGATCTCAGACCTGCTGTTTAGCTTCACTGCCCACACATCATATTTCATTCATCAGGGCATCGTAAGTTATCAAAACTTGACGCTGTTATTAAATTATTTCCCTATTTATTGTTGTATCTAACATGTTCTTTTTATAGGAGCGAGAAACTTTAACGTTTCAGCACATACATGAGCAGCTAAGGAAATGGAGGCTTGACGATCGCTCTCCATGGTGCCATCTTGCCCGAAACAGCTGCATCATACATTTGCAGGACCTGATCTACACTTATGTAGATCAACCATTGATTTCTGCATTTGTGGAGCGATGGCAGTCGGAGACCAACTCATTTCATATGTCATTTGGAGAGATGACGATCACTCTCCTGAATGTCTACATGATTTTGGGGCTCTGTCTTGATGGGCACGAAATGGGACTTCCTATCCAGGATCGCTGCAAGGGCAAAAATGAATTGTACAATGAACAAGCGTTGAGGGCAATGTAGTTCTTTTCCTTGACACCCGAGATGGCTACACGTGGGCTCAGTGTAGACAACTTGAAGAATCACTACTTGACCACAAGGCTAGATGATGAGCAGATCGCGTCGGGTTATCTGCTGTACCTGATGGGCTCGACCCTGTTTCTCGTCAAGTCCCAACACATGTTGCCCATGCCTTATCTGACCTACGTGAGTGACATTCATGCCACTCGCAACCTTTCTTGGGATTCCGGCGCGTTGGCATTCATGTATCGGTCATTGGGCAAGTGTTCACGGCATGAATGTCGTCAGATGTCGACCTGCTACACGTTGTTGCTGGTAAGAATTGTGTTGCATGTTGTTTTTTATATTATTTAATTAAATTTAAGGTATATGTTGATATGTTTGTAAAAACATATTTATGTACAGGCTTGGATCTATCTATACTTCCCTAGCTTTCATCTTGAACAAAATCCATGCTTTGGAGACGTTGTGCCATATGCCAGCTAATGAAACCCTGTGCAGACTCGTAGTAGGCAGAGAAGAAACTACAGGGATGCGCTAGATTTAATGCAAGCTTGGCATGTAAGTATCATACGATGTGGTTTGTTTTTCATATTAAAGTATTACAATTGTGTAAAGTTACTTACGGTTGTGTTAATTGCATCCAATTTTGTATAGGTTGACTGACAACCCTATGGCTATGTTAATTACAGTATGCCGGAGTTGGCTCCTGCCTTTTTTCATAGGGTCATCTCATTTCTGAGAATTACCGAGCCCTATATGCTGGATAGGGTATCGAGGCAATTTGGAGTGGTACAGGGGATTCCCTCCCGATTATAGAGTCCATCAAAGCGCACAGACATCCCAACATCAGGAGTTATATAGTACAGTATGACCCTGCTTCAAATTGGAGTTGGGATACAAGAAGTGATCACTCCATTTGGATCACACATATGGGCCCTCATGCTTCAGAAGGATATGAGTGCAGTGTCGACTACATGGAGTGGTACATACCTCGTACACACCCATGTGTCAGGCCTCATGATGCTGGCATCAGAGATCATGTCCAGGTAAAAATATGTGTTGGATGTTTGTTTTTAATTTACATATACAATTAAAGCTTTACCTTAGTTAATTTTTACGTATTTCTATAGGTCATTGAACAAGCATTGCATCGTCTAAATCATTTCCATGATGCGGAGGAAGAGAAGTTCTTCAACATGCGCGAAACTGTGCGACACTGCATTCAAGACTTCAGACCCTTTGAACATGGCAATGATGAGAAGGACGACGAATATTAAGATGCATAGGTTTTCATTTGGTACTTTGGTTATATTTTAGGGAGTGTCGCACAGTTTATGGAATTGTAGTTTCTTGATTAATTTTATGATGATAATCAAACTAATTTGGATGTCTTTGCCATAACTTTTATATCGCATATTTGGTACTTTGTTGGTAACTGTCGTTCGATGCAATGGATCTCCACAAATACCTAACGGTCGAAATTAAATTTATACTGTCCTAGACTAGATAGAGGCAAAAAGAGGTAGAAGAGAATTATAGAAGCAAATCCTAAAGTACCATCCTAAAAAAGTAGAGTTTGATCTTTGAGCTAGATTTACAGAAGCTAAAGGTCGAAGTAGTTTATGAAGACATTGTCTGTGATGGATGGTGGGGCTTTGTCCGTCACGGGCTATGTAATTTCGTCCGTCACGAGTGGCACAGAGTGGTCCGTCACGCGCGGTTTAGCTTCCTTCATCACGGGCGATTTCATCTCGTTCGTCACGTACAGATTGTCATAAACCGTGCCTCTTTACAGATGCTAAATCTACGTCTAAGTATGGGAGCACGGTCTAGGGCACGATTTGTTGCAAATCGTGCAACTTTACAGAACTGCGACACGATTTTGGAATTGCCATAACGTTTCGAGGAAAGGCAAGTCATACCTGCACAAGTAGATGTGTCATGCATAATGAATAAACATATCAACAAGTAGATAAAGCATGTAGATGTGTTATACTAACCTGTTAGTGCTGTATGTGGAGTCTAGCAAAAGGATGTACGGAAATGCCTTTAGGAGTTTCATGGAATTTGGATTGGCAAAGAAAATGTCGGCGATCTTATTCGTCGTTGGATCCGACCTATACTCCATAAAGTAGTTGTTCTCCTTGCACTTATGTAAGAACTCTTGAATCACGGTTCTTCCTTCCATCCCACTATGTCGGACAATGTACACTTCATTGTACACTTGCTTTATTTTAGTGCAGTTGTTCGGGTCCTGGTTAAGTGTTGTTGCAATCTTTGATGGTTTATTATGATTTTCTGTCATGACCTTACACAAATTCTTCTGCTCAAGTGTCATCCTGCCAGCTGATGCATGCCCGTACAAGTCATCACCAATGACATGGTTGTGGGTTCCAACAACTACCTTGATTGTATATGAGTCCCTCGGTTTTTCTTGACACAACAATCTGAATGGACAATCACATTTTTTGCTCCTTGTTCTTTGCCTTACTCTATTTTCATCTTTAGGAATGTAAATTTCCGCTTTTTCACACAACAACCATGACTTTCGAAGGCTTCCTCCACCAAGGTTTCTATCCCGACCAATAGTGATGCAGAAGTGATTATCAAAGCCAATCTGTTTAGCCCATTTAATTGCATCATCTCTGGAGCAGAATACTTCACCCGTGGTAAACTTCTCTGAATAATCTTCTGAAACAATCACTTCTTCAAGTGTAGGATAATCAAACTGCGACTGTGTGTGTAATACCGAAAACCCAAACTTAGGTGGAGCCTGCCACCTTACGGACGGAATTCCACTACGAGCAAAACAATCTAATCCCGGCATATGAGGTTGTCCAGGCGCCATAGGTTTGCCGAACAACCCAAGTGAGAAGGGCGGTGGTGCCATGTCCCATGCATCATTTAGGGACAGATTGTTAATACCGCTGTTCACGATATTGTTCTCCTATTGAAGTAAAAAAAAATAAGTTAGCATAGAAGCATGTAAGAATCCAGTTTCTGTCAAACAAATCCATCCGTGACGAATAGACACATTCCATCTGTCACGGATGGTATCACCCCATTCGTCACGTATGAATTCTTTTCATACGTGACAGATGAATGACATCCATTCGTGACGGATGAAACAAGTCCATCCGTCATGGACTATTTTTCTTTCAAAAAACAGTCGTCGAACAAAGTTCTTGCACTTGCAATGATCTATTCAAAATTCACTATAACAAGGCCAAACAATCAAACATGCAGTTTTGCACACAAAATCTACAACTTTTTAGTACAACTTAATCAAAGATGAAGTTTTTATGAACATATAGTAACAACTATTGAAATTACCTTAAGAAAGTGTTTGTTTTTCCCAAAGAACAACTCAAACATATACATTCACAAGAAAGAACCATAAAATTCTTAACTTTTACTAACATGTAAAGTAAAAGCTTAAAAAATATACCTCATTGTAATGATGACCCCCTTGAAACATCTTCTCCACCACTGAAGTTGGAAAAATCATCTTCATTTGCCATGGAAAAGAACTCTTGGAAATGGAAGAGAATGGAAGATGTGTTGTGGGAGGGAAAGGGAAGAGTGATGGAGAGGTTTAGGGTTTAATTTTGGCCGTAATATTGATGAGATGTGACGGGGTAGTTAATGTTGTTAGGTGGGGACAAGTAACATTCAATTTTCTGGTTGTTTACTTCGTCCGTGATGAACCATGTGCATCCGTCCGTGACAGACCAAATGGATTCGTCCGTGACGGATGAATCACTTTGATCCGTCACAGACGGATGCACATGGTTCGTCACAGACGAAACGGTGCGTGAAATAGCAATTTCACCCGTGCGTGAAATAGAAAACGTGTATATATAATACATAGAATTTGTCTTTCCTATATTTGTTGGATATTAATGAGTCATATAAATTCATTTATTTATTGATACTTAGTGAATTATAAATAGTTTAGAGGGGGAAAATATTTTTTCCACATTTTATACAAATATCAATATTATTCACAAGCATCAAGTTCATATTAAATAGAAAGAAAAATTCCATGATAATATAGGAGAAAAGAGAGAGAGAAATTTTGTGTAGTTTTTATACTCTATAGTGTATTCTAGAAAAAATAGGTATTATAGACTTTGGTTTCTTTTGTAATTCAAACATTTTAGTTACATACTACGTTAAAATTCGCAAAAAATTACGTTCAGTAGTACATACCGACAATTATTGATGATCATGTAGCTCTTTTTGTTAGAATTTACATCTTAAAGGAAGTATTTTACGTAGTATTTAAATTTTACCACCTTTAATTAATACCACATGTTTCAATATATACACAATGATATTCATGTGTCTTATTCCCATTGATTAAGGATGGGCATCCGGTCCGGACCGGACATTTACGGTCCGATCCGGATCGGCGGACCGTAAACTTTTTAAAGTATGGACTGTGGATCGGACCAGACCGGATCGTTACGGTCCGATCCTTTACGGTCCGGTCCACGGTCCAGACCGGTAAGACCGGATTTTAAATTTTTTGGCTTTTAAAGGGTTTGATTACGGTCCGGACCGTAAAAGTTACGGTCCGGACCGGATCGTAAAAGTTACGGTCCGGACCGGACCGGATTGTAAATATTATGGACCGGACCGTAAAAATTATCCATAAAAATATTTTTAACCTTTTTTTTTATTTTTACGGTCCAACCGGTCCGGACCGTAAAAATTACGGTCCGGACCGGACCGTAAGACCGAAAACGTAAAATCCCCGGACCGTGGACCGGACCGTAAATTTCCGGTCCGGTCCGGTCTTACGGTCCGGTCTAGTTTTGCCCATCCTTACCATTGATACAAAATATTGGTTTACAACCCAATATTTTATATATATATATAGATATAAATTTCACATTTTTAAATTTTGATTTGGATGAATCTTACTTAATTCATAACAATAATTAAGTTATATAGAATGCTAATTCATATTGACAATTGTGTAAATAGGTTTATTATTTTGGTTACATATTGTAAATGAAAAGTTTATTCCAACATGAGTTTAAAACTTAATTTTAATGCAACAAGTCAAAAACTCAAAGCCTACACACTGATGCAAATTTATCATTAAATTTATCATTTATGTACAAAACAAAAAATAATAATATATTTTATCATGTGCGAAGCACGGGATCAACCATCTAGTTTTCTACATAACAATTATATGACATAATAATTAATAATTATATGTGTAATTTAATTATTTTTGTGTTTAACAAAAAGGTTATAATGAAATAAAAGTTCACAGATTAAATACTATAAGCTGATAATTATATAGGTTTATATCATGAGTATATTATATATAGTGTTTTACATTTACAAAATAGTGTGTCATACGTATTGAAGAAAAGTTGATCTTCAAAACTCGAGTTTCATGTGGGTATATATAATAATATATCATATATTAAGAAGTAAACCGAACTACATTTCAATATTTTTTTTGGCTAATTTGAATTATTATTATTATTATTTCATTAAAACTTTTCATTGATTTTTATTACATATAATTCAATAACTTTATATTGTATATACTACTATAATTGTAAACTTTCCAAATTAGATTCTTCAACTAGATTTTCCATATACATATAGATTTAGATTTAGGTTCAAGTACATACTAATCTTATGGTAAATAACGAAGAGGAACAATAATCATTCATTTTTTTCAATCCAACGTACAAGATTAAATTAAATTTTTAATGCTACACCCGCTTATATGAGATCAAATCCCATAATTTTAGCCTGAGATATTTTGACTTTTCATATATTTTGTAAAAATATGTTTTCATTTCAATGTATAGCTTTTACTAAAAAACTTCAATTTTGTCCCTCTATTTGTACTTTGTACGTAAGATTGAGCTTCAATTCGGATAACCCGGTAGGTAGCTTAAGACTATGATTTCTTTTTCTTTTTTGATTTTTTTTCTTTCATATGGAGAAGGATGACACTAGAATCATCAAGAATTGTTATCATCTATAGGTTATGATTTTCATAGGATTGACAATATCCTTTTGTAAGTTCAGTTAATGTGTGGATTGATACAAAGGTTTTGGCAGTATATATTATTAGCATACAAAATTAAAAGGTTGTCTGTGTTTGGTGGATGTACGGCTAGGTGCTTGGTCATGGACGAGGAGGCCGGTCAAGCAGGAAAAGTGATAATTAGCATCACCATAATCATCATTATCAAAATTCTTACATGTGAAATCTTGCTGGTGTCCTAGTCACTTAGTTTTCCATCGATTGGTTTCGACACTATAAAGGGATGTTGTTTGGATGATGACACCAATCTAATTTGGTCATGACCGATTATGAAACTATTAGTTTTATTCACTTGAACAACTACATATTATTACTTGAACAAGATATACTAGTCCATGAATAAATAATAAAGATAGAAAGAACAATTCAACATTAATTAGCAAATTTTCGGAGTTGTTCAATTGAACAACTAAATTTTATCCAATTGAACAAGATAGACTAGTCTATGAACAAATAATCAAGAGATAAATAACAAATTAACATTGGCGAACAAGTTTCCAGTTGTTCAATTGAACAATTGAACAACTAGTTAATAATTAATTAGTATGTAACTCAATTGTTTAAATAAACAACTCTATTTTTATCCAACTGAACAACTAAATATTATATATTGAACAAGAAGAGTAGTCTATGAACAAATAATCAAGTCAGAAGCACCAACGGATCGTGCAAGTGTAAAAGAAGGAGAGCTTTGCGGGATTTTAGGAGAGAGAAATATATCAATCTACTTTATTTCTTTTTTAGTTACGTTTTCTCTATTTTGTTTATTTTTTTAAGTATTATTAGATGAACAACTCCCATGATAGATCTAATATCATCTGTAGGATAAAAAAAATCAACTCTCAATAATGCTCTTTACTACTTACCATAGAGAGTCTCCTTACTGGAACTCAACCCTATACATATAATCATCTCTGTATATGTTATTTATTTGTGATTTGAGAAATCACCAATTAACAAACTTAGATTGATGACGTGATAATTTGTAGATGCGACACATGACATAATTGATGTGGCTGAATAAGGAGAAGACACATGATATTATTAAAGTTCTACTTTAGTATTATATAGTAAATTTTGTCTTGATAAAATAATTTAATTACCGATTTGTCTTTCCATTCATTTGGCAAAAGAAAAAAAGAGCACCTATTATTTAGACCATTTTAATATAAGAGTTCGGATCTCTCGAAAGAAAATGTATTTTTCAAAAGAAAATCAGTTATCCCCCAAAATTTTTCGAATTGTTTTTCAATTTTTTTCATATATTTAATACCATACACTTTATCATTTTAATCACACACTTTACCGCTAACACATGCACAAAATACATGCAGTATGCTAAACACGTATGAAAGAGAATCTGCGGCGAAATGAAACACAGATCCAAGAGCTTCAATAATTCATGGCGACAAGCAAGGGATTCATGAATTTGACACAATCTTTTGTGGACGAATCTAGGAAACATCAAGAAACAAATAGACACCAACAGGATGAGCACAAGCGGATGATTGGTGCTTAGAGATCATCCCAATCTGATGGGAAATCAAGGGAACTAGCTAGGGAGCAAACTCGACCGATCCGAGTAGTATGTGGGCTCCAAATAAAGGGGATCGGATCTTTAGGACATCATCAGTAGAAAGAACACGAGATGCGCATAATTCCACTCTTGGAGAAGATCCTAGTGACGCGGACCAAGTTCAAACTTCAGCAAATAGGGAAAAAGAAGCCAGAAATTTGAGCACACCGCAACCAAATCCATCGCAGGAAAGCGGCGATCGAAGCTCCTCGTGTGGAAGTGACTTCAGATGAGGTAATAGATGATTCTCTAAAATTGATTTTCCTACTTTTGATGGGAGTAAGCCCATGAGCTGGATTTGGAAGTGTGAGAAATATTTTGCAATCTTTGCTATCCAAGAAGTTCAGAAAGTAGAAATTGCAGCCATGTATGTGAATGAGAGGGCTGACGTTTGGTTGCAAGGGTTCTTATTGCTAGAAAAAGGAGGTTTCTTGGAAAGAATTGAGTGATGCTGTGTGCGTGCATTTTGAGGAAAAACAAGGTGCAGATGTTGTAGAGGAGTTCAATAAACAAGAAGATTTAAAGGATTATAATGAGAAATTTGAGGAATTGAGAGCTTGAATGTTAACTTCTGATCCGCATTTGCTCGAGTCGCACTTTTTTTTAAAGGACTCGAGTCGTACTTTGTTTCAAGCTATATTAGTGGACTTAAGACTGAGATTAAGTCCTTGGTTAAAATGAGCCAGCCTACAACTCTCTCCATGGTGTATGAACAATCAAAGTTACATAATAATGGTGTACAAGCCATTGTGAAGCTTAGTAAACCTCCTCGGCAATCTTCTTGTAACTCTAGCAGATCCTTACTATTAAACCAATTACAAAGAGATAAAAAAGATCAACAAGGATCAAATAACGGAAGCGAGAAAAGCCAAAACCAATTTTATAGAATAAAAGAGTTTTTTTTGGGGCCTCAACTGGAACACCAAAGTAGAGAAGGGTAAACTAAAACGACAGAAGGTGTGTGAGAAGATCCAAGTAGAGAAGGAACAGATTGAGTGCTTAAGAAGAACCAAAGTTTTTCAACACTCAAACAACCACAGAAATGGTCTCTGAGGTTCTTGGCTCAAAGATCTTCACTAGCCAAAGCTTAAGGATGAGCAACAATGGCGGAGCACAACACAGAGAGGGAGAAGAGAGAAAACGCTCTCGAAGAAAATTGCCAAATCCCTTCTACAGTGGCTAGGGTTTCTGCAAGAGACGTTTTAAGTCTCTCTCCTCCTCACGCGTCTCACTCGACGTCACGTGACCAACCAAGCCCAGCAAGCAACCAGGGTATCGGACAACCGAGCCATCAGCGCTTCGCCGTCCATAATGGGCCGAATGGCCCAAATGGTTGCAAAGCCCGAATTTGGCCTCGAGAGCCCATAAGAAATATCCCGATTATTACATTTCAGTTCAGAAGCCCAAAGACTTAAACTTAGGCAATTACACACACACATATGCCATTACAATTTTCCCTCCTAATTTCTAAGTTTTACATCAATAGTAAAAACATCCTTGTATTAGTGGTCTATGGGATTTACAACATTCTCTATCATCGGCCCATTCTCATAAGTGCACCTAATTTGGATCGATCACATGAAGAAAGTCCCTGCAAAAAACAAATGTGTCAGTTGTAACAATCTTAGTACCAAAATCAGCAGATTCTTCTCACCAACAATTTTTTGAACCAAAATGACATGTTGTTCCACTTTATCTCGGATAAAATGGAACCTCACATCAATGTGTTTGGTCCTCTCATGGTATACATGATCTTTACACAAATAGAGAGCACTTTGACTATCCATATGCAACACAGTTTTGTAAGTCTTTCCTTCTATCTCCATAAGTATACCCTGTAGCCAAATAGCTTCCTTGGATGCCTCAGTCGCAGCAATGTACTCTGCCTCAGTAGAGGACAGAGCAACAATTTGTTGCTGCTGTGACTTCCAAGAAATGCAGCTGCCACACCAGGTATACATGTAGGAGGTAGTAGATTTTCTATTGTCCTTGTTGCTAGCATAGTCAGAGTCAACAAAACCAAATAACTCACCAGATGAGGAGTGTTCACCATACAATAAGCCAAAATTCACAGTTCCAGCAATATACCTTAGAAGGTATTTCATAGCAATCCAGTGTTTTTCACAAGGTTCAGACATGAATCTACTTAAAACACTTACAACAAAAGCAAGACCAGGTCTAGTGCAAATCATGGCATACATCACAGAGCCAACAATAGCATCATAAGGCACAAATTTCATTCTTTCTTCCTCTTCCTTAGGTAAGGGCAGAATGGCCTTTGTGAGGTCAAAGGGCCCTCCTAATGGCATAGGGGAAGGTTTGACATTAGCAATTTTAAATCTTCCAAGTACCTTAAGCATATAGTCAGATTGAGACAGTAAGATTTGTTTCTTAGACCTATCCCTTTTAATTTTAATGCCTAAAATTCTCTGAGCAGGACCAAGGTCCTTCATGTCAAAGTTTTTCTTGAGTTCCTTTGTATCATAATCAATTTATGTTTAGACTTGCAAATAAGCAGGATGTCATCAACATAAAGTAACACATAGAGAGGCAACTCAGTTTTGACATGTTTGAAGTAAAGACATGAATCATACTTGCTTTTCAGAAAACCCAATTTTTTCATACAGGTATCAAACTTAATATTCCACTGTCTAGGAGACTGCTTTAGGCCATAGATAGACTTGTTCAGTAAGCATACATGATCAGGTTTGTTCTTATCTATAAAACCCTTGGGTTGTCTCATATAGATCGTTTCATTTAAGTCACCATACAGGAAAACAGTTTTAACGTCCATTTGCTCAAATTCATAATCATAAACCACAGTCATAGCAAGCAATAATCTCATAGTCTTATACTTAGCAATAGGAGCAAAGATATCATTGTAATCTTCCCCTTCTCTTTGGGTGAAGCCCTTTGCCACTAACCTAGCCTTGTATCTAGGTGGGTCAGTGGAAAGGACTCCATCCTTTAATTTGAAAATCCACTTGCAATCAATAGTTCTAGCAGAAGCAGGTTTAGGGACTAAAGTCCAAGTTTTATTTGCATACATGGATTCAATTTCCTCTTTCATGGCAGTCAACCAATGATTAGAATGAGCACACTTAATGACATGTTCAAAGAGTTCAGGAGTGTAAGCATTCAGAACTTCAGCAATTATGAAAGCAAACTCATCAACACTATTCACATATTTGCTGTTAGGAATTCTATTTCTAGGGACCCTATCTCTAGTAAGCTAATAATTGGTCAAATCAGGGACCTCATCAAAAGACATGTTCACAGCATCAAAATCATGCACATTGTCAGACATAGAGGGGGAAATATGGGAACTTACCTGCCCACATGATTGATGAGGTTGCATATTCGAGTGCTCTTCAGTACTTGGATGAACATTAAGATGTTCATTAAGAATACCATCAGAATCTTGTCCAGAATAATTAGAAGAATAAGCAACAAAGGGAGCAGGAGAATAGCCAATGTGAAATTCCTCATCATAGTTCTCAATAGGAGGACTAGTTGGCACGTAGAAATGATTTTCATGGATGGGAATATTCTGATTAAAAGTGTGAAAAAGCATGGTTTGTATCATGTCATTGGTGAACATGTCTTGAATGCTTCCTCTGCTGAGTTGAATGCTTGCATGAATATGAGTATGGATCATACTAAGATGTGGCATACTAGACTTGGTCACATAGGAAACAAAGGCTTGCATTATCTATTTAGACAATGCTATTTAGAGCATAAACCTTCTGATCTGAGCATTTTTGTGAAAATTGCTCTGATACCAGATTTTCAGTGGAAGTGTACCCGTCTACATTCTCAGTAGAAGTAGTCAGTTTCTCTTTGAAATAAAATTCATGCTCAACAAATATGACATCACGGCTAACAATGACCTTATACCCACATGGTTGTATAAGAAGCAACTTATAACCTTTTACCCCTTTAGGGTATCCAAGCACGACACACTTGAGAGCCCTAGGATTTAGTTTTCCAACAGAGTGTTGTGCATATGCAGTGCACCCAAAGGGTCTCAAATGTGTCAGTGCATGCTTGGTTCCACTCCACATTTCTTGTGGAGTTTTGAATCCAATGGCAGAGCAAGGTGATCTGTTTATCAGGTATGAGGCATTGGTAACCGCCTCACCCCAAAGGGGGTGTCTCATCCCAGCACTGATGAGCATGCACCTTGCCTTTTCAAGCAAGGTCTTGTTCATCCTCTCAGTAGTGCCATTCTGCTGAGGGGTGCCAAACACAGTTAAGTGTCTCTTAATACCATTAGAATGACAGAAAGAATCAAAATCATGGTTGCAAAACTCAAGCCCATTATCTGTTTTCAAGCATTTCAACTTAAATTTTGATTGTCCTTCAACCTTAGTTTTCTAGAATTTGAACTTTTCAAATGTATCACTTTTACTTTTGAACAAGTACACCCAGACTTTCCTGGAATAGTGGTCTATGAGTGAGAGGAAGTATTTCCTCCCACAGGACCCCGTAAGTCTGCATGTACATACTCAAGTGGCCATTGATCAATATACTTAGATTTAGGAAAATTGGACCTAACATGCTTACCAAAAATGCAATTTTCACACATGCTCAAATCAAAAGGTTTATGCTCTAAATAGCCTTGTCTAAATAGATAATGCAAGCCTTTGTTTCCTATGTGACCAAGTCTAGCATGCCACATCTTAGTATGATCCATACTCATATTCATGCAAGCATTCAACTCAGCAGAGGAAGCATTCAAGACAGGTTCACCAATGACATGATACAAACCATGCTTTTTCACACTTTTAATCAGAATATTCCCATCCCTAGAGATATTTCTAATGCCATTATGAGTGTGAATATGACAGTTCAGGTCATCAAACATGCTTTCAGGCAACAAATTTCTCCTAAGGTCAGGCACGCACCTAACCTGTTGGAGAACCCTTATTTTACCATCTTGCATACGAAAAGGAATATTGCCAATGCCTTTAATTTTTAAAGAGAAGTGGTCACCCAACCTCACCTCACCCTCATTACAAGCATGCAAATAATCAAAGTAATGCTTATGAGGAGTGACATGCATAGTGCATCTAGAGTCTAATATCCAAGAATCAGAATCATCAGCAGAGGCAACCATAAGCAATTCATCATGGTAAAAAGTAGGGGAGTCAAGCATAGCAGAAGTGCCATTTTGAGGTTTACTACCATTTTCATCCTTTTTCTTCTTGAAGCATTCACTAATAAAATGACCAAGCTTACCACAATAATGACATTTCACATTAGACTTGCCAATTTTAGCCTTGGAATTTCCAGAACCAGATTGAGAAGAATTAGAAGAGTTAGAAGCCTTATCCTTCTTCTTCACATTCTTCTTCTGAAACTTTGATTTTCCTTTTGAAAATAGGACCTCAAATTTAGCATCTTTATCAAATTTATCATATTTTCCTTTGAAAATTTTCATAATCTAATTCTTCTGAATAATGGACTCAATAATTCTTTTTTTAGTCAATTCTTCAGTACCAAATTTGTATCACATCTTTAAAGTTGTCAAATTGTGAAGGCAGAGAATTCAACAAAATAACAACTTGATGAGTATCAACAAGTTTGTCATCACATCTTTCTAATTCCTGAGTCATGTGAAGGAATCTATCCAGATTATCATTCAAAGACACACAAACATCCATTTTAAAGGTAAAGATGTGACATAGAAGACTAATCCTAGAAGGTATAGATTTTACCATAAAGAGGTCTTTTAACGCCTTCCAAAGATTCTTGGAAGAGTCAACAAGACCACTTGGCGAGCAACTTCATCAGACATACGAATCATAATCTCAGAATGAGCAATTTGATCCATTTCCTTCTTAGAAGCTTCATCAAAGTCAGAGGGATAAGCTTCCTCAACAGCTTTCCAACACTTTTCCTTGATCAGAATAGCCTTCATTTTGACTTGCCACATGGCGAAGTCAGTAGACCCATCGAAAGGTTTGATTCTCATAGAAGAGTCAGACATAATAGTCTTCAGAGAAGATATGAGGACAAAGGAGAGTGAGCAACAAAAGTGGCCCAAGAACAATAGCAGGAGCACAGAAGCAGTTCCCCACATAGGCAAAAGGAGAAGTCGAAAGAGATCGACAACTCAAAGGGTACTTCTGGATCCTCTCAAAAGTGCAGTGGCAATTTAACTTCAAGACTCAAGAATAGAGAGTTGAAGGTTTAAATGACGACACAGAAACAAAGATTTTTTGCTAAAGAACCTCAACAAGAGTTCCCCTTTTCGATCTAAAACTTAGACTGCAAAAACTTTCGAGCATCTGGATTGCCTCTTTCGAGGTCGTCATGCTGCTAAGCCTATCAGATGTTCAGATCTACGCAAGGGAAGGAACAAAACAGGGAAGAGATGAGAGTTAACAAGGATGTCTAGGATTTGAAACGTCGAGGAAGTTCAAACCCTAGATCTGATTCCAGAAGGTTTTAGGGCTAATAAGCTTTTGAGTTTCTGAGAGCTTCTAGTCTCAAGAAACTCGCATGCAAGCCCAGAAACAAGTAGGAGAGAGGATCAAAGCTCTAGATCTGTCGATGTACAAATCGTAGTTTGAAGAACTCGATCCTAAAGTCTCTCAGTTTTAGATCTCGAAGCTAGAAAGCTTGAGAGATTTGAAACTGACAAACCCTAGGAAAGTTTTGTAAAAGGAAATAAAGAAAACTGCGAAGAGAAAACGAAAGACGAAATCCAACGCAAGTCTTTAAAACTAAGAACAAGTAAAAGGAATCGTCATAGAAGACTTTAGATCCAAACCCTAGAAGCACAGAGGCTTCGATTTGAACTCGTAGCTCTTTTGACAGAGACCTCAAATGGCTCTAATATCAGTTTGTTGAACCAATTACAGAGAGATAAAAAAGATCAACAAGGATCAAATAGCGGAAGCGAGAAAAGCCAAAACCAATTTTATAGAATAAAAGAGTTTTTTTGGAGCCTCAACTAGAACACCCAAGACCTACAAGGGAAATACAGAAGGGCAAACTAAAATGACAGAAGGTGTGTGGGAAGATCCAAGTAGAGCAGGAACAGATCGAGTGCTTAAGAAGAACCAAAGTTCTTTAACACTCAAACAACCACATAAATGGTCTCCGAGGTTCCTGGCTCAAGGATCTTCACCAGCCAAAGCTCAAGGATGAGCAACAATGGCGGAGCACAACACATAGAGGGAGAAGAGAGAAAACGCTCTCGAAGAAAATTGCCAAATCACTTCTACAATGGCTAGGGTTTCTGCAAGAGACATTTTAAGTCTCTCTCCTCCTCACGCATCTCGCTCGACGTCACGTGACCAACCAAGCCCAGCAAGCAACCATGGTATCGGATAACCGAGCCATCAGCGCTTCGCCGTCCATATTGGGCCGAATGGCCCAAATGGTTGCAAAGCCCGAATTTGGCCTCGAGAGCCCATAAGAAATATCCCGATTATTACATTTCAGTTCAGAAGCCCAAAGACTTAAACTTAGGTAATTACACACACATATGCCATTACACTTACCCTTTGACAACAAGAACTACCAAAAACCGTTTAATCACAATTCTTTACTTCCACAAATAATCCTTCCAACAATTTGAATCTTTTACCCCTGTAAATCAAATGACAGAGATAAGAAGACCATCTGGGTTGTGTTACAAGAGAATGGACATCCTTGTTAATGATCAAGAAACTGGAATTGATGGGGAAGGACCAGAAGTGTATGTCCATAGTCTCGCACGTGCTAGTCCACTAGATACTATCAAGATTAAAGGAGAACTAGACAATAGGGAGATTACTATCTTGATTGATATAGTGGATCTATACACATTTTTTTGGACCCAAGAATAATAAGGAAACCAATTTTGCTCTCCTAGAAGAATCAATTATAGAGGTTTGAATGGCTAATGGAAATAAAATGTTTAGTCACCAGAAATGAAATGATTTTGTATGGATCATGCAGGGTAATCGATTTAGTTTTGATCCAAGGATACTCAAGTTGGGTGGTTGTGACATGGTCCTAGGAGGTGACTGGTTGAGGGTATATAGTCCCATTTTATTGGATCTGAAACAACTTAATATTTCTTTTGTGAAAGAAGATAAACACTTTGAGATTATGGGGGTGAAGAAGGCTGCTACACTTCAAATAATGAGTAGTCATCTAGTGCAGAAGCTCTTGAAGAGAGTGCCATTATTCACGAAGAAGGTGGTTGTTTGCAAGGGTTGGCGTGGTAGCTTCTCACTTGGCTTTACTTTTTCAATCTCCTATCCATCTTGCATTTCCACGTTTCTAGCTGAAGCATGAAGTTGGTCTTCCGTGGTCACTTTCAGACGCTCTTTCCAACGACACTTTTATCTCCAAATTGCAATTATTGCACAAGCTACGTACATGGATGTACCTATTAGCTATGTCCTTCATCAATTTTTCGTTTCCTACTTTCTCTAGAACTTTTCTTCTTCTAATCATCAATCTCTAATTAAGACATTACAGAAATCAATTCATTTTTGGTGGACATCTTAAAATCAATTCTCCCAAACACATAAATGTAAATCTTCTTATGATTGTTAAAAATATCTTAAGGATTTTGTTCAAACTCCTACCCATAACCTTTTATTTAACAAAAATCGAAACCAAAATTTAAGATTCTTTTTTTTGTCAGGACAAAGGGCAAAGGCCCTTGCGAATTGTATTAACTTAAGCAGAAGCAGTGTTTGCCCCAGAGGAGGCTACATGGTCATTAGAAACCGAATCAATAAGAAAATTAGGAAGTTTTAAACCGCGAGGCAGTGGACAATGCATGGTTGGCGATAGTGTCTGCTGAAATGTTGGCAGCGCGGCGGATGTGGGCGACCCAGAAGAGGCCACTGCGAGCGTGAATAATCTCCTGGCATTTCTTCATGAGATGGAAGTCAAGATGAGCACATATGATGGTGTTGTTGATAGCCTTGCAAGCCAAGATGGAATCAGATTCAAGGGTGAGGCGAGGAACCCCCAACTGGACAGCAAGACGAAGACCATGGAGTATAGCCCATAATTCCGCGGTCAGAGTGTTGCACGACCCACATTTGAACATGAAGCCACGTAAGAAGGAGCCGGTAGAGTCCCGAAGAAGGCCCCCGCCACCCGCGGGGCCTGGGTTTCCTTTAGAGACATCATCTGTGTTGAGTGTAAGCCAGCCCGATAGAGGTTGAGACCAAGACCTCTTCAAAGGGGAGTCAGAAGGTTGGAGAGAGGCGTCGTTGGGCTGGATATCACCAGTTCAACTCTTCTGCTCCCCACCTCGTTCCCTAAACCCTACACCACACCCATCAACCCTTCATCTCCCTTTTGGTTTCGGTTTGAACGGCTGAGATGGAGAGGGAGCAGAGAGGGGTACAGGGAGAGGGAGCAGAAAATTTGGTTTGGGATATCACGGGTATTAAGTAACCATATCAGATTTTGCCGTCCAGAAAGCCTTAACTAGGGACGAGACTATCCGCGAGAGCCGAGAACAATCATCAGAGCCCGAGAACACCAGGTTGTTACGACATTTCCAAGTATGCCAAATCATAAAGCCAAAAACCGATCTCCAACGATCAACAAACTTAATATTCTGATTGATCCAGTCATGTAAATTAGTGATAGAGAAGAAATTGGAGGGAAAAGTGTCACCACTAAGAGCGAGCCAAGTCTGACTGATAACATGACAATCCTGAAGGACATGGAAGCAAGTCTCCGGCAAAGAACATCTGGGGCAAGCCGGGGAGTTAGCAATGTGTCGGCGGTACCGAACAACATTACACAAGATAACATCATGTGCAACTAAGTAGGTGAAGTGTCGGGCACGTTGTTGCACCGGGTAAGTCCAAATGCGGTTCCAAAAAGAGTCACGAGTCCGACTCTCATTCTCCTAGATTAAACAAAGAGCGGACTGAGTGGAGAATTCGCCCGAGGGCGTGCAGCGCCAGAACACGCGGTCAGTCGCATCACTTCGGTCAATAAGACGGATCGAGCGGAGACGGAGCTTAACATCAACCGGGAGTAGATAATCAAGCAACTGCCAATTCCAGTCATGTTCAACCCAACAGTCAGCCACAGTAGCGCCCATCAGCGTCTCAGGAATGGGAGTCGCCATGACCTCAGATAGGGGGCGATCGTAGAGCCAAGCATGGTCCCAAAAAGCGTAGAGGCGCCATTCCCCACAATAGACTTAAGCCCCTGAGAAAGGACAGAGGCCTCATGCACCACTCCTTTCCAGGTATGAGAAGACCTAGATCGGGGACAGAACATATCCATATCAATACGGCCATGGCAATATTTCACGCGTAGAACACGTCCCCACAAAGCTTGCGGGTCTTGAAGCATACGCCAACCAAGCGGCATTAGACTGACGCATGGAGCGGAGGCCAAGACCTCCGAAATTCCTCGGACGGGCAATATTCTCCCAAGACAGTAAGTGGACCCGCTTCTTCTCACTGGTGGATCCCAAGGTTATCAGGATCGGGATCCTAGGATCGGATCATAAGGGGCCTTTTGGATCGGATCGTAAAATCGGATCGTAAGATCCTACAAAGTTAATAAAAACATGTATTTAAGGTTATCTTATAAATAACCAAAATTGTTAATGTAGATAAATTATTATTTTTAGTCATGATATTTCAAATAAATAGGTAAAGTAGACAAAATACAACAAGATTGAGTCATCACTCGTCATTCATCTACTTTTTTAAGTTTAACAACGATCTTTGTTCTTTTACTAACAACATATGTTTAAAATACCGTTGATAGATTAGTTTAATGTTAAATAATAATATTATTATTATTAAATATTTTTTTGTTTATATTGAAAAATAAGAATTAATAATAAATGGATCTTTACTTTATTTAAATAACAGAGAAGACAACTCTTTTATGATTTAAAATAAAGCGACAAACTTTATATATTAGAACTCCAACTACTAAGAGTATGATTCAGTTGTTAAAAAAATCAAAATGAGTCTTCCAATGGATTTATTGTACATATATTAAATGAGGACTAAAAGACTCAATTGATTAAACAAATAAAAAAATGAGAATTCGATTAAATTTGTTAAATTTTAGCCTAAATAAAGCTGAATTAGTGGGATCGTATCAGGATCGTAGGATCGTGAGATCTCGCGTACGATTCTATGCACGTACAATCATTTTGGTGGCGAAATGAGGGAGGGCATAATCGGTTTTAGCCGGTTCACAATCATTTTGGTGGCGAGCTTGAAAACCACATTCAATAAGGAGATCAGGTGCAATTGTGCTGGTGTTTGAGGCGTATTGACTTTGTGGATAAAAACAAGCAGAGCATTGCAGATGTTTTCTGGGAAGATACCCTCATTCACCAAACCCAGCACATCAGAAGTGACATGAGGACCCAGTGTGGTCCAATTTTGTTGATAAACCACAACCGGAAAGCCATCGGGACTTGGGGCTTTATAAGGTTCCATGAGTTTCAGTGCAGCCCACACGTCATCTAGCTGGAAAGGTAATGCCAGATCGGATATAGACGCATCATCCAAAGCTGGGAAGGAGACAAACATCATAGGCGTCGGAGGAATAGCAGTGGCAGACGCGTCCGCAGTGCATAGTTGAGCAAAGAAACGCAACACAAGTTGACAAATTTGATCCGGGTCCGTGAGCCAAACATCAGCCTCATTTTTCAGCGTAACAATCTTGTTGGAGCGACGACGAATGACAGTAGAGAGATGGTAGAACTGGGTGTTGCGGTCACCATCAAGGAGGAAGCTAGATCGTGATTTCTAAAACAGAAGTTGTTCTTGCTGCATAATCTCCTCCAGTTCTATGTAGAGGAACCGTTCCAAACTATTGAGGCATGGGGACGGCGAAGAAGCCAGATTATGGCGAGCCCCTTCAAGACGGGCGCAAAGCTTCCTCTTGCGATAAAAGATGTTGCCAAATGTCCTCCTATTCCAGACCCGCAGGTCCGCGGCAAGTCGATCAAGAGATTCAGTGACCAGGATGGAGGTGGACCAAGCAACATTAATGAAGTCTTTGAAACTATCATGTAGCATCCATGCCGCCTGGAAACGTAAAGGGCGGCAAGAGGGAACCGAGGAAGGGACGTGGTCCAAACAAAGCAGCAAAGGGAGGTGGTCCGAGTGAGGTGCCGAGATGTTTTGAATAACGACCTCCGGGAAGCGAAAGCGCCAAAGATCATTGCACAACCCACGATCGAGGCGACTCACCTTATATGTTCTCATGGTATCTCCAAGAGACCAAGTAAATTGGGGGCCAGTATAGCCCAAATCAATCAAATGGAGTCCATCGACCCAGTTAGAGAAAGCCGAGGAGGAGCGCTTAGTTTCAACAGAATTGTAATTACGCTCGGAATTGTTCAAAGTGGAGTTGAACCCGCCAAAATCTAGGCCTTGTTATTAGTGCGAGCAAACTCGCCTAAATTCTCCCACAGTTGGAGTCGTGTGCTAGAGCGAGGAGAAGCATAGACCGCTGATAATAGCCAAGGATCCTCCCCACGTCTGTAAATCTCGACAGTAATGTGTTGTGGGTTTAAGGAAATCGGAGAAACCACCACCTTAGCAGTACGCCACAAGAGCCAAATACCTCCAACAAAACCCTGAGCATCAACCTGAAGCAGCCCGTCAAACCCAATCTGTCTGCACACTTGATCAGCCTGGACGCCACTAACGTGAGTCTTCACCAGGGCGATTACACTAGGGTCATGTAATCGGATGATTTCTCGGATAGACAAACGGAAATTGGCGCCTCATGCGCCTCTAGTATTCCAAAAAATGATGTTGATGTTCTTCATGGGAAACAAAGATTGAGTAATATCATCAAAGATTGGAGATTGCATAGAACTCAAAGTCGAGCCAAAGGCAAGAAACGACTCAGTGAGCCTGTAGAGAGCATCATCAATTCTTGGGGTATCGAAACCCGACACAGGAGGGGTTGAGTCTCCGTTTCGAGAGGCAAAATGCTCACTCGCATGCGATTGGCCAGCAGGGGGAGCCGAGCCAAGAAGGGTCCCGTCCGGCGGTTCGAGATCACAAGACTTAGTCTGGAGAGGACGGTCATCGTGATCACTTCTGGGAGCGGCTGGTTGGCTCGCAGATCCATTGGGAGCGAGGGGCGGGGAAGATCGATGAGTGGTAGTAGGAGGTTGTGTTTGAGATTTGAGAGGCATCGTATGAGAATTCTTGGGGGAAAGGTGTGGAAGAAGTAGGGTTGGCTTCTGTGAGCGTGTGGAATATACTTTTCGAGATTAATTGGGTTTTCTTTAGGATAGAATTAGTTGTAATGATCGTTGACTTGGAAGATAATTTTCCTTGTGGAGGATAGAATCGAATCTATAGGATTTTTCTTATCCCTCTTTTTTTGCGATTTGGTAACAGAATCTCCGGAATCTATGGGAGGTTTAGATAGGGCGACAGATTGTGTGGGCCCCTCAGAGATGACATGATCTCGAGATGGAGATTGTGTGGCGGTGCGTGACGGGTCTGCGATTGTGGTCGGCAAGTCAGAACAAACAAGAATACACGGCTCCAACAAAACTGAGTCAGAGGGACCTTCCCCAACATTCGAAGATAAGAGAGCAACAAAACGTGAAGCCTGAATTAAATCCTGGCTCGGGTTGGGCAATTGGGCGGCCTTCCCCTTGTCTTTCTGTAGGGCAGTAGATGGGCTAGCATGGGACCGATTAGCATCAGCAGGTGGACCAACATGTTGAGGACGTTGGTCGGGCTTGACCACTTTGTTCCATATTCCCAATCCGTCAGGGACCTTAGAAGGGTGAAGGGGGGCGCTGTGACTGTGATACCCCGTATTTTTGGTAAGGTTATTTTGGGAATTTTGGAATTTTCCCGAGTACCCGTTGTGTACGTCGGATTTAATACAGAGAGTTTGAGACATTCTGTAATGTGCTCTGTATCTGTAATATTTTTCTCAGTGAAATAATATACAGACAAGGTGCCTTAGATTTTAATTATCGTTCGCGTACGATAATTTTTATCCCGGTTTAACGTCAGGTTCGTTCAAAGCTGAATGGGCGGGAAAAGGGAGAAACGGCGACCGTCGTGGTTGGGCCCGAGGAGTCAGCATGTCAGCTTCTAGCTGGCCGCGATAGGCCTAGCGATGGTGATCGCCGCATTTACGGCGACCGTCGCGTGCCCGCCGCAGGCTAAAAACGGCGCCCGCCGTGTTTTGTCCAGTGGGCATTGCCCATTGGTCGCCGGCGGTAATCGAGGCACGCCGATCTTGCTTTCGGCCGCGTCTTAGGGTTTGGTTGAGGCTCACATGTGTTTGGCTATAAATAGGGGTGTTTGGGAGAGGGTTTTGAAGCCCTTCCAACCCCGAATCGCTGCCGGATTTCCTTCTCGTCGGAGTTGGTTTTCGCCGGAGTTTGAAGGTCTCGCCGGTGTTGCTTTGGTGTGTTTCCTGAGTGCCTTTGTGAAGCTTTTGGTTAGCCTTGGAGGTTAGAAGCCAAAGCAAGTCGAAGGAGGCCGAACCGCTAGTGTTTTGGGGTGAGATTTCTCTCGTCTGTGTCGACCGTGTTCTTTACGGCGACCGCCGTGTTCTTCACGGCGACCGCCGTGATGAATGCGGCGACCGCCGCCAAGAACGGCGACCGCCACTAGTGCCCAGAATGCCTTTGTGGCTTTGGCTTGGTTGGTTGTCGTTGTGGCGTCTTTTCTTCCGTGTTCTTTCGCCGTGTTTAGATTCGTACTGTTTATGTTGGATCTAACTTAGGGTTCCTTTTATGGGTCGACTCGAAGGTTGTTGTGTTGTCGGATCTATACCCGTGTCGAGCCGGAATCCAGTTGTCATCTTTAGACTATTCTGCGGATTAAGGCAAGTGGCGGTTCGCTCTTGCTCATCGTTCCATATTTATATTAATTATCAGTTGTTTATCTGAGTAATTAATTTGGAATGATTATTGTGTTCATCTGGAAACGGTTTTGTTAACTGTTTTGGAAAACTAAAATATGATGTTATAATAGGTTGTATATCTGTTAGAACAACGCTATTATATATATATGTGATTAATACAAATATTATTATAGGTTGTATATTGTTAGAACAACGCTATTTTATCTATTTCTGGCCGCGATGGCTTTGTTGTGATTGATTACTGTGTTGAACTGTTTAGTTAGCACGAGTATTCGTAGGAACGCTACTGTGTATCTCATTGCGAGTGCTAGTCATTTCTTGATAACCTGGTGGTTAGGATTTAGTTCCTACCATCCTTCTCTAATGCCGTTTGTAGGGATTTAGTTCCCGACTCTGCCTTGAGGGATTTAGTTCCTGTGGGATTTAGTTCCCGATTCGACTCTTGGGATTTAGTTCCCGAGTCAACTCTGTCTTAGGGATTTAGTTCCCGAGGGATTTAGTTCCCGAACCGACTTTAGGGATTTAGTTCCCGAGTCAACTCCGTCCATGGATTTAGTTCCCGACGGTATCTCTTTATCCCGATGGATGAGATGATTTAAAAGCCTATAACGTGATGTGGGTTTTTGGAATTAAATAAGATAAAGTGCCCGAGTGTACATAATTAATATACCTTTGGCGAGTAGTGCATCTAAGTAAATAGTGCAACTAGGAAAGCTCGTCTCGACTGTTGATCAGAGTACGTTCTCTTTCCAATCTGGATTCGCTGTAAGCGATGAGGTTGGTCGTGAACCGAAACATCTTAGTCAGTTTTTAAATCGGTATGTGGTTCTGTAAGATCCAGACTTGAATGTAGTACGTTCTCCTTCCGATTTGGATTCGCTATAAGCGGTGAGGTTGGTTGTGAGCCGAAGCATCTCAGTCAGCTTTTAATCGCTGTTTTTTGATTCTGTAAACATTCCAGATTTGTCATATTTCCTTAAAGACTCATTTCCGTTGGAGTCTTCTTTCGGGTCGATTTCTGTGAAGATTCAGTCTTCCAGAATCTTCTCTTGTGCATATCTCTTGTTTATTCAAGTAGAGTATGGTGGTTGACAAGCGTACTCGATTATTATTCGAGGGACGAGGAGTCTAACCTAATACGACTGCTTAGAACCATTCTATTTTTTACCCTTGCTAGTCTATTCAAGTAGACTAACCCACGAACATTGTTCTCCGCATGTGGGCCGGTGTCATCCGTTCGATTCGGCACATCAGATAGAGCGAAGATATGAGGAGACTAGATTGACTATGAAGACGACGGTTGTTTTTGGATGTTTTAATAATTGCTTTTAATCAGGTTGAGATCCTTGGGCAGGTGATCATTACGATCACAACCCTTTTTGTAATATCTTTTATAAGTCTTCCGCTATACTTTGTTTAAACTCTGTGTTTGGCCTATTCGGGATTGGGATGTAATCCCGTAACTCATGTTTCATTTGATTGATGTTTTGATTTGGATACTTTGATCATTATGTATCATTGTATGCCTTAAATTGTATTTAAACCGGTAAAGCCTTGGGTGATCTTGGTAAGGAACACTGAGGTCACTGGCGGTAATACCTTTCCAAATGGGTTAAGATTTGGGGGTGTTACAGTTGTGGTATCAGAGCCAAAGGTTTTAAAACGGGTTTGGGATTTTATAAATCATTTATCCATTTTTGAAAATGCTTTAAAAGGGCTCTGAATTTTCAAAGTGAAAAGAATTTCAAAACACCGTTCATAGTCATGTCTTCTGTACAGTCTGATATAGTAAGCTTGCTTCTATGTCTAGAAAGACTAATTTCTTCCCCGTTGCCCCGCTAGATATGGGTGCATTCTGTTCTCTTCAGAGGAACCCGGGAGAAGCCGAGGTGGTTTCGCCATCTCCAGTTAGGCTTGATTCCCAGTTCTCTCGTTGTGAGTTAAGATTGTAGAATCTAGTAACTCGGTTCATCAATAGAAATTACCAAGTTGATCTATTCTAAGTTGATTTTATTACAATAAGTATATCAGAATGACACTAATGTGATAAAATCCTTGGAAATTGATCGGTACTCAGATGGTGAACACAAGGAACGTTATCCGTGCTGGTACTGGGCCGAGTAATGACCCTAGACCAACTGTAGGAAATGTTGGACAAGACGAGCAGGAGTTTGGTTCCAACAACCATCCTAGAGGCAATGGTCAAGAGCAGACCAACACTCCAATGGCATTTGATGCTACAACATTAGAGGCAATTTGGGGAATGGTCATGCAAGCAGTGACTGGTATACTGCGACCGAGTATGCCACAGGCACAAGGTGTGCAAATTCCCCCACCGGTTCCCAGATTTGAGGAGCCAGGAAACCGTGTATTCCAGGAGAATATAGTCAGGACTCGAGACAACTATGGTCGTGCACTAAAGACCATTAATTCCATGAGGCCTGACAACTATAACGGGAAAGGGGAACCAGTCAGGGTGATCCATTGGTTCTCCCACATGGAGCGGTTGTTCCGCAACATTGATTGTACTGAAGCTGAGAAAGTACATATAGCTTATCTTCAGTTAAAGGAGGATGCTAGTGAGTGGTGGGAGAGTACCGGCTTAGCTAATAGCCCTGTTTTGAACTGGGAGATGTTCAAGACAAAGATGACAGACCGTTTCTTCTCTCGTGCTATGAGGGAGGAGAAACACAAGGAGTTCCTATACCCTAAGACTGATGGATTGAAGGTGACTAAGCTGGCAACCAAATTCAATCATTTGCTACAGTATGCTGGACTTGAGATATCCAGTGAGGCACAGAAAATCTGGTATTTCCATGAGTGGATGGGCCCAGATATTAAGCCACTGATGGTACGTCACGGATGCTCGACTTTGGAGCAGTACGTGGATGCAGCCAGAGGCAAGGGGAGAACCAGCCTAAGGCAAGTGGGTTTAAACGTCCCGCTCCACCATCTGATTTTGCCAAATCTGGCCGAGCAAAAATGAATATGACTCAGGATGGGTCTACGCAACGTTCGGGTCAAGGCAATAGCCTGATCCAGTGCTACAACTGTGGTACCTACGGGCACAAGAGTAATGTGTGTCCGAAGGAGGAGAAAATGTGCTATGCCTGTGGAAAGGAAGGACACTTGCAGTTATTTTGTCCGCAGAGGAGACAGAAAGGGACTGAGTCACAGCATGGATCTGTTAATCAGAACAACCAACCCAGGTTCAGTCCGGTGGAAGCCCCTAGTCCTTCAATGCAGACAACTGCGAGAAACAAGGGGAAAGCCCCGGTGGCTTCAAGAAGCCAAGGTCAACGCCTACGTGATGCGTGAGGCGGATGGACCCTATGCTCCTAATGCTCATAGTACTTTGTATCTGCATTCTACTTTTGTTAATGTGTTGTTAATGTGGGTGCTACCCAGACCTTAATTTTTGGATGGTTGTAAGTTAAGTTGTGTGTGCAACGAGGTTGTGAACCTTTTGTTGTAACTCTTCTTATATATGAACCTTTGGTTTATACCAAGTTAATGTTTCGTTGCTTGGTATGGGGTAAGGTCTCGTGTTCGAGACTCACCAACAACCTCTTAGGAGATGGCTGCCTATTAATTAGGTGGAGCTACCAAGGATGGGTTGAGATGTATGGACAGCGGCTCATGGCAACAGTGGACGCTGGTAATGGCTGTGCCTGGGCTCGGGGCCACTAGTGAGTCGTTTGTGAACCATGTAGTGGGTTGGTCCAAGATGGTGACCATTTAGTGGGAACCAATCGTCTGTCGGATTGTCGATTACCATCAAGGGTAAGAAATTCAAAGCGATTTGACCTAAATAACCATGGTCCCATACGATAATTATTCTCAATATGGATTGACGGAAGCGTCATAAGGCAGTGATCGACTTCAGTTTTTGTTATTTCTGTCGTTAGAGAATTTACGGGTGTCTTTCCAGAAGATATTCCTGGATACCCCGAATCGTGTTGTGGAGTTTGCAATTGGTCTCGAGCCGTGTACCACGCCGATCTCTGAGGCACCGTACCGGATGGCTCCTGTTGAGATGCAAGAGTTGAAGAAGCAACTCAATGATCTTCTTGACAAAAGTTATATAAAGCTGAGTGCATCACCTTAAGTAGGAGTGCCCTAGTTTTATTTGTCAAAAAGAAAGATGGACCGTTTCGACTTTGTTTTGACTTTCGAGAGTTGAATAAAGTCACGATCAAGAGCAAGTATCTGTTGCCAAGGAGTGATGATCTGTTGGATCAACTACATGGAGCAAAAGTTTTCTCCAAGATCGACATGAGATCTGGGTATCATCAGCTCAGGATTCGTGAGGATGATATTCCGAGGATTGCGTTTCGGACAAGAGATGGTCACTACTAGTTTGTAGTCATGCCATCTGGGCTTACGAATGCTCCAGGAGTTTTCATGAATCAAGTGCATCGATGTTTTCACCAGTACTTGGATAAGTTCATAGTGGTCTTCATCGATGGCATTTTGATATTTTTTTTTCCCGAGCAAGGAAGCTCACAGGGAACGTCTGTGGATTGCTTTATCGGTCCTTAGACCAAGTCGACTGTACGCAAAGTGGGCTAAGTGCGATTGTTGGATCTAGAAGTGGCTTTCTTAGGTCATGTGATCAATAAGAATGAGGTTATGGTTATTCCCCAGAAGAGTGAATCAGTAGTTATTTGGAAGCGGCCTCAGGGTGTGAGTGAGGTACACAGTTTTCCAGAGCTTGCTGAGCATTATAGACGGTTCATGGGAGGATTTTTCTAAGATCACTCCACCTATGACCAATCTGTTCTGCAAGGTCAACAAGAAGTTGTCTGGGATGATAAGTGTAAGACCAGTTTTCAAGAAGTTGAAACAGTGTCTGACTTATGTACCAGTTTTGGCATTATCGGAAAGAATGATGGCTATATGGTCTATAGTTAATGCTTCGAGAAATGGGTTAGGATGTGTCTTTGATGCAGAAAGGCAAGGTTATTGCATACGCATCTAGACAATTGAAAACCTATGAAGCAAACTGACCGACACATGACCTAGAACTAGCAGCAATAGTGGTTGCATTGGAAACTGAGGTTACTTGGGTGACCTAGAGGTTAACAGAAGTTTTTCTCCAGAAGATTATCCGTTTACATGGCATTCCTAAGACCATTGTATTGGATCGAGATGGCCGATTCATGTCAAGTTTATGGCAAGAACTTCA
This sequence comes from Rheum nobile, assembly GCA_027886185.1. Taxonomy (NCBI): domain Eukaryota; kingdom Viridiplantae; phylum Streptophyta; class Magnoliopsida; order Caryophyllales; family Polygonaceae; genus Rheum; species Rheum nobile. Next base: position 4,144,976 of record WOAB01000056.1, read on the forward strand.
CAAGGCCATGGGAACTGAATTGAGATTCAGCAGCGTTTCATCCTCAGACAGATGGTCAGTCTGAAAAGACTATCTGGACCCTGGAGGATATGCTAAGAAGCATACGTACTCGATCATCCGACTAGCTGGGAAGACAGCCTAAGTCTGATTGAGCTCACGTACGATAATAGCTGGCATGCTATGATCAAGATGGCTCAGTTCGAAGCTTTGTATGGTCACAGATGCAGACCTCCGATTTGTTGGGATGATAATGCCGACAAGATTCTGCTTGGACCAGAGTTGGTCGAAAGAACAGCTTCGGACACTGCTTTGATTAGACAGCGGATGTTGACCGCTCAGAGTCGACAAAAGTTTTACGCAGATCAGAAGCGTTAAAGTGTTGAGTTCGAGGTTGGTGGCAAGGTACTTGTCACAGTATCGCCACCCAAGGATGTTTTCAGGTTTGGTAAGCGTGGGAAGCTTAACCCTCGCTACATGGGACCATTCAAGATTCTGGATAGAGTAAGATCTCTAACATACCGTTTGGCGTTGTCGCCATCGGCATACCCAGTGTATAATGTGTTCCACGTATCATTGCTAAGGATATTCGTGCTAAGATGAGTCTCGTAGGCTGAGCTATAAGGACGTCGAGATTCGGGCAAATGGTACTTAAGAGAAGATGCCAGAGCGCATTCTCGAGTGCTGTGTGAAGCAACTGCGCAACAAGATCGTACTGTTGATACGAGTTTTGTGGTCCAGGTCTGGGACTGAGGAAGTTACTTGGGAAACCGAGGCAGAGATGCTCAGACACTTTCCCGAGTTGTTTTTCGGCCAAGTTTCGGTGTCGAAACTTCTTTTAAGGGGGAGGTGATGTGATACCCCGTATTTTTGGTAAGGTTATTTTGGGAATTTTGGAATTTTCCCGAGTACCCGTTGTGTACGTCGGATTTAATAAAGAGAGTTTGAGACATTCTGTAATGTGCTCTGTATCTGTAATATTTTTCTCAGTGAAATAATATACAGACAAGGTGCCTTAGATTTTAATTGTCGTTCGCGTACGATAATTTTTATCCGGTTTAACGTCAGGTTCGTTCAAAGCTGAATGGGCGGGAAAAGGGAGAAACGGCGACCGCCGTGGTTGGGCCCGAGGAGTCAGCGTGTCAGCTTCTAGCTGGCCGCGACAGGCCTAGCGACGGCGACCGCCGCATTTACGGCGACCGTCGCGTGCCCGCCGCAGGCTAAAAACGGCGCCCGCCGTGTTTTGTCCAGTAGGCATTGCCCATTGGTCGCCGGCGGTAATCGAGGCGCGCCGATCTTGCTTTCGGCCGCATCTTAGGGTTTGGTTGAGGCTCCCAGGTGTTTGGCTATAAATAGGGGTGTTTGGGAGAGGGTTTTGAAGCCCTTCCAACCCCGAATCGCTGCCGGATTTCCTTCTCGTCGGAGTTGGTTTTCGCCGGAGTTTGAAGGTCTCGCCGGTGTTGCTTTGGTGTGTTTCCTGAGTGCCTTTGTGAAGATTTTGGTTAGCATTGGAGGTTAGAAGCCAAAGCAAGTCGAAGGAGGCCGAACCGCTCGTGTTTTGGGATGAGATTTCTCTCGTCTGTGTCGACCGTGTTCTTCACGGCGACCGCCGCCAGTGCCCAGAATGCCTTCGTGGCTTTGGCTTGGTTGGTTGTCGTCGTGGCGTCTTTCCTTCCGTGTTCTTTCTCCGTGCTTAGATTCGTACTGTTTATGTCGGATCTAACTTAGAGTTCCTTTTATGGGTCGATTCGAAGGTTGTTGTGCTGTCGGATCTATACCCGTGTCGAGCCGGAATCCAGTTGTCGTCTTTAGACTATTCTGCGGATTAAGGCAAGTGGCGGTTCGCTCTTGCTCATCGTTCCATATTTACATTAATTATCAGTTGTTTATCTGAGTAATTAATTTGGAATGATTATTGTGTTCATATGGAAACGGTTTTGTTAACTGTTTTGGAAAACTAAAATATGATGTTATAATAGGTTGTATATCTGTTAGAACAACGCTATTATATATATATGTGATTAATACAGATATTATTATAGGTTGTATATTGTTAGAACAACGCTATTTTATCTGTTTCTGGCCGCGATGGCTTTGTTGTGATTGATTACTGTGTTGAATTGTTTAGTTAGCACGAGTATTCGTAGGAACGCTACTGTGTATCTCATTGCGAGTGCTAGTCGTTTCTTGATAACCTGGTGGTTAGGATTTAGTTCCTACCATCCTTCTCTAATGCCGTTTGTAGGGATTTAGTTCCCGACTCCGCCTTGAGGGATTTAGTTCCCGTGGGATTTAGTTCCCGTGGGATTTAGTTCCCGATTCGACTCTTGGGATTTAGTTCCCGAGTCAACTCTGTCTTAGGGATTTAGTTCCCGAGGGATTTAGTTCCCGAACCGACTTTAGGGATTTAGTTCCCGAGTCAACTCCGTCCATGGATTTAGTTCCCGACGGTATCTCTTTATCCCGATGGATGAGATGATTTAAAAGCCTATAACGTGATGTGGGTTTTTGGAATTAAATAAGATAAAGTGCCCGAGTGCACATAATTAATATACCTTTGGCGAGTAGTGTAGCTAAGTAAATAGTGCAGCTAGGAAAGCTCGTCTCGACTATTGATCAGAGTACGTTCTCTTTCCAATCTGGATTCGCTGTAAGCGATGAGGTTGGTCGTGAACCGAAACATCTTAGTCAATTTTTAAATCGGTATGTGGTTCTGTAAGATCCAGACTTGAATGTAGTACGTTCTCCTTCCGATCTGGATTCGCTATAAGCGGTGAGGTTGGTTGTGAGCCGAAGCATCTCAGTCAGCTTTTAATCGCTGTTGTTTGATTCTGTAAACATTCCAGATTTGTCATATTTCCTTAAAGACTCATTTCCGTTGGAGTCTTCTTTCGGGTCGATTTCTGTGAAGATTCAGTCTTCCAGAATCTTCTCTTGTGCATATCTCTTGTTTATTCAAGTAGAGTATGGTGGTTGACAAGCGTACTCGATTATTATTCGAGGGACGAGGAGTCTAACCTAATACGACTGCTTAGAACCATTCTGCTTTTTACCCTTGCTAGTCTATTCAAGTAGACTAACCCACGAACATTGTTCTCCGCATGTGGGCTGGTGTCATCCGTTCGATTCGGCACATCAGATAGAGCGAAGATATGAGGAGACTAGATTGACTATGAAGACAACGGTTGTTTTTGGATGTTTTAATAATTACTTTTAATCAGGTTGAGATCCTTGGGCAGGTGATCATTACGATCACAACCCTTTTTGTAATATCTTTTATAAGTCTTCCGCTGTACTTTGTTTAAACTCTGTGTTTGGCCTATTCGGGATTGGGATGTAATCCCGTAACTCATGTTTCATTTGATTGATGTTTTGATTTGGATACTTTGATAATTATGTATCATTGTATGCCTTAAATTGTATTTAAACCGGTAAAGCCTTGGGTGATCTTGGTAAGGAACACTGGGGTCACTAGCGGTAATACATTTCCAAATGGGTTAAGATTTGGGGGTGTTACAGTGACATCAACCGTACTAGGTCCTGGAGGAGGACAAGCATCCAACAAGTGCCCAATTTTACCGTAGTGATAACACGGGATACGAATGCCCTTGTACTGAATCACCCAAGCACGTCCTCTGAAGCGGAATTTCGAAAGAAACGGTTACGAGAGATCGATCTCAACAGCAAGTCTAACGAAATGTCCTCGATCCTCCCTTAAGGTTGTCCTGTCGACGCGAATCACTTTGCCCACCAAGCCCCCAACACGTGACAAAAAGCCAGCATGAAAGTATTCCAAGATGAGTCCCGGAATACGGATCTAAGCCGTCAAGATCCTTGCCTTGTCAGAGAAGGGGTCGAAATTCGAGGTCCAACGACGAATTATGAGATAATTGTTACCAATCATCCAAGGCCCCTCAGTAAGAACATGGGTGTAGTCATCGCCATTTGTAAACTGGGTCACATAGTGGGCATTGCCCACATCCACCAGGGTGAGGTTAACCTTCAGAGCCCATTTATGTTCAAGCTTTTTCTTGAGTTGTAGGTAGCCCGGACCTCTGTCAAACATGTTCACAATCAGTGATCTCGCCCAAGGCTGACGGAGTTCGCATTTTTCCTGTGCTGAAAGTGAGATGTCCGGGCAAAGAGGATCAAGCTCGACTTCATCATTGTCGTTATCAGTTTCATAAATATCTGGAATGTAATACCCCTCATTTTGGTAAGGGCATTTTGGTAATTTTTCCAACTTCCGTACTACTAGTCGGATTATTTTCAGAGGAGTCTGGATTTTCTGTAAAATCCTTGATCTCCGTAATAATTCCTTGAGTGGTATAAAATACATTCGATGTATTTTCGGGACTTAGAATATTTGTTTGGATACAAACATATAATTTCCGGGGTTAAAAACCATGCCCATACATTTTCCCAAACAAAAGAGGACAAAAGGCACATAAATTGGCCTTGACCGCACCCGCGGTCAGTCCACCGCACCCCGCGGTGAAAGGCCAATTTCTGAGGCGGTCAGGTGGGGGTTCACCGCACCCGCGGTGAGGCCACCGCACCCCGCGGTGTCATCATTTTTTTCTCTGCAGCACCGGACTTCAGACGTTGTGTCGTCGTCTTCGCCTCTGTAGCTGCCTGTGGAAATGTCCCATCTGGTCGTTGTAGGCGCCTACCATGACGCTCCTGCTTGCTTGGCCTATTTAAGGAGAGATCTGGAGAGGCTTGGAGCACATCTGAATCTCACTCTCACCCTCTCCCTCTCAATCTCTCTTTCTCTCTCGCCGGAAAATTCGAAGCTCTTGCCGGAGTTCTTCAAGGTCGTCGCCAGAGCTTTCGAAGGAGGAGGTGGTGCTCTCAAGGTGGTGCTAAGTGTCCAGAAATTGGAGCCACCACGAATCGAGCCCCAAGGAGTCTCCCCCGGTGAGTTTTCCCTCTCGTCGTGTCATCGGAGTTCTTCGTTCCCGACGACCACACCTGCGGTAGAAGCCGCCGCACCCGCGGTGTGCCTGGGCACTCGTGGTTGTGGCTTGGGCTTTGTGATCTCGTTTGGGATTTCCATTCTTTCATTCGTCTTTCCTTAGATTCGTATATTTTATTATCGAATCTAACTTAGGGTTTCATTATGGGTCGTTCCGTAGGGATCTGAAATCCGAGTTTTGTCCTCGTTTCGGACCCGAAAACCCGTTGTCTTTGAGCTTCGTTGAGCTTCGTCTAATCTAAGGCAAGTGGAGGTTCGCTCTTGCTTATCATTCCATATTTATATTAATTATCAATTGTTACATTATTAATTAATTTGGGATGAATATTGTTTTCGTCTGGGAACAGTTTTGATAACTGTATGTGATTTAAAAAGGAATATTATAATAGGTTGTATATACTGCTAGAAACAACGCTATTATATATGTATATATATATATGATTAAAATACAGATATTATAATAGGTTGTATATATTGCTAGAAACAACGCTATTATATCTGTTATTGCCTAGATGACATTGATGTGGACTATTGCGTGTTTTAACTGTTTAGTTAACACGAGTATTCGTAGGAACGCTATGTACCTTGCGAGGTTTAGTTGTTTCTTTATAACTGGTGTTATGTGGATTTTTCCCTAGTACTCTCTCTGGTCATGACCATGTCCTTACTCAGGGTTGGATTATCTCTTGTGAGGAGATATCCCTTCTACATCTCTTGTGAGGAGATATTATCTCTTGTGAGGAGATATTATAAAAGCTTATAACGTAAATGAATGTTTTGGAATTAAATAAGACAAGTGCAATTATGCACATAATTAATGAACCTTGGGTGAGAAGTACAACGTGGAAACTCGTCTGGGCTTCGATTAGAGTAAGTCCACCTTCCAAATCTGAATTCGCATTAGGCGGTGAGGTTGGTCGTGGACCCAAATAGTCAAGTCGCTTTTAAACGCTTGTGTGGAAATATTATATGTTCCCAAACATTTGTCATGCTTTCCGATAAGACTCAATTCGTTGGAGTCTTCTCTTCATATGTTTCTGTAAGACTCAATCTTTCAGAGTCTTCTCTCGATCATTATTCTTTGGATAATTTCAGTAGAAATATTGAGGTTTACTATCGTCATCGGCTTTCATTCGAGAAGCGATGGGTCTAACCTAATACGACTATTTAGAACCTTTCTGTTTAACCCTTGCATAGTCTTTCATTAGACTAACCAACCGATTATATTCCCTTGCATGGTTGGCTGGTGTCATCTGTCTCATACGACACATCAGATAAACTGCAGTTCCATGAAGGCTAGAAACGACGGTGAAGGCAAATGGAATTTTGAAGTGTTTTACCAAGGTTGAGATCCTAGTCGTGTGATCGCTAGATCAAGACTTTTGTGTCATTTATTTTATTAAGACTTTTGCTGTAATATATTTTGGTTGTATTTGGATTATGGATGTAATTCCGAAACTTTGATTTAATCCAATACTATGATATTTCGTATTATAAATGTTGTTTTATGATTTGTATAAACTGGTTAAGCCTTGGGTGGCATCGGATGTGGAATCTGAGGTCACTGGCGGTGATACCTTTCAAGGATATATTTGGGGGTGTTACAGATTTGGTATCAGAGCCGATTTTTTAAAAAAAAAACGGGTTGGGATTTTATAAACCATTTATTCATTTTGAACTGAAAAATATTTTCGAAGGATTTGAATTTCCAAATAAAATTTTTCGCTTGAAAAAAAAATTCTGCCGTTCTAGTCGTGTCTTCTCTTTAGTCTGATATAGTAAGTTCGTTTCTATATTTAGAAAGACTAACTCTCTTCTCGTCGTTCGTAGATATGGGTGCATTATGTTCTCTTCAAAGGAACTCGGAAGAAGCCGAGGTGGCTCCGCCATCTCCAGTGAGGCTTGAGTTCCCGGTTCCCCTGCGATGCTTTGAGGTCGGGGAACCCAGTAGTCCACCTGAGGAGGTGAAGACCGTACTCCCTGAGTCGGTAGTGTTAGTGTCCGATAATACCGAGGTTCATGTGGCAGAGCCCGAGGAGGAGCCGAGGGAGGACACTGAGGATGAAGGGGAGCCGTCAGAGTACGCAAGAGGGTACTTCGACGACGACTTCATGATCGAGTCTATTCCCGAGGAGGTTCCGGAAGAGGATCCCGAGGAAGATCCGAAGGAGGATCCGGAAGAGGAATAGGATCCCGAGGAGGACCTCGAGGAGCAAGGCTATGAGTCCAATGGCCTAGAACACTTACTGATGGACTGTGAGGACCCGGGGGTGCAGTTCATTCCCCCTAGTCCGGAGTTGCCACCTGAGCGGGAGTATTCACCATTGTCTCCTGCCACTTGGGAGGCGATTAGTGCTGAAGCGCATCGCCAGGTGGATGAGACGGTTGAACGTGCTCGTTTGAGGGCAAGGCCATGGGAGTCGATGGGTACACCAGTTGTAGTCCTGACTCAACAGACCAGGCCAAGACCCCAATTGCAGGAGGGACGATTGGAGGAGTGGTCGAATGCCCTAAACGACATGGAGGAGAGGACCTTCAAGACTGAGGTCGGTCTCACCCGAATGATTGGGGACGTCCGCGAACTCCAGGAGTACATCCGCCAAGCAAGATTGCTACTCGATCCTTTGTATGAGGTGAATAGGGCAGACTTCCAACCAGGATTTATGGAGGAGTTTTGCTACCCACCTGGATCTGATGAGATTGGTCAGAGTTTTCTCGTGCCTAGGGTAAGGCCGAGGGCACCGGGACCAAGGGATGAGCCGTGTGCTCCAGGGCCGATCAGGGTGAGAAGTCCATCGCCGGATTCCGATGGTAAACCCCGTTCGAAGAAGCCTTGTATGAGAAGTTTGCCTTACAGGAAACGTTTCAGGGAGCCATGATAAGGGCCAATGTTGACTTTAGTAGTTCCTTTGTAGTATTTCAGTGTTCATTTTGTTAAGAACTGAAATCTCCGAGCAACTTTGTCTTGTCGCTCGGGAGATCCCTTTTGTAGAAGCTTGTAACTCGGCTTGAAGTTCATCTATGAAAATTACCAAGTTGATTTTATGACACTGAGTATATTGAAATGATATTAATGTTATAAAATACTTGGAATTTGATCGGTAAATAGATGGTGAACACAAGGAATACCATTCGTGCTGGTGTTGGGCCAAGCAATGACCCCAGACCAAATGTAAGGAGTACTGCGAACCCTGTGGATGAACACGAGACTGCTTCTAACAACAATCCAGGGGGCAATGACCAAGCTCCGGTCAACGCTCCAATGGTATTTGATGTCGCAACAATAGAGGCTATTCGGGGAATTGTAATGCAGGCATTCACCGATATCATGCGACCAATTGCGCCTCAGGCACAAGGCGTGCCAGTTCCTCCAGCGGTTCCTAGATTCGAGGAGCTAGATATCCATGTACCCCGAGAAGATGCGGTCAGGAACAGAGGCAACTATGGCCGAGCACTGAAGGCCATAAGCTCTATGAGGCCTGATAGCTATAATGGGAAAGGAGAGCCAGTCAGGGTGGCACATTGGTTCTCGCACATGGAGCGATTGTTCTGCAATGTTGAGTGCACTGAAGCTGATAAGGTGCACATTGCTTCCCTTCAACTGAAGGAGGTAGCTAGTGAGTGGTGGGAAGGTACCGGCCTAGCTGATCACCCTGGTTTGAACTAGGGGATGTTCAAAGCCAAGATGACTGATCATTTCTTTTCTCGAGCTATGAGGGAAGAAAAGCATAAGGAGTTTCTCTATCCGAAGACGGATGGATTGAAAGTGACTGAGCTTACGGCCAAGTTCAATCACTTGTTGCAGTACGCTGGGCCGAAAGTGTCCAGTGATGAGCAAAAGATCTGGCATTTCCATGAGTGGATGAATCCAGACATTAAGCCACTGATGGTGCGACATGGATGCTCTACTCTGGAGCAGTACGTGGATGCAGCATATAAGTTGGAAGTGACTCTGGAAGAGTCGACAAAGAAACGTAATCGCCAGAGGTCAATGCAGAATCAGCCTCAGGCGAGTGGATTCAAACGTCCCGCGCCACCGTCTAACTTTTCCAAATCTAGCCGAACGAAAACGGATATGACTCATGGAGGGTCTACGCAGTTTTCGGGTCAGGGCAAGAATCTGATCCAGTGCTACAACTGTGGTACGCACGGGCACAAGAGCAATGAGTGCCTGAAGGAGAAGAAGACGTGTTTTGGCTGTGGAAAGGTGGGGCACATGCAGACATTTTGTCCGCAGAGGAGGCAGAAAGGAGATGAATCACAGCAAGCGTCTGTTAGTCAGAACAATCGACCTAGGTTTAGACCAATGGAAGCTCCTAGTCCTTCAACGCATACGACTGCGCAAAACAAGGGGAAAGCCCCAGCTGCTCTTGGAGGTCAAGGTCAACGCCTTTACGAGATGCGTGAGGCGGATGGACCCAATGCTCCAATTGCTTAAGGTACTTTATACCTTCATTCTACTTCAGTATGTATATTGTTTGATTTGGGTGCTACTCATTCTTTCATTTCGGAGAGTTGTGTCAGTAAGTTAGGCTTAGTATGCAACGAGGTTTGTGAACCTTTCGTTGTAAATCTTCCTAATGGTGAAAATTTAGTGGGCACCAAGCGTCTGTCAGAATTTTCGATTACCATCCAGGGTAAGAAGTTCGAAGCAGATTTGATCTGTATAGCCATGGTTCCATACAACATTATTCTCGGTATGGATTGGCTGACGCGTCAGACGGCGGTAATCGATTTTAGCTTAAGAACTGTGACGGTGTCATTTGGGGGCCAGTTTGTATGCAAATTCAAGGGTCGTAATGACGCTGATAACGACATGCTTATCAATGCGATGACTGCGTTTAAGCTACTTCGACAAGGTTGTGTCGGGTACCTGTGCTATCTGGACGAGCCCAAGAAAGATGAGTCATCAGTTCTTGATATTCCAGTCATTCATGAGTTTCCGGATGTCTTTCCAGAGGAAATTCCTGGTTTACCCCCGTATCGTGACATGGAGTTTACCATTGATCTCGAGCCTGGTACCGTGCCGATCTCTAAGGCACCGTACCGGATGGCTCCTGCTGAGATGCAAGAGTTGAAGAAGCAACTTGAAGATCTTCTTGAGAAGGGCTATATAAGGCCGAGCGCATCACCTTGGGGCGCTTCGGTTTTGTTCGTCAAGAAGAAAGATGGATCATTCCGACTTTGTATCGACTATCGAGAGTTGAATAAAGTCACGATCAAGAACAAGTATTTGTTGCCGAGGATTGATGATATGTTGGATCAACTGCAAGGAGCTAAAGTCTTTTCCAAAATCGATCTGAGATCTGGTTACCATCAGCTCAGAATTCGTGAGGATGATATTCTGAGGACTGCTTTCCGGACGAGATATGGTCACTACGAGTTCGTAGTCATGCCATTTGGACTTACCAATGCTCCATCAGTTTTCATGGATCTAATGCATCGATGTTTCCACCAATATTTGGATAAGTTCGTAGTGGTCTTCATCGACGACATTTTGATCTATTCCCCGAGCGAGGAAGCTCACGAGGAACATCTTCGGATTACCTTGTCAGTCCTTAGACAGAATCAGCTATATGCAAAGTTGTCTAAGTGTGACTTTTGGATCAAGGAAGTGGCTTTCTTAGGCCATGTGATCAATGAGAATGGGGTTATGGTTGGTCCCCAGAAGATTGAAGCGGTAGCAAATTGGAAGCGGCCTCAAAATGTGAAGGAGGTGTACAGTTTTCTTGGACTGGCTGGATATTATAGACGGTTCGTGGAGGGATTTTCTAAGATCGCTCTACCTATGACCAGTTTGCTCCGCAAAGTCCACAAGAAGTTTGTCTGGGATGACAAGTGCGAGGCCAGTTTTCAAAAGTTGAAGCAGTGTCTGACCTCTGCACCAGTGTTAGCACTACCGGAAGGAAATGATGGTTATGTGGTCTATAGTGATGCTTCGAAGAGTGGTTTGGGATGTGTGTTGATGCAAAGAGGCAAGGTTATTGCATACGCATCTAGACAATTGAAAACCTATGAAGCAAACTATCCGACGCATGATCTGGAATTAGCAGCCGTTGTTTTTGCACTGAAGATTTGGAGGCACTATCTTTATGGTGTAAGATGCCAAGTCTTCACCGATCATAAGAGTCTCAAGTACGTGTTCACTCAGAAGGAGCCGAATATGAGACAACGTCGCTGGTTAGAGCTACTCAAAGACTACGACATCGAGTTGCTGTATCATCCGGGCAAGGCTAATGTAGTAGCCGATGCATTGAGCCGAAAGACGTCGCACGAGACTGTAGTGGCTCTACTTACTGCTCAGACCAAGCTGAATCAAGAGTTGTGCGAGATTGAAGTCTTGTACGATCAACGTCGAGGATACCTGAGTATGCTTAAGATTAAAGCTACACTACTTGATCAAATCAGGGAGAAACAGGTTGATGATGTAGTCATGGTGAAGCTAAGTAGTGAAGTGATGGACGGGAAAGCTCCCGGTTTCGTGATTCAGGAGGATGGATCACTCTGGTTTCAGGACCGAATTTGTGTGTCTGACATTGATGGTCTTTGCCAGTTAGTGATGAAGGAGGCCCATTCATCAGCTTATTCTGTACATCCAGACCTTGGAAGACATGCTGAGAGCTTGTGTACTCGATCGTCCGACTAGCTGGGAGAACAGCCTGAGTCTGATTGAGTTCACATACAATAACAGCTGGCATGCTACCATTAAGATGGTTCCATTCGAGGCTTTGTACGGTCGAAGGTGCATATCTCCGATTTTTAGGATGAGAATTGTTGGGCCTGGCACCCCCTGGGAAGATGGATCGAGCAAATCAAGCCCAAGACCATGACGGATCGGAAGAACAAGAGAAAAGCCCAGAGGAGGCGACGGGACTTCTCCAGTCGAACGCCCTCCGACAAGATCGCGAAAACCCCGCCAAGCATTAAATGCCAAGATTGATCAACGACCATAGCATTTACACAGCACCATAATAAGCAGCAATTAGTGACAGAATCTCCATAATTAAATCTCGGCGTTGAAGATAAAGATGGAATCGAAATGTAATGGTCAGAGGCATGAAGAACTTGCCATATTTGGACGAAGAAGAAGATAAGAGGCACACACACAATGACGTGAGGACAACAACCATTTTCTCGCTCAGAAACACATCAGAAGAACACATTTGCTCTAAGCTTAGCTCTCAAAGAGTCGTCCACGCTGATTCGTCGCCGGTCGCAACCTAAAAGCCACCGGTCGAGTCCTACCCGGTCTCTTGTCTTACTACGATAAGTTGTATCTCGATTCGATCTGATTTACACGACATCTAATAAAATCATCTCGCTATTCTACATTTACTTCTTGTTTGTCTATTAGCTATTTGGTTTGGATTGTTTTCTATCACCCGATCGACTAGTTACCCCGTCTAAGGCGATTTAGGTCGTCCGATCTTTTCATCCCAAAACAATTTGGCGTCCACCGTGGGGCAACTTGCCGATCACCCTTTCGAAACTTTTCAACCATGACTATCGACCCACCTGCCAACACTGAAGAACCACGTCTCGTAGACGAAACCCAAGCTCCAGGAAACACGACCGAAAATCCTACTCCAACCCAGTTCCAAGAACTTTCCCAGAAAATGGCCACCCTTCAAGAGGAACTAGCCCAGCAACGCCAAAAGACCGAAACCTTAGCCGCCCTGTCGACCCAATCTGAGGCCGAGATCGCACAACTAACCCGTGAAAATGAGTCTCTTAAGTCGCATGTACAATCGATGGCCTCAGGATCCAGGAACATGCCCATCCACGGCAGCGTCTGACAGGACCGGAAACCGGTGTCGTTTTCCTGTCAAAATAATCCCAATTCACCTACTAAAGAGTATAGTAAGTAAGTCAGGGTCGATCCCACAGGGAGTCGGTTATCTGTATGCAATAACGTGTGACTAACAAGTAACAGGGGGTTGTTTGGAATAATCGCAATGTAACCAAAGATGTAATTACTGACAAGAAATGAAATATAATGAGGGAAAGTATTTCACCAGACAAATATCCACACCACAATGCAATCGGTTGATCACTGAAAACTATCTTTCCAAATTCTTTTACTATCTTATTATTGTTCCCACCCTGATCGTGAATACTATCGATTCTCACAATTGTCGATAGACTTATTACGGTACCAATGATAAAGTACAATTGATTCTCACAGTTGTCAGCGTACTCTAGCACCAATACAGTAATAGCAATGCACACAAGGATATAGGATACATGCAAGTAGAAAGACGTACAAGTACTCACTCCCCTACTTAACATGCAATTGATTCTCACACACAATTGTACGCTCGGAACCCCTATACGCACAATTGTGTTTGCCACTAGATATGCACTCGGAACCCCTATATGCAATCCTAGCAATATGATAGATGCCGAAAAACCTAGTTAGCTACGCTAGAAGAATCAACATAAATCAATAGACAGTTCAAACAAGAGAATCAATCCAACTTAATAAGATATAGAACAAGGCATAGAAATCTCACAACCAATTCATTGTAGTGCTTCAATTGTCTAGCGAAACAAAAGTGTTTAGCTATCCATTGTTCAAAAACCTAGAAATTGTATTGTTAAAAAGAGAGAGGGACTCCTTCTACGAACTATTAAAAAGATCTTAAATAGGTTCTCAGAAGTTTAACCTAGCAAACAAAATAAGGAAATAAAATATACTACAGTAATAATGTCTAAAATAGGAATATTAATAAAACACGTCAGCCGCGAGGCGATACTGCTCCACCGCGAGGCGGTGGCTTCTTCTCTGAGCCCTTCTCTGAGGATCTTCGTCGGGTCGCGGTGGCAGTGGCGCGGGGCGGCAATGGCCAGCCTCTTCATCCTTCATCCGCTCCCAAGTACTACCAAGTGAGGTAGCTTTCTCCTTTAGTTTTGAGCAGACTTCTCCATCAATCCTCTATCTTCTTCACTAAGCTGTAAAACCTTCATATCTGTACTTCTTCAACTCTTCTCCTGAATTACAGACTTAGCCTCTTCTTATACCAAAACTCTATCTAAAACGTGTCAATAGTCGCTAGTTAAGGTGCACTAAATTGCACCTATCAAATATCCCCACACTTAGACCTTTACTCGTCCCGAGTAAATCAACTCAAACATACTCCTCTATATCAAATAGCAAGGCCTCAGGAAGTGTGACAACATAGGATACTAACGACTACAACAGCTCAACAATTAGCCCTCAAACAACCAAAACGAATAATGCGAGAGAACTCTAATCCTAACTCATGTCTAGCTCCTTATTACTCCAAAGTGGCCTACCCGAACTCCTTATACCGACTCTTCTTATGACGCCTCGCCAATAGGTAAAGAGAAATCCTAGAATCACTCTTTTTCTTTTCCGCTCATCTTGACAAGGCGCCCTTTCGGGTTTTCACCAAGCCACTCATTTCATTTTACTAGACGTCTCACATGTTCTCACATTACTCCAGTCCACTTTTGCCCTGGTCTATACCAGTCGGACTACATGCTTCTTGCCTGAGCCTCCCTTGCGGGTTTTCAGCTCATCCCAGGATTTTGATTGCCTTTTCAAATTTTTGTGGCTTTTTTTGTTTGAATATCGAAAATGCAAGTACGAAATGCATGAAATAAATCTGTACACTAGCTATGATAGACATTGAGTCTAAATCCCTCCCCACACTTGAATTACACATTGTCCTCAATGTAGAGACGAAGACAAAGAAATAGGGAAGAGAGAAAATAAACTCACTGGAAAGGTGGACACTACGGATGGCACGGCGGAGGTGGGTGCCTCCTAAAGTACTGCTCCTGAATAAAAACCTCGGCTACACTCAGCTGGTCGGTGATGTCCCGTGTAATCTCGGCCTGTATGGCCTGCAACCGAGCCAATGTCGCGTCGTTCACAGCCTCCTGACGCTGCGTGAAAGCATCAAAATGGACGAACATCTCATCCCATGAGAACTCAGGGGGCGGTGCAGAAGTGGAGGCCACGTCGAGAGCAGGTGAATCGACATCCATGGTCATGGGCAAAGCAGCTTGTGGCTCAGTCTCCTCGTCTGAAGGGATAATCTCAGCGTCGGAAGGGATGTACCAACCAGTGAAATCTCTCGGATAAGCTAAAGGACGAGGGAGACGTAAAAGATGACCGCCATAAGAGCACCACATATACTACCCCGGAGATCCGCTCAACATACCACATCGCCGCATATAAGGGATATCATAGCGAATAGGGAAGAGCGGCTGCGGCATAGTATCCAACGAAATCATGTCTGTAGCAATCAATGTAATCAACCCTCCCTGAACAATATCTTGCGCAGCGCCCTCGCGGAGCTGCTGCAGCCCATACAGCCAAATCACAACCCATACAGGGGTCACCTCATCTAATGGATCAATCATCGCGGAGAAAAGACCAAGACGTTTCAGGGAAACCTTTCCCTCCTCCACACACCCACAAAATGTCCTAAGCAGCACAGTGTATACCAAGCGGAGGCAGGGATGGACAATCTTGTCACTGGACTTTTCCTTCTTCTGATATTCAGGCATACCCGATGCACTGATCCAAAATTCCTTCATGGCCGCCTTGTCGGGACCATGTCTCCACCCACCAGTAGACGGTCTCAAAACACCTAGCAACGCCCTAACTTCCTCGATAGGAAAACCATAACTTCGACCCTCATACTTGAAGGTGATACCCGCAATGAATTTATGCTCCTTGCCGTTAACGACACGACGCGTGTAGCTCTTAGTCATGGTGGCGATAAATTGGCAGCAAAGTTCAGGAAAAACGGGGGCATATTTGTCTAGGAAGCCCCCCAATCCCAACTTGTCCAGACATTGCTGAGTCATGTCGAGCAAACCCAACTCAGCGAGTGATCCCTTATCAAGGAAATGAGTCGGCTGTACATGTCTAGCCGACACCACATCGTATATTTTCAACTCCTCCTCAGTCATCCCAACTTTCCTAGCCCTCGGCATTGAGTAAGAAATGAAGTTCTTGAGAAAAAAGGCTAGGCAAAGGGCACTTACAATCGGTCGAAGACAGACTATGAGCGTCACCGCGGGGCGGCGATGATTTCTGAGCACAGCAGCCGGGCCGCGGCAATGTTGACGCGAGGCGGCGACTGTTCACCTTCGTCTCCAAATTCAAAAATCTGACTCGCGCGAGGCGGCGATACTACGCCGCGAGGCGGTCACTGTGTGATTCCTCCTCAAACACCACCAAACCACCGGAAGAGCACCCAATTTGGTACTGATCACACCAACAAGCAAAAGGTCACCCCCCTTCAACTACGAACCACCACAGGGGGGGTCGGAAATCGCCACAAAGGAAGGTCTGGGTAGAGAAGAAACAAGGTTGGGTTAAGGGCTTCCACTACCAAGGTGAGGGGAGAGGCCGATTTCGGTGGAGAGGGTTGTGGGCTAAGGTTTTGGAGATCGTGGAATAGGGCATGGCGGAGAGAGAGACGGGGAAGAAAAAGGGGATTAGGGTTTGGTGGGAGAGCTAATGGGGTAATAAGTGAAGAAGGGAGGTACCGAGCCGCGGTTTTCAACTGACACCGTCAATTCCTTCGTATCCAACTCAAGAAATAAAAATATTACTCACCCGTTTAAGGTTTTTTCGGGGCCCTTTATTTCTTGTTTTTTTTTTTTTTTTAGAGTAGAGATATTATACCAGAGATCCACCGCGGGGCGGTGAATTCCACCGCTGGGCGGTGAGAGTCGCCGCGGGGCGGTGGGTTACGCTGAGTACCACGTCTTTTCTCGGATTTACTTTCGTACCTGAAATGTGAGTAACAGGCGAACGAAACAAAGCAAAAATAAACTACAAAAATAATCTAGGGAAAAGAAAAGAAAAGAACTAACCCAGGTTGCCTCCCGGACAGCGCCTTGGTTAACGTCGTTGGCTCGACGTGGGTTGTGGCGCATCCTGCTTCAGTGTCAGGGTGTTCGAGGAGTAGTGTCTCGTCCTGGTTTGGATCGAACCCCTCGTGGTAAGGCTTGCATCTGTGGCCGTTCACCTTGAAGGTGGTGCCGGTCTTGGGATTAATCAGGCCTATGGCTCCATGGGGATGCACCTCAGCGATTTCATACGGGCCTGACCACTTGGATTTCAGCTTTCCAGCAAAGAGCTTGAGCCGAGATTGGAATAGAAGAACTTTATCTCCTGGCTTGAAATCCTTTCGCAAAATATGCTTGTCATGCCACTGCTTGGTCTTCGCCTTGTAGTTAACTGAGTTCTCGTAGGCGTCAAGGCGTAATTCCTCCAGTTCTTGCATTTGTAGCTTACGGAGTTCGCATGCTTCATCCAGTTGCAAGTTGCATTTCTTTATTGCCCACCACGCCTTATGTTCAAGTTCGACGGGGAGGTGACAAGCTTTTCCAAATACCAGCCGGAATGGAGACATCCCTATCGGAGTTTTGAAAGTTGTACGGTATGCCCACAGCGCATCATTGAGCTTGATGCTCTAATCCCTCTGGTTGGCTGCTACTGTCTTCTCCAGTATAGCCTTAATCACTCTGTTGGAGTTCTCGGCATGCCCATTAGTCTGAGGATGGTAGGCCGTGGAGATTCTTTGAGTGACGTGATACTTCTTCAGCGGGGCAGTCACTGTCTTGTTGCAGAAATGGGTTCCTCTGTCACTAATTAAAGCTTTGGGTATTCCAAATCTTGAGAAAATGTTCTCTTTGAGGAAACCTGCCACAACTTTAGAGTCATCAGTACTGGTGGCCTTCGCTTCCACCCACTTGGAAACGTAGTCCACCGCAAGTAATATATAAAGATTCTCATGAGAGTTAGGAAAGGGTCCCATAAAATCCATGCCCCAAACATCAAATACCTCACAGAAGATCAATGATGATTGCGGTATTTCATTCCTTCTGGTGATGTTGCCAACCCGTTGGCATCGGTCGCAGGATTTACAAAAAATGTAAGCATCCCTAAAGAGGTGTGGCCAATAAAATCTTGCTTCCAATACTTTCCTAGCAGTCCTATTTGCTCCAAAATGACCCCCACATGCTTCAGAATGACAGAAGTTAAGGACGGATTGTACCTCATTGTCTGGGAGACATCGGCGGACTACCTGATCGACGCAATGCTTCCATAGGTAGGGATCATCCCAAATATAGTGGCGAGCTTCTCTACGCACCTTTGCTTTTTGGGCTCTGGTGTAGTCTGGGGGAAATTCCTCTCGAACCAGATAGTTGACTATGTCTGCATACCATGGTCTGTAAGACTGGATTCCGAAGAGGTCCATGGCTATATGAAAAGGGGAGTCAGAAATATCTCCAGGGCAAAGTGTGATTCCAGAGATGTGACTGCGGGGCGGTGATGTCTCTGGGGGTCGCGGTGAGCTTTCCTGGTTCTCAAGTAATCCAACCGCCGGGTCGCGGCCGTCATCGCCGCGGGGCGGTGGTATCTCCAACTTCATACTGGCTACAACTCGCCGGGTCGCGGTGGTGGTGACCGCGGGGCGGTGAGTGTTCTCTGAGCTGCCCTCGAGTGTAAAAAGTGTGTCATCTGGGAAGGTGTCATGTATGGGGCTCTGCTCTCCGGGTTTATCTTCCTCATGGACGAGCCTACTCAGGTGATCCGCTATGAGGTTCTCTGCTCCCTTCTTATCACGGATTTCCACATCAAATTCAGTGAGAAGGAGAACCCATTGGATTAATCTTGGCTTTGCTTCTTTCTTCGTCATCAGGTAACGAAGAGCTGCGTGATCTGTGTAGATAATCACCTTGACTCCCAAGAGGTATTGCCTAAACTTTTCCAAGGTAAAGACAACTGCCAGCATTTCTTTCTCAGTGGTGGAGTAGTTCCTCTGGGCTCCATTCAGAGTCATGGAGGCGTAATGAATCACGTGGGATGCCCGTCTCACTTTCTGTCCTAGAACTGCTCCAACTGCATAATCGATGGCGTCACACATGATCTCAAATGGGCGAGACCAGTCAGGTGCCTGAATAATGGGTGCACTTGTCAGGCGTTCTCTCAGGCAATCAAATGCTTTCTTGCATTCATCCGTGAATACGTAGGTCACTTCCTTCTTCAAGAGCTCGCATAGGGGTGAAGAAATTTTTGAGAAATCCTTGATAAATCTTCGGTAGAAACCTATATGACCTAAAAAGGAACGTACTTCACGCACATTAGTAGGATAAGGCAGAGACTGAATTACATCAATCTTTGCCTTATCGACCTCAATACCCCTAGCAGAGACAATATGACCCAGGACTATCCCCTGTTCCACCATGAAATGACACTTTTCATAATTTAAAACCAAATTGGTTTCAACACATCTTTTAAGTACAAGTGCCAAATGGTCTAAACATGAATCAAAGCTAGTTCCATGTACCGTAAAGTCATCCATAAAGACCTCAATGAATTTCTCAACATAGTCAGAGCAAATACTAACCATACATCGTTGAAATGTACCGGGTGCGTTACACAATCTGAATGGCATTCTGCGGTATGCAAAAGTGTCAAAGGGACATGTAAAAGTGGTTTTCTCTTGGTCCTCTGGTACGATGGCTACCTGAAAGTATCCTGAATATTCGTCGAGAAAACAGTAGTAGGGCCGCCCAGCAAGGCGTTCTAGCATTTGATCAATAAAGGGCAGGGGAAAGTGGTCTTTCCGAGTTACCGCATTTAGCTTACGGTAATCGATGCACACCCTCCATCCTGTGGTGGTCCTGGTGGGAACTAAATCTCCGTGTTGATTCTCCACTATGGTAATTCCTCCTTTCTTAGGGACAACCTAGGTTGGACTTACCCATTGGCTGTCCGAAATAGGGAAGATCATATTAGCCTTGAGGAGTTTAAGCACCTCTTTCTTTACCACTTCCATCATTGGAGGGTTCAGCCTTCTCTGTGGCTGCCTAGACGGTTTAGCTCCGTCCTCGAGCAGAATCCGATGCATACAAGTGGAGGGGCTTATCCATTTTATGTCTGTAATGGTCCATCCAATTGCGGTTTTGTGCTCCCTGAGCACGTCCAACGGCTTCATTTCTTGATCTGCAGAAAGCGTACTAGACACAATGACTGGCAAAGTGTCTTTGGCTCCAAGAAAAGCGTATTTGAGATGGTCCGGCAGCAGCTTCAATTCGATCTCTGGAGCCTGTTCAACAGAAGGAACGAGCCTTTCGCTCGGGCTTAGTAAGATGGGGCCAATGCCCAAGGGATCTGTAGAATACTTACCATGAGTATCCAGTTGAGCGATGGATTCCTGCATGTTAGAGGGTAAAGAGTATTCCTCATAGGACGCATCCAAATTATTTTCAACAATAGACATCAACTCGTCAGAACCAGAAATATCAAAGACATCCTGTGCAATAGAATCGATCACATCAATGGAACACAAAGAATGGTCTTCCTTGGGGTATTTCATGGCTTCATAAATATTATATTCCACCTTCTCCCCATCAAATTCCATAGAAAGTGTCCCACTTTGCAAATCAAGTTTGGTCTTAGCAGTTTTCAAAAATGGTCTACCTAACAGTATAGGAGTTGCCTTTGTATCTGTTTCCATATCTAAGACATAAAAATCTGCAGGGAATATCAATTTATCGACCATAACAAGGACATCTTCTATTACTCTCCTAGGGTAGACATTAGACATATCAGCTAATTGAATTACAATACCTGTTTCCTGCAGAGGTCCAAGTCCAAGGGATTCATAGAGAGAATAGGGCAGCACATTAATGGAGGCACCAAGGTCGAGCATAGCTTTTTCAAATTTGGTGTCTCCAATAATACAAGGAATGCTCCACATACCTGGGTCTCCGCACTTCTTTGGCATGCGCCTTTGAAATACAACAGATACGCGTTCGCTGACCTTGACTTTTTCCTTTCCCTTCAGCTTCTGGTTTCTTTTTACAGTGCACATCTCCTTTAGAAACTTAGCGTACCTTGGTACACTCTTGACGAGTTTGAGGAGTGGGATGTTCACCTCACACTTACTGAAAGTGTCAAAGAGATCATTGTCATCAATGACTCTCCTTTCCTTGAGTGCCTCTGGGAATGGGGCAGGTGGTTTCTCAGATCCAAGGGGAGGAAAGTTGGGGCGAACATAGGGATCCTCCTCCTCGTCAGGGCAATCTGCGAGTTCTGGGCTCTCACCGCGCGGCGGTGAGTTCAACGCGGGGTGGTGTGGATCACCGCGGGGCGGTGGTGATGGCATAGGATTACTGGGAGCTGTCACCAGGTCGCGGTAAGAATCGCCGCGGGGCGGTGACAATGGCTCATTGGCAATATCGATCTCAGCGTTGTCGTCCTCTTCAGCAGTAGGAGAGACTTGTAATTCCTTGCCACTCCGTAGGGTTACTGCATGTGAAGTTTCTTTCCTGGACTCTTTTCTCAACCCAGCAACCTCATCGACTAGGCTGCTCACGGACTCCTTTATGCTCTTTATGTCAGTCGCAGTCTCGCGCACATGCGTTGTAAAATTCATTGTTAGGGCATTGAGCATTTCTTCGGTTGAAGAGGGGTTGCTAGCAGTTGGTGGGTTATCAAAGCAAGGTTGTTGCGTTATAACAGGCCCGTAGCCTTCAGCAGCATGAACTTCAGCAATAGTGGTATCCTGCAGTTGCTTACCTATCCCCACAATGACTTCCTTCAAAGAAGCAATTTCTTGCGATACATGTGACTCGCTGGAGATAATAGCACTCACTAATCTGGTCCTTGGGAGTTCATTAAAATCCCTTGTACCTTCAGCCATATCGTGAAGTGTGGTCATGGCGACATCGGGAGTCATATTTAGGATACTACCACCACATGTAGCATCAATCATTCTTCGTTCATCGTTCATCAGCCCGTTGTAAATATAGAGCACCAGAGATTTCTTATCAAAACCATGGAACGGGCAACTAGTGCAGAGTCGCTCGAACCGCTCACAATAGTCATAGAGGGTCTCATCCTCACCTTGTTCGATGCTGGTGATTTCCCTTTTCAAGGCGTTTGCCATCTGAGCTGGAAAATAGCGTGCAAGGAAGACCTTATGCATCTTAGTCCAGGAATCTATGCTCCCTCTAGGCAGATGATAATACAAGTCTTCAGCCTCGTCTTTAAGAGTGAACCCGAAGGCTCTCATTTTAAGATGTTCCTCAGTGACATCGGCTGGCTTAATGCTCATAAGGATGCTGTGGAATTTGTTCAAATGAAGAATGGGATCCTCTCCACTTCGTCCATAAAATCTCGGGAGTAACCGTATTACTCCTGATCTGAGCTCAAAAGTTACCCCATCAGCAAGGGGTGGAATGATTACATCCAATGATTGCTGTATCAAGGTTGGTTCCGTCAATTGTCGGAGTGTCTGCGCCATTCGTACCTGTCTCTGTATGAACTTCAACAAGTAGCGAATCAGAAGCAAAAGTGTGGATCGTAAGATAAATCCACACGGCAGTCAATCACAAATAATCACAAACAGAAAATTTGACTCCCCGGCAACGGCGCCAAATTTGACAGGACCGGAAACCGGTGTCGTTTTCCTGTCAAAATAATCCCAATTCACCTACTAAAGAGTATAGTAAGTAAGTCAGGGTCGATCCCACAGGGAGTCGGTTATGTGTATGCAATAACTTGTGACTAACAAGTAACAGGGGGTTGTTTGGAATAATCGCAATGTAACCAAAGATGTAATTACTGACAAGAAATGAAATATAATGAGGGAAAGTATTTCACCAGACAAATATCCACACCACAATGCAATCGGTTGATCACTGAAAACTATCTTTCCAAATTCTTTTACTATCTTATTATTGTTCCCACCCTGATCGTGAATACTATCGATTCTCACAGTTGTCGATAAACTTATTACGGTACCAATGATAAAGTACAATTGATTCTCACGGTTGTCAGCGTACTCTAGCACCAATACAGCAATAGCAATGCACACAAGGATATAGGATACATGCAAGTAGAAAGACGTACAAGTACTCACTCCCCTACTTAACATGCAATTGATTCCCACACACAATTGTACGCTCGGAACCCCTATACGCACAATTGTGTTTGCCACTAGATATGCACTCGGAACCCCTATATGCAATCCTAGCAATATGATAGATGCCGAAAAACCTAGTTAGCTACGCTAGAAGAATCAACATAAATCAATAGACAGTTGAAACAAGAGAATCAATCCAACTTAATAAGATATAGAACAAGGCATAGAAATCTCACAACCAATTCATTGTAGTGCTTCAATTGTCTAGCGAAACAAAAGTGTTTAGCTATCCATTGTTCAAAAACCTAGAAATTGTATTGTTAAAAAGAGAGAGGGACTCCTTCTACGAACTATTAAAAAGATCTTAAATAGGTTCTCAGAAGTTTAACCTAGCAAACAAAATAAGGAAATAAAATATACTAAAGTAATAATGTCTAAAATAGGAATATTAATAAAACACGTCAGTCGCGTGGTCTTCACTCCCACCGCGAGGCGGTAATGCTCCACCGCGAGGCGGTGGCTTCTTCTCTGAGCCCTTCTCTGACGATCTTCGCCGGGTCGCGGTGGCAGTGGCGCCGGGAGGCACTGTCCAGCATCTTCATCCTTCATCTGCTCCCAAGTACTACCAAGTGAGGTAGCTTTCTCCTTTAGTTTTGAGCAGACTTCTTCATCAATCCTCTATCTTCTTCACTAAGCTGTAAAACCTTCATATCTGTACTTCTTCAACTCTTCTCCTGGATTACAGACTTAGCCTCTTCTTATACCAAAACTCCATCTAAAACGTGTCAATAGTCGCTAGTTAAGGTGCACTAAATTGCACCTATCAGCGTCCGAACGCGCCTCGACATGGACAACATCGAGCCAACACCTCCGAGCATACGACGGCCCGGACACACAGATGGTACATCTCGAATTCCTTTTTTCTAATCCGTTTTTTACTAACAATGTCACTTTTTCCACACCGATCGGGTCGGCAGGGGCCCGAATCGACGAACCACAGGTTACCAATCCGCTAGATGTCCTGGCTCTTTTTCAGCAGACACTCGACCGACACATGAAGACGATCGACGATCGCTTCAACAGACTCCCAGGAGTCCCGTAACCAATCGAGAGGGAAGCATCCGATGGATTCGAAGAATCCCCGTTCATTGAAGAAATCGCAAGGGTCGAGATCCCCAAGAAGTTCCATCTCCCCAACATGGCGACGTTCGACGGCACCACCGATCCAGATGACCATATCTCTCTCTATAAACAAAAACTAATTGCTGCATCCGTTTCAAGGGAGAGTCGTGAGGCCGTCATGTGCAAAAGTTTTGGCATGACCCTCGCGGGCCCCGCACTAACTTGGTTTATGCGTTTGCCTCAGGGAATGATTGCATCATTTGCGGATCTGGTCAACTCTTTCAAGAGTCAGTTCGCCAGCAGTTGGAGGCTCGAGAGACAATCAAGTGACCTCTACCGAGTCACACAAAGGTATAACGAACCTCTTCGGAATTATCTCAACAGGTACAATAAGGAGAAAGTGGCGATCCCCCACTGTGATGTCACAACCTCCATCGAAGCCTTCCGACAAGGTCTGGTCAAAGACAGCAATCTCTACAACGAAATTACCAAGTACCCGTGTAGAAGTTTCGAAGATGTCCAGGCCAAGACCATGGCAGAAGTAAGATTGGAAGAGGATCGTGAGTCGCGAAAAGCCTCACACGGATCCGATCCATCCGATCGTAAAAATCCCTCCGACAACCGTCGAGACAGACGTCCTCACCCCTACTTTCGTAATCGAAACGAGCCGAACCAGGTAAACTCTTTCCAAGACAGGTCACAGGATTGGAGAGACGGTCCGACGTTGCCTCCTAGAGTCCAGTCTTATAACTTCAATGTTTCCGTGTCGGAGCTCGTCAAGAGTTTCGACAAGTATGGAAAAGAGGTAAGATGGCCCCGAAAGAGCGACCGGCCGGATGTCAAGAAAGACATGAACCGATGGTGCAAATTCCACGGCGACCACGGTCATTCGACCGACGAGTGCATCGCCCTGCGAAAGGAAGTCGCTAGGTTACTCTCACAGGGGCTCTTGCGCGACGTAATCTCAGAGCGGGCGAAAGCTACCATGGAACGTCGAGATCAGGTAAAATAGAACAAACCCCCATCTCCCGTCCATACAAAAATTGTCAATACTATTTCAGGTGGATCGGACATATGTGGGAACACATACTCCGCAGCTAAGCGGCATGCCAAGGAAAGCAAGGGCGACAAGCCCGAGACGTCAGAATTCAAGCTAAAGAAGACCTCCAACCTTCCGACAGTCACATTCGACGAGTCCGACTCCAACGGGTCGGATAGTCACCACGACGGTCTGGTAATCTCTTTGTCCATTGGTAATTGCTTAATACGGAGAGTACTAATCGATACAGGGAGTTCGACAAACCTCTTAACCCTTGACGCCCTTAAAGAGATGGGTCTGATCGAAGACGACCTAATCAAAAAGTCGACCCCACTGGTCGGGTTTAGCGGTGAGGTCAAGCATACGGTCGGTGAAATCATTCTAACCACATACGCTGGGGGAATCAATCGACAGGTGAAATTCTTAGTCCTAGATTGTCCGTCTCCCTATAATTGTATTCTTAGCAGGCCATGGATACACGTTATGAAGGCAGTACCTTCAACATATCATCAAGTCATCAAATTCCCCACTGAATGGGGAGTCTAAGAAATCAAAGGAGATCAAAGGACCGCTAAGGAGTGCTACGTCGCTTCTATGAAGAGCGCAGTCGAACACAAGACCGCATAGCAACCACAGAGCGGCGAAGGACCTAGTCGGTATGTTGAACCAGAAATGGAAAAACTCGACGAGATCGCACTAGATCCCTCAAAGCCAAACCAAACGGTAAGGGTCGGGTCGGACTTGGACGACTCGACCAGACAACAACTCCTCGACTTTCTTAGGACCAATGCCGATTGTTTCGCATGGTCGCATGAGGACATGGTCGGAATATCTCCAAGTGTTATTACACATAAATTGAATGTAGATCCATCTCACCCCCCTGTCAAGCAAAAACGCAGGAAGTTCGCTCCCGAGCGGAACAAGATAGTCGATGACGAAGTCAAGAGCTTATTGGAAACAGGAAAAATTAGGGAGGTCCATTATCCCGATTGGGGACATGAAATGCTTACCTTCATGGACGCCTTCAGTGGCTACAATCAGATCCTCATGGAACCCGAAGACCAAGAAAAAACAGCGTTCGTCACTAGCCAATGTATCTATTGCTATAGAGTAATGCCTTTTGGTCTCAAAAATGCAGGGGCTACGTATCAACGACTAGTCAACAAAATGTTCAAAGACCAGATTGGGGACACGATGGAAGTCTACATAGACGACATGTTGGTCAAATCAAAAAAGAAAGAAGATCAGATCGACCACCTTTGCGACAGCTTCGAAGTGCTAAAAAGGTACAACATGAAACTAAACCCTACTAAGTGCTCCTTCGGAGTGTCGTCAGGAAAGTTCTTGGGGTACATGGTGACACAAAGAGGAATAGAAGCCAGCCCGGAACAGATCAAGGCTCTTATCAACCTCCGATCCCCCTGATGCATCAAAGACGTACATAAACTTATAGGTCGGATAGCAGCTCTGAACAGATTCATCTCCAAATCATCCGACAAATGCAAACCCTTCCATGACGCTCTCAAGAAGAACAAGTCCTTTCAATGGACGGAAGAGCACGAAGCGACGTTCCAAAACTTGAAGGAATACCTGGCCAGTCCCTTGTTACTGACCAAACCTAAAGGCGACGAGCCCTTATTTCTATATCTTGCAGTGTCAGAATCAGCCGTAAGCGCAGTACTAGTCAGAGAAGAAGACGGCAAGCAGTCGCCAATATACTATGTCAGTCGGACGCTGTTACCGACAGAAACGAGGTATTCGTCACTTGAAAAGCTCGTACTATCATTGGTAATGGCCTCGAATAAACTTAAACCTTATTTCGAATTCCATACTATTATTGTCCGCACTAATCATCCCATGAGAGCAATCATGAGGAAACCCGAGTTCACAGGATGAATGACCAAATGGGCCATACACCTCAGCGGTTACGACATCGAATATGAGCCCAGGACGACAATCAAGTCACAGGCCTTAGCTGACTTTGTGGCTGATTTCAGCCCGACCGTAGAACAAGAAGCCACAAGAGAAGCAACGCAATTGCTCGCAACAGAAGAAACAGGCACATGGGAACTCCACACCGATGGTGCGTCGAACGCTAGAGGATCGGGGCTAGGGGTCGTGCTAAAATTGCCACAAGGGGACAAGATAGCCCAGGCCGTCAGATGTGAGTGGGATGCGACTAACAACGAAGCTGAGTATGAGGCACTCATATTCGGACTCATCTTGGCTCGTGACCTAGGGGTCCGAGAGATCGAAGTCATTTGCGACTCCCTGCTAGTCGTGAACCAGATACAAGGGTCGTACAACGCTAAAGACGTCAGAATGATAGCCTATTTAAAGGTAGCCAAGAAGTTGATTGGACAATTTCAAACATTTGACATCAGACAGGTACCCATGGATCTTAACTCCCAAGTTGACGCACTCGCCAACCTAGGATCCGCCTTGGACCCGAATGAATTTCCGTACATACCATTGGCCCACATCATGACGCCAGCCGTCCCAAGGACATCCGTCGAGTCAACAACACCACTTGAAGAACTTGTCGCCGTGGAAATAGGCGACCGACCAGAAGAAGACATCATCGACACCAATGACGACTGAATGCTACCTTACATCAGATGGTTAAAAGACGGCATTCTGCCCGACGATAAGACAGAAGCAAAAAAGCTCAAGGTACAAGCACTCTCTTTCGATATCCTAGATAACATCTTGTACAAAAGATCTATCACAGGGCTACTCCTACGATGCCTCAAGACTCCAGAAATCGGACGTATCTTACAATCGCTACACAAAGGAGAATGTGGGAACCACACCGATGGACGAAGCCTCTCAGGGAAAGCTCTGCGGAACGGGTACTACTGGCCCACGATGAACAAAGATGCTATGGAGTACACCAAGAAGTGCGACGCCTGTCAGCGGCACGCGCCCGTCCATCATCAACCCTCAGAGCTCCTTCATCCGACTTTGGCTCCATGGCCCTTTATGAGGTGGGGAATGGACATTGTCGGGAAGCTTCCGCCCGCGTCGGGACAAAGAGTTTTCTTCCTCGCCATGACGGACTACTTTTCTAAATGGATCGAAGCAGAAGCCTACAGAGAGGTAAAATATCAACATGTCATTTCATTCATAAAATGCAATATCTTGTGTAGATTTGGCGTCCCATCAGAAATCGTGTGCGACAATGGCTCCCAATTCATCAGTCATACGACTTGAGCCTTCTGCGACCAATGGAACATCAAGTTGGTCACATCCACACCTCGGTACCTGCAATCCAACGGACAAGCCGAATCCAGCAACAAAATCATTATCAACAACCTCAAGAAACGCCTCACTGGGGCTAAAGGCAAATGGACAGACGAACTCCCACTCATTCTCTGGTCCGACAGGACCACTCCAAAGAATGCGACCGAACAGTCGCCTTTCTCTCTCGTCTACGGGAGTGAGGCAGTCATTCCGACTGAGCTACTAGTTCCGATCGCCCGTTGCAACCTTCAGACGAACAATCAGAACAACGTTGAATTGGCACACGATCTGGACATAGTAGACGAGATCAGAGAAAGAGCCTGAATCAGGATGGTCAGGTTTCAACAACAGGTAGCAAGGAGTTACAACAAGAACGTCTGGATCAAGGCATTCAAGGTCGGAGATTGGGTCCTCAGGAAAACATTCCAGAACACCAAGAATCCGTCCGACGGAAAACTCGCACCACAATGGGAATGACCCTACTTAATCACCGAAGTAGTCGGACAAGGACATACCAGTTAGAAGACAAGGACGGACAACCAATCCCAAGAAATTGGAACGCAGCACATCTAAAGCTATACCATTTTTGAATCAAACAAGGTAAAGCATTACACAATTTTATACATCACTTACTATCGCATATACATCGCTATCTTCTTTTACATGTTATCATCAGACACTAAGCGAGGACTTCCTCCTTACAAAATACAAATGCAGAATAGCATTGACATATACACTGGATCCAGTCATCCGCAAAAAGCGCTTACATTACATTACACGATCGATCGGAACACGGAGAGATGACAACACAGGCACGTCGGCACACCGTCTGCCTTACATAAAACATAAGGTACGACACCTTATTACATTCACGCAATAGAAACATATTGCTTACCTCCCCGGCATAAAGTCATGACTAACACAATACACACAAAAATCGCAGGCCTGCTCTACACACATACATACGGCGGAGCCCCACTCGACGGAGCACACGGGCAAAACCGACATACATAAAGCGTCACCGACTATTCCCTTGAAAGTCTGACGAACATGCACGAAACAAACTAGCATACGATTCCATGTGTAAAGACGAAATTGCATCAAAATACAAACATTTTTATACATAAATGTGACCCACGATGATGGACGGGTCGCCAAAACACATTGTCTGTCTACACATCTGTAGGACTTTATCAACATTCACTTAGAAATATTCTGTGACCCGCGATGGTGGACGGGTCGCCAAAACACATAATATTCAAACCCACACGCAGGTGGGGCAAACAAAGTCGAAAGTACGCAAGAAATGCAAATCAGGCATCGAGGACAACAGCATTACCTTCGGCAGGGGCTGGTTCCAGAGAGGTTGCCTCGTCAGTCGGCTCGACATCGCCAGAGTGGGCCTCATCCTCGTCGGCACCCTCGTCCACGGCCTCTTCTCTGACGCCGGCCAAGCGAAACAGCTCCTGACCAGGGTTTCCCTTTGGGAACATGGAGTCCAAGGTCTCCTTCTCTGCCTTCAAGTCCCAGAGCTTGTGCTTGCCTTCGCCGAACTCCTCGGTCATTTCGTCGCGTGACTTCAGCGCGTAAAAAGCACCAACGTCACCAGCGATTTGGCCATCGACGATCCGAGCCCGCTTCACCTCTTCCTCAACGCTAGATCGGCTCTCTTCAAACTCTTTCCGGCTTACAACCAGCTCCTCTTGACAGCTCTTCAACTCCCTGGTGAGACGGTGCTCAGTCTCTCGACAACGGCTCTCCGATCCCTCCAACTTGGTCCTCAAGGACGCAAGAGCGGACTCCGACCTGGCAGCTCTTTCCTCGGCCTTGGCAACCATCGCCTTAACGCCAGAATACGCGCCCAAGAGGTACTGTAAAGACTAAAGAAAGAAAGTACAAACAAGTAGTCAGAAAACTTAGTCAACGAAAGAGGGAGAAATACAAAATAAAGACAACTCACCTTCCACGCGGAGCATCCCGCTTCACCAATGCAGTCCAGAGGAGAGGCGTCGTCAACTTCCGATTTCAAAGTCGGGTCCTGGGCGTAAAAGAGGTCGGCAATCGATTGTCCGACCGCGCCGATCTTGATGACTCCTTCAGTGGGCGCCTGCTTCTTCTTGGGAATCGCCTCTGCCTTGACATCATCGGAGGGAGCACCTGCCTTCCTCTTGGAACCGACTTTGAGTGGGGGCGCCATGTCCGTCAGAATTGACTTGCTCGACGCCGCCTTAGCCGCCGCCTTTCTCTGTTCGATCAAGCCTTTTTCAGACACCACCTTCAGACGAGCACTCGTTCGACCACCATGGGAAACTGACACGACAAGACAACGAAAAAGGAGAAGATCCTAAAGCACACGACGAAATAAAAAACAGTAAAGAAGGACTCCCAGAGTCGAGAGTCTACCTTTTGCGCGAGATGATGAGATGTTCGACATGTCGTCTTGAGAAGCAGGAGTCGTCGACAGCAGGTTGACGTTCACAAACTTTCTCTCAGACATGGGAACTCCAAGAATAATCTTTGACAAGCCTTCCGACCGGCTACTCACCTCCAGATCTTCTGGTTCAGGAACTACAAAAAAGAAAAGTTAAAACAAAAGTTAAGACACATAAACAAGCAAAGAAGAAGACAAACACGTACTCTTAACTCGCCACTCAGTCAACAAGAACGGACACTCTCCCCCCTTTTCCAGAGACGAGCGTTCGACAAAAAAGAACTTTGACCCCCATCCTCGGTCGTTCACGTCGAGATTCAGCACCAGAGGCTTTCGACCATGTCGGATACGTAACTGAACGCGTGAGGAGCTCTTCGACCCAATGAAGTAGTTGTACCACAAAGCATCAAAATCATCCCCAGATCGGACATTTACAAGGTCCAAGACCCTAAGAACCCTCCATGCCTGCGGCATCACTTGACATGGCGCCAACGCCAAAGTAGCTAAGAAATCCCTGACAAGGGGAGAGAAAGGAAATTTATGCCCTATTCGAAACGGGTATGCGTAAAAACAAACCCATCCTTCATAATGCGCATCGGCCCTCTCATCCGGATGAGGCAGCTTGGCAACCGTCTCCGGTGGAAAGCCTCCAACTTGAAGAATTTGATCCAGTTCTGCTTGGGACAGAGTGCTCGTCAGAGCATCCGACTCTTTCAAAATGAAGCGAGGAGGAGCTTCGCCCTCGCGCAAGTCAGAAAGAATCTTCGACGACTCGGAAGCTTCACTAGAAACCATTTCAAGGACGGAAAGAGAAGGGAATCGAAGAGCTATGGCTAGAGAAATTGGAAAACTTACCAAAGAAGCTTGTAGGAGAAGACGAAGTGAAGTCTAATCGCTCTCCTCTGCTCCGAATTTATGGAGGGAAGTAAAGACCTGCAGAGACGTCGCATCGTGCCCCGATCGCACGCCATGTAACCCTAGACAACCGCGCCAAAAAAGGATGGTAGAGATCGTGTCTAGAGAAGTTACCTCGGACTCCGCTTTACTTGCCTAAACCGAAAACCCAAGGCAACTTGGGGCTATTGTTGGGCCTGGCACCCCCTGGGAAGATGGATCGAGCAAGTCAAGCACAAGCCCACGACGGATCGGAAGAACAAGAGAAAAGCCCAGAGGAGGCGACGGGACTTCTCCAGTCGAACGCCCTCCGACAAGATCGCGAAAACCCCGTCAAGCATTAAATGCCAAGATTGATCAACGGCCATAGCATTTACACAGCACCATAATAAGCAGCAATTAGTGACAGAATCTCCATAATTAAATCCCGGCGTTGAAGATAAAGATGGAATCGAAATATAACGGTCAGAGGCATGAAGAACTTGCCATATTTGGACGAAGAAGAAGATAAGAGGCACACACACAATGACGTGAGGACAACAACCATTTTCTCGCTCAGAAACACATCAGAAGAACACATTTGCTCTAAGCTTAGCTCTCAAAGAGTCGTCCACGCTGATTCGTCGCCGGTCGCAACCTAAAAGTCATTGGTCGAGTCCTACCCGGTCTCTTGTCTTACTACGATAAGTTGTATCTCGATTCGATCTGATTTACACGACATCTAATAAAATCATCTCGTTATTCTACATTTACTTCTTGTTTGTCTATTATCTATTTGGTTTGGATTGTTTTCTATCACCCGATCGACTAGTTACCTCGTCTAAGGCGCTTTAGGTCGTCCGATATTTTCGTCCCAAAACAAGAATGCCGACAAGGTTCTGCTCGGACTGGAGTTAGTCGAAAGGACTGCCTCGGACATTGCTTTAATTAGACAAAGGATGTTGACAGCTCAGAGTCGACAAAAGTCTTATGCAGATCTGAAGCGTAGGAATGTCGAGTTTGAGGTTGGTGACAAAGTATTTGTCAGAGTGTCGCCATCCAAAGGTGTGTTAGATTCGATAAGCGTGGGAAGCTTAACCCTCACTACGTGGGACCGTTTGAGATCCTTGACAGAGTTGGGTCTCTAGCGTATCGATTGGCATTGCCGTCATCGGCACATCTAGTGCATAACGTGTTCCACGTATCTTTGTTGAGGAAGTACGTGCCAGATGAGTCTCATGTGCTGAGTTATGAAGACATTGAGATTCGGGCAAATGGTACCTACGAGGAGATACCGGCACGTATTCTCGAGCGCCGTGAGAAGCAGTTGCGCAGCAAGGTGGTACCTTTGGTACGGATTTATGGTCCAAGTCAGGAACTGAAGATGTTACTTGGGAAACCTGGGAGACGGAGGCGGATAAGCTTAGTTGTTTTCCCGAGCTATTTTCGGCCTAGTTTCGGGGTCGAAACTTTTTTTTTAAGGAGGGAGTGATGTAATACCCCTCATTTTGGTAAGGGCATTTTGGTAATTTTTCCAACTCCCGTACTACTAGTCGGATTATTTTCAGAGGAGTCCGGATTTTCTGTAAAATCCTTGATCTCCGTAATAATTCCTTGAGTGGTATAAAATACATTCGATGTATTTTCGGGACTTAGAATATTTGTTTGGATACAAACATATAATTTCCGGGGTTAAAAACCATGCCCATACATTTTCCCGAACAAAAGAGGACAAAAGGCACATAAATTGGTCTTGACCGCACCCGCGGTCAGTCCACCGCACCCCGCGGTGAAAGGCCAATTTCTGAGGCGGTTTGGTGGGGGTTCACCGCACCCGCGGTGAGGCCACCGCACCCCGCAGTGTCATCATTTTTTTCTCTACAGCGTCGGACTTCAGACGTTATGTCGTCGTCTTCGCCTCTGCAGCTGCCTGTGGAAATGTCCCATCTGGTCGTTATAGGCGCCTACCATGACGCTCCTGCTTGCTTGGCCTATTTAATGAGAGATCTGGAGAGGCTTAGAGCACATCTGAATCTCACTCTCTTCCTCTCAATCTCTCTTTCTCTCTCGCCGGAAAATTCGAAGCTCTCGCCGGAGTTCTTCAAGGTCGTCGCCGGAGCTTTCAAAGGAGGAGGTGGTGCTCTCAAGGTGGTGCTAAGTGTCCAGAAATTGGAGCCACCACGAATCGAGCCCCAAGGAGTCTCCCCCGGTGTGTTTTCCCTCTCGTCGTGTCGTCGGAGTTCTTCGTTCCCGACGACCGCACCCGCGGTGTGCCTGAGCACTCGTGGTTGTGGCTTGGGCTTTGTGATCTCGTTTGGGATTTCCATTCTTTCGATTTCGTTCGTCTTTCCTTAGATTCGTATATTTTATTATCGAATCTAACTTAGGGTTTCATTATGGGTCGTTCCGTAGGGATCTGAAATCCGAGTTATATCCTCGTTTCGGACTCGGAAACCCGTTGTCTTTGAGCTTCGTCTAATCTAAGGCAAGTGGCGGTTTGCTCTTGCTTATCATTCCATATTTATATTAATTATCAATTGTTTAATTGTTAATTAATTTGGGATGAATATTGTTTTCGTCTGGGAACAGTTTTGATAACTGTATGTGATTTAAAAAGGAATGTATAATAGGTTGTATATACTGCTAGAAACAATGCTATTATATATGTATATATATATATATGATTAAAATACATATATTATAATAGGTTGTATATATTGCTAGAAACAACGCTATTATATCTGTTATTACCTAGATGACATTGATGTGGACTATTGCGTGTTTTAACTGTTTAGTTAGCACGAGTATTCGTATGAATGCTATGTACCTTGCGAGGTTTAGTTGTTTCTTTATAACTGGTGCTATGTGGATTTTTCCCTAGTACTCTCTCTGGTCATGACCATGTCCTTACTCAGGGTTGGATTATCTCTTGTGAGGAGATATCCCTTCTACATCTCTTGTGAGGAGATATTATCTCTTGTGAGGAGATATTATAAAAACTTATAACGTAAATGTACGTTTTGGAATTAAATAAGACAAGTGCGATTATGCACATAATTAATGAACCTTGGGCGAGAAGTACAACGTGGAAACTCGTCTGGGCTTCGATTAGAGTAAGTCCACCTTCCAAATCTGAATTCGCATTACGCGGTGAGGTTGGTCGTGAACCCAAATAGTCAAGTCGCTTTTAAACGCTTGTGTGGAAATATTATATGTTCCCAAACATTTGTCATGTTTTCCGATAAGACTCAATTCGTTGGAGTCTTCTCTTCATATGTTTCCGTAAGACTCAATCTTTCAGAGTCTTCTCTCGATCATTATTCTTTGGATAATTTCAGTAGAAGTATTGAGGTTTACTATCGTCATCGGCTTTCATTCGAGAAGCGATGGGTCTAACCTAATACGACTACTTAGAACCTTTCTGTTTAACCCTTGCATAGTCTTTCATTAGACTAACCAACCGGTTATATTCCCTTGCATGGTTGGCTGGTATCATCCGTCTCATACGGCACATCAGATAAACTGCAGTTCCATGAAGGCTAGAAACGACGGTGAATGCAGATGGAATTTTGAAGTGTTTTACCAAGGTTGAGATCCTAGGCGTGTGATCGCTAGATCAAGACTTTTGTGTCATTTATTTTATTAAGACTTCCGCTGTAATATATTTTGGTTGTATTTGGATTATGGATGTAATTCCAAAACTTTGATTTAATCCAATACTTTGACATTTCGTATTATAAATGTTATTTTATGATTTGTATAAACTGGTTAAGCCTTGGGTGGCTTCGGATGTGGAATCTGAGATCACTGGCGGTGATACATTTCAAGGATATATTTGGGGGTGTTACATGGACGATCATCCCAGCCAGTCTCGTGCACAGGAGCAGATGAGTGCAGTGTTGTGGTGTCCTGAACCGAGGCAGAGACAACAATGTCTTTGAATGACACAGTTGTGGGAAGCGCCGAAGGATGCACCGAATGAGTCCATATGAGTTGGAAGAGGGGATTGAGGGTACCCATGTGTGAGGATGGAGACACGCGCAGAGATGGGTCGATGTCCATTTGGCCGGAGTCCCCGGGAGAGGACACCGTGGAAAACGAACAAGAAACCAGGGGCGGCGCGTGATGGGAGCGTTCTTCAGTGAATAAATGGTTTTTCTAGTGTGTAAATTTTGTAATATGTGTATATAAAATTTAAGAATGTTTTCGTGGTGCGTTACGGTGTTACTACGGAGTAACATTTCCTTAACTTATACTGTATATTAACTTTAATTAGTTATTATCTTTAATAGAAGACAATTAAATTATGAGGCCACTATATGCGCGATGAATTTTTGCTGTGCGCGCGACATTCTGTACGCTAGGAAATGGCGTACGCCATTTCCTAGCGTACAGATTAAAATATGCATAAATAATAAGATTATATGTATTTTGAATTATTATTTTTTTAAATAAGTATAAATCTGTACGCCAAATTTTGGCGTACAGATTTATACTTAAAAAAAAATTTATAATCGGTATGCCAGAATCTGGCGTACAGATTATTAAAAAAAAATTAAAATTAAAAAAAAAACACTTTTTTAATAAAAAAAAGTTTTTAAACACTTTTTTAATAAAAAAAAGTTTTTAAACACTTTTTTAATAAAAAAAAGTTTTTAAACACTTTTTTAATAAAAAAAAGTTTTTAAACATTTTTGTAATAAAAAAAAAATTAAAACATTTTTTAAATTTAAAAAAAAAATTAATCATGTAGAGAATTTCAATACGAGTCCGTACATATAAAATTCGCCCAAAACGGACATCGTTTGCCCCTCCAAAAGCCCAAAACACGAAGCATTCCTACCTATTTATTTTTATTTGGTGCCCGACATATAGCGCATTGTAGTGAATTTTTTTGAATTTTTCTACTATAATTTTGTATAAAATTTTAATACGCATCCGTACATATAAAATTCATTCAAAACGGATATCGTTTTTCCCTCCAAAAAGCCCCTCCATTAAACCCCTCTTTTGAGTTAGGGCTTAAAGATGGGGCTTAAATGGAGGCTTTTTGAGTTTAAGCATCCATTTAAGCCACAACTCAAAAGAGGGTTTAATGGAGAGGCTTTTGATCCCAAATTATATTTATATTAAATTACAATTATGTCATTATATTAAGTTATCAAAATATCATTTATATTAAATTACTAAATATACCCTTTATATTAAATTATAAAAAAATTGATTTTATATTAAATTTCAATTACATGTTGCATTTTAGGTGAATTGAAAGAAAGGAAAAAAACCGCGGGCGCGGCCTTGGAAGAACTCAGCTAAGATGCCAAGAAGCAAAGCCGCGATCGTATATAAGTGTAACTATATGAAATATAATAAAATACTATATTATATAAGTGTAACTATGTGAAATATAATGAAATGATATAGTATATAAGTCTAAGTATACTAGATTTAATGAAATACTATAGTATATAAGTGTTACTATATGAAATATAATGAAATACTATAGTATATAAGTCTAAGTATACTAGATCTAATGAAATACTATAATACATAAGTGTAACTATAGGAAATATAATGAAATACTATGGTACATCAGTGTAACTATATGAAATATAATGAAATACTATAGTATATAAGTGTAACTATATAAAATTTAATGAAATACTATGATACATAAGTGTAACTATATGAAATATAATGAAATACTATGGTACATAAGTGTAACTATATGAAATATAATGAAATACTATGGTATATAAGTGTAACTATATAAAATTTAATGAAATACTATAGTATATAAGTCTAAGTATACTAGATCTAATGAAATACTATAATACATAAGTGTAACTATATGAAATATAATGGAATACTATGGTACATAAGTGTAACTATATGAAATATAATGAAATACTATAATATATAAGTGTAACTATATGAAATTTAATGAAATACTATAGTATATAAGTCTAAGTATACTAGATCTAATGAAATACTATAATACATAAGTGTAATTATATGAAATATAATGAAATACTATGGTACATAAGTGTAACGATATGAAATATAATGAAATACTATACTATATAAGTGTAACTATATGAAATTTAATGAAATACTATAATATATAAGTATAACTATATGAAATATAATGAAATACTATAGTATATATAATGAAAATACTATAGTATATAATGAAATACTATAGTATATAAGTATAACTATATGAAATACTATAGTATATTAGTATATTCACATTAAATATAAAGGAAAACTAAAGTATATAAGTATTTCCTTAAATTTCATATAGTTACACTTATATACTATAGTATTTCATTATATACTATAGTATTTTCATTATATACTATAGTATTTCATTATATTTCATATAGTTATACTTATATACTATAGTATTTCATTAAATTTCATATAATTACACTTATATACCATAGTATTTCATTATATTTCATATAGTTACACTTATGTACCATAGTATTTCATTATATTTCATATAGTTACACTTATGTATCATAGTATTTCATTAAATTTCATATAGTTACACTTATATACTATAGTATTTCATTATATTTCATATAGTTACACTTATGTATCATAGTATTTCATTATATTTCCTATAGTTACACTTATGTATTATAGTATTTCATTAGATCTAGTATACTTAGACTTATATACTATAGTATTTCATTATATTTCATATAGTAATACTTATATACTATAGTATTTCATTAAATCTAGTATACTTAGACTTATATACTATATCATTTCATTATATTTCACATAGTTACACTTATATACTATAGTATTTTATTATATTTCATATAGTTACACTTATATACGATCGCGGCTTTGCTTCTTGGCATCTTAGTTGAGTTCTTTCAAGGCCGCGCCCGCGGTTTTTTTCCTTTCTTTCAATTCACCTAAAATGCAACATGTAATTGAAATTTAATATAAAATCAATTTTTTTATAATTTAATATAAAGGGTATATTTAGTAATTTAATATAAATGATATTTTGATAACTTAATATAATGACATAATTGTAATTTAATATAAATATAATATGGGATCAAAAGTCTCTCCATTAAACCCTCTTTTGAGTTGTGGCTTAAATGAAGGCTTAAACTCAAAAATCCTCCATTTAAGTCTCATCTTTAAGTCCTAACTCAAAAGAGGGGTTTAATGGAGGGGCTTTTTAGAGGGAAAAACGATATCCGTTTTGAATGAATTTTATATGTACGGACACGTATTAAAATTTTATACAAAATTATAGTAGAAAAATTCAAATAATTTCACTACAATGCGCTATATATCGGGCACCAAATAAAAATAAATGGTTAGGAAGGCTTCGTGTTTTGGGCTTTTGGAGGGGCAAACGATGTCCGTTTTGGGCGAATTTTATATGTACGGACTCGTATTGAAATTCTCTACATGATTAAAAACTTTTATTTATTAAAAAAATGTTTATTTTATTTTATTTTTAATTTTTTTTTAATAATTTGTACGCCAGATTCTGGCATACAAATTATAATTTTTTTTTTAAAGTATAAATCTGTACGCCAGATTATGGCGTACAGATTTATACTTATTTTTTAAAAAAAAATTATAAATACATATAACCTTATTATTTATGTATATTTTAATCTGTTTGCTAGGAAATGACGTACGCCATTTCCTAGCATACATAATGTCACACGCACAGCAAAAATTCATCGCGCATATAGTATCAGCCTTAAATTATTATAACAAAAATAAAGATTTGAACACGTAATTCAATAATCATATATTTCATTACCTGTCAATATCACAATACGAGGACACATCAAATTAGAACGACCGCTTATGTATAAAGTGTGAGAACGGCTCACACGGCCATTTATATGAACATGTACTACAAATTTATGAACACGGAAAAAACAACTTAAAAAAAAAAAATGTGTATATCTCGCATTTATAAAACTTGTATTATATGTTTATAAAACTTGTATTATATGTTAATAAATTTGTACAATGTTTTTATCAACTTATTAAAAATACGTGTTTATAAATTTTATACTATGTATGCATAAATTTTGTATTATATGTACTATTGTAAAATACATGTTCATAAAATTTGTATTAAGTGTTCATAATTATTGTACTATATCTTTATTATTTCATTATGTGTCTAAAAAAATGTGTGTTCATGAGAACGAGTGTTCTAACGGTTTACAGATAAAATTGGTTCTCACACGAACCATTCCTTGATATATTATGAGTTAAGTATTCCCTGATCTAAAATTAGTGTAATTTTAACTTTGGCCTCAATATTTAAGAAAATTATTAAGTATTTTAAAATCTCTCAATTTCCGTCAAGCTTCCAATATAATAAATAATCAAACTCTTTTGAACCAATGAATGAAAAGTTTTAAAAAAAAAGTCAAATAAAAAATTAATAACAATTTTTATAACTTACTCTTAATCAATTGTATAAAAATTCTAAAATATATATAAAGTTGATCAAATTTTATAAACTAAAACTGTTAATCTTATTTAATTTAATTAAAGGTAATTGACATCTTCGACAGGCAATTTTGAGTAATTATGAGGTTAGCGCTGGCCTATTGGGAGGTTAAAAAGAAATGATTCTTACTTGGCACGCAGTTGACTAGAAACCGCAGACCCATGGACCCCATCATTAAATATGACATTCTTTTTCCATGAATCTGACCCACAAGTTAGCAATTCACAAGAAAAAAAATAAAATTAAAAGCTTCACCTGAACCCCAGAAAAATACTTTTAGAATCTCTCACTTAAGTTTTTAAAACATATTCCTTTCTTTCCAAACGTTTTAAAATCATTATCGCATATTGCTTTATTCGACAATCATCACGAACAGGATGTGTTAGATCATCTTTAATAGTAATATTTATTTTAAGTATTATATTTTATTTTTTTGAATTTCTTTTTCACTCCATTTTATAATACTTTATCTCATATTAGTGATATTTATTAAAGTATTTTATTTTACATAATTTTTTTTATCTTTTTTTTTTGCTTTTAATATAAAAAATTTATAATAAAAAAAAATAACTGTCATTAATTTGTATCATATGTGTAAGAAATTGTATAAGAGTGGGTATCATCTTTTATGATACTTCTCTCCATTTATTACATTGATTCTATAACCAATTCTTATATATATTTTTTTTTAAAAAAAAAAATTATTTATGATACCAAAATATCACTTTCAATGGTGGTACACAACATGAAATTTTTAGAGCTTGTAAAAGCCCTTTTCACTGTACACAACATGAATTTTTCTTACTTGTTAAAGTTACCATTTCTCAAAAATTACGTTATTTACCAAATTCCATGAAAAACGTTAACTTTAACAAGTAAGAAAAATCCGAGTATATAAATATCATGATTAGGGCCACTTTTCCAAAGCCTTAAGACTTTCGTAGCCTTAAAAAAACTTGAAAAACTACGGAAATCTCGCCCTTGTTGTCCTCTCATTCCTCAGGTTCTGCTCTCTGCACTCTGGTAAGTGGTACCAACTACAATCAGATTACATTTCGAATTTTCACTTTGTTTTTTTGTTCTTTAGAATAACAATTTTAATTAAAAAGAGCTTTTTTTAGTGTTGAGGCTTCTTCATTTTGAGACTTCCATGGCAGGATACAGTGGAGAGATATAAATGGGGTCGTTTGAAGGAGCATCGGATTCTTTCTTGTTATAATAATCAGTGGATGAACAGGAGAAAGAAGGAGAAAGCCATGGGAAAGAAGTTTGGAGAGTTTTTGTGGGCTAGGTCAATGTGTTTTCTTCACGAACAGGTGAAATTGGGTGAACCGTCGTTTACCTTACCCCTTTTTTGTAGTTTCGTTGTGTCTACTGCTCAAAACGTGAGATTTGATTTTTGATTAATCTTCTGCTTCTGCTACCATTTGCTATTAATTTCGAGTGATCATCACAATTTCTGTTCAATTCATCCGTGTATGCTCCCTCTCTTATGTTCTGAACTCATAATTCTCTTCTCTTAAACTGTTCATTCTTGATTTCGTGCTCTTCGCCAAATTGGTTTGTACTTTGGCTATTTTTTTAAGAAATTGTAATTCCTTTTTGGTCTGTGACTTGAAGGTAATTATTCTCCAATGTCCTTGAAATTTGTGATGATAAATGTACATATTGATTCATCCCTTGTGCCAAGTATCTGATTTTGCGCAATTGGAGTATTTGAGCCTGACTTAACATCTGGCTTCTTCTGAATCTGGTGTTGGTTTCTTTTCTGATGATGTTCTTTGTGTCTTGGCTTCTTTTAATGGGAAGAAGAGTGCTAGGTGTATATATGATGCTTAAGAGCTGGATGAAAGGGAAAGGAGTTAGATTGAGAAGGATGATGAAGTGCATTTTCTTAGGGAAGCAGATAAAGGTGGATGAAGCGGCGGATTCATCAGAGTCTTTGGCCACCCGCGATTATTCGGCTGGTGGTTTCTCGTCCCGAACTGCTGCTGCTGATAATGATACAAAGACCAATGTGAGCAATATCGAAGAAGCTGAGTCGTCTCTTCGCGAGAGTGGATACCTCAACTATGAGGTCAGTCTCTCTTTACGCCTTCGTGTTGTGTTTTTAGTAAATGTTTTGCAAAGAATCCAAGTACCCGATGGTTAATGTCGAAGTATTAAAAGTAATCCAAAAGTCATGTATAGATTGTTTTAGATATTGTAGCTTGAATTGGAATGAATGTAATCTTGTGGAGTTTGATTTGCAACCATTTATTATGCCTTGTGATTTATGTATGCTAATATCATGTTTATTGCCGGTAAAAAGCGCTCCGTTCTAGGTATGTTTAAATTTATGTAGAAATTGGAATTGGTATGTTTTGGAAAGGGATGCTTCTTTATGGGACTTATTAAAGTTGGAATGGACTTTGTTCTGTCGTGACGTGTGTTTTAGGAAGCAAGAGCTCTGTTAGGCAGGCTTGAGTATCAGAAAGGAAACATGGAAGCGGCTTTTCGTGTATTCGAAGGGATTGATGTTGCTGCTGTGATGCCTAACATGAAGGTCTCATTAGCGAGACGTTGTGAGTTATACAGACGGCATTCTCAGAGTGATGCTGCTCCACTAATGTCCATGCATGCTATTACTCTTCTACTTGAAGCGATCTTTCTCAAAGCAAAGTCATTGGAGGCTCTTGGAAGGTTGGAAGGTAATTTTACGTAAACCCGTTTTTCGGAGCTACTCTTATAATTGAAAAACCGGATACAAATCGATCAAAAAAAAGAATCGGATACAAATATAATGAAGGGCTATTTTAATTTGTTACAAAGAGCTAGAGCTCATCTCATTCTGGATACGTTTGCAGAAGCCGCTGTTTCATGCCAGCTGATTCTCGATACTGTTGAATCTGCAATACCAGATGGCTTGCCTGAAAAGTTTGCTAACAACTGGAAGTTGCAAGAGACTTTGAACAAGGCTGTTGAGTTGCTCCCCGAGTTGCAAAAACTTGCTGGT
This sequence comes from Rheum nobile, assembly GCA_027886185.1. Taxonomy (NCBI): domain Eukaryota; kingdom Viridiplantae; phylum Streptophyta; class Magnoliopsida; order Caryophyllales; family Polygonaceae; genus Rheum; species Rheum nobile. The sequence continues at coordinate 4,188,099 of WOAB01000056.1, forward strand.
TCTCCTAATCAAGCTATTCTGTCTTATCGCCGTGCCCTTCTATACAACTGGAACCTTGAACTGGAAACCAAATCAAGAATAAAGAAAGAGTTTGCAGTTTTCCTCTTATACAGCGGCTATGATGCGAACCCTCCAACTCTTCGTTTTCAAATGGAAGGATCTTTCATCCCCAGAAATAATATAGAAGAGGCAATCCTTCTTCTGTTAATCTTGATGAGGAAGTTTGCCCAGAGAAGGATCAAATGGGATCCGTCGGTTTTGGACCATTTATCTTTTGCTTTATCTATTTCTGGAGATCTACAATCGCTGGTCTCCCAAATGGAAGAGTTGCCTCCTGAGATCATTGAGAGGAAAGAGAGAAGTCTAACCATGGCCCTTGGTTTTCATGGCCAAGGCAAGGATTCAGCTGCCATGAACTTGATAAGGAACCTGCTAGATGACAGAGAGAACCTAAACTGCACCCAAGAGCTATTGCTTGCATCAAAGATCAGTACTGGGGATAGTTACGACTGTCCTGCACAAGCGGTTGACTGTGCTAACAAAGCTATAAAGAAACTTCAAGGGAAATGTGGACATCTAATAAGTACCGCATTTTGCCAGCTGGGAATTTCACTCTCAGCGCAGTCTAGATCAGTTGATTCTCAGTCTCGGAGGATTTCAATGCAATCGGATTCTCTCGAGGCATTGGAACTCGCAAAAGAAATGGGGAAAGGAAGGGATTCGAGTGTAATTTACCATCTTGCCATTGAAAATGCTGAGCAGAGGAAATTGGATGCTGCACTCTATTATGCAAAGGAGCTTTTGAAGATTGAAGCTGGATCTGAGATCAGAGGGTGGAGTCTCCTGGTTAGAATATTATCAGCTCAGAAGCGGTATGTGGATGCAGAGACAATACTTAATGCTGCTCTCGAACAGACTGGGAAGTGGGACCAAGCTGAACTTCTGAGGACCAAGGCTAAACTTCATTTGGTGCAGGACCAGATGAAGAATGCTATTCAAACGTATACTCATGTTCTGGCTGTTCTTCAAGTCAGGAAAAAGGGTTTTGGTGTTTCGGAAAAGGTCTTGAAGGTAAGTTAGTACCACATAGAGAATGATGAATAAATTTTTTGCTTACGGCCATCATGACTAAACTTAATTGTATATCTATGTCAGGTTTCCTTCCGTTTTCTTTAACAAAAAAGGCCGTTCTTTCCCGCCTTTCAAATATCAGGAACTGACCTTGACAGATTATTTTCAGTGCTGGTTGGTTATGATTATGTGGTATTATTGAATTGTCTTGGAATTTTCTTTGGCAGACAAGTAGGGAGCGTGATAGGTTTCTTGAGATGGAAACATGGCAGGATCTTGCAAACGTGTACACAAGATTATTGCAATGGAGAGATGCAGAGGTCTGCCTTTCAAAATCTCAGGCTCTCTTTCCTTACTCTGCTTCCAGATGGCATTCTATAGGTACTTGTGCTGCTGATCTTCTTTCTAAACCTTTTCACAATTTGGTTCTTTTCATCTGCCTATTTTTATCACCTCATTTATTGATACCAAGATTTTGACAGTACCATATGGAATTGTTGTCGGGCCTTTATGTCTCATCGTTTTAGTATGACAATCACATTCTTTCCCTTTTTTGTCCATTATCTTTGCTTCCTTTTATACGGACTAAATGCGAACGTGTGACGTGTCCACCAATTTTTCAAAGCAAATAAATCAGGAAAGATTGACATATCTGCTCATCTCCTTTATTGTCTCCTTTAGTCAGCCAAAAAGGGGAATATGACGAGACAAGAACCTTATACTTCTCCAGCGTATTACTCTGTATTAAAATTGGTGAAATGTAGACCTGAGGCTGTAAATGATCAATCAATGACATGCATTAGATATCATACATTGACTATACTTATTCTCATTGCAATCTACATGAACACTCGATGTGCTTCAGCTGTGTGATAGAACATAAACGACTTTTATGACTCAATCTGTGTTAACTTCATTGCTGATTGGATCATTGGAAATGGAAAAGGAATATGCTGATGAGTTCAAACGTAATCTAAATATCAATCATTCTCTTCTTGAATACGAAAGCTGATCCCATTTGCAAGTATTTATAAAGCCTGTTTCTGGTTTCGTGTTTTGTCATAAAACATGTGAGTGAATTTTGTCAGGTCTGATGAATCAAGCAAAGGGACTTGAAAAAGAAGCTCTTGAATCATTCTGGAGAGCACTAGACATTGATCCCGCCTACGTGCCAAGCTTGATCTCCATGGCCAAGTCTCTGATGCAGCTTGGTGGAAACCAGTCTTTTGCATCTGCAAGAAGCTTTCTTAGAGAAGCGATTCGTCTTGAACGGACAAACGCTTCAGCATGGTACAACCTCGGCTTGATCTACAAGTCTGAGCCGGGGGTGTCACCCCTGGACTCCATTGAGTGCTTTGAGGCTGCTTCTCTTCTTCAGGACACAGCTCCCGTCGAACCCTTCAGATTAGGTTCATAACCATTCTTGCTGAACTTTTTATTTTTTATTTTAACCTTATCGTTCGTCAGCTCACTCTCTCTTGAATGTTAATAACACATGATAGTTTCTGGGTTTTTTTTTTTTTTTTTTTTGAGTTTGTCTAGTTTGGTTAGTTGAAAAGAGAACAGAAACACAGAATTAGAAATCTGAGGAGGATATAGGAAAGGTTGAAGTAGTAAAGATGATGATAGTAATAATAGTAGCTCAACGAGAACGTCTGCTGGATCGTTCTCTCGGATATAGAAGCGGGTTAGTATCCGAGTATGCTTGACCGTTGTAGTGAGGAGTCAATTTTTCTGTGCAGCCTGGTAATGTTAGCTGTGCAAAATGGCAATGTCAAACAAGTTTGATGGTTTGGATTTTACAAAGCTTTGATTATGCCTTTGGTGATGTTAGGTTTTGTTTTCTAGGTTGATGGCTATATATTTGTGTTTTTTGAAGTTGAGATGATACTTGTTAGCTGTTTTTATTTGGCAACTTGTGACACCATTGTAAACGTGCGGATGAGATTGGGGTGCATCAAGTTTTGCAAATGCGCAGTAGAACTACTTAGGGTAGTGAGTAAACTCAACTGTGGTGTTAGTGTTGGAGTTGTCTTTCGTTATGATAGATGTGATGTGTCACAATCTAACTTACATGTGAGTGGCCCGAAAACAAAGGTTGTGAGAAATTGTTCTTAGCGGAATATAATTGTTGTACGAGTGTCTGGGTGATGAATCTTGGAGTTAGTTATGGTAGTGGCGCCTTTTCTTTTCTTTTTTTACTTTCTTTTATCTTTCTCCTTGGTTTGATTGGTAAGAGCCGTTAATGTCTGGACCGGTACTGCACAGGAAGATTTGAACCCAAAAGATATGGACATACACATAACGCCTCATTTCGCTAGATCAACTTTTAATGGTGGGAGTGGCCTCTTGTTATTAGGGATAGCAACCGAGAGGGTTCGGGACGGGGATAAATGGGACGGGGACGTTTATCGCCTCATTTCCCGTCCCCGTCCCCGTTCAGTGAACGAAATCTCCCTCGTTTATGTCCCTGTCGGGCATCCCCTCTTCGTTTTACCACATAAAAAATGTTAAATTTAATCTAATGAACATATATGTGAGGATTTAGGTTTAAAGTATTTGAGATTTAGGGTTTAATGTTTCAAGAATATGGAGATTAGACAATATAGGATATAAAATTTAGGATTTATAATTAGAAAATTAGAAAATTAGTGTATTTAGCGGGGATCCCACAGATGTTCCAGCCGAGACAAGGTTGTTTCTGCCCCTGTGGCAGGGAATCCTTGCAAAAAATGGATAATATCCGCCTCGTTGTTATTCCTACTTGTCATGTTCTATGCATGCATGCCTTCCACACTTCTATCTGGTCAAACCTTATAAATTAGGTGCATAACCGTTCTTCTCGAAAAGCACGATTTTGCTCGGGTACATATAAGAAAAGTACGGAGTATAACGTTATTAAGGGGATGCTTATAGACAAATTAGCAAAAAACTATGTTTTTTATACAACAATTTGACGTTGCATTCCTCGGAATAAGATACTAAATTATGAACTTTAAATGTATTATATATCAATCTCTATTATAATAATTGTGAACATAATAATTGTGAACCTTTATTGTAATTTATAATTATTAATCGTGCAATTTACGTTTAGTATATTGAATGCATGTTTATTAAATGTGAATCTTTAGTATAAAGTTTATTATTAATTATGATCATAAACATGAATGAACCTCTAGTATAAAGTTTATTTATAAATCTCTAGTATAAAATTTGTAAATATCTTGTATATATATGTAAACCTAAGTGCAATCATGTAGGAAAAAAGTTATAACCTGGAAAAATGTAAAATTACGAAAATGTTCCTTGTATCACTTATTTGGTTATTTTCCTCTAATTCTAGCCATTCATCTTCCTTGATCCACCATATCCATAGGCAATGGCTAAATGCACGCGGTTTCGCGTCTAAATGGACGCGAAACCGTGCGCGTAACTTAGCAGCACGGTTTCGTGCTGCTAAGCTACGCGCACAGGGGTAAAACGGGTATAAACCTGTGCGCATAGCTTATGTGCACAGGGAAAAAATGTCATTTATCCATGCGCGTAAGCTACGCGCACAAAAAAAATCGATTTTTTTTTCTTCCCATAATCATGTAGAGAATTTCAATACGAGTCTGTACATATAAAATGCGTCCAAAACGGACATCGTTTGCCCCTCCAAAAGCCCAAAAAACGAAGCCTTCCTACCCATTTTTTTTACAATTTGGTGTCCGGCATATAGCGCATTATTGTAGTGAATTTTTTTGGTATTTTTTGCATTTTTCTACTATAATTTTGTATAAAACTTTAATATGAGTCCGTACATAGACCTGTCAAAAACCGACCCAACCCAAAAGGATCCGAACCCGACCCGAACGTCACTGGGTCAAGAAGGACCCGAACCCGAAGGACCCGAACGCAAATTCGAGCTCGCGGGTCCCCTTTAATTTATATATTTTATTTCATTTATATTAAATATTTTAATATACTTTATTAAATAATAATATAATATTAATTATTTTATTATAATTATTTTATTAAAGTTAAAAATCATAATAATAATCATAAAAAAAAGACATGTTCGACCTGCCGGATCAACCCGAACCTGCCCGACTCGAAAATTTTACCAACCCGATATGACCCGAACCCGACCAACCCGACCCAGTTGACAGGTCTATCCGTACATATAAAATTCATATAGTTATACTTATGTACTATAGTATTTCATTAAATTTCGTATAGTTACACTTATATACTATAGTATTTCATTATATTTCATATAGTTACACTTATGTACTATAGTATTTCATTAAATTTCATATAGTTACACTTATATACTATAGTATTTAACTATATTTCATATAGTTACACTTATGTACTATTGTAATTCATTAAATTTCATATAGTTACACTTATATATAGTATTTCATTAAATCTAGTATACTTAGACTTATATACTATAGTATTTCATTATATTTCATACAGTTACACTTGTATATTATAATATTTCATTAAATTTCATATAGTTACACTTATGTACTATAGTATTTTATTAAGTCTAGTATAATTAGACTTATATACTATAGTATTTCATTATATTTCATATAGTTACACTTATGTACTATTGTAATTCATTAAATTTCATATAGTTATACTTATGTACTATAGTATTTCATTAAATTTCGTATAGTTACACTTATATACTATAGTATTTCATTATGTTTCATATAGTTACACTTATGTACTATAGTATTTCATTAAATCTAGTATACTTAGACTTATATACTATAGTATTTCATTATATTTCATACAGTTACACTTGTATATTATAGTATTTCATTAAATTTCATATAGTTACACTTATGTACTAGAGTATTTCATTAAGTCTAGTATACTTAGACTTATATACTATAGTATTTCATTATATTTAATATAGTTACACTTATATACTATAGTATTTCATTATATTTCATATAGTTACACTTATAAAATACTATAGTACATAAGTGTAACTATATGAAATATAATGAAATACTATAGTATATAAGTCTAAGTATACTAGACTTAATGAAATACTATAGTACATAAGTATAACTATATGAAATATAATGAAATACTATAGTATATAAGTGTAACTATATGAATTATAATAAAATACTATAGTATATAAGTCTAAGTATACTAGACTTAATGAAATACTATAGTACATAAGTGTAACTATATGAAATACTATAGTATATAAGTCTAAGTATACTAGACTTTATAAAATACTATAGTACATAAGTGTAACTATATGAAATATAATGAAATACTATAGTATATACGTCTAAGTATACTAGACTTAATGAAATACTATAGTACATAAGTGTAATTATATAAAATTTAATGAAATACTATAGTACATAAGTGTAACTATATGAAATATAATGAAATACTATAGTATATAAGTCTAAGTATACTAGACTTAATGAAATACTATAGTACATAAGTGTAACTATATGAAATACTATAGTATATAAGTCTAAGTATACTAGACTTAATGAAATACTATAGTACATAAGTGTAACTATATGAAATATAATGAAATACTATAGTATATAAGTCTAAGTATACTAGACTTAATGAAATACTATAGTACATAAGTGTAACTATATGAAATTTAATGAAATACTATAGTACATAAGTGTAACTATATGAAATATAATGAAATACTATAGTATATAAGTCTAAGTATACTAGACTTTATAAAATACTATAGTACATAAGTGTAACTATATGAAATATAATGAAATACTATAGTATATAAGTCTAAGTATACTAGACTTAATGAAATACTATAGTACATAAGTGTAATTATATGAAATTTAATGAAATATTATAGTACATAAGTGTAACTATATGAAATATAATGAAATACTATAGTATATAAGTCTAAGTATACTAGACTTAATGAAATACTATAGTACATAAGTGTAACTATATGAAATATTATAGTATATAAGTCTAAGTATACTAGACTTAATGAAATACTATAGTACATAAGTGTAACTATATGAAATACTATAGTATATACTATATTATATAAAGTTTTTATTCTCGATTTTTGGCTTTTTGGAGGGGAAAATAATATCTATTTTGGATGAATTTTATATGTACGGATAGACCTGTCAACTGGGTCGGGTTGGTTGGGTTCGGGTCAAATCGGGTTCGGGTCATATTGGGTTGGTAAAATTTTGGGGTCGGGCAGGTTCGGGTTGACCCGGCAGGTCGAACATGTCATTTTCTTATGATTATTATTATGATTTTTAACTTTAATAAAATAATTATAATAATATAATTAATATTATATTATTATTTAATAAAGTATATTAAAATATTTAATATAAATGAAATAAAATATATAAATTAAAGGGGACCCTCGAGCTCGAATTTGCGTTCGGGTCCTTCGGGTTCGGGTCCTTCTTGACCCAGTGACGTTCGGGTCGGGTTCGGGTCGGGTCGGTTTTTGACAGGTCTATGTACGGACTCATATTAAAGTTTTATACAAAAATATAGTAGAAAAATGCAAAAAATACCAAAAAATTTCACTACAATAATGCGCTATATGCCGGGCACCAAATTGTAAAAAAAATGGATAGAAAGGCTTCATTTTTTGGGCTTTTGGAGGGGCAAACGATGTCCGTTTTGGACGCATTTTATATGCACGGACTCGTATTGAAATTCTCTACATGATTATGGGAAGAAAAAAAAAAAATTTTTTTTTTTGTGCGCGTAGCTTACGCGCATGGATAAATGGCATTTTTTCCCCCTGTGCGCGTAAGCTACGCGCACAGGTTTATGCACGTTTTACCCCTGTGTGCGTAGCTTAGCAGCACGAAACCGTGCTGCTAAGCTACGCGCACGGTTTCGCATCCATTTAGACGCGAAACCACGTACATTTAGCCTTTCCGTATCCATATCACTCCGTTAGTCCATTTTCACCACAAAAATATTTTTCACTTGAATTGCCCTCTTGACATAAAATTTTCTATAATAATTGAATCCCAAAAAGAAACCCCATAACCACAAACGATTAAACCGTAAACTTAGGACTTGTTTAGTTCAACTTTTGAGTTTAGTTTGTAGTACTTTTAACCAAAAAATCTGTTATTTTGATTTTCAAGTTGACAATATCTATCTATCTATATATATTAAAGCTAGTTCATTTAGAGCATCCACAACGTTTTTAGGTTCAGGTTGTTGAGCTTTGAATTTTTCAATTATTTATTTATTATTATATATATAGTTATTTTGTAACTCTCTCTCTCTCTCTCTCTCTCTCTCTCTCTCTCTCTCTCTCTCTCTCTCTCTCTCTCTCTCTCTATATATATATATATATATATATATATATATATATAGAGGAACGCTCCGATAAAACGAGAATTGTGGTAAAACGGATGTATTAATCTGGGACGTTGGATGAAGGGTGATGGATGAATGGGTCATATAATAGATATGATATGGGTGAAAGTACCATATCCTTTCAAATAAGGTAGGTAATAGATATTTTAAATAAATGAAGATAATTAAGGATATTGTTAGAGGAGAGAGAAAATCATATCTTTCTTCCAAAATTGTTCCATTCCGCTGATACATTTTCTTCTTGTTCAACGATTTTTCAACGTTCATGAATATCGAATACGTCTTTATGAATATCGTTCATGCGTTTATGAATATCAATGGATAGATGTGAATATCTCCACTTAAAACATGAATATCACCACTTGATTTTTTCAGCGTCCTAATGCTTTGCAAATTCGTAGTTTTGTAAATTTATTCTTGTTGCTTTTGTCATTGTTTTTATTGAATATCGTTCATGTTTGTATGAATATCTTTGTTTAATATCGTCCATAACTTAAAATATGAATATCACCACTTAATAATATATGAATAACATAATTAATTATACGGATATCATAATCAGTTAAATGAATATCACACTCAAGTACATGAATAACATAACTCAATTCATGAATATCTTACATGAATATCCTCATTTAATGCATGAATATCGATCACTACCCAATTATTAATATTAGCACCCAATTACATGAATATCAATACATATTACACGAATATCAATCCTTATATCGCGAATATTACATGAATATCACCAGTCAATTTATGAATATTGATCATTACTCAATTACATTAATATTACCACCTAGTTACAGGAATATCAACAAATATTACACGAATATCAACAAATATTACACGAATATCACCCCCGATATCGTGAATATTACATGAATATTATTACTCAATTCATGAATATCGATCATTTGTATGAATGATGTTAATATTCATGTTTGATAAACCCTAAATACTAAACCAATAAATTATACCTTAACCCCTAAACCAATAAACCTAATCCCTAAACCAATAAATCCTATACTATAAATCAATAAACCTAATCCCTAAACCAATAAATTGTGTTTTCTTCAACCTCGATAATGGCTTCGGCAACGGTGTCGGTGGCATCCATTACGAATTCCGACCAATCCCTGCAATAATTTCACACATCAATCATTTCATCAGAATACAATAAATCTAGCTAGCTACATCATGCATTATATGGAATTAATTAATCAAAATAATCAAAGTTAAATTGGGTACCTGTGCTAATGTGGCAAACGTGAGACCGACAGTGAATTTACCGATCTCAAGGCCCGGCGGAAGCGTTGGAGCTCGGGAGCGGAGCAGGTGTTCGTGGAGGCAGAAGTAGGAGTCGCAGTAACGCGGCGAGAAGACGGCGACGCCCACCTTGCAACCTCATCAATGTCGTCGTCATCATCATCTTCCTCCTCCTCGCTCTCCTCCGCATCATCGGGATCTGAGTCATCGTCAGTTGGTCTCCTGCGACTGATCTCGTAGATCCGGACCGCCGTGGAGACGTGGAGTCGTCGCGGCTTCGCGCAGCACTGCAGCAACACCCGGTTGGTTGGTCCGTGTCGTGTCCGTGGAGGCTGGAGTCGGCTGGTTGGTCAGTGGTCGCCGACTCCCCGGTGGCGGTGGTCTTCTCCCTTTGGGAGGAGATCTGGAGAGGCAGAGAAGTGGGACGCAAGAGGAAGATGATAGAGGTTTGAGAGATCTGGAGAGCCGATTTTTGAATCTGACGGATCGATAAACGTGATTTTGGAAAGTCCACATTTGGTAAAAATCAAATCTCTATAATTATGATAATTTCTGAAATGTACACCCTCTTACATTTAATATGAGTCATTGATTCAATTTTAATCTAAAAACTCTTATTTATACTTCTGTTTTACTCTAAATTACTGTTTTACTAGAACTTAATTCTATATATGTATTGGGCCGCGCTCTGATAAAACGACAATTATGATAAAATGGAAGTACAATTAAGGAGCGTTGGATTGAAGATTTTGAATGGCTGGATTTGAGGGTACAAAGAAGCCACATGGGGACGGTTCTCATCTGATTTGAATATCCTACAAGATTTTTTGAATTACCAAAAATAAGCTCCTACAAAATAGAAAGTTGTTATATGATTTGGAAAGAGATTGGAGAGAGAGAAAACACAAATAAGGTAATTATTTAATTTTTAATTAGAAAAATTTAATAAATGAGGTTGTTAGATGAGAGAGAAAACACAATATTTTCTCTTTCCTAAAACCGCTAGATTCTGTTGATACGTTTTATTATTCTTTAATGATTTTTCAGCGTTCATGAATATCGATCACGTCTTTATGAATATCGTTCATGCGTTTATGAATATCGTTCATGCGTTTATGAATATCGATGGATGTAAATATCTCCACTTAAAACATGAATATCACCACTTGATTTTTTCAGCGTCCTAATGTTTTGCAAATTCGTAGATTTGTAATTTTGTTCTTGTTGCTTTTGTCATTGTTTCTTGAATATCGTTCATGTTTGTTTGAATATCTTTGTTTAATATGTGAATATCACTAATTAAAGACATGAATACCACAACTTAAAATATGAATATCACCACATAATAATATATGAATAATACAATCAATTACACGAATATCATAATCAATTACATGAATATCACACTTAAGTATATGAATAGCATATCTCAATTCATGAATATCGATCACTACCAATTACATTAATAGTACCACACAATTACATGAATATTAACACATATTACACGAACATCACCTCCGATATTGTGAATATTACATGAATATCACCATTCAATTCATGAATATCAATGAACAACAACTCATACAACACCATCATCAAGCAGAATTTGAACCCACATGAATATCAATATTATTATAATGAATAACACCAAAGAAAAACTGAATATCAAATATGCAATATCCGAAACATAAATATCAAAACACACAAACTATAACACTGTGAATAACAATACTGTTATCATGAATATCATAACGCGAAATATGAACATCAACATTAGACTAAAAAACCAAAAGGATTTAGAGTTTTTTGAATTAGGGATCCTCTAATGAGGCCACTAGAGCCACCCTCCTCGCCACCGCCGCCTCGTTCTACGTCGGAAACCTCCTGCACACACAAACAAACCCACACCCCACCGGCTCCAACCCACATCGAACCACACATCGAGCCCACACTAGATCCACCAAACCAACCAAGCTTGACCACGAGGATGTCAACGAGGAAGATGAAGAGTCATACAACCCACGTAGCCGTGACCCACAACAACAGTACCGCCAGTGCCGAAGGAGGTGCAACCCACGAACCCAGATCCACTGCTGCGAGAGGCAGTTCGAGAAGCAACGACAGCAGCAGAGGGGCTCCGATTCTACCCAAATCCACCGTGGGGTTGGCGACCATCGTCCCCTGCTGTTGTGTGACCGCCAGATCCGAACCCAGGTCCACCGCAAGGCTGGCGACTTCCCGTCCCCTGCTGCTCGCAACCACCGTCCCTTGCTGTTGTTCGCGACCACAGGCGAGCTCGGAACTGGGCGTTGGAGGAGGTTGATCGGAAGCCTCATCGGGTTCATCTTCGAATGGAAAGAGAGAGATGAGTAACTGAGAGAGGGGGTACGGTTTTTCAAATAGGAAGGTGAAGATTTTGAGGGATTTTGGTATCCCTAAAATCATGGGGGAATAAAAAATCTGGTGTGTGCAATTTAATATAAAAACTTACACCCTTTTAGTTTCAATCGGGACCATTGATTTAATTCTAATCTAAAGGTCATTATTTATACTTCCGTTTTACCTTAAGAGACCGTTTCACTAGATCTTAATTCTATATGTATTAAAGCTGATACATTTCAAGCCTTTAGAAAAAAAATTGACCCCACATTAATATATTTTAATTTATTTTGTAAATACATCAATAATATTAGTAAAATATAAAAACAAAATCATAACAAACTTTAAAGTGAAATATCTTAATAAAAAATATATAATTTTAAAAATAATTTCAGCAACCAAAACACTTTTTTTTAATTCTATATCTTAACAACCCCTCATTTTCAATAGATTTTCATCTATTTTCTTTTTGTTCTTGTACATGGCATTTACACGAATTATTTATATTTAAGTTAATGCATCTGTAAATCTACGAACTATGTTTATATTATATAATACTACTTATCTGTTTAATATAGTTCAAGCAACATTTCATTTTTGTTCAATTATAATTTTCTATATAGTAAACATAAAAAGTAAAAACCATTTAAATAATAAATTCAAGTTTTTAAATGTTGGGCTCATTTCTTATAAATATGCATAGTTTTATTTTTTTGAAAAATAATATTCTTAGAAGTTTTTGGAATCCATTTTTACCCAAAAGCTTCAAATTTATTTTCCAATCCTTTTTACAATTAAACACATCAATAATTTAGAGAAAAAAAATCGCAAATGAAATTTTTTTATTTTTAAAGATCAACTTAATATCATTTTATATATTAATTTAAATCTTAATAAACTATATATTATGAAATTCTAAACAACTTTAATGGTGTTATTTTTAGTTGTTTTGTTCCTTTTTTAATAAACTAGAGGTCATGCCTCATTTTTTCTTATTATTATAATATATTTTAATACGAAAACAATTATTTTTATTTACAAAATCAGTTTATCCAATTTTACTATTATCTCATTTATTAATGTATGGTGATTATATATAAAATGTCCAATGTACTTTCACTCAAAAAAATGTGTATATAGACACACATTTCTTGTTAATATATTTTTTGCGTATTATTTACATTCAATCAAGATAATGCATGTTTATTGCTAAATTTATAAATTATCAATGCTAGTCTTGCATCTAATTTAAATTAGTATAGGTAAATATAGTAGCATTAATAACACAATTTTTTCTACAATTTTGACAAATATACACCTAAATTTTACATAAGAGAATTTAATGTTTAACTATTACTTGAAAAAACCGACCAGGTTTAACAATTGGAGTAAATATATGAAAAAAAAAATACATGTATTGGTAAATATGCAACTAAATTTTAAATAAAACAGTATGACATGTTAGATCTCACATTGCATGTTAGATCACGATAAGTTATTTAAGTTGATATTTAAAATTATAAAATTTATTATCGTCAATTCTTAATAGTCTCGATCTAATCACCTTTGATTTGATAAACTATACGACCTATATATAAAAATTCTAATTATATACATGAAACTTTGACATCAATAAAAATAATATTTTTCATAATTTTAAATTAAAATATAATAACAATTTGCCTTGATACTCCCACATTAACATATTATCTCAACCCTCTAATCACCAACGAAAAAACACACTTTTTCACCTTAGGCTTTTTTATTAGTTAGTCCTCCCTCTTTCGGCCTACTTATCTGTTGAATACTTGAGTTGTGGCATATGAGTAATGTGACCAGTCAATCTCTCAAGTCCTCTTGATAACATAATTTATATATAATTATGTTGATTTCAGTAAATTAATTAGACTGCATATTATAACAATTTTGAAACACTTTTTCCTAACCGACCAAAAAAAATAAAAGGATCTCTCTTAGTGTTTATGTCCGTGCTACGCACATTTTTTTTAAAAACATTATTTTTTGAAAAAAGAGAGCTAAACCACAAAAAATATTTTTACTTTGGGAAAATATTTTATAATGTTCAGCTCATTTTTTAAGATATGTTTAGTAAAATCAATAACTTTTTTATTATAAAAAAGATTAGAATATTTGCTCTTAAATAATAAGACTTAGATGAGTTAATTCATGAATTCTTTCGTAGAAGTTTCTCATAAGTCATTTGTTGTACAAAGTGAAAATTTGACTACTACTACTATATTTGACTATGTTTATTTAAAATATTATATTAGCATACATCTGTTAAATTTTTCCATCCTAAAACTGATACAAAGTACAAATACAAATACATGTATATATATATATATCATTTTGTAATGATCGATTTTCTTTAAATATTTCGGTAATTATCAATTTTTTAGTAGAATAATTTAAAGCAAGTTTTTTAATATAACAATTTTGAACTATGGAAAATCAAATACATAAATACATACGAATATAATATTTGGAAAACGATTAGCTGAATCTACGAAAAGGTCACACCTTCTTGATTCCAGTTGATTCTAGCTCATGTACGGTAAACCGTAAATCCCAAACAAAGGCCTTTAAGATGTATAGAGACACATTCGCCAAGTTTCTTCTACAACCAAACTGTATAAAATTAAATGCATCTGAAGAAATCTAATAAAACCCATTGAGAATTTCAAATAAATAGTATCCTAGCAAAATACACATTTAGAATGAAAATTTAGTTTAATTAAGGAATACAATAATTTGTTAGCAAAATTATGATTATGCAATAGAATCTTATACATTTTTAAGAAAATCAATTGATTTTTAGGTCGTATCTATAAAATAAAAAAAGAATTACATTAAGAGATTTATCTTACCGTGAAAAGAGATGGATTACTGATCAGATGTTGTTACCTCACCTCATTTGTCTGAATTTCATCCCCGAAGCAGACACCCTTTACCACCTAACATTTAAATAGAATACAAAGGGAAAATAGAAAGACTCTAATTAATTACTTTTTGACTGAGAATAAAAGAGCAGTGTTAAGTATTTAGAGTTTTTTTAACATAATATTTGGAGTTACTAACAATGAAAAGGGGAACTTTTTCGGCCTTATGTTCAACACTGCATTAAATAATTCTTGTGTAACTTATCATTGATGATTAAGGCGTTATATAATTAATATCACGTACAATCTAAAAAATTTGTCTTTTCATAATCACATTTTGTATTCACGTTGATTGGAAATTTAGAAAAGTGGTGGTTATAATAATTTCCCTCAAAATCATTACTCTTCACATATCAACGTTACTACCGATGAAAGTAACATAATCATAATTAGTCTATATAACACTAAAAGTTAGTTTTTTTGTCCTAATAAATGCTTCAATTTATTGGGGTAAAAAATCTATTGTACATATGAGGTAATATATTGTATGTTTTTTTCCCTTTTTCACCCAAAATAACATTTTTTTATGTCTTTTCATTATTATTATCGCAATAATAATTGGTATGTCTATCATAAATATAATATAATATTTTTTATTTAATAAATGTTATCTTTAATGGGAATTTTCTAAATTTTCATATAATTAAAATGGTCATATATTATCAAGTTTTATTATATATAGTTTATTCAAGTTTTCGTCATAAATTGAACTATAATAAAAAAAAAATTCTAATTTGATATTATAGAAGTTCAACTCTAAATTTTCTTCTTATTTGAAGTACATAACATAAATACTTTAGCAAAATTATTAAAAAACCATTGGTATAAAGATAAACCAATTTTTAGTAAACAAAATTAGATACTCTATTTAATATTAGTCACAACTCTCAACCTATCTATATATACTATGTAAGAGGTCTAAATTCTATGCGTTGTCATCACATTCAATTCGCTTATGTGTCATCACCAATCCAACCATCATTCGCCACATCATCCAGTTTTAAATAAAATTATAACGATGAGTCCAATTTAGTTATATATAAAGTGTATTTAATTAACAAATTTATGTATTTGACAATCTTACTATGTAACTAAAAAAATGATCACCTAAATTATTGAATCACAAATCGTTAATAGAATAAATTCTAAATTGTAGGGGAAAAACGGTCTCTTATTAAAAAAACAAATATACCTTAATACAAACTTATTATTTTATATAGGCCATTGCTATTTCACGCACATGTAAAATTTATATTTCACGCACTGTTTCATACGTGACGTACCAAATGAAGCCGCCCATGACGAACGAAAGCACTTCGTCCGTGACGGACCACAGTAAATCGTCCGTGACGCACCAACCACATATGTGCGTCACGGATGAACATGCTGATCCGCGACACAATTTTGGAATCGCCATAACTTTTGATTTCCTAGTCCAAACGCGTTGAAATTTGGAGGAGGTATAGTTGACATCTTGATCTTTAATCTGACGTTGGAATTACTCAATTCAGAGTTATGTAGAAAAAGTTATACTTCTCCAAAGACGGGACAAAGAAATAGAGATCTCTTAAGCGCCAAGGCGAGTAGAGATATCTCAAACCATTAGAAAGAAGGGATACGATTGCTTTAAAACGAATGGGAAACATTTGACAATCGAGATGGAAGAAGCTTTCTATTATCTTTATGTATGGCCAATCTTATTGAAATTATAAACATTATCAAGACTCTAATTTGGCCAAACATAGTTCATTTTAATATCGGTGTGTATATTACTTGGACTATACTTTTAGATTTATTAAGCCACTAATTAAACTGTCACATAGTATTTTTTGCAATATATATACATAAAATATATAAAATAAAATATATTTTATATTGTTTCATGAATATATTACTTAAAGTTTTGTTACCTTTATGGAATAAATCATTCTCATGCATATTTATAAAAAAAACTTAATTTGTTTAACCGTCTGATTCTTACTTTAATAACATATGATTTACTTGAGCTACATAAGCCTTCTCTAATTTTGTAGCATGCTAAAACAATATAATTATTTCAATATTTTTTGTTAGTCAATATCATCTTATATTATCAATTGATATACCGTTAAATATATAGTTTATATTTATCCAAACATGTACATGACACATGGAATTACTCAATTGATCCGCGATACGATTTTGGAATCGCCATAACTTTTGATTCCCTAGTCCAAACGCGCTGAAATTTGGAGGAGGTATAGTTGACATATTGATCTTTAATCTGACGTTAGAATTACTTAATTCAGAGTTACGTAGAAAAAGTTATACTTCTCTAAAGACGGGACAAAGAAATAGAGATCTTTTAAGCGCCAAGGCGAGTAGAGATATCTCAAACCATTAGAAAGAAGGGATACGATTGCTTCAAAACAAATGGGAAACATTTGACAATCGAGATGGAAGAAGCTTTCAATTATCTTTATGTATGGCCAATCTTTTCAAAAACCGGTTTATCTAGGTCTTTGTTTTGAATTATAATACAAAATCTATCAAGTCATATAATTTAAAAACTGAACATAATCAGAATAAGTTTATAAACAATTACTTTATTGATGTTAACATCAATAAAAGAAACTTAATTTAACGCATTGGTTCATCCGTGACGGACGAAACATGTTCATCTGTGACGGACGAAGCATTTTCATCCGTGACGGATGAACATGTTTCTTCTGTCACGGGTGAACATGTTTCGTCCGTCACGGATGAACATGCTGATCGGCGACACGATTTTGGAATCGCCATAACTTTTGATTCCCTAGTCCAAACACGCTGAAATTTGGAGGAGTTATAGTTGACATCTTGATCTTTAATCTAACGTTGGAATCACTCAATTCGGAGTTACGTAGAAAACGTTATACTTATCCAAAGACGGGACAAAGAAATAGAGATCTCTTAAGCGCCAAGGCGGTTTATCTAGGTCTTTGTTTTGAATTACAATGCAAAATCTATCAAGTCATATAATTAAAAAACTGAACATAATCAGAATAAGTTTATAAACAATTACTTTATTGATGTTAACATCAATAAAAGAAACTTAAGTTTACGCCTTGGTTCATCCGTGACGGACGAAACATGTTCATCCATGACGGACCAAGCATTTTCATCCGTGACGGATGAACATGTTTCTTCCGTCACGGATGAACATGTTTCGTCCGTCATGGATGAACATGCTGATCCGCGACACAATTTTGGAATCGCCATAACTTTTGATTCCCTAGTCCAAACGCGCTGAAATTTGGAGGAGTTATAGTTGACATCTTGATCTTTAATCTAACGTTGGAATCACTCAATTCGGAGTTACGTAGAAAACGTTATACTTATCCAAAGACGAGATAAAGAAATAGAGATCTCTTAAGCGCCAAGGCGAGTACAATAACATTTAAGTCGGATTACAATAGCATTGCAATCATGGATCACAATAGCATTACAATGTGCGAGTACAATAGCATTTAAGTCGCCTTGCGACCTCGTCTCTTTCTTGTAGAAGAAGGTTCGAACGCCATCAGCTGAGAAACGAATGGAAGAAGTATCTCTACTCGCCTTGACGCTTAAGAGATCTCTATTTCTTTGTCCTGTCTTTGTAGAAGTATAACTTTTTCTAAGTAACTCCGAATTGAGTGATTCCAATGCCAGATTAAAGATCAAGATATCAACTATAACTCCTCCAAATTTCAGCGCGTTTGGACTAGGGAATCAAAAGTTATGGCGATTCCAAAATCGTATCGCGGATCAGCATGTTCATCCGTGACGGACCAAATGGATCCATCCGTGACGGATCAAATGGATTCGTCCATCACGGATGGATCCATTTGGTCCGTCACGGACAGATGCACATGATCCGTGACGGACGAACCGGTGCATGAAATAGCAATTTTGCTGGTGCGTGAAATAGAAATCGTGTTTATATATTATAAAAAAAACAATAATATATTTTTTGTGTGAAACACAGGTTTAACCATCTTAATTTAGAAAATGAACTATTCATCATGTGCCACCAAAACCATACCATTAGATTATTATTATTATTATTATATTTAGTGTTTTTATAAAACTAATATGTTTAATAAATGCCAAAAAAATTATTTGACCAACATGCTCCTAAAAAGATTTAAACCTTTCATTTTTTTTTTGTAATAACCATCACCACTAAGCTTTATATGAGTCATTGCTTTTCTTTCGCAAGTAGATCATCCTATAGATATACCGATGATCAAAAATAATGAAAGTAATTAATGATGACAAAATCCATTTGTATATGTATATAAAATAAGATAAGAAAGATCAAAATATTCTTATTATATCTCTATGTTTATTTATCTGAACTTCAACTATTTCGTATGTAGTTGTCTTCATCAAAAATGTATAACGTGGGAGGGAAAATTAAAATACAAAATCTCAAAAAAATGATAAATATATATAATAGTGTTTTGCTAGTAAAATTATTCTAAGCCTATAAAAATGTTAAAAGATTAAAAAATTTCAAGAAGACTCGAACCTTTAACGTAACCTTTGTGTTCGTATACAACCACTTAATCATTCAGATAAAGAGTATAGTTGATTTTTTATGAAATTGAAATAAAAAATTTAACAAAAATCATCTCAATTAATATGAGCTATTAATTATTCAAGACTCTATTTTATAGTATATATAGATATAGATAGATATAAAAATTTGAGTTAGTAATATAAACAAAAAAATAATGAAAAATAAAATAGTAAAACAAAGTTGTTAAGAAGGAGAATTGAACCCTAGACCTCTTGTATTATGAGAATGTCTTTAACCATTGAGCTATATTAGAAGGTTTAGTTTGTAATGAAAGATTAATAAAAAAAATAAGAGATAATTTATCATATTTATTAGGCATTAATTATACCCTTAGTCTACTTTATATATTTATAGATTTTTAGGATATTTGAATTTCAACTTCTTTTAGGATTCATAATTTTTAACTATTTATAATTTGCATTTCATGAGAACTGCGTGTAGTTAAATTTTCATATTAGCATTTTTGGACTCCTTCATATTTTCATTTAAGTTAATTCAAACAAGCTTTACGTACACTGATGCATGATTTTGTATAACAATCTTTTCATAGTACTAAAGTGAGTTGTTTCGAACATTGACCTTCATTAGAAAGCTAGCATAATCTATTCACATAATATGATTTTAAGATTTTGATGAATTTAAAGTATTGACATGATGGTTCTTTTCATCGTTCATATTCTTGACATGCATATTATCATTCAACCAAATTAACAACTAAAAAATTCAAAGAAAAAAACTAACAACAACTGAATTTATTTATATATTTATAAATTAATGTACATCGATGGCACTTTTATTTAACAAGGAGGAGGATTCGATATCCAAATAGACATGAAATATCGAATGAACGATAATTAGTAATCACAAACCGAAAAGAAAAAAACACTACTGACGTTTATATATCAAAAGACGAATCGAAAAGAAACACTTTGTTGAGTTCACATACCTTGTTCCCACCTATGGTTAATAGATTTTAACATACTAAATATATATTATTAAAATTATTTGGGTGCGAATAGATATGTATCAATAAAACACTATAACTCATAAATTTGTTAACTAATTTGAGATTTTGATTCCACGTGGCTTTTGCCAAATATCTTCAACGTCCATGATTTGATATGTGAATTTAATTTTGATTGTAATCTCAACCCCAAACCACCAAAATGATTCTATGCCTATTTTTTGCATACATATCAATTTGTAATTGTTTCTCTAAATATAAATACATTAATTATTGAGCAAAATATAAACTGTAAGTCTTAACAAAAATTAAAAAGTATAATATAATTTTTTTTGTACAATAATAAAATACAATTAGTTATTAAATTGTTTCTACCTTTATTTTTTCATTTTTGAGCTAATACGATTGATATTCTAGAATTTTAAGATAATGTATATTAGTGTGTTATATATTAAATATACAACCTTAACATACCACATATTTTGCTATAGTACACATAATTCATGCTTTACTAATATTATAATTAATAATTTTAAAAACAAAATTTATAAATAAGTTGAATATTTTATGTTAATATAATATATTTGAAGAATTATAGCGAAAGAGAAATTCAAGTTATCGCCATTGACAACGAATTAGCTTGAGAAAGAAGAATACAGAGAAAGAAGCGGGAGAGTTTATTGTTGCATCAATTACTTTTTTGAATGTTTGTTACATGAGAGAGAAAGTGCTTTATAAAGCATAGTGAGCAACAAGCTGCTCACTGCCACAAGTGCCATGTGGCTACATAAGAAGTTTATTAATCTAACACCCCCTCTCAAGATGGAGCAGGATCGAATATGCCTATCTTGGAGAAAAGTATTTGCAATTGCACTCCTGGCAAGGACTTGGTAAGGAAATCAACAAGCTAAGCATGAGTGGAAACATGAGACATGGAAATCAACCCTTCAAGCAATTTCTCGCGAGCATAATGACAATCAAGCTCAATGTGTTTGGTTCGCTCGTGAAAAATAGGATTCTGAGCTATGTAGATTGCAGCTTGATTGTCACATTTAACTGGGATTGGTGTGACATTGTCGATCTCCAATTCAGCCAAGAGTCGACTTAGCCAAGCCAGTTCTGCACAGACTCTCCTCAAAGAACGATATTCGGCTTCTGCAGAAGAAAGGGACACACTTTGCTGCTTCTTGGACTTCCAGGAAATCAGGGAACCACCAAAAAACACCAAATACCCACTCACTGATCGTCTACTATATGGACAAGTTGCCCAATCTGCATCACAATAAGCTACCAAGCTAGTATCTGGCGAGTTGTTCAATAATAGTGCTTTATGTTGTGTTCCCCTAACATAAGATAGAACATGAAATGCTGCATCCAGATGAGGCTGCCGGGGAGATTGATTGAATTGACTTAAGAACTGCACTGCATAAGCCAAGTCAGGTCTTGTGTTCACAAGGAAATTCAATTTCCCCATAAGCCTGCGATAGATTATAGGATCCTGAAGCAATTCTCCAGAATCTGGCAACAATTTGAGACGAGTGTCAAGTGGACTAACTGCATTGTGAGAATCTGCTAGAGGAAAATCATGAAGCAATTATGTGACAAACCTGTGTTGACTCATCATCAGACCCTGTTCCATTGTAATAAATTCAATGCCCAGAAACAAATGCAATTGCCCCAAATCTTTGATCTTAAACTCATCATCCAAGAAAGCTTTTAGCTGTGTAATTTCTGACAAATCTCCCCTTGTAAGCAGAATATCATTCACATACACAGCAACATAAACTGTAGTCTGTGCCAACCTCTTATAAAACAGTGAGTAATCATTAAGAGATTGTGTATAACCTCTAGACTTCAATGCACTAGACAATTTTGCATACCATTGTCTAGACGCTTGTTTTAATCCATATAAGGATTTTTTGAGTAAACAAGTTGTATCTGGAGTGTTTACCTGCAAACCTGGTGGCACTTTCATGTAAACAACTTCATCAAGATCCCCATGGAGGAATGCATTATTGACATCCAACTGAAATACCTGCTATTTCTTCTTCAATGCCACTGTAATTAATGACCTAACTGTAGTCATTTTAATCACTGGGGGAAAAGTTTCAGTGTAGTCCACCCCCTCTTGCTGTGTAAATCCTCTAACCACAAGCCTTGCTTTATACCTTTCCACCGAACCATCAGCCTTCCTTTTGACCTTATAAACCCACTTACACCCAATGGCCTTCTTGCCCTTTGGAAGAGACACAATATCCCAAGTGTGGTTCAAATCTAAAGCCTTGAACTCTGCTTGCATAGCTTCTTGCCAAACAGAAAACTGACAGGCTTGCTTATAAGAAAAGGGCTCATGGTCTGGCTGTGTAGTAGAGGTAAATGTGTAGTCAGGAAAAGAGATGGTGGAGGTTAAGGTATGACAACAACAAAAAGAGTCAACCTCAACTGCATTGCACACACAATCATCCAGATAAGCAGGTGGCACATGTGTCCTAGTGGACCTTCTAAGAGGCTCAACTGGAGCATTAGAAGCACTAGTAGAATGTTGGTATGTGACATCGGGCAAAGGCACTGTAGGGTATGTAGCAGATGTGTGTCCATGATTAAGAGAAGAATCATGGTATGGGAAAAGCTGCTCATGAAAAACTATATCTCTGGAGAAATGAACTTGATGTGTCTCAAGGTTATAAACTTTGTAAGCCTTTTCCCCAAATGGATACCCTAAGAAGACACAAGGCATGGCTCGTGCCTGGAACTTGGCTCTCCCTTGTTTGAGAGTAGACACAAAACAAAGACAGCCAAAAGTTCTAAGGTGAGAATAAGTAGGAGCTTTGTGATATAATACCTCATAAGGAGTCCTGTTATGCAACAATCTAGAAGGTATCCTGTTGACAAGATATGCAGCTGTCAATATACTCTCTCCCCCAAATTTCTTGGGCAATTTAGAATGAAACATCAAAGCTCTGGCAATCTCCAAGAGATGCATGTGTTTCCTCTCAACCACACCATTTTGTTGGGATGTGGCTACACAAGATGTCTGATGTTCAATACCTTGAGATGCTAAAAAAAATACAGTTTCTCTACTAACTCCCAATTCCAATGCATTATCACTCCTGACTGCCTTAACTTTCCTCCCAAATTGTGTAGACACCATGGCAAGAAAACTTTTGAACATGTCATATGCATTGCTCTTTATAGATAGAAGATGCACCCATGTAGACCTTATGAAATCATCCACAATGGTAAGAAAATACTTGTATCCATTATAAGTAGCAGTATGATATGGTCCCCAAACATCAATATGAACCAGTTCAAAAGGAGCCTTAATAGAAATGTTGCTTAAAGGAAAAGACAATCTAGTTTGTCTTGCCTTAGCACAAATTGTGCAAGGCTTATTACAATCACCTGAGGTGACCAAATGCAAAATCTGCAACTTAGAAAATGGCAAATGTCCTAAACGAGAATGTCAAATAAAAGAATCTTGGAAGCTGGAAACTGAAGCTGCTAATCCACCTTTATGTCCAATGCTTGACTTCAGAGTTTCCAAGATATAGAGGTCCTTGTACATCTTACCAATCACCAAGGGAGTCCTCATAAAAGGAGCCTGCAGTACACAACTTGAAGGAGTAAACAAAACTTTGCAACACACATCCCTGATCAGCTTGCCCACTGACAATAAATTGCACTGAAACATTGGCACAAACAACACCTCTCTAAGAGTCAATTCAGGCAAAACTCTCACTGATCCCACTGTCCCCACTATTGCTTTCTCACCAGTAGGTAGTGTGATCACAAAGGGCTTGCTCAAGTTGTGTTGTTCCTCGAATAATCCAATGTCACAACACATATGACAACTAGCTCCACTGTCTAGTATCCATGAAATTTTGTTAAAAACATGAGAGAGGAAAGAAGTACCTGCAAAGCCTGCAAAGTCATCTTCCTCTTTCTCCTTTTGCTTGTTTGCATTCATGTCAACTAAGCTTAGGAGCCTGTTAATCTGATCTGTTGTCAATTCTGACAAAGTTGAGCCAACAAACTTTTTGTCCTCTGTAGTCTTCTTATTTGTGCCTGCTTTCTTGTTTCTGTCACAGTACTGAGGTGGAAAACAATGTAAGAAGAAGCACTTATCAATCATGTGATTAGTCTTCTTACAATTTGTGCAAAACAAGGTCTTCTTGTCAGTGTTTCCACTAGAAGAACCTTTGTTAGCTGCCACACTCATAGAAACTGAATCCTGTGTCAACTGAGAGCTATTCTTAGTCTCTCTTTGTTTTTTCTTCCTGTAAAACAAGGCATAACCATGCGCTACACTCGGCAAAGAACTCATCATCAAAATTGCTCCTCTAATTGATGTATATACATCATTGAGTCCCATTAAGAAGTGCACCAGATGTTCATCGTCTTCTAATTTGATGTACTGTTTGAGTACACCACAAGTACAACTAGGTAAACGTCTTACACTACTTAATTCATCCCATAGAGTTCGCATTTTTGTGTAATATCCAGAGATAGAATCAGAACCTTGAGTCATACCTTCGAGTTCTTTCTTCACTGCGTAGAGTTGCGCTCCACTAATCTGACCAAATCGGACACATAGATCTTCCCAGATTCCTTGAGCGGTGTCGATGTAGATCACACTTCGCTTAATTTCCTTGCTCAATCCGTTCTGCAACCAGACTCTCACCATGTCATTACATCGCTCCCAGCGACTGTGTATTGGATCTGTAGGAGAAGGCTTGACCAAAAAACCTGTGATAAAACAAGTTTTGTTCTTCGCCGACAATGCAATCTTCATCGAGATCTTTCACTCACCAAAGTTGTTGGCTCCATCAAAGACCTATGTGACCAAGGATAGACCAGGATGATCACTAGGATGAAGATAAAGTGGATCGTTGTTGTCTGTAATCGAACCTGTAGCATCATTCATCGTTTTTCTAGGTTTTGCATTTTGGAGAAATCAAAACACGTAAAACCAGAAATTGTGTTTGTATAGCTTCTAGATTTACCATGAAGAATTATAGCGGAAGAGAAATTCAAGCTATCGCCATTGACAACGAATTAGCTTGAGAAAAAAAAATACATAAAAAGAAGCGGGAGAGTTTGTTGCTACATCAATTACTTTTTTGAATGTTTGTTACATGAGAGAGAAAGTGTTTTATAAAGCACAATGAGCAATGCCACAAGTGTCATGTGGCTACATCAGAAGTTTATTAATCTAACAATATTTTACTAAGTTAAATGAAATTTGAACATATAACATGCTTTCAATTCAAAATATCCGGGTCTTGTATTAGTTGATAATTAAAGTGATTTGTAATGATAATAACACACTTTAAAATAGATAAATATTTAATTATAAACATTAAACAAATAAAAATATTTCAAATTGAAAACTCATAAGCAAAATTGATTTTGTATAGCCTTGCTCGGGTCATCTCGCGTGGACCCAGCACGACCCATTTGGGGTGGCGGCCCAAATCTTATTACTATATCTGATCAAACCCACCACCACCACTCACCGCACCATCTCTATTCTTACGTGTTCGAGTTGCTCTCTCTCTCACTCACTCATTCACACACTCACACACACACACACACACACACCTTCAAGTGGCTTCAACAATGGCGGAAGACAAGCTTAGCGTGGTTCGCGTTCTGCAAACAATCAAAGAGAAGTCCGGCAAAACCTACACTCAGATTGCAGAGGAGACTGGTCTCACCAACGTCTACGTCGCGCAGCTCCTCCGTCGCCAAGCTCATCTCAAGCCCGAAACCGCCCCCAAGCTGCGCGCAGCTCTCCCGGAACTCGACGATGTCCTCCTCTCTCAGATGATGAAGCCTCCTATGAGGTCTTACGATCCCAATTTGATCCAAGAACCCGCTATTTACAGGTTCCGTATCTCGCACCTCTTTGTTCAATTGATTGTCTGATTTTGGTATCTGCATCCTATTCCGTCTTTTCCCCAAATCGGAATATGACTTCGCTTTCATACATGTGTGTCACGAGAAGAAGTTAAAATAAAGATTACAGTGAAATTGAATGGACCCCTCAGAGTATATATGTGGTATTCAGACGATGGATATAAGTAGTTGGAGTATAACGAACAGTCAATTTCTACTAATCTTGGTTTTCAGTCACTTCTCGCCTACTCGGTGATCCTAATAGTCAAAAAAATTGGTCTGACGCGTTTGTTGTGCAGATTGAATGAGGCGGTCATGCATTTTGGAGAAAGCATCAAAGAGATCATCAATGAGGATTTTGGTGATGGGATGTAAGGCTATGATGAATCTCCTTATGAATTTACTGCACATTTTTCTTTCGCTTGTGGTCCTTTCTGCTTTGATGAAAGTAGCTTGCTATAATCACTTTCTGAATTTCTACTCCTTTTACCATCCCCTTCTTTATATGAGTTTTTTACAGCAATGATTGATTTATTCTGTTTAGTCATCTTTAAGTGTGATCCCGCTGGTTTGATATTCAGTCATCCATTACCTTTATACTATGGTTGCTTACTTGCTTATTCATATTTGAAGGCTTGAAAGCCTCTCTACATATTGCTTATTTGAGATTTTTGTACATGAACATTTTAGGTGGAACATAGTTTTTGTTATGGATTAGTACCTCTTCACTGATTGTTGTTCTTTCAAAGGTGTTCCATCAATCTGTTACACTGTAATGCTGTATGATCTTTATAATATCACTTTTGGTGCATTAGTTTGGTCAAGAGGAAAAATGTAGATATTATGTTCTAATTATAGTGAACCTCCTCTATTCTATTTTTGTTTCTTCAAAATCATCCTTCGACCATTTATTGTCACTCCGACTCACTCAAGCTCTATGTTGAGCTTGCAGCGGGCATTTTTGAAGCCGTAGTTACATCTCTCTCAATAAAACATGGCATGATACTTTAGTTATTTGAATTTGACAATAGATGGTGAAAAGGCATGATTTTGAAAAAATAAAGTGAAGTTAGATGTGGTTTGTTGAACATTTTTAGAACAAGTGGTGCTTTGGAGAAAATACCCCTACGTCAGCGTTGGTTTCTGAAGTTAACCTTTAGCATATAATAATATACATAGAAGTTCATTATTATTATTTTACCTCTAGATTTGTGGAACTGACTAGTTTGGTGGCCATGCACCAACACATCAGAGATTAGAGGGTGACCCTATATTTTAATGTCCTCTGAGTGCATCTTTTGCTTATTTAATGCTAGATTGATAAAATACGTAAAAAACCTTATAAGTTAAAGGCATGTCAAGTAGGAAGTCCACTTGCTCACTACTTGGAATCCTCGTCTCTTTACTCTTATCCTATTAGAATGTAAAAGGAAAAAGTTAGATATGAGTAAATTACAGTTTTTCAACATACAATTCTGTAGTTGGTCAGTGTTGTTTCAATTTCATCAAAAAATCATGTAGACCCCTGGTTAATGAGCTTACATAAACTTGGAAAACAAAGTCTTTTTTGGTGGCCGAAAACTTCAGCTCCTAGTGGTGCTGTGGTCTATTGTCCTCACATCGACTCTTCTGACCCTAAAACCTACATTATTCAGCGTCCCTGAATGGCTGTCTACATTAAACGTTTACTACGTCAACAATTTCAATTTGATTTTGCTAATGCCCCATTCCGAAAATGTAAAATTTGATCTGATTTTGATGTCATTCTACCTATGTGCTGATGCATTCTTATTACTTGGCTCAGAATGTCAGCAATAGATTTCTACTGCTCTGTTGACAAGATCAAAGGTGTTGACGGGAAGGACCGTGTGGTCGTGACATTAGATGGCAAATACTTACCTCACACTGAGCAGGTCTGTTCTCAGTAACTCTATCGACTATGTATTGTGTATGTAGGGGGAATTAAACATTTTTTTTCCTCCAGAGTCAGTCGTTTTACTCTAAGCAAAGTTGTCTTTCCTTCTTAACGAAAGTTTATACTGGATGTTTTACAGTTTATTCAGGCTAAGAGTTGTACCCTGATGTATTATAGAAGTGCTAATTTTTACTGTTTTAATAGCAGAAATCTGAGCATATGGTTTCAACATCGAAGCTCCGTGGGGAATAATTTAGCCTGTATGATGATTGATGATGTCTTATGGCTATGTATATCCAATTGTATGTTGTAAGCACAAGGAATAAGGAGGAACCCTTCTATTGGCAATTATAAAATTGTTTTAATTGTAAACATTGATTATTCCATAGCTTGCTTTTTTATAGTATTCTACTGCTCGAGATGAGTGCTACTCGGGAACAAGTGAACCCATTTGTGGGTCTCTATAAAAAATAAGGATGTTTATGTTGAGCATGTATGATATTTTATGCACAATTGTTCGCTACTATCACAGAAGAGGATTGTTCGTTGGATCTAATAGTTTTTGAGTGTCCATAGTT
The DNA here is from genome assembly GCA_027886185.1 of Rheum nobile. Lineage (NCBI taxonomy): Eukaryota > Viridiplantae > Streptophyta > Magnoliopsida > Caryophyllales > Polygonaceae > Rheum > Rheum nobile. The sequence goes on from WOAB01000056.1 coordinate 4,217,104, forward strand.
GTAGTGAAACAAAAGGAGAAAGACCAAGTTATAACGAGAACTATGACAACATAATTTGTTGAACCTATATTTACTTTCAGTGACGGAATCAGAGAATTTTGAAAGAGAGGGCATCATATTTTTTTTCTAATATTATATTAATATTAAATAAAATAATTATAAATAATATTAATATCAATCTCATATGCATTCTTCTTTCATACTTTTCTTTCTTAAAAACCAACATTAATTTTTATCAATAGTTTTAGGTTTATTAGGAATAGTCGGATACTCAAATATTTGAAATTGATAATCTCTTACCCGCACAATAAATTTGTCTATGTTCCTTTTTAGAATAATTCAATTTAATAAAAGTTTGTTAACACGCCAATTAAATTAAATTAAGTTTAAATTATAAATAAATTAATTCAAGCAAATCTATACCTAAATCGAAATATCCTAACCATCACGTTATAAGATCGAAAATGAGTTGTTGTTTCAGAATTCAAATTGAGATGGTCCGGGTATGAATTTAGATGTTTGATTAGCAAATCCCTCTAATTTGAGTACAAGAAATACGTGAAGTTGGACCAGAGTATCTTTAAACTCAAGGTATCGAAATTCCTCAAAAAAAATATTATTAAAAAAAAAAAAAAACTCTCGGGACGAAAGGAGGGGCCCGCCCGCCCTCCCCCCCTGTTTACTTTGTTTGTCTTGACGAGGTTTAGCACTAGTTTTACAAAACACGCACTCTCTATCTCTGTTGTTTGATTGCTAAGAGCATCCACAGTGGTATGTTAGGAGTTTTGTAAACAAATTAAAATAAAAATAATAATAATTATGTGTAAGCTTTATATAAGAGAAATCAACTTTAATTCTTGTATAATTTGTTAAAGAAGAAACTTATTTCTCTTATAAAAACCTACATGTGAATAACTTTTTAGATAACTTTTACAATTTTCTAGATTAAAAAAAAATATTTTAAATGCCTAAATAGGCATGAATAGGTTAATTGATTACATCTCATTGATGTTAACGAGGTTTGCTCCCGTTTCAATCATTACAGAAGTCACAAAACCTATTAATGTAAAAAAAGGCTAGGCAAATTTAGAAGGGTAAATGGCACGAAGTAACATTTTTGTAACTAGTGTTTTTTTTTTTCATGTGAAAGATGAAGATTTACATTTTGTACACTAAATATTTACATTTGAGTATAATAAAGATGCAATATATAGTAGGAAAAATAAACGTAAATAATATAAACTATTGAATTTAGACCCAAAAAAATACAAACTTTAAAAACTACCAAAATAACAGAAATTGTTAACTTATGAACAAAAAGTAATAAGGGTTATTTTTAAACTAAAATTCTGATAAAAAAAACCAACGTAGAAGCCGAAAAAGTAACGTCTTTTCATTATTTGGTCCATTGTTCATTCTTTTAAGTTAAATCATCATTCATTTACTAAATTTATGTCGTTATATCCACCCAAGCTTTAGCTCAAAAATTAACCCTTGTTTTTATTTATTTATAAGTTAATAGTGTATAAAATCTCATTGTATCTAAATAGTATTTCCCTTATTTTGTGAAAAAATAACCAAAAGCTATATTACACTATGTTTCTGACATTTAAGTTACATATTTTTTTAAAAAAAATTCGTGTCTCTAAATGCCGATATAAATATAACTAAAGTAAAACTAATTTTGCCTATATGAACCATTAGATATGTCACATTGACATTCTTATTAGACCATCACATTTTTTACCCATTCAATTTAATTTTATTCCTTTTCAAATTTATTTTTTATTTTCATCTTCCTTTTTAAATTTTAATATTTATCGCTTAATTATCTTTTTATTTTTATTTTCACTTTTATCTTAATTTGATTTCTATTATATAATCTTAGCAAAATCTTCCTTATTTTTACCCTATTATAATAGTTAATATGTGAAAAACTACATTAAATTATTATTTTAACTCATTACTCATGTGAAGTAATTTTTTCATACTATACATGAACGCAAAATAATGTAGAAGATTATTTTGGTTGAAAGTCTGGTTAATTCGATGACATGTACTCGAGGTCTCTTCATAAATTGATTATCATTTCTACAAGATCTCTTGTTGGGTATCAGTTACCAAATTAGCCGTAATTTCTATCCAAAAGTTCATCTAATACTGGTTACATGAATATATAGGTAGAATTATTTTTTGTTGAGGTTTCTTCACCTCTACCTATAGAGTTTTTCTTACGACTCTATTAGGGTCCGTTCGGTTCGCCAGTTAAGTCGATTTAAAGTGACTTAACTGAACTTAATCAAAATTTTAAGTCAGGATGACTGAACTTACTTACAAAGTCCGTTCGGTTCGCCGAAAAATTAAGTCGACTTAAAGTGACTTAAAATGACTGAACTTACTCAATAATTTTAAGCTAGGAATCCTGACTTTTTTGAATTGAGGTGACTGAACTCAACAAAAAAACATCAAACCCCCACAAATTACAACCCGATACCCCTGCTCTTCATTTCTTTAGTTCTTCATATCTTTCTCCTTCTCGTTGTCCATCACTTCCATCATCATCGTTCTCGAACCCGAAGTCGATCTCCTCGACCTCCTTCTTCTCCGACGGTCGACTGCACATCTCTCCTCATCTGGCGACTTGCCCATAACAGGTTTGTCTTCTCCTCCATCTCTCATCGTCCTCCTTTCTCCGATGATTAGGGTTTACATTTCTCCTCGTCTCCTCGTCCTCCTTCTTCCCGTCTTCTACTGATAACTTCGTTTGTCGATTTCATGATTTGTCCAGTGTTCTCCTCTTCACTTCGACTGGAGCGATTTTAGGGTTTGGTGTTCGATCAGGGGGTGAACAGATCAGGTGGCGATTTTAGGGTTTCATTTGCCGACTTCTGGATTTGTCCAGTGTTCTCCTTTTCACTGCTAATTGAAGGTTTGTCTCGAACAATGTACCTTGGATTAGGGATTAGGATTTGATCTGTTCGAATCGAGGTATTGATGGGTTTGTTTTGTCTTCACTGCTAATTAACCTCTTCTACGTGAATGAGCATCCTAAGGATTCAATTTCTTGTAACAATTGTTTGTTTTGTCTTTAGATTTATTAGATAAGAACATTTCTTTTTTTGGATTTGGACCTTCATACTTGTAATGGTTATCGTGTAAAGCTTGGTTCTTCATCTGCATTTGTAACTGCACTTCTTCATTTACAATCCTTTGAAGATGTTGATAAGGCTTCCACTGAGTTGGTTTTTCTAGTTTGAACGATGCTTTTTATGTATTCATGGCTAATCATGTAGTGTTTGGAAATCTCAGAACTTCTTCATTTACAATCCTTTGAAGATGTTGATAAGCACTTCTTCATTCTACCATTTATCCAGCATAACCATGTAGTGTTTGGAAATCTCAGAACTTCTCATTGCCTAGTTTGAACCATACTTTTTATGTATTCATGGCTCATTGTCTTTGCTTGTCCTTCTCCATTGTTTCTATGCTGGACTGTGTGACTATCTTACTTTCGGCTAGTCTTGCTGATTACTACGATTTTTGTGATGCATCAACTACTAGGTCGAATAAAGCTGCCTCCAGCAGCACTATAATGAAACTTTTGTAATAGAAAGTTATAGAACTATGCACTGTATATATGAAACTTTTCTGCATATATGAATTTTTCAGTTTTGTGGACAAGTTTTGGTAGCATATACAAACTCCTCCATAAAAAAGTTCAATATATAGCTGAAGGTAAAATTCAGGAGAGTACTTTTTTCACTGGTTGGGACTTTATTTCACTAATTTGATATTGATGATTTTATCTGTTCTTTATTTGATTATATTGAAGACACTTCATGATGATTCATAATACTCACATGTTGAGCAGTATCATCCAGACATGAATAAAAGCCCTAGAGCAGATGAAAAAAATCAAAGAAGTTAGTGTTGCATATGAGGTAACATGTTTTTCAAGATACACTAGTTATACTTTCTGTTTTGTATTGCAAGAAAGTGAAAATAGTTTAATACTTTTTTCTCCATGGTAGGGGTTTGACTTTGGGAATTAATTAATCTTCTTTAGAACATTTAAATGACACACTTGCATCTTTATATTTTTTTTGTTATCCTATAGTTGTCACTCCAGTGTTTCTGTTGGTGGTAAACTAATTATATGTTATGTGCATTTGTTAAAGAAACTTATTTCATTTTTGTTATTTGCATGCTCTCAACAACTTGGAAGAATATGTAAAATTGTTAAGTTTAAGCCACAACAGACTGAGCATATATGTATGAAGTTAACTCAAAGTTTGCCACCAATAGAAACACTATAGTATATATGATGATCTTCATTCAATTGATGTGCATCTTTGTTGATTTTCCTTCAAAAGCCAAGCTGCTACTCTCCTCTGAGAAGCTTAGTAAAACAAGTATATATATGTATTCATCTTACATGATTTTTTGAAACTCCTAATAAGGCTATCTGAATACGAATACAACTCATTTTCATTAGTTTTTCTATGCAATTTACAACTGGTTTCCGTTAATGACTGCATAAAAGGAACTGATTTCTTCTTCAAGAGTGAGATAATTATGAGCTTTGAGTTAGAAATGACTTACCTACTCACCTTTCCATGAAGTTAATCCTCTATTTACATACATCTTGCATTTATCGTTTTGTTTCGTTATGAGTCGGAATATATCTATTGAAGTTCAAAATGATATATTCCGACTCATAATGAAACAAAGCGGTTTTATTCCTTCTAAGCTCACCATTCGCTGAAGTTAATCTCCCTCCCAACATACATCTTGCATCTATCATTTTGTTTTTTTATGAGTCAGAATATATCAACTGAAGTTTAAATTGATATATTCTGACTTATAATGAAACAAAGTGGTTTGATTTCTTCTAAGCTCACCATTCCATGAAGTTAATCTTCTCACATCTTGCATTTATCATTTTATTTCTTTATGAGTCGGAATATATCACTTAAAGTTTAAAATGATATATTCCGACTCATAATGAACCAAAGCGGTTTGTTTTTTGATATTAAGATGTTTAGGATTTGTGAATGACAATTGTGAACCACAATCTCTATATATATACTTCATGAAGTGAACAATATGTGTACATGTGAGTAAACAGTAACATTGCTTGTGATTGAATAGTAATTGTCAATGCACATTATCTTTGCATGTGATGATGTCAGATTAATTCTTTTTTTCATGCCTTGATTTGATTTATTTTTATGTTCATGTGGCTCTTGTGAACTTATTTTTACTGATGTTAAACACTTCTCTGGAATTCAGCCTTCTCTGGAATTCAGCCTTCTCTGTGAACTTGTTAAGCACTTCTTTGGAATTCGTGATAATGTTCATGTGGCTCTTGTGAACTTGTTAAAGTATTAAACAATAACATGGCTTGTGATTGTGATTGTCAATGAACAATATCTTTACATGTGATGATGTCAGATTGATTTCTTTTTTTCCTGCCTTGATTTGATTTATTTTTATGTTCATGTGGCTCTTGTGAACTTATTTTTACTGATGTTAAGCACTTCTCTGGAATTCAACCTTCTCTAGAATTCACTTATTTTTACTGATGTTAAGCACTTCTCTTGTCAATTTGTGTGCATGTGATTTATTTTTACTGATGTTAAGCACTTCTCTGGAATTCAACCTTACTAATGTTAAGCACTTTTCATGCCTTACTGATGTTAAGCACTTTTCATGCCTTGGTAGATTCATTATTCAGGTGGAAATTCATAATTCATTATGATGAAGAGGTTGGATATGTGTGGCTTTACTGATGTTAAGCATATAATTCATAATTCATTATTCACTCACCACAGTTATTGGCTTTAGGTTAGAAAATAATGATTTCTGCAGTAACGAGCGATGGCAGTAGTACAGATGCAAACGTTGATTCCTATATTCAGGTGTGATACTTTTGTGCAATGGCAGTAATACAGATGCAAAAAATAATGGTTTCTAATGTGTACGTAATGTGTGATACTTGGACCAGGAGGCTGATTACGATATTCAGGTGGAAATACTTCAACGAAAACTCAACGAAGAGGTTGCAAAAGTGGCAAACCTTATATACAAAGTGGATTTTCAGTGTGCACACGTGGACTGGACACAACAATGTTATGATGAAGAGGTTGAGCGTGCAAAAGTATTAATGCAGAAAATTGACGATCATTCAACAATTGCAAGGAAGAGAGGCTTATATGGTTGGGTCGTTATCATTATTCTGGTGTTTATTGTAGTCATTTTTCTCACTCGTGAGTTATCAAGAAATTGCAAGTGAATTGTTATGCAGGTTAAACTTTTGTTGAGAAAAAGATTATGTTTGCCTAGATCTGATGTATCTTGTGCTCTTGAAAGGTTTTGTTATCCATAGTTGGTCAATGTCAGATTCCAAGGCTTAACTTGTTAACCGAATTTAGTGATGCAAGTTGAAATTTTCCTTGTGTTATGTGTTGGTTTTATCGTTTGCTTGTAGGGTATCTTGTTATTCTTAACATGAACCGCAATAGTCTGAATTCATAGACAAAGAATTAGTGCAACAATTCTTTGTATACTACTAGAGAATTCAAGTTCAAAAGAAATTAAGCATATTCAAAATACATCATAAAGTTTAACAAGGCAATTGTAGAAGTTTAATTGCTAAACTAGTACAACCACTCTTTTTTGTGGGTCCATATCTCATGTGCAATTGCGTTGCAAATGATACTCATGCCATCGGGATCGTTGTCTTCGCCTTCAGTAACTTGCCCCGTAAAGACTTCTTCATCGTCTTCATAGTCAATATACATATCATTAAGCTTGTGCTTTAAGATGAAGTTGTGCAATGCAAAACAGACAATGATCAAATCAATTTGGTCGGAAATTTTATTACTTGGTATTTGTGTTAGAATATGCCATCTCTTCTTCAAGACACCGAAGCAACGCTCTATGGTGGTCCTTAGGGAAGAATGGACACGATTAAACCCTTCCCTATGATTTTTAGGCGTCTCCCTCCCAAATTGTGATCGGTGGTAGTTAACCTTGGAATACGGTACCATATAGTCTCGTCTGTCTGGATAACCCTTGTCCACTAAATAATATCGGCCTGTAAAATAATTAAAGTGATAAATAAAATAGTCGACTTAACAGCTAGTGGTGTAACAGATGGGGTAAATATAAAGATTACCCGGGGGAGGATGCGGGAAGTTCAAGTGTAGACTTCTCACTGCATGGTCGAAGACACGTGCATCATGAGCACTACCTTCCCAACCAACAAAAATAAACGTGAAATACATGTCAAAGTCGCACACAACCATCACATTGAAGGAACAATACTTCTTTCGTCTAAAATAAGAGATTTGTTCTGCCTCAGGTACAGTTGCCATCATGTGGACACCATCAATACAACCAATAGCTCCCTTTATTTAAAATACATGATTTTAGTTCATAAATACAAGTGTAGTAAAATACATGTCGAAGTCGCCTTCATTTAGTTAGGATAATACCTCGAAAACACGGTATATGTCTTATGATTGAAGCTTAGCCGGAATTGTTGTGAAATTCTTATCACGTGGCTCTAAAAGTGTTCTTACAAACCCATTGTAGTTTCATTTTCTCCCAGCAAAAGCCTCAAGTACCTGGTGAAATACCCTACTAATAGTGTCCCCATATCTTTGAAAATGCTCAGACAACCGTCGAACTCCATCTGCTTGTGCAGCGATGCTAAGAAAAATCCCAACCTTCTCTATAATGGTCATATTCCTAGTGGGGCATAACCCGTAGTTGTCTTCTAACTCACCACACAATGTCATGAAGACATGTTTTTCCATTCGAAATGCATTAAAACAACGAACATCTGACGGTGAGTCCAAGCATTTCCTCATCTACGCATATCCCGTCAATTTCGAAGTAAAACAAGGGATTTTATGAATAAACCTCATGTAGTAAGCATCTTGAAGGCGTAATTGTGTTGTCGGCAACAGTTGTAGAGATACCAATTGAAACAACTCAGAGCTATCTTCGTATTGCTCTTCATCCATGAGCTCTTCGTCGTGTTCATTATGCTCTTCATCCATGACTGTGAAATGGTTAGCAAGTATTAAAACAAAAATAAAACGATACAAACACCATAATCATAAAGGTAAAGAACATAGTTCTTGCATAAACTTGATAATCCAAACACCATAGTCATCAAAACAATTCAAAAGCATAATCCTAAAACCATAAAAAAAACAAGTGCACCATCCAAGTTTAATTAGAAAACACAGCCATCCAAGTTCAACTAGAAAACACAGCCATCCAAGTTTAACTAGAAAACACAACCATCACTTTGGCAACTTTTTCAACGCTATCTCATACTCGTGAGTCAGCCACACAACCTTATCCCCATCGTCTTTCATAATCATAAATGTCCGACGTCTCTGTTCCTTTCCTAGCTATGTTGCTGCATAACACCAAACCCCTGATTACCGCTCCATTTTACCAATTTCCACTAGCCTCGTCAACTCATTGAACGCTTCAGTAAAGCCTGGCTCCGACTCACCTGGACTCCCAGTATGGCCCTTCATAATAGACAACATATGCCTGCTAGTTTCACCGACCAATGCCATGTTTTCCTGATAGGCTGTCGCTGCGGGTGTTTGCCTTCTATGCCTCTTCACCACAAAATTAGGGGTCATAGTCTAACTCTTACCAGTTGGCATATTCTGATCAAGGAAGCCATGGGTTAAGATCTCTTCCTATGAATGATCAAGCAATGCATCCTTCTCCAACTGTCGGTCCAAAGAATCCCCCGAGTTCACTTCCTCATCAACTTCTACAACTTCATCATCAGTGGCCGAAGTAGATACATGATCCATAAAAGGAGAAACAACGTTCTTCCCGGTTGCAACTATCTGGCCGAACACATCATCCCACAAGTCGCTCACCTCAAGAGAAGGGGCTTTCTTTCTGAACTGATAAAATTCCTCCTAAAAATAACAAGTACGGAAAACATAATCAATGACTATTGTACAAAGGTATAAACAACTAAAAAGCATAATATTAATGTTTAATACATACCGCCTTTTGGAGTTTCCACCAATCATCATCAACCATGATCAATCCAGTTTCTTGATCCCACCCTACACCAGTCACCTTGTGCCTCAAGTAATTCCATGAACTCCATTTCTTATTGAGATAGTTGAATTTGTTCTTTCCTGCCTTTACAATTACTTCATTTCCCGTCTTTTTCTTAAACTCATCCAAAAGGGCAATCCAAGGAAAAGCAATGCTATAACCATTGTTCACTTGAAATGCCTTAATCACACTCAAAAAGGTGAAATTATCATTGTCAGTCCACAATACATTCTTCTCCTTGTTCTTTCCACTTGCTTGACTACTTTTCACCATCTAGTAGTTCATTACATATTAGAGATCATTACAACAAACCCATCACAGAAACATATCGTTGATCATTACAGGGAACCAATTCAACACTATGAACAAATTGAAACTTCATACATGGTCAAATTAAGGAATCAGAAAATTTGCAAGTTCATTTCCATCATTAATTAGGCACCTACATTCAATGATTATCAATTGAGAAATAGCAGACAAACTAGCTATGTTATCGAGAGCACCATCATTCAGTGATTATCAATTCTGTACAATATGTACTCTATACATGTGAAGAACATATTTCCTACAAGATAGATAGTGCTAAACTATACATGTCTACCGTATTATACAGGAAGAAAAAACAGTATGAGGAATTTGCTTCCCCATTCCACCAACCAAAAGTGACTTGACGGTATACAAGCATATTAACCAGATCAAAATGACAATTAACTCAGATCAAAATTGAGAAAAAATATTAACACAATAATTCAAGCATATTAACCAGATTATGCAGGAAGAAAAAATTGAGAAAGGAATTTGCTACCGTATTATGCAGGAATAAAAAACAATATGAGGAATTTTCTTCCATTTTGTGAGAAAGAATATTAACCAGCATATTAACCAGATGTCAGAACCAATACAATAATTCGTAATTTATGTGCAATGATTTCTTTCTCACAAATGACATTGTTTCAGGACAGTTAACTGAGAGCACCATCAAGCAACCATATGTCAATTCGTAAAAAAGAGCACCATCAAGCAACTGAGAATTTCAGTTAACTCATCGGGAAGAACGATAGCTTGAAGACGACTGAGAATTGAAGACCACCGGGAAGCGGAAGACACAACTTGAAGACGGCCGTAGCTGTGATGCTCTGACGACTCCCAGATGCCTATGTTCCTGATAACAAACAGCAAGCAACTACCTCTGTTAAACTGACCGGGAAAAGGAAGACAGTAAACTGAGAATTTCAGTAAACTCACCGGGAAGAGAAAGACAACTGAGAATTGAAGACCGCCGGGAAGAGGAAGACACATCTTGAATTGAAGACCACCGGGAAGAGGAAGACGATTGATGCTCAGATGACTCCCAGATGATCGGATTGGACACCGCAAGAGGAGAAGACAGAGCTTGAAGACGACTCGCACGCACGCTCAGACTGAAGGGAAGACGACAACCCTAGCAGATGATTAATGGAGGGAAGAGGAAGCATGGACGAGGCAAAGCAACCCAAATCAAACATCACGTGTCTAACATGTGATGTCCCTATAGATTTTAATTTGAGGGTAATTTGTGAATTTTAATGATTTTTCAGTTTGGTTAGGTCGGGACGAACCAAACGCGTTTTATTGAATTCAGTCATCTATTTCAGTTCAGTTTCAGTTCAGTTCAGTCGTCAATTTAAATTTTATCTTACAGTTTCAATTCAATTTGATATTCAGTTCAATTCAATCTATGCGACCGAAGAGAACCTTAAAATTAAACTTAATTAAGCTATAACTGAATTACAATCTAGTGTTCTCGTTCGAAAGATACTTTATGGTAATCTGTAATCTTGTTTAAGGCTGGTTTCTAATTACAAAAATATAAATAACGGGTGTATTTCCGAAAATTTACAGCTTTTTTATGTAACCAAAATCAACCAAAAAAAGATATAAAAGAAAAGAAAAGAAAAATCAGAGGAACCTAGTTGGGTGAATGCTGACCGTTCATGGAACAAATCTGGTCCGCTGAATTAAGTGGCGTTATTCCTCGGCCGCTGCCCAGTAGTTGACTCCCTCCAAACCCTCTTCCTCACTTCGGCGTTCCCCCCACAAACCTATCCCTGCGTTTTCCCCTTCTCTCCGAGGTTTCCAATCCCTACCCCCCCGCAAGATCTTCGCTTTTTGGAGAGAGTGTGAGGAATTGAGTTTGGCACCCAATGGATTCAGATCAGGGAAAGCTATTTATCGGCGGGATTTCATGGGAGACGACGGAGGACAAGCTCAAGGACTACTTCGGCCAGTTCGGCGAGGTTATGCAAGCCGTCATAATGCGGGATAAGGTCACCGGCCGCCCCCGAGGGTTTGGCTTCGTTGTCTTTTCGGATCCTAGCTCCGTCGATGCTGTTCTCCTCGAGAAGCACACCATTGACGGTCGAACTGTGAGTAGTGTGGGAATTTTATCGATATTCATGTTTAGGAGCGTTTATCGGATTAATGTTTTAGTTTCTCTTGGGTTGATTTGATTATTTTTCTCGTTTTTCGGGTTTCTAGGGTTTCTCGGTAGTGAATGTGTAGTGTTTTTCTTAAGGATTGGTGTTTGGATTCGCATGTGGGTGTTTAGCTGTTGCCAAAATCACCTTGTGTGACAGAAGAACTTAGGGTTTCTTATTTCCCCCTAATGACTTGTGCTTCTTCGAATACTGAGATTCGTTTTTTGTTTTCTGATGTTTTTGCTTTGTATTTTGATCATAGCTTCTTTTACTGCATGTACCGTGGCTTCTGTTCTGTTCTCTGCTTTTTGTTTGTAGTGAAAATATTCTGGTTGCTATTGTTATCAACATCCATCATAAAGTTAAGGATAATGATTTCCGTATAGGGATTCAGATGATTCTGCATTTGATGATGTACATTAGCTCCATCTTCCTCAAATTTTCTGTATGTCTATGGGTCTTTGGGTATAAGTTGATGGGTATCCCATCTGTTGTGACATTTTTTCCTTCTTCTGTCCTTAATTGTTTATTATTACCCTGTTAACTAGATATTTCTGTTTTACTCCGGATGGCTGTGTCACAATTATTTGCAGCCTGTTTTATTGTATTTTGAGTTTACACTTAGCTTAATTAGCTATCTTGGTTAATTAGGTTGAAGCTAAGAGAGCCTTGTCCAGAGAGGAACAACAGCAGAGCAGTGTTAGAGGTGGAAACAATAGTGGTAGTAGAAATCATGGTTCTGGTGGAAACATGAGAACCAAAAAAATATTTGTTGGGGGATTACCTGCTAATTTGAATGAAGATGGTTTTCGCCAGTACTTTGAAAACTATGGCCATGTGACTGATGCTGTGATAATGTATGACCAAAACACTCAGCGGCCACGTGGGTTTGGGTTTATCTCATTTGACAATGAAGAGGCAGTTGATAGGGTTCTGCATAAGACTTTTCATGATTTGAATGGCAAGCAAGTGGAGGTGAAGCGTGCATTTCCAAAGGATGCAAACCCAAGCATGAATAGTTCAGGAGGTGGTGCTGGAGGATCTGTTGGTGGTGGTGGGTATCAGGGTTACAACTCTTCTGGAGGAAATGCAAATTCTTATGATGGTAGAATGGATTCTAGTAGGTATGTGCAAAATCAGAATCCTGGTGGTGCATTCCCATATGGATCTTCTGGGTATGGAACACCTAGTTATGGATATGCTCCTGCAAATAGTGGCATGGGTTATGGTGGCTACACTGGTTATGGTGGTCCTGGTGCTACCTATGCAAACCCAAATGTTGCTAGTGCTGGTTATGCAAATGGACCTGGAGCTAGGAGTTTGTGGAACTCTCAAACTCCTGGGTACGGAGCTGTTGGATATGGGAATGCCGGTGCCTGGGGTGCTGCTGCAGCTGCTGCTGCTGCAAGTGGTGGTCAATCTGCAAGTGGAGCTTCTGGGTATGGAAATCAGGGTTATGGATATGGTGGTTATGGAAGCAGTGATGGTTCGTATGGTGGTCAAGCTGGTTATGGTAGTGCTGGTAGCCGTTCTAGCAGTAACCCAGGTGGCAATGCAGCTGGTGGTGGCACTGCTAGTGGAGATATGCAAAGTGCTGGGTACATGGGACGCGGATATGGTGATGCAAGTGCCCATTCTGGAGGATATGGAGCTGGAGCTGGAGCATGGAGATCTGATTCATCACAAGTAGGTAGTGGGTATGGTACTCAACCTAATGGATCTCATGGTGGTTACGGGAGTGGCTATGGTGGTGCGGAACCTAGACATGCTCAACAGCAGTAATGTGGATTATAGCTGAGCATTCATCGCTTCCAAGTTCAGATCAATGCAGGTCATCCATCAAGCTGGAAAGTGGAGCACTTTGCAACTGGTTGGATTGCTTTTAAATCTTTTTAGTTTCTAGTATCTACTTTGGGAGTTTAATAAATTGAGTAGTGTGAGTACTAGCTTTCTTTCCTTTACTGTTTGTTTCTAAGTGTGGTTTGTATTTGGTGTGCTTATAGTTCTCTGCTAGCTGCTATGGAGCGTTGCGTATTGCTTAGTATTAACATGTAGTATTTAAATATTGAACTATTTGAGATGGTTGCTTTAAATTCCTTTTTGCCAAATATGGGTAAGCATTATGTTCGTTGTGCTTTATATATTAACTGCCATAACTATTAGACATGCTTTGTATCACTGTGTGATTAGTAGGTAGGAAAGCTTGTACTAGAGGGGCTACTTACAGATAGAGATTGGATGTAGTTGGCCAGTTGGGTTGATCAGTTCGTAATGGATAGCAGTAGAGGTAACGTAGTGGTAGTTGAAGATTTAAACAATGGCATAATTGTTTCGCCGTGTATTTGCCCTTTTGTTGTACAGGAGATGCTGGATTTACAAAGTGGAGTATCTCACTCACACGGCTAAATATGAGCTTCATGTTGAAGTGTTTATTGTGCTGTCGCAATTTGGAATGTTCAGATGACATGATGTGTTTTTTCTGTACTGGTCAGCCCAATGAAGGCCTTTGGAGGTGCATCCAAATGTGTTTGGGGGTTTGCTCACTGATGAAGATATTACCAATCTCTAATCGAGTTGCAAGTGGTGGGTTCTTGTCTAACTTAAACTGCTGCACTATGTTGAGACTTTGGTTTCCAAATTGATCTATTCTTGGATATATATATATATATATATGACTAGAATTACTTCATTGGGATGGTGGTGGTAAGAGATTAGCTCATCCTGGAGAGAAGATATTTTCATTTTTTTTGCTTCCTTGAACTAATAAATAGTTCTCTTATATGATTTGTGGTCAATTTGTCCATGTATGTTATATGGTCAAATTTGCCCATTCTAAGGGGTCTTTTAACAACAGTTTTGTATGTAAGTTGTTGTTTTTTCAAGAAAAAAAATATAATAGAACACTTAGATATCAGAAGTTGATCGTTTTGCTCACATTTCCTTGGGTTTAGCAGTATCTTCTTTTCACTACCCACTAGTTACATCTTGCCCATTTCTTTTTGCCAGAGTTATTTTGGGTGTTCATTTCTGTTGCTAGCTTACTTGTCTGATTGTGCCTTCTGTTGTTTGTGTACTTCTCAGATTCCAAATAATGAGCTATTTGGTAATTGCTTGCTGCAAGAGTTAGTAAATGTTGTCAGTTTTATTACGTGAAGTAGATTTTGGCTAGAGAGCATGTGAGAGCTGAGCTGAATTTCGTTCCGTAAGTGATTGCTTTTCCCGCAGGCAGCTACCTCCCTCTTTGACCACATGATGTCCGAAGTGTTTCAATTCAATAGAACAAGCCAGCTGAATAGCTCGTAGATGTAGGAATGGACTTGGTTGTGTTTGGTAGAAATAGGGAATCGGGTTGAGAATGATATATTTTAGTTTGGTGTTTTATTTATAATTGAGAATGTGATATCAACCACAAATTCTTGTTCAATTCTCATACCCACAACCCATTCAACCTTTGGAAACTTGGGGTTTGGGAGCTCCATACTTTGAAGGGGGTTTTGAGAATGAGTATCATATTCAAAATCTTTCAAATAAACAAAAGATCTCGACCCCATACCTGATTCCCCAACCCTCCTTACCAAACATCCTAGCTATGTAGGAATAGAGTTCAAGTGCTTTATTCTAAGGCTCTATCTGTGTTTTGGTTAGGAATCCACCATCAAATCTTTAGCAACATTTGGTATGATTTGAGGAATCTAGTTGGAATCCACCATCAAATCTTTAGCACTACCTTGCCACCACCATCACTAAAGATCAGAGGATGACCTGAATAGGAAGGATGTCCACCAAAATGTCTCTGTAAGTAAGAGTGACCTAGATGACTCGGCCTCAATCTTTGCTCCCTCCTTCCAAAGACGAGTGGCAATTTTGCAAGTTGCACTTGCTCTATCCTTCTTGTTCTGAAACCCATATGATATGGAGACAATTGGGCGTGAAGGGTCCCTTAAGGGAAAAAATAGTAAGTTTAGACCTATTTTTTCCAAAATTGCAAGTATGATCCCCTATTACTACACATATGGCCTAAAGGGAGTGAAAGTGTTTTTTTTAGGGTTTAGGGATTAGGATTTAGGGTATAGGGTATAGGGTTTATGGGTTTTTAAAGGCTTAGGGGGTCAATGAGCTAATTTATTTAATTAGGAGTCCAAACTTGCTATTTGCCCCCCCTTAAGGAGTCAAAAATCCTAAGGATTGTATGATATGACGACTCATGACTCCCATGCTTCTCCAACTGTGGAACGCTTGACAAAAAAAGCTAATATATCTAGTTGGAATATGGAATTGGGTCTGTGAAATTTAGGTTAGAAATTTGATTCGTGAAGTTTTGGGTGTATACCTTCCTAGAACAATATTTCTTATACAATTATTTGGAAAAAAACTCAAAACCCATGGGAAGTGGAGGAATTAAAACCAATCCATGGGATTTGATAGGGAAAAAAAATGCAATCTGAACATAAGAATTTAAGAAATCAGAATGAGTGCAAATGATATGCAAACAATGACATGCTCTCTTGCAACATCACACAACATATTATTAATAATACAATACAAGGTGTAGAGTAATGGTTCCAAAATCCTTAGAATGATGGGAGAGTAGTTGCATTGTGAAACAAGTAGAGCACCAACTCAAGCAGATAGTTGACAATAGATGTACGTGGGAAACAAGTATCGAACGAATGCTTCCAACATACACTTTATGATAGCAAGGGAGAAGGGACCAACACTTGGAACCTTAAACTACAAATTACATTGCCTTGGATCTGGGCACTCCATGTAGCTTGCAATTCACCTTAAAAAAACAAGAACAACATAATTTAAACCTATATGTAGAGTAACCACAATGATAAGTGAGAGTAGTGAGCATTGTGTTATATGCCTTACCATAACATTTAGGTAGCTAGATGGACTGTGTGAATCCACTATATAGCATTAGCATTAGCATCACAAGAAGATGATTTGCTTTCAAATGGATCAGTGAATGCAATAACATTTCCCGGCCGTGAGAAAACCACCTATTTCATTAAAAAAACAAACATACATACACAATTGATGAGATTAAGGCGCCAAGTACTGTAGATGTGTGCTTGCTTATATGTACATAGATCACATTTTCTTGAAATACCGACCTGATAATCTCGTATGTACCTTGACTTGGAACCCGCTGCACCATAGTCAAAATAGTACTCCCATGTCCGAATGAACTTCTCATCAAACCCAAGTGATAGAATTTTGCTGAAATTGAAAAGTAGAGTATTTAATAAGAAATTGTAAATTTCAGCATGTACAATATTTCCAATATTAAACCTATTCAAGTCCAGGTTAGCCCATTCGTCCGAAAATGTGCATGGACACGTATATTGATCCGGTTGGGCCGAATGAGACACCTATTTTAACCCGGCTAGGTCGCAAAGCCTAAGCTACATCCTATATAGTATTTATATAGAGTAAATTATTATATATATAAATTAATACAAAACAAATCCTAGGCAATTAGGATAATAAAACAAATCCCCCATAACAAAAAAAAAAAACATGTTATTAACGTTTATGGCTTACGCTCGAGGAAAAGGGCAAGACAAAAAACACCACTAAGGGCGACATTGCGTAATTGTGAATTGGTGGATTTTACTATAGAAACGAACTGATGCAACCTTCTCCTAAAGATCAGGTTGAAGGAAATAGTTAACAAAGAGATAATATATAGTCATGTTTGTAATCTCCTTTTTTACTTAACATGAATGAATGCATTGTTCATTCAAAAAAATAAAATATAGTCATGTTATTCATGAATGAATGCATTGTTCATTCAAAAAAATAAAATATAGTCATGTTATTCATGTATGATATTTCATAATTTTGTGTGTAATATACAAATCAGGGCCACCCGCTCGACAACCTGACCTGCCACCTAGGGCGGGTTTGGACATGATTTTTACTTGACCGGACGATTTTAGCCCGGCTCGGACAACCGAATAAAAAAAATAAAATTAGTCAGGCTTGGACCCAAACTTGTAGGTGTGTAGTTTGTGTACCATTTCAAGTCTCATGCTCTTTTGATTGGTCAGTACTTAGCCCTTGTTTGGTTCGCACTACACTTCTTAACAAGTTGAACTTTCACGGGAAATATATTTATTTTTTGTGTTTGATTCAAAAATAAGACGTAAGAATTTACTTTCCATGAAGTTGCAATTCTTTCAATTAAAAGAATTGCACTTACCTTGAAGAGGTAGATAAGATCTAATTCATACGTTTTTAAACGAAAATATTATTACTTCCTATGTTAATATAAAAATAATAATTTTGAACCAAACATGATTTCACAATTTCCAGCAATTTACAAATCCTAGGAAGTAGTTAAATTCTCAGAGACTTAATTTTCCACATTTAACCAAACAAGGGGTAAGAAAGATTTTTGATCGACTCCTTAAAAATAATCCAGTATTCTAAAAATTGCTAATGTAGTTGATTCTGTGATACTAAAACTAGCTAAGTATTTTGTATGATATCCTAATATTCCAACGTTCATTCTAACGTACGTCCTTACTTCTAATTATTGATATAAGAGTATATATACTAAAGAACTCTGATTTACTATATATGAAAAAAAGACTAATTCTATAAAAGTTTTTTTAAAAATTCTAATGTACATTTTTGCTTTTCCAAATTAGGATCCTGAAAACTTAAAAAAATCGATATTCCAATATAATAAAAAAATTGCAATTTGTCATGCATACATACTTTTGGTGCTTCAAAAAGTTTTGCCTCCAGCATCTCAGCGTTTGAAAGTAGTGGATTCCAATGTTATCAATTTGCTCTACACTGTAAAAACAAGAAACAATTGTTATAATTAATTCTAAATTAAGGTAGCAAAAAATAAATAACACATCATACTATCAACTACAATTTTGATGGTATCATTTACCATAGCCTTGATGCAACAGCCATAGCAGATGTTAATCTGCTCAAAGAAGGCAAAAATCCACCAGGAAAAATGTATTCCCTTAAAAAATCCGAGCTCTTAATATGTTCATCATAATGTTCATCTGGAATTGAGATGAACTACCAAATACAAGAGTACAATATTTTATTAGTAAGAACCTTTCAAACTAATTAAACTAATGGACAATGCTACTTATATATTGTTACATGAGATACTTTACCTGTAAAACAAGAAGTCCATTATCTGCTAAAAGAGAATCACAACAACTGAAGAAGTCTTCCAAAAATTCATGACCCACACTTTCTAACATCTCACTGAAAGGATCACATGTTAATTAAGACAACTAAACTACTAATTATGCTACCTTTAAATTAGACAAGGAGATCTTAGTCTAATTACCAGGAAAGGATTCGATCATATTTGTTCGTTTGAGGTAGCTGACGATAATCACAAAGAAGAAACTTGATGTGATCCTAAGCATAAGAGGAATATAAATTATGTCAATAACATACATCTTCTTTGTTTAATTACGACTAAAAGAGAAGTACAAATGCACATTGAATTTGTAGACATCCTGGGAATTATACATTCTGTGATGAATATATTCACCAACATATATCAATCATTGCAATAGTACCTTTGTGCATGCCTTACATGAGTTTTACTTTTAAGAAGGCAATTTAAAGCTCACCAGTTTTTTAGATCCGCACCCAGTGTGTGGATGGTGAAAATGTAATACAAACTAGTTTAGTTCCCGTGCCATGCACAGATTTTTGATAAAATTTTATACTAATATTTTTTAATTATTAAAAATATATTTATTTTATATATTAAAAATATTAAATACATGAAAAAAACAATAAATATAGAGATAGATATTATATATGTTTCATTTCATTTACAAAAAATGACTTATTTTTTATATACATCAGGCTTACCTTGACATCAATTTAAAACATACATATAACTTTATTAATTCTAAACTACAATCAACGTATATATATATATATGTATATATATATGCAAATGTTAATTATATGTGCTTATATTGATATTAATACAAAGTTATAACAATCTCTTAAATATAAATATTTATTTTAATGTGTGTCGTCGCCTTATTTATGTTAATCTCGTAATAATTCATTTAAATATTTTGGATTTACAAATAAAAAAAGATTTGATATTAAGATATTGATGTATAACTAATAAGATTTTTAAGAAATGGATTAATACAATTTAATCGGGGTTGTATGTTGAATAAAATGGGTTGATACAATTTAAGAAAAATCCATTATTAATAATTAATTATTTTACTATATGTTTGTTAGAGGTTGTTAAGATAATTTGTTTAGGTATTTGGTGAAATTAAATTAGCTAAATTATAGAGGAATAAATTTTTTTAAAAAGTAAAATTATTATAAAATGACACATAAGATTTGTGAGACCAAAATTGTTCTGGTGGCTCAAAAGGGGAAAGCTTTAATATATATATAATAGTTACGGATAGATAGATAGTAGATTAATTTAGCAGATCTAATTGTAACAACATGCCGAGTTCTTTTGGTTAAAGTTTATGCCGCATATTTTGATAGATTATTATTTAATTGGTAGGATTTGTTTATAACAAACTCAATATAATTAATAGTCTTGCTGATAAGTATTATATATAAATTTATATCTATTAAGTTATGATTACAATTATCTTGCCGTATAACAAACTCAATATAGGATTTGTTTGTAACAAACTCAATATAATTAATAGTCTTGGTTGTTAAGATAATTTGTTTAGGTATTTAGTGATAAATTAAAATTAAGTTAGCTAAATTATAGAAGAATAAAAGATTTTAAAAAATAAAATTATTATAAAATAACACATAAAATTTGTGGGATCAGAATTGTTCTGGTGATTCGAAAGGGAAGAGTTTTAATGTATAGTAATAGAATAGATATAGTAATAGAATAGATAGATAGATCTTGATATTATTATGGGAGCCGTGATATTGTTATGGCACTACGTAATGAATATCTGATTTTGATATTGTTATTGTTAATCTCGTAAGTATTTTCTAAGATTTTGAGTCCTCATAAATTTCTGATTTGGTATGCTCAATATCTGATTTAATGTTAAATAGAAACCGGAACAATGCACTACGTAATTGGTATACGTAATTAAACTAAGATTTGAATAAAGAAGCTGGATTTGGTCCCCTGGATGACTTGTTTGATAATGATCCCCCTTTGATTTTTCTGGTAAATTAGCTTTTAATTGAAAGCTTATCGATTGTGTTTTTTATTATTTTGGTAAATTAGCTTTTGAAAGCTTATCGATTGTGTCTATGGAGAATACAAATCTTGTTAATATATTGTGATTTTGATAAAAGATTTTTAGTTAAAGTGAAATAAATTAAGATATATGGTTAAATTTTAATTTGATAAAAAAAATTATTCAAAGTGATATAAAAATTAAAAATTAAGAATGAGGTGGGCCCAGAAGCGTTCTGGTGACTTTAAAAGGTTCAGCTTTAATATATTTAAAAATTAAGAATGAGGTGGGTCCAGAAGCGTTCTGATGGCTTTAAAAGGTTCAGCTTTAATATATAGTAATAGATAAAGGGTGATGATTGATGGGCGATTAAATTTTAATGCATTTCTTAATTTGTGTGAAATTTAAAAAAAAACGAGTAAACCTTAACAGGGCCTTAGAAAATAAAAGCTTAACGTGCGTATGTGTAAATCCTCTTAAATTGGAAGAATATCTACAATTAACTCATAACTGCTAGACAAGAAGTGTCGTGGGCCGATAGGTGGGAGGATATCTGTGGTGTATTGGGTTATATGGATTAGTATAAATACCATAGATGAGGTATTGTAAATGGGATCCAGAGAATAATGACAATTACCCATTTCCTATCCTAATTTCTCTCTCTCTCTCCTAATTCCCCTTTCCCTACGTACTCCTCTACTCTTCTCTTCTTCTCCTTTCCCTCTCAATCTCTATCTTCTCCCTTTCCTTCTATCAAACTATCCTATTCATATCCAGGACATGACAATATCTGTATGTGCGTACAAGCGCGATAAATGTAACACTTAAGTCTAGTGAGGTTCCTTTTTAAAGCCAATTAATAATAAGAGGAGTGACCTACCACTAAGTTAGTTATATTTCAATTTTAAATGTGTATTAATGTTATATTCTTTTTGATCAAAATACTCTAAATAAATCAACATACCTGAAGACCGGCTTCCTTGACCCTTTCCTCTGCAAGTTTTAGTTGTTCCTCAGATAAAGTGATGCCAGTGTATTTGCAACCAGTACGCCTCACGGTTTCAATGGCTAGACTTCCCCATCCAAATCCAATATCTAACACCTCATGATTTTTCTCAATGTTGGCCTATAGATTCAGAAGAAATAAGTAGATGGGCATTAGAATATGGAAACTATAATTGCAAATTTTAATGGAATTATCAGGGAGAATTTAATCATCACCTTTTCAATAAGAACACTTAGTTTTCTAAGTTGTGCTTCCTTGAGATCTTCATTTGGGGACTGACATCCAATAATTAAGTGAGTAAATATTTAGATATATTGTATGTTCAGCATATTAGACATTCAAGTGTTGACATATATTATAGTAAAGGTGAAAGACTTTTAGTTCTAACCTTAAACATAGCACATGAATATGTCATAGTCTCATCCAAGAATAGAGAAAACATGTCATTTCCCTGTCGTTGAAAAAAAAAACAATAAGCAGTTAGCTACCAAATACTTCTTACCAAGACATGGAAAAAATTATAAAAAGTTCATTAATGTGTTGACCCGACCTAATAAAAGTTGTTTGAGGATGTCAATCTATTAAATTCCTCAACCTTCAGACTTAACAATAGATGGTAAAAGAGCTACTTTATTCAATCTAAAATAAGCATCGTTTTAAATTTAGACACAATATTATTTTAATGGAAGTATTAAGTATACATAGAATTTCATATTTTTCTTAATCTTTCTACACAATAAATAATTACAATTCTTTTTTGAGTCAATGAATGAAGAGATTAGAAGAAAATAAATTATAAAACAAATTCTAAAAACAATCTCATAACTCATTCTTAATTAATTGCCTAGAAATCCTAAACAACATATAAAGTTATCAAAACTCAAATACTAAAACAACTTATATTAAAGCTAATATTAGAAATGAGAGTAAAACATATCATAAGTTGATGGGCAAACATAAATGCCAATTATTCCCTTTCTAGCAACCATATTTCCCAGCCACACCATGTTATATTGCAGACTATATATTATAGGATAATTTAAATGTTCATGGGTCAATAGATTGGAAGTTGTGCAGATACTAGCGCATATGTACAGATAGGTTTACTACATAAATTCAGTGGAGTTTCATTCTAAAACCGATTTGTAATAGGAGGAGTAACTCACCAACCTTATATACTAGGCTTAGTTATGTCATAACTCTAAATGTGAGATGTTATATTCTAATACGTCCCCGCAAGTGCAATGAGGGGGGGAGGGGGGCAGGAAATTGGCCTGATTTAATTGACACTTGAACAAATGGGTTCGAGTGAGCATCTTAGTCTCTTTATCGTCATACCCAATCAACCTAGGGACTTAAGCCCGAACCAACTCTAATAGCATGTAAAAGTCTATGGATCAATAGACTAGGGATCGTGCAGACACGAGTACGCGCATAGGTGTAGATTAGCCCAATATCTAAATTAAGTGAGATTCCATCCAAAAACCAATTGACAGTAAGAATAATAGTCCACCAACCTTATATACTACATTTAAATATGTTAAAGTGTAAGATGTTATATTCTAGCATATACTATACCATGTCATAATGACGAGAAATGTTCCTACGAGCTTGAGTGAGTGTGTTTCGCCTTGAAAAATGACTATAATAATATTTTGCTGAAGCAATCCCTGATGTGAAAAGCATAGGTGTCCACCATCCCCTAAATGAGAAGGAAAAGAAAAAAGTTTGAATTAGATAGCTTATATATATATATATATATATATATCCATCTTATTAGAGTGTCAATATAATACCTTTTCTTATGAAGTCTTGAAGCTTGTGAGTTTAAATCTCTATTGGCGACAAATAAC
This sequence comes from Rheum nobile, assembly GCA_027886185.1. NCBI lineage: Eukaryota > Viridiplantae > Streptophyta > Magnoliopsida > Caryophyllales > Polygonaceae > Rheum > Rheum nobile. The sequence continues at coordinate 4,240,727 of WOAB01000056.1, forward strand.
TGCTCCCACAAAAAAATGGACATGTAACTAATGCCAAAGTAAGGGCACGTTTGGGTACATTTAAATCGCGCATTATATCTATAATTCATTGTATTATAATGCAGGACTGAATGTAAAATCCTCATTATAATGTAACGAAATGCATTATAATGCGCGATTGAAACAACTTTTGATCGAAATGCAGAAGTTGTAGAGAAGTGACTTTTTTTCCTTACCATGAAAAGGTTTAGAAGACCTTCATTTTTATCTACTAGTGAAAAGTCTCCATTGATATATGCATCTGCAAAACCTAAATCAGCCTCCGTGCAAACCTTCATGAGAAGAGCTCATCAATTACAACTTCTTTTCGACCACAAGCGACATCATACATATTAATTGAAGTTTAGGTCTTCAAATTAAAAGAATCGTCATCCTAAAGTTTGAAAAATAACGAGTGAAGAGAAAGGATAATTTCAATTAATTAAAAGAATTACCTTCCAGTAAAATTGGGGGTTATGAACCCTTATTACTACCTTTGGTGCATATTTCTTACTCGTGCCTTGAAAGGTAAAAACTCCGCCCCCATCTTCTAATAAGCTGTTTATTTGTTTCCACGATAATATCCCTCATTAGTAAGATCATAAAGGCAAACAAAAACAAGATAATCTTGATATATAATAAGGGAGATCCTAAATCACGAAACTAAATGTGTATTCTTTGTACATATATAAGTCAAATTAACTTAAATAGGATAAATGTTATTTAACAATTATAGTAGACAAATTTGGATGTCTAAAATTTTAAAAATGATCTTCCTAATTAATTTACATTGGATCATTGAAACAAGTAGGGACAAGGTTGAAGTAATTGAACTTACATAAGACAGCCGACACTGATAAACCGTTGTAGAAACCTATTTGTCACAAGGCGTGCTGCAGACTCGGTCCAAGAAGTTACCATTTGCACTGGATTTTGTAGAAAATTGCAGCTTCTTCCAAGAATAGCATGTGCAGCAACCATGCCAGCCTAATTAAAAAACAAATATTATCAATCCACCATAGTGTAACATTTAAATGGATGTGAACAGAAATAATCAAGAGGATGAGTGCAGATTCTACCTTGAGTCCAGCCTCATAAAAACCATAGCCTGGAAGAAGCAAAGAATTTAGGACATAATTAATAAGCAATATTAGTGAAAGGGACATAAAATCACCCGAGAGTGTCGCCTCTCCTTAGATAAAAAACATTGGTGACAGTAATAATATGTTGTGGTCTATATTAAATGCTACTATCTCCGATATTAAATAGTTATCGTTTTTATTTTGGACATAATGTTTAAGAAAGCTTTTAACTACACGTAGTTAGATTCTTACATTTTCCTTCAATCTTGCCACATATTTAAGCTAACCACATTTTTAGCCAATAAATGAAGAATATGGAACAAAAATAATCATTATGTTATGTCCTCAATTCAATCAAGGAACATAACCATAGTTGCTGTAGGATAGAGATAGCTAGGGAAAGAAAGAGAAGGAAGAGATAATGAAAGAGAAAGAGAGAGTTAGGAAATCAATTATGTTCTTGGATGATTTTCAACCGAATCTGTTAGGTTATTTATGGCCAATTACAAGTTGTTCCCAACTTTACATAATTCACCATTATGACCCTTATTTCACATTTTGTACAAATGTTGCCCATATCTATAAGGTCATAACAATACTTCCCCCCTTAACAATCTTGCCCACAAGGTTCAGTCTTGAGCAAAAGCAGAATATTGGTGAAGCAGATGACCTGGGCGGGTTCCCATGTAGCCTCATCAACAAGAAGGTTTTGCCACTTCACAAGCCATTCAGTGACAGGTTCACCATTAGCTAGGTGATGCAATCTTGTGTCCAGTACAACTTCAGGTGCAACCACAATCTCACCTGAAGGGGACACACATGGTAAAGATGGGGAAGCCAGAACATGGGAGCCAATATGCTACTTCAGTTGTGAAATATGAAAGACTGGATGAATCTTAGCAGTAAGAGGCAAGGCTAATCTGTAGGCCACTGTACCGATCCGAGCCAATACTTGAAAGGGACCATAGTACTTAGCACTAAGCTTAAGACACTTCCTAATAGCCATTGAAGTCTGCCTATAAGGCTGGAGTTTGAGATACACCCAATCACCAACAATAAAGGATCTCTCAGTTCGATGCTTGTCTACAAACTGTTTCATGCGAGATTGAGCCTTAAGAAGATGATCCTTACATTGCTGCAACATGGAGGTCCTTTCTATATAGGAGCCAATCCTTTACATCAGATGTTGTAACTTGTAACAAAGCAGAATGTAGACCCAATTGAGGTGGATCAAACCCATAAAGCACCTTGAAGAGAGGCATACCCAAGACAGTATGAAAATTGGTATTATACCACCACTCTGCTAAAGGCAACCATTTATCTCACTGAGAAGGTCTATGTGAAGTCATACACCTCAAATAAGCTTCCACACACTGATTAATGTGCTTAATTTGGCCATCACTCTGGGGTGATAGGCTGTGGACATGTGGAGAGAAGTGCAAAGAACTGTAAAGAGCTTGATAGCTCCATGATCCCCTCGATGACGGCGAAGGACGAAGATGAAGCAATGAAGGTGCGCTCGAATGGCCCGGTAACAAGAGCTCACGCAAGGGCAATGGAGCGAGCAACACAATCATTAGTCTTGCGGGCACACGCAAGTGACACGAGTTCATCTAGTCCTAAATGGGTCCTCCTCTTGACATATGAAGGATTAGGCGAGGTCCCGCCTTAGTCGCCCCCACCAAAGAGAGCAAGACGAACGAACAACAACTGGCTCTACAGGAAGTTTTCCGCGATCGCGGCATACATTGCCGCGACCGCAGAAATATAGCTGAGTTACGAGAGTTTATACGAACTTTTCCGCGATCACGGACGTATTTCCGCGACCGCAGAAACAACGTTGTTTTCCGAGACTTTACAGGAACTTTTCCGCGATCGCGGAAGCATTGTCCGCGACCACGGAATTGACACGATCGTTCGCGTCTTACATAAACTTTTCCGCGATCGCGAAAGTATTTTCCGCGACCGCGGAAACGGGCCCGAATGTTCACTGTTTCGTCTTTATTTCTGAAAACTTATTATTATTTTATTATTACTTTTTGTCGCTATTTAAAACCAGAAAACCCTAGTTTGTAATTTTCATGTTGATTTGAGTAGTAAAGTTGAGTACGCTCCTTCCTTGAATCCCAACATCAAACCCTTCGATCCCACAGATCAAACTATCCCGTAGCTCGTCGCTTCGAGCAAATCCAACACCGTCTCTTCGGTGTCTCGCGATCATCACTTTGATATCTCCGTTCATCTCTTTGAACGAGTTTGAAGGCTATCTCTTTAGCCCTAGGAAAGCCATCACTTTGGCTACGCAAGAGAAGAATTCGACTACAATCTTGAGGAACCAAAGATCCTGCATTGCAAACGATACTTCAGGGGTTGTTCGCATCAACTGGTATCAGAGCAAGTACAACCTCAACTACCCAACATATGACAAAGAGCTCTATGCTCTTATTCGGGTGTTGAAGACTTGGCAACACTACCTATGGCCTAAGGAGTTTGTCATTCACTCGGACCATGAGGCGTTGAAGTACTTGAAGAGCCAGTACAACCTCAGCCGACGCCATGCACGATGGGTGGAGTTCATGGAGACCTTCCCCTATGTGGTCAAATACAAGAAAGGTAAGGAGAATGTGGTTGCTGATGCCCTTTCTCGCAGGTATGTGTTACTTACCCATCTTGATGCTTCTATCTTAGGCTTCTCCTTGATTAAATATGTGTATATGCATGATGATGACTTTGCTGTAATTTTTCAAACATGCATGGAAAAGGGAGAGTCTAATGGATTCTATGTTGATAATGGCTACCTATTTAAAGCCGGGAAAATGTGTATCCCTAAAACGTCTATACGTAGGTTGCTAATTCAAGAAGCTCATGAGGGTAGAGGACATTTTGGTATCCCTAAGACTTTTGCTGCATTAAAGGAACATTTCTTTTGGCCTAAAATGTTGCATCATGTTACATGTTTTTGCAAGGATTGTGTTACTTGTGTGCATGCTAAGTCTAGATCGAGTCCCCAAGGATTGTATACCCCTTTGCCTATCCCGGACGTCCCATGGGAAGATATTAGTATGAACTTTATCACTGGTTTTCCCGTGTCTAAGAAGGGGAGGGACTCGATATTTGTAGTAGTTGATAGGTTTTCTAAGATGGCTCACTTCATTGCATGCAAGAATACTAACAATGCTTCTGAGATTGCTTCTTTATTTTTTGAGCATGTTGTTAGATTGCATGGTATCCCTAGAAGTATAGTGTCGGATTGTGATACTAAATTTATGAGTTAATTTTGGAAATCTTTGTGGTCCAAGCTGGGGACTAAATTGTTGTTTTCTACTAGTTATCACCCCCATACGGATGGCCAAACGGAGGTTACTAATAGGACTTTAGGTGCTTTATTGCGTACTATGTTAAAGTCTAACCTCCACAAGTGAGAAGAGTGCTTGCCTTTTGTTGAATTTGCTTATAACAGGTCCATGCACTCGACTACGCAGAAGACTCCCTTTCAGGTTGTCTACGGCCTCAATCTGCTCACCCCTTTGGATCTAGTACCACGGCCAATGAAGGAAAAGGAAAGCATCAAGGGAGTGTAGCGTGCGGACCAGATCAAGACCTTGCATGAGAGGACGAGGCAGCAGCTGGAGCGGAGGTCCGAGCAAGTAGCCGCGTAACGCAACAAAAACCGACGCCCGGTTGCCTATGAGCCCGACGACTTGGTGTGGCTGCACTTGCACAAGGAACGCTTTCCATTGAAGCGATGCCACAAGCTGGACGCGAGAGGTGATGGTCCTTTCCAGGTGCTACAATGCCTTGGGGCCAACGCCTACCGCTTGGATTTACCCGATGACTATGGTGCGCATCCAACGTTCAACGTCGCTGACCTTTCTCCTTATACGCCTCCTGCTTTTGACGACGAGGACGAAGCGGGGACGCTTCGCAGCCAAGAAGGAGAGATTGATAGCTCCATGATCCCCTCGATGACGGCGAAGGACGAAGAAGAAGTAATGAAGGTGCGCTAGAATGGCCCGGTAACAAGAGCTCGCACAAGGGCAATGGAGCGAGCAACACAATCATTAGTCTCGCGGGCGCACGCAAGTGACACGGGTTCATCTAGTCCTAAATGGGTCCTCCTCTTAACCTATGAAGGATTAGGCGAGGTCCCGCCTTAGTTGCCCCCGCCAAAGAGAGCAAGACGAACAAACAACAACTGGCTCTACAGGAAGTTTTCCGCGATCGCGGCAGACGTCACCGCGACCGCAGAAATATAGCTGAGTTACGAGAGTTTATAGTAACTTTTCCGCGATCGCGGACGTATTTCCGCGACCGCGGAAACGACGCTGTTTTCCGAGACTTTACAAGAACTTTTCCGCGATCTCGGAAGCATTGTCCGCGACCGCGGAATTGACACGATCGTTCGCGTCTTATAGAAACTTTTCCGCGATCGCGGAAGTATTTTCCGCGACCGCGGAAACGGGCCCGAACGTTCACTGTTTTGTCTTTATTTCCGAAAACTTATTATTATTTTATTATTACTTTTTGTCGCTATTTAAAATCAGAAAACCCTAGTTTGTAATTTTCATGTTGATTTGAGTAGTAAAGTTGAGTACGCTCATTCCTTGAATCCCAACATCAAACCCCTCGATCCCACAAATCAAACTATCATGTAGCTCGTCGCTTCGAGCAAATCCAACACCGTCTCTTCGGTGTCTCGCGATCATCACTTTGATCTCTCCGTTCATCTCTTTGAACGAGTTTGAAGGCTATCTCTTTAGCCCTAGGAAAGCCATCGCTTTGGCTACGCAAGAGAAGAATTCAACTACAAGCTTGAGGAACCAAAGATCCTGCGTTGCAAACGACACTTCAGGGGTTGTTCGCATCAGAGCTCCCATAAAAAATGACTCAGAAAAATGTGATTTATGTCAAACACTATGCTCTCTGGCAAGCCATGAAGCTTGTAGATGTGTGACAAAAATTCATGAGCAACCATGGATGTTGTGGAGGGGTGGGATTAGGCAATAAAGTGAGCATACTTGAAGAAGCGATCTACTACAACCAAGATACAATCCTTGCCTTTAGACTTGGACAGTCCTTCAATGAAGTCAAGGCTGATGTGGCTCCAAGAGTGGTCAAGGATGGGTAATGGTTGTAAAAGGCCAGGAGAAAGGACATGCTCAACTTTGTTTCTCTGACATATATCACAACTATTGATATATATCTCCACCATATGTCTCATGTTAGGCCAAAAGAAAAGAGTTTAGTCTGTGATAGGTAGCTTGAATACATGAGTGACCTCCAACAAATCATCCTGCAAATCCATAATCAATTGATTACGAAGGATCTGATTATCACCAATGTACAATCGACCCTTGAATCTCAACACACCCCTATCAAACTGATACACAGAAGAATCAACCAACAAGCCGTGAGCAATAAGTTCCTACATAACAACATCCTGAGCATAACTGGAAGATACTTGCTGCATCCATCGAGGTTCCACTGTCACAGTGAGATCACAACAAGCCTCAGATTGCACATGTTGTCTAGACAAGGAATCAACAACTAAATTCTCTTTGCCTTTCTTATAACAACTGGAATAGGACAAGCCAAGCAATCTCCTGACAGCTTTACTCTACAGGTGAGGGGTTAAGGTTTGTTCAAGTAAGTGTTTCAGGGTTTGATGATCAGTTCGAATAACAAAATGGGAAGGCCCTAAGTAGTGTCTCCATTTCTCCACTTTTAAGAGGATGGCCAACAACTCTTTTCATAAGTGGACAATAATAAGTGTTGACCATGTAGAGCTTTACTCAAGTAAGCCCAGGGCTGGCCATTCTGCATCAAAACATTACCTATACCAGACTCACAAGCATCAGTCTCAACTTCAAATGGTAAGGAAAAGTCAGGGAGGGCTAGGGTAGGTGGAGAGGCTAAAAGCAACTTCAATTGCTGAAAGGCAGCCTCAGCCATAAAAGACCAAGCAAAAGCATCCTTCTTTAACAACTCAGTCAAAGATTTACTAATGACACCATAGTGCCTTATAAACCGTCTATAATATCCAGTCAGGCCAAGAAATCCGCAAAGTTCTTTCAAATTCTTAGGAGAAGGCTAGAAGAGCATAGCAATCACTTTAGAAGGATCAATACTAACTCCCAAGCCAGAGATAATGTGGCCCAAATATTCCACATGAGGTTGTGCAAATGCACATTTGGATTTCTTAGCAAATAAGGTTTCCTTCCTCAACACCTGCAAAGTGTTGAACATGCTCCTGCAAAGTCTTGCTATATACCAATATATCATCGAAAAAGACCAGGACAAACTTCTTTAAGTAAGGGCCAAACACATCATTCATAAGAGCCTGTAATGTAGTAGGAGCATCGGTGAGGCCAAAGGGCATCACCTTAAATTCATTGTGGCCATGATGTGTTCTAAAACCAGTCATATCAATATCTCCCTCTGCCATTCTAACCTGATGGTAGCCAACTCGGAGATCAAGCTTGGAGAAAATGCAGGCACCATTCAACTCATCCAAAAGCTCTTCAATAAGAGGTATGTGAAATTTATCTTTCACTATGATGTTGTTCAACTGCCTGTAGTCAATACAAATGTGCCAAGTACCATCCTTCTTCTCGACTAAGATAGTAGGAGCAACAAATGGACTTTGACTGGGTCGAATGGTGGAATTCTTAAGCATATCTGACACCTATTTTTCTATCTCATTCTTCTGAAGGAATGGGTATCTATAGGCCTTAGAACATGTTGGAAGGGAACCAGGTTTGAGAGGAATATGGTGTTCATGGTTTTTGTTGGGAGGCAATTTTGTAGGCTCTGCACACATCACTAAATTGAGACAAAAGCTCACTAATGTCACTAGGAATAGTTGAACTGTGTTCCTCCATAAGGAAACACTGAGCAATGTAAGTTAAGAACCTTGACACCTTCTGTCTAAACAATTTATGCAGCTTGCTACCAGATATCATCCTCACAATAGCATGCTCTTTAAATCCCACTAGCTCTATCTTCTGTCCATCCTTCACAAAAGACAACTTGAGTTGCTTAAAATCAAAAGTCATAGGGCTATACTCACGAAGCCAGTCCACCCCCATAACCATATCACAACCACCAATCTTCAGTGTTCTTATATCAAACCGAAACTTATGACTTTGCATTGAATTTCTTGCAAATTTGGTGGCTGAACATCTTATTACCATTAGCCATAATCACAAACATCACACTAGATTCATGTAAATCATAGCCAGCTTCCCTAACAATCTTGGGATCCAGGAAGCTGTGGGTACTGCCATTGTCAACTAAAATGATGACCAGTTGTCCATTAACTAAGCCTTTAATCTTGATTGTGTTGAGAGGATTACTCCCTGTCAACGTGTAGACATAAATCTCAGCTTCATCATCTATTGTATCACTCACTATCTCAATATGTTTAGTCTCCAAAGGACCATACTCAGCCAATTGTAAATTTTCCATTTCATGAGTAACCATACTATGTAAGGATCGTGTCTTACCTTTGTGGCCAACAAAATAGCAATCACCACATCTATAGCATAATCCTGGAGTTCTCTTTTGCTCCAAAGAAGAACCAGGAGTGACTGTGCTTGAAGGTTTGGGTGGAAAAGAAGTAAGAGTTTGGGTAGTGTTTGGAGGGGAAGCATTGTTGAAGGGTCTGTAATTGGAATGTTGGTAGAAAGGGTTAGGTTTGAAATAAGGTATGACATGAGTAGGATTAGGTTTGACTGGAGCTTTATTGAGCTTAAGGATGGCTTAGACTGCACCATTGTGCAATCTTGCTTGTTCATAGACCTTAGCTAGAGTACTAGCTAGGTGAACTTAATCCGACCAATGATCTAATCTCATCACGCAAACCACTGATATAACTAGATACAAAATATGACTCAAGCAAGTAAGGATTATAGGCTATCATACAAGCCCTTAACTCCTCAAATTGCTCCGTATAATCCTTTAAATCATTCATCTAACACAATTTGATAAACTCTTCAATCACCTCAGTCCCTTGTTTTTCACCAAAACGACCACACACTGCTTCATTGAATTCTCCCCAATTACTATCAACATTTTGTAACCTATAACCATGTGTCCAAACATCAACTTTCCCATTCAAATGCATCAAAGCAAACTCCACTTTCTAATCCTCCAAGATTCCAAAAATCTTGAAGTATTTCTCACACTTCCTTATCCAACTACGCAGATGAGCTCCATTGAAATGTGGAAAATCAAGTTTAGGGAATCGATTGTTACCTCCACGCAATTCAGGCGTCAAGGTTGGAATTTTTTCTCCGTGATCTTGCATTGGAATTCCTAGCATTGAATTCGAACCTCGCAAAGGCGGCCTCTGATTCCAATTCTCCCCTGAATTAGCCTGATGACAACCTGAATTAGCTCGCGGAATTTCTTGATTAGGAATTCGTCATGAGGAAGACGAATTGGAGTCACGATCCATTGCCACATTCCTGATCACCATAGTCAGGGATTCAAATCATTCCGCAATCAAGAGTTGATTATTCTCCATTCTTCAATCAAATTCTTTATGTCTTTCTTCCATCCGAAATTGATCTTCTTCCGCTCTTTTCCGTTGCTCCTCAAAATGAATTTGCGCATAATCATTCTGTTTCTTTGTCGTTGAGATATGCTGAAACAACTGAGCTTCCATCTTCTTGAAATTTTCCTCCATCGTCTTCATCATCGTGCCTTTCCGCCATGGATGTTCGAACTCAAGCTCTGATACCAGTTGTTATGTCCTCAATTCAATCAAGGAACATAACCATAGTTGATGTAGGATAGAGATAGGGAAAGAAAGAAAAGGAAGAGATATATAGGGAAAGAGAAAAAGAGAGAGTTAGGAAATCGGTTCTATTCTTGGATGATTCTCAACATAATTTGTTAGGCTATTTATAGCCAATTACAAGTTGTTTGCAACTTTACACAGTTCACCATTATGACCCTTATTTCACATTTCGTACAAATGTTGCCCATATCTATAAGGTCATAACACACTAAATATAAGTTTCAATAATAGTGTTTATAACTCACTTTTAATTAAAAGCCTAAAAAACTAAAATGACATATAAAATTGATCAAATTTTAATTGACACTTAATTTAAATTAGAAAGAGAATTTTACTTGGAATATTACCTTGATATCCGCTACAGAACCAAATTCCTCTTTTTCCTTGAATATTGTTCATTTCAATTGAAGCTTTTGCTGCTGCAACAGAGGGAATAAGACGTCTATTTGACCATTTTAGTAACACATTTTTGGGAACGTCAAATGGATTAAGAGTCACTAAAAAAGGTTGATCTCCCTTATCAATGTTCTGTTCATCAGAAAAAAAATCAAGAAATATTAATTAGTTGGCAACTTGCAAGTTATTGAGTACTCCGTATAGAAAAATGTACGCAGTCTGTTAGCGTCCAAGCTATCAAATAAAACCTTAATTCCCGAATAATTTTCAAGATGAAAACCTATGAGAAATAATTAACATGCATATTCTCAAAAAGACCTTACAATTTGTATAATGCGGTCTACCTGCATAACATTAAGCCAATAAGTGATGGAAAATTGATTGTCTGAGCTTCCAAGAAAATTGCATGCACTCCATGTTGCAGGATTTTGTGGCATTAAACCTTTGTCTTGATGGAGGAACAGATCACTGCCCACATGTAATGTAAAGATGCATCTAAATTCAGTAACTAACTAACTAACTATTTGATTTCTAATAAATAATACTACAATAAATCTCGATATTTTTTTGGAAAAGATAAATATATTACATGTATGAAACATGTACAAAAACACCGGCTTAATCGAGAGTTAGGCGTTCAGAACAAGTTGAGCAACAGAGCGAAAATACACTCAACAAAGAATGGACTTGCAAACACAAGAAACTTCAGCACTCGATATTGTAGAACCTGGACCGTATATGTTATTTCAAGATAATGCATGCATTTGGTCAAAAGAAAAAAGACAATGCATGCATCTTCCACATGGATAGCAAATGACAACAATTCTAATTAACGCGATCAAGAAATAAGTGAAGGAAAATCAACTCGTGCACACCTCACATATCGATTATTGAACTAATATTAGGAGATTATTTTTGAGACAATTATGGTTAATCGTAAATGACCCTTTTAGGGTGAAATTAAGATAATAATCCTAAAAATACATATATTAAGTTTATGATTCCTAATGACACTTTCAAATTGTCATATACTGATAGTGTCATCAACCTAATGACGCTTCAGAGTGTCATCAAGGGTGAACTGGTGTTGATCGGCCATTGATTGTCGTCGATGACACTTTGAAAAATGTCATCAACGTGATGACACTTTGAAGGATCAATAACCGTTGACCGACGATCAACAACTCATGTGGTTAATAAAAATAATAAAAAACTTGGAAATATAATTAACAAAATAAATAATTCTAAGGACCTAATAAATAGGCCAAAATCACTCATATTTCTGTTTGTTTGTTTGAAGTGGCCAATTTCAAAGAGAGAATCAAAGTTGATAAAATAAGAGAAAATCTACCAAAAATATTCACAAATAGACCAGAAATAATCCCTACTTTCAATCTATTTACCAAAAAAAAACATAAATGATTTTTTTTAATTGAAATTCCGGCAAATCCGATGACGTGTACTCGATGTCTCTTTATAGTTGGACATTGTAAGTGATTCTCATTTGTGCAAAATCTCTTATTAGGTGTAATATTGTCATCGATTTAGCCGGAATTTCAACCGAAAAAATCATTTGTATTATTTTTAGTTCATGGGTTGGGATTATTTTTGGTTGACATATTATCCATTAGTGAAAGATGAAATTATATTTAGTAGTTTTTTTTTATAAAATAAAGGTGAATCGGATAGGAGACGTATACAACACCTATAGGCGTATTGAAAAGCTCCAAGAATTCTTGTTTCGTCGTGGGTTGCTTCATGTCCTAATAGTTTCAAGGCATCGGAAGCATGAATTGCCAATATGCATCCATCATATAATTCCTTTGAACCATCAGCCAAATGAATCGTGCAACCTGCACTAGACTTTCCAAATGTCAATTATTACTCTTGAAAACCTATCCACATCAAAATTTGAATATAACTAATTCTAATTAATATATACGGAGTATAAGATTGGTACATCACTCCTTCTATTGCTAATTTAATTTAAAATGAAATTCTATTAGACTTTTGTACTAAGTATAACCGCACATATGCACTCTTATGTATGTGCACGACCCAAAACCTACCTACGAAGATAAATATTGTCGTCTAAATACTCTCACTTAAAAAAAATGTGCATCTAATGACACAATATCGTTCAAGCACATGGAACGAAACAAGGTAAACATTGTCATATATATAAATCAGTAATTATTGTGTATTGTATTACATAATACTAACTCAAAAATATATCACTAGCTAGTAAAGAAAAATATTAATTCAAGAATTGATCAATTTGATAATGAACTGGTCAAATATGGAAACCAAATCGACCACTGTGCTTCTTTAAGTAAATTCATACTTTTAAACATATTATGTAAGTAAGGCATAACAAAATAGAGGGGTTCAAGTCCTTATAATTCTTAGGGTGTAAAACGAGGACAATTATGAACCACTAAATTAAGGGGAAAGGGAAGCTAAGGTTAAAAAGGGTATATATATGTAGTATGGTGACATTTTCGTACTTATCGAGATTTGTTTAGAGCCATTTTTTTCTTTTGAATGCAATGCGTTAATGTATCTAAGTTCATAAATATTATACTAGAGGTTTACAAACTTTACGCTAAAAGTTTACAAACTAATTTTATATCATGGTTCACAAAACTTATAGTGGAGATTCACAAACTTATACTTTGGTTTACAATGCGTGATTAAGATGCATGTTTACTCTGTTTATTAAACGTAAACCTTTAATATATTAAATATATACCTTTGGTCTACCACATATGAACCTTTAGTTTGATACATATGAACATTTAGTGTACTAAATGTGAACTTCAAACATAGTTTATAGTTATTAACCATGCATGTACTTTTTTGCGTAGTATGCGCATTATCAGATGTAAACCTTTAGTATATTAAGTATGAACCTTGAGTAACTAAATATAAACGTTGGTCTATGTAGTTCATATATACAACCTTGAGCATGTTAATGTTTGAACACATTTTTCATTGGTCTATGCCGTTCACATGTTACATGTATGATCATGTAAAGTCATATAAGGTTCGTATATGTTCTTCTAAAAACTATATATTGTTTTCTATATTGTGCACCATAAAAATAAACTAGAGTTCATATATTATTATCTAAGGTTCATATTTAATAACATCAATGTTCATATTATAGAGCAAAGATGTTTAAAGACCAATCCGTAACTAATTTGGACAAAAAATAGAAATTAAAAAATTATAGTGAAAAGTGTAATTATTTTGGACAAAAAATAAAAAAAATATGTGCTTAAATCTATAATTATTGAATATTTATGTGTGATTGAGTAATTAAAACTAAGGAAAAAGCAAGAATGAAAACAAAAGGCGCGTTGCCCTCCCTCAAACATAGTTTATAGTTATTACCATGCGCGTTATCAAATGTGAACCTTTAATATATTAAGTATGAATCTTGAGTAGCTATATATAAACCTTAGTCTATGTAGTTCATATATACCAACTTTGAGCATGTTTGAGCATATAAAGTTCATATTTGTTCTTCTAAAAACTATATCTTGTTTTCTATATTGTACACCATAAAAATAAACTAGAGTTTATATATCATTATCTAAGGTTCATGTTTAATAACATCAAGATTCATATTATAGAATAAAGATATTGCTTAAAGACCAATCTGTAATTAATTTGGACAAAAAAAATTTGGAAAATAACAAATTATAGATAAAAGTGTAATTATTTTGGATAAAAAATTAAAAATATGTACTTAAAACAACATCAATTCTATTATAAACACATGCACGTTTTATTTGAGCCGCGAGATTCGTTTAATAGACAATCCATATTCATTTACATTATATATTATAAACTCTGTCCACATTTGATCCGATCTCTAACAAAATATACCTCAATGTAATTTTAAATTTTTTTGGTACTAACGAAATAGAAAACGGACCTTCATCACTAGTTGAAACCGAGTGCACCTCAGTTTCAATTCTTATTTGACAACCTCTATCCTTGAGCTCCTTAGCAACCTGTGGTATGAATCCAGGATATAACAAATGAATCCCTACACAGTAGAATAATGAAACGACAATATTTCTAAGTGTAATAAATTTCTAACACATGTCAACATCATTTTAATCTAATTTTTATTGTTGATGAGGCACTATTAATTCATTAAATAACTACAAAAATCATAGATTAAATTCATGTGTCCGACACAAGTGACTGCTATATATAAAGTATAAACCACTCTATTATAAGTTCTAAATTTTTGTTAATGTACTATTTTCTATAGAAATCAATATTATTTTTAAAAAATAAAGGAAAATAAATAGGGTAGAATAAGGTAGGATTAGTTACATACTCCGTATAACTTAATCATTAAGTATTAGATAACAATATATTCTATCTAGACATGTTAATCGGGTCGGTCAAGTCGGGTTCAGATTAGGTACAAGTTGATCGGGTCAATTCGGGTTACAAGTCGAGTCGAGTCAGGCCGGGGGTTCGGATTGACCAACGGGTCAAGAACGCCTTTTTAAAATTATTCATTCACTATTAAAATATTATTAAATAATTCAAAAATATTATAACTATGTAAATTTAAAATTAAAAAATCATAATTAATCTTATAATTGAGATTAGTACAAAACATAATTTCATATTTATTTTTTATTTATATTAAATTAAAATTAAAAAATAATGAATGTGATAGATGATATAAGGTATTACATATTATAATTTACAAGGTATAATTAGCTTTACAAACCTGATTCACATAACAATGAGATTGGCCTTTGACTGCAAGCCATTGTGGACCTCCTGATAACTATTAGCAGCAATGAAACAAGCTGTGCATGATTAAACATGAACCATACATATATGATGAAATAAAATGGGTATAGCCCTTCTTTGTACTAAAAAAATAATAAAATAAAATTTCAGAGTAATTAAGGCGATCGAAGGGGAATAATTGATTAATGTACCGTCCGTACCTGAAGCATTTGATTATTGCGAAACCATGAAAGGATGGAGAAGGCAGGAAAATCCATCACTTGTTGTGAGCGACATGGCCAAATTGAAGCACATATGGGAATCTATATCATTTAATTAATTTCTAATATTATCAAAAATACCGATCAATAATTAATCCAATTAAGGACACACAAATTAAACATACTCTTGAAAAGAAAAGAAAATCTTACGAGATAAGTTGTTTGAAACAATTCAGAGTAACCCCTTGATTTGACAAAATTGTCAAGTGTTATGTTGTCGTCCATTTCTGGGTTATCTTCCAGCTCATCAAGGTATCTACATAAGTATTCGATCATAGTTTGAAATCAAGGAACAAACATACATATCAAGTAGGATCTAATATTCATAGGTAGTTCAAACTTTAAACTACAAAATAATGAGTATTAGAAGAAAAAAAACTATCTTACATGAGGACATGATTCTTGAATTTGGTCAATTCGCGGAGCATTTTCCAAAAGTAAGGATTCAAGAGGTTGCTCTTCTGTGCAAATACACTTGATAAGCCATTTCGAGTTCCCCATTCGCATCCCAACCCTTTTTCTAAGCTCACAGAATATGACATGTCAGAGCCCTCCATCTCTATTCCAAGACTCTCAAACAACTCCATCATATTTGGGGATGTCACCTGTACATATTTATTCAAATTTATAATTCACAGTTAGTTATTTAGATAGCTCATCTAAATTGCACCATCACGGAATAAGACAAGGATCTATTTCACCCTCAGGCTTAGAGAACGTGTTTCATGGCTCCAATTCAATTGATAACGGAAGTTCCAAGCTAGCTAGAGGTAAGAAATAACATCCTACATTGGAAACTTGAAAATAAAATGCCTATTAAATAGAAAACTATCTTATGTGTTGGGTTTTAACGCGCATGTACGCACGAGTTGACACGTCCCGCGTCTATTGACCCACCATACTTTATCACTAGCTAATTGTTTGTGTTTCATTCATTAAGGTTATAATTTTGGATATATATAGCATATGAACATGAATAATGACTATAACTATGTAGTATAGAAATTAATCATAGCTAATTGTCTGTGTTTCATCCATCAAAGGTAATTTTGGATATATATAGCATATAAACATGAATAATAACTATAGATGTAGTATAGAAATTAAATTTGAGGGAAATTCCATTGATGCATGGCAAAAAGTTTTAATTTTGGTGTGGTGCCCCTCACCTTCCTATCATATAGTGAACATAAAATGTCACTAAATGTTACTAGTAACGAATAACATTCAAAAATAATAATGATGATGAGTTTGACCCAAAAAATTATAATGATGATAATAGTAATAAATGTTCAATATTCTGTGAGGGAATTTAGGAATTTGTGGAGAGGAATTAGGTCAAGTGATAAAAGGAAAGAAGGAGAGATTTTTTTGGGTCCAGAGGAGATACTAGGCTATTACAAATTTACAACGTGGAAAAGAAGATTCGAACTCGTGACCTATTGGTCACAGGGTGTCATGCTTGTTAGTTAAGCTGAAAAGACTTGACATAGAAAAAAATTGTTATGCTTCTATTATGTCCTTCCTCAGGTTTCAACAACATTTTAAGACATATTCCTTTATAAGCTACAAGACTACCCCTTATACACAGGTATCCTTATGTCTATACGAGACACATATATACCCTACAACCTTATAACTTCAATCTTATAAAACCTTGTCCTCAAGGTTTAGCCAACAAAGTCAGGAAACTGACGGATCAAGTGAGCAGCTGAATCCCATATGGCATCTTCAATTGACAAATTCGTCCAGTGAACAAGCCACTCAGTCACTGGATCACCATTCGGAAAATGCTGGAGACTAGTATCCAAGACTGCGGCTGGTGCAATTACAATCTCACCAGTAGAATTGGTAATAGATGGAGCCGGATAAGGTGTCACCTGAGGTCCGATCTTAGCCTTGAGTTGGGTGACATGATACACGAGGTGGATTTTTTACCCTAAAGGTAGTGCCAATTGGTAAGAAACGGAGCAAACTTTACTCACCACTTGATATGTGCCAAAGAAGCGGGAACTAAGGTTGAGGTTCTTGCGAAGAGCTAACAAAGTTTGTTGGTAAGGTTGGAGTTTGAGGTATACCCAATCGCTTACTTTGAAACAGTGCTCAGTTCTTCTCTTATCAACGAACTGCTTCATGCAAGTTTGAGCTTGCTAAAGATGAAGCTTACACCGCTGAAGAATATGATCCCTGGTCAATAGCCAATCCTCTACTGATGCGGTTGTCACCGCTTCAAGGCGAGTGCCCACTTGTGGTGGGGAGTAGTCATACAAGGCTGGGAACAGAGACATACCTAGAGACGAGTGGAAGTTGGTGTTATACCACCACAGAAAACCATTGTCAATGTGATAACCTGATGATAACCAGCACATAAATCCATATTCGAGAAGACACATAAGCTATGTAACTCATCTAAAAGTTCTTTAATATGAGGTATGTGAAATTTGTTCTTTACATTCAAGTCATTCAACTGTCTATAATCGATGCAAAATCTCCATGTACAATCTTTCTTCTTAACCAACAAGGTCGGAGAAATAAAGGGGCTATAGCTTGATTGAATTGTCGAATTGTGCAACATATCTCATACTTGCTTTTCCATCTCATTCTTTTGCAAGTATATCTATATGGACGTGAACAAACATGTTTAGCATCGGTTTTGAGATATATATGGTGTTCATGACCTCATACTAGAGGAAGGCCTTGGGTAGACTTGATCACTATTTTTCTGGCCTGTTTATACGGGTCGGGCCCGGGTCAGGCTCGCTATGCGGGCTGCTAACCATGTCCGTACCCGCCCGGTTGTCTAGGTCGGGCCGACCCGTGGGCTGCCCGTTTTTTGTATTTTTTTCTTTTCAAAAGAATTTTTTAATGTTTTTGTAAAAATTGGCATATATAAGAGGAAAAAACAAATAAGATATTATACTAAGACACAAAAAGTAGATATGAAAACAAAACACTTCGAATTTGGGATATAATCATATAAAGTAAATTGAAATTTTATATATAAATATATAATATATAATAATTAAGTTCGGGTCGATCGGCCCGTTCGGGCTTGTTCCTTTCCCCTAACCCAATCTGCCCGTCCGGGCTGGGACAAAAGGCTCATTAGGACTTTTACCCTTGTCCAAGTTCGTATTTTGTGTTAGGCGGGCGGTACGGTCCGAGTGGGCCAGCCCGCTTTTGCCCAAGTCTAGCCTTGAGATTCCTCAATACATCTGAATATTGCAACATAAGTTCATTGATGACATGAGGAGTTGCTTGTTCTATTCCACTGGCTTGAGAACAACTTGCCAGTTGAGTAATGAACAAATGCACTTTTGGTTACAACAATTTCTGTAACTTAGCACCGGACATCACCTTCAATGATGCTCTCTCAGTTACTCCTTTCAACTCAATCTTATGACCATCCTTGATGAAGGACAATTCAATTGTCTGAAGTCAAATGTGAGATGGATGTAATCTCTGAACCAATCCACACCAAAACCATGTCACGACCTCCTAATTTCAAAACTCGGATGTCAAATATGAAAATATGAACTTTGTACCCTGCATAATCCACTCAAAGTTCATACAACATTGATGGCTAAACATCTTGCTTCCGTTTTCTACTGCCACAGACATCACATTCGCTTCTTCCGATTCAAAACCGGCGGCTCTCGCTACCTTGGGTCAAGAAAGATGTGTGTACTGCCCATTCATTTGGTTTTTATAGTGTTAAGAGGATTATTCTCTGTAAGAGTATAAACATAGACTTCAAGTTGTTCCTCCACAATTTTTTCAAAACTACCATATGTTTCCATTTCCAATTCCCCAAATTCAACGAGCTGCACTTCTTCATTTTTAGTGGCCATTAAACTGTGTATTGATTGAACCTTACACTTGTGACCCACGAAATATCTGTGACCACAACAATAACACATGCCCAAGGTTCTTCTAGGTTCTACCAATTGAAGAATAGAAGCACTAGGATTAGTGGGAACTACACCACCAATTGGGTATGGAAAATTATTTGTAGTGTTTGGTCTATAAAGGTATTGAGGAAAGTAAGTAGGTTTGTCTCGATTACTGATTTGGGGCTGGGTATTTGGTTTCCAAGAACCACGGCTCATTTTGACTATTGCCTGGATTGTGCCATGGTGTAGACGAGCTTGCTCATACACTATCACTAGTAAAGTCGGATGGCTCCACTTCACAAGTGATTTGATCGCCTCCCTAAGACCATGTATGTAACTTGAAACAAAGTTGGGACTGTAAGCATATACTCCATCAATTCCTCAAATCGCTCATTGTACTCATCAATGTCCTCCCCTTGTACCAACTTATTGTATTCTTCTACCACTTGCACACCTTGTTTCTCCCCAAAACGAACACAAGTTGCTTCACTAAGTTCTTTCCAACCAATATTCTGATTCTGCATCAGAATTCCTTGCGCCCAAATGTCAGCCTTATCATTCATGAACATCAAAGCTATCTCCACCTTTTGATTCTCTTCAATATGAAAGATGGCAAAGTATTTCTCACACTTTCGGATCCAACTTTGAGGCTTCTTACCATCAACTATAGGAAAATAAATTTTAGGAAAACGGATGTTACCTCCCCTGTAATCCGATCCGCTTGAAAGATTTCTCTCGTTGGAATCGCGACTCTTTTTCGATGATAATGATCAAAGAAACACTCTACCTTGAACTCTATTTCTTGGAATTACATTGATTCCTAGATCCGGCGCTCGTGGACTCGAATTAATTCCCACTTGATGCGACCATGCCCTCCATGACAACTACAAAGAAAGAAGAAGCCATGAGCTTGCGCTCAGAAGGGGCCGTGACAAGATCGCATGCCAAGGCCATCGCCAACGCCGCACAATCCCTCATCGCGCGCGTCGTCGCTAGCCAAGGCAACCAAGAGAACGCGTTCTCTCTCAAACTCCTCGTGCCTAGTCCAGAGGCTGTGTTCTCTCTCAATGTGCTCGCCACCATCGGCACCACGTTCATTTAGAGATTCATTTGTGATCTTGAGACATTCTGGTTTTGGCATTTCCTCATTTTTAGTAGTTACTATTTTTTTGTATTTCTATTTTGGGTGTGCGCTCCACACGTGTCGCGTGGGTTAGCCCATTAGGCGAGACTCGGCCCATCCGAGTCCCGCTACCTCTATATAAGGCCATCTCAGCCTTGTGTATTAGGTTACGTCTAAATTAATCAAAGCTTAAGTTTGAGAGCCAATTGCATCCTTCCTTTGATCGGACGTCAAAACCTATCTCTGTCTTCACATCTCCTTCACTCCGCCGCCGACGCTACGGCAACGCTCGATCCCTCGAGTAGTCTATCTTCGCATCTCCTTCACTCCGCCGTTGACGCTACGGCCACACTCGATCCATCGAGCCACCAATCCCTCCATCGCGCCTAGTCCTGAGGCCGCGAGCCGCATACACTCCATTGCATCGCTAGCGTTAGCGTTGTAACACGCCACCGACACCGCGCTCCCCTTGTTCGCGAGGTCTGACAAACATCGCGTTCCTTCACTCAACACTTGAGGGCAAGACGAGCGACTCACCACCAAGACCTAGATCCGACATCCAAAGGCAGGAACGCATCACCACTCCTGCTGGTTGAGCTCTAAGATTTACACCTCCATTAGTATCAGAGTGATATTGCTCGTGCTCTCTTAAGATATTCCTCAATATACTTGTAAGGGAGTCGAATCTCCCCTATGTAATTCGTTGCAGATTCACCATTTGAGCCAAAAGTTCCTCTACTTTCTGATTCGTTGTTTGCTGCATTGATTCCATATGAATCCAATTTCTTCCGATTAAGTGTGGTACTCTTCGAATTACTTTATCTGATCTCCGATGAGTTGGTCCATATTATTCAGGCTCAAGTTCGTCGAAGTCATCCATTGCTTTGTAATCACTTGTTGATGTTGAACAATCGCCTCCAATTTCTTTAAGCTATCCCATATAGACTTCATACGAGTACCTTTCGCCATAGCCAAGAATTGAAAGGCTCTGATACAAATTTAGTTGTGAGGGAATTTAGGAATTTTTGGAGAGGAGAGCTGCCATATGAGCTCGTGACAAATGAATTAGGTAAGTTTGAGGGATAAAAGAAAAGGAGAAAAGATAATGGGAAAGAGAAGAACATAGGAGAAATTTGTTATGATTATCTTATGTCCTTCCTTAGGGGTTCAAGAACCTTTTAAGAGATATTTCGTTACCATGACTGCACACAGTTGCATCGATCTCGACTCCAATTTTTAGATTCGAGCTCTACTGCTTCGTTAGCTTGTAAAACATTTGTAAAAATCATCCGTTGTGATGATTTAGGTATGTCTTCTTGTTTGTAAGGATATCTTCTGTTTGCTTGTTTGTTTTAAAAAAAAAAGAGATATTCCGTTACAAGCTACAAGACTACCCCTTATACAATGGTATACCTTATGTCTATACAAGACAATTAAATACCCTACAACCATACATATTCAAGCCATCAAGGCATTAACTTTTTTGGTATATGTAATCACGTATACTTCTTTGGAATAATTGGCATTATAGATAAAGTACAAAATATTGGCCGTTTTTTTATAAGGTAAAAATTCGAAATACAAGACAAATCACTGTTTGATATATCGATAGGCCGATAACTCAGCTGGCGGACAAACCGACAAATATAGTCCAAAAACAAACATCTAGTTCAAATACAACCATCTAGTCAAAAGAAAAACAAACAAATGAATCAGAGTGGCTTCACAAATCATGAAAAAAGAATGAGTTTTGCAAAACACGAGTTAGAGAATCAAACTAACACGGCGTCGTAGCGCCGACGAGCAATCAATAGGACACTCAATTAAAAATGCGATAAAACTCATGGGCGAAGCTTTGACACAAGAAGACTACATGAAACACACACCCACGCCCTGATCTCAACCGAGTGCTTGTTTGGTTGAATACGGGAAGTGTAATTCCTAGGAAATTAATTCATGTGAAATCAAAACATGGAAATGATTGTAAAAGTGATCTAGGGAATCTTTATCTATTTAGTACAGAGAGAATAATTAAGTATATAGTTTGTATTTGCATGCCAATTCTCATCTCTTAAATTATTCTGAGGACTTGTGTCAGATTATAGTAACTAGTGTAACACCCGTACTACGTATGGGTTAACATAATCAAAGAAAAATATAGCAATGCGAAAGTTAAAATATAATTTATAAGCAAATACAACACTAAATAAGAAAATAGAATTGATAAAAGTAGATTATAAACAATCAGATAACATTTATATATATATCATATAACTAATAGTGATTGAACATGAACTCTACCCGAATTAACTTGGTCAAAAGCTAACATATGTATCTATTCTATTTTTTTTTTAAATATAAAGAGAAAAAGAAGTTGGACTGCGCAAAAAAGAGAAAGAATGAAAAGATTGATATTCGATACATTAAATGCAATGAACAATTTTACTTCTTATGTTTTTAATTAGTAATTTACCATACCTAAAAATGATTAATAATTAAATAAGTTGACTTAGATGACATCTATATTTATTAAATTTTTTGGAGCAAATTTTTATATTTTTAATCAATAAAAATATTTAATTTTAGAAAAATAGGATAATATGACCATGAAAATTGGATAGTGGGCTTGTGAGAAGTTTTGTAGTTATAATTTTAGGAAAATGTGTTAGCAACTAGTGTAGCCACATGTCAGACATACAAAATGACAAGTGACAAATTCTTTTCTAAAGAAGTTCATTCAACTTTAATTTATTAGGGTAGATTTGGTCGATCATATAAGATAATATAATATAAACTATACCAACAATTGAAAACTAGAGCATTACAAGTTCTAGCATATATAATTCACTTGAATACATATATTCCAACTAAACTCATAATCAATAATAAATAGTTAAGTCTCCCTAACATAAGCGGTAAGAAAGATATATTTCATAGTTTAGGCCTATACACATTTTGGTCACGAGCTTGATCCACTGACGTCTTGTTATTTGTTATGACCCGGATTCAAGAGAGAAAGAAGATAGGAAAGAAACATAAAGTTTGTTGTGGTAAAAATCTTCTGTTATTTCGATGTCCCAATTTGTTACAACCTTTTAGGTATTTATAGCTCACCCTTTTATGACATCACTCCCCTCCCAAAGAAGTCTTGTCCTCAAGACTTAGAGGCAAATTAACTATAGGAACTGCCTAATAACATGCCCAACAACTTCTCAAGTAGTTTCGGAGATGTCCAAATTGACCCACTTAATGAGCCACTCTACGCACGCGGGTGTCCAAAATCTCCTCAGGACAAACCACAATCTCACCCACATCAGTAAGTGCAGGTTGCAAAAGAGAGGATGTCACCTGATCTCCAATGTGACGCTTGAGTTGAGAGATGTGAAACACAAGGTAAATGCGAGAGGATGAAGGTAAGGCGAGACGATAGGCCACTGAACCGATACGAGCTAATACCTCAAAAGGCAGAAGTATATATGCCGAATTGAGGGGGAGGATACCCATAAAGAGCCTGAAAGGGAGTAAGTTGAAGGGTTGTGTGGAAATTGGTGTTATATCACCATTCCGCGAGAGACGACCACTTAGCCCAGTAGAAATAGGATCAAAGAAACTAACAGCAATGGTTTGTCAGAGGTCATTGCTCGCAGAAAATTGTTTGTGAAAAATTATATAATGTTAATTAGCAATGTCTTTTTAACCATATATTCTATTTGTGTAATTTTTTTGACAAAATTTAGATACTAGGTGGATTATTATGTTTAGAAAAAATATTTTTAACTAATTTTCAATTTTAAAAACGTTTTTTGATAAATAGTACGCAGAAATACCTGAAAAATATTAATTTCAAATATTGTGAGAATTTTAAATAAGATTAATCCAATTACTTTACAAAAGTTTTAACCCATTTCATAATTGTTGTGGATAAAAAATAGAAAATATAAATATTTAGATAAAAAAGGTAAATAAAGAGAAAACAAAAAACATAAATTGTTATTTATTTAAAAATAATAATTTAAAGGATTAGAACCCCAAACCCTTAATATCAAACTCTTAATTACTCCACGACCAATTGGGCAAATAATTCTTTATATTTACACAACACATTAACATATATATATTTATTTAAAAAAGTATACGTATATATATAATTTCATCGAGGGAAAGGGGGTCACCGAACCCCTCAGGATCGAACCTAGGTGGATTGCTTCACTCAGTGGCGGATATCCATGAATTATGTAAAGAGGGGTTACAAAATTGTTTGTGAAAAATTATATAATGTTAATTAGCAATGTATTTTTAACCATATATTCTATTTGTGTAATTTTTTTGACAAACCTTATATACTAGGTGGAATATTATGTTTTGAAAAAATATTTTTAACTAATTTACAATTCTAAAAACGTTTTTGGACAAATAGTACGAAGAAATACCTAAAAAATGTTAGTTTCAAATATTGTGAGAATTTTAAATAAGATTAATCCAATTACCTTACAAAAGTCTTAACCCATTTCATAATTGTTGTGGGCAAAAAATAGAAAATACAAATATTTAGATAAGAAAGGTAAATAAAGAGAAAACAAATGACATAAATTATTATTTATTTAAAAAAAAAGAATTTAAAGGATTAGAGGTTGGGACTCGAACCCCAAGCCCTTGACATCAAATTCTTAATTACTCCACAACCAATTAGACAAATAACTCTTTATATTTACACAACACATTAACATATATATTTATTTGAAAAATTATACGTATATGTATAATTTCATCGAGGGAAAGGGGGTCACCGAAACCCCAGGAGCCCCCGGAGCCGCCTCTGGCTTCACTAGATCAAGCTGTTAACTATCTATATAAAAGAAAATATAATATGATAAAGGGTGTTCTGAAATTAAAGGCCCTGTTCATTAGACTGGATGGAAGAGTTCATTAGATGATCGAGCGGGTACTCTACATAGATCAATCGATCTGGATCATAATATAAGATTGAAGTGGAGTGGTACGTACGCGATTGAAGAGCGTGAAACCAAGGTCGAGTTGGACACCGTGGACAGTAGCGGCGGTGTTGGCATGGCCGCCGAGCTTGTCGTCTTTCTCGTACAAACACACCTTCAGCCCCGCCTTGGCGAGCTCGTATGCGGCGACTAGCCCACTTATCCCGCTTCCTACAACTGCTACCGATCTCATCTTTCCAATGCCTTTTGCCTTTCTTCACAAACACCTACGTACACACACACACACATATATATATATATATATATATATATATATATATATATATATATATTAATTTCCCTAAAAAATATGAATACATTTGTCATAAAATTAATTTTTACTTAATATTGGGCTACATTCACGAGACACATTTCCAGATTACTTACATGTTTAATTAAGGATATTATAGCTAATATATTTAATTTTGAAATACGTAGCTTCAGGTTTTCGGGTGATTTCGGGTTTTCGACCCTTGATCTTGATGGTCGTCAATGGGCTGCTCCTAGTCAGGGCATATATATAAACTTCTGGCTCAATATATGTTGCTATGCTCATCTGATGCTCCATGACCGACTGTTCTTGTTCCTCATCAATCACATCTGAATCCTAAAATTGAGCCTCCAATAAAATGTGTAGTGTTTGAGCTTTGCATTTAAGGCCCACGAAGTACTTCTCACTACATCTGTAACACAAGCCCGCAACCCTTCTATTCTCCCTGGAATCCACAGGCAACTGCACTAACGAAGCCGATGTCTTAGGACCAGAGCTGGCTTGAGTTGATTGTGTGTAACCCGTGTGTTTTTGGTAAGTCTTGGCATCAAGATTACATGATCTTGGAAAGTAAGATGTTGCATTGGGTCTCCACTAAGGTTTACTGATCTTGATAATGGCCTGCACATCCTGAGTGTGCACTCTTGCTTGTTCAAAAGTCATTGCCATGGAATATGGTCTACCGAGCTTGACCAAATGCTTGATTTCTCCCTTCAGTCCACTGATGTAGCTGGAGATGAAATAGGAATCATGTTAGTGAGGATCACAACTCAACATTTCAGCTTTCAATTCCTCGAATCTCTTATTGTAATCCTCTAAGCATTCTTTTTGTTCTAGTTTATTGAATTCCTCCACCATGTCCAACCCTTGACTCTCCCCAAATCTTTCACACACATCCTTCTTCAATTCGTCCCAATAAACCCAATTTTTCTGCATCATATAACCTTGCAACCATGTATCTGCATTCCCAAAACATACATCGATGCAATTTTGATTTTCTAATTCTCCTAAACTGCAAAAATGTTGAAGTACTTATCGCACTTCCTAATCCAACTTCTTGGATTGTTTCTTTCAAATGTAGGAAAATCGATCTTTGGAAATTGATTCATACCTCGTTGGGATTCGCTGAAGGCCGCCTAATTCTAATCAATGTTGTCGCGAACATTGTTAGCCTGCTAATTGCTCAAGGATCCCGATTCACGAGCTCTGTTAGAACAACCAAATCCCAGAGTGCCTCCCGATCCCAGCTAACTCCCTCTCCTCTGTTGTATCTCCGGAGAACCAGCTGATCTAGAATTATCCTTCGGAAGCAGCGATCTCATCATCTCAGCAAGTTTATCTATCCTCCGATCGACGTTTTCCCTCGATTCCACCAATTGATCTGATCGACGATTAGTGTTTCGACCTAATTCATCAATCAATCGCTTGTTGTTGAGCGATTCATGCACGACTCGCTAAGTAGTACTCATGAATTCGTGAGCCGTGATCTCAAATTACTTAAGATCATGAAGATGCGCCTCCGTTCTTCTCATCACTTCCTCCATGGTCTTCAAACGAGTCATTTCTGCCATGCCTGAGAATCATTTGGCTCTGATACCAGATGTTATGACTCAGATTCAAGAAAGAAAGAAGATAGGAAAGAAATAGAAAGTTTGTTGTGGTAAAAGCCTTTTGTTATTTTGATGCCCCAATCTGTTACAACCCTTTGGGTATTTATAACTCACCCTTACAACTATGACATTATTATGAAAGCGTAAAATAATATCTCTATACGGAAAAAAGACTTGTAATACCTTTTACCCGATTTTTAGTTTAATTTGATTTCCCTATTAGAAGATCGATTTAAATTGTCTGTTATGTTGCACTTTTTTTTATTAGTTAGATTTAAAGTTTAATTATTTAATTGATGTATAAGGGCTTATTTTAATTAATTAAATAGAGGAACTAGAGAAATTAGGAGAGCCTTTACGACTTTTGCAAAATGAGTGCAAGTATTATGCCCTTAAAAGTGGGCATCGAAATCATTAGGGTTCGTTTGGATCACTTGAAATAATGCATTAAAATACATTGTCTTGTATTAAATCATCAATTTAATGTAAGATAATGCTTTTTAATGCATTATTTTGAGAATCTAAACGCACCCTTAATCACTGTACTTGAATATGTTTCTCACGAAGCATTTTCGAAATTGAACACAAATTATTTTGAAAAAAATTGTATGAACATACATAAACGTATAATCAGGGATGTCCAATGATTTTAGGGGTGTTGTACAAAATATGAAATTTAAATAAAAAAGTAAAATAAAAGTATACGGGGAGATAGGTGGGATCGAACCTAGGTGGATTGCTTCACTCAGTGGCGGATATCCATGAATTATGTAAAGAGGGGTTACAAAATTATTTGTGAAAATTATATAATGTTAATTAGCAATGTATTTTTAACCATATATTCTATTTGTGTAATTTTTTTGACAAACCTTATATACTAGGTGTAATATTATGTTTTGAAAAAATATTTTTAACTAATTTACAATTCTAAAAACGTTTTTGGACAAATAGTACGAAGAAATACCTAAAAAATGTTAGTTTCAAATATTGTGAGAATTTTAAATAAGATTAATCCAATTACCTTACAAAAGTTTTAACCCATTTCATAATTGTTGTGGGCAAAAAATAGAAAATACAAATATTTAGATAAAAAAGGTAAATAAAGAGAAAACAAATGACATAAATTATTATTTATTTAAAAAAAAAAGAATTTAAAGGAATAGAGGTTGGAACTCGAACCCCAAATCCTTGACATCAAATTCTTAATTACTCCACAACCAATTAGACAAATAACTCTTTATATTTACACAACACATTAACCCATATATTTATTTGAAAAATTATACGTATATGTATAATTTCATCGAGGGAAAGGGGGTCACCGAAACCCCAGGAGCCCCCGGAGCCGCCTCTGGCTTCACTAGATCAAGCTGTTAACTATCTATATAAAAGAAAATATAATATGATAAAGGGTGTTCTGAAATTAAAGGCCCTGTTCATTAGACTGGATGGAAGAGTTCATTAGATGATCGAGCGGGTACTCTACATAGATCAATCGATCTGGATCATAATATAAGATTGAAGTGGAGTGGTACGTACGCGATTGAAGAGCGTGAAACCAAGGTCGAGTTGGACACCGTGGACAGTAGCGGCGGTGTTGGCATGGCCGCCGAGCTTGTCGTCTTTCTCGTACAAACACACCTTCAGCCCCGCCTTGGCGAGCTCGTATGCGGCGACTAGCCCACTTATCCCGCTTCCTACAACTGCTACCGATCTCATCTTTCCAATGCCTTTTGCCTTTCTTCACAAACACCTACGTACACACACACACACACACATATATATATATATATATATATATATATATATATATATATATATATATATATATTAATTTCCCTAAAAAATATGAATACATTTGTCATAAAATTAATTTTTACTTAATATTGGGCTACATTCACGAGACACATTTCCAGATTACTTACATGTTTAATTAAGGATATTATAGCTAATATATCTAATTTTGAAATACGTAGCTTCAGGTTTTCGGGTGATTTCGGGTTTTCGGATGAATTCGGGTCGGTTGAGTTCGGGCTTTCGGGTGATTTCCGGTCGGTTAGCTTCGTATATGGGGTTGAAAACGGGCTAGTCCATTCGGGTGTAATCGGTTTCGGATTATTTTTGGGTTCAGGTTATTTTGGGTTCGGGTGTAATCGGTTTGGGTCGGGTCACTCTCGGGTATACACTTTGATTTTCTTTTCGGGTGTCGGGCGGTTCAGGTAGATTTTTCGGATCGGGTCAAGTTTTGACAACCCTAGATAAAAAACTATTATTGATAGAAATGGAGTTTTTATTGTGTGTCAATTGGAACACATTAGAAAAAACCTTTTACTTTTTTATTCTTTTTCTATGATTGTGGTTAAAGATCTTGGTGTTGCGACTCAATTGGCAAAAATCACAAATCTACTAGAGTAGAACCTAACTATATATATCACATCACACTTTCTCATTAAAATTCTCACATGTAATTTTTTATATTCTTTTAATAAATTTAGTTATATATGAAAGATTTTTTTATCTTAAATCTAGCACTAATCTTTTCCTAATAAAAAATACAAACCAATCCCAAAGATTAAAAATCAGTAAACAAAATTTTAAATCAATCACAAAAGATCACAAATCTAAAACTTTCACAAAACTGATAAACTCATGATTAGACTGATTTGCACATCATCGATGAACACCTATCTGCACGACCCATGCCACGTCACCATTTGGAATCTCTGGTTCATCGCGACGTTTGTCTCGGTAAATGCTTCTGACCTTGTAATTGACAAAAAAAATTCTTAAAGCCGCAGTGCTAGCCATTAGCCGAAGCACAACAGTTAAGACTTAAAGTACTTGTGCATTTTCAAAAAGTAAGACTAATTAAATATCATATACTGAAAAATCTTAACAAAGATTAATGGTCAAATGAAAATTATATAGCAGTTATAGAAAATCGGGGTAAGCATCGAGGTAACCAATTGTACATATTTGTGGATATATGATTGTAAATAAATAAAGGTTATAGAAAATTGAAAAGCATAAGTTTTGGTTATAACTTTTTTTTAAAATAATTAAAGGATATTCGATATGAGATTGAAAATATAACATTTGATACTAATTTAAGATATCAGATTTATGATTTATATTTTCTTTCAATTTCGTAATTTCCCAATTTAGCTTATGGTTCTTAATTAACCCGAATATTTTTTTACACTACTAACTTATTTTTCATTTTTGTTAATCGGTATGATATGTCAATAGAATTTGTTATAACGACTTTGTGTAAATAAACAAAAAAAAGTTAATAAAACATATTTGATAAATCCAATATTAAGGAAAATGATATCTACATCGAGTACTTTGCTAATAAACTAAACATCATATCAAAATTCATGTGTTTTTTAAATTAATATTTATTAGTCAACACAATATCCCAATCAAAAATCATTTTTTTTCCTAGATTTAAAATTCAATCTAATCATAAATATCTCATTTTAATGATATATTATATATACTAAGATAATTTAAACATTACTTCAATATATAGTGACGGTTCCCAAATCGGTAGTTGCCTACTTTGAAATAATTGAAGAGATTGAACACTTGAAATATATCTCTTCTAGGCATGGGCATTGATCACGTTAGTGGAGCAAACCCCGAGGTAGCACCTCGGGAAAGACCCACCACCCGCTCGCGGACAACAATGAGAGTCTTGGGGAACTTTGTGGAATGTTGCTTAAAAGGAGCACCTAATACCGGGATTCGCCACCTTCCTAGAGGGCTACATTTCGAGCTCCCCAAAAAGAAGTCCCTCAAAATGGCATCTCCTCCTCCATTTATAGATCTCAAGAGGAGAGAGAGTCGTATGACACTGGTTCGCTTTTTGCTCCACATGTCTTGCATGCCCGAGGAGTAATCTTTTACATGTTCATCACGTAGCGGAAATGAGTGCACACTTGGAGGCCATGCATGCCACTAGCAAGTGCGAATAGCAATCATTGTGTTCCTAGATGGAAATCGACTAACGTCACCACGTACGACCAACATGGTGCTATTAAACATGCGCCTGTACTCTATCATAGCAACATAACCAACATCGCGCTAGCCACATAATTGTACATCACATTCTTTGTTCAAGGGAGAGCTTTGAGGTTTTATTATCTTGGGAACACTTATTACTACTTGCTGCGCATTGTATGTTACAACGGGTGCATGAGTGTATCGTGGTTCTGTCACAGTCCCTTTCTTTGAATAGTTGTGAGGACGACAATTCAAAGCAACTCAAAAAGAACAATCATACACCACCCGCGCACATTATCCTCATCCTTATTCCTCCCTTTCAAGCATAAAACAATGTGTTTCAATGTTTCTTGGTCGCACATCAGGCTTCAAGCAAAGTTTGAAGGGTACTCGTCGTTTTACGAGAATCGCGACGGCAACCCCAAGCACAAAATAGCGAAGCTTGGAGGATTCTTGTAGATTTAATAGCACGACAATGGCGCGATAATTGCATGACACTAGCGTGATAGTAGTGCGATGATAATGCAATAATAGCACAATGACAACCTCCAATAAAGCGCGAGGGTTCTCGTCGGCTTAGGAGAATCACGACAGTAGCCCCAAGCGCGAATGACCGTGACTTGGGGATTCTCGTCGACTTCAGAAATGCGACATTAGAGCGACGTTAGCGTCCAGTAAAGCACGAAGGTTCTAGTCGGCTTACGAGAATCGTGATGGCAACCCCAAGCGCAAATGAGCGAAGATTGGGGATTCTCATCGACTAACGAGAATCACAACAATAGCGCGATGATAGCACAATAATAGCGCGACAACAACCTCCAGCAAAGAGTGAGGGTTCTGGTCGACTTATGAGAATCGCAATGGCAGCCCCAATTGCAAATGAGCGAGACTTGGGGGTTCTCGTCGACTTACGAGAATCGCACAACAATAGCGCGATGATAGCGCAATGGCAGCCCAAGCGCAAATGAGCGAGACTTGGGGTTCTCGTTGACTTATGATAATCACGCGACAATAGCGCGATGATAGCGTGATAATAGCGCGACGACACCCTCTAGCAAAGGGTGAGGGTTCTCGTCGTTTTACGAGAATCACGACAACAACCCCAAGCGCAAATGAGCGAGGCTTGGGGGTTATCGTCGACTTAAGAAATATTAACAATGCAAGCATTGGAAGTAATTGCTTAACATCCACTATGCTACAAAAGCTCGAACATACATGTAGTACCTCACGAAGCGGGTCGAGCGAAATTGTCTTGATTCACCAAGAGCCCAGTTGCAGTGATCGAGCAGCCTTAGAGGGAGAAGGTCCCCATGGCCGGCGACAGTGACAGTTCCAAACCGGTAGCTACCTGCTTTGAAATAATTGAAGAGATCGATCATGGAAAATATATCTCTTCTAGGTCTGGGCATTGATCGCATTAGTGGAGCAAAACCCCGAGGTAGCACCTCGGGAAAGACCCACCACCCGCCTGTGGACAACAATGAGTGTCGTGACGATTCTTGTAGAATGATGCTTAAAAAGGAGGACCAAATACCAAGATTCGCCACCTTCCTAGAGAGCTATATTTTGAGCTCCCCAGAAGGAAGTCCCTTAAAAAGACATCTCCTCCTCCATTTATAGATCTCAAGAGGAGAGAGAGTCGTACGACGCTTGTCCGTTCTTTTCTCCACATGTCTTGCTTTCCCAAGGAGTAATCTTTTACATGTTCGCCACATGAAAAAAAGGAGTGCACACTTGGAGACCTAGCATGAAACTAGCAAGTGAGAATAGCAATCATCACGTTCCTAGACGGGAATCAACAAAAGTCACCACATTCGACCAACATTGCGCTAGTGAACATGCGCCTACACTC
The DNA here is from genome assembly GCA_027886185.1 of Rheum nobile. Taxonomy (NCBI): domain Eukaryota; kingdom Viridiplantae; phylum Streptophyta; class Magnoliopsida; order Caryophyllales; family Polygonaceae; genus Rheum; species Rheum nobile. Next base: position 4,273,822 of record WOAB01000056.1, read on the forward strand.
TATCATAGCAGCATAACCAACATCGCGCTAGCCACATAACTAACATCGCGTTCTTTGTCCAAGGCGAGAGCTTTTTGGTTTTATTATCCCGAGAACACTTATTAGTACTTGTTGCGCGCTGTATGTTGCAAAGCGTGCGCGAGTGTTTCACGGTTCTGTCAAATAGTAGTCAAATTAAATATCTCAAAAAATTCATGTAGGTTTTTATGTTTGTGGAACAACATTATTTTAAAATTAATATTGTTTAAGGGACTAAGTACTATCATATCTTTTAACTATTTTGTCACGTCTTTATATTTCTAAATCTACAAGGTTACCCATTTATATGATTGATTTTAAACCTTAATGTATAATCTACTATATAATACTATAGTAACACTTAGCTAAGACCAGTTGTCGTTTTGACATTGTATTACGTCAGTTATTGTCACATGTCTACTCCACATCGTACCACATCACTAAATTATCTTTTTTTCCTATTATTATATAAAATATGTTGGTAATAGATATGATCTTGATTTCTTTATTTTTTTCATGTTATCTTGATTTCTTTCTCAACATATAGATATTCACATTTGATTCTGATTTCCATATTAGATAGAATATATTAGGTACTTTAGGATATTTTGTTTTATTTTTTCCATTTAATTAGTCACATTTTATTAAAATTTAATTTAATTCATTTATTTCTAGGTATAGGACATGATTCAACATACTATGTATGTACTGAATCACATTGATTGTTATTAGTTGATTATTAGTAGAGATTTCTGTATATTATCATACTTATCTTACTTTCATTTACATTTTCAATAATTTAGTATATTTTTCAATTAAGTAATATTTTTTACAAAATAAAATCGATATATTTGTAATAACTAAAAAAATATTAATATAAAATTTCACTCAAGCACATGCATTGCACAAAACTGAAGTTGTCTTCTTGTTATCAAACTGTTTACACATAAGTATTGAACAATGAGGAAATCCCTCTACAAACAAAACAATAGGAGGAAACCCCTCACTCCTCATGAAAGGAGTTTACTTCTCTACAACAATGTTAGGAGGAAATCCCTCCACGATCCATCTTCAAAATCACGTACTGACTTTTAACAAATTGGTTTCAAGCAAAAGTATATCCTGGTTCAAGAACAAAATATGGTTCAAGAACAAAATCTTCAAGGCGAAAAGTATATCCTGGTTCAAGAACAAAATATGGTTCAAGAACAAAATCTTCAAGGCGAGGCTCTGTTTAGGAATCTTGACTGTAACAACCCATATTTCTACCCCTTTAACAAACAAGATATTTCAATATCTTGACTGTAACAACCTATATTTCTACCCCATTAACAAGTCAACTTTGGAAAACAATTTCATAATTTTTATAAAATTATGAAATAGGTTAACCACAACTTGCACTACACGCGTTCTTTTTCACCCTTTAATGGGAACCTTTACTTGTTGAGATTTATTCATGTGCTGACGTAGCTGATTGTAGGCTTGGTTTGAGATTGTTGTTTCGGGCAAGAGTTCAAGGATGTGGTCGTGCGATTCCTGTTGACTTATAGAGACGAAGCGTGTTCCAAGTGTTCCGTCGCACCACCAGAGTGTATCTTTTGATCTGCTTCCCGGCTGTTGCTTCGCCTTGTTGGTTTCCTCCAACCCGTGTTGCGCCCTTCTCATCCGTTTTGCCTATTTTTCTAGCTCCTGTCAGTTTTGTTTATCTCTCTTGTTTTGTTTTGTTATTTTTTGCTCTCTAGTCGAAAGTTGGGATTGTTTTAATATTTTTTCCCCATTATATTAAGGCCTATGTAGCGTCCATATATGTGGCAGGTCTCACTGTATTAGTAATGGGTTGTACTTGTACATGTAATTGTAGATTGAGGATCCTGTACAACAAGCCCTTATCGTACAACGTGCGAATCAATCTCGGCCGTCAAAAAGACAAGAAGTGATGGGAATTGAGAAGAGAGTGGTACGTACGCGATTGAAGAGCGTGAAACCAAGGTCGAGTTGGACACCGTGGACAGTAGCGGCGGTGTTGGCATGGCCGCCGAGCTTGTCGTCTTTCTCGTACAAACACACCTTCAGCCCCGCCTTGGCGAGCTCGTATGCGGCGACTAGCCCACTTATCCCGCTTCCTACAACTGCTACCGATCTCATCTTTCCAATGCCTTTTGCCTTTCTTCACAAACACCTACGTACACACACACACACATATATATATATATATATATATATATATATATATATATTAATTTCCCTAAAAAATATGAATACATTTGTCATAAAATTAATTTTTACTTAATATTGGGCTACATTCACGAGACACATTTCCAGATTACTTACATGTTTAATTAAGGATATTATAGCTAATATATTTAATTTTGAAATACGTAGCTTCAGGTTTTCGGGTGATTTCGGGTTTTCGGATGAATTCGGGTCGGTTGAGTTCGGGCTTTCGGGTGATTTCCGGTCGGTTAGCTTCGGATATGGGGTTGAAAACGGGCTAGTCCATTCGGGTGTAATCGGTTTCGGATTGTTTTTGGGTTCAGATTATTTTGGGTTCGGGTGTAATCGGTTTGGGTCGGGTCACTCTCGGGTATACACTTTGATTTTCTTTTCGGGTGTCGGACGGTTAGGTGTGTATGCTGGTAGTAGCGTGATCGATGATGAATTGAGGGATAAGTGAGAGGTGTGGTGTAATGGTGGTGACAAATGCTTTATTTATATAGGCCTCCATCGCAATTGGGCATACATATTGGCATATCTGACAAAATCAATAATTAAAAAACATGATATTACGGTGAATACTTTGTAAATAAATTAAAATTCATATCAAAATTTATGTGTTTTTTTTAATTTAATATTTATTAGTCTACATAATATTCCAATTACAATTCATTTGTCATTTTGATTTTTTTTCTAGATTTAAAATTCAATCTAATCATAAGTATCTCATCTAAATGATATATTATATATATGAGGAACGCTCTAGTAAAACGAGAATTGTGATAAAACGGATGGATTAATCTGAGGCGTTGGATGAAAGGTAATGGACGGATGGATTAAGAGAGTGTAGATTAGTTGTGGTGGGAGTGTTTCCATAATAATAGAGGTTAAAGAAGCAGTTATCATATAATGTGGAGAATATTAATTAAAAAAAATCCTAATATGGTAAATCTGCACCAAGATTGGAGAGAGAAGACATTATTCTGATCCCAAATCTGCACATCGATCGTCTTCTCCCTCATCTCTCCTCCCTTCTCCATCGATCTAACGAGCTTCTGCAATCGTCTACTCTATTAATCCTATGCATCCCGATCTGATGCACATCTTCTTCTTCATCGTCTTTCCTTCCTCCTCCATCGATCCGACAAAATCGAAAGAGGATCCTTTCAGTTAAGCTCAATTTCCCAATTTGCTTTCAAATTTTAGGTCACAAACCTCGAATTCCTTGCTGATCGATTCAATTTTGCTTGTGCTTTTGGCAAAATCTCAGGTACAACGGCGACATGATGGAAGCTGTATTTGGCATTGCGGCAATCAAGCACAAACCGTCCAATGACTGGGATCCAACCAGCAATGGCGATGAATCCTCTAAAAACAACACCAGAATCTTCATCTTAGATCAACGAAAGTCTCAAAACGTCGCGATTGTGATCAAGACACTTGAAATCCCTCGCGACGAGCTCATCGAAGCCTTTCTACAAGGCAAAGGCATAAGCGCTGAAACCCTAGAAAAACTCACCAGAACAGCCCCGACAGAAGAGGAAGCATCAAACATCCTCGCATTCAACGATGATCCTTAATTCAAAGCTCACCGACACAGAGTTCTTCCTCTTCAACCTCCTAAATTCCATTCCATCAGCCTTTACTCACTCCAACGAGATGCTCTTGAGACTCAACTACGACTCAGAGATCCTCAACCTCAAGGAATCACTGCAAACTCTGGAATCAGCCTACAACAATATCAAAAACCGCGGCATATTCTTGAAGCTTCTAGAAGCGATCTTTAAGGCCGGTAATCAGCGTTAGATGAATACACCGTCATCTCCATCGATTCTCTGCATCTCAGATCCGACAACATCATCATCTTCATCGTCTTCTCTATCGATTCGTTTCATGAATTAGGTTTTTCAAAGTTGTTTCGAATAATCAGCGTTAGATGAATACGATTGGAGTCGAGATGAACATGGTTTTTTGCGTGAATCCTCGTACCTCGAATACTGTTGTGATATTCAAAATTGCGTGTTTGATATTCGTGTTATCAGTACAGATATTCAACGTATTTAATTAAGAGTGATGCAGTATGCTTGTGTAGTGATATTCGAAAAGTTTTGTTTGATATTCACATGTAATTCATAGATATTCATTGCTACATTTGCCTTTGTCATGAATATAGAGCATGTAAATTTGTATATCAAGTCACATGCAACAACTTAGAATTTAAGAGTGATGCAGTATGCTTGTGTAGTGATATTCAAAAAATTTTGTTTGATATTCACATGTAATTCATAGATATTTATTGCTATGTTTGCCTTTGTCATGAATATCGAGCATGCAAATTTGAATATCATGTCACATGCAACAACTTAGTATTGATATTCATGCATTGTGTATACATATTCATGAAGTACTATACTCATCATTGGTATTCATTAGTTTTTCCACATGTACTATCAGGGTTGCGCATAGAGAATGATTCAAGCGAAGGACAAGGACAATGACACAAGTTGAAAGATGAAAAGAAGAATAATATAATTGTACTAAAGAAAGGCATGAGAAAATGCAAGAGTTGCAACAAGTATGTATGACATGACCGTGGAAATTCTAAAAAAGATTTATAGTTTAGATATCGCATTCTTATTCTAGATATTCATGTTTTGAGTAGCGATATTCATACCTTTTGCACTTATAAGAGTTGTGCTTGTATTCGATATGTATGACATGATATTTGTATTCTAATACAAGATATTCATATGCTTGATCTAGAAATTCAAGATTTGCAAGTCGATTTTCATGCGTTTAGCATTAAAAACATTTAGCTTGGTTTGGATATAAGTGATTTTTTTTTGTATTCGAATTCCACTTATAGATATTCATGTTCTTCGACTAGTTATTCATGCTATGCATTACATAATTCGTAATTTTTGTAAGGATATGAAGGGATTTGTGCTAAACTTCTAATCTTTTTATAAGTCATATTCATTCAGTCCGTGTCAATGAGAGTAAGTTGTAGCTTGTAGCTAAATTATTGTATCTAAAAACATGAATATCATTCTATGCTGGTATAAATATCACTACATTTCACGATGAATATCATAACATGATTTTCTGTATCAACAACATGAATGTCACATAATACAAAATGGATATTAATGATCAACAAATCATACAACACCATCAAAAAATGAAATCTCATCCAGTATGAATATTAACATTGTTATCATGAATACCACCTAAACCCTAAACTCCTACACCCTAAACCCTAAACCCCTAAACTCCAAACCCTAAACCATAAACCTTAAATCCTAAACTCCTAAACCCTAAACTCCTAAACCATAAACCCTAAATCCTAAACCTTAAGCCATAAACCCTAAACCTTAAACCCTATATGCTGAACTCCTAAACACATACACCCTAAATCTATGAACCCTAAACCCTAATCCTTAAATTCATATACACCAAACCCTAAACATAAATAAAAGCACCAAAACTAATTGAACATGAATATCAAAAGCATTTGTATGAATATCACATCAAACAATTTGAGTATCAATTGCAAATAATACAAATAACACAAACAAAACACCAAAATTGATCCAACATGAATATCAACAGCATTATAATAAATATCACATCATAAAATTTGAATATCAATTACGCAATGCATGAAACATACATCCAATATGTATATCAAAAGCATTTGTATGAATATCACATTAAATAATTTGAATATGAATTGAAAACAGTACAAATAACACCAACAAAACACCAAAATTGATCAAATATGAATTTCAACAGCATTATAGGGAATATCACGTCATAAAATTTAAATATCAACTATTCAACGCATGAAACTTACATCCAACATGAATATAAAAAGAGTGTGTATGAATACCACATCAAACAATTTGATTATCACCTATAAAAACGTGAATATCAATGAGCTTGCACTTCACAAGTAAGGGACTGAATAGCCTGCTCTCTCTTATATAGCAGTTCTTCCAAAGCTGATATTTCTTCATCATCATGAGCCATTTTCTCTTCAGAGAATCGCTTGAATTGTCGAGCTTCCATTTGGACCTTAGCCTTCTCTCTCTCTGAAGTCTCAAAATAATCAACATTGCCTCGTTTGCTGCAGATGAAGAGGCATTCCTTTTCTCCTCCAATTCCAAAGACAATTCCTCAATAATATCTTGTTGATTGTTGACCATCTCACGCAATGTAGTGCACTCATTCTCAATCTCAACATGAGCAACATGGGGAATATCCAGACCTGGGACATATAATTGAGGTTTTTCCTCATATTCAGCATATTTTTGCTTTACTGATCTAATCCATGTACCTCCCAGAGAGCTGGCAGTCAAAGCACAACTACAACCACATTTATAGCATGACAATGATGCCTCTTCTCTATCCATTTTCTCCAATATCAACAATATTCAAACCTAATTATATTTTGTCATCTCAAAACCCCCTTTGACGCTACAAATCCATATTCAGGAATCAATGGTTCCTCAGAAAACAAGAAAAATAACAGGCTAGCAATCACTCTATATCCCAATTAAGTGTTTTGGCTCCAATCACACCATATCACCAACCAAATATTATATCAAACAGTGTAACAACAAACCAAGAACCTACAATTTTCAACAGCAAACCGTGCATAAATATCATCAGAAGCTTACCAAGATTCCTAAATTAGAAAACGAAACTTCAAGCTTAGGTCAAGAAAATCCGCCATTTCACATCCACATTCCATCGGGGACTAAAATCAAAACAACTAATTCGATAGATGCAAATGAATAATAATCGAACGAAACGCAATTCTTGTCTACAAATAAACAAAATCCATAGCTGAGAAACAAAAAACTCTCAACGAAAACGACGCAGTTACGCGATTAAGAAAAGAAAGGATAAGAAGATTAGAATTAAAGTACCTATCAAATACTCCACGAGAAGAATTAAATATTACAACCGAAAAGATTGAAAGAAATTGGTCGTGGATCTGAGACGACATGTGGATGAAGAACATGGAGACGAACGAGAGAGAAATAGAGGGATTGATCCTCTCCAACTTCATGTCCCTGTCGGTTTGGCTGGCGGAGATCCTAATATGTTTGTTTTGGGGTTTGAGAAAATTCATACCTGGGAGCTTGCTTGTACTGTAGGCGGCTAAGAGAATACGAGACGATGATGATGGAGAGAGTCGAAGCAAAGTTGGGGAGAATGGATGACGATGACTGCGAGACAAAACTGGGGAGACGAAGACGACTCGAGAGGTTGAAGACGAAGAGAGATTAGAGGAGATCGTGTGAATGTGAAAATGGAAAGTGAACGCTCTCGGTTAAGAATATCCCAAAAATCACGTTAATTTGTTTCAATCGGGTGTGTGCCTCATATTGTACAATATGTGCATCCTCCTACATCCAATCCGGGCCATTGATTTGATTCTAATATAAAAACTCTTATTTGTACTTTCGTTTTATCCTAAATGGCTGTTTACCAGAACCGAATTCTTATATATATATCTAAGATAATTTGAAAGTTGCTTTAATTAACCGTGACGGTTCGCAAATTGGTAATTGTCTGCTTTAAAATAATTGATGACATCGATCGCTGGAAAATTATCTCTTCAGGGGGCATGGACATTGATCGCGTTAGTACACCAAAATCCCGTATGAAAAGACCTACAACCCGCCCACGAACAACAATGCGTGTCTTAGAGATTTTTTTGTGGAATGAAGCGTACACTAATATATCGAATCTAAAACCTTTCCAATATCAACCAACTCTACGTCCATTAGGCTATCCCAATTATAACAATTTAGTCTTATTTTGTATTCATTTTTGTTGGGGACTAACCCTTAGCAAATTGCTATTGGTTTTTATTAAATAAAAAGTTAAAACTATCCCTGATCCCTATATTCAGAAAATGTCACAAACATGATCTCACTACATATAGAATTGGGTGCATATATATGTAGTTCTTTCCCACTTTTTTAACCGTTAGTTACCCATTATATTACAGGCCTATTTAGCGCCCATATATCTGGCAGGTCTCACTGTATTAGTACTGGGTTGTACACGTACATGTAATTTTAAATAAATAATATTTTTTTTTTTTTTTGAATTTTTATGAAAAATATATTCAGGATGTAATTACAAAATTTTAGACCCGGACAAGCCTAGGCCAAAAAAAACCCCTTCATTGACAAATAAGTAGAGCTGTCAATCAGGTCTGTCAAGTCGGGTTCGGTTCGGTTATTTTCGGTTCGGATTGAGAACGGGTTGGGTCATTTCGGATAACAGGTCAAGCCGGTCGGGTCAATACAGGTCAGCGGGCGGTTCGGGTTAACCAACGGGTCAAGAGCGTCATTTTTAAAATATTTTGTCCGCTATTTAAATATTATTAAATAGTTAAAAACTAATTTAAATATGTCAAAATAAGTTGAAATGGATTAAAATAATAATAATATTATTAATTATTTTAATGTAATTGATATTAGTAGACCAAAATCATATTTTATTTTTATTTTTTATTTATTAATTTATAAATTTCTACATTATAAAAAATTATATAAGTACAATAATGTTCTTTTTTTAGGATATTAAGCATATTATCATTATTTATATGTCATTTATCATATTATTTTATGTTATATTTTATTAATACTCCACATTTATTCGTTAATCGGGTCGGGTTCGGTCTCGGTAACTTCGGGTTCGGTAACTTCGGGTTCGGTAACTTCGGGTTATCAAAAATTTCGGTCAGGTCGGGTCCAAAAGCGGGTCGGTCAGGTCGGTAAAACGGGTTCGATAACTTTTTGACAGCTCTACAAATAAGAGATATGTGTGCTCAAAAATCGATCAAGACATGTGTGGACACAATTAAAAAGACAATTATTTTTTCTGGAATAAGGACAATAATCATAAACCATTAATAGGCTAGAATAAAATCTATAAACCAATAAGTAAAGGTGGACTGTGAATAAGGAAAAAATGAGGACATGAACAAAACATTATAAATAAAATTACTATGGAAAATACTAGCTGACTCAACCAATATTTGGGTCAAATTAATCACATAAAAATATCTAAAAACAAAATCAATCCTCACCTATGAAAGAAAGCAAAACACAAAATACGCTTGGCAATGGAGTAACCTTACTAAATTACTACCATAATTTAAAAAAAGAATCCACTGGGAACCGGTGAATGGCTGGATATATATATCATTCGGGATCATTTGGGCCAACCCGTCTCTATGGCCAATGGATCCCTGAAAAATATCTCCCCAATCCTAGCTGAAGCAATTTCAATGCGATATGAGATTCAAAATGCTATCCAGTTAGAGATCTCAGATATTGAGATCGAAAGCGATAATATATGCCTTATCAATGCCTTAAACGGTAAATGAGACTGCCCATGGAAAATTGAGCTTGTTGTCTCTGACATCATGTTCGACTTGCGACAATTCTCTTTCTCTCACATTTCTCATATTTATTGGGAAATTAATACTATGGCTAACTATATCGCTAAACTCTACCACAAATAAATTTCATCAAACTGTGCAGCCATTTCAGATCTTAATAATCTCATCTGCAAGGATGCTTTAGGACGGCCCACCTCGAGATAGAGAAGTCTCCCTAATTTCTTTCCTTATAAAAAAAAAAAAAAAAGATGCCCCAAGATCACCTCACGTTTTTCATCGGGTGGAGCCAGGACTCATCCAAATGTTTAATAGGCCTCATGCAAAATAAAATACAAGGATCTAATAATTATAAAATATAACACTCCAATAAATTAATAATTTTTCTAGTTAAAATATTAAAGTATAAGTATAAAATAATTGAAAAATAATATATAAGATAATTACAGAAAATAAATGAAGATAAATCAAATTACTTCCTCATGTTCAAAAAAATCCTTATATTTTGTACATAATATTTCTCAATTTAATTTTATATAATATGTGAGTAAATTTCTTTTCATTTGGATTTCTAATTTATTTTTACCTTATATTTATTGCGGGAGTTATTTTTTTATTTTGTGTAGAATCGAGTGTGTTAGTACAAGGAACAGTATAACTGTTCCTTGGACAGCGGAATATTATAATAGAAAACAGAGTAACGAACAGAGTTCCTTAGAGAGGAAAACTCAATCGACCTACTAGTTGACTGAGAAAAACCTCTACCTCTAGGTTTCCCTAGTAGGAATTCAAATGTCTACTTGTGTTATTAATCCTGGAATTACAATCAAGCAAGTCGTATCTCAATCTAGTTTACCCCTAGATATCTAGACTTCTTATTGTAACGTTTCTAACAACACCTACGACAATCAAAACCTTAACAAGCACTCAACTTACCAAAGTCTCATCCTTGTAAGTTCTTCTCCTTCACCGAATGCTCAAAGCTCTGTCAAAATGCCGTAGTTGCTTGTGAAATGAAGTTGACGACTTCCTTTCTTATAGTCTAGAAATCCTAAATGATTTACCCTAGTTTTACTTAAGGAAAATCAGATAAAATACTCCTATACAATCTTTTCTTATCCTTTCTAACAATAAGATCTTCAACAACTTTATCTCTTGCGGCCCAAGTTGTTTCTTCAAGATATCTTTTCATAAATATGAGATTCGGCAAATTGTAAGGGCGACAGCGCGCACGTCTCTTCGTTCTTTGACGTTGTTCCCTTCCTTTTCCTGTTCACAACCGCGCGTCTTCATTTCCTGTTTGTTCCAGCGCGTTGTTCCATTGTTGACTTCTTTGTTCCTTTCAATCTCTGTTTTGATTCATCACATGGTTTTCATCGTTCCTTTAATTCATCTATTCCTGAAACTCATAGTCACACTAAAAACCATCAAATGCCATTGAGTTTATCATAATCAAAACTAGAGGGAACATCATCGTTCCAACATTTTTGATATAAAATTAAGTTTTTATATTTCTTACATTTCTTTTATTTTTGAGGGCAAAGAGCTTTTAAAGGCAAACCAAGCTCTCGTTCACTAGAGCAATTTTACTTTTTTTTTTAAATATTTTTTCTATTAATTAATTACATATTACTATCTAATATTGGGTTTGATTATCCTTCAACTATGCCCCCACTGGGATTTTCAAAGAAATAATAAAAAAATATTTTAATTTTTTTTTCATTACAAATTTTCAAGATTATTAAGTATTTTTTAAAAAATTAATTATGAATTTGTTAAGTGTAATCCTTAAAAATACTAAAAAAACACTACTTTATCTAAATTTACACACAAGTTTTTCGATAAAAAATACACTATCTTCTCTATATCTATCTTTATTAATGCTAGAACTTTTGAAATTTAGAGTTTATGAGTTTAGAAATTTTAAAATTATTTTTTTAAATAAATTTGTTGAAATTATGCAGAGAAATTAAATAGTAAGTAATGAGGAATTTTGTTTAAATTGTATAATTTTTGGATCAGTTTTGAGCATAATTCCATTTTTTGGTTTAAATATAGGGTTTATTGTTTAAAATTGGGATTGAGTGTATAAGGTAGACGATAGACTTTGTGTAAACAAAAAAAATTAGCCACATACTAAAATATCCCATTTATAGAAAAACATAAAATTAATGAGACTTTTTATTTATATTATCTAAATTCAACGTGATACATTTTTTTGTTCGAGTTGGTGAGTTAATTGATTTTTTCTATTATCACTTTAGAGTAATTTGTATTTAGACGAACCTTTGTATTTAACTCAATAATATAAAAAAACAAATTTGACTTAAAATTATTTGATTAGCGTTTGTAATTTTGTTTCCAGCATTTTCACGGTGTCCCAAGGTCACCTCACGTTTTTCACGTTGGGTTTATTTCGGTACGAGCTAGTGTGACTTATTTAATTATTGAGTAGAGGTACGAGTGTGACTTTTCATAATTTTGAGCTGAGGTACGAGTGTGACTTGATAGTTTGGTGTTGGGTCAATTTCGTAGTACATAGTTGGCGTATTTGAAATTAAGTTCGTAAGTTTTTCATAACAAAATTTGGCACTTTTCAAACCAAAGAGTTAGAATTAGTTTACTAAGAATTAGGATGTGGTCTAACCTAAATCATTATTATCGACAATTATAAAAAAAAAACGTTTAAGACAGGGTGAAGGACCCTACTATGACTAACATTGTCATTCAAACATAAATTACGTAAAGTAGTTAAACTACAATATTTAAAAGCAAGAAAGTCTGCAACCTGATTAACTTCTTGGAAATAGTAACAAATTTTAACGTCCTCAAAATAAGCTAGGAATCTTCTAGTGTCATTGATGATCATATCGATTTTTCAGGGTATATCTCATAAACCTTGTAGAGCATTGATGAAGGTAAGGTTATCACCTTCAATTGTAAGGTCTTGTGTATTTACAGCTAAAAAATAAGTAGTTAATGTCTTCATTTGCTTCTCTGCAAAGAACACATTTAGTTGGAACTCTGTTATAGTACATGTTTAATGTTTCATTAGTGGGGAGTGAATCTAAGCAAGCTTTCCATAAGAAGTGTTTGATTTTAGGTGATAAATTTAATTCCCATATTAACGACAAGTTAACACTAGAAAAAGCACCCATGTTATTCTGAAGTGAATGTACTGCCGATTTTACTGAGTATTTCCCATTAGGTGAAGGTTACCATACTAAATGGTCCTCCAGGTGATGTAGTGAGATTTGTATCTTTTTTATTCTTTCAACCATGTGATGTGAAAGAGAGTTGTTTAACAGCGGGTAGTTCCATTCCTTATTATCTGTTATATATAAGGATGCCTTTATAGCCATATTATTAAGATTCAGAGCTTCATTTAATGTTTTGTTTCTCAACCATTTATCATTCCTGAAATCAATAGTCTTACCATTTTCTAATTTCCATATGAGTTGTCCTTGAAATTCCTTCATGAGACTAAGTAATCTCGTAAATTGCCATGAATTTTTTTTTTTGGAGGGAGAACAGACAGTCTTCCTTGATATATTTTTCATTAACCAGACAGACCCATGCATTCTGTTAGGATTTCCCAGAATAATTTCATTTGTAATGCTTTATTGTTGACTTTCGTTGTATGGAAACCCAAACCTTCTTCTTTTGGAGTGCCAATACGATCCCAACTGATGAGTGGATGGAAACTTGATGATTCCATTTTGTTCCAAAAGAATGATCTATTAATCTTATCAATCTCCTTAAGAATCCCTTTGGGTAAAAGGAAGCTTTGCATCATGAAATTTACTTTGGAGATTAAATTAGCTTGAATGAGAACAACTATACCAGATTGGGAGATGGAGTTAGCTTTTCATTTAAAAAGTTGTTTTTAAGAGACGTGATGGCATCTTGAAAAGTTGTATTGTGAACACGCCCCCTAATGATTAGAATCCCTAGATATTTTTCCAAATTTGTTGTAATGGAAACTTGTAGAATTCCTGCCAAAAGGGATGATGATGATGTGTGTGTGTGTGGGGGGGGGGGGGGGGGGGGGGGGGGGTGGGTGGGGGGGTATATTGGATGAAAATTGTACAAAGCTTTTGTGAGAGTTGATCATTAGTCTTATTTTCTCAAAGAAGTCTTCTAGAATTGTTTTGATATACATTGTAGATGAAACATCTTGATCAGTAAGGATAAGAGCATCATCTTCTAAAGTAAGAAATGGGATTAGGGCACCATTTCTAACTAACTTGATACCCACCTTTGGATTGAGTTTTTTTGATTCAATGGCTAAAGATCTTGCTAGATATTTCATAGCAACAACGATTATTTAAGGGGCATAGGGTCACCTTGTCTAATAGCACAAGTAGGCTTATGTATATGACTGGGTTCATTGTTAACAATAACCGAGAATGAAGCAGTAGTGATGCATGCCATAATTAATTTCACAAAATTTTCGTGAAAATCAAAAGAGAGTAGAATGTGTTCAATGAAGTCACATCGTATCTTTTCATAGGCTTTTTCTAAGTCTAATTTTACTGCCATCCAGCTTTGCTTTTCATTTTTTTTTCATATGAAAAAAAGAAAGATTTCATGAGTTAATATATTGTCCTGGATTAGTATGCCTTCCACAAAAGCTCCTTGAAGGGGGTGTGTCAATTGGGTAAGTAATGCTTTTAACTTATTTGCAAGTATTTTTAATGATTTTATATGTTGTGTTACAGAGACTGATGGGTCTGAAGGGGTTAATATTAAGGGTGAATCCACTTTTGGTATGAGTGCAATACTATAAGAGCCCCAAATCGAGGTGTTATAGTGCCGTGAATCCCGAAGGGTTCACAAGGCGTTAGGGGATAAAATATAAAACGAATACCCAATAGAAAGTAAACAAGTTTTATAAAACCCTGATGTTACAATCGTGCATAAAACATAGTTTCTAAGTCCCAGAGTTAATGACATACAAATACAACTTTATAAGAATTAGAACTCTACAGTAATTTACGCAAAAAAAGTCAAAGCCTAAATCTCGTATGTAACACGTTTCTAACAACCAGTTGAAAAACTCTATAGTATTGTAGCGGAAATATAATGATCAACCAGTTCAAAAACTTCTAAAATAGAATCAACCCAAATTCTCACAGAGTTAGTCCTAACATCGTGTCCATCTTGCCTGACCTCCACACAGTTCCTGGATTAAAGAGTACCTGACCATGCATAAAACATAGCCAGCCCCCATGATAATGGGGGTTAGTCTTCAACCAGACTAACAAGTTGTATAAGCAACTTATACATGCAGTAGCATATGTAAGAGATCAGAGATAAGCAATACGCAGATACACAAGAAGATTTATAGTTAAATATACCACAATCAAAATTCTATTATACATGTACAGCTATAAATGATGATGACATAACAAGAAAGTATCATTTCTAAAAATTTTAGATATGCAAGAAAAGTTGCAGTTGAAGCAAGTCAGAACAAGAACGTATATCAAATCCATATACGACACTATTAGACCTTATCAACAATGTACAACTAAACATATGCATATCATACTTATAGAGAACACAATACCAAGTCAGGAAACACCACTTAATTTCCAATCAAGTCACAGATTACACGGCATGAAAGAGATCGTTCGAAATCTATACTCAATTATATTTTTTTCTTTTAAAGAAAACTAATTAATTAAAACTCGAAAGCAAAAATGTTTCGAAAACATGCCCAAGACTCCCTTGGACACAAAGGTACCTTCTGACCCGTATCGCGGGTAATATTACCTCTACCAACGGGTCAGAAACGGGGCCACTGATCAGGTGACCCGACCTCCCCTAGAATGGTAGAGCACTCCATCGACTAGTTCTAGTCGGATAGAACCCTTAGTCGAGGAGCGTATCAGAAGAACACAATTTAAAATCATTCGGGATCGGAACCATCCTTACCCGCAAGTGTCACATTTCTCAATCCAACCAACATATTATTTTATTTCAATACGAATGTACCACAAGATTCATCCATACGATCATCATGTCCATATCACCATATCATCTTAACACAATCAACATCCATTTATCGACACGTCAACCATACAAAGACAATGTGGTTCTCAATATACGTATATACACACATGTTTAAGATACGAACCAACTAGTTAAACATTAAGTCATGATACAAGATTCAATACTCATGCATAATCCAAGATTTAATATTCATGCGTAATCCAAGACTCTAAACTTAAGCTACAACATGTCAATCCATACAATCGTCATCCATAGTCACATTCATCATTCATTTATCAACACAACATGAGTGTAACGAAATGAGAAAATCAACATACATAGACACATACCTAAAACACGGACAAATAACTCAATACTCACACAACATCAATAATTCTAACTTAGGCCATGTTTGGTAACCCTAAAATGCTAGCGTTTAACATTTAATATACCATGTTAGCCGCTACTTGGGTGTTTGGCCTCACAAGTGGTAGAGGCTTGAGCAACGGTCAAAATGCTTGCCTTGGGGACGCTTCTAAGGAAAGCGGTGTGGATTCTGAACGCGCGTTTGATGATTCTCTCCCAGATCTGCCGTCAACTAACTAGGAAACCATGGCCTTTTTGATTCTCTCGGAACCTCTCGTCATCCGTATCTTCGTCCTTATTTATCAAGCCTCTCACCCACACTTTGCTTCTCACGCTCTTCCTGTCAATTTCTTCAGCCAACCATCTATGATATTCTACCCAATTGACAGTTGAAAAAAGGTAAATTTCTACATTCCTTCAAGGTTTTGCGTTGTTAACTTTGCTTCTTTTGATATTCTCTTGTAACTAATCTCCTACATACTGCAATTCTATGAACTTATTCAGAGTTTTGATATGTTTGCTTCAGTCAAAATTTGAATCAAAATTTTGAGATGAGGCTATATTGACATTTGTTGTATAATAGTATAGGATTTTGGATAATTATTAAGAAATTTCTAAGATTTCTTCTAAATTTTTTTCATGTTATGTGAATCTAGAATTGGTACTTCCGGCTGATGAATTTACTGAGATTGTTAATGCTGAATTTTGAGATTGTAAGATTGAATCTGAGATAAGTTATATTCAAGTCTTTGCATTTGGGATTGAACTTATTAAAATTTTGGGATAAATTATGATTTAAGTCTTGGTATTTGGGATTGTGATCAAGTTTGTGAATTTGAGTTTAGTATTACTGGAATTTTAAAATTGGTTCGTCCAGGTCTTGGTACTTGAAATGTATACTACTAATATAAGTTCCTTTCTTACATTAAAATTTGTTAGTTGCCACTGATGGTTTTTTCTTCATGCAATGCTATTATATATAGGGGATGTCCAGTATAGTGTGGACATTAGTGCAATTAGTTTGTTAGATTAGCTAATAGTTAGGACTAAATGTGAAAGATATGCATCTTATTGTTGTACTTCACATTGATTATTACTTGGGTACATATCATGTCATTGTTGGAAACAATGCATTGCTTTTGGTAAGATGGAGCCAAGTGAGAAAGGTGGACTGAAAGGTGTCAATTTTGGGTGGACTCAAGAGTTGATGAAGAGCTTGATTGATATATGCCTTAATTATCTATCGAGGAACGATAAGAGTCACCCTTACAAATGGAATGAGCTTGCCATATAATTTGAGAAAGTCAATGGAAGTGCAATGGAAGAACATTGAAGAACAAGTATGATGGCATGAAGAAAGATTGGCGCATTTGGAAATCTCTTAAGCGGGGAGAAACAGGACTCGGGTGGGATCCGACAACACAAAAGATAATTGCTGATGCTGATTGGTGGAACATGAAAATCAAGGTATTTATTCCTCTATTAAGAATGTATAGATACATATATGAATAATATTATCAATGGTCTAATAAAACTAATTCTTTTATTTCTTAGGAGCAACCATTGTGTAAGAAATTCAGAAATAATGGCATTCCTCCAGAAATCGAGGACCTCTGGGATCTTCTATATAGAGATAATACAGCTACCAGAGAACATTGTGTTGCCCCATCTATGAACTCATCTCGTGTAACAGGGAACCAACCAGTTGAAGTGGAAGGTGGCAATGCATTAGGATATGATCTTGATAGCACAGATCCTTACTTTTTTGGAAGTTTTTTGGATAGCTTGGACCCATCTCGTGTAGAAGGCACCCACAGGTAAATCCTGAGACACAAGAGTCACAAACACAGTCAATGTCGTCCCAATTGAACCCTCATCGACCCAAACGTAAGAGACGACAATCTATTGGTTCTTCTATGATGCAAGAGCACATGGCTAAAGTGTTAACAAATAGTGATAAGATGATGCATTTGTATGAGGCAGAGGCTACAGATGAGACTCAAAAACTCGAATCCATTGTCGATCATGGCTTGCGTGTTCTGGCTGATTTGGTCAACTATGGTGATATCATTCGCTTGTCTCCATTGTGGTGCTTTGCTGTAATGACAATTAAGGATACTGATTCAAGAGATGTGTTTATGAAGTTCGAGGACAATAGTGCAAGGGTTGCTTGGTTGAACTTGGAGTTCTCCAACCATAGAGGACTGTTTTTTAGCCAATAGTCCTCCATTGTCGATGAAGTTGGAGGACTATTGGCTAAAAAATATTATTGATAGATATGGAGTTTTTATTGTGTGTCAATTGGAACACATTAGAAAAAAACCTTTTACTTTTTTTATTCTTTTTATATGATTGCGGTTAAAGATCTTGGTGTTGCGACTCAATCGGCAAAAATCACGTAACTAATTGTGATATTCATGTAACTGAGTGTGATATTCATGTAATTGAGTGTGATATTCATGTAATTGGGTGTAATATTCATGTAACTAATTATGATATTCATGTAACTGGGTGTGATATTCATAACTAAGTGTGATATTCATCTAAGTGAGTATGATATTCATATTATTAAGTGGTGATATTCATGTCTTTTTAAAATCAAGTATTCACATATTACAGAAAGATATTCATACAAACATGAACAATATTCAAGAAACAAATTTACAAATATGCGAATTTGTAGAGCATCATGATGCACTTGATCGATATTCATAAACTCATTATCGATATTCATAAACCTTTTATCGATATTCATGAACGCTAAAAAAATCGATAAACAGGAGAACGAATTTAAATTTAGTGAATCATCATCAATATGAACGAATTTATATTTAGTGATTACATGTAGGAATTTAAATTTCTTTTCCCATTCAATACAATCAAAAAGATTTGGAAGAAGATATTGTTTTCTCTTTCTTCCCTTTTTTAAATTTCATTAATTAATATCTTTCCTCTATCTATACTGTATCTGCCTTGTTTAGAGCATAATCCTATGGAAACAAGAACACATTACTCTCTATATTCGTCTTAATCCAGCCGTTCATCGCCTCTCATCCAACGTCCCATGTTTATCCTCCCGTTTTACTACAACACTCGTTTTACCAGAACCCACCTCTATATATATATGGATATATATATATAGAATTTGGTTCTGGTGAAACAACCTCTTAGAGTAAAATGAAGGTACAAATTAGAGCCTTTAGATTAAATAACAATCAATGGTCCTGATTTAATCCCAAAATGTGCATGTTTCTAAAGTGGAGATGCACATACCAGAATATTTTCTATTAACGTGATTTTAGAGATTTTATCCCACGATTTTACCAAAAACGTTCAGTTGCATTTTTTACAATATCATCGCTTCTCCTCCTCTCATTCTCTCGATCGTCTTCCCCCTTTCTATTTTCTCTCCTTCATCCGTTCGTTTCTCCGAGCCCTAGCTAGCCAAATCGATCGAGCAATATGAGAGAGATTTTGCACGTCCAAGGAGGCCAGTGTGGTAACCAAATCAGATCCAAGTTCTGGGAGGTCATCTGCGGCGAACACGGCGTCGATCGCACCGGATGCTACTAGGGAGACGCCTCCTCCGATCTTCAATTAGAGCGTATCAATGTCTACTTCAACGAGGCATCCGGTGGTAGGTAGGTTCTTCACCTTCCTCTTCCTTGTCGCCTTCCTCCGCTCCTCCATTTTTGTCTGATCTCGAGTTCGCCTTGCAAAATGCCAATCGAATCTTGTTGACTGCTGCGACCTTCAATTCTAACGCAGTAAGTGCATTTCTGGTTGTAGTTTTCAGAAAATTGTGCAAGATTTGGGAAATTGTCTCCATCCTTTCTGTTTTAGTGGACTTAAGTTTAAGATTAGATGGATAATGTGCAATTTGAAACTTCTGATTATACTTAATTAACCCAATTTATTTGTCTTGTGTGTCCCGTGAAATTTCCCCCTGCTAATCTAGGGTAAATTTCTAGCTTATGCCTAAAGATTATAACTTTGGAGTAGATATACTTATGCAATTTGGGGGTTTCGGTATTTGAGGTTTTTTCACAGAATTTTTTCTGAAGCTTTCATATACTTGATTTTACTTACTGCTAAAAATCCATAAAATTATGAAGCCCATTTGAATGAAGATCAACCAAATGTTTTGGCAAGAATGGAGTTTGTAATGCTGCTGAGAATGCTCTATCTCATTCTTCAAACCATGGGAGATGGATTATAGCTTTCATCATTGGTTTGAGCACATAGAAAAAGGCTGTAAATATATCCTTAATTGCAATTTTAATGGAAGGATGTAAAAAACAATGGATTATCAAGCAGTAGGTGAGATATTTTAACCGTGGATTCCAGAGAGAGGAAGATGGAGATCATGGTGGAACTTTTTTTTATTGTTGATTCTGGCAGGAGAAAGAGAGAATGCATATGTTTCAAAAGTATAAAGAGTCGCTATTTTATTTAGAGACTTTTATACTTTATTTTGATCTTTTTAAAATTGTTTTTTCTTAACAGAGATAATTTTTTTAAAATAAACTAAATTAAAAATCGGTGTGGCAAATGGCGACACACATAACATAAGTCGCTCCACTACCTAGCGGTTTATTACGAACGAAAGAGCCAGCCTATTCTCGTAAATATTTCTTACACGAGCATGTTTTCATAATTGTTTTCTTTTATAAGCTTACTTTGGAAAAAAGTTCTTTTTCACAAGGATATTGGTTAGTATGTTGTCTTCTAGCTGAAAATGTGGGCTAATTTTCAGCTGCGATATTCAGTTTTTCTGTAGTGTTATTCATTATAATAATGTTGATATTCACATGGATTCAGATTTTGCTTGTTGATGGTGTTGTATGAGTTATTGATCATTGATATTCACGTTTTTATATGTGATATTCAAATTGCTTGTTGATGGTGTTGTATGAGTTATTGATCATTGATATTCACATTTTTATATGTGATATTCAAACTGCTTGTTGATGGTGTTGTTTGTACTGTTTGCAATTGATATTCAAATTGTTTAATGTGATATTCATACAAATGCTTTTGATATTCATGTTGTATGTACGTTTCATGATCTGAGTAGTTGATATTCAAATTTTATGATGTGATATTCACTATGATGTTGTTGACATTCAACATTGTTTTCAGGCCTAACTGTTGCACCGACGAAGAGACGTTTGAAGCTTCCTGCTCATCTAAAAAAGCACAAATCATTGCGTAATAGCGATATTCATGTTTGTCATTCCTAATATTCATGTAATCAATACTGATGTTCATGTACATTTTTCTGTGTATAACTATCTGTATTAGTGTGAAGTGATTATTTTTTGTTTGAGTTATGATATTCATGGTGAAACGTAGTGATATTCATACCAATATAGAATGATAGATTATGTTATTCATATATTATTAAGTGGTGATATTCATATTTTAAGTTGTGTTATTCATGTCTTTAATTGGTGATATCCACATATTAAACAAAGATATTCATACAAACATGAACGATATTCAAGAAACAATGACAAAAGCAACAAGAACAAATTTAAAAATCTATGAATTTGCAAAGCATTAGGACGCTGAAGTTGTGATATTCATGTTTTAAGTGGAGATATTCACATCAATCGATATTCATAAACGCATGAACGATATTCATAAAGACGTGATCGATATTCATGAACGCTGAAAAATCGTTGAAGAAGAAGAAAATGTATCAGCAAAATGCGGCGTTTTAGGAAACAGATGTAACACCCCCAAATGTGACCTTGAAAGTATTACCGCCAGTGACCTCAGATTCCACTTCCGAAGCCACCCAAGGCTTAACCAATTTATACAGATCGTAAAATAACACTGATAATATGAAATATCATAATATTTGTTTAAACAAAGTCTCAGATTACATCTGTAAATCCCAAATACATCTGAAATACAGAATATGTTTCAATACATCAGAAGTCTTTTAATATTAAATAACATAAGGGTCTTGATCGGAGCGATCTCAATGCCATTGTGGCGATCACAGATATAATAGCGTTGTTTCTAGCAGTATATACAACCTATTATAATATCACAATTTTAATCACACACATTTATAAAACTGTCCCCAAACGAAAACAACATTCATCCCAATTTAATTAACAATTAAAAGCAATTGATAATTAACGAAAATATGGAAAGATAAGCAAGAGCGAACCGCCACTTGCCTTGATCGAGACGAACAAACGACGATGGGTTTCTAGGTCCGGGAACGGGAAACTGGAATCGAATTCCTACGACGACAATGAACCCACAACGAAACCCTAGGTTAGATTCGATAAATAGTAATACAAATCTAAGAAACGAACAAAACGAGGGTCCCGTCTGTGACCGGATCGTCCAAGGCCACGATCGCGTTTGCTAAGGCAAACCGCAGTCACGGCTTCGATTCCGCGGTCGCGGATGTCTGGACATCGTTTGCCGTCGCGGATGTTCATGTCCGCGGTCGCGGCCATGAACCCGGCAACCTAATCGGGCCAATTCTCACCGGCGACGACGACGGCGAGGCTCCGAACGAGAGGGCTTCGACTCCTTGAACTACGACGCTTTCAACGCACCACCACTCGAGCCAAGGGAACCATCGGCGAACCTCCTCCGACGATGAACAACTCCGGCGAAGACGAACACAAGCGAGAGAGAGAGAGATTTAGGGCTTGAGATCTGGATGTCGAACCTCCCCCATTGACCCACCTTATATAGCCACCGAGGAGGCCAGGCGAACCGCTCCAGATCCCTCCCCCGGCGAATCGACGGTGAGCTCAACCGACGCAACGGCGAAGAGCCATTGAAGACGACGATGAAGCGTTTTCTGTGGTCGCGGAAAAATGCCTGTTCGCGAGGCTGACGACGAATCATTTTCCGCGGTCGCGGAAATCTTCCGCGGTCGCGGAAAAGGCCTTTTCGCATCCTTTTGCCCGGAAAAAGATTGAACACGCGATAAAATCTTGCAATAATAAATATTTGTACCCAAACAAATATTTTAAGCCTCGAAAAATACATCGAATGTATATTATAATGCTCAGGGAATTATTACAGAGATAATACGCATTACAGAAATTCCAAACTTTGTCAGAACGGCACGATTACAGAATGAGGGTTGGGAAAATTACCTAAATACTCTTACTAAAAATGAGGGGTATTACATCACTTTCCCCTTAAAAGAAGTTTCGACCCCGAAACTTGGCCGAAATAACCCAAAAAAATGAGGCGTTACATCACTACCCCCTTAAAAAGGTTTCGACCCCGAAACTAGGCCGAAAACAGATCGGGAAAACGACTAAGCATATCTGCCTCAGTCTCCCAGGTTTCCCAAGTAACCTCTTCAGATCCAGACTTGGACCAAAGAATCCGTACTAATGGTACTACCTTGTTCCGCAACTGCTTCTCACGACGTTCGAGAATACGCACATGTATCTCCTCGTAGGTACCATTTGCCTGAATCTCGATGTCCTCATAACTCAGTACATGAGACACATCTGGCACGTACTTTCTCAACAAGGACATGTGGAACACGTTATGCACTGAATGCGCCGACGGCGACAATGCCAAACGATACGCTAGAGATCCCACCCTGTCAAGGATCTCAAACGGTCCCACATAGCGAGGGTTAAGCTTCTCACGCTTGCCGAACCTGAACACACCCTTGGATGGCGACACCCTGACAAACACCTTGTCACCAACCTCGAATTCGACTTTCATGCGCTTCAGATCTACGTATGACTTCTGTCGACTCTGGGCTGTCAACATCCTCTGTCTGATCAAAGCAATGTCCGATGCAGTCCTTTCGACTAACTCCGGTCCGAGCAGAACCTTGTCGGCATTCTCATCCCAACAAATCGGAGATCTGCACTTCTGACCGTACAAAGCCTCGAATGGAGCCATCTTAATGGTAGCATGCCAATTGTTGTTGTACGTGAACTCAATCAGACTCAGGCTGTTCTCCCAGCTAGTCAGACGATCGAGTACACATGCTCTCAGCATATTTTCCAATGTCTGGATGGTCCTCTCAGACTGTCCATCCGTCTGAGGATGAAACACGGTACTGAACCTCAACTCGGTTCCCATGGCCTTGTGGAGTTCCTTCCAGAATCTCGACATGAATCGGCCATCACGATCCGATACAATGGTCTTTGGTGTACCATGCAAACGGACAATCTCTTGTAGGAACATTTCTGATAGCTTCTGGGTTCCCCATGTTGACTTAATAGCCACGAAGTGAGCACTCTTCGTGAGTCTGTCAATGATTACCCATATAGCATCCTTTTGACTTTGAGTCTTCGGTAACCCCGTGACGAAATCCATAGCAATATCCTCCCATTTCCACTCTGGCACTGGAAGAGGTAGCAATTGACCACCTGGTCTACGGTGTTCTATCTTGACCTTCTGACAAGTCAAGCATTTTGCCACAAATTCTGCTACGTCCCACTTCATATTGGGCCACCAGAATTTCTTTCTGAGGTCTCTGTACATCTTACTAGAGCCTGGATGTACAGAATAAGCTGACGAATGGGCCTCCTTCATCACTAATTGGCGAAGGCCATCGACGTCATGCACACAAATCAGGTCCTGAAATCAGAGTGATCCATCCTCCTGAATCACGAATCCAGGAGCTTTTCCATCCATCACTTCACTGCTTAGCTTTACCAAGACCACATCATAAACCTGCTTCTCCCTGATCTGATTAAGTAGCGTAGCCTGAATCTCTAGCATACTCAGGTATCCTCGACGCTGATCGTACAAGACTTCGATCTCGCACAACCCTTGGTTCAGCTTGGTCTGAGCAGTGAGTAGAGCCACTACAGTCTCGTGCGGCGTCTTCCGGCTCAATGCATCGGCTACCACATTAGCCTTGCCCGGATGATACAACAACTCGATATCGTAATCTTTGAGTAACTCTAACCAGCGACGTTGCCTCATATTCAACTCCTTCTGAGTGAACACGTACTTGAGACTCTTATGATCCGTGAAGACTTGGCACCTAACACCATAGAGATAGTGCCTCCAAATCTTCAACGCAAAAACTACAGCTGCTAACTCTAGATCATGCGTCGGATAGTTTGCCTCATAGGTTTTCAACTGTCGAGATGCGTACGCAATAACCTTCCCTTTCTGCATCAGTACACATCCTAACCCTTGCTTTGAACCGTCACTATAGACCACATAACCATCATTTCCTTCCGGTAACGCCAAGACTGGTGCAGAGGTCAGACACTTCTTCAACTTCTGAAAACTGGCCTCGCACTTGTCGTCCCAGATGAACTTCTTATGGACCTTGCAGAGTAACCCGGTCATAGGTAGAGCGATTTTAGAGAATCCATCCACGAACCGTCTGTAATATCCAGTGAGTCCCAAGAAACTGCTCACCTCCTTCACATTCTGAGGCCGCTTCCAGTTGGCTACCGCTTCAATCTTTTGGGGGTCAACCATAACCCCATCCTCATTGATCACATGGCCTAAGAAGGCCACTTCCTTGATCCAGAAGTCACATTTAGACAATTTTGCATACAACTGATTTTGTCTAAGGACTGACAAGGTGATCCAAAGATGTTCCTCGTGAGCCTCCTCACTCGGGGAATAGATCAAAATATCATCGATGAAGACCACCACGAACCTATCCAGATATTGGTGGAAACATCGATGCATCAGATCCTTTCGTGAAAATGATGGCGGAAGCAATTGAGGGGGGCAAGAAAAAAAAATTCGTGAACAAATGCACTTGAAATAGCGACTTATAAGACCAAAGGTTCTGATACCAGTTGATGCGTTCCTGCCTTCGGATGCCAGATCTAGGTCTTGGTGATGAGTCGCTCATCTCGTCTCTAAGTGTAGATTGATGGAACGCGATGTTTGTCACACTACGCGAGCGATGGATCGCGATGACGGTGGCGATGCAGTGTGATGACGGTGGAGTGTCACAACACTAATGTTAACGATGCGATGGTGTGGATGTGACTCGCGACCTCAGGACTAGGCGCGATGGAGGGATCGGTGGCTCGATGTATCGAGCGGGGCCGTAGTGTCGGCAGCGGAGTGAAGGAGATGGGAAGATAGATTTAGGGTTTTGACGTCCGATCAAAGGAAAGAGGCAATTAGGGCTATCAACTTAAGCTTTGATTATAAATTAGACGTAACCTAATACAAAAGGCTGAGATGACCTTATATAGGGGTAGCGGGACTCGGATGGGCCGAGTCTCGCCTAATGGGCTAGCCCACGCGACAGGTGCGGAGCGCACACCCAAAATAGAAATAACTAAAAATAGTAAGTACTAAAAATGAGGAAATGCCAAAACTAGAACGTCTCAAAATCACAAAAGAATCTCTATTTGAACGCAGTGCCGATGGTAGCGAGGAGTTTGAGAGAGAACGCGGTCTCTAGACTAGGCGTGAGGAGTTTGAGAGAGAACGCGGTCTCTGGCGTCCCTTGGCTAGCGACGACGCGCACGATCAATGATTGTATGACGTTGGTGATGGCCTTGGCACGCGATCTTGTTATGGGCCCTTGTGAGTGGATGCTAATGACTTCCTCCTCCTCAGCTGCAGTCATGGTGGACAGGGGCGCATCAACACTTGTCCGCTCTTTTCTCCACATGTCTTGCTTGCCCAAGGAGTAATCTTTTACATGTTCGCCACATGGAAGAAGGGAAAGCACACTTGGAGACCATGCATGAAACTAGCAAGTGAGAATAGCAATCATCGCATTCCTAGAAGGGAATCAACTAAAGTCATCACGTATGACCAACATTGCGCTAGTGAACATGCGCCTGCACTCTATCATAGCAGCATAACCAACACCGCGCTAGCCACATAACTAAGATTGCGTTCTTTGTCCAAGGCGAGAGCTTTTAGGTTTTATTATCCTGAGAACACTTATTAGTACTTGTTGCGCGTTGTATGTTGCAAAGTGTGCGCTGGTGTTTTGCGGTTCTGTCAAATACTAGTCAAATATCTCAAAAAATTCATGTAGGTTTTTATGTTTGTGGAACAACATTATTTTAAAATTAATAAAATTTAAGGGACTAAGTACTATCACATCTTTTAACTATTTTGTCACGTCTTTATATTTCTAAATCTATAAGGTTACCCATTTATATGATTGATTTTAAGCCTTAATGTATAATCTATTATATAATACAATAGTAAAACTTAGCTAAAACCAGTTGTCGTTTTGACATTGCACTACGTCAGTTATTGTCATATGTCTACTCCACATCGTGTCACATCACTAAATGATCTTTTTTTCCTATTATTATATAAAATATACTGGTATTAGATATGATCTTGATTTCTTTATTTTTTCATGTTATCTTGATTTCTTTCTCAACATATATATATATTCACATTTGATTCTGATTTTCATATTAGATAGAAGATATTAGGTACTTTCGGATATTCTGTTTTATTTTTTTCCATTTAATTAATTTTATTGAAATTTAATTTAATTCATTTATTTCTAGGTATAGACATGATTCAACATACTATGTATGTACTGAATCACATTGATCGTTATTAGTTGATTATTAGTAGAGATTTCTGTATATTATCATATTTATCTTAATTTTATTTATATTTTCAATAATTGGATATATTTTTCAATTAAATAATATTAAAAAAAATTAATATATTTTTATTAAGTAAAAAGAATATCAATATAAAATTTCAGTGAAGCACATGCATTGCACAAAACTAAAGTAGTAAGTAAACTAATTTATACCGCCGATAAGCTATTCAACTTGATTCATCCAATAGAAGAAAAAATGAAAAAAACTTATTTTTCACCTAGGAATAAAGCGTGCAATAATCGAATATGAAACCTTTCCAAAATCAACCAACTCTACGTCCATTAGGCTATCCAAATTATAACAATTTAGTCTTATTTTGTATTGATTGTTGTTGGGGACTAACCCTTAGCAAATTGCTATTTTTTAAAAAATAAAAAGTTAAAACTATCCCTGATCCCTAAATTCAGAAAATGTCACAAACATTATCTCACTAATATAGAATTGGGTGCATATATATGTAGTTATTCCCTACTTTTTTTAACGGTAGTTATCTATTATAGAAAAAACTACTAAAAATAATCCTAACTTTTTGTAGTTGGTCATTGTAAGTGATTCTCTTTTGTACAAGATCTCTTATTAGGTGTAATGTTGTAATCAAATTAGCCAGAATTTGAACCAAAAAAATCATTTGTGTTATTTTTTGTTCATGATTTGAAAGTTAAAACTACCAAAAATAATCTCAAATTGCACTAATAGACCAAAAATTATCTCAACTTTCAAGCCAACAAAAAATAATCACAACTTTCAATCCATAAACCAAAAATAGTACAAATGATTTTTCTCGGTTAAAATTCCGGCTAACATGTACTCTAAGTCTTTTTGTAGTTGGATGTTGTAAGTGATTCTCATATATATAAAAGATCTCTTATTGGATTAAATATTGTCATCGAATTAGCCGAAATTTGAACCAAAAATATTGTTTATATCATTTTGGTTCCTACGTTGAAAGTTGGAATTATTTTTATTTAACCTAAAAATTAAGAATAGTTTTAATCTATTATCGAAAGTTGGAATTATATTTAATAGTTTTTCCCCATTATATTAAGCCTGTATGTGGCAGGTCTCACTGTATTAGTAATGATTTGTACTTGTACATGTAATCTTAAATAAATAATATTTTTTTTGGATTTTTACGAAAAAATATATCGAGGATGTAATTACAAAATTTCAGACACGGACAAGCTAGGCAAATGCAATTCACTTCATTGACAAATAAGAGATATGTGGGCTCAAAAAACAGATCGAGACATGTGTGGTTCCAAACAAAATAAAAATAAAAAACAGAGGCTGACAAATTAACAAGACGCCCCAAGATCACCTCACCTTTTTTTATCGGGTTGATCCAAATGTTTAGTAGGCCTTATGGCAAAATAAAATAATTATAAAATATAACACTCTAATAAATTTATATTTTTTTAAAATTAATGTAAAAATATAAAATAATTGAAAAATAATATATAAGATAATTACATAAAATAAATGAAGATAAATCAAATTACTCCCTCAGGTTCAATTTTGTTTTATAGAATTATGAGAGCAAAATTTTTTCCTTATATTATGTACATAATATTTCTCAATTTAATTTCATTTGATATGTGAGTAATGTTTTTTTTTCATTTGGATTTCTTTTTATTTTTACCTTATATTTATTGTGGGAGTTATTTATTTATATATTTTGGATATAAAATGAATTTTTATATTTCTTACATATCTTTCATTTTTTTAGAGGAAACAACTTTTTATGGCAAATTATGCTTTCGTCCACTAGAACAATTTTATTTTTTATATTTTTTTATCGATTAATTTTGTAATACTATTTAATATTGGATTTGGTCATTCTCCAACCTTGGCCCCACTGGTATTTTCTAGAGAGAAAAATAATTCATATTTTTAAAAAATTTCATTAATTTGTTTCAAAATTATTAAGTATTTTTGTTAAAATTTCAATTATGAATTTGTTAGATATAATCCTAAAAAATACTAAAAAAACACAACTTTATCCAAATTTACACACAAGTCTTTCAATTAAAAATATAGTATCTTCTCTATATCTATCCTTATTTATGTTAAATCTTTTGAAATTTAGGGTTTACGAATTTGGAAATTATTTTTATATATATTTGTTGAAATTACGCAGAGAAATTAAATAGTAAGTAATGAGAAAATTTGTTTAAATGTGTAATTTTTGGATCAATTTTGAACAAAATTCTATTTGGGGTTTGAATATAGAATTTGTTATTTGAAATTGGGGTTGATTGTGTAAGGTAGACGATAGACTTGGTACAAATAAAAAAAATTAGTGACATGCTAAAATATTTCATTTATAAGAAAAATAGAAAATTAATGAGATTTTTTACCATCATATAAATTCAGCATGATACGGATTTTTCTTATTTGAGTTGGCGATCTAATAGATTTTTTCGATTACCACTTTTTGGTTTTTCATTTAACGCAATGATATGAGAAAAAAAAAATAGTTTTGACTTAAAAATATTAGGTGAGCACGTTCCAAGGTCACTTCACGTGTTTGATATTGGGTTTATTTTGGTACGAGTGTGACTTTATTTTTTTAAGCAGAGGTACGAGTGTGACTTGATCGTTTGGTGTTGGGTCAATTTTCGTAGTACGGAAGTTGGCACAAATTAAGTTCGTAAGTTTTTCACAACAAAATTTGACAATTTTTGAACCAAAAGTTAGATCGTTTTGTGTTGAAAAATATTTTTTAAACACCTAACGAATAGATGGAGAATAAACCACCTCATGAATAGAGGGAGAACATGAGTCAAAGATTTGAGCGACAAGTCCAAGGTTTTTTTTTTAGGGTGGAAATCTCATGACTAGAAGCGGTAGGATTGAATCTCATAATTATAAAGTAATAAAAAAAATATTAAATAAATAAATATTAAATTATACTTATACATATTAATAGGCAATGGCTAAATACACGCGAGAATGTGGCTAAATGTACGCGGTTTTACACGTTTAAGGTAAGCATCCGGTTTTACACGCTTAAGGTAAGTGTGGAGGGGTATTGTGGGTATTTTGAAAATACATTCTTACACGCTTAGCTTAAGCGTATGCCTATACGCTTAAGCTAAGCGTGTAGTTTTTTTTTTTTGCAAGTTAAAAAAACCCTAAAAGCACACACTTAAGCTAAGCGTATGCCTACACGCTTAAGCTAGGCGTACAGTACTAATTTTTTTTTTCAAAATTGCATTTTTTTTTTCCATAATCATGTAGAGAATTTCAGTACGAGTCCGTACATATAAAATTCATCCAAAACGAACATCGTTTGCCCCTCCAAAAGCCCAAAAAACGAAGCCTTCAACTCGTGCGCATCCGTAAGCTTATATAAGCTTCAATGGAGGATTTGGCAAATTTCTTGGATTCGATTGAAGCCATTAACTATTGGGCATTTAAGAGGACCTTATCATACACATAATTCCACATTTAATCGGATTGAATGTCGATTAAAATCGTAGAATTTTATCCCCAAAGCCACCGTCTCGTCCAAGGGACCGATTTGAAAAAATCCAAAATTGGATCAAATCGTCTTCAATTGGAGGGCATGAACCATAGGGCATTGTTGAGGGTATCCTAAAATTCAAAATGCCTATAAAATCACCTTCAATCGTTGCCCCAATACATCCAATTTCGAAGTCAAAATTCATGAACCTTAAATCCCGTTACCGGTTGTTCTTGACCGAAATTCGAGCACATGTAAGCTTTATTCTTGCAATTGTTGGTACTACTAGCCTTTAAAATTGGTCCTCTTTCAAAGCTCTCTCTTTACATCGCCGGAAAAAGACCACTTTTATTCAATTTGGAGTTTTTCCAATGAGGTGTCAAAAAGGTATTCCGACGGGATTGAATTTGTGCCCATTTTGCGATTTTTGGGTATTTTTGATTTGTTTTGTCTTAATCTTGGTTAAATTAATTAATCTAAATTAGTGAAAAATATTTTATGATCAATTTTGTGCCCGTCATATAATATGTAAGTAATAAGTTCATAATATGTAACTATAATACATAGTATATAAGTAATAAATTCATAAATACTTAACCATAATATTTAACTATAGTATATAAGTAATAAGTATGTAATACTTAATTATAATGCATAACTATACTTTATAACTAATATATTTTGTAATACTTAACTATAATACATAACTACAGTATATAAGTAATAAGTTCATAATACTTAACCATAATATGTAACTATAGTATATAAGTAATAAGTTCATAATACTAAATTATAATGAAATACTATAGTATATAAGTGTAACTATATGAAATTTCATGAAATACTATAGTATATAAGTCTAAGTATACCAGATTTAATGAAATACTATAGTACATAAGTGTAACTATATGAAATTTAATGAATTACAATAGTACATAAGTGTAACTATATGAAATATAATAAAATACTATAATATATACATGTAACTATATGAAATATAATGAAATACTATAGTATATAAGTCTAAGTATACTAGACTTAATGAAATATTATAGTACATAAGTGTAACTATATGAAATATAATAAAATACTATAATATATAATGTAATTATATGAAATATAATAAAATAGTATAGTATATAAGTCTAAGTATACTAGATTTAATGAAATACTATAGTACATAAGTGTAACTATATGAAATGTAATGAAATACTATAGTACATAAGTGTAACTATATGAAATGTAATGAAATACTATAGTGCGTAAGTATAACTATATGAAATTTAATGAAATACTATAGTATATAAGTCTAAGTATACTTGATTTAATGAAATAATATAGTATATAAGTGTAACTATATGAAATATATTAAAATTCTATAATATATAAGTTTAAGTATACTAGATTTCATGAAATACTGAACTATATAAGTGTAACTATATGAAATGTAATGAAATACTATAGTACATAAGTGTAACTATATGAAATGTAATGAAATACTATAGTACATAAGTGTAACTATATGAAATGTAATGAAATACTATAGTACATAAGTGTAACTATATGAAATTTAATGAAATACTATAGTATATAAGTGTAACTATATGAAATATAATAAAATACTATAATGTATAAGTTTAAGTATACTAGATTTAATGAAATACTATACTATATAAGTGTAACTATATGAAATGTAATGAAATACTATAGTACATAAGTGTAACTATATGAAATTTAATGAAATACTATAGTATATAAGTCTAAGTATACTTGATTTAATAAAATACTATAGTATATAAGTGTAACTATATGAAATATAATAAAATACTATAATATATAAGTTTAAGTATACTAGATTTAATGAAATACTATACTATAAGTGTAACTATATGAAATGTAATGAAATATTATAATACATAAGTGTAACTATATGAAATTTAATGAAATACTATAGTATATAAGTCTAAGTATACTTGATTAATAAAATACTATAATATATAAGTGTAACTATATGAAATATAATAAAATACTA
The DNA here is from genome assembly GCA_027886185.1 of Rheum nobile. Taxonomy (NCBI): domain Eukaryota; kingdom Viridiplantae; phylum Streptophyta; class Magnoliopsida; order Caryophyllales; family Polygonaceae; genus Rheum; species Rheum nobile. Next base: position 4,306,926 of record WOAB01000056.1, read on the forward strand.
TAATATATAAGTTTAAGTATACTAGATTTAATGAAATACTATACTATACAAGTGTAACTATATGAAATATAATGAAATATTATAGTACATAAGTGTAACTATATGAAATGTAATGAAATACTATAGTACATAAGTGTAACTATATGAAATGTAATGAAATACTATAGTACATAAGTGTAACTATATGAAATTTAATGAAATACTATAGTATATAAGTCTAAGTATACTTGATTTAATGAAATACTATAGTATATAAGTGTAACTATATGAAATATAATAAAATACTATAATGTATAAGTTTAAATATACTAGATTTAATGAAATACTATACTATATAAGTGTAACTATATGAAATGTAATGAAATACTATAGTACATAAGTGTAACTATATGAAATGTAATGAAATACTATAGTACATAAGTGTAACTATATGAAATTTAATGAAATACTATAGTATATAAGTCTAAGTATACTTGATTTAATAAAATACTATAGTATATAAGTGTAATTATATGAAATATAATAAAATACTATAATATATAAGTTTAAGTATACTAGATTTAATGAAATACTATACTATATAAGTGTAACTATATGAAATGTAATGAAATACTATAGTACATAAGTGTAACTATATGAAATGTAATGAAATACTATAGTACATAAGTGTAATTATATGAAATGTAATGAAATACTATAGTACATAAGTGTAACTATATGAAATTTAATGAAATACTATAATATATAAGTCTAAGTATATTTGATTTAATGAAATACTATAGTATATAAGTCTAAGATTAATTAATTTAACCAAATTGATCCTAAAATATTTTTCACTAATCTAGATTAATTAATTTAACCAAGATTAAGACAAAACAAATCAAAAATACCCCAAAAATCGCAAAATGGTCACAAATTCAATCTCGCCAGAATACCTTCTTGACACCTCGTCGGAAAAACTCCAAATTGAATATAAGTGGTCTTTTTCCGGCGATGTAAAGAAAGGGCTTTGAAATAGGACCAATTTTCAAGGCTAGTAGTACCAATAATTGCAAGAATAAAGCTTGCATGTGCTCGAATTTCGGTCAAGAACAACCGGTAACGGGATTTAAGGTTCATGAGTTTTGACTTCGAAATTGGATGCATTGGGGCAACGATTGAAGGGGATTTTATAGGCATTTTGAATCTTAGGATACTCTCAACAAGGCTCTATGGTTCATGCCCTCCAATTGAAGACGATTTGATCCAATTTTGGATTTTTTCAAATCGGCCCCTTGGACGACACGATGGCTTTGGAGCTAAAATTCTACGATTTTAATCGACATTCAATCCGATTAAATGTGGAATTACATGTATGATAAGGTCCTCTTAAATGCCCAATAGTTAATGGCTTCAATCGAATCCAAGAAATTTGCCAAATCCTCCATTGAAGCTTATAAAAGCTTACGGATGCGCACAGGTTGAAGGCTTCGTTTTTTGGGCTTTTGGAGGGGCAAACGATGTCCGTTTTGGACGAATTTTATATGTACGGACTCGTATTGAAATTATCTACATGATTATGGAAAAAAAATGCAATTTTGAAAAAAAAAACAAATTAGTACTGTACGCCTAGCTTAAGCGTGTAGGCATACGCCTAGCTTAAGCGTGTAGGCATACGCCTAGCTTAAGCGTGTAGGCATACGCTTAGCTTAAGCGTGTGCTTTTAGGGTTTTTTTAACTTGCAAAAAAAAAAAACTACACGCTTAGCTTAAGCGTGTAGGCATACGCTTAAGCTAAGCGTGTAAAAATGTATTTTCAAAATACCCACAATACCCCTCCACGCTTACTTTAAGCGTGTAAAACCGGACGCTTACCTTAAGCGTGTAAAACCGCGTACATTTAGCCACATTCTCGCGTGTATTTAGCATGCCCGTATTAATATATATTTATTGCAAAAAAAAAAACGTCCAATAACAATTGCTCGGTTAAATCACTACGAAATGCAAGTTAGCACTCTATTTTGTTGGGATCATACAAGTGAATCCAATCCAATTGTTATTCCTTCCTTTTTCTATTTCTTTGATTTAATTTCAATGAATGAGTTCAACCAATCTATTTTCAAAATAGAAAGTCAATGAACAAAAATTTATAAAAAGTCTTTTATTTGTCTATCACTTTAGAAAATCTCATATATATTAGCGGCCGAATTTGAATATGAACTCTAAACTCGATTTAATTTATGGTTCATTCTTTCATTTCTATCGCATTGTTTTTTTTTAGCATATTGATTTACATATATCCTTTTTCTTTCGGTTTCTTGCTAAACCCGTGTTTATATAGAGTCTCCCTTTGGGAAGTCATACGAAGCCCCTTTGACATCTCTTCATCTGCAAAGAATTCTCGATGTGAAAACAGAAAGACAGAGAGCTCATCGTGGAAAATGTAAAAGAGTGGATCTTCAGAGTCCCAAATGAATTGACCTTTTCAAAAAAAGACTTGTTCATTGGAAGATCTATCTCATCACGGGTACTCCATGGTTACACTCTACAAGAACTCCCACTCCCTTCTTACTGACAACACAGATACGCGTTGACACTCAATTAGTAGCGTTGGCACGTCACTCGACTCTTTGGCTTACTTCGGTTGCAAGATTCAGTACTAGAAAAAAGGATCATTTTTGACATATTTTATGTCCACTTTTGACACTTTAAGATGTCGAAAAAACATTTCTGACACTAGACAAGAGTGTCAAAATATCTGTTGTCAGTAATGATTAGATGCCATTTTTGACACTTTTTAGCGTTGATGTATGTTTTGGCACTCTAAGGTGTCGATATTTCAGCCACTTTGACACCTTAGTCTGTCACTTTCAATATCCATTTTCGACACCTTTAAGTGTCTATGTCAGTTTTGGCACATTAGGGTGTCACTATTTTTAGTCATTAGCAACACCTAAAAGTGTCATTTTCAAAAATTATTTTCGACACCTTTCTATGTCAATGTCAGTTTTGACACTCTAAGGCGTCGTTATTTGTGACCATCATCATAGCTATATGGAGCTAATAATGGCACCATTAATTGTCGAAAATTACTTATTTACTAGTGCAGTACCCGTACCTTGTACAGGTGAACTTATATTTATATAATCATCAATAATTATTCATGATTAAATTAAATTATGTAATATTTAAGTAGTTTTAATGAGAAAAAAATCTTATTGATATTTTTTAAGAATATATAAATGGAAGATTGAAATAACATAAACTTATTATTTAAAAGCAATATGATTAACATTTTATTTCTAATTATATAACTTGTATAAATATTATATTTTATTCATACATATACTCATATATTTATCATTTTTATTTTTAATCATGTAATTATTTTCATACACGAGATATTTTTGTTGAAGTCATGTATGTATTTCACTACCATTTATCGTTTATTTTTAATAAACTATATTTTATATTAACATAAAATATCCAACTTATGTCAATATTTTAATATAAAAGATTATAAGTCACAATATTATTTAAACATAAATATGTGTACTTATAACAAAATTCTAACTTTAAAAGTGATATGTTACAATGCTATATTAGAAATATATTAGTTTAATATATATTAATAAAAAAATATGAAAATATCAATCATATTAACTCAAAAATGAAAATAAGAAAAATATAAAATTTAATGACTAATTGTAAATCATTAGTCTAAAAAACATCAAAACTTTTGAAGTAAAAAAGTTTGGGATAGTTAGAATATACCAAAGGTTATTCATGTTTGTTATGATGAGTTTATTTATATGTGTATTTATATTTAAGGAGCAAAACTTTTAAATTGAAAATGTTTGGGATAATTAAAATATATATTAAACAATTAATGCTAATAATTTTTATATCGATTTTCTAACCTATGTCCTAATGGCCCATGTTAAGAATTATTGTTTTAGAAAATTTTCCCTAAAAAGGAATGCTTAAACTCTTTTACAAAATATTAAAATCCTGATACAATTATATATAACAAAATCCTTCTAAAATTAAGTGCTTAACCTATGTCGTAGGCATATGTTAGAAAAATCGTATTTGTATTTTACATGTTCTTAATTATTTTATGATGTAAAATTTTCATTGGAGTAGTAATGTAGCTAATACTAAGATAAGATTTGTCATGTTCTTAGAAATAAGATTAAATTTTCATGTTCTTATAAATAAGATTTGCTAAAAAAATAGTGAGCATATAATTTATGTTATTTTAATAACAGATAAATATTAGATTAGTTAGGAATTGTTACATTTAGCAATAAAAAAAATCTCACTAATATCGTACATTAAATTGATAAGTTTGGTTGATTAAAATCAAATTTAATAGTCAGGTATATAAAACATAAATAATGTAAGATACATTGATTTAACTGCAGATGCTTGATTGGTGAACATAAAACTTTGTTAATATCCATTATTTGACACATGAGTAATGTAGGTCCAAAATCGTTTTGGTGATTCGAAAATAAATCGCTTTAATATAGATATATAGATTTTGTTGATTATTCAATATAATAATAAACTAAAAAAATCAAATAATAATACTTCAACGAACTTTTTCAAAAAACACTCTTAGATCTCTAAATGTGAGAGCTTTAATATATAGTTATAGATACTAGCCACTCGTTTGACCATTACATTTATCCTTGCTATATATATAAAATGCATCCGAAATAATGAATTTAAACGATTTAGACATAGTTAAGCTAAAAGAGTAATTATTCAAGAATCGTTAAGACATATTTAAGCCAATGTAATGATATTCGGAAATTGATATACAAGATATTATAGTGATATTCATCATATTGTCTTGAATATTCACTCTTTTATATGATATTCACGTGTGTCGTGTTGGATTGATATTCATTATCTTATATACGAAGTGCATTATTGAATGGATATGCACTTCGTTGGCAATGATGTTAATTGTTCACTAAGTGGCATTCATCATGCTTTTTAATTCTCATATTAGGATCGCACTTAGACAAGTTCATGAACATCTCAACATACAGTTTGCATAACATAAAAATAAAGTGTGCATATCCTACACATACAAGTGAATATCACATAAACCGGTAAAAACTCAATATTTAATTTGCATATCAATACAAGAAGCGTGAATGTCATACCCATACAGCTGCATATCACATTATGACTATCTTTTGCATATCAACACATGAAGCGTGAATATTAAACCCATACAAATGAATATCACATACACAAATCGATAGCCATATCAAAACATACAAATGAATCTAATACCCACATCAAAAAAGGAATTGTGACTCTTACATCTGTAATCAAAAACACAATAAATTCGACCAAGACTACCATTGAAACCGGAGGGATGCGTCAATTTCATGAAAAAACACACACAAACCCTAAAAAAATCAAGCAAAAACGAAGTAATGAATAAGTGGAACGGAGTAGCAAACCGGAAAGGAGAGGAGGCGAAGTCAGAATGCTTGGTGTGAGGAGAAGGTGGAGAAGAAGCGACGTAAAGGGAGGCGAAGCGGTATGAAGTCGAAGGCATCCAACGTGAAACAGAGTTGGAGGGAGATCGGTGTGAAGTAGAGTCGAACCGGCCTGGAACATAAGCAGAGCGATCTAGAGTGGAGTCGGAGCAGCCCGAAGTGGATGCTCGTCGGAGTGGAGGCGAAGGTTGACTGGCCGGAGTGGAGGCAGAGCGATCTGCAGTGGAGGCGGATGAGGATGAACATGAAGATTGATGAAAATGAGAATGGAGATATCATGTTATAATATTAGAAGAGAGAATCACGAAGATATGGAGAGATAAGTATAAATTAGATTTTAATATTTCCATAAAAATAACACTTTATATTTAATCTAGTGTGGTGCATGTGTAAGGAGATCTTGTACCCAAATCTGGAACGTTGATCGCATCTTCATCTAAGGACTAGAAAAGTCCACTTGTTTTACCATAACTCCCCATTTTACCGAAACTTAATTCTATATATATAATAAGTCATGAAGTATAGCTATATTATGAAATTTCAAAGTAAAAGTATCTAATAACACACCATTAACTACATAAATATGCGCAAATACTATAAAATATGAACAACTAGAGAACATGTAGACATCAAGAATAGCTTGAAAACATCATTATCAGTTGTGAAGAACTAGTGATAGCAACAAACGAACCAAAATCCAACAACTAAATAATTAGCACAACGGAAGAAGATAACAATAGCAAGTGAAGACGTAGCACACCCAACCCATAACTGAAGAGTATGACAATAGCTAGACCAAGCTCGTAAGTTAATACTCTTGTTGATCTTCTCATTCAACAACTTGGAAACTATCTACAGTGGTACTAAAAAAGGTAGAAAAGAATAGAAAGGGAAGTATCTAGATGTTGCACTGGGCCCAGTTTAGATTACTCATTTATGATTTATAAAATTTTCATTATTTATTATAAGTAATATTATTTGTCAACTTTGTTTGGCTGTATTTAATACTATATAATAATTAGTGTAATTTCTGTGCCAAGCACGAATTTTTACGTTATATATCTTGAATTAAAAATATTAATAATTATTAAAATCAATCTATATATTAAAAAATAGATTTAAGTAATATTAATATTAAAATCAATTTTGGATCAATAATTTTGTATCTCAATCATCCACATAATTAGGAAATTTTGGATTTGTATATAATTAAGAAATATTAGATTTGTATAAATTAGAAAATTTTGGATTTTGTATATAATTAGAAAATTTTGGATTTGTAATATTTGTGATTAACTTGTAATCTTTGTGCTTGATTTGTATTTAAATTAGAAAAAAAGAGTGATAAATTTAGGATAATAATCTTTGAATTATAATTAGATTTATTTTAAAAAATTGAAAAAAGCAAAAAATGACATGTGACGGTTTTAATGAGGAAGTGCCATGTGTCATAATTAGGTTCTAGTTTAGTAGATATATAGTAGATTAGGAAATTTTGGATTTGTATATGATTAGAAAATTTTGGATTTGTATATAATTAAGAAATTTTGGATTTGTAATATCTGTGATTAACTTGTAATCTTTGTGCTTGATTTATATTTAAATTAGAAAAAAATGAGTAATAGGTTTAGGATAATAATATTTGATTTAAATTTAGATTTACTTTAAAAAAATATAAAAAAACAGAAAATGACATGTGACAGTTTTAATGAGGAAGCGCCATGTGACGGTTTTAATGAGGGAGTGCCATGTGGCATAATTAGGTTCTATTTAGTAGATATACAATAGATTGTTTTAGGTTTATAAACAATTTTTCTACCCCTCCCAAAAAAAAATCAAGAAACCTGTTTTGGGGCGAAAAGATCGGACGACCTAAATCGCCTTAGACGGGGTAACGAGTCGATCGGGTAATAGAAATCAATCCAAACCAAGTAGACGATCAACCAATAAAGAATAAATACGAAATAGCAAAGTAATTTTATTGATATATTGACGATTGAGTCGGATCAAAGTACAACTTATCCTTGTAGGACAAAGGATCGGATCTGGTCCGACCGGTGACTCTAGGGCTCGACCGGTGGAGGCTGAGCGGGATTCCGAGGAGGGTAAGCTAGAATGAGTGTATTCCTTGGTTTTTCTCTGAGCAAATCAGTGGATGTGTGTTGTAATCGTGTGTTTCTCTCCTTGTGTCTCCTTCTCTATCCGATCAAGGTTCATATATGGCAACTATCCTTTTCTGACCGTTATCCATGGCTCGGCAATATCTCGTACTTAATTCCGGGAGTAATTGCTGGGATTTGCTCTTTATTACCATCATTATCTCGGTATTTGAATGCTATTGCCGTTGCCTCAATCAAGCATTCAATGCTCCAGCGTGATCTTCGCAGTTGGTCGGGAGCTACTCGACTACAAGGGATCCGACGCTTCTTTCTATTTTCTCTCAGACTTCGATTCTGCTTGGACTTGGGCCCATTTCGCTTCGTCTGACTTCTTGGGAGAATGTTGGGCCCAACAATAGCCCCAAAATTAAACTGGGCCAAAACGTCAAGTGATGGGACGGTTTGATTTTATAACTTCTCTTTCTTCTGGCGTGACCTTGATTTCGTTACAGACGTTCTGGCGACGGGGCCGACATGTGTATTGCTCGAACTGAGAATCAACTTAATATAGCCAATAATCGTGTGAAGATGACTGAGGGCGTTTCTTGTGATGACGAAGGGTCAGGAGACCGCTCCTTGTTTGTCATTTGCTTTGTTTTGCAGGTGGACTCGTCAATCGCTTCCTAGCCAAGTCGTGTGACGTTGGTCGAGTAGACCTGTAATTGTGTGTGACACGTCGTGTAGTTCCATGGAAGAGCATTGTAGTACTTGTATAAGACGTGTACCTCAAGCGGGATAGGTCTTGTAAAAATGTATCGTGTTTTTGTTCTTCTATTCCCTGTGTACCGATCGATCGTGTAATGTATAAGCGCTATGTGTGATTGTGTTTTATGTGTGTTGATCAACTTGATTTTGTCAATCGCGCCTTGGCAGTGACGCGAAATGTTTGGTCGTGACGACCTGTAATTAGGGGTGAGCAAACGGATCGATCCGATCCGATCTGTTATACCGGATATCCGGTTCAAAAAATTTACAAAACCCCGATCCGTATCCGGTCCGTTTTGAAACGGATATCCGGTAAAAAGGACTCGGATCGGATATTTGAGCCGGATATCCGAATTATCCGATTACTACAAATCTATTAAAAATAAATCAATATATTCATTTTTTAAATTCAAAAGTAATAAATTTGTAAATTAAGAAATAAAATTTATAGGTTGTTTCTTAATTTGTTCATACGATTTAAATTATATACACACTTATTATTCATATGAAAATGTATTTACAATATTTTACTTGGACAACAATATAAATATGTGATTAAGGATGTAAAGTTTATTAATATATTACTCAATATATTAGTTATAATAAACAAATTTATGATTATAAATATTATATGAATAGTATCGGATATTTTCGGATATCCGGTAAGCTAAATATCTCGATCCGTATCCGGTTCAAGTATCCGGCAAAATCACCCGGATCGGATACGGATAAAAACTTAAAGGATATTTTCGGATACGGATCAGCGGATTTTCGGATCGGATCAGCCGGATCGGATATATTTGCTCACCCCTACCTGTAATGTAGCATGCTTTGTGTGTCCGAGGAGGAGTTGTATGTATTGTAGGAAAATACGAATGCCTTGGACAGCGCTGCTAGGTCAGAGTCCGATCTGGCGTCTTTGAAGACCAAGTTGGAGGGAGCTGAGAGCCGTTGCAGGGACGCTGAGCGCCGCTTTGTTAGGGAGTTAAAGATTTGCCAAGATGACTTGGACGTTTGTCGGAGGGAGCTCAGCGAGAGCCGGTTAAGTGTTGAAGAGAAAGTGAAGTAGGCTAAGATCTTATGACTGATGAACTGGGATCCATTGTTGCACATAATTTCTGATATGACGCCAAATCTGCACAAGATATTGCATTTTATAAACGAAATGACGTGTTGATATTTTACCTCTCTGTAGGCTTCGGCTTCGATCCATTTAGAGAAATAGTCTGTCATGGCAAGGAAGAAGACTCTTTGGCCCGACGCAGGCAGGAGCTTCCCGACGATGTCCATTCCCCACCTCATAAAGGGCTATGGTGCTAGAGTCGGATGGAGAAGCTCTGAAGGTTGGTGAGGAACAGGTGCGTGCCGTTGGCAGGCGTTGCACCTTTTGGCGTACTCTATAGTGTCTTTGTTCATTGTGGGCCAGTAGTACCCGTTTCACAAGGCTTTTCCCGAGAGGCTTCGTCCGCCGGTGTGGTTTCCGCATTCTCCTTCATGTAATGATTATAGGATACGTCCGACTTTTGGAGTCTTGAGGCACCGTAGGAGTATCCCTGTGACAGATCTCTTGTACAAGATGTTATCTATGATATCGAAAGAAAGTGCTTATACCTTGAGCCTTTTTGCTTCCGTTTTGTCATCGGGTAGGATGCCGTCTTTTATCCATTTGATGTAAGGCAGTGTCCAGTCATTATGGGCGTTGATAACGTCTTCTTCTGGTTGGTCGCCTATCTCCATTGCGACAAGTTCTTCTAATGGTGTGGTTGGTTCGGCGGATGTTCTTGGGACGGCTGGCATCATGATGTGTGCCAATGGGATGTATGTGAATTCTTTCGGATCCAAGACGGACCCTAGATTGGCTAGCGCATCAGCTTTGGAGTTAAGATCTCTTGGTACCTGCCTGATGTCGAACGTTTGGAATTGGCCGATCAGCTTCTTGGCTACCTCCAGATAGGCTATCATTCTGACGTCTTTTTCATTGTACGATCCTTGTACTTGGTTTACGATTAGCAGGGAGTCGTAAATGACTTCGATCTCTCGGACTCCTAGGTCGCGAGCCAGGATGAGTCCGAATATAAGTGCCTCGTATTCAGTTTCGTTGTTAGTCGCTAAGGTGTATGGCCCATTTGGTCATTCGTCCTGTGAACTCAGGTTTCCTCATGATCGCTCTCATGAGATGATTAGTGCGGACAATTACCAATGATAGTACACATTTTTCAAGCGACGAGTACCTTGTTTCCGCTGGTAGTAGCGTGCGACTGACGTAATTTATTGGCGACTGTTTTCCATCCTCTTCTCTGACCAGCACTGCGCTCACAGCTGACTCCGACACTGCTAGATATAGCAATGAAGGCTCGTCGTCTTTGGGTTTGGTCAGTAACATGGGACTGGCAAGATATTCCTTTAGGCTCTGGAATGCGGCTTCATGTTCTTCCGTCCATTGAAAGGATTTGTTCTTCTTGAGAGCGTCGTGAAAGGGTTTACACTTGTCGGATGATTTTGAGATGAATCTGTTTAGAGCTGCTATCCGACCTGTCAGTTTTTGCACGTATTTGACGCATCAGGGGGATCGGAGGTTGATGAGGGCCTTGACCTGCTCTAGACTGGTTTCTATTCCTCTTTGCATTACCATGTACCCCAAGAATTTTCCTGACGACACTCCGAAAGAGCATTTCATAGGATTTAATTTCATGTTGTATCTTTTTAGTACCTCGAAGCTGTCACGGAGGTGGTCGATATGATCTTCCTTCTTTTTTGACTTGACCAGCATGTCGTCTATGTAGACTTCCATCGTGTCCCCGATCTGGTCTTTAAACATCTTGTTGACCAATCGTTGATAAGTAGCCCCTGCATTTTTTAGTCCGAAGGGCATTACTTTGTAACAATAGATACCTTGGCTTGTGATGAATGCCGTCTTCTCTTGGTCCTCGGGCTCCATGAGGATTTGATTTTAGCCACCGAACGCGTCCATGAAGGTTAGAATTTCGTGTCCTGTCGTCGCGTCGACCATGGCGTCGATGTGGGAAAGTGGAAACGAGTCTTTAGGACAAGCTTTGTTGAGGTTGGTGACGTCGATGCAGACTCTCCACTTGCCATTCTTCTTTTGAACTACGACTACGTTGGCCAGCCAGTCGGGATAGTGGACTTCCCTTATTTTCTCTGTTTCTAACAAGCTTTTGACTTCGTCGTCGACTATCTTGTTCCGCTCGAGGGCGAATTTCCTGCGTTTTTGATTAACAGGGACATGAGATGGATCTACATTTAATTTGTGAGTGATAATGTTTGGGGATATACCGACCATGTCCTCGTGTGACCATGCAAAACAGTCAGTATTGGACTTGAGAAAATCAAGGATTTGTTGTTTTGTCGAGTCGTCCAGATCCGACCCGACCCTTACCGTTTGATTTGGCTTTGAAGGATCCAGTACGATCTCGTCGAGTTTTTCCATCTCTGGTTCGACGTATCGGCTAGGTCCTTCGCCGCTCTGTGGTTGCTATGCGATCTTGTGCTCGACGGCGCTTTTCGTGGAGGCGACGTAGCACTCCTTAGCTGCCCTTTGATCTCCCTTGATCTCTTGGACTCCCCACTTGGTAGGGAACTTGATGATTTGATGGTATGTCGAGGGTACCGCCTTCATAGCGTGTATCCAAGGCCTGCCAAGAATGCAATTATAGGGGGCAGACAGTCTAGGACTAGAAATTTCACCTGTTGGTTGACTCCCCCGGCGTATGTTGTGAGAACTATTTCGCCGATAGTGTGTTTAACTTCGCCACTGAACCCGACTAGTGGAGTCAATTTCTTGATGATCGACACTATTTTGTAGTGCATTTCTAGGGGTTGTTACCAGGTTTGAGGTGTCATTTGGTTGGATTTAGAGCACAATTGGAGATTATGGAGTTAGAGCGGAGAAGTGTGGTTTTGGTGGTCTGAAGGATCTAATTGGAGACATCCAGAGGAAGATGAGTTGACCACCTGAGGAGATGGCTAATTTCCGAAGAAATTGACGCAGAAGAGAAGAAAACCGCGATCGCGGCCTTCGGGCCGCGACCGCGGCCATCACGCGTGAATCGAAGCCAGCATAATTACAAGAAGCAACGTGATTCTGATTTTGGTGATGGGCCAATATTAAATAAAGGCCCATGAAGGTCTCGGCCCAAATGGAATGAAGGCTCGACCGCGTGAAGTGAAGCGAGAAGAAGCGGAGTCAAATTGAAGCTGAAGAATTGGATGATGACGCCGCATGACATCAACGCTGATGGCATGTGTTGATTTGGGCCGCGCGCTTGTGGGCCGAGAAAGTGCTGAACGAGATGAGCCGAGAATCAATTCGTTTTGATCGGGATTAATTTCCCGCGATCCCATTGCTATTTTGTATTATTATTTTATTATAGTTCTTTTAATTATTAATTACCATATATTTAGAATTAGGTTAAAAACACCTTTTGAAAACTAGTTGCAGGAATTGACGTTAGACCTAGTTTATTTTTCATCGTTGTTTTCCCTTTTGCTCAGGCAGACAATTGAAGCCTTTGGATTGATTTGATTGTGAGGTTATTCCTTTACTCTTTCTATGATTGTTTTAATTCTCTCTCGTGCTTAATCTCATTGATCATATTTTGATTTCCCTTGATTTGTTGATTAGGACATCAAATAGATTGTTAATAGTAGTTCTCTCTAGATTGACAACCTAGAGAAATTAATATTATGCTATTGATTCCCCTTTTCCATACAACCTGTTGAGATTGTTATTGATCATACTACTAAGGATTGGAGGATACTGGTTGAGAATCTAAATCCCTTAGTTTGTGTAGAGAGTTAATTGCATGCAATTGTATGACTGGTTGCTACACTTGCATGTACCTATCTATTCCTGAACTTCCTGCTGCTATTGAATTAAATCGTGAAGGTTAGTAGGGATTTATTTAATAGTTAGGGTTATCAGGACTGGTTGGACTGGTAACTAATTCAGAACAGGGATTAGGACATTCATGAGTATTGAGGACTAGGAATAATCAATGATCGATCTATCAATCTGAAGTGTGGATATTTGTTTGGCTGAATTATTTTCCCTATTTGATTAGTCTTTGCTCTTATTTATTTTGTTTATTTGTTTGCTTTTAAACCAAAACCCCTCTAGGTTACTTGTTGGTATACAATTACATCGTTGGAGTAGTATTTGATTCTCTGTGGGATTCGACCCTTACTTACCAGACTATATTAGTTGGGTTTGTTTAGGATTATTTTGTTTAGGTGTTACCACAACGCCTATCAAATTGGCGCCGTTGCCGAGGAGTCAATTTTACTATTCTAATTGTGTTTTTGTTTACCAACTTTTGTGTGGACCTATCTTACGGTCCACACCTGTGTTACTAATTATTTTCATTGAGATCTCAATTTAGACAGATGACAGCATTTGATTTTTACTATTAGCAGCAAGGCTGGCCCCATTACTATCCTGAACCTCAAGAGACGAGCCCAAGTTTTTATATGTCAATGGAGGAGAGCATCAAGTCACTTGTGCAGAGCATGATGACTATTCATCAGGGGACGAACTCCAACATCCAACTTCTAACAACTCAAGTTGGAAGTTTGGTAACTCAGTTTGGAAGGTTGGCTCAAGTTGTGGCAAATATGAAGGAGGATTTTGAAAGGCCACCATCCCAACCGACCCTAGTGGCTAATGTGAGTGGCATATCACAACTGAAAGGAGAAAAGACAGAGGAGAAAGTCGAGAACCAGCGTCCGCAGGTTTGGACAAAATTCTGCGGATCAGTTCTTGGAGTATACCCTTTGGAAGCGATTCCTGTTGATTACACTCCTCCACCTCGTGATCCTAGGAAGCCACCTCCTCACCTTCCTAAGATGCTAAAAGTGAAGAAGAAGCCGGTGCTCAATATGGAGCCGCGCAACTCCATAGGTGAGCATGAGGTAAATCTCCCTTTACTTGATCTGATGCATGCTGTGCCTAAATTTGCTAAATATATGAAATGTTTATGCTGGCCTAGGAAGAGGAAGAAATTGACAGGAGTAATTAATTTGAATGAACATGTGTCTGCTGCATTCGGAAGACATTTGCCTAGAAAGTGTAGTGACCCTGACATGTTTAGTATTCCTTGTGATATAGGTTACTCCAGGTTTGATCATTGCATGATAGACTTGGGCTCATCTATTAATGTGTTACCCTACTCTGTGTATAAATTGCTAGATCTTGGACCTTTGCTTGAAACTGATTTAGTTATTCAATTTGCGAATGGATCCAAAGTTTTTCCGAAAGGAATAGTTGAGGACGTTCTTGTGAAGGTTAATAAGATGATTTTTCCTGTGGATTTTGTGGTGTTAGACATTGGTTATGATATGCATGTGCCCCTATACTGTTAGGTAGGCCTTTTCTTAAGACTGCTAACATCCAAATCATTATGAGTAGAGGTATTGTGTGTGTGAAGTATGGGGGTGATAGGGTGACATTTAAGATATTTGATCATAAGAAACACCCTCCTGATAGTAAGTCTGTGCTATGTTCTGGATTGAGTGATATTACATGATCATATTACCACAATGTCAAGCCATGACAATAACTAAGGCGTTATCCGGGAGGCAATCCTAGGTATGCTTTTCTTTTCTTTTCTTGTTTTTGCATTTGTTTTGGTGTGTTTTATTTTGTTTTTGTTCTTGTTTTTGTTTCCGACTAACTTGCAGGGAGGAGACCCCATGCATATTGAAGAAGGTGTTTACCACCATTGTAAGTCTCTCTTTCCTTGCACTAATAACTCCCCGAAAAAAACCTTAAACGGGGAGGTAAAAAAAAAACAAAAAAAAAAACCGAAAAAAAGAATAAAGGAATTAAAATAATAATAATAATAAAATCTCAGGCCAGCTGTCCAGAGTTCCCCATGGAGATGGTGCGCATCATGTTGTCACGGAGGATACACTGCCCTATACTTGATTTGACAACGATGATGGCCCTACAATTGGCAGCTGAGGAGGAGGACCACTAGAGGCCCAAACCACGATCATATCTGGGCCCATTTTTTGTGGGTTTTGAAGGCCGTGCAACCCCGACGTATTTGCTATACCACTACTCACCAAGTGGTTCCCTTTGGTTGCACGGTAATGAAGACGATGGGGTTGATGAAGACACCTACCCAACACTGGAGACCTGTGCATACATTGTATATACCGCCAGCAACAACGAAAGTGTCCAAGCAGCTTGGCGACGTTTGTGAGTTATTTTTTTCTTTTCTCTGTGCTTCTATTCTTTTGTCTTTCATTACATTGAGGACAATGCAATGTTTAAGCATGGAGGAGAGTTCTATACTTGCTACGTTGTTGAGGAGAAAAAAAATTGAAAAAGCAAAAAATTGAATAAAAAGGCATACATGAAAATCCTGGGATATGTCGAAAACCCGAAAGGGCGGTCTAGGTAATAAGCAGGTGGCTTGGACCAGCATTAGGCTGGGGTAATATGAGGTCAAGAGTATGTGAGTATATTGTGAGCCCATCTATTGAAAAATGAAATGAGTGGCTTGGTGAAAACCCGAAAGAGCGCCTTGGCAAAATGAGTGAAAAGAAGAAGAGTGATTTTTAGGAATCCTCATTTTACTTGGCGTGGCGACATAAGAAGAGGTGATATAAGGAGGATTCGGGTAGGTCACTCTGGAAGGTATAAGAAGATAGATGGGAGGTTAGGATTAGATTTTTATTCACTTTATGGTGTTTAGGATAAGCTTGAGGGAGATACTCTGTTTTCCTTTTAGCTTCATGGTGGGGTGTTGATTGGTGTTATTGTAGTGTATTGTGCTGTGCTTATTTTTGTATGGTTGCCTGGAGTTTATTGTTGGGTATGATTCTTGGAGGTTGAGTTTTCTATGCTTCCTGAAACCTTGGGGATTGATTGGAGGAGTAGGTTGACTTTAGCTTACTCGAGGACGAGCAAGGTTTAAGCATGGGGGATTTGATCGGCACTATTTTGTAGTGCATTTCTAGGGGTTGTTACCAGGTTTGAGGTGTCATTTGGTTGGATTTAGAGCACAATTGGAGATTATGGAGTTAGAGCGGAGAAGTGTGGTTTTGGTAGTTTGAAGGAGCTAATTGGAGACATCCAGAGGAAGATGAGTTGACCACCTGAGGAGATGGCTAATTTCCGAAGAAATTGACGCAGAAGAGAATAAAATCGCGATCGCGGCCTTCGGGCCGCGACCGCGGCCATCACGCGTGAATCGAAGCCAGCGTAATTACAAGAAGCCACGTGATTCTGATTTTGGTGATGGGCCAATATTAAATAAAGGCCCATGAAGGTCTCGGCCCAAATGGAATGAAGGCTCGACCGCGTGAAGTGAAGCGAGAAGAAGCGGAGTCAAATTGAAGCTGAAGAATTGGATGATGACGCCGCATGACATCAGCGATGATGGCATGTGTTGATTTGGGCCGCGCGCTTGTGGGCCGAGAAAGTGCTGAACGAGATGAGCCGAGAATCAATTCGTTTTGATCGGGATTAATTTCCCGCGATCCCATTGCTATTTTGTGTTATTATTTATTATTGTTCTTTTAATTATTAATTACCATATATATTTAGAATTAGGTTAAAAACACCTTTTGAAAACTAGTTGCAAGAATTGACGTTAGACCTAGTTTATTTTTCATCGTTGTTTTCCCTTTTGCTCAGGCAGACAATTGAAGCCTTTGGATTGATTTGATTGTGAGGTTATTCCTTTACTCTTTCTATGATTGTTTTAATTCTCTCTCGTGCTTAATCTCATTGATCATATTTCGATTTCCCTTGATTTGTTGATTAGGACATCAAATAGATTGTTAATAGTAGTTCCCTCTAGATTGACAACCTAGAGAAATTAGTATTATGCTATTGATTCCCCTTTTCCATACAACCTGTTGAGATTGTTATTGATCATACTACTAAGGATTGGAGGATACTGGTTGAGAATCTAAATCCCTTAGTTTGTGTAGAGAATTAATTGCATGCAATTGTATGACTGGTTGCTACACTGCATGTACCTATCTATTCTTGAACTTCCTGCTGCTATTGAATTAAATCGTGAAGGTTAGTAGGGATTTATTTAATAGTTAGGGTTATCAGGAATGGTTGGACTGGTAACTAATTCAGAACAGGGATTAGGACATTCATGAGTATTGAGGACTATGAATAATCAATGAACGATCTATCAATCTGAAGTGTGGATATTTGTTTGGCTGAATTATTTTCCCTATTTGATTAGTCTTTGCTCTTATTTATTTTGTTTATTTGTTTGCTTTTAAACCAAAACCCCTATAGGTTACTTGTTGGTATACAATTACATCGTTGGAGTAGTATTTGATTCTCTGTGGGATTCGACCCTTACTTACCAGACTACATTAGTTGGGTTTGTTTAGGATTATTTTGTTTAGGTGTTACGACAACGCCTATCAAATTGGCGCCGTTGCCGGGGAGTCAATTTTACTATTCTAATTGTGTTTTTGTTTACCAACTTTTGTGTGGACCTATCTTACGGTCCACACCTGTGTTACTAATTCTTTTCATTGAGATCTTAATTTAGACAGATGGCAGCATTTGATTTTTACTATCAGCAGCAAGGCTGGTCCCATTACTATCCTGAACCTCAAGAGACGAGCCCAAGTTTTTATATGTCAATGGAGGAGAGCATGAAGTCACTTGTGCAGAGCATGATGACTATTCATCAGGGGACGAACTCCAACATCCAACTTCTAACAACTCAAGTTGGAAGTTTGGTAACTCAGCTTGGAAGGTTGGCTCAAGTTGTGGCAAATATGAAGGAGGATTTTGAAAGGCCACCATCCCAACCGACCCTAGTGGCTAATGTGAGTGGCATATCACAACTGAAAAGAGAAAAGACAGAGGAGAAAGTCGAGAACCAGCGTCCGCAGGTTTGGACAAAATTATGCGGATCAGTTCTTGGAGTATACCCTTTGGAAGCGATTCCTGTTGATTACACTCCTCCACCTCGTGATCCTAGGAAGCCACCTCCTCACCTTCCTAAGATGCTAAAAGTGAAGAAGAAGCCGGTGCTCAATATGGAGCCGCGCAACTCCATAGGTGAGCATGAGGTAAATCTCCCTTTACTTGATCTGATGCATGCTGTGCCTAAATTTGCTAAATATATGAAATGTTTATGCTGGCCTAGGAATAGGAAGAAATTGACAGGAGTAATTAATTTGAATGAACATGTGTCTGCTGCATTCGGAAGACATTTGCCTAGAAAGTGTAGTGATCGTGACATGTTTAGTATTCCTTGTGATATAGGTTACTCCAGGTTTGATCATTGCATGATAGACTTGAGCTCATCTATTAATGTGTTATCCTACTCTGTGTATAAATTGCTAGATCTTGGACCTTTGCTTGAAACTGATTTAGTTATTCAATTTGCGAATGGATCCAAAGTTTTTCCGAAAGGAATAGTTGAGGATGTTCTTGTGAAAGTTAATAAGATGATTTTTCCTGTGGATTTTGTGGTGTTAGACATTGGTTATGATATGCATGTGCCCCCTATACTGTTAGGTAGGCCTTTTCTTAAGACTGCTAACATCCGAATCATTATGAGTAGAGGTATTGTGTCTGTGAAGTATGGGGGTGATAGGGTGACATTTAAGATATTTGATCATAAGAAACACCCTCCTGATAATAAGTTTGTGTTGTGTTCTGGATTGAGTGATATTACATGATCATAGTAGCACAATGTCAAGCCATGACAATAACTAAGGCGTTATCCGGGAGGCAACCCGAGGTATGCTTTTCTTTTCTTTTCTTGTTTTTGCATTTGTTTTGGTGTGTTTTATTTTGTTTTTGTTCTTGTTTTTGTTTCCGACTAACTTGCAGGGAGGAGACCCCATGCATATTGAAGAAGGTGTTTACCACCATTGTAAGTCTCTCTTTCCCTGCACTAATAACTCCCCGAAAAAAACCTTAAACGGGGAGGGAAAAAAAAATGAAAAAAAAAGAATAAAAGAATTTTTTTTAAAAAAATCTCAGACCAGTTGTCCAGAGTTCCCCATGGAGATGGTGCGCATCATGTTGTCACGGAGGATACACTGCCCTACACTTGATTTGACAACGATGATGGCCCTACAATTGGCAGCTGAGGAGGAGGACCACTAGAGGCCCAAACCACGATCATATCTGGGCCCATTTTTTGTGGGTTTTGAAGGCCGTGCAACCCCGACGTATTTTCTATACCACTACTCACCAAGTGGTTCCCTTTGGTTGCACGGTAATGAAGACGATGGAGTTGATGAAGACACCTACCCAACACTCGAGACCTGTGCATACATTGTGTATACCGCCAGCAACAACGGAAGTGTCCAAGCAGCTTGGCGACGTTTGTGAGTTATTTTTTGCTTTTCTTTGTGCTTCTATTCTTTTGTCTTTCATTACATTGAGGACAATGTAATGTTTAAGAATGGGGGAGAGTTCTATACTTGCTACGTTGTTGAGGAGAAAAAAAAATTGAAAAAGCCAAAAATTGAAAAAAAAGGCATACATGAAAATCCTGGGATAGGTCGAAAACCCGAAAGGACGGCCTAGGTAATAAGCAAGTGGCTTGGACCAGCATTAGGCTGGGGTAATATGAGGTCAAGACTGATGTGAGTATATTGTGAGCCCATCTATTGAAAAATGAAATGAGAGGCTTGGTGAAAACCCGAAAGAGCGCCTTGGCAAAATGAGTGAAAAGAAGAAGAGTGATTTTTAGGAATCCTCATTTTACTTGGCATGGCGACATAAGAAGAGGTGATATAAGGAGGATTCGGGTAGGTCACTCTGGAAGGTATAAGAAGATAGATGGGAGGTTAGGATTAGATTTTTATTCACTTTATGGTGTTTAGGATAAGCTTGAGGGAGATACTCTGTTTTCCTTTTAGCTTCATGGTGGGGTGTTGATTGGTGTTATTGTAGTGTATTGTGTTGTGCTTATTTTTGTATGGTTGCCTGGAGTTTATTGTTGGGTATGATTCTTGGAGGTTGAGTTTTCTATGCTTTCTGAAACCTTGGGGATTGATTGGAGGAGTATGTTGACTTTAGCTTACTCGAGGACGAGCAAGGTTTAAGCATGGGGGATTTGATCGACACTATTTTGTAGTGCATTTCTAGGGGTTGTTACCAGGTTTGAGGTGTCATTTGGTTGGATTTAGAGCACAATTGGAGATTATGGAGTTAGAGCGGAGAAGTGTGGTTTTGGTAGTCTAAAGGAGCTAATTGGAGACATCCAGAGGAAGAGGAGTTGACCACCTGAGGAGATGGCTAATTTCCGAAGAAATTGACGCAGAAGAGAAGAAAACCGCGATCGCGGCCTTCGGGCTGCGACCGCGGCCATCACGCGTGAATCGAAGCCAGCGTAATTACAAGAAGCCACGTGATTCTGATTTTGGTGATGGGCTAATATTAAATAAAGGCCCATGAAGGTCTCGGCCCAAATGGAATGAAGGCTCGGCCGCGTGAAGTGAAGCGAGAAGAAGCGGAGTCAAATTGAAGCTGGAGAATTGGATGATGACGCCGCATGACATCAGCGCTGATGGCATGTGTTGATTTGGGCCGCGCGCTTGTGGGCCGAGAAAGTGCTGAACGAGATGAGCCGAGAATCAATTCGTTTTGATCGAGATTAATTTCCCGCGATCCCATTGCTATTTTGTGTTATTATTTTATTATTGTTCTTTTAATTATTAATTACCATATATATTTAGAATTAGGTTAAAAACACCTTTTGAAAACTAGTTGCAGGAATTGACGTTAGACCTAGTTTATTTTTCATCGTTGTTTTCCCTTTTGCTCAGGTAGACAATTGAAGCCTTTGGATTGATTTGATTGTGAGGTTATTCCTTTACTCTTTCTATGATTATTTTAATTCTCTCTCGTGCTTAATCTCATTGATCATATTTCGATTTCCCTTGATTTGTTGATTAGGACATCAAATAGATTGTTAATAGTAGTTCCCTCTAGATTGACAACCTAGAGAAATTAGTATTATGCTATTGATTCCCCTTTTCCATACAACCTGTTGAGATTGTTATGGATCATACTACTAAGGATTGGAGGATACTAGTTGAGAATCTAAATCCCTTAGTTTGTGTAGAGAATTAATTGCATGCAATTGTATGACTGGTTTGCTACACTTGCATGTACCTATCTATTCCTGAACTTCCTGCTGCTATTGAATTAAATCGTGAAGGTTAGTAGGGATTTATTTAATAGTTAGGGTTATCAGGACTGGTTGGACTGGTAACTAATTCAGAACAGGGATTAGGACATTCATGAGTATTGAGGACTAGGAATAATCAATGATCGATCTATTAATCTGAAGTGTGGATATTTGTTTGGCTGAATTATTTTCCCTATTTGATTAGTCTTTGCTCTTATTTATTTTGTTTATTTGTTTGCTTTTAAACCAAAACCCCTCTAGGTTACTTGTTGGTATACAATTACATCGTTGGAGTAGTATTTGATTCTCTGTGGGATTCGACCCTTACTTACCAGACTACATTAGTTGGGTTTGTTTAGGTGTTACGACAACGCCTATCACTTGATCAGATCGTCCTCACCCAGACCCATCCCTTTGAGGGCGTCGAAGGTCAAGAGATTGGTCGAACTTCCTGTATCGATTAGTACTCTACGTATCAAACAGTTTTCGATAGATAAAGAGATTACCAGACCATCGTGATGGCTTTCCGACCCGTCGGCGTCGGACTCGTTGAATGTGACCGTCGGGAGGTCGGAGACCTTGCTTGGTCTGATTTCTGGCGTTTCGGGCTTACTGCATTTGCTCTCTTTTGCATATCGTTTGGCCGCGTAGTATGTGTTCCTACACACGTCCGATCCACCTGAAATGGTATTGACAATTTTTGTATGGACAGGTGACGAAGGTTCGTCTTGTTTCACCTGATCTCACCGCTCCATGGTGGCTTTGGCTCGTTCCGAGATTACGCCGCGCAGGAGCCCCTATGCGAGCAACCTGGCGACCTCCTTACGCAAGGCGATGCACTCGTTCGTCGAGTGACCGTGGTCAGCGTGGAACTCGCACCATCGGTTCATGTCTTTTTTGACGTTTGGTCGGTCGCTCTTTCAGGACCATCTTACTTCTTTTCCATATTTGTCAAAACTCTTGACGAGCTCCGACACGGAAACGTTGAATTTGTAAGATTGAACCCTGGGAGGAAACGTCAGACCATCTCTCCAGTCTTGAGACCTGTCTTGGAAAGAGTTTACCTAATTTTGCTTGTTTTGACTACGAGGGTAGGGATGATGGCGTCTGTCCCGACGGTTGTCGGAAGATGGTTTGCGATCGGATTGGTCAGGTCCATGGGAGGCTTTCTTGGATTCACGATCTTCTTCTAAACGTACCTCGGCCATGGTTTTCGGGTTCGGACTGGGTGGATAAGGTGGCTAAGGCTTCGGTCGTTTGGCATTGTTGGGCTAGTTCCTCTTGGAGGGCAGTCATTTTCTGGGCAAGCTCTTGGAATTGGGTTGGGGTAGGATTTTCGGTAGGGGTCATGTTTCCTTGAGCTTGGGTGTTGTCTTCAAGGCTTGGATCTTCGGTATTGGTAGGTGGGTTGATAGTCATGGTTGGAAGGTTTCAAGAGAGTGATCGGCAAGTTGCCCCACGGTGGGCGCCAAATTGTTTTGGGGCGAAAAGATCGGACGACATAAATCGCCTTAGACGGGGTAACGAGTCGATCGGGTAATAGAAATCAATCCAAACCAAGTAGACGATCAACCAATAAAGAATAAATACGAAATAGCAAAGTAACTTTATTGATATATTGACGATTGAGTCGGATCAAAGTACAACTTATCCTTGTAGGACAAAGGATCGGATCTGGTCCAACTGGTGACTCTGGGGCTCGACCGGTGGAGGCTGAGCGGGATTCCGAGGAGGGTAAGCTAGAATGGGTGTATTCCTTGGTTTTTCTTAGAGCAAATCAGTGGATGTGTGTTGTAATCGTGTGTTTCTCTCCTTGTGTCTCCTTATCTATCCGATCAAGGTTCATATATGACAACTATCCTTTTCTGACCGTTATCCATGGCTCGACAATATCTCGTACTTAATTCCGAGAGTAATTGTTGGGATTTACTCTTTATTACCATCATTATCTCGGTATTTGAATGATGTTGCCGTTGCCTCAATCAAGCATTCAATGCTCCAGCGTGATCTTCGCAGTTGGTCGAGAGCTACTCGACTACAGGGGATCCGACGCTTCTTTCTATCTTCGCAGTTGGTCGAGAGCTACTCGACTACAGGGGATCCGACGCTTCTTTCTATTTTCTCTCAGACTTCGATTCTGCTTGGACCTGGGCCCATTTCGCTTCGTCTGACTTCTTGGGAGAATGTTGGGCCCAACAAAACCCTTCGTATCTTTTATGCTAGTTAGTTCACAGCATAGTTGCTATCGGCGGCTCCATCACGATCCGGCACCTCCGTTTGCAGCGATCCAGCACCTCCGTTTGCACCGATCCGACACCTCCGTTCACCGGTAGAAACTTGATTGGCCACGCTTCCCCTTTCCTGACAAAACTCTCCGCAAGGCGCCATCGTTTGTACCGATACGACACCTCCCTTCACCGATAGAAACTTGATTGGCCTCGCCGCCCCCTCCCCTTTGCTGACGAAACTCTCCGCAAGGCGCCATCGTCTCTCCAACCCGCACATCTCAAGCGCATAAACCCTATATCCGGTAAATAGTTAAATTTGCTTTCGATTTGTGTACGATGTTGCAAGAGATGCTATTGGGTTTTCCTTTATATGTTCTTTCTAGTATTTTACTGAAGAAGAAGGGTTGAACTCATTTTTTCAACTTAAGATTTCTCTAGTACTAACATAATCCGGCAATTTAAATGTGTCATCTTCCTTTGTAATTTGTTGTCTATATGTGTTTACTAGATATACTAGCTATGAATATTAGCAACTGGTGGACAAATCATATTGCTTATGAAGTGTGTGAGTTAATCCTCGACATTTCTCCTATTATTTAATTAGTTGCTTGAACTTCAACTGATGAGAGTTTGTATTTTTTTGCTATACTAATGTGATGTGGACGCATTTAAAGTTACAGCTTGAATTTGGGGGAAGATTCAAAGTCTGCATACAGCCCCTTCCTCTTCCAATTTTCCCACGCACCACTTAATGATTTTTGTGGCCCAAGAATTAAGTTCAATGTATCCTTTGATGCATCCAATTTCTGCCTTAGTAATTATTTAAACACTCATTTGTAAGCTGTCATGGCAGTTCAGATAATGAAATTTCAAAAGCTTAGCCTCATTTTCCCAGCTTCGATTTCTCCTTGAAACTGCGAAGTTCTGGTTGCCTACCTCCTAGTATTCATTGAATCAATAGGATCTGGAAGCTCTTAATCTGGTATTACCTTGTTAATCAACAGATTATTAGATTTATCTTGTTTCGAATCTTCCGCTACGTCAGTTGGTATCAGAGCTTGATTGTTTCTGTTTCCCTACAGACATGCCGCCCAGAAGAAACCAGAGAATTGAGGAGGTCTGCCAACGAGATGATTTGGTCCAGCTCGAACGCCGTCTTCAACAAAGTATGGACCAGCGTATGGAGCAGCTGACAGATCGATTGACTCAGCAGATGGCCAAACTATTTGAGGAGAGAGGTCACCAAGAAATCAATCAAAACGTTCAGCAACAAGATGAAACTGATGATGAAAGAACAGAGGAAGAAGAGAGACCTCGACGACACCGCAGAACATATGTTGAGGAAGATGATAGGCGGCGATGGGAGTCAGGAATGCAGACGGAAATCCCTGAGTTCCACGGCAGTATGAATTCCGAAGAGTTTCTTGATTGGATGGCTTCGGTAGAGGAGATCTTGGAATTCAAAGAAGTGCCCGTCGATAAATGTGTTCCCCTGGTGGCTACCCGGCTGAGAGGAAGAGCGACGGCATGGTGGCAACAGACCAAATTAACTCGAGCAAGGGTAGGCAAAGCAAAAATCAGAACTTGGGATAAGATGAAGAAGCAATTGAAGGCAGAATTTCTTCCACACAATTTTCAAAGGCTGATGTATCAGCGTTTACAAAACTTGAGGCAAGGCGCCAAATCAATGGACGACTACACCTCAGAATTCTACCAATTAATGGCAAGGAATGAACTCCACGAAACGGAGGATCAACTGGTTTCGCGCTACGTCGGCGGCCTGCGGGTTCAGATTCAAGACACTGTAAACTTATTTGACCCAATCTCAATTTCTATGGCACATCAGCGGGCTCTCGTGGTGGAAAAACAGACCAGGCGCTTCAGCAACTCCTTGTCCAATGGCAGAGACTATGGCTCGACAGGGGTAGCCTCTGGTAACACGCCAGAACCAGGCAATCGAACAGGTAGCGGCCCTAACATGAATGCTTGGGGCTCAGGTCAGTTCAGTCGGGGAGCCAACAGTAACGGAATCAAGTGTTTTGCGTGTGGGGAAACCGGTCACCGTCAGGCAGATTGCAGAAAAGCTGGTAAGAAGGCTTTGTTTGTTGACAACGATGATATGGAAGAAGAAGGAGTTGAGTTTCATGGAGCTTCAATCTTTGATGTTGGGCCAGAAGACGAAGAGATTGTGGAAGGAGATGTGGGGGCTGCGCTCGTTGTCAGGCGCACTTGTTTGACTCCACGAGTAGCTGAGGAGGCTGACTGGTTAAGGGGCAACATCTTCCATTCCACTTGCACCATCCAAGGAAAGATTTGTCGTTTCATAATTCATAATTGACGCCGGTAGCTGCGAGAATATTGTCTCTGAAGAAGTGATTGAGAAATTGAACATCACAACCGATAAGCACCCAAAGCCCTACAAGTTGTCATGGCTCAAGAAAGGTGGAGAGGTCACTGTTTCTAGGCGAGCTCAAATTACCTTCTCCATTGGCACAAAGTATAAAGACAACATCTGGTGTGACGTGGTACCGATGGACGCTTGCCACTTGCTGCTGCTTGGTCGACCTTGGCAGTATGATTGCAGTGTGGTCCATGACGGGCGAGCCAACACCTATAGCTTCATTTTTGAAGGGGCCAAGATCGTGTTCGTTCCGGGAGGAAGTCCAACGGCGAGAGCTCGAGAAAATAGCTGCAACCTCATAACTAAGGCAAATATGGGGAAGGAGCTGCGTGAAACTGATATGGTGTTTTTGTTAATGGGGGCTACAACAACTGAAGCTGAACCAAGTAATGGTTCAATTCCAGAGATGATGCGCCCTCTGCTTGCTGAATTTACTGATCTGTTTCCTGAAGAACTCCCTAATGAGGAGGTAACACCAAATCGACCTCGAACCAGGAGCAGCCTTGCCAAATCGTCCTCACTATAGGAAGAGTTGAGACGACAAGTTGAAGAGCTGATCGCCAAGGGGAATGTCAGTGAAAGTCTAAGCCCATGTGCGATACATGCTCTCTTGATTCCAAAGAAAGACGGTACCTGACCTGGCGGATGTGTGTTGACAGCCGAGCAATCAACAAAATTACGGTCAGGTACAGGTTCCCTATTCCACGCTTGGATGACTTATTGGATCAAATCAGCGGGGCTGCGGTGTTTACTAAGCTCGATTTAAAGAGCGGGTATTATCAAATTCGAGTTCGCCCCGGGGACGAATAGAAAACTGCGTTCAAAACAAGAGAAGGGTTATTTGAATGGCGAGTGATGCCTTTTGGTTTATCAAACGCCCCCAACACCTTTATGCGGGTGATGAACCAGTTGCTTAGGCCGTTTATCGGGCGTAGGCAAAAATTAGTGCTGACCATGAACCAGTTGCTTAGGACTGGTTCATCACCCGATAAACGGGCGAAGGCTCAACCCACAAAAAGAAGAAGAAAGAAAGTACATGTTATATATTAGTGGCCTATAATTGTGTCTGATTTTGCATGTAGTATGAATTGGCCAAGTGTATATGTGGCCAGCTAAAACTTTGGTGCTTTATATGTCGTAAATGTTATTAATTTGTAGAACAAGGTTCCTGTTGTATATTTATGTATTCCAAATGGTGATGCCTGCAAAATTAGACTATTGCTACTTTTATATGTATGCATACTCTTACCACTCTTATGTGTTTATACCTGCATTCAAAATGGGTTGCAATGACTTTTAGTCATATTTTGCATGTTTATGTTATTTTATACTCAATAGACGTTCTGTGTCTACATTGCTATACTCCAACATCTTTTGCAACTTCACATTCCACTAGGTACATATACCACCCATTAATGACTACATATCAAACACATTGGTATCCTCCAAACATTTTTTGCAAATTGACATTCCACTATGTACGTACATACCACCCATTAATGACTACATAGGCATTGTTTGCAATTTCACATCCCACTAATTATGATTTATGTACCACCGAATGACTACCTATGTCCATGCAAATATATATAGCAAAAGTTACGAAACAATGGTAAATGGTCCCCAAATTTACACAAAGCAAGTACATATAACAAAACAGTGTTCCATTTTGTTAGGAAGTGAATTTTTGGGAACTCCAATTCTCTACCTAGTTTCATTTCTCAGTTTTTTTAGTTTTGACGATGACAAACACTTTGCTATTAATAGTTCCACATGTGTAGTTGAGCAGGGAACTCAGGTTTGAGAAAAGAAGAACATAGACCAAGAAGTCAGTTTTGGGAACTGACATGCGAACTGAGGAACAACGAAGCTGCGCCAGCTGTAAAGATATATCAAGAGCGGCGGCTGGCTTATTAGGGTAGATCTTTTATATTAGAGAGAGAATATAAAAGATATCATTGTTTTCATATATTTAGGAGATTCTTTGAATATCTTTTATGGAAGCAAAAATATGTAAAATCGGGAAAAATATTATTTGGTAACAAATATTATTTTTTTTGATTTCTTTTGGTTATTTTATTTGTGCAAATCAGCCAATTGTAGATATTATTCTACATGGACGAAATGTATAAGTAAAGTAATTGAAACTCTATCATCCCTAACGATTTTTACGAAATTCAAGAATTCATCCAGAGTTGAACGTGAAGAGAAATCGTAAAGAGAAATCGTGCTTGTTCTTATGAGAAGAATTGTGTAAGTTGCTTGCTTGTTGTGTGCTTGATTAGGTCGAATTAGGTAGAGAGTCTTTAGTGTGTCTAAGACTTTAAGCTGTGTGTTCTACTCTAGTTGATTGTAATCGAAGCATTAATACAAGAAGTAGACTTTGAAATCCTCTTGATTGTAATCGAAGCATTAGGTAGAGAGTCTTTAGTGTGTCTAAGACTTTAAGCTGTGTGTTCTACTCTAGTTGATTGTAATCGAAGCATTAATACAAGAAGTAGACTTTGAAATCCTCTTGCAAGAGAGGTGGTGGGTTTTATCCTGGATAACTAGTTGGTTATCAAAGGTTTTCACTCTAAGAAACTTGTCTTGATTCTGTTTGTCTACTTATTCCGCTGCTAAGGAACTGGACTCCCAGTTCCCTTTGATTGCTAACACGTACGATCCTACACATTTACTTCACATACTAGTTGGATCATCTACCCCGTCGTACATTCCAAAGACTAGTAGCAATGTAATCTCGAGTCCTCGTCATCTTCTGAGCGTGCTCTGCTGGCACTTGTTCTTCGACGGGAATCGGAAGATGTTCGCTTGCGCTATAGTCAGGCCGGGGAGCAGGAAAGTTCGTTGCATAGCGAAGGTATACGTCCTAATGTACGTAATTGTGCAAAGCAAAGCATGCTATCGTGATGTCCGTCTGTGTTTCAATAGGAAATGCAGGCATGCTAGTCAAAATCTGCCACCTTTGCTTTAGAACCCCAAATGATCTTTCAATGCAACTGCGTAAAGACGAGTGAAAGCCTCCTTCGCATTTTCTGGTCTATGCAAGGCGAACTCGTCTAGATGGTATTTAAGAATAGGATATGGGATTAAAAATGCATCTCGATCGGGGTAACCTTTATCAACAAGATAATACTTCCCTCCACCAAAATATATATGTAGTCAAATAAAACTCAAATAATAGTTAATACGTAAATATTTTATATACATACCAGCTGGAGGACAAGAAAATTTCAATTCCGGATTTCGAAGAGCATGATTTAACTCACTTGCATCATGTTGGAACGATGACGTTCCTCTAGTTTTGATGATGATAAACTCAAATATTTTTGATGATTTTTAGTGTGACTATGAGTTTCAGAAAACGATTGAGTCAAATGAACGATGAAAACCAATGAAGAGTCAAAACAGAGAAGCAAAGGAACAGAAAAGCCAACAATGACAAAACAACACGCTGGAACAAAAGGAAAGAAGGGACGCGTGATGTTGAACAGAACAAGGGAACAACGCAAGGAACGGAGGACGCGCGCTGAAACCCTAGAGGCTGCCGAATATCTGTTTATGGAAACAGATTATGAAGTTGCAACTTGGGCCTCAAGGAAGATCTCGATAGAGAGATATTGTGGTTAGAATGATTTTAGAAAAGATTGTATGAGATTTTATTATCTTATTTTCCTTAAGTAAAACTAGGGTAAAATATGAGAATTTCCTAGACTATATATTAGAAAGCTGCGAACTTCATTCAAGAAGAGAGATAGAACACGGAACAGAGAGCATCCTCAGTGAGAAGAGCATTTGAAAGAAGAGAAGAGTATTTGAAGGAAGAAGAAGAAAACTTACAAGGGACGAGACTTTGGTGAGTTGAGTATTTGTTAGGGTTTTGTTTGTCTTAGGTGTTATTAGGAACGTTACATTGAGAAGTCTAGATATCTAAGAGCAAACTAGATTGAGATAAGACTTGCTTGTTTGTAATTCCAGGATTAATAACATAAGTAGACATTCGAAATCCTACTAGGAAAACCTAGAGGTAGAAGTTTTTCTTAGTCAACTAGTTGGTTGATTAAGTTTTCCTCTCTAAGAAACTGAGTTCGTTACTCTGTTTTTCTGTTACTATTTTTCACTGCCCAAGAAACGAACTTACCGTTCCTTGATCTAACACACACGATTCAACACATCATGAGCTAAACCTTCCCAGCCCGCGCAGACATCCATAGCATTAAAAGATGTAACACCTTTCTGGTTGCGATAACGTTTCTGAAGCGTGTTTGGAATGCAGGCATGAACATGCGTACCATCAATGCATCCAATACAATCCTTGAATATCAAGGTAAGTATAACATTAAGTTGATAGAGAAAGTTGTTGATATCGTTGCATAATTTAGAGGATAATAGCAAATTATACCTTGAAGAACGGATAATATCGAGGATCGGCTTGTATTCTAGCTGGAGTATACACGACTTATTGTCTCCCAGTGTGTTGGAACCGCTCCTTGGCATCCCTATTGGAAGCCCCCCGCGCAAGAATATATAGGAAGATTGCGAGCTTCTCCTCAACCGAGATGCTTGACGAACACAACCTATAGTTAGATTCTAATTCACGACTAAGAGCAATAAATAAATCCGGATCCATCCTGAAGGCGTCTATGCATCGTTCTGGATTAGTTGTGTGATATAGCAAATCTTGCACCCACTCTTCACCGGTGAATTTCTTTGACAACGAAACTTCTTTGTATATATATGCATAATAATATGTGAGCGCGACTTCTCTAATGCAATCAAGAATCCTTTGTACCAGTAAGAGAAGTAGTAGTAGCAAGAGAAGGAGTTTCTTAGGAATCCTCATCATCTCTTTCCTGTAACATTAATTTGAATATAAGGCATTAAGCGTAAATTCTTGCTACAAAATCAAATGTGTAGGATCGTGATTGTTAGATTAATAATAAGGAAACTGAGAAAACAGATTACAGTTCCCTTCACAGCGGAAATAAATAATTAAATAAATGAACAAGTTTCTTATAGTGGAAACCTTCGATTGCCAACTAGCAATCTAGGATAAAAACCACTACCTTTCTTCCGAAAGGATTTCAAGGTCTACTTCTTGATTTCTTATCTCTTTGGTTACAAATTATCCTAGGAACAAACACACAGTTTCTTTGCCTTACACACAGTTAGGCAATCCTAGATAACTTAACACAAATTATAATCAATCCAAGAAGCAATCCTTAGCACCAAGGAACTAACTCACTTACAGTCACATGAACTAGCACGCAGCTCTCAGGTTCCTTGACTGGTTCCTCTTGATCTCAGTTTGCTTTTATGATCTTGTTTGAGAGCTTCACACTTTGATGTTTGCTATGGAGTGTGATTCTTGTGGTTGTGCTTGAAGTTGTCAATGAAGCACAGTCGCCTTTTATACTTCAAAGGCTGGTTTGCTTCCAGTTCCCATCGGATCGAACTAGAAGCTCAATCTAACGGTGATCCACAAATCCCGTCAACTAGGTTGTCATAGATGTTTATGTGTGCAAGACAACTTCCTTAATGAGCTAGGAAACAACATGGGTAGTTAATAGCCGTTTGTGTCAGTCCAACGATGATGGGACAATTGCTTTCCGCTTCTCTCTGTGCCTCTAGGATTTCTGCTGACACATCTCACCTACTCTGGTTCCTACCAGCAGTGATGAGGTTTCCATGTGCTAACTCCTTTGTGGCTTCGCCACTCTTCTCAAGTCTTTGCATCTTCAATAGACTTGCTTTGTGCTTGTTCCCTTGTGAGCGCTTCCTCGCTTCACTTCTACTGAGTTCCCTTGCTGGCGAACTCCAGTTCCTATCAGTGCAAGCTTCTTGCTTCGCTATCCTTCTTTGTCTTGTTTGGCTTTCATGGTTTCAATAACTGTCCTGTGGTTCCTTTAAGCACATCTTTGAGATAAAACATTAGTATCAAAGTATTTGTCATCTTCAAAAGTAGAGAAACTGAGGAAATGAACTCTATGGGAACTGAGGTTCCTGAGTTTCATTTCCTAACAATTTCCCCCTTTTTGATGATGATAAATATAAGGAACCTGACAACATAATAAGGACATGAAGTTCATGAGAACAGTTGAGCAAAGAGATTTACAACTTTATGAAATAATGAGAAAACATTCAATAGTTGCAAATTCCCCTTAAGCAAAGGAACTAAGTTATTCGAGTTCCCCCTCAGAAAGAGAACGGGTTCAGATTTCCTATAAGTCCTATAGTTCCAAGAGTTCAAGGTTCCTATACATTCTTCCCCCTTTTGACATCATCGAAAAGATCAATTAACTTATCAAGTGTAGGATATCAATGGAAATAAACAGTTGCTTAAAACCCATGAGAGTCACCATAATAGAAACTTAAGGCAAAGACAAATAATGCATTAGAAAAACTCCCGGAAATGTTCATTTAATCATGAAAACCAACATATTGTTCACAGATGCATAGAATAAAGACAAACAAAGATCACAATCAACTTGAAACAATCAAAAGAAAGGATAGGAGAGGAAAGGAAGGTGGAATCCTAGAGAACTACTAGCACAATGTGTTGTTACAACACTGGGAACTAGGAAAGTCATTCCTGTCGCTCTGTAGTTTCCTCTTCTTCTTTAGTATCATTCTTTTCCTCAGTTCCCTCATCCTTGGCCTGTAGCCGTCTTAGATGTATCCTTCAACCCAGATGCCTGAGCTCCCCCCCCCCCCCTTTTTTTTTTTTTTTAAGGAAAGGGCAAAGCATGGGAGTCATGAGACTGAAAAAATTGCATGTGGGCTAACACCAGCTTAGGTAGATCAACTTGTTCCCCAGACATATTTTTTTTTTGTAAGGATGGCATCCGAGATGAGGACTGAGGCTCTGTGCTCTTGCTTGGGAACCAGATTCCGAGGCGAGTTTCTACTAGCCGTTTAGGAGTACTGCCTTTCCTAGTTCCTTTCTGGCGATTTCTTCATTATGCTAGAGGGATATATGGGAACTTTTGATGTGGGAATTTAAAACATAGGACCTGAAAGTACATTCCCATAACAGAAATCGGAAAGGCCATTTATCGCATCACACACTAATTCCCAGATAGGGTTAAGAGATGGATAATAGGGAACTAGATTGTGCGATGAGGCAAGGGAGAGTCATAGTACACAATCATCATTTCGGCTTGTATCATTGGATTAGAATATGATCAGATTGTGACTTTTGGGCCAACAAAGAAACTTGGACAATGATTGAATTTCAATGAAAAAGGAACATTCAAGGAGAAAAACTAGAAAGATTTATCAAAGCCTTTTGAGTAACCATTATGGATATGAGGGTCTATTGCAAAAGATATAACACAATGATTCCAAGACACAAATAAGCAAAAGGATCTGAACTAGTCAATCAAGGGAATTGTAGAGTAACTTTAAACTAAAGGAACTGCTGGTTTATAAGAATCATTCCCAGTTCTAGTCTAAGGTTCTCGAAGGGAACTCTGTTCAAATATTTGGTGAATATATCTGCAATCTGATCTTCAGTCCTACAGAATTCCATAATGATGTTCCCTTTCTCAACATGATCTCTAAGGAAGTGATGCCTTATATCTATGTGTTTGGTCCTAGTATGATGCACAGGATTCTTAGAAATGTTTATAGCACTGGTGTTATCACAAAGAATAGTAAGAGGATCATAAGACATACCGAAATCCGCGAGTTGTTGCTTTAGCCATAAGAGTTGGGAACAACAAGAGGCGGCTGCAATGTATTCAGATTCTGTGGTGGAGAGGGAGACTAAGATTTGTTTCTTTGAGCCCCATGACACAAGGCAAGGGCCTAGGAACTGTGCCATTCCAGAAGTACTTTTCCTATCCATCAAGTATCCAGCATAATCAGCATCAGTGAAACCCATCAGCTCAAAGGGACACTCTTTGGGGTACCAAATGCAGAGTGAGTCAGTTCCCTTGAGATATCGGAATATCCTTTTCACAGCAGCTAGGTGTGTTTCTCTTGGACATGATTGAAACCTAGCACACAAGCAAACAACAAACACAATGTCTGGACGACTAGTTGTTAGATACATGACGGAACCTATCATACCTCTATAGAGCTTCTCTTCCACAAGAGGACTTGAGTGATCTTTGTCCAAATGGGCGATTGTAGAGATAGGAGTTGAGAGAGGTTTGCAAGACTCCATTTTGAACTTTTTCAACAGTTCCCTGACATACTTTTGTTGGTGAATTTGTATGCAATCTTTCTTTTGGGTTATTTGCAATCCGAGGAAGAAAGTGAGTTCCCCTATTAGACTCATTTCAAATTCACTACTCATCAAGTCTTTGAACTTCTCTACAAGGGACATGTTAGTGGAACAAAAAATGATATCATCAACATAGATTTGAACCACTAAAATGTTACCTTCTTCTTCTAGAATGAAGAGAGTCTTGTCAATGATGCCCCGCCTGTAACCATTGGAGAGTAGGAACTGGGCGAGACGATTATACCAAGCTCTAGGGGCTTGCTTGAGACCATACAATGCTTTGTCTAGGAAATAGACATGGTCTGGATGATCACTATCTTCGAAACCGGGTGGTTGCTTGACATAGACTTCCTCTTGAAGAATGCCATTGAGGAAGGCGGTCTTGACATCCATTTGGAATAGCTTGAACCCCTTGTGTGATGCGAAGACAATCAATAACCTTATTGCTTCAATCCTTGCCACCGGAGCATAGGTTTCATCATAGTCGATTCCTTCTTGTTGATTGTATCCTTGAGCAACAAGCCTTGCTTTGTTCCTTATTACAGCTCTTGAATCATCGAGCTTGTTTCTGAAGACCCATCTAGTTCCTATGATATGCTTATCCTTGGGGCAGGGAACTAGATGCCAGACTTTGTTCCTTTCAAACTGATGAAGTTCTTCTTGCATGGCTTGGATCCAATCTACATCCTTCAGTGCTTCACCTATATTCTTTGGTTCCACAACAGATAAGAAAGCATTGAAAGCATAAAAGGTTAGATCATCGAACCTGACTGGAGGCCTGATGGTTCTTCTTTCTCTATTGGGAACTAGAGCATTTGATGTGGATGCATCTTGATTTGAACATTCAGCTTCAACTTCTATGTTGGGATCACCTTCTCCATTTAAGAACATGTGAGAGGATGAATCATTTATTTCTCCACAAGTATTGACTTCATGCTCATGGTTCCCAGAAATGGATTGTTGTTGATTATCCATGGGAACTGGTGGAGGATTTTGTGCAGCAGGGTAGGAACTGGGTGGTGTGATGTCTTCATCTGGATCTTCTTGAGGAGGCTTGGGAAATGGATCTTCAAAGGGGCTGGAGGTGTTCTGCATATTTCTACCAAGTGATTTCTCATTAAAAACAACATGAACACTTTCTTCTACCTTTTTAGTCTTTTTGTTGAGGACCTTGTATGCCTTGCTGCTTGAGGCATATCCAATGAAGATCCCTTCATCACTCCTTGGGTCGAATTTTCCAAGATTATCTTTCCCATTGTTATGCACAAAACATTTGCATCCGAACACCCTAAGATGTGAAATGTTGGGAACTCTTCCTCTTAGAAGTTCATAGGGTGTCTTCTCTGTGATTGGGCGAAGCATAGCTCGATTGATGATATAGCAGGCTGTGTTGATTGCCTCAGCCCAGAATGATTGAGAGAGTCCACTTGAGATGAGCATAGTTCGAGCCATGTCTTTTAAGGTTCTATTCTTCCTTTCCACTACTCCATTTTGTTGAGGAGTGTATGGTGCAGAGAAGTTGTGATCAATGCCATGCTCACTGCAAAAGGTTAGAAATTATCCATTTTCGAACTCAGTACCATGGTCAGAACGAATAGAATTGATGGAACAATCGAGAGATTTTTCTAACATGGGAACCAGATCCTTAAAACGTCCAATGACTTCACTTTTAGATTTTATGAATATTGACCAAGTAAAACGAGAGAAGTCATCAACGAGAACAAAGATATACCTATTTCCTCCTAGGCTTTGAACTCTCATGGGTCCACAAAGGTCCATGTGAATGAGTTCAAGGGGCCTTGAGGAGCTTACCATATTTTTGGATTTAAAGGAACTCCGAGCTTGTTTCCCTCTTACACAGTCTGAGCATGGTTCCTCAGATTTGCCACTTAGCTTTGGGAGGCCCCTGACTAGTTCCTTTGAGTGTAGCTTTTGGATCAATTTGGTGCTAGCATGACCAAGGCGTTGATGCCACAAGTCCGTTTGATCATTTACAGTTGAGAGACAGAGTTTCTCCTTGGGAACGAAGGATGGGTCAACAACATACACATTATTGAGCCTTTTACCTTTTAAGATGATTTGTCCCGAGGATTCAAGGACGGTGCATTCATTTGATTTGAATCTAACTTCATTGTCTCCTTGATCACACAGCTGTGACACACTAATTAGATCAAAAGCAAGATTATCAACAAGGTGGACTTTATTTACCTTAATGTGATCATTGAGTTTCACAGTTCCTATTCCACAGATTTTCCCTTTGCTTTTGTCTCCAAAAGAGATGTTCCCTCCTTGGATGGGTTGAAGAGAGGTCATTTGATTTCTTCTTCCGGTCATATGGCATGAGCACCCACTATCAATGTACCATAATCGAGGTTGCCTCTCTTCTTTCTGCACACAAAGGAACTAAGATTTCTGAACCCAGTGAAGCTTGGCTTTACTGGGAAGATTAGCATGTGATTTATCATTTTGAGTCTGTGAATGACAAGGGAACTGATTTCTTTCATGGTAATATGCATTTTTCTCATTATCATAGTTCCTTTTCTTAGGAAACTCAGTGTTGTAATGACCATTCATACCACAATAAAAACACAAACGATTGTACACAACATGTCCATATTTTCCCTTTCCTGGCCTAAAAGGTTTTTCATTTTTTCTTTTATTGAAATCAACATTATTTCTAACCTTACTATGAGCCATGTCCACGTACCTTTTGTGAGCAAAAGAGTTAGTGAACCACTTATCTTCAGGAGATACTTTCTCCTTTCCCTTAGGTTCCCTTTCAGGACTTTTGGAACTTTCTTTGAGACGCTTGGCAACCTCAGCCTTGTTCTCAAGAACTATGATCTTCTCTAATAGGAACTGATTCCTATCTCGAGAAGTCGCAAGAGAAGTACTGAGGTTCTCATTCATCTCAACGAGTTCACGTCTAACCTTTTCATTTTCAGCATCATCATTCAACTTGTTGTCAATGTATCCAACTCCATGACGTTGTTTCACAAAGACAGTTTGATTGATCGTTTTTTCATTTATAGAATCAGTGAGAGTATCTAACCTATCAATTATAGATTGAATCAAATCATTTCCAAATAGGTTATCATGCATAGGAACTGTAACCGATTCTATCTTAGACTCACTACAAGATTGGCAAGTTTTAAGGGAACTGTCATGCACATTCCTAAGTTCCATGAGTTTGGAGTGAGTTTCAGCTAGATCTTTCTCAGTTTCTTCAAGTTTCTTACTCCACACAGAATTCTCAACAGTCAAGCAAGTAATCTCATCTTCACAATCATCAAGTTTTTGTTGAAGGGAACTCGTTTCCTTTCCTAGTTTCATTATGATTTTTAGAAGTTGTTTCTTATCACAATCAGCTAGAGTTCTTAGGAAGTCATCAGAAGTTACCTCAAGTTCTTCTGAGTCGCTTGAGTCTCCTTTTGCCATGAGACATCTTCCTCCAGAGAAACCACTCAGATCCAGTTCCTCATCTGAGTCTTCTCCCCATGATGCCACAAGAGCCTTCTTCCTTTGAGGTCTTTCATCTTCTTTGGAGTCTTCTTTGGTGGGACAATTCTTAGCGTAATGCCCCTTTTCTTTGCACTCATAGCAAGAGACATCCTTGAGATCTCTCCTTGGACCATTGTTAGAGGAACTGCCTTTTTGGAATCTTCCCTTCACGAAGAATTTTTTGATGTTTTTCGTGAAGAGGGCTGTAAGTTCGTCCTCCTCTTCTTCTAGGTCTGAGTTTTCTTGCTCCATCTCAAGCCTTGAGAAGGCTTTGGAGATCTTGAGGGCAATTCATTTCTCCAGTTTCTTGTCGGCATTAGCTTTGGTGTGTTCTCCTTCTTCAACCTCCAGTTTCCCTATGATTTGAGTTAAGGGAAGAGATTGGATACCTGGGGTGTTCTTCATGATTCCTTTGATGAGGGTGAAATTGGAGTTAAGTCCATTGATGACCACCAGTGATTTGGAGACTTCATCAAGGGTGACCTCAGCCGCGGTTAACTTTCCAATGAGCCTATTGAAGCGAGAGTAATACTCAGAGATGGTTTCAGTTCCCATCATTTTGAATGTGTGGTATTCTCCTTCTAAAGCAAACTTTCGGCTTTACTTCAGTTCCTCACTTCCTTCATGCATGTCCTTGAGTGCTTGCCACATCTCTTTTGCCGTCTTGATTCCTATGACTTTGTCCATATCTTCTCTATCCAGTCCATTGAGAATGAACTGTCTAGCCTTGGCGTTTTTCTCCATGATTACATAATGCTCAGGTTTCCAATCTTCTTCCTTTTGGTTGAGATCGACATAGCCATCTCCATTCTCGACTATCCTCCAGCATTGGTAGTCATTGGTCTTTATGTGACTTTCCATGCACTTGGCCCACCATGTTTCTTCTCCCTTCTTTCGGAGATGTGGCTTGTTGGTGGAGATTCTGAGCTCAAACTTGCTTGGCTGAGACATGATCTGCAAACTTAACAAAGATCTAGAGCTTTTCCCGCTCTGATACCAATTATAGGATCGTGATTGTTAGATTAATAATAAGGGAATTGAGAAAACAGATTACAGTTCCCTTCGCAGCGGAAATAAACAATCAAATAAATGAACAAGTTCCTTATAGTGGAAACCTTCGATTGCCAACTAGCAATCTAGGATAAAAACCACTACCTTTCTTCCGAAAGGATTTCAAGGTCTACTTCTTGATTTCTTATCTCTTTGGTTACAAATTATCCTAGGAACAAACACACAGTTTCTTTGCCTTACACACAGTTAGGCAATCCTAGATAACTTAACACAAATTATAATCAATCCAAGAAGCAATCCTTAGCACCAAGGAACTAACTCACTTACAGTCACATGAACTAGCACGCAACTCTCAGGTTCCTTGACTGGTTCCTCTTGATCTCAGTTTGCTTTTATGATCTTGTTTGAGAGCTTCACACTTTGATGTTTGCTATGGAGTGTGATTCTTGTGGTTGTGCTTGAAGTTGTCAATGAAGCACAGTCGCCTTTTATACTTCAAAGGCTGGTTTGCTTCCAGTTCCCATCGGATCGAACTAGAAGCTCAATCTAACGATGATCCACAAATCCCGTCAACTAGGTTGTCATAGATGTTTATGTGTGCAAGACAACTTCCTTAATGAGCTAGGAAACAACATGGGTAGTTAATAGCCGTTTGTGTCAGTCCAACGATGATGGGACAGTTGCTTTCCGCTTCTCTCTGTGGCTCCAGGATTTCTGCTGACACATCTCACCTACTCTGGTTCCTACCAGCAGTGATGAGGTTTCCATGTGCTAACTCCTTTGTGGCTTCGCCACTCTTCTCAAGTCTTTGCATCTTCAATAGACTTGCTTTGTGCTTGTTCCCTTGTGAGCGCTTCCTCGCTTCACTTCTACTGAGTTCCCTTGCTGGCGAACTCCAGTTCCTATCAGTGCAAGCTTCTTGCTTCACTATCCTTCTTTGTCTTGTTTGGCTTTCATGGTTTCAATAACTGTCCTGTGGTTCCTTTAAGCACATCTTTGAGATAAAACATTAGTATCAAAGTATTTGTCATCTTCAAAAGTAGAGAAACTGAGGAAATGAACTCCATGGGAACTGAGGTTCCTGAGTTCCATTTCCTAACAAAATGCCCACAAAAAAACAAGACCAACCCATTCAGTAAAAAGCTAACATGAGATTTTCATTAATTCAGTAAAAAGCTAACAAATCTAAATTACATACTCCATGACTAAATAAAGAGAACAAATGGATATTGTCCTTCATTATATCTGTGGACACGAAATTGGCTAACATCATGATTAATTATCATGACATGAATAACTAACCAATTTAGGGGCTACATCAAATGCTCACAAACCCCTGAATTCTAATTGAACAACTGAAGGACCAAAGTTAGGAATGAAAACATTAATTTCTAATTAAAACTCAAAATCAAGCTCCAAGTTTGAGCCCTGTACGTTTGGGATAGGCATTTAGTCATGTATACCTAACAAAGAAACCTTAAAAACCCAACTAATGTAGTCTGGTAAGTAAGGGTCGAACCCACAGAGAATCAAGTTATCTATCCTGTTTGCAGAAATTATATACCAATAGTAATAAAGGAGGGTTTTGATGATTGTAACAAGTAACAATAAAAACGAGTGAAAAGAGTTTGTAAACAATGGATGTGAAGTAGCTCAGCCAGATAGATATCCACACTTCAGTTTGATTGGTCGATCCTTGATTATCTCTAGTTTCTTAGACCAATGAATGTTCCTATTCTTTTATTAAGTTATTAATAGGACAACCAGACTCTGAGAATACCAACTATCAAATAACCAGGAAACTATCTAAATTCAATTTAACAACAATAGTAAGTTCATGAATTTCAGCAGATACATGCACATAAAACAACCAGTTTTACTTAGCATGCAATCAATTCTCTCCTACAATAAACTATTCCAACCAGTTCTAGAATATCGTAGTTGCTACTCTGAATTAGTATTTCAACCAGAAATAGTCTAACTCTAGCAGAAGAATATTACCAATGACCACTAGTTGATCAGGCTAGTATAATCAGTAAAACTCAAAGGGATGAAGCACAAGAGAATTAATAACATTCAAGGGAATAGAACAAGAGTTATAATCTCACAATCAATTTAAACGAAGGCTTCAATCGTCTGAATAAACAAAGGAAACTTAGTTCTTCATAGTCTTCAAAGCACAAAAATACTCTAAGGAAAAACTGACTGCCGTTCTCTAGAATGAATGATAACTAGGTCTACCCTAATGCTAAATATCCCAATAATAAAAACTTAGAAAAGAAGTCTAAACGTAATAATAAAAATAATAATTAAGGTAATAAGATAATAAAACGCTGAATCTTCAATCCGCATCAGCCGGCCCAAAACCGCGACAAGACCCGCGACCTCAGCCAAGACCCACGATCGCGGTTTATACTTAGCGCACCAGAACCAACTCCCTGACCCGCGATCGCGAATCATACCCCCGCGGTCGCGGTTCAGCCTCTGTTGCTGCGGTCTTTACTTGATCTTCAAAGGCTCCAATCTTCTATAATTTGTTGGTTTTCTTCACTTATTTTGGCCTCTCCCTAATCACAGAATAGTCCCTAAAACTACCCTAATCATCTACCATAATGTGCTAACAAGTCCTAGTTACGCTATACAAAGTAAAGTGTATCAGTTTGTCCCTCCAAAATTTCAATTCCAAAATGCACAAAATTTCAATACTATTATGCAAAAGCCCTATAGATTATGAAGAAATTGAATCTGATGGTTAGGGTTTTTTAGTGTGGTTGACAGTGGTGGTATGGTGAGAAGAGAGGGGTGGGGGTTTGGGTACCCAAATCAAAGGCAACAAAGGTGCATGTTAAGGGGATGAAATTAAGGCGGTATAGAAAAGGAGTGAGAGTTTTATCGGAGGTGCGATCGTTCGCAGATGGTAGACGATAGACTCCTGACAACGACGAATACCTTCAATGGAGACCGGAGGTGTTAGACTTCGCGAGCCCAGATCTGAATGGCTCGTGGCGGGTGGCAGGCGACACTCGGTAAACAGCAAGCGATGGTGGTTAACGCTGGGGAATATGGTTGATGGAGGAGAAATTGCAGATCTGTGTCGTTTGAGGAGAACATAGAAAGAAATAAAATAGCTATTGTGCCAAACAGGTTTTATATAAATTAGACATATTATAAATAATATCTTCTTACTCCAATAAGAGATTATGAAAAATAAACTACCATAAACTATAATTAACTTATAAGCTAGGTGATCCAAACGGGGCATTGGTTCCATTCCAATATATCAAATCCTAATCAAAGGAGATTCCCCTTTGAAATTGAGTGCAAACAAGTCATTACAGAAATTCAAAATCATCAAAGCAATATATCCTAACACCAACAAGACAATCAACAATAACTTCACAGCGAAGCCTCTCATAATGAATTACTTTACACTTTGAACTATTTTTAACAAAATAAGATATATTTCCAGCATGCTTACCGTTGAATCGTTAGTGTGTTAAACGGGGAACAGTGTGATTGTTCCCTGGGCAGCGGAAATAAGTAAAGATTCAAAGTAACAACAAAGTTCCCAAACATGTACTTGTATTATTAGAGTTGTACAATCTCACAAGTCTTCTCTCCACCTATACCCTAGGCTAAAGACTTTGAGTGCAATCACCTCTAAACAACACAAGAACAAAACAAAACCCAAAGCAAGAACTACACGTACCTTGCCTTAGATCTTCGATCTCAGTTCTCAAGAGCTCTGGATGACAATAGCTGAGATGTCTTTCCCCAAGATAGTTCTCATCTATATATAGGGTCTAACAAAGATCCTATTTCCAATTATCTAACAATAAGCATTTATGGTAACTATGACAAACTTTGTTTCCAAATAAACACTAAAGTTGGTTATCACATATTTTCCTTGTATAAACTTTCCTAAGAATCAATATCTTCTCCCTCTTCTCCAAGTAAGACACGAAATCTTGTTTCCTTGTATAATTGAGTCTGTTTGGGAACAGCTGGCATCTCAGCGTTCTCGCGTTGTTCCTCAGACACGGTGTTTCCATAAATAGAACTTTCCTTGTATAGATACCGCGTGTTCACTATTTTCCAATTTGCTTGTATAGGAACTGTTCCTTGTTTCCACAACGTTCCATTGTGCTCCTCTGCTTTCTCTTCTTCATTGT
This sequence comes from Rheum nobile, assembly GCA_027886185.1. Taxonomy (NCBI): domain Eukaryota; kingdom Viridiplantae; phylum Streptophyta; class Magnoliopsida; order Caryophyllales; family Polygonaceae; genus Rheum; species Rheum nobile. The sequence continues at coordinate 4,349,996 of WOAB01000056.1, forward strand.
TTTCCATTGTTCCTTTATCCTTTCATGAAACCTGAAACTCATAGAAACAACACTAAAACATAAAACCTAATGGTGTTTATCATCATCAAAACCAGAGGGAACATCAAGGTTCCAACACTTACGGCTTCTAAACTTCCAACTTGCATCTAAAGCTTTATGAGATACACCTTTCAACTACTATACCATTAGGTAATATTAACATTTTAGAATATCTTTTTATTAGCATTTGCTTTCTGATGGAACTACTTGAAGCACTAAAAAATATGTTTGTATAAATATTTGAGTATAAAATCTGTATTTGCAAAAGGACATTAATCTCAGTTCTCTTAAGTGGAACTGGAAGAACAAAAATCCAAAACAACGAAATCCATTACAATTTCTAAACGACAGTCAACCAATCCGAGAGATCCCAAGCTGTATGATTCGCAAAGCCACTAAAGAAATCAAACATGCACAAAGGACACAAGGATTGTTGACGCAGTTCAGAAAACCCTACTCTGTGGAGTCTCTGGAGGGGAGACTCACGTCACTCACCCCAATATTGCACTAGAATAACAAGTTTAAAGAGCGGTTACAAACCGAATACAGAGAACAATAAACCAAGAGAAATTCAAGCAAACGAGACAAGAAAGAAGAACAAGAGAAGGGAGCGTAAATGATTTCGGCCTCCTTCCAGACAAAAGACGCTTCAGGACTAAGCGCTTCCAACTACACCACTTTCGGATCTCAACGTGCTACCGCCGGCCACCACCAGCCACTAGGAACACCACCGTGCGAGATAGGCATCTCTTCTCTCTTTCTCTTTCTCTCTCTCTAGGGTTTTCTCTCTTTGCAACGAAATGGCGCCAACATGGAATAATGTCAACAGAGAAGCCCTAGCCACTTTTATATCTAGGTCAACCTAGAGCCACGAAGTCAAGACGTAGCATTTCATTAAACGCGTTAGAAGCAGGCTTCAACGAGCGGCTGTGTTGGGCCTTTCATCATTTGGGCCAGTCTTCATCAAGTTGCGCCAAACTACACCAAGATGCAAGAAGCCAAGGCAATCCTCCAACCAACCTGAGCTTGGGTTGGCTTAAACCCGGTTGAAGCCTTCTCGGCTCATCAACCCGGTTCATATCTAGTTCACCTAGTTCTCTACATATACTTAGGAATGATATACCAAACTCTTATACAAAATGACAAACTTAGGATTAAACATTACAAATTCCCTCATAATTCTAAGTTGGTAGATTACTAGAACTTTAGACTCTTATGTGCAATAGTTGAGGTTCATCTCCTGTCCTTCATAGACCCATTCCACATCTCACGTAACATCATCGATGTGGAGAGAATTCCTGCAAAAAACAAACTTGTTAGTTGGCACTATTCTAGTTCTAAAATCTGCAGGATTAACGTCACCTTTTATTTTCTTCACAGAAGTGGGTTGTTTCTTAACCATATCTCGAATAAATGAAACCCGACATCAGTGTGTTTTGTTCTCGCATGGTACACATGATCCTTATAAAGGTATAAGGCACTTTGACTATCCATAAAGAGTGTGGGTAGATATTGTTTACCTTCAACCTCTTGTAGAATTCCTTGTAACCAGGTAGCATGTTTCAAGGCTTCAGTGACTGCTATATACTCAACCTCAGTAGATGAAAGATCAACAATGGGTTGTTGTTGACTCTTCCATGATATACAGTTTCTTGCCCAGGTGTAGTAGTATGCAGTGTTAGACTTTCTTTTATCTTTGTTGCTTGCATAATTTGAGTCGACATACCCTTAAAGTTCACTTCTAGAGCTATGTTCAGAGTACACAAGGCCCACGTTTTGGGTGTCATACACATACTTGAGTAGATACTTCATGGCTTGCCAATGCCTCTCTCCAGTATTTGACATATATCTACTCAATACATTGATCGAGAAAGCTAGGTCAGGTCTAGTACACAACATTGCATACATAATGGACCCCACTGCCACATCATATGGCACATTCTCCATTTTCTTGTTCTCATATTCAGTCACATGATAGTGCTATTTGAAGAGGTCCAAATGCCCTCCTAAGGGGATTGGAGATGGTTTAGCCTTACTCATGGCAAACCTGTCAAGTACCTTGCACAAGTAGTCAGTTTGAGATAAGTACATTCTTTTTTTTATCTCTACTTTTTATTATCTTAACCCCTAGAATTTTCTATTCAGGACCTAAGTCCTTCATGTCAAAATGAGTTTTCAAGTCATTCTTAGCACCTGATATCACAACCTTGGAGCTACTGATCAGTACGATGTCATCGACATGGAGCATAACATACATGGGATGCTTAGACTTGACATTCTTAAAGTACAAACATGTTTTATATTGGCTTCTGTGTAAGCCTAAAGAAAGCATGCAAGTATCTAACTTTTTATTCCACTGCCTAGGAGATTGTTTAAGGCCATAGATTGATTTTTTTAAGCAAACACACATGCTCAGGTTTATCTTTGTCTATGAAACCTCTAGGTTGATTCATGTAAATAGTTTCAACAAGATCTCCATACAGGAAAACAATTTTAACATCTATTTGCTCTACTTCTCAGTCAAAGACAACAGTCATGGAAAGCTAGAGTCTCATGGTTTTATACTTCACAACAACAATAAAAATATCATTATAATCGACACATTCTTTTCGAGTGAAGCTTTTGGCTTCAAGCCTGGCCTTAAACCTAGGCGCCTCATGAATATTAGCAGCCTCTTTAATTTGAAGATCCATTTACTGTATGTGGTTCTAACCTTAGCAAGTTTAGGCACTAATTTCCAAGTGTCATTAACATGCATAGATTGGATTTCCTCATGTACAGCCTGAAGCCAATCATTTCGCTGCTTACATTTAACAACTTGCTCATAGGTTTCAGGGGTAAAAGATCTAACTACTTCAGCAACAGGGAAAGCAAACTATACAATTTTATCACAACTCTCAACCAAATTCACATCAAAGTTCAATCTTCTAATAGGGATTCTAACTCTAGGTTCTATGTCCCTAAAAAGTTGATAATTGGATAAGTCATGCTCATTTTCATGCAAAATCATATCATTATTCACATTCTCAGAGAAAGCATCAAAAGATTTAGCATGAGAGTTTGGGTTGGAGTTACTTACTGCGCTACCTAATTGGTGAGGTTACATAGCTACATTATGACTCAATGAGTCATTCTCATTTTGCTGCACCATAGGCTAGTTGTTAGTGCTAGTGTCAGTTTTAGTTTGCTGACCACTAAGGGAGTGACCAATGTCATACTCCACTTCATCATTGTGGTATTGGTCATTATGCTCATAGAACTGTCCTCCAGGGATGGTGAACCAAGGTGTGGTGTGAGTGGTACCTGTATTCTCAATAGAAGGCATCAATTTTGACTTAAAATGAAAATCACTTTCATTCAATGTCACTGACCTGGAGGTTATCATCTTATATGATCCAGGTTGAATCAACAATTTATACCCTTTTACACCCTCTGGATAACCCAACATTACACATTTAAGGGTCCTTGGTTGCAGCTTGCCTCACTTTATCTAAGCATAGGTTGTAGAACCAAAAGGCCGTAAGTGAGAAATGTTAGGCTTTTGTCCAGTCCACATCTCCTGTGGGGTTGTAAAACCTATCACAGAAGATGGGGATCCGTTTATGAGATAAGCAACAGTAATGAATGCCTCACCCCACATAGAACTTTTCATTCTAGAGCTAAAGAGCATGCATCTAGCTTTTTCAAGAAGAGTCCTATTCATCCTCTCTCCAGTGCCATTCTGCTGAGGGGTATTAGGAACAACCAAATGTCTTTTAATGCCATTCATCTTACAATACTCATCAAAGGCTCTATTGCAAACTTCAAAGTCATTGTCAGTCGTAAGACATTTCAGTTTATGATTAGTTTGACTTTCCATGACTTAAAATTCTCAAAGGCTTCATCCTTTGATTTCAGTAAGTATACCCACACTTTTCTGGACTAGTGATATATTAGAGAAAGAAAGTAATTTCTTCCTCCAACACTTGCTACTTGAGTAGGCGCCCAGGGATTATAATGGACATACTTCAGGGGCTTACTAGAAGCGTAAGTAGATTTACTAAAACTGTGAGCAGTTTTCTTACCAAGAACACAATTCTCACAAAAGCTTAAGTCACAAGGTTTCACATCAATCAAACCATTAAAAAACAAGTGGAGTAGGCCTTTATTTCCTAAATGGCCGAGCCTATAATGCCAATCTTTTGTGTGATCTAAACTACCATTCTTAGCAACTTCACTAGAGACATTGAGTTCATGAGAGGCAATAACATATTAAAGCCATCCTTTCTTAATGCTCTTTATAAGGACAACGTGTAATACCCCTCATTTTTAATAAAGAGTATTTTCGTAAGTTTTCCAAACACTTGTATTGTAGTCGAATTATTTTCAGAGAAGTTCAGACATTCTGTTAAATACTTGATCTCTGTAATAATTCCTAGAGCGGAATAAAATACATTCGCCGTATTTTTGGGGCATAGAATATTTGTTCGGATACAAATATGTTTAAACCGGGGTTAAACCAATACCCATAATTCTTCTCGGTCAAAAGTGGGCAAAAGGCACAAAATTTGCCTTGACCGCACCGCGGTCATACCCACCGCACCCCGCGGTCGCCACCGCACCCCGCGGTGAAACCCACCGCACCCGCGCCGTCATCATTTCTTCTCTGCTCCGCCAAACTCGCCTGAGCTGCTTGCCGATCTTGTCCCCTTGAGGCGGTGAAGCGGTGGATGAAGGCCAGCTGGGCTCCTTCTGGCTCCTTGTTGGTATATATAAGGAGAAGGCTAAGAGGAGCCAGCCATTCCACTCTCTCTCTCTCCCTCAAATCTCTCTTTCTCTCTTTCTGCCATTGTCGCCGGAGTTGCAAGCTTCGCCGGAGTTCTTCGTTCGTCGCCGGAGCTCTCAAAGGAGGAGGTACTCTCAAGGTGGTGCTTGGGTGGTCCAAGGAGTCCAGAAGTCGGAGCCACCACGAGTCGAGCCCCCATCGTCCTCCCCGGTGAGTTTCGCTGTCGGCGTCTCGCCACTGTGGCTTCTCCGCACCCGTGGCAGGGCCGCCGCACCCGCGGTGGACCTGGGCGTGTGTGGTTGTGGCTTGGGCTTTGTGATCTCGTTTGGGACTTTTGTTCTTTCGATTTCGTTCATTTTTCTTTAGATTCATACTATTTATTGTCGAATCTAACTTAGGGTTTCATTATGGGTCGTTCCATAGGAAATCTAATCCGAGTTCTTCCTCGTTTCGGACCCGGAAATCCAACGTCTCTAAGCTTTGTTTAAGCTTCGTCTAAATCTAAGGCAAGTGGCGGTTCACTCTTGCTTATCATTCCATATTTATATTGATTATCAATTGTTTAATTGTTAATTGATTTGGGATGAATTGTTGTTTTCATCTGGGAACAGTTTTGATAACTGTATGTGATTTTAAAAAGAGATATTATAATAGGTTGTATATATTGCTAGAAACAACGCTATTATATCTGTTTTTGGCCGCGATGGCTTTGATGTGAATTAATACTCTTATGTTTTAACTGTTTAGTTAGAACGAGTATTCGTAGGAACACTATGTATCTTGCGAGGTTTAGTGGTTTCTTTATAACTGGTGCTAGGAGGATTATTCCTCTAGTACTTTTCCGGTCATGACCATACCCTTCTCAGGGTACGTGCACACAGCTGGTGCAGCCATTTGGGATTTATTCCCCGTGATATCTCTTGTGAGGAGATTTAAAAAGCTTGTAACATGAATGTTCATTTTGGAATTAAACAAGATAAGTGCCATTGTGCACATAATTAATATACCCTTTGGCGAGTAGTGCAGCTAGGAAAACTCATCTAGACTTTGATCAGAGTAAAGTTCTCTTTCCAATCTGAATTCGCATTACGCGGTGAGGTTGGTCGTGAACCGAAACATCAAGTCATTTTAAACGCTTGTGTGTAATTATAATGTTCCAGACATTTGTCATATTTTCCGATAAGACTCAATTCGTTAGAGTCTTCTCTTCATATGTTTCCTTAAGACTCAATCTTTTAGAGTCTTTTCTCTTGATCATGCCTTTTCATATATTTCAGTAGGAGTATGGTGGTTGACTATCGTCATCGGTTTTGATTCGAGAAGCGATGAGTCTAACCTAATACGACTACTTAGAACCATTCTGTTTTAACCCTTGCATAGTCTTTCATTAGACTAACCACCCGATTATTTTCAATGCATGGTTGCCTGGTGTCATCCGTGCTATACGGCACATCACATAAACTGCAATTCCGATGAAGGCTAGAAACGACGATGAAGGCAGTTGGAATTTTGAAGAGTTTTACCAGGTTGAGATTCCTTGGCGGGTGATCGTGTTGATCAAGACCCTTGTGTCCTTTATTTAAAATACTTCCGCTGTAATGTACCTGATTATGTATTTCGGGATTTTGGATGTAATTCCAGGATATTTGTTTTAATAAAAAGTTATGATATTTTGTATTATAACTGTTGTTTTATGATTTTTATAAATTGGTCAAGCCTGAGTGGCTTCAGATGTGGAATCCGGGGTCACTCGCGGTAATACCTTTCAAGGATATATATTTGGGGGGGGGGGAGGGGTGTTACAGAACTGGTATCAGAGCTAAAATATTTCTTTTCGGGTTGGATTTTAAAATGTTTTATTGAAAACAAATTTTTTATAAACCGTCTACTCGTTTTGAACTGAAAAATATTCGCCGTTCTAGTCATGCCTTCTCTTTAGTCTGATACGGAAGTTCACTTCTATATTTAGAAAGACTAACTCTCTTCTCGTCGCCGCAGGTTATGGGTGCGTGCTTTTCTCTTCGAAGGGACTCAGATGAAGCCGAGGTGGCTCCGCCATCTCCTATGAGACTTGAGTTCCCAATTCCCCTACGATGCTTCGAGGTAGGAGAATCGAGTTGTCCACCCGAGGAGGTGAAGACTGTACTACCCGAGTCAGTAGTACTAGTGTCCGATAGGACCAAGGTTCCGGTGGCATAGCCTACAAGAGAGCCAAGGGAGGACATGAAGGATGAAGATGAGTGGTCAAGGTATGCAAGAGGGCATTACAATGATGACTTCACGATCAAAATGATTCCCGAGGAGGATCCAGAAGAAGAGGACCCTGAGGAGGAAGATCCCAAAGAAGAGGAGGACCCCGAGGAGGACCTCGAGGGACAGGGCCACAAGCCTGATGGCTTGAGACACTTATTGGTGAATAATGAGGACACGGGGATGCAGTTTATCTACCTAAGTCCGCCACCTGAATGAGTATACTCGCCATTATCTTCTGCCAATTGGGAAACACTCTATGTTGAGTATGACATCAGAGGAAGTGATCTACGAGATGCATCTGAAGACGCACATCCTATTCCTGTTCAGAGGAGGCTAATGTTGAGTCCTGACTCGCAAGAGGCACTTCGCTAGAGTCAGATGTTTTCCCCTGAAGAGCGCCACTATATGGATAAGGCGGTTGAGCATGCTCGAAGAAGGGCAAGTTTAAGGAATGAGCCATGTACTCCCGGACCGAGTAGGGTGAGGAGTCCTTCACCAGACTCCGATGGTAAAGCCCGTTCGAAAAAGCCATGTATGAGAAGTGGTGATTACAGGCAATGTTTTAGGGCGCCATGATTGGGCCAGTGCTGATTAGCAGTTTCTTTCTTGTATTTCAGTTTGTTTTATTAAGAACCTAAGTCTCCGAGCAATTTTGTCTTAACGCTCGGGAGATCCCTTTTGTAGAACTTATTAGCTCAGTTAAGCTTATCAATGAAATTACCAAGTTTGATCTAATCTAAGTGATTTTTATTACATTAAGTATATTGGAATGATATTAATGTTATAAAATACTTGGAATTTGATCGGTAAACAAATGGTGAACACAAGGAACACCATTCGTGCTGGTGCTGGGCCAAGTAATGACCCCAGGCCAAACGTAAGGAGTATTGCGAACCTTGAGGATGAACTTGAGACTGCTTCTAACAATAATCAGGGGGGAAATGACCAAGTTCCGGTCAACACTCCAATGGTATTTGATGCAGCAACAATTTAAGCTATTCGGGGAATCGTTATGCAAGCATTCACGGACATAATGCGACCAATTGCGCCTCAGGCACAGGCTGTGCCAATTCCTCCAGCGGTTCCAAGATTTGAGGAGCTAGTTGTCCATGCGCCGCAAGAAGATGCAGTCAATAGAGGGAATTATGGCCGGGCACTAAAGGCCATTAGCTCTATGAGGCCCGACTGCTATGATGGGAAAGGAGAGCCAGTCAAAGTGGCTTATTGGTTCTCACACATGGAGTGACTGTTCCGTAATGTTGAGTACACTGAAGCAGAGAAGGTGCACATTGCATCCATTCAGCTGAAGGAAATGGCAAGTGGGTGGTGGGAAGGTACATGTTTGACTGATCACATAGGTTTGAATTGGGGGATGTTTAAAGCCAAGATGACTGATCGTTTCTTTTCCCGAGCTATGAGGGAAGAGAAACATAAGGAGTTTCTATATCCAAAGACGGATGGTTTGAAAGTGACTGAGCTTGCGGCCAAGTTCAATCACCTGTTACAGTATGCTGGGCCGGAGGTGTCCAGCGAGGAACAAAAGATCTGGCATTTCCATGAGTGGATGAACCCATATATTAAGCCACTGTTGGTGCGTCACATATGCTCTACTCTGGAGCAGTACGTGGATGCAGCCTACAAGTTGGAAGTGACTTTGGAGGAGTCGACAAAGAAACGTAATCGCCAGAGGTCAATGCAGAACCAGTCTCAGGCGAGTGGATTCAAGCGTCCAACGCCACCGTCTAATTTTGCCAAGTCTGGCAAGGCAAAAACAGATATGACTCATGGAGGGTCTACGCAATAATCGGGTCAAAGCAAGAATCCAATTCAATGCTATAACTGTGGTACACCTGGACACAAAAGCAATGAGTGTCCGAAGGAGAAAAAGACGTGTTATGACTATGAAAAGGTGGGACACTTGCAGAAATTTTGTCCACAGAGAAGGCAGAAAGGAGCTGAGTCGCAACGAGGGTCGGTTAATCAGAACAGTCGACCTAAGTTCAGACCAGTGAGATCTCCTAGTCCTTCAATACAGACGTCTGCACAGAACAAGGGGAAAGCGTCAACTACTTCTGGAGGTCAGGGTCAACGCCTTTACGAGATGCGTGAGGCTGATGGACTGATAGGTGTCATTTCATGCACCTTTACTAGCAATTATTAGCATCATTTGGAGGAGTTTATGATGAGATTTGAGGCTAAGTCTGTGATCCAGAAGTTGTGGAGAAAAGTGAAGATATCCAGGGATTTACAGCTTAGATGGAGATGGAGATGATGAAGATGGATGAGGTTCTGCTAGAGTTTATTGGAGAAGGCTACCAACACTTGGTAGTAATGAAGAGCAGAAAAGAAGAAGAAGAGGAGCTGAAGGAGTGGGCGATTTCACCGCCGCGAGCCAGATGCCACCGCGACCCGGCGGTGGGTCTCAGAGAAGAGTTAGCCGCGCCAGAGAAGAAGCCACCACCCCGCGGTGGATCTCACCGCCCCGCGGTGGGGCACGTAACGCCCCGCGGCCAGAAGACTTTATTTCCTTTTATGCATTTTTGGATTTTCCTTATTTCTATTATTTTTATTTCCTTTGTTATTTTCGTTAATTTTAACCTAGTTTTCCAAAACCTATTTAAGACCTCTTTCTAGGTTAAGAGGCAGATCACTTACTTTTGCACTATTGTTATTATCGTTGTTTTTCTCATTAGGGTTTCATTCACCGTTAATGGAACACTAATTTCCCTTTGTTCTACTAGACGTTTGAAGCAATACAGTTGATGTGTTTGTGAGATTTCTATTCCTTGTTCCTATTCTTATAAGTGTTGGTTTGATTCTCTTGGTTATATTGAATATTGATTTATTGTTATTCCTCATAGCTTGATCAACTAGGTTGAATACTATTTATCAATTGCTAGGATTTGCATATAGTGGAATACGAGTGCATATCTAGTAGCATACACGATTGTTACATATAGTGGAATACGAGTGCGCAATCGTGAGTGAGAATCATTTGCATGTTAAGTAGTAAGGTTTTCTTCTATTTGCATGTATCTTATATCCTTGTGTGCATTGCTATTGCTTTATTGGTGGTAAGGTTTTCTTCCATTGATATTGTGATAAGTCTATCAACAACTGTGAGAATTGGTAGTACTTAAGATCAGGGTGGGAACAACCATAAGAATAGTGAAAGAACTTGGATTGTATAGATTTCAGTGATCAAATTATATCTCTGTATTGTGGATCTCGTTCTAGTGAAACTCTTTTCCCCAATCATATTCTCAACTCAATCAAACTTGTTTGCTTTGCTCTCTTTGATAACTAACCCCCCCCCCCTTCCTTGTTACTTGTCAATCATAATTGCATACTTCATCAGATCTTCTCTGTGGGTTCGACCCTTACTTGCTTACTATACATCCATTTAGTAGGTCTGTTAGGACATTTACTTTGACTAGGCCATTCAACGATATTTGCATTGCATATTTTGGCCATGTCAAATTTGGCGCCGTTGCCGGGGAAATTTTCTGTTTTGTTGTGTGTTTTCGTGATTGATTTTTGGTGGAGACCTATCTTATGGTCGACACCCGTAGTACTGACTCTCCTCTAGCTGCTTTTGATCCAGAAATCGACAGATCATTCCGTGCGAACCTACGCGATCAAGAAGAAGAAGCAGGAGTTGAGACAGTTGAAACAGTTGAGACCGTTGAGCCAGTTGACATTCCTCCTGCTACAATGGCCAGAACTCTGAGAGAGCTGACTGAACCAAACATTGGGGCACAACCCTTGGCTGTCATTATCCCTGCGCTTGGCGAAGGGGTGAACTTTGAGCTGAAGTCTGGAGTTGTTGCTTATCTCCCGAAATTCCATGGTTTGAGTGGAGAGGACTCGATATCTCATCTGGTTAAATTCCACAATTTCTGCATGACTATGAAGCCAAGGAATGTGACGGAGGATCAAATCAAGATGAGAGCCTTTGGATTTTCTTTGCTAGATTCTGCTAGCGACTGGTATTATCACTTGCCACCAGGGACTATAGATACCTGAACTAAACTGCACAAGGCATTTCTTGACAAGTACTTCCCAACGAAGAAGGTGAATGCTTTGAAAAATGCAATTGCTAACATTGAGCAGGCTGGTGATGAGACGCTGTATGACTATCTTGAGAGGTACAAGAGGCTTTGCTCCAGCTGCCTGTTCCATGGATACGCCAAGCAGGATCTTGTTCTCTACTTACACAATGGTCTGCTAGATCAGGAAAGAATGATGGTTGATGCTGCATGCGGTGGAAGCATTCTGAATCTAACACCGGACGCAGCCATGGAGAGATTTCAGGAGATGAGTGAGAGTACCAGGAGCTTTGGAAAGACATATCAGAGAAAGGCAGTCAATGTTGTGACTCCTACAGGACCGAGCTCAATGCTGAATGAGTTAGCTGAGTTGAAGGAGATGGTGAAGAGAATGGCGAACCAAAACACTCCTCAATAAGTCAAGGCATGTGGGATTTGCTGTGATCAATTCCACCCTACCGATACTTGTCCTCAGCTGCAGGAGGAAGGTACTGTTGAAGTGAATGTTGTAGGAGGTTATGGACCCCCTAGACCGCAATTTGGTGGACAGCCCAACTACAATCCGAGAGGGCGAGACCATCCGGGTTTCAGGTGGAGTGACCCACAAGGTGGTCAATAGCCAACACAACAGCAATACCAGCAGAGAGTCCCATACCAACAGAGGCCTCAAGGCCAAACCTCTGGTGCTACTACTGAAGAGATGCTAAAGACTCTGACTCAGCATTTCGCCACTCATGTTCAGGCTATTGAGTCAAGCATAAAGAATATGAAGAGGCAGATTGGCCAACTGGCTGATGTTGTAACCAAGATTGACCAGAGGACATCTAACTCCCTACCCTCTCAGACTACAGTGAATCCAAGGGAGAATGTGAGTGCCATCACCCTCAGAAGTGGTAAGCAACTGGTCGTTCCTCCTATTGCTGAAGAGGAGAGTGAGTCTGAGAAGAAGAACATCGGTCACCGCCCCGCGGTGGACTCCACCGTGACCCGACAACAAGTTGAGGCTGAGGCCAGTAAAGATGCATGCCTATCACTGCCCCGCGGCGACACTGACCGCGACCCGACGACAAGTCTCAGTAATCCCACCGCGACCTCACCGCCCCGCGGCGATGACCACCGCCCCGCGGTGAGCCTACCGCGACCCGACCTCCAAAATCCTAGCTCTACAGATGAGATCTGTGTTGATGATTATGTTCGTCCGGTTTTTCCCCCTCTTGGTTCCGAGAAACCACCAGCACCTTTTCCCGAGGCGTTAAAGGCTAGAAGGGTCGCCGACGACAGTGATCTTTTCGAGACGTTCCGAAACTGTGAGGTGAATATTCCTCTTCTCAAGCTTATTAAGGCTATACCTCGATATGCCAAGTTCTTGAAGGAGTTGTGCATCGTCAAGAGGACACAAAAGCTGAAGGTCCAGAATAAGGTTCCGGTTGGTAAACATGTCTTGGCGGTATTTCAAAGGCATATGCCTGAGAAGTGCAAGGATCCAGGTACGTTCACTATTCCTATTGCTATAGGTGAGCATCGATTTGAGAAAGCCTTGCTGGACTTGGGTGCCTCTATTAATGTTTTGCCTTATTCATTGATTGAGGATTTAGGAGTAGGACCCTTGCATGATACCAATATTGTGATACAACTTGCTGATGGTTTTTGTGTGCCCCCTAAGGGTATTATGGAGGATGTTCTTGTTAAGATAGGTCCTTTGATTTTCCCTGTTGATTTCTTAGTTATGGATATGGACTATGATGAGCAGGTTGCTCCTGTTATGTTAGGTCGACCTTTTATGAAAACATCCATGACGAAGATTGATGTGGATAGTGGAACTTTGACTATGGAATTTGATGGAATAATTTTTTAGCATAATATTCATAAGGCCAACTCCATTGAATTGCCTCCCCTTTGCTGCACTAGTGATATCGATAATCCTATTTAGGAAAATGTTAAGACTAGTGTAGTGGAGACCATAGTTGAACTGTCTGCTATTGCTGAACCTTTTGATTTGCATGAGTATGATGTCTTACTTGATGACATAGGAGATTCAATTCCCTCTAATTTAGGCACTTGCCCCCCTGCACTAACCATACAAGGCTGTAAGCCTTCATCTAGTGTCGTGCAACATGATCAGGTCAAGCCTTATCGCCCCCACATCGCTCTAAGTATGGGGGAGATGCTCCAAAGGGAGCAATTTTGGAGTCATTGGCCACGAGGGAGCATGGTCTAAGGTCCAAGCCTTTCCATGGAAGGTCCCAGCAAGAAGAGACAAGTAAAAGGATTCCGAGGGGATCCTACCCCAGGTGGTGATTGATTTGCAGTACGTCGAGCCAACGAAGTTAACTAAGGCGCTGTCCGGGAGGCAACCCGTGGTAGTCTTCCTTGAGTTTTCTTTCTTTTAGATTAATTTCGTAATTTCTTTTGCTTTGTTTCGTTCGCCTGTCACTAACATTTCAGGTACGAAAGTAAATGGAGAGAGATGGTGTTCCCAGCCAATTCTCACCGCCCTGCGGTAGAAGCCACCGCCCCGCGGTGGAGACCACCGCCCCACGGTGGAGGTCTGGTATGCCTTCTCAACTCCGGAAAAAAAAAAACAAGAATAAAGGGCCCCGAAAAAACCTTAAACGGGGAGTAGAATTTTTATTTCTTGAGTGGTAACTAAGGATTTGACGGTTTGGGTCCCCTTTTTGGGCCGAGATTTTTCTTTGGGCCATTGTATATGACCGGCCCCATCAACCCCTTTTCTTCCTATTCCCTTTCCCTAACCTAGCCCCCACTCTCACAAACCCTCCATATCCAACACCCCTCTCAAGCTCTCCATGCCAAATCCCCCATTCTTCCCACCGATCCCTCTTGCTCTTGGTCCGAGTCTAACCTCCAATTACCTTAATCTTGAGTTTCTTTGCCCAATTTGGAGTTTAGCCTCACAAACAAGCCAAACACATAACCCCACCGCGTCGCCTGTCACCCCGCCTCGCGCTGCACCGCCTCGCGTTGCCCTGCCCCGCGTCGCCAGCCACCGCCCCGCGGCAACCCCCACCACGACCCGGTGTGAAGTTCCAGTTATCTCACCGTGACCCGGCGACTCGTCCACGGCCCCGCGTCGAGACTACCAGACTTCGTGTTTTCGCTCGTTTGTAAGTCCTCTTGGTTGCCCTTTGTTTTGAGCATCTCAATTCATTACTTATGGCACCTAGAGGTAGGAAGCAAGTATCTACGAGGGATGAGAATGAGGTCTATAATGTTGTGAAGGAGAGGAAGGTGTTGGCTTCTAAATTCTTTGACAAGCCGACGTTGGCTGAGTTTGGTATGTTGGAGTGTGTATCCCTGTGTTTAGCAGAGTGTGGCCTGGGGACTTTCTTGAACAAGGCCGCTGATTCTTATCCCGAGATGTGTTACCAGTTCATTGCCTCGTTTAAGAGGTATTCTGATGGCTCCGCCGACAAGAGGTTGATGAAGGTCACGTTCACGTACAATGGTCGTGATTATGCTTTGTCTGCTGAGGAGATTCGTGGTGCCCTGAGCATTACAAAGGAACCATCTGATGGGTGGTCTGGTGGCATCATTGAGACATATATGATGGAGTTTTGGGAGGCTGCCACGCACATGCAGTTCAAGAAGGGCCAGGAGGTGAATTCGAAGTTGGTGGACCCTTGCCTAAGGTTGATCCACAAGGTGTTGATGAGAGATTTCTTTGGCCATGCTGATTATGGTAAGGTCCCTTTGAAGGATTTTCAGTGGTTTTTGAGCATCTTGTCTATTGTCACGTACACGCCGTGTTGGGCTACCCTTTTTCTGGGTTCCTTGAAGAGGATTCGTGATGGTGAGCCACGTGATATTTGTGGGGGTGGTTTGATCACCCTTCTTTGTGCTGACATTATAGCTATCGATCGGATTCCTCGACCTGTTGCTCATGCGGTGTATGACATGGCGCACATGAAAGTGTGTTCGATGATGAAGCCATTGGGCATGGATGGTGATTTAGTTTGGTCTTCATATGATGGTCACATTCTGATTCTTCCCCGGGTTTTCACTTATTCTCCTTCATTTGCGGATTGGTGGATTCCCAGTGATAGCAGAGTTATGGCTGATGATACCCCTGCTGCTGCTCCTTCGGGTCCGTTTGGAGAGGGCCCTAGTGCTGGTGCTGGTGCTGCTTAGTTTGTGGGTGAGGATATGCCTTTGCCTACTCAGTTTGATGCGCCCTCGTCTTCCTATGGTCCTGCCACACCTTGGCAGGAGTTGTATGCAAGATTTGATGCATTCTCGGTGCAACAAACTCATTGGAACACCCGAGTAGAGACCGGTCTGCAAACTTGGCAGACCCAATTCCGTGCTGATGTAGATGAGCGTCTGGACACCATGGACGCTCATATGATGGACTACTTCGGGAGGTTCCCACCACTGCCACCATTCGGCCCACAGTGAGTTTATTTCTCCTTTCCCTATTTCTTTTGATGTTCTCTTTTCTACATTGAGGACAATGTTCGGTTTAAGTATGGGGGAGGGATTTAGACTTGCTATCTGTCTATCTTTTGTATATAGCTTTGTTTTCTGCCATTTTTGGTGTTCTGTAATTTCCATTCGAGTATTTCTTTTACTAAAAAAAAAAGCCAAAAAGATGTAAAAAGGCAATCAAAATCCTGGGATGAGCTGAAAATCCGAAAGGGCGGTTCAGGTAAAAAGCAGGTAGTCCGACTGGTTTAGACCGGTGCAAAAATGGACTGGAGTGATGCGAGTATTTGTGAGATATCTAGCAAAATGAAATGAGTGGCTAGGTGAAAACCCGAGAGGGCGCCTAGGCAAGATGAGCGAAAAAGAAAAAGAGTGATTTTAGGATTTCTCATTATTCTTGGCGAGGCGTCATAAGAAGGGGAGTCATAAGGAGGACTTGGGTAGGCCACTCTTGGAGCAATACGGAGCTAGATTGGAGTTAGGATTAGAATTATCTTTGCATCACTTGTTTTGGTTGTCTGGAGCTAATTGTTGATATGTTGTAGTTGCTGGTGTCATATTTTCTTGTACTTTCTGAGACCTTGGTGTTTGATTGAGAGAGTAGGTTTATCATTAGCTTACTCGGAACGAGTAAAGGTCTAAGTATGGGGGAATTTGATAGGTGTCATTTCATACACATTTACTAGCAATTATTAGCATCATTTGGAGGAGTTTATGATGAGATTTGAGGCTAAGTCTGTGATCCAGAAGTTGTGGAGAAAAGTGAAGATATCCAGGGATTTACAGCTTAGACGGAGATGGAGATGATGAAGATGGATGAGGTTCTGCTAGAGTTTATTGGAGAAGGCTACCAATACTTGGTAGTAATGAAGAGCAGAAGAGAAGAAGAAGAGGAGCTAAAGGAGTGGGCGATTTCACCGGCCCGCGCCAGATGCCACCGCGACCCGGCGGTGGGTCTCAGAGAAGAGTTGGCCGCGCCAGAGAAGAAGCCACCGCCCCGCGGTGGGGCACGTAACGCCCCATGGCCAGAAGACTTTATTTCCTTTTATGCATTTTCGGATTTTCCTTATTTCTATTATTTTTATTTCCTTTGTTATTTTCGTTAATTTTAACCTAGTTTTCCAAAACCTATTTAAGACCTCTTTCTAGGTTAAGAGGCAGACCACTTACTTTTGCACTATTGTTATTATCGTTGTTTTTCTCATTAGGGTTTCATTCACCGTTAATGGAACACTAATTTCCCTTTGTTCTACTAGACGTTTGAAGCAATACAGTTGATGTGTTTGTGAGATTTCTATTCCTTGTTCCTATTCTTATAAGTGTTGGTTTGATTCTCTTGGTTATATTGAATATTGATTTATTGTTATTCCTCATAGCCTGATCAACTAGGTTGAATACTATTTATCAATTGCTAGGATTTACATATAGTGGAATACGAGTGCATATCTAGTAGCATACACGATTGTTGCATATAGTGGAATACGAGTGCACAATCGTGAGTGAGAATCATTTGCATGTTAAGTAGTAAAGTTTTTTTCTATTTGCATGTATCCTATATCCTTGTGTGCATTGCTATTGCTTTATTGGTGGTAAGGTTTTCTTCCATTGATATTGTGATAAGTCTATCAACAACTGTGAGAATTGGTAGTACTTAAGATCAGGGTGGGAACAACCATAAGAATAGTGAAAGAACTTGGATTGTATATATTTCAGTGATCAAATTATATCTCTGTATTATGGATCTCATTCTAGTGGAACTCTTTTCCCCAATCATATTCTCAACTCAATCAAACTTGTTTGCTTTGCTCTCTTTGATAACTAAAACCCCCCTTCCTTGTTACTTGTCAATCATAATTGCATACTTCATCAGATCTTCCCTGTGGGTTCGACCCTTACTTGCTTACTATACATCCATTTAGTAGGTCTGTTAGGACATTTACTTTGACTAGGCCATTCAACGATATTTGCATTGCATATTTCGGCCACGTCATGGACCTAATACTCCAATTGCTCAAGGTACTCTATACCTTCATTCTACTTTAGTATGTATGTTATTTGATTCGGGTGCTACCCATTCCTTTATTTCGAAAAGTTGTGTTAGTAAGTTAGGCTTAGTATGCAACGAGGTTTGTGAACCTTTCGTTGTGAATCTTCTTAATGGTGAACATTTAGTGGGCACCAAGCATCTGTCAGAATTTCCGGTTACCATCCAGGGTAAGAAGTTCGAAGCGGATTTGATCTGTATATCCATGGCTCCATACGACATTATTCTCTGTATGGATTGGCTGACGGGTCATGGGGCGGTAATCGATTTCAGCTCAAGGACTGTGACGGTGTCATCTGGGGGCTAGTATGTATGCAAGTTTAAGGGTTGGAATGACGCTGATAACGGCAGGCTTATCAATGCGATGGCGCTGTTTTGGGGCGAAAAGATCGGACGACCTAAATCGCCTTAGACGGGGTAACTAGTCGATCGGGTAATAGAAATCAAACCAATCCAGACAAACAATCAACCAATAAAGAAGAAATGCGAAGTAGTAATATAATCTTATTGATGTATTGACAAACAAATCAAGTCAGATTACAACTTATCCTTAGAGGAGAGAAGATCGGATCGAGTTCGACCGGTGGTTGTGAGGTTAGACCGATGATGATTGGGCGGAACTCCGGGAGGAGCGAATGGAGATGGCTCAATGCTTGAATGTATGTTTTTTCAGAGCTAGTTATGTTCGAAAATGCCTTGTATCCCTTTGTTTCTCAGCTTGTCCCCTTTCTATACCCGATTTTGGTCCATATATGGCAAGTATCGTCTCCCAACCGTTATCCATAACTTGTCCATATCTCGTACTTAATGCTGGGAGTGATTACTGGGATTTCCTTTTTATTATCGTCGTTTTTTGGGTTTTAAATGTTGTGGCCGTTGCCTCAATCAAGCATTCAATGCTCAGCCTGATCTTCGTAGTTGGTCGGGAAGCACTCGACTGCAGGGGGTCCGACGATTTTCTCAGCTTTCTCTCAGCCTCCGATCTGGCTTGGACCTGGACCCATTTTGCTTTGTCTGACTCCTAGGGAAAACGTTGGGCCCAACAATATCCCCAAGTTGTTTTGGGCTTCGGAGCTGCTAATGGGCGGAGTCCAAACAACTTCTCATGCCATGATCTCCACCTTCCGATTTTGGCGCGTCAGACCAGGGTTACTGTTGGGCCTGGATTCTCCAGAGAAGATGGGTCAAATCGGTCGAGCCCAAGCCCATTGCCAATCAGAAGATTGAAGAAGAAAGCCCAGAGGATCCGACGAGACGTCTCTGGTCGAATGTCTTCCGACAGGATCGCGAGGATCTCGCCAAGCATTAAATGCCAGATCACGCAACGGCCACTGCCTTCAAATCACCATAAACGCAGAGATTTAATGGCGCAATCTTCACCATCACTCCGAGCATTGAAGATGGAATATTCGGCCGAAGCATAAACGGTCACAAGAGTAAAAGACTTACCATATCAGGACGACGAGGAAGATAAGAAGAAGCCTACACAATTACACACAAGACAAGCGTTCGAAAAAAAAAACTCACCAGAATAGCACTCTCACTCTCGACCTAGCTCTCTAACGGCTGCTTACGCTAGATCCCTGTCGGTCGCCACTCACAAGTCGCCGGTCGAGTCCCACTTGATCTCTGGTTTTATTACGATAAGTTGTATCACGATTCAGTCTGATTCACACGACATCTAATAAGATCATCACGCTATTATACATTTATTCTGTGTTTATCTATTTTTGGCTTGGTTTGGATTGTTTTCTATCACCCAATCGACTAGTTACCCCGTCTAAGGCGATTTAGGTCGTCCGATCTTTTCGCCCCAAAATAGTTTGGCGCCCACCGTGTGGCAACTTGCCGATCACCCTTCCGAAACCTTCCAACCATGACTATTGACCCTCCTACTGACAATCAAGAACTACGTCTCGAAGACGAAACCCAAACTACAGAAAACCCAACCGAAAATCCTACCCCAACCCAGTTCCAAGAACTCTCTCAAAAAATGGCCGCCCTTCAAGAGGAACTAGCCCAACAACGTCAGAAAACCGAAGCCCTAGCCGCTTTGTCAACCCAATCCGAAGCCGATATTGCGCAACTAACCCGTGATAATGAGTCTCTTAAGTCGCAAGTACAATCAGTGGCTTCAGGATCTAGGAACGCGCCCATCCACGGCGGCATCCGAACACGCCTCGACATGGACAGTATCGAACCAACGCCTCCAAGCGTACGACGTCCCGGACACACTGAGGGTACGTCTCGAACTCCTTTCGCTAGTCCATTTTTGACTAACCATGTCACCTTTTCTACACCGATCGGGTCTGTCGGGGCCCGAATCGACGAAACACAGGTTGCCAATCCGCCAGATGTCATGGCTCTTTTCCAGCAAACGCTCAATCGACACATGAAGACGATCGACGATCGCTTCAACAGGCCCCCAGGAGTCCCGCAACCGATCGAGAGAGAAGCGTCCGGCGGATTCGAAGAATCCCCGTTCATCGAAGAAATCGCAAGGGTCGAGATCCCTAAGAAGTTCCATCTCCCCAACATGGCGACATTCGACGGCACCACCGATCCAGATGATCATATCTCTCTCTATAAACAAAAACTAATGGTTGCATCTGTTTCAAGGGAGAGTCGCGAGGCTGTCATGTGCAAAAGCTTTGGCACGACCCTCGTGGGCCCCGCACTAACTTGGTTTATGCGTTTGCCTCAGGGAACGATCGCATCATTCGCGGATCTGGTTAACTCTTTTAAGAGTCAGTTCGCCAGTAGTCGGAAGCATGAGAAACAATCGAGTGACCTCTATCGAGTCACACAAAGGTACAATGAACCTCTCCGGAATTATCTCAACAGGTACAACAAAGAGAAAGTGGGAATCCCCCACTGCGACGTCACAACGTCTATCGAAGCCTTCCGACAAGGCTTGGTCAAAGATAGCAATCTCTACGACGAAATTACCAAGTACCCGTGCAAAAGTTTTGAAGATGTTCAGGCCAAAACTATGGCCGAGGTAAGACTGGAAGAGGACCGTGAGTCGCGTAAAGCCTCCTGCGGACCCGATCCATCCGATCGTAAACATTCCTCCGATAACCGTCGAGACAGACGTCCACATCCCTATTCTCGTAATCGAAATGAACCAAATCAGGTAAATGCTTTCCAAGACAGGTCACATGAATGGAGAGACGGCTCTGCGTTGCCTCCTAGGGTCCAGTCTTATAACTTCAATGTTTCCGTGTCGGAGCTCGTCAAGAGTTTCGACAAGTATGGAAAAGACGTAAGATGGCCCCGAAAGAGCGACCGACCGGACGTCAAGAAGGACATGAGTCGATGGTGAGAATTCCACGGTGACCACGGTCATTCGACCGATGAGTGCATCGCCCTGCGAAAGGAGGTCGCTAGGCTGCTCTCACAGGGGCTCCTACGCGACATCATCTCGGAATGGGCAAAAGCCACCATGGAACGCCGAGATCAGGTAAAACAGAACAAACCCCCATCTCCTGTCCATACAAAAGTTGTCAATACCATTTCAGGTGGGTCCGACATATGTGGGAACACATACTCCGCGGCCAAGCGGCATGCCAAGGAAAGCAAAGGCGACAAGCCCGAGGCATCGGAACTCAAACCAAGGAGGGCATCTAACCTTCCGACGGTCACATTCGACGAGTCCGACTCCGACGGGTCGGAAAGCCACCATGACGGACTGGTAATCTCTTTGTCCATTGGTACTTGCTTAATACGGAGAGTACTAATCGATACAGGGAGTTCGACAAACCTCTTGACCCTCGATGCTCTAAAAGAAATGGGTCTGACCGAGAACGACCTAATCAAGAAGTCGACCCCACTGGTCGGGTTCAGCGGTGAGGTTAAACACACGACTGGTGAAATCATTCTGACCACATACGCTGGAGGAATCAACCAACAGGTTAAATTCTTAGTCCTAGACTGTCCGTCTCCCTATAATTGTATCCTTGGCAGGCCGTGGATACACGCTATGAAGGCAGTACCTTCAACATATCACCAGGTCATCAAGTTCCCTACTGAATGGGGGGTCCAAGAGATCAGAGGAGATCAAAGGACCGCAAAGGAATGCTATGTCGCTTCTATGAAGAATACAGTCGAACACAAGACCGCATAGCAATCACAGAACGGCGAAGGACCTAGTCGATACGTCGAACCAGAAATGGAAAAACTCGACGAGATCGCACTAGATCCTTCAAAGCCAAACCAAACGGTAAGGGTCGGGTCAGACTTGGACCACTCGACCAGACGACAACTCCTTGACTTCCTCAGGGTCAATGCCGACTGTTTCGCATGGTCGCATGAGGATATGATCGGAATATCTCCAAACGTTATTACTCATAAATTAAATGTAGACCCATCTCATCCCCCTGTCAAGCAAAAACGCAGGAAGTTTGCCCTCGAGCGGAACAAAATAGTCGACGACGAAGTCAAAAGCTTACTGGAAACAGGAAAAATCAGAGAAGTCCACTATCCCGAATGGCTAGCCAACGTGGTCGTAGTCCAGAAGAAGAACGGCTAGTGGAGAGTCTGCATCGACTTCACAGACCTCAACAAGGCTTGTCCCAAGGACTCGTTTCCTCTACCCCATATCGACACCATGGTTGACGCCACGGCAGGGCACAAAATGCTCACTTTCATGGACGCTTTCAGCAACTACAATCAGATCCTCATGGATCCCAACGATCAAGAAAAAACAGCGTTCATCACCAGTCAAGGTATCTATTGTTACAAAGTAATGCCCTTTGGTCTAAAAAATGCAGGGGCTACGTATCAACGACTAGTCAACAAAATGTTCAAAGACCAAATTGGTGACACGATGGAAGTCTACATAGACGACATGTTGGTCAAATCCAAAAAGAAAGAAGATCACATAGACCACCTACGCGACAGCTTTGAGGTGCTCAAAAGGTATAACATGAAACTAAACCCTACTAAATGCTCCTTTGGAGTGTCGTCAGGGAAGTTCTTAGGTTACATGGTGACACAAAGAGGAGTAGAAGCCAGCCCAGAACAGATCAAGGCTCTCATCAACCTCCGATCCCCCCGATGTGTCAAAGACGTACAGAAGCTCACAGGTCGGATAGCAGCTCTGAACAGATTCATCTCCAAATCATCCGACAAGTGCAAATCCTTCCATGACGCACTCAAGAAGAACAAATCCTTTCAATGGACGGAAGAACACGAAACAGCATTTCAGAACCTCAAAGAATACCTGGCCAGTCCCATGTTACTGACCAAACCTAAAGGCGACGAGCCCTTATTTCTTTATCTTGCAGTGTCAGAGTCGGCCGTAAGCGCTGTACTGGTCAGAGAGGAAGACGGCAAACAGTCGCCAATATACTACGTCAGTCGGATGCTGTTACCAGCCGAAATGAGGTATTCGTCACTTGAAAAACTCGTACTATCATTGGTAATGGCTTCGAACAAACTCAAACCATATTTTGAATCCCATACTATTACTGTTCACACTAATCATCCCATGAGAGCTATCATGAGAAAACCTGAGTTCACAGGACGAATGACCAAATGGGCCATACACCTCAGTGGTTACGACATCGAGTATGAGCCTAGGACAGCGATCAAGTCGCAAGCCTTAGCCGACTTTATGGCTGATTTCAGTCCGATCCTAGAGCAAGAAGCCGCAAAAGAAGCGACACAACTACTCGCGATAGACGAGACAGGTACATGGGAGCTCCACACAGATGGGGCGTCGAACGCCAGAGGATCGGGGCTTGGGGTCGTACTGAAATCACCACTGGGGGACAAGATAGCTCAAGCTGTCAGATGTGAGTGGGATGCGACCAACAACGAAGCTGAATACGAAGCACTCATATTCGGACTCATCCTAGCTCGCGACCTAGGGGTCCGAGAGATCGAAGTCATTTGCGATTCCTTGCTGGTCGTAAACCAAATACAGGGGTCGTACAGTGCCAAAGATACCAGAATGATAGCCTACCTAGAGGTAGCCAAGAAACTGATCGGACAATTCCAGACATTCAACATCCGACAAGTGCCCAGGGATCTTAACTCCCAAGCTTACTCACTCGCCAATCTAGGATCCGTCCTAGACTCGAAAGAGTTTCCACACATACCATTGGCCCACGTCATGACGCCAGCCATCCCAAGGACATCCGTCGAGTTAACAAAACCACTCGAAGAACTCGTCGCTATGGAAATAGGCGACCGACCAGAAGAAGACATCATTGACACCAATAATGACTGGACGCTACCTTACATCAGGTGGTTACAAGACGGCATTCTACCCGACGACAAGATAGAAGCAAAGAGGCTCAAGGTACAAGCACTCTCTTACGATATCATTGATAATATCTTGTACAAAAAATTTGTTACAGGGCTACTCCTACGATGCCTTAAGACTCCAGAAGTTGGACGTATCTTACAATCATTACACGAAGGAGAGTGTGACAACCACACCGGCGGACGAAGCCTCTCAGGAAAAGCCCTCCGAAACGGGTACTATTGGCCAACAATGAACCAAGACGCCATGAAATACACCAAGAAGTGCGACACCTGCCAGCGGCACGCACCCGTCCATCATCAGCCTTCAGAGCTCCTCCATCCGACCCTGGCTCCATGGCCCTTCATGCGATGGGGAATGGACATCGTCGGAAAGCTTCCCCCTGCGTCGGGTCAAAGAGTTTTCTTCCTTGCCATGACGGACTACTTCTCTAAATGGATCGAAGCCGAAGCCTACAGAGAGGTAAAAGATCAACACGTCATTTCATTCATAAAACGCAATATCTTGTGCAGATTTGGCGTCCCATCAGAAATCGTGTGCGACAACGGTTCCCAATTCATCAGTCATAAGACTCGAGCCTTCTGCGACCAATGGAACATCAAATTGGTCACATCCACACCTCGGTATCCGCAATCCAACGGACAAGCCGAATCCAGCAACAAGATCATTATCAACAACCTCAAGAAACGCCTCACAGGGGCTAAAGGTAAATGGGCAGACGAACTCCCACTTATTCTCTGGTCCGACAGGACTACTCCAAAGAATGCGACCGGGCAATCGCCTTTCTCTCTCGTCTATGGGAGTGAAGCGGTCATCCCGGCTGAGTTACTGGTTCCGACCGCTCGATGTAACCTTCAGACAAGTGAACAGAACGACATCGAACTAACACACAATCTCGACACAGCGGACAAAATCAGAGAGAGAGCTCGAATCAGGATGGTCAGGTTCCAACAACAAGTCGCAAGGAGTTATAACAAGAATGTCTGAATCATGGCGTTCAAGGTCGGAGACTGGGTCCTAAGGAAGACATTCCAGAACACCAAGAACCCATCCGACGGAAAGCTAGCACCACAATGGGAAGGACCTTACTTGATCACCGAAGTGGTCGGACAAGGAACGTATCAGTTAGAAGACAAAGACGGACAACCAATCATGAGGAGTTGGAACGCAGCACATCTCAAGCTATACCATTTCTGAACCGATAAGGTAAAAACATCACGCAAAACTCTATACATCGCATTTACATGGCTACCTATCGCATGCTATCATATATACATTGCCATTTGTCGCATATATATCGCATGCTATCGCATAAACATTGCTATCCGTCGCATACATATCGCATGCCATCGCATATACATCGCTACTTTCTTTTACATGTCATCATCTGACACTAAGCGAGGATTTCCTCCTTACAAAAACACAAATGCAGAACAACATTTACATTGGACCCCGTCGTCCGCAAATGGACCCAGTCGTCCGCAAATGGATCCTGTCATTCGCATACAGCGCTTACATTACACGATCGATCGAAACGGGGAGATGACAACACAGGCACGTCGGCACACCGCCTGCCTTATACAAAACATAAGGTACAACACCTTATTACATTCACGCAATTAAACATAAGGAACAAACACCTTATTATATATTGCTTACCTCCCCGGCATAACGTCATGACTAACACATACACAAACACATCGCAGGCCTGCTCTACATACATACACACGGTGAAACCCCACTCGACGGAGCACACGGGTGAAACCGACATACACGACATACTAAACGTCGTCGACAACTTCCTCGAAAGTTCGACGAACATGTACGAAACAAACTAGCATGCAATTCTACATGTAAAAACGCATTTGTAGCAAAATAAAAAGCATTTTTATAAATACGCGACCCGCGATGGCGGACGGGTCGCCAAACCACATTGTCTACCTACACATCTGTAGGACTTCATCAAACAGAAATATTCTGCGACCCGCGATGGTGGACGGGTCGCCAAAACATACATTATCCAAAGGCACCAAATGTCTAAACCCACACACAAGTGGGACAAAAAAAGTCAAGCATCGGGAACAACAACGTTACCTTCGGCAGGGGCTGGCTCCAATGGGGCTATCTCGTCGGTCGGCTTAGCATCGCCAAAATGAGCTTCGTCCTCATCGGCATCTTCATCCACAGCCTCTTCTCCGACGCCGGCTAAGCAGAACAACTCCTGACCAGGATCGCCCTTTGGAAACATGGAGTCCAAAGTCTCCTTCTCCGCCTTCAAGTCCCAGAGCTCATGCTTGCCCTCGTTAAACTCTTCAATCATTTCGATGCGCGATTTCACCGCGTAGAAGGCCCCAACGTCGCCAGCAATCTGACCGTCGGCAATCCGAGCCCGCTTCACTTCCTCCTCAATGCCTGCCCTGCACTCTTCAAACTCCCTCTGACATGCGACCATCTCTCCTTGACAGCTCTTCAGCTCCCTGGTGAGACGACGCTCAGTCTCACGACAGCGACTCTCCGCTCCCTCCAGCTTGGTCCTTAAAGAGGCAAGGTCAGACTCTGACCTAGCAGCCTGTCCTCAGCCTTGACAAGCATCGCCTGGACACCGGAGTAAGCTCCCAAGAAGTATTGAAAAGCCTGACAAAAAGGCATACGACAACACAAATACGCGAATCAGAAAACACAGTCGAACAAAAGAAATACAAAAACGCACAAAACAAAGGGCAACACACCCTCCACGCGGAACTGCCCGCTTCACCAATGCAGTCCAAAGGGGAGACGTCCTTAACTTCCGACTTCAAAGTCGGGTCTTGAGCGCGAAAAAGATCAACGATCGACGGCTCTACGGCACTGATCTTGCCGACCCCTTCGGCGGTCGCGCCTTTCTTCTTAGGGATGTCCTCCGCCTTGACATCATCAGGATGAGCGCTCGCTTTCCTCTTAGAGCCAGCTTTAACCGTAGTCGCCAGGTCAATCAGAGCCGGTTTGCTCGACGCCCCCTTGGCTGCTGCTTTCCTTTGCTCAATCAAGCTTTTTCCCGATGCCACCCTCAGGCGAGCACTCGACCGACCACCAGGGGAACCTGACACGACAGGACAACAAAAAGGAGAAATCCTAAAGTACACGACAAAGTGAAAAACAATAAAAAGACTCCTAAAGCCGAAAGTCTACCTTTCGCACGAGATGAAGAAACATTCGACATATCTTCTTGTGAGGCAGGAGTCGTCGCCAGCAAGTTGACGTTCACAAATTTCCTTTCAGACGCGGGAATCTCAAGCACAATCTTTGACAAGCCCTCTAATCGGCTACTCACTTCTAGATCCTCTGGTTCGGGGACTACAAAAAAGAAAAGTTAAAGCAAGAGTTAAGACACACAAATACACGAAAGAAAAGACAAGTACATACTATCGACTCGCCACTCCGTCAACAAAAACGGACATTCTCCCTCCTTCTCCAGAGAGGAGCGTTCGACGAAAAAGAACTTCGACCCCCATCCGCGGTCGTTAACATCAGGGCTCTGCACCAAGGGCTTTCGACCAGGTCGGACACGCAACTGAACGCGACAGGAACTCTTCGATCCTATGAAGTAGTTGTACCACAAGGCGTCGAAGTCAAAATCAGCCCCAGTTTGAACATTCACAAGGTCTAAAACCCTAAGTACTCTCCACGCCTGAGGCATTACTTGACATGGCGCCAGCGCCAACATAGCTAAGAAGTCCCTGACAAGGGGGGAAAAGGAAACATATGCCCTATTCTAAACGGGTAAGAGTAGAAGCAGACCCATCCCTCATAGCGAGCATCGACCCTCTCGTCTGGGTGAGGCAGCCTGGCAACCGTCTCCGGCGGAAAACCTCCGACTTTGAGCACCTGATCTAGTTCCGCCTGGGACATAGTGCTAACCAACGCATCCGACTCCTTCAAAATAAAACGAGGAGGAGCTTCGCCTTCACGAGAATCGGAGAGAGTCTTCGACGACTCAGAAGCCTCGAGAGAAACCATTTCGAGAATGGGAAAAGAGGAGAATCGAAGAGCTACGACTAAGAGAAATCAGAAAGCTATGGCAAGAGAAACCAAGAGGCTTACTAGAAACTTGCAAAGGAAGATGATGAAGAGTAATCGATTCCTTCTGCTACGAATTTATGGAGGGAAGTGAAGGCCTGCAGAGGCGTCGCATCATGCCTCGATCACGCGCCACGTAGCCCTGAGCAAACGCGCCAAATTGGAAGGTGGAGATCGCGTCTAGAGAAGTTGCCACGGATTCCGGTCAACTTGCCTAAACCGTAAGCCCATAGCAACTTGGGGCTATTGTTGGGCCTGGATTCTCCAGAGAAGATGGGTCAAATCGGTCGAGCCCAAGCCCATTGCCAATCGGAAGATTGAAGAAGAAAGCCCAGAGGATCCGACGAGACGTCTCTGGTCGAATGCCTTCCGACAGGATCGCGAGGATCTCGCCAAGCATTAAATGCCAGATCACGCAACGGCCACTGCCTTCAAACCACCATAAACGCAGAGATTTAATGGCGCAATCTTCACCATCACTCCGAGCATTGAAGATGGAATATTCGGCCGAAGCATAAACGGTCACAAGAGTAAAAGACTTACCATATCAGGACGACGAGGAAGATAAGAAGAAGCCTACACAATTACACACAGGACAAGCGTTCGAAAAAAAAACAACTCACCAGAATAGCACTCTCGCTCTCGACCTAGCTCTCTAATGGCTGCTTACGCTAGATCCCTGCCGGTCGCCACTCACAAGTCGTCGGTCGAGTCCCACTCGATCTCTGGTTTTATTACGATAAGTTGTATCACGATTCAGTCTGATTCACACGACATCTAATAAGATCATCACGCTATTATACATTTATTATGTGTTTATCTATTTTTGGCTTGGTTTGGATTGTTTTCTATCACCCGATCGACTAGTTACCCCGTCTAAGGCGATTTAGGTCGTCCGATCTTTTCGCCCCAAAACAGTTACGTGGCGAGATCGTGTGGCACGATGTGACGTTTCTGAAGATCTGTCGTCTCCCTCCATAAATTTGAAACAGCCTTTGCCGATTAGACTTCATCTTCTTCTCTAGCAAGCTTCATCTGGTGGGTTTCCTTAGCTTTCCAACTATTGCTTTTCGATTTCCTCCCCTTTCTGTTTTAGAAATGGTTTCTAGCGAAGCTTCCGAGTCGTCGGCGACTCATTCAGACCCGTGCAAAGACGAGGCTCCTCCCCTCTTCATCTTGAAGGAGTCTGACGCCCTGACGAGCACCCTGTCGTAGGCGGAGCTAGAGCAAATTCTCCAAGTCGGGGGCTTTCCTCCGGAGACGGTCGCAAGGCTGCCTCACCCAGATGAGAGGGCCGATGCCCGCTATGAAGGTTGTATCTGCTTCTACGCGTATCCATTCAGAATTGGGCACAAGTTCCCTTTCTCTTCGCTTGTCAGAGATTTTCTAGCGACCCAGATGTTGGCGCCGTGCCAGGTGATACCGCAAGCGTGGCGGGTCCTCAGGGTTTTGGACTTGATAAATGCTCAGTCTGGAGTCGGCTTCAACTTTAACGCTCTATGGTACAACTATTCCCTTGGATCGAAGAGCTCTTCTCGCATCCAGTTGCGCGCTCGATCGGGTCGAAAGCCTTTGGTGCTTAATTTGGATGTGAACGACCGGATTTATATTAAAAAAATAAATAAATTAAATTCTTATTTAAAATCTATAAAAAAATATCTAAAAAAATATCAATAAAACATATATACTCCTAACTTATTAAATTTAAAAAAATATCTATAAAAAAATACATATAAATCTCTAAAAAACATATAAATTACAAAAAAAAAAATATTTTTTTTTTAAAATTCCGGTCTTCCGGTTTGGACCGGATTTTTTCCGGGTTTGGACCGGACCGGAACCGGATTAAGGGGAAATGGTGGACCGGAGACCGGACCGGAATTTTACCGGTCCGGTCCGAAAATCCAGTCCGGTCCGGGGATGAACACCCCTAGATCAAATGGTAAACAATCACACAAACAAGAAAATACAAACTTGGATTCCCCGACAACGACGCCAAATTTCATGAGGCGTTTATCGTAGACACCTATCAAATAAACCTCAAAAACCTAACTTGTTGGATCGTTAGAGTTACGTCTGAGGGAACAAAGGCTTTGTTCCCACAGAAGGTGCAGCGGAATAATATAGCAAGAAAGATAAGGAACGAACTCACGATGTATAGTGGAAACCCTAATTAGCCAACCAGCTAATCAAAGAAAAATCACTACCTTCAAGCTTCTCGCTTGAGAGGATTTTGAAGCGTCTACTTGTCTTATTGATTTCTCGTTCGATTACACTTGTAGCATGGACTCCAAACCCTAGACTTCCCACCTAGATTTGAAACTCTCTTCTACAACGGTGAATACGAACTCAACCCTCAAAGACTCACAAACAACTTCACTCTCTTTTTCTTCTCAATTTCTCTCTGTTCATCGTCGTCGATTCGTACATAGAAATGAATCCACACTCCTATTAAATACAGCACGACTAAAACATAATCGTAATAAGATAAAATCTTTCTAAGCTTGGTAACAAGAAGATCTAAAATGATTTAAAGAATATTATTTTAACCGCTTACATTATCTAAGGAAGTAATTCCTAAGATAATATAGTAGGCTAAAGATAACAATCTTCTCTCTCCAAATATCATTCTCTTAGGAAAGATTTCCTAAGATAACGCATTCGGCTTCTCTCTCCATATCTTCTCATTCGGCGAGATCCTTCCAGCCGAAATCTCTTATCCTTGACCGCGTGATCTTCCATGATACTTTCCATAATCTTCACGCTGGATATCTTCCAATCCATTCGCATCTTGATTGATGTTTGCCGTTGATGTTCCTTGAGAGGTAACAAAGCATGTGGAGATCGCTTTGTTCCCTCTACACTCCTTTGCTGCGATGGTTCCCTGTGACAACTGTTTTGTTCCTTAAACACTTAGTTACCAGATTAGTTGAATGTTTGTTACCATCAAAACCTAAGGAATTCAACATAACTAATGTAGTCTGGTAAGTAAGGGTCGAATCCCACAGAGAATCAAGCTATATATCATGTTTGCCAAATCGTTCACCATTTGATAACAAAGACAAAGGGGAGAGTTTATATGAATCTAACTAAGAAAATGATAAATAAAACATAAATAGCTTGGCTAGACAAATATCCACCTTCAGTTTGGTTGATCGATCATTGATTATCCCTAGTTCTCAATTCTCAAGAATGTCCTAATCCCTGTTCTAAATCAATTACTAGTCCTGATAATCCTAACTATTAAACAATCAAGAAACCATCAAGATTCAATTTAACAGCAGCAGTAAGCTCAGGAATAGATAGGCTCATACAATACTTAACAACCAGTCAGTACTCGACATACAATCAATTCTCTTCACAATAAACTATTCCAACCAGTTCTAGAATATCGTAGTTGCTACTCTGAATTAAGGATGAACAATATTAATCTCAACAAGTTGACCAGATTAGGAGAACCAACACTATAGATAATACCAATCTCAACTAGTTTGTCAGGCTAGGGAAACCAATACTAATAATACTAATCACAACGAAACAGTGAACTAGATAAACCAATAGAATTCAAAACCCTAATCTTGCAGTATGAATAATACCAATAAATACTAGTTGATCAGGCTAGAGAAATCAATAAAACTCAATGGGATGAAACAAGAGAATCAATAACATTCAAGGATAGAGTAAAGGAATAATCTCACAATCAAATTCAAACCAAGGCTTTAATTATCTAGCCAAAAACAAAACAAAAAAAAGGGAAAAGAGGAAGAAAGGTAAAACCCAACTCGGAGTAGAACCCAACTTACAAAATTGATGTTCTAAAGGAAGAATATAAAGACTTTGCAAAACCTAATTCCCTAACCACTGCGGTCTGATTCTCTATAAAGGTAAAACCCAACCAGGCGTCTTCATATCATGTAATCTTGTGATCTTGCACTTTCGAGCTTGCTCGATTAGCTCATTTTGGTCTGATTCTCTATTTGGGTGTTTTTCCTTATAACTCTAACCACTGCGGAATGCAGTGCTTTTGTAATTATGCTGCATTAGCAGGATGTATCTCCTTCTCTGATCTTTATATATGATTTACTTTCTTCAAAAAAAAAACCTAATTTCCTAAAAGATAACAATAACAATGTCTAAAAGAAAAGAAAATAAAATAAAGATCTTCAGACGCAATAAAATCCCGCTTTTCGCTCCGCGTCAGCATGGAACCCGCGACCGCGGCTCAGCACTCGCGACCGCGGTTCCAACTCTGTAGCTCCCTCGGATTCTTGTCAAACCCGCGACCACGGCTGAGCCTTCTGTGTCCGCGGCCGAGCCGTTCGCGCCCGCGGCCGAGCCGTTCGCGCCTGCGGCCGAGCCTTCCGCGCCCGCGGCCGAGCCTCCCGTGCCCACGGCCGAGCCTTCCGCGCCCACGGCCGAGCCTCCGCTACGACTTCTACTTCTCGCCTGCGGTCTTCTCTTGTGGTGGCTTCGCCTTATCTTCAATGTCTTCACAATATGCACTAAAATCCACCGTATCACTACTTCTTCTCCACAACTCTATTCTCCTCAAATATCTTCTAAACCCATACAAATTGGTACCTAATATCTAGTAACAACTCCTAGTTACGCACTACAAAGTAGAGCGTATCAAGTAGCAAGATGCAGAAATAGAATAATAAACAAAGAAGAACAAAACTCTCAGAATTTCTCAAGTTCTTAGGATAAATCTTACACCTCTACAGAATGTCTTCTCTTTAATAAAAAAAAGGAAAAACAAAGAGGGCTTTGTCCTAAAAGAACAGAAGAAATAGAGCTCAAGAGTGGAGATTTCAGCACAGTGAGAGTCTGTAAAAACCCCAAGAGTCTGCATGCAGCTCAAAACACTTTCCCTTCCAAGCAAGAGAAGAAAGAATAAAGTGAGCAACAACAGAGTAGAAAGGGCAAGTTTCTGCTTTTCCATATCTAGAAACTGAACAAAAATGCCTTTTTGGTTCCATGTCCTAAAATTCACTCAAAATTAACCTTTTTACTGGAAATGGCAAAAGTCAAAATCACAGACAAAGAAGAGGAAGAAACACCAAACCCTAAAAAATGTTTTGTCACATAAAAACTCAGTGGAAGCCAGATCAAGAGCCAAAGCTCTGATACCAAATTGTTGTCACAATTTCTATCCACTTCGATTGCTCAATAGAAGGTAAAAGCGTTTTAAGGACGTAGAGCTCAAAAAACAGAAAATCGAAGTGAACACCAAGGTTGTTTACGCAGTTCGGACCAAAGTCCTACGTCTGCGGAGCCTCAAGAGGGGAGACTCGCCCAATCCACTAAGCAACAAAGGCCAAAAGCCATATTAAGTTACATGCAAGCACACAAGCGGCAAACACAAGAACATATAAGAAACAAAGGCACAAAGCAAAATAGAAAACAAGAAGAAAAGGAGAAGAAGAGTCCCCGGTGGGACACCGCAAGGCTTTCTGCAAAGCCTTGCACCAAGAGCCTCTGACGAGTCGCTCAAGTAGTCTCTCTCTCTCTCTCAAGTCTCTCTGTCTCTTTTTTTCTCAAGTGGCCTCAAGCAATCAACGGAAATGCCATGGAAGCAACAGAGAGCTCATCGCTCAAGAGCAGAAAAGATCTGAATATTCCAAGCGTCATGCAGAAGAAATGCCAGAGGGTGACGGCTACAGTGAGCAAGAGAGGGATTTATAGCCAAGCCCTAAAACTGCCCAAAACGTCGTCGTCTTCCCAATCAGGTAAGAAGCCATCAGAGAAGTAAAACGCAGCGTTTCACTTAATGAAGCATCAAGCCCAGCTGGAAGGGGCCCAATAACCACATCACAGAGAACATGCCCAACAAGCAGCAGGAGAAAGCACCGGCCAACACACATGCCTAATTAAATGCCTTATCCAACTCAAGGCTAAGTCACAAGACACCCATGTAGCCAATGCTGGCTCACACTAGCTCGAGCCCAGTTCCCCTAGGTCCTAGCCTATGTGCTTGCAATACAAAATGAACTTAAGGCTAATGTTTATTACAGCATAGGATTAATGACATAACACAATCATTTTTATAAATCACAAATGCGAAGTCACCACTTTTGGGTTTCTTTGAACAGTTCGATACACCCAGGTACATCATCGGGTTGAGAAGGTATGTGTTAAGAATGATATATTGTAGTTTGGTTTTTGATTTATAATTGAGAATGTGATATCAACTCAAAATTCTTGTTCAAATTTCATACCCTTAACCACTCAACCCTTGGAAACTTTGGGGTTAGATTTGTGAACTCCATATTTAAAGGGGGTTGAAAATGAGTATCATATCCAAAATCTTTTAAATATACAAAAAGTATGGGGTTAAAATTTCACAACCCCAAATCCCCAACCATCCTTACCAAACACCCTAGCTATGTAGGAATGGAGCTTAAAGTGCTTTATTGTAAGACTTTATCGATGTTTTGGTTAGGAATCCAGCATCAAATCTTTAGCAATATTTGGTACAATTTGCGTAATCTAATTGGAATCACGAATCGGTTTTAAATCAAGATGGTTTAGCACTACCTTGCCACCACCATCACTATAAAGAATGGAGGACAACTTGACCTAATTGACTTGGGGTTTGGCCTTCTAGGATTCAATCTTTGCTCCCACCTTCCAAAGACGTGTGGCGATTTTGCAAGTTGTGCTTGCTCTATCCTTCTTCTTTTTCTTTCTGAAACTCATATGACGACTCATGACTCACATGCTTCTCGAACCCTGAATCACTTGGCAAAAAAAGGCTTATATATCGGGTTGGAATCTAAAATTGAGTATGTGAAATTTGGATTAGAAATTTGATTCCTGATATTTGGGGTGTTCACCTTCCTAGAACAATATTTTTTTTTAATGAAAGGGTGATAATTTCATTCAACGTAAGTAAAAACTTACAAAATCCTAGGCGATCCTAGGCGTTACAAGGATGATTTCCTAATCTTCACTCTCGCTAACCAAATTCTAGTCTCTCTATTTTTTCCATCTTAGAACTAGTACAACTTCTTACATGATTAATAATCATCATCGAACACTCATGAAGTTAATTGATGCACTTATCTTGGAAGACCTTGAGATTTCTGCATCTCCATAGTACATAGAAGTTGTGATACGGCACACCCAAAAAGCAAATCTCAAGGTGTTTTTGCCTTTTAGTTTCCTCATACAACCAATCCAATCATGGATATCAATGTGTCTTCTGCCTATTTTCCCCAACTCAGCACATTGCTCAGGACTTTTTTAGAGTATTTGCAGTAAACCCAAATGTGTTGTGTGGTCTTTTGTTCTTTATTGCACAGAGAGCATAGAAGCATATATCCTCTTGTATGATGTCCATGCTTTTAAGTTTGCATTTGGTATACACTCCTCCTTGGATAGCCATCCAGCACATAAATGAAATTCTTGGAGTGACAAGCTTACCGATTTGCTATGAAATTTCCCACCTCTAGACATGATCAGGGGCGGATCCAAAAAAAAAAAACTTTTTTTTAAAAAAAATAAATAAAAAGTTTAAGCATTTTTTACCCTTATTGAATCTGAAAATGTAATTTCAGTTAGCCCTAATAAATTTAAGCTATAAAAATGAAATTATCTTAAAATTTCCCCCCTTATCTCATCTGAAAATGCAATTTCAGTCAAAAAAATAAAATTATTTAAGTTTTTTCCCTTCATCTCAAGTGAAAATTACCTTAAGTTTCGTAAAAAAATTAAAATTAATTTTTGCGAAATAGGATTTAAGCCACGTTAGATTTAAGTCACACAAAAAAAAATCGCACGGGATTTTAGCCCCCCTGGGGTTAATTCCTGGCTACGCCACTGGACATGATGATCATGTCCTGCATTCAGTTTCTGTAAAATTGCATCACGAGTGTTAAGAAGAGAAGTGCAAAGTGCACTATCTGTTCCTTTCCTGTTGATCTACCAAATATTCAAGTTTTTGATTAAATTTGCCCTTCTCAATTTGCCCTTACATTTCCTTGCACGGTATTTCTTATATCGATCGACATGTTTGGAAAAACTCAAAAATCCATGGGAAGTAAAAGAGTTAAAACCATTCCATGGGATTTGATAGGAAACAAATGCATTCTGAACATAAGAAATCGGAATGAGTGCAAATGATATGCAAACAATGACATGCACTCTTGCAACATCATACAACTTATTTTCAATAATACAATACAAGGTGTAGAGTAATAGTTCAAAAATCTTTAGCATGATTGGAGAGTTGTTGCACTGTGAAACAAGTAGAGCACTATCTCAAGCAGATAGTTTATTTTAATAAAGATGATAGCAAGGGACCAACACTTGGAA
Organism: Rheum nobile; assembly: GCA_027886185.1. Classification (NCBI taxonomy): domain Eukaryota; kingdom Viridiplantae; phylum Streptophyta; class Magnoliopsida; order Caryophyllales; family Polygonaceae; genus Rheum; species Rheum nobile. The sequence continues at coordinate 4,386,232 of WOAB01000056.1, forward strand.
CCTTAGAATGCAAATTACATTGCCTGGGTACTCAATGCAGCTTGCAATTCACCTTAAAAAAAACAAGAACAACATAATTTAAACATATATGTAGACTAACCAAAATAATAAGTGAGAGTAGTGAGCATTGTGTTATATGCCTTACCATAACACTTAGGTAGATTGACTGTGTGAATCCACTATATAGCATCACAAGAAGATGATTTGCTTTCAAATGGATTAGTGAATGCAATAACATTTCCCGGTCGTGAGAAAACCACCTATTTCATTAAAAAAAAAACATATACAATTGATGAGATTAGGGCGTCGAGTGTATATGTGTTTTTATATGTACGTACATAGAACATATTTTCTTTGAATACCGACCTGATAATCTCGTATGTATCTTGACTTGAAACCTGCTGCACAATAGTCAAAATAGTACTCCCATGTCCGAATGAACTTCTCATCAAATCCAAGTGATAGAATTTTGCTGCAAGTGAAAAGTAGAGTATTTAATAAGAAATTGTAAATTTCAGCATGTACATTTTTCCCACTATTAAACCTATACATGTTCAGGTTAGCCCATTCGTCCAATATTCTGAGTATGGGCACACATATTGACCCAATTAGGCAGATCAGACACCTATTTTGACACGGTCAGATCACAAGGCATTTATATTTATAAATTACAAACAAGACAAAAAACAAATCATGTAACAAAACAAATCATGTCAAAAACTCTTATTTACTATAAATTAAAAATGACTAATTCTATAAAAGTATTTACAAAAATTCTAATGTACATTTTTACTTTTCCAAATTAGGATTCTTAAACCTTAAAAAAATCGATATTCCAATATATTAAAAAATGCAAATATATTTTGTCATGCATACATACTTTTGGTGCTTCAAAAAGTTCTGCCTCCAGCATCTCAACGTTTGAAAGTAGTGGATTCCAATGTTATCAATTTGCTCTACACTGTAAAAACAAGAAACAATTGTTATAATTTTAAAGTAGCAAGAAAAACACAGAGGTTAGCCATCGTACTATCAACTACAATTTTGACTGTATCATTACCATAGCCTTGATGCAACAGCCATAGCCGATGTTAATCTGCTCAAAGAAGGCAAAAATCCACCAGGGAAAATGTACTCCCTTATAAAATCCGAGCTTTTAATATATTCATCATAATGTTCATCTGGAATTGAAATGAACTACCAAATACAAGAGTGCAATATTTTATTAGTAAGAACCTTTCAAACTAATTAAACTAATGGACAATGCTACTTATATATTGTTACATGAGATACTTTACCTGTAAAACAAGAAGTCCATTATCTGCTAAAAGAGAATCACAACAACGGAAGAAGTCTTCCATAAATTCATGACCCACATGTTCTAACATCTCACTGAAAGGATCACATGTTAATTAGGACAATTAATTACTAATTATGTTACCATTAACTTAGACAAGGAGATCTTAGTCTTACCATGAAAGGATTCGATCATATTTGTTCGTATGAGGTAGTTGACGATAATCACAAAGAAGAAACTTGATGTGATCCTTAGCATAAGAGGAATATAAATTATGTCAATAACATACATCTTCTTTGTTTAATTACGACTAAAAGAGAAGTACAAATGCACATTTAAATTGTAGACATCCCTTGAATTATAAATTTTGTGATGAATATATTCACCAACATACATGAATCATTCCAATAATAGCTTTGTGCCTTAAATGAGTTTTACTTTTAAGAAGGCCACCCCTTTTCTAGATCCGCACCCAGTGTGTACGTGGATGCAAATAAAAGGTGATGAACAATTAAATTTTCATGATTTGTTTAATGTGTGTTTAACATTCTAAAAAGACGAGTAAATTTAACACGCGGAGTATATTTTTAGTGCGCCTTAGAAAATAAATGATCAACGTGCGTATGTGTAAATCCTCTTAAATTGGAAGAGTATCCACAGTGTTATAATGCTCATCTCACGTCTAAAGTTGTGACATAATTTGACTAGTCTATAAGTTTGATGAACTACTCCTCCTATAGCCAATTGATTTTAGGATGAAACATCATTAGACTTATATACTGGGCCTATCTGCGCCTATACGCTCGTGTCCGCCGACCCCCAGTCTATGGGCCCATGGACTTTCACATGGTATTAGAGCCTGTTTCAGGATGAAACATCATTGGACTTATGTACTGGGCCTATTTGCGCCTATACACTCGTGTCCGCCGACCCCCAGTCTATGGACCCATGGACTTTCACATGGTATTAGAGCCTGTTTCGGTCTTGGGTTCAAGTGTGACGGGCCTACAAGTGTTTGAATACTCATCTCACATCTAAAGTTGGGACATAACATGACTAGTATATAAGCTTGATGGGCTATTCCTCCTATTGCCAATTGGTTTTAGGATGGAACCCCAGTGGGCTTATGTGCTAGGCCCATACGCGCAGTTGCGCCTACATACGTTCATTCCCCTAGGTAGCCACATGGCCCATTGTCTAAATTTGACACACGGTTTTAATTATAAGTGCTAGATAAGGAGTGTTAAATTTATAGAGGCCGTGGGCCGACATGTGGAAGGATATTTGTACGTTGTGCAGAAGCACGATTGGTCTAATACATAACCCTAGTGATGTTCTATTCTAAAATCAATTGAAAATAGGAGGAGTGACTCACAAAGTTTATGTATTAGAATAGTTATATCCCAACTTAAAATGTGTAATGTTATATGGATGCGGATCCGGAGAAAGGGAGCTTAAGTGAGAAATAAGATCGAATGAATATGGGCCATTTGATCCAAGGACACTAAAGACCCAAATTAAAAAAGGCAAAAAAATGCAATATATCGGCACGGCCGAATTTTATTTGAAAAAAACGCGTATTTTTTGGGGGAAATACGGACGGGTGCATGCGCATGCGTTTTTTTTTTTCGCTAACACATACAATACAAAAATCATGCACATAGAGACTTATTTTCATGCACATACAGGCAAAAATCTGTGCATTTTTTAACTCGTCCACATAAAGTCAAATGAAATACAAACTTGTACACATTTCAGGAGTAAGTTTTTTGCATGTATGTGCATGAGTTTTCACTAAACAAAAATAAATAAACATTTACGCACATATAAGCACAAACTCGTGCACATTCTAGAAAAGTGCATCAGTTTTTGCATGTATGTGCGTGTGTTTCCACTTATACAAAGCCACACATACAGTCGAAATATGTGCACATACATGCACAAACTTATGCACATTCCAAGAAGTGTATAAGTTTTTGCATATATGTGCATGAGTTTCCACTTAAACAAGGTCACACATACAATCAAAACTTAAGCACATACAAACACAAACTTGTGCACATTCTGGAAAGTGCATAAGTTTTTATCTGTATGTGCATTAATTTTTACTTACACAAAGTCACGTACATTTTTATTTCTAGAAAATATGTAAGTGAAACTCATGCACACCTAGTACAAATTACATGCACATACAAGTATAAAGGCATGCACTTCAAAAGGAATACACATACAGTTCAAAACTCATGTACATTTTAATCCAGAAAAACGATGTACACAAGTACAATTTAGATGCACATACAAGTCCAAATCCATGCACACACAACCCAAAATCTATGCACATCCCTGCATATCTTGTGTGCGCATGCGTCTTTTTGATTTTTTTTGAAAAATACGCGTTTTTTTTAATAAAAAAACGGTACGGTCGTTTTTTATTCTCAATCTCTCTAATAATCTTTCTCACGTTATATTCTAATCGGGAGAGTAATATTATTCAAAATACTCTAAATAAATCAACATACCTGAAGACCGGCTTCCTTGACCCTTTCCTCTGCAAGTTTTAGTTGTTCCTCAGATAAAGTGATGCCAGTGTATTTGCAACCAGTACGCCTCACGGTTTCAATGGCTAGACTTCCCCATCCAAATCCAATATCTAACACCTCATGATTTTTCTCAATGTTGGCCTATAAATTCAGAAGAAATAAGTAGATGAGCCTTAGAATATGGAAACTATAATTGCAAATTTTAATGGAATTATCAGGGAGAATTTAATCATCACCTTTTCAATTAGAACACTTAGTTTTCTAAGTTGTGCTTCCTTGAGATCTTCATTTGGGGACTGACATCCAATAATTAAGTGAGTAATTATTAGGATATATCGTATGTTTCGACAAAGGTTTTTTTCTAGTAAGAATTCCATTTTTTGCAATATTTTTTTTGTCATTAGTTTATTATTTTTGCTAAGTGTTTACCCATTTTCTTTTAGAGAATATTTTATACATAATTTTCTATTTTAATTTGTTAGTATGTGTCAATGGGCACACACTAAAAAAACCGTTTAACAAATTAACCATTCAAATGATGACATATATTATAGTAAAGTTGAAAGAATTTTAGTTCCGACCTTAAACATAGCACATGAATATGTCATAGTCTCGTCCAAGAATAGAGAAAACATGTCATTGCCCTGTCGTTGAAGAAAAACAATAAGTAGTTAGCTACAAAATACTTCTTGCCAAGACATGGAAAAAATAATTAAGAAGTTCATTAATGTGTTGTCCCGGCCTAATAAAATTTGTTTGAGGATGTGAATCCACTAAATTCAAATAATTCAACCTTCAAACTTAACAATGTATGGTAAAACAGCTAGTCTAGCTCATCCATTTAAAATAAATATCGTTTTAAATTTGAACATAATATTTAATAAAAGTATTAAGTACACCTAGAATTTAGCATTTTTTTCTCAATCTCCCAACACAATAAGTAATTACAAATTTTTTTGAACCAATGAATGAAGAGGTTAGATGAAAAAAAGTTAATAAAAACAAATTCTAACAACAAATCTCATAATCCATTCTTAATTAATTGCTTAGAAATTCTAAACTGAAATTTAAAATTACTCAAAACTCAAATGCTAAAATAACACTTAAATTAAAGGTAATATGAAAAATGAGAGTAAAACATATCATAAGTTGATGGACCAACATAAATGCCAATTATTCCCTTTCAAGCAACCATATTTCCCAACCACATCATGTTATATTTCAAGACAAGAAATTATAGGATACTGTGAAAAGTCCATGGGTTGATAGACCGTGAGTCGCTCAAAAATGAGCACATAATCCGATAAGGGACCTAGGACCTAACCAACTCTGATATCATGTGAAAGTCCGTAGGCCGATACACTAGGAGTCGTGCAAACACGAGCTCGCATAGGTGTAGATAGACCCTGTATATAAATCAAGTGGGATTCCATCCTAAACCAATTAACAATAAAAATAGTAGTCTATCAATTTTATATATTAGGCTTAATTATGTCTCAACTTTAAATATAAGATATTATATCAATAAGATATTATATTAGGCTTAACAATAAGATATTATATTCTTAGAGATACCATACCATGTCATAATGACGAGAAATGTTCCTACGAGCTTGAGTGATTGTGTTTCGCCGTAAAAAATGACTATAATAATATTTTGCTGAAGCAATCCCTGATGTTAAAAGCATGGGTGGACCCCTGAATAAGGAGGAAAAAAAGTTTGAAATAGATAGCTTATGTATATATCAGTGTGCCAATCATGATCTATATATCTTACCTTTTCTTCTGCAGTCGTGAAGTATGTGAGTTTAAATCTCTATTGGCGACAAATAACTGCACCCCAAAAAAATTTGACACGTAACTAATATCAAAGTAGGAACACATTTGGATACGTTTTAATCGCGCATTATATCTTTAAAGTGTTGTATTATAATGTAAGATTGAATGTAATATCCTGGATTATAATATAACGAAATGTGTTATAGTGCACGGTCGAAATAGACCTTTGATCAAAATGCAGATCGAAATTGTAGAGAAGTTTTTTTTTTTCCTTACCATGAAGAGGTTTAGAAGACCTTCATTTTTATCTACTAGTGAAAAATCTCCATTGATATATGCATCTGCAATGCCTAAATCAGCCTCCATGCAAACCTTCAAATTCAAGAATCGTCATCCTTAAGTTTAAAAAATAACGAGTGAAGAGAAGGGATAAGTCAATTGATTTTAAGAATTACCTTCCAGTAAAATTGGGGGTTATGAACCCTTATTACTACCTTTGGTGCAGATTTCTTACTCGTGCCTTGAAAGGTAAAAACTCCGCCCCCGTCCTCTAATAAGCTGTTAAATTTGTTTCCACGATAATATCCCTCATTAGCAAGATCATAAAGGCAAACAAAAACAAGATACTCTTGATATATAATAAGGGAGATCCTAAACCACGAAACTAAAAACATACATGTATTGGATCATTGAAACAAGTAGGGACAATCTTGAAGTAATTGAACTCACATAAGACGGCCGACATTGATAAACCGTTGTAGAAACCTATTTGTCACAAGGCGTGCTGCAGACTCGGTCCAAGAAGTTACCATTTGCACTGGATTTTGTAGAAAATTGCAGCTTCTTCCAAGAATAGCATGTGCAGCAACCATGCCAGCCTAATTAAAAAACAAATATTATCAATCCACCATAGTGTAACATTTTAATGGATGTGGACAGAAATAATCAAGAGGATGAGTGCAAATTCTACCTTGAGTCCATCCTCATAAAAACCATAACCTGGAAGAAGCAAAGAATTTAGGACAGAATTAATAAGTAATAGTGGTGCAAAGAACAATATGTTAGTGGTCTATATTAAATGCTATTACTCCCGATATGAAATTATTGTCGTTTTAACTTTGAACACAATATTTATAAAAATTATAAACTTTATCTTGCTAGATCCTTACATTTTTCTTCAACCTTGCCACATATTTAATGTTCACCACATATTTAGCCAATCAATGAAGAATTTGAAACAAAAATAATCAATAATAACAAGTTCCAATAATAATTTTTATAACACACTTTTAATTAGCTGCATAGAAAAACTAAATTGACATATAAAATTGATCAAATATCAATTGACTAGACTTTGGCAAACGCGGGTTGGCCCGCAAGGCCCGTATTGCCTGTCCGACAAACAATACGGGCTTGGACAAGGGTAAGAGTCTTAACGGGCCATTTGGCCCGACCCGAACGTGTAAGCGGTCCGGATAAGGACAAAGGAAGAAGGCCTAATGGGCCGATCGCCCGACCCGACCCATATTTATTTACTATATATATTATATGAACATACAAAATTCCAATTTGCTTTAAATGATTATATCACAAATTCAAAGTGTTTTGTTTTCAGATCTACTTTTTGCCTCTTAGTATAATACATTATTTGTTTTTGCCTCTAATGTATGCCAAACTTTTTAAAGATCCATTTTCGCCGCTTAGCATGAAGAACGAATGGATCACTTTATTGACTTTTAGCTGTTTTAAACTTGTAATTGATTAATTAGTTTTATATGCTTACCGTTGAGTGTTGAATTCCAATAATATTTTACTCTTTACATACTTGTGGAATTAGAGTTGAATGAACGTTATGGGTACTTGGTTTTTTATTAAGCAACTTATTGTTTTAGGAGTTTTTAATTTTGGCATAAACACTAAAAATGTCCTTTTAAAAGGAAAAAAATACATCAAACGGGCAGCCCGTGGGCCGGCCCGACCTGGACACCCAGGCGGATACGAACAAGTTTAGCAGCCCAAATAGCGGGCCTAACCCGTATAAACGGGCCGGAAATACAAATACAGCCCGACCCAGACCCATGTTTGATCAGATCTTCAATTGACACTTAATTTAATTAGAACGAGTAGAGTATGTTACTTCGGAGACATTACCTGGATATCCACTGCAAAACCAAATTCCTCTTTTTTTCTATACGGGTCGGAAAAACAGGTATAGTCCGACCCAGACCCGTATTTAATTAGGTCTATAATTGACATTTAATTTAGAACGGATAGAGTATATTACTTAGGAGACATTACGTACCTTGATATCCACTGCAGAACCAAATTCCTCTTTTTCCTTGAATGTTGTTCATCTCAATTGAAGCTTTTACTGCTGTAAAAGAGGGAATAGGATGTCTAGTTGACCATTTTAGTAACACATTTTTGGGAACGTCGAATGGATTAAGAGTCACTAAAAAAGGTTGATCTCCCTTATCAATGTTCTGTTCATTAGAAAAAAATCAAGAAATATTAATTAGTTGGCAACTTGCAAGTTATTGAGTACTCCGTATAGAAAAATATACGCAGTCTGTTAGCGTCCAAGCTATTAAATAAAACCTTAATTCCCGAATAATTTTCAAGATGAAAACCTATGAGAAATAATTAACATGCATATTCTCAAAAAGACCTTACAATTTGTATAATGTGGTCTACCTGCATAACATTAAGCCAATAAGTGATGGAAAATTGATTGTCTGAGCTTCCAAGAAAATTGCATGCACTCCATGTTGCAGGATTTTGTGGCATTAAACCTTTGTCTTGATGGAGGAAAAGATCACTGCCCACATGTAATGGAAAGATGCATCTAAATTCAATAACTAACTAACTAACTATTTGATTTCTAATAAATAATATTACAATAAATCTCGATATTTTTTTTGGAAAAGATAAATATATTGCATGTATAAAAGCACCGGCTTAATCGAGAGTTAGGCGTTCAGAACAAGTTGAACAACAGAGCGAAAATACACTCAACAAAGAATAGACTTGCAAACACAAGAAACTTCAGCAAACAAATGTCGATATTGTAGAACCTGGCCGGACCGTATATGTTATTTCAAGATAATGCATGCATTTGGCAAAAAAAAAAGACAATGCATGCATCTTCCACATGGATAGCAAATGACAACAATTCTAATTAACGTGATCAAGAAATAAGTGAAGGAAAATCAACTCGTGCACACCTCACATATGGATTATTCAACTAATATTAGGAGATTATTTTTGAGACAATTATGGTTAATCGTAAATGACCCTTTTAGGGGTGAAATTAAGATAATAATCCTAAAAATACATATATTAAGTTTATGATTCCTAATGACACTTTCAAACTGTCATATACTGATAGTGTCATCAGCCTAATGACACTTCAAAGTGTCATCAAGGGTCAACTGGTGTTGATCAGCCATTGATTGTCGTCGATGACACTTTGAAAAATGTCATCAACGTGATGACACTTTGAAGGATCAATAACCGTTGACCGACGATCAACAACTCATGTGGTCAATAAACAAAATAAAAAACTTGGAAAGATAATTAACAAAATAAATAATTCTAAGAACCTAATAAATAGGCCAAAATCACTCATATTTTTGTTTGTTTGTTTGAAGTGGCCAATTTCAAAGAGAGAATCAAAGTTGATAAAATAAGGAAAAATCTACCAAAAATAATCACAAATAGAAAAAAAATACCCTACTTTCAATCTATTTACCAAAAATAACATAAATGATTTTTTTTTTTGAAATTCCGGCAAATCCGATGACGTATACTCGATGTCTCTTCGTAGTTGGACATTGTAAGTGATTCTCCTGTATGCAAAATCTCTTATTAGGTGTAATGTTGTCATCGATTTAGCCGGAATTTCAACCGAAAAAATCATTTGTATTATTTTTGGTTCATGGGTTGGGATTATTTTTGGTTGACATATTATCCATTAGTGAAAGATGAAATTATCTTTAGTAGTTTTTTTTAATAAATAAAGGTGAATAGGATAGGAGACGTATACAACACCTATAGGCGTATTGAAAAGCTCCAAGAATTCTTGTTTCGTCGTGGGTTGCTTCATGTCCTAATAGTTTCAAGGCATCGGAAGCATGAATTGCCAATATGCATCCATCATATAATTCCTTTGAACCATCAGCCAAATGAATCGTGCAACCTGCACTAGACTTTCCAAATGTCAATTATTACTCTTGAAAACCTATCCACATCAAAATTTGAATATAACTAATTCTAATTAATATATACGGAGTATAAGATTGGTACATCACTCCTTCTATTGCTAATTTAATTTAAAATGAAATTCTATTAGACTTTTGTACTAAGTATAACCGCACATATGCACTCTTATGTATGTGCACGACCCAAAACCTACCTACGAAGATAAATATTGTCGTCTAAATACTCTCACTTAAAAAAAATGTGCATCTAATGACACAATATCGTTCAAGCACATGTAACGAAACAAGGTAAACATTGTCATATAAATCAGTAATTATTGTGTATTGTATTACATAATACTAACTCAAAAATATATCACTAGCTAGTAAAGAAAAATATTAATTCAAGAATTGATCAATTTGATAATGAACTGGTCAAATATGGAAACCAAATCGACCACTGTGCTTCTTTAAGTAAATTCATACTTTTTAAACATATTATGTAAGTAAGGCATAACAAAATAGAGGGGTTCAAGTCCTTATAATTCTTAGGGTGTAAAACGAGGACAATTATGAACCACTAAATTAAGGGGAAAGGGAAGCTAAGGTTAAAAAGGGTATATATATGTAGTATGGTGACATTTTCGTACTTATCGAGATTTGTTTAGAGCCATTTTTTTCTTTTGAATGCAATGCGCTAATGTATCTAAGTTCATAAATATTATACTAGAGGTTTACAAACTTTACGCTAAAAGTTTACAAACTAATTTTATATCATGGTTCACAAAATTTATAGTGGAGATTCACAAACTTATACTTTGGTTTACAATGCGTGATTAAGATGCATGTTTACTCTGTTTATTAAACGTAAACCTTTAATATATTAAATATATACCTTTGGTGTACCACATATGAACCTTTAGTTTGATACATATGAACATCTAGTGTACTAAATGTGAACTTCAAACATAGTTTATAGTTATTAATCATGCATGTACTTTTTTGCGTAGTATGCGCATTATCAGATGTAAACCTTTAGTATATTAAGTATGAACCTTGAGTAACTAAATATAAACGTTGGTCTATATAGTTTATATATATAACCTTGAGCATGTTAATGTTTGAGCACATTTTTCATTGGTCTATGGGGTTCATATGTTACATGTATGATCATGTAAAGTCATATAAGGTTCGTATATGTTCTTCTAAAAACTATATCTTGTTTTCTATATTGTGCACCATAAAAATAAACTAGAGTTCATATATTATTATCTAAGGTTCATATTTAATAACATCAATGTTCATATTATAGAGCAGAGATGTTTAAAGACCAATCCGTAACTAATTTGGACAAAAAATAGAAATTAAAAAAAATTAAAGTGAAAAGTGTAATTATTTTGGACAAAAAATTAAAAAAATATGTACTTAAATCTATAATTATTGAATATTTATGTGTGATTGAGTAATTAAAACTAAGGAGAAAGCAAGAATGGAAACAAAAGGCGCATTGCCCCCCCTCAAACATAGTTTATAGTTATTAGTTATTACCATACGCGTTATCAAATGTGAACCTTTAATATATTAAGTATGAATCTTGAGTAACTATATATAAACCTTAGTCTATGTAGTTCATATATACCAATTTTGAGCATGTTTGAGCATATAAGGTTTATATTTGTTCTTCTAAAAACTATATCTTGTTTTCTATATTGTACACCATAAAAATAAATTAGAGTTCATATATTATTATCTAAGGTTCATGTTTAATAACATCAAGGTTCATACTTTAGAATAGAGATATTGCTTAAAGACCAATCTGTAATTAATTTGGACAAAAAATTGGAAAATAACAAATTATAGATAAAAGTGTAATTATTTTGGATAAAAAATAAAAAATATGTACTTAAAACAACATCAATTCTATTATAAACACATGCACGTTTTATTTGAGCCGCGAGATTCGTTTAATAGAAAATCCATATTCATTTACATCATATAGAGTTTGGATCATATGCGGAGCACTCTTCCCGTGCGGACGTGCGGAGCATGCACTTTAGGGCCTTATTTGTGCACTTTAATGTCTTATTTGTGCACTTTTTCAAAAAAAAAATCTTTTACAAATTCTTTTACAAGCATTTTTCAAATTTTTTACAAAAGTGCACAAATAAGGCTCTAAAGTGCACAAATAAGGCCCTATAGTGTATGTCCGCACGTCCGCACGGGAAGAGTGCTCCGCACCGGAACCGCACTCATATTATATATTATAAACTCTGTCCACATTTGATCCGATCTCTAACAAAATATACCTCAATGTAATTTTAATTTTTTTTGGTACTAACGAAATAGAAAACGGACCTTCATCACTAGTTGAAACCGAGTGCACCTCAGTTTCAATTCTTATTTGACAACCTCTATCCTTGAGCTCCTTAGCAACCTGTGGTATGAATCCAGGATATAACAAATGAATCCCTACACAGTAGAATAATGAAACGACAATATTTCTAAGTGTAATAAATTTCTAACACATGTCAACATCATTTGAATCTAATTTTTATTGTTGATGAGGCACTATTAATTCATTTAATAACTACAAAAATCATAGATTAAATTCATGTGTCCGACACAAGTGACTGCTATATATAAACCACTCTATTATAAGTTCTAAATGTATGTTAATGTACTATTTTCTATAGAAATCAATATTATTTAAAAAAAATAAAGGAAAATAAATAGGGTAGAATAAGGTAGGATTAGTTACATACTCCGTATAACTTAATCATTAAGTATTAGATAACAATATAATATTCTATCTAGACATGTTAATCGGATCGGTCAAGTCGGGTTCAGATTAGGTACAAGTCGGGTCAATTCGGGTTACAAGTCGAGTCGAGTCAGGCCGGGGGTTCGGATTGACCAACGGGTCAAGAACGCCTTTTTAAAATTATTCATTCACTATTAAAATATTATTAAATAATTCAAAAATATTATAACTATGTAAATTTTAAATTAAAAAAATCATAATTAATCTTATAATTGAGATTAGTACAAAACATAATTTCATATTTATTTTTTATTTATATTAAATTAAATTTAAAAATTAATGAATGTGATAAATGATATAAGTATAATGAAATTTTTTAGGGATACTGAAATATATTAAAGTATTTATATCTCATTTATTATATATATTTATATAATATTTTACTAATACTTCATATTTAATTGATAATTGGGTCGCATTCGGATTGGTCGGGTTCAGATCACACATTCTCGGGTCAGTTTTGGGTTCAGTAATTTCGGGTTATTAAAGTTTTCGGTTGGTTCGGATCTAGTTCATATACGGGTCGGTCAAGTCGGTAAAACAAGTTCAGTCATATTTTGACAACTCTCATCCTATCAAATATATATTCCATATTTGTTTAATTATTTCTTATTAATTATGTCATAATTTAAGATTGACTTTACTTTTTTATTCGTGGTAATTTAATTTGCATAAATATAGTGATTCACATGTTTTATTCATATTTTTAAAATAAAACAAGAAATAAATTTAAATATTTATTATAGAAAAATTTCGGATCTGACACTAATTTATTTATATTTCTAATATAGTCAAAATGAATCTTTTTTTTAATGAACATTAGTTTATACTTTAATAGCGTACGTGATCTAATACAAGGTATTATATATTATAATTTACAAGGTATAATTAGCTTTACAAACCTGATTCACATTCCAATGAGATCGGCCTTTGACTGCAAGCCATTGTGGACCTCCTGAAAACTATTAGCAGCAATGAAACAAGCTGTGCATGACTAAACATGAACCATACATGATGAAATAAAATGGGTATAGCCCTTCTTTGTATTAAAAAAATAATAAAATAAAATTTCAGAGTAATTAAGGCGATCGAAGGAGAATAATTGATTAACGGGTAGAATGTTCGCACTCGTATTTTCTGGTGGCGCACCTGTTTTTGGGCGCATCCTGATTGCGCCCAAAAACAGGATTTTTGTTTTAAAAAAAAAAAACAATTCCTTGGGCGCAACCAAGGTGCGCCCAAGTGAAAGAACCGGGTTTTAAAAAAAACCCGGTTCATGTTGTTTTTTTTTTAAAAAAAAAATCTGATTCACCTTGGGCGCATCCACGTTGCGCCCAGAAGGGAATTTTTTTTTTAAAAAAAAAATGGGCGCAACGTGGATGCGCCCAAGGGGTTTCTATTATTTTTTAGAGTTTGTGATTTAGGATTTTTGGACGCAATCAGGTTGCGCCCAAGGGGTTTTTAGTGTGTTTTGGGGTTTTCGTCCATTCGAGTACAAACCCCTAAACCCCACACACCCTTTGGGCGCAACTAGATTGCGTCCAGAATTATGGGCGCAACTAGGTTGCGCCCAAGGGGTTTGTAGCGTTTTTTAGGGTTAGGTCTTGGGGTTTAGGGTTAGGTCTTGGTGTTTGGGGTTTATGGTTATATTATATAGTTATATACTATGCTTATATCATATAGTTATATACAATAATTATATCTTATACTTATATGACTTATATCCAATTTGGTTATATCATATCGTTATATTCTATAGTTATATACAATGATTATATGTTATAGTTATATCCAATTTGGTTATATCATATCGTTATATTCTATAGTTATATAAAATGATTATATGTTATAGTTATATCCGATTTGGTTATATCATATCGTTATATCCTATAGTTATATACCATGATTATATGTTATCGTTATATCCAATTTGGTTATATCATATCGTTATATTCTATAGTTATATAAAATGATTATATGTTATAGTTATATCCAATTTGGTTATATCATATCGTTATATCCTATAGTTATATACCATGATTATATGTTATCGTTATATCCAATTTGGTTATATCATATCGTTATATCCAATTTGGTTATATCATATCGTTATATCCTATAGTTATATATTATGATTATATCATTTGAAAATCACATATAACTATGGTTATATCCAATTTGGTTATGTCTTATGGTCATATACTACGGTTATATTCTATAGTTATATACTATGATTATATCTTATACTTATATGACTTATATCCAATTTGGTTATATCATATCGTCATATTCTATAGTTATATACCATGATTATATGTTATAGTTATATCCAATTTGGTTATATCATATCGTTATATCCTATAGTTATATACCATGATTATATGTTATAGTTATATCCAATTTGGTTATATTATATCGTTATATCCTATAGTTATATACTATGATTATATCCTTTGAAAATCACATATAAATATGGTTATATCCAATTTGGTTATGTCTTATGGTCATATACTACGGTTATATTCTATAGTTATATACTATGGGTATATCTTATGGTTATATTTTATAGTTATATATTATGATTATATCTTATATTACATCATATAGATATACTATGGTTATATCATATAGTTCTATATAATGAATATATCTTATAGTTATATGTCTTATATCAAATTTGGTTATATCATATTGTTATATTATATAGTTATATATTATGATTATATCTTATGGTTATATTATATAGTTATATACTATGGTTATATCCTATATTATATTCTAAAGTTATATACTATGGTTATATCTTATAATTATATACTATGATTATATCTTATAGTTATATAGTATGCTTAATCATATATTATATCATATAGTTATATACTATGGTTATATCATATACTTATATAATATGACTATATCTTATAGTTATATGTGATTTGGTTATATCCTTATAGCTATATCCAATTTGGTTATATCCTTATGATTATATTATATAGTAATAACAAAATTGGATATAACTATATGATATAACTATAAGATATAATCATAGCATATAACTATATGATATAACCATAGTATATAAATATAGAATATAATCATTAGATATAACCAAATTGTATATAACTATAAGATATAATCATAGTATATAACTATATGATATAACCATAGATATAACTATAAGATATAATCATAGTATATAACCATAGTAATAACCAAATTGGATATAACTATAAGACATCCAAATTGGATATAAATAAATTTGGGCGCAACCACGATGCGCCCAGGTGTTGTTTTTTTTTTTTTTTTTTCGGGGAAAAAAAAAAAACTGGGCGCATCGTGGTTGCGCCCAAGATCAACCGGTTCAGACCCAAACCGGTTCAATAATCTTTAAAAAATTATTTTTCAAAATAAAAATAATCCACCCAGACTTTGGGCGCACCCTGGTTGTGCCCAAGGAATTGTTTTTTTTTTAAATAAAAAAAAACCCCCCAGTTTGGACGCATCCCGAATGCGCCCAAACTGGGGTGCGTCGCAAGAAATTGCGAGTGCAGACAATAATCCCCTTGATTAATGTACCGTCCGTACCTGAAGCATTTGATTATTGCGAAACCATGAAAGGATGGAGAAGGCAGGAAAATCCATCACTTGCTGTGAGCAACATGGCCAAATTGAAGCACATATGGGAATCTACATCATTTAATTAATTTCTAATATTATCAAAAATACCGATCAATAATTAATCAAATTAAGGACACACAAATTAAACATACTCTTGAAAAGAAAAGAAAAGAAAAGAAAATCTTACAAGATAAGTTGTTTGGAACAATTCAGAGTAACCCCTTGATTTGACAAAATTGTCAAGTGTTATGTTGTCATCCATTTCTGGGTTATTTTCCAGCTCGTCAAGGTATCTACATAAGTATTCGATCATAGTTTGAAATCAAAGAACAAACATACATATCAAGTAGGATCTAATATTCATAGGTAGTTCAAACTTTAAACTACAAAATAATGAGTATTAGAAAAAAAAAAACTATCTTACATGAGGACATGATTCTTGAATTTGGTCAATTCGCGGAGCATTTTCCAAAAGTAAGGATTCAAGAGGTTGCTCTTCTGTGCAAATACACTTGATAAGCCATTTCGAGTTCCCCATTCGCATCCCAATCCTTTTTCTAAGCTCACAGAATATGACATGTCAGAGCCCTCCATCTCTATTCCAA
The DNA here is from genome assembly GCA_027886185.1 of Rheum nobile. Classification (NCBI taxonomy): domain Eukaryota; kingdom Viridiplantae; phylum Streptophyta; class Magnoliopsida; order Caryophyllales; family Polygonaceae; genus Rheum; species Rheum nobile. Next base: position 4,403,091 of record WOAB01000056.1, read on the forward strand.
GACTCTCAAACAACTCCATCATATTTGGGGATGTCACCTGTACATATTTATTCAAATTTATAATTCACAGTTAGTTATTTAGATAGCTCATCTAAATTGCACCATCACGGAATAAGACAAGGATCTATTTCACCATCAGGCTTAGAGAAAGTGTTTCATGGCTCCAATTCAATTGATAAGGGAAGTTCCAAGCTAGCTAGAAGTAAGAAATAACATACCACATTGAAAACTTGAAAATGAAATGTCTATTACATAAGTTTAGTGGATTATTTCTCCTATTGTCAATTGGTTTTAGGATGAAACCCCATCGAGCTTATGTGTTGGGTTTTAATGCGCATGTACTTACGAGTTGACACGTCCCGCGTCTATCGACCCACCAGACTTTATCACTAGCTAATTGTTTGTGTTTCATCCATCAAGGTAATTTTGGATATATATAGCATATGAACACGAATAATAACTATAACTATGTAGTATAGAAATTAATCACTAGCTAATTGTCTGTGTTTCATCCATCAAGGTAATTTTGGATATATATATATAGCATATAAACATGAATAATAACTATAACTATGTAGTATATAAATTAAATTTGAGGGAAATTCCATTGATGCATGGCAAAAAGTAATAATGATGATGAGTTTGACCCAAAAAATATAATGATGATAATAGTAATAAATGTTCAATATTCTGTGAGGAAATTTAGGAATTTGTGGAGAGGAATTAGGTCAAGGGATAAAAGGAATAAAGACGAGATAAAAGAAAAAAAAAAAAAGAGGAGATTTTTTTGGGTCCAGAGGAGATACTAGGCTATTACAACGGGAAAAAAGAGATTCGAACTCGTGACCTATTGGTCATAGGGTGTCATGCTTATTAGTTAAGCTGAAAGGACTTGACATAAAAGAAATTTGTTATGCTTCTATTATGTCCTTCCTCAGGTTTCAACAACATTTTTAACACATATTCCTTTATAAGCTACAAGACTACTGATAACAGGTTTTTGTCGCTCTAAAAACTGCTATGCAAAATATCCAAACAAACCTTAAACCGTAGTCTTAGGTAAGTAAATGTCGAATCCACAGGGAGGCGAATTCTATCTAATTATGCAATTCGTATGTCAAACTAAAGTAACCAAAGTTTTTTTTTGTTTGTTTAATTAATCTAAGCATGCAAAGGCAAGAATAAACTAAAGATGAATGAAATCAGTAATGGGAAAAACACTTAGTCAAACAACATCCACTATTCGTATGACAAGTTGATCATAGATACTCATTCAAATCTCATGCAATGGTAATTCCAATTCCTTTTCAGATATAACTAATAGCACAACCAGATACTATTAGCACTAACTAATTAAACAACCCTGAAACTATCAAGATTCAGTTTAACAGCAGCTTTACGGATAGGAATATAGTTGGATACAATTCTAGCATAAAACAACCAGATATTATCCTAGAATGTAAATCAGTTCTCTTCTGCATGAGACTAGCACAACCAGATACTAGTACGATGCAGTTGCTACTCTAAAATAGATATGCTCAGCCAGTAACAATCTAGATCTAGCAATCAATCAATACCAATAAACCCTAGTTGCGTCCAAATAGAGATTATCAATATCAATCATAAGCAACTTAAGCAAGAGAAAGATAAAAACCATGCAATAGATTAAGAATAAGAATCTCATAACTTAATCCAAACGAAAGCTTCAGCGTCTGACTAAGCCAGGGAGGCTTAGTTCTTCATAACGTAGAAAGGGAAATTAGGGTTCAAAGAAAAAGATGATGGATGATAGGCAAACAAGCCTTTTCTCTACCCTAATATACTAAAGGAAATAAAAATCTAAATTAACCTAAAAACGAATTAATAAAATAATAATAATAATTAAATAAAATAAAGGAAGGAAGGAAATTAATCCCGTTTTCGGCCTTGAATCTCACAATTCTCGTTCAGCAGCCGTTCTCGGCCTCCATTTCGTGGGAGCAGCAACGGCCCAACACGGCCCAATTCAACAAAGCACCAGCTGCTTCACGTGGGCTTCTCCTGGACGTGGGCTTCATCTTGTACGTGGGCAACCTTCAACAATTTCCAATTCAAATGCTCGCCGATGTCACGCTGCATCATCATCCTCCAATTCATTTCCAGCTTCAATTTCACGCTCTCGGCAAATCACGCGGCTTCTCGGTGGGCTGCTTCTCCTTGCTTTCTTCACGTGGCTTTGCTTCTTCAATTGGGCCTTTCTTCCTCATCCAAACTGTGGCCCACCATCATCATAATCACGTGGCCTGTTAATTCCACTTGGGCCTAATTCATCCAATTCGCCCATCAATTACGTGGCATTTAATTAATTACCAAACTTTGCCCCCAAACGCCATACACATTAATGTGTCTAAATCTACCCAAATGACACCAATAAAACCTCTAATGACTCTTACTTAAGCCCTACAAAGTAGTGCTTATCAACTACCCCTTATACAAAAGGTATCCCTATATCTATACGAGACACATATATACCTTACAACCTTATAATACTTCAATCTTATAAAACCTTGTCCTCAAGGTTTAGCCAACAAAGTCATGAAACTGACGGAACAAGTGAGCAACTGAATCCCATGTGGCATCTTCAATTGACAAATTTGTCCAGTGAACAAGCCACTCAGTCACTGGATCACTATTCGGAAAATGCTGGAGACTAGTATCCAAGACTGCGGCCGGTGCAATTACAATGTCACCAGTAGAATTGGTAATAGATGGAGCCGAATAAGGTGTCACCTGAGGTCCGATCTTAGCCTTGAGTTGGGAGACATGATACACGAGGTGATTTTTTTTACCCTAAAGGCAATGCCAATAGGTAAGAAACGGAGCATACTTTACTCACCACTTGATATGGGCCAAAGAAGCGGGAACTAAGGTTGAGGTTCTTGCGAAGAGCTAACGAAGTTTGTTGGTAAGGTTGGAGTTTGAGGTATACCCAATCGCTTACTTTGAAACAATGCTCAGTTCTTCTCTTATCAGCGAACTGCTTCATGCAAGTTTGAGCTTGCTGAAGATGAAGCTTACACCGCTGAAGCATATGATCCCTGGTCAATATATAATCCTCTATTGATGCGGTTGTCACCGCTTCAAGGCGAGTGCCCACTTGTGGTGGGGAGTAGTCATACAAGGCTGGGAACAGAGACATACCTAGATACGAGTGGAAGTTGGTGTTATACCACGACTCCACCAGAGAAATCCATTGTCAATGTGATAACCAGCTCGTAAATCCATATTCGAGAATACACATAAGCTATGTAACTCATCCAAAAGTTCTTTAATAAGAGGTATGTGAAATTTATTCTGTACATTCAAGTCATTCAACTGTCTATAATCGATGCAAAATCTCCATGTACAATCTTTCTTCTTAACCAACAAGGTCGGAGAAATAAAGGGGCTATGGCTTGACTGAATTGTCGAATTGTGCAACATATCTCGTACTTGCTTTTCCATCTCATTCTTTTGCAAGTAAGAGTATCTATATGGACGTGAACAAACATGTTTAGCATCAGTTTTGAGATATATATGGTGTTCATGACCTCATACTAGAGGAAGACCTTGGGTAGACTTGATCAAACACGGGTCCTTGCTAAACCTAATTTTCCGGCTTGTTTATACGGGTCGGGCCCGGGTCAGGCTCGCTATGCGGGCTGCTAACCATGTCCGTTCCCGCCCGGTTGTCCAGGCCTGTCCGACCCACGGGCTGCCCATTTTTTGTATTTTTTTCTTTTCAAAAGGATTTTTGAATGTTTTTGTAAAAATTGGCATATATAAGAGGAAAAAACAAATAAGGTATTATACTAAGAGACAAAAAGTAGATATGAAAACAAAACACTTCGAATTTGTGATATAATCATATAAAGTAAACTGAAATTTTATATATAAATATATAATATATAATAAATAAGTTTGGGTCGATCGGCCTGTTAGGGCTTGTTCCTTTGCCCTAACCCGATCCGCCCGTCCGGGCTGGGACAAAAGGCTCGTTAGGACTTTTACCCTTGTCCAAGTTCGTATTTTGTGTCAGGCGGGCGATACGGTCCGAGTGGGCCAACCCGATTTTGCCCAGGTCTAGCCTTGGGGTTCCTCAATACATCTGAATATTGCAACATAAGTTCATTGATGACATGAGGAGTTGCTTGTTCTATTCCACTGGCTTGAGAACACCTTGCCAGTTGAGTAATAAACAAAGGCACTTTTGGTTACAACAATTTCTATAACTTAGCACCGGACATCACCTTCAGTGATGCTCTCTCAGTTACTCCTTTCAACTCAATCTTATGACCATCCTTGATGAAGGACAATTTCAATTGCCTGAAGTCAAATGTGAGATGGATGTAATCTCTGAACCAATCCACACCAAAACCATGTCACAACCTCCTAATTTCAAAACTCGGATGTCAAATATGAAAATATGAACTTTGTACCCTACATAATCCACTCAAAGTTCATCCAACATTGATGGCTAAACATCTTGCTTCCATTTTCTACTGCCACATACATCACATTCGCTTCTTCCGATTCAAAACCGACGGCTCTCACTACCTTGGGTCAAGAAAGCTGTGTGTACTGCCCATTCATTTGATTTTTATAGTATTAAGAGGATTATTCTCTGTAAGAGTATAAACATAGACTTCAGGTTGTTCCTCCACAATTTTTGCAAAACTACCATATGTTTCCATTTCCAATTCCCCAAATTCAGCGAGCTGCACTTCTTCATTTTTAGTGGCCATTAAACTGTGTATTGATTGAACCTTACACTTTTGACCCACGAAATATTTGTGACCACAACGATAACACATGCCCAAGGTTCTTCTAGGTTCTACCAATTGAAGAATAGAAGCACTAGGATTAGTGGGAACTACACCACCAATTGGGTATGGAGAATTATTTGTAGTGTTTGGTCTATAAAGGTATCGAGGTAAGTAAATAGGTCTGTCTCGATTACTGATTTAGGGCTGGGTATTTGGTTTCCAAGAACCACGACTCATTTTGACTATTGCCTGAATTGCGCCATGGTGTAGACGAGCTTGCTCATACACCATCACTAGTAAAGTCGGATGGCTCCACTTCACAAGTGATTTGATCGCCTCCCTAAGACCACATATGTAACTTGAAACAAAGTAGCTTTCTAGTAAATTGGGACTGTAAGCATATACGCCATCAATTCCTCAAATCGCTCATTGTACTCCTCAATGTCCTCCCCTTGCACCAACTTATTGTATTCTTCTACCACTTGCACACCTTGTTTCTCCCCAAAACGAACACAAGTTGCTTCACTGAGTTCTTTCCAACCAATATTCTGATTCTGCATTAGAATTCCTTGCGCCCAAATGTCAGCCTTATCATTCATGAACATCAAAGCTATATCCACCTTTTGATTCTCTTCAATATGAAAGATGGCAAAGTATTTCTCACACTTTCGGATCCAACTTCGAGGCTTCTTACCATCAACTATAGGAAAATCAATTTTAGGAAAACGGATGTTACCTCCCCTGTAATCCGATCCGCTTGAAAGATTTCTCTCGTTGTAATCGCGACTCTTTTCCGATGATGACGATCAAATAAACACTCTACCTTGAATTGTATTTCTTGGAATTACATTGATCCCTAGATCCGGCGCTCGTGGACTCGAATTGATTCCCACTCCTGCTGGTTGAGCTCCAAGATTTACACCTCCATTAGTATCAAAGTGATCTTGCTCGTGCTCTCTTATGTAATTCGTTGCAGATTCACCATTTGAGCCGAAAGTTCATCTACTTTCTGATTCGTTGTTTGCTGCATCGATTCCATATGAATCCAATTTCTTCTGATTAAGTGTGGTGCTCTTCGAATTTCTTTATCTGATGTTCGATGAGTTGGTCCATATTATTCAGGCTCAAGTTCGTCGAAGTCATCCATTGCTTTGTAATCGCTTGTTGATGTTGACCAATCGCCTCCAATTTCTTCAAGCTATCCTATATAGACTTCATATGAGTACCTTCCGCCATAGCCAAGAATTGAAAGGCTCTGATACAAATTTAGTTGTGAGGGAATTTAGGAATTTTTGGAGAGGAGAGCTGCCATATGAGCTCGTGACAAATGAATTAGGTAAGTTTGAGGGATAAAAGAAAAGAAGAAAAGATAAAGGGAAAGCGAAGAACATAGTAGGAATTTGTTATGATTATCTTATGTCCTTCCTTAGGGGTTCAACAACCTTTTAAGAGATATTTCGTTACCATGACTGCGCACAGTTGCATCGATCTCGACTCTAATTTTTAGATTCGAGCTCTACTGTTTCTTTAGCTTGTAAATCATTTGTAAAAATCATCTGTTGTGATGATTTAGGTATGCCTTCTTGTTTATAAGGATACTTTCTGTTTGCATGATTTTTTTTTAAAAGAGATATTTCGTTATAAGCTACAAGACTACCCCTTATACAATGGTATACCCTATGTCTATACAAGACAAATACCCTACAACCATACATATTCATACCATCAGGGCATTAATTTTTTTGGTATCTGTAATTACGTATAATTCTTTGGAATAATTGGCATTATAGATAAAGTACAAAATATTGGCCGTTTTTTATAAGGTAAAAGTTCGAAATACAAGACAAACCACTATTTGATATATCGATAGGCCGATAACTCAGCTGCCGAAAAACCGACAAATATAGTCCAAAAACAAACTTCTAGTTCAAATACAACCATCTAGTCAAAAGAAAAAAACAAACAAATGAATCAGAGTGGCTTCACAAATCATGGAGAAAGAATGAGTTTGGCAAAACATGAGTTAGAGAAACAAACTAACACAGCGTCGCAGTGCCGACGAGCAATCAGTAGGTGTAAAAAGTCAGTGGGCCGATAGATTGGGGGCCATGCACACACAAGTTCCAATATATAAGCCTAATGAGGTTCCATCCTAAAACCAATTGGCAATAGAAGGAGTAGTCCACTAAGCTTATATACTAGGCAAGTTATGTCCCAACTTTCGATGTAAGATGGTATTCTAACACTCCCCCGCAAGTGTGACGGGCCTACTTGGTCCGTGACACTTGGACCCAGGACCAAAACAGACTCTGATACCATGTGAAAGTCCGTGGGTCCAATGACTGGGGGTCGTGCGGACACAAGCGCATAGGCGCAGATAAGCCTAGTACATAAGCCCAATGAGGTTCCATCCTAAATCCAATTGGCAATAGGAGGAGTGATCCACTAAACTTATATACTAGTCTTGCTATTCCCAACTTTCCAATGTGAGATGAATTTTATATCCCAACACTCCCCCTCAAGTGCAACTGGCCTGACCCAGTTGACACTTGGACAACGGGTCTAGCATCTCAGTCTCTTTATAGCTAGCCCAAGAACGGGTGACTAGCAACTTGCTAAGCCCAACCCAAAGAACCAGGGAGACGATCGAACCCAGAACGGAATCTGCTCTGATATCATGTAGAAAGTCCGTGGGCCGATAGACTGAGGGTCATGCACACACAAGGCCCAGTATATAAGTCTAGTGGGGTTCCATCCTAAAACCAATTGGCAATAGGAGGAGTAGTCCACTAAGCTTATATACTAGGCAAGTTATGTCCCAACTTTAGATGTGGGATGATATTCTAAACTGGGGGTCGTGCACACACAAGGCCCAGTATATAAACCCAGTGGGGTTCCATCCTAAAACCAATTGGCAATAGGAGGAGTAGTCCACTAAGCTTATATACTAGGCAAGTTATGTCCCAACTTTATATGTGGGATGGTGATAGGTGTCATTTCATGCACCTTAACTAGCAATTATTAGTATTATTTAGAGGAGTTTAGGATGAGATTTGTGGCTAAGTCTGTAATCCAGAAGTTGTGGAGAGAAGTAAAGAAATCATGAGATTTATAGAGGTTTGAAGTGTATTGAAGAGTAGAAGAACAATGTGCTGAATTAAAATGGTTCGTTCTCTCTACTCAGATGTCCAAATGAAGTGATTCTAATTCGAGGAGTTAGATCTTGAAGTCTACTGCCAGTCCTCAAAATATGAGCGCAATCCGAGTTGGGAATCAAAAGTTATGGGGTTTCTACTAAAGTGTCGCAGAAGCTGAAAAAGGCACTGCCGCCCCGCGGTGGAACTTGACGCCCCGCGCCAGAAGCCACCACGACCCGGCGGTGGATCTCAGAGAAGGCAACTAGAAGACTGACGCCCCGCGGTGGGCACGTCACGCCTCGCTGCCAGCAGAAGATTTTATTTCCTTTATTGCATTTCGGACTTTCTTATTTCTATTATTTTATTTCCTTTGTTATTTCCATTAGGTTAACTTATTTTCTAAACCTATTTAAGACCTCTTTCTAGGTCTTGAGTGGGCAGTCACGCCCCAGAGGCAGACACTTTTACATTACGCATGTTACTTTTCTATTAGGTTTTCATTCTCGTTTGAATGAAGAACTAACTTCCCTTTGTTCTACTAGACGATTGAAGCAATACAGTTGATGTGTTTGTGAGATTTCTATTCCTTGTTCTTATCCTTATAAGTGTTGGTTTGATTCTCTTGGTTATATTGAATATTGATTTCTTGTTGTTCTTCTTAGCCTGATCAACTAGGTTGAATACTTTTTATCAATTGCTAGGATTGCATATAGGGGTTCCGAGTGCATATCTAGTGGCATATACGATTGTGCGTATAGGGGTTCCGAGCGTACAATCGTGAGTGAGAGTCAGTTGCATGCGAGTATTAATACGTCTTTCTATTTGCATGTATCCTATATCCTTGTGTGCATTGCTATTGTTGTGTTGGTGGTAAAGTATACTGACAACTGTGAGAATCGGTGATACTTTATCATTGGCATAGTAATAAGTCTATCGACAACTGTGAGAATCGATAGTACTTAAGATCAGGGTGGGAATAACTATAAGGATAGTAAAAGAACTTGGATTAAATAGATTTCTGTGATCAAATTATATCTCTGTATTGTGGATCTCGCTCTAGTAGGACTACTTTCCCCATTATATTTTCTCAACTCAACCAAACTTGTTTGCTTTGCTTTCTCGTGATAACTAAACCCCCCTTGCTTGTTACTTGTCATTCACAATTGCATACTGCATCAGATCTTCCCTGTGGGTTCGACCCTTGCTTGCTTACTATACATCTGTTTAGTAGGTCTGTTAGGACTTTTTACTTTGATAAGGCTAATCAACGATACTTGCATTGCGCACGTTTAGCCCCGTCAGATGGTATTCTAACACTCCCCCGCAAGTGTGACGGGCCTACTTGGTCCATGACACTTGGACCCAGGACCGAAACATGCAGTGATACCATGTCAAATTTAGACAATGGACCGTGGGCCAACCCGGAGGCGTGTGGATATGTATGACGCAATTTGCGCGTATGAGCCTAGCACATAGGCCCAATAGGGTTCCATCCTAAAATTAATTGACAATAGGAAGAGTAGTCCACTAAGTTTATATACTAGACAAGTTATGTCCCAACTTTAGATATGAAATGATATTCTAACAGTAGGACACTCAATTAAAAATGTGATAAAACTCCTGTACGAAGCTTTGACACAAGGATACTACATGAAACACACACCCACGCCCTGACCTCAATCGAAACAATCAACTCAATTCAAATGAAAAAAAAAACCGAACCAAAACAACGAATCTCAGAATTTAGAAATAATATTCATGAATCAATATTCTCACTTTTTTTCTTGTTCATCTCATCTTGCATAGCAAGCCATGAAAAAAAACTGATATCAATGTAGTTGGGCCAGTACATTGTCGGGATATGACTTGTCTTATTCTTCGTAATATTGAACATGCACGTTACTTTCAATATCAAGCCATAGAGTTTGGATCATATGCGGAGCACTCTTCCCGTGCGGACGTGCGGAGCATGCACTTTAGGGTCTTATTTGTGCACTTTAACATCTTATTTGTGCACTTTTTCAAAAAATAAAAATTTTTTTTTAAATTTTTTTCCAAGCATTTTTCAATTTTTTACAAAAGTGTACAAATAAGGCCCTAAAGTGCACAAATAAGACCCTATAATGCATGTCCGCACGTCCGCACGGGAAGAGTGCTCCGCACCGGAACCGCACTCTCAAGCCATATCTAAATAAATAAGATGATGATTAATATTCAAGCCATCAGGGCATTAATAATTACAAAAATACATGTTACTTTGATTTCTCAATTCATGTTACTTTCAATATATTTGATTAATATTTTTAAAAATAACATGAGTTTATTTGGATGATATCAATTTATTTGGATGATTTCAATTCAATGCTTTTTAAAATTTATTTGGATGGTTAATATTTTTTATAATAACATGTTACTTTTAGTTTTTTTTTATAATTTATTTGGATAATTATCAATAAATTTGATTTGATTAATATTTAAAAAAATATTTTTAAAATTAATCATCCAAATATATTTGGATGATTAATATTTATTTTGATTGATATTAATCAAATATATTTTAAAATTTCTAACAAACATTTTTGAATGTTTATTTTAATGATTAATATTCCGATGATAATCATCCAAATATATTGATTTGTATTTTTTAAAATAACATAAATTTATTTTGAAAAAAATATTTCATTTTAATATTTTAAAATATAAGTATATTGATATCATCCAAATAAATTATTTATTTGGATGATTTCAATTCATGTTACTTGCGTTATATTTTTTTATAAATTGCATGATGATTAATATTTTAAAAAATCGTTATTTATCTTAGTTTTGAAAATATGACTTGTCTTCATATATGTTTCGTATCTTAAAGATACTCTAGTTCATTTTTTTAGTTTATTTTTGGTTCATTCTTTAATTTCTTAAAATGATTTAAATATGTTAAATATAATAAATTAATATATTTTGGGAAAAAATGCACTTTAATTAATCAAACAATAGACTATATAAAAATGACTGTAAAAGTGATCTAGGGAATCTTTATCTATTTAGTACAGAGAGAATAATTAATTATATAGTTTGTATTTGCATGCCAATTCTCATCTCTTAAATTATTCTGAGGACCCTGTGTCAGATTATAGTAATTTGGTCGATCATATAAGATAATATAATATAAACTATACCAACAATTGAAAACTAGAGCATTACAAGTTCTAGCATATATAATTCACTTGAATACATATATTCCAACTAAACTCATAATCAATAAGAAATAGTTAAGTCTCCCCAACATAAGCGGTAAGAAAGATATATTTCATAGTTTAGGCCTATACACATTTTGGTCACGGATCCAGGAATTCTTCAAAGGGGGTCACAAAATCGTCTATAAAAAATTATATAATATTGTTTAATATTAATCACATTACTATTTGTATATTTTTTTTACAAATCTTATATACTAGGTGGATTATTATGTTTTAAAAAAATATTTTTAACTAATTTACAATTTTGAAAATATTTTTGGACAAATAGTAAGGAGAACAACCTAAAAAATGTTAGTATCAAATATATTGTGATAATTTTAAATAAGATTAATTCAATTACCTTATAAAATTTTTAACTTATTTCATAATCATGATAGACAAAAATAGGAAATACAAACATTTGTAAAAAATAGAAAATAAAGGACACAAATTGTTATTTATCTAAAAAGAAAAAAATACAAAAAATGAGAGATGGGGGACTTGAACCCCAAACCTTTGGATTAAGCTCATGTTTCACAACCAATTGAGCTAATAGCTCTTTTTGTTTACATACACAAGATATTAATATATATATATATTTTTAGTATATTACTTGATCCAGGGGAAGAGGGGTCACCAGACCCCCCAGGACCCCCTGGATCCGCCTCTGGTCACGAGCTTGATCCACTGAGTTCTTGTTATTTGTTATGACCCGAATTCAAGAGAGAAAGAAGATAGGAAAGAAACAGAAAGTTTGTTGTGGTAAAAATCTTCTGTTATTTCGATGTCCCAATCTGTTACAACCTTTTAGGTATTTATAGCTCACTCTTCTATGACATCACTCCCCTCCCAAAGAAGTCTTGTCCTTAAGACTTAGAGGCAACCTCTGGGAACTGCCTAATAACATGCCCAACAACTTCCCAAGTAGCTTCGGAGATGTCCAAATTGACCCACTTAATGAGCCACTCCGTGACAGGATCCCCTGAAGCCAAGTAACGCACGCGAGTGTCCAAAATCTCCTCAGGACAAACCACAATCTCACCCACATCAGTAAGTGCAGGTGGCAAAAGAGAGGATGTCACATGATCCCCAATGTGACGCTTGAGTTGAGAGATGTAAAACACAGGGTGAATGCGAGAGGACGAAGGTAAGGTGAGACGATAGGCCACTGAACCGATACGAGCTAATACCTCATAAGGACCATAAAATCTAAAATAGAGCTTCAAATTCCGGCGAAGGGCAACAAACGATAGGCGAATTTGCAGATTGAGATAAACCACGTCGTCCACAACAAATTCCCGCTCAGTTCATTGAGAACCGGCCATCTACTTCATTCGTGAATGAACTTTCTGCAAATTTGCCTTGAGTTGAGCTAAAACAATTCTCGCTCATGAAGCCAGTCTTCTGTTGTGGCCGTAGTAATTGCAGAAGTATATATGCCCAATTGAGGGGGAGGATACCCATAAAGAGCTTGAAAGGGAGTAAGTTGAAGGGATGTGTGGAAATTGGTGTTATATCACCATTCCGCGAGAGACAACCACTTAGCCCATTGCTTCGGTTTGTCAGAGGTCATTGCTCGTAGAAAATTCTCCATACATTGATTCACACATTCTGTTTGATCATCGGATTGCGGGTGATAAGCCGATGACATCTGCAACTTGGTCCCTAAAGCAGTGAACAATTCTATCAAAAAATGACTGACAAACACTTTACCACGATCGGAAATGATACTCTCTGGAAGGCCATGTAGCTTGAAAACAGAATCCAAGAATAACTGAGCGACTTTGGCGGCTGTGAATGGATGACGAAGAGGCAAAAAATGGACATATTTTGGCATACGATCCACCACGACTAATATAGTATCATACCCACCAGAATTAGGTAACCCCTCTACGAAATCCATACCACTGCTGCTCCAAGCCGTGTGCGGAATAGGAAGAGGTTGAAGCAAACCCGAGTACTTCACATGCTCCAGTTTATTACGCTGACAATTTGCACAATTGCGAACAAAGGACTCCACCATGCGTTTCATTCCTGGCCAATAAAAGAGTTGCTTAAGCCTCTGATAAGAGCCGTGCATCCCAGAATGACCCCTAGTGGTGTCTCATGCATGGTGTTGATCAATTGCTGCCGTAATGCCTTCGAGTTGCCAATATGCAGTTCTTATAATGAGGAATACCATTCACCACTTTGTAAGTGTCATCTGGTGCAATAGCAGCTGTTGCCACCAACTGCAAAGCTATCGGATTAGACTGATAGCTCTCAATACTGTCAGCAGTCCACTGTGGTGTAATCACTGAGATTGCCCCCAATTGCTCACCTTGTGGCTCATCTCGTCGTGACAGAGCATCGTCGACTTTATTCTCACAACCTTGCTTGTATGAAATGGAATAAGAAAGCCCCAAAAGCTTTCGGATGGCCTTTTTTAGAAGATGAGTAGACAACCGTTGGTCATGCAAATGACGTAAGGGCTGGTGATCAGTTTTGATGAAGAAATGTGATGGATTGAGGTAATGGCGCCACTTGTTTACCGCCAAAAGAATTGCAAGTAATTCCTTCTCATAAGTCGAGAGGTGAACGTGGTCTCCATGAAGAGCTTGACTGATATACGCAATGGGGTGCCCTTTCTACATCAAGACCGCCCCAATGCCCACCTCACAAGCATCTATCTCTAATGTAAAAGGCAGTTTAAAATTAGGGAGACGAAGCACTGGTGTACTGACCATGAGTTGCTTCAATTTTTGGAATGCCTCCTCTGCTGTAGATGACCACTTGAATTTATCCAATTTCAACAATTCTGTCAATGGTCGAGCTATAGTTCCATAATTAGGAACAAATCGTCTATAGTAAACCGTGAGACCTAGAAATCCGCGAAGCCCTTTAATTGATCGAGGAATAGGCCAATCCACCCTTTCTTGAATTTTACTAGGATTAGTCACCACCCCTGCTGCAAAAACAGATGACCGAGATACTTCACTTGTGGCTGAGCAAAGCTACATTTGGACCTCTTTGCAAACAGTGTATGAGATCTTAATAGTTGTAGGACTGCCTCAAGATGTTGACAGTGCAATGCTAAGGTCGGACTATATACCACGATATCGTAAAAAAAAACCCAACACAAATCTCCTTAAATGGGGCCAAATACCTTGTTCATCATAGCCTGAAAAGTAGTCGGTGCATTCGTCAAACCGAATGGCATCACTTTGAATTTGTAGTGGCCATGGTGGGTACAAAAGGTTGTCTTAGGAATATCATTCTCAGCAACCCGCACTTGGTGATACCCGGCATGAAGGTCAAGCTTGGAAAACCAAGATGTAGCGTGTAGCTCATACAATAGTTCCTCTATGTTGGGAATGGAAAATTTATCATTGATCGTGGCCTCATTCAGCTGGCGGTAGTCTATGCAAAAATGCCATGTCCCATCTTTCTTTTTAACCAACAATGTGGGAGAGGCAAATGGGCTTGAACTTGGCCTTAAAATGGCTGACTACAACATAGTCTTCACATGAGATTCAATTTCGTTCTTCTGCAGATGGTGATATTTGTAGTTTCGAACACATATAGGTGCAGTATCGGGTGACAAGGAAATAGTGTGTTCATGCCCTCGAGAAGGAGGCAACCTTGATGGTTCAGCAAACACATCATCAAACTTCCTTAGCAGCTCCTAATGGTTCAACAAACACTTCAGGTGGAAGAGGAATCTCACTGCCTTGTACTGAAAACAAGTGTGCCACTTGTGTGAGAATCAAAGGCACCTTCTTCTTCAATAGTTTATGCAATTCAACCCACTCATCAACTTTAAGCTGACCTCCTCTTTCACCCCACATATCTCTAATGTTTTGCCTTTCTTAGCAAAATAAAATTTATGCATATTGAAGTCAAACAAAACTGGAATGAAGTCTCTCAGCTAATCTCTACCAAGGACTATGTCACAACCACCCAATTTCAATATCTTCGGGCAAAAGACAAACTGATGTCCCTACATTTCCCATCGAAACCCCTTGCACACTTGAGTACTATACGTTTTCTGTCCATGTGCAACTGCCACCTCCATCACTGAGGCCCTGTGAAGCTCCAAGGAAGTATCACTAGCCACACGACCCTTGATACCCTTGCCCTTGACTCGACCCTTGATCTTGATGGTCGTCAATGGGCTGCTCATAGTCAGGGCATATACATAAACTTCTGGCTCAATATCTGTTGCTATGCTCATCTGATGCTCCATGACCGGTTGTTCTTGTTCCTCATCAATCACATCTAAATCCTCAAATTGAGCCTCTAATAAAATGTGTAGTGTTTGAGCTTTGCATTTATGGCCCACGAAGTACTTCTCACTACATCTGTAAAACAAGACCGCAACCCTTCTATGCTCCCCGGAATCCAAAGACAACTGCACTGACGAAGCCGATGTCTTAAGACCAGAGCTGGCTTGAGTTGATTGTGTGTAACCCGTGTGTTTTTGGTAAGTCTTGGCATCAAGATTACCAGATCTTGGAAAGTAAGATGTTGCATTGGGTCTCCACTAAGGTTTACTGATCTTGACAATGGCCTGCAAAGCCTGAGTGTGCACTCTTGCTTGTTCCAAAGCCATTGCCATGGAATATGGTCTACTGAGCTTGACCAAATGCTGGATTTCTCCCTTCAGTCCATTGATGTAGCTGGAGACGAAATAGGACTCAAGTAAGTGAGGATCACAACTCAACATTTCAACTTTCAATTCCTCGAATCTCTCATTGTAATCCTCTAAGCTTTCTTTTTGTTCCAGCTTATTGAATTCCTCCACCACATCCAATCCTTGACTCTCCCCAAATCTTTCACACACATCCTCCTTCAATTCTTCCCAAGAAACCCAATCTTTCTGCATCATATAACCTTACAACCATGTATCTGCTTTCCCAAAATATACATCGATGCAATTTCGATTTTCTGATTCTCTTGAACCGCAAAAATGTTGAAGTACTTATCACACTTTCTAATCCAACTTCTTGGATTGTTTCCTTCAAATGTAGGAAAATCGATCTTTGGAAATTGATTCATACCTGGTCGGGATTCGCTAAAGGCCGTCAGATTCCAATCAATGTTGTCGCAAACATTATTAGCCTGCCAATTGCTCAAAGATCCCGATTCACGAGCTCTGTTAGAATCGCTAAATCCCGGAATGCCGTCCGATCCCAGCTGACTCCCTCTCCTCTATTGTATCTCCGGAGAACCAGCCGATCTAGAATTGTCCTTCGGAAGCAGTGATCTCATCATCTCCGCAAGTTGATCTATCATCCGATCGGCATTTTTCCTCGATTCCACCAATTGATCTAATCGACGATCAGTGTTTTGACCTAATTCCTCAATCAATCGCTTGTTGTTGAGCGATTCATCCACGAATCACTAAGTAGTACTCATGAATTCGTGAGCCGTGATCTCAAATTACTTAAGATCATGAAGATGCATCTCCGTTCTTCTCTTCGCTTCCTCCATGGTCTTCAAACGAGTCCCTTATGCCATGCCTGAGAATCGTTTGGCTCTGATACCAGATGTTATGACTCAGATTCAAGAGAGAAAGAAGATAGGAAAGAAATAGAAAATTTGTTGTGGTAAAAGCCTTCTGTTATTTCGATGCCCCAATCTGTTACAACCCTTTGGGTATTTATAGCTTACTCTTACAGTTATGACATTATTATAAAAGCGTAAAATAATATCTCTAGACGAAAAAAGACTCGTAATACCTTTACCCCATTTTTATTTTAATTAGATTTCACTATTAGAAGATCGGTTTAAATTGTCTATTATGTTTAACTTTTGTTTATTAGTTAGATTTAAAGTTTAAATATTTTGTTGATGAATAAGGGATTGTTTTAATTAATTTAATAGAGGAACTAGAGAAATTAGGAGGTTTTTATGACTTTTGCAAAATGAATGCAAGTATTAGGGCCTTGAAAGTGGGCACCGAAATCATTAGGGTCCATTTGGATCATCCAAAATAATGCATTAAAATATATTATCTTGTATTAAATCATCAATTTAATACAAGATAATGCCTTTTAATGTATTATTTTGAAAATCCAAACGCACCCTTAATTACTGTACTTAAATATGTTTGTCATGAAGCATTTTCGAAACTGAACACAAATTATTTTGAAAAAAGTATATGGACATATATAAATGTATAATTAAGGATGTTCAATGAGTTTAGGGGTGTTGTACAAAATATGAAATTTAAATAAAAAAGTAAAATAAGTGTTAGGGGAGATAAGTGGGATCGAACCTAGGTGGATTGCTTCACTCAGTGGCAGATCCATGAATTATGTAAAGAGGGGTTATAAAATTATTTGTGAAAAATTATATAATGTTAATTAACAATGTCTTTTTAACCATATATTCTATTTGTGTAATTTTTTTGACAAACCTTATATACTAGGTGGATTATTATGTTTTGAAAAAATATTTTTAACTAATTTTCAATTTTAAAAATGTTTTTTGACAAATAGTACGAAGAAATACCTAAAAAATGTTAGTTTCAATATTGTGAGTACTATACATTTTCTGTCCATTTGCAACTGCCACCTCCATCACTGAGGCCTGGTAAAGCTCCAAGGAAGTATCACTAGCCACACGACCCTTGATACTTTTGCCCTTGACTCGACCCTTGATCTTGATGGTCGTCAATGGGCTGCTCCTAGTCAGGGCATATATATAAACTTCTGGCTCAATATATGTTGCTATGCTCATCTGATGCTCCATGACCGACTGTTCTTGTTCCTCATCAATCACATCTGAATCCTAAAATTGAGCCTCCAATAAAATGTGTAGTGTTTGAGCTTTGCATTTAAGGCCCACGAAGTACTTCTCACTACATCTGTAACACAAGCCCGCAACCCTTCTATTCTCCCTGGAATCCACAGGCAACTGCACTAACGAAGCCGATGTCTTAGGACCAGAGCTGGCTTGAGTTGATTGTGTGTAACCCGTGTGTTTTTGGTAAGTCTTGGCATCAAGATTACATGATCTTGGAAAGTAAGATGTTGCATTGGGTCTCCACTAAGGTTTACTGATCTTGATAATGGCCTGCACATCCTGAGTGTGCACTCTTGCTTGTTCAAAAGTCATTGCCATGGAATATGGTCTACCGAGCTTGACCAAATGCTTGATTTCTCCCTTCAGTCC
Source organism: Rheum nobile (assembly GCA_027886185.1). NCBI lineage: Eukaryota > Viridiplantae > Streptophyta > Magnoliopsida > Caryophyllales > Polygonaceae > Rheum > Rheum nobile. The sequence continues at coordinate 4,421,409 of WOAB01000056.1, forward strand.
ACTGATGTAGCTGGAGATGAAATAGGAATCATGTTAGTGAGGATCACAACTCAACATTTCAGCTTTCAATTCCTCGAATCTCTTATTGTAATCCTCTAAGCATTCTTTTTGTTCTAGTTTATTGAATTCCTCCACCATGTCCAACCCTTGACTCTCCCCAAATCTTTCACACACATCCTTCTTCAATTCGTCCCAATAAACCCAATTTTTCTGCATCATATAACCTTGCAACCATGTATCTGCATTCCCAAAACATACATCGATGCAATTTTGATTTTCTAATTCTCCTAAACTGCAAAAATGTTGAAGTACTTATCGCACTTCCTAATCCAACTTCTTGGATTGTTTCTTTCAAATGTAGGAAAATCGATCTTTGGAAATTGATTCATACCTCGTTGGGATTCGCTGAAGGCCGCCTAATTCTAATCAATGTTGTCGCGAACATTGTTAGCCTGCTAATTGCTCAAGGATCCCGATTCACGAGCTCTGTTAGAACAACCAAATCCCAGAGTGCCTCCCGATCCCAGCTAACTCCCTCTCCTCTGTTGTATCTCCGGAGAACCAGCTGATCTAGAATTATCCTTCGGAAGCAGCGATCTCATCATCTCAGCAAGTTTATCTATCCTCCGATCGACGTTTTCCCTCGATTCCACCAATTGATCTGATCGACGATTAGTGTTTCGACCTAATTCATCAATCAATCGCTTGTTGTTGAGCGATTCATGCACGACTCGCTAAGTAGTACTCATGAATTCGTGAGCCGTGATCTCAAATTACTTAAGATCATGAAGATGCGCCTCCGTTCTTCTCATCACTTCCTCCATGGTCTTCAAACGAGTCATTTCTGCCATGCCTGAGAATCATTTGGCTCTGATACCAGATGTTATGACTCAGATTCAAGAAAGAAAGAAGATAGGAAAGAAATAGAAAGTTTGTTGTGGTAAAAGCCTTTTGTTATTTTGATGCCCCAATCTGTTACAACCCTTTGGGTATTTATAACTCACCCTTACAACTATGACATTATTATGAAAGCGTAAAATAATATCTCTATACGGAAAAAAGACTTGTAATACCTTTTACCCGATTTTTAGTTTAATTTGATTTCCCTATTAGAAGATCGATTTAAATTGTCTGTTATGTTGCACTTTTTTTTATTAGTTAGATTTAAAGTTTAATTATTTAATTGATGTATAAGGGCTTATTTTAATTAATTAAATAGAGGAACTAGAGAAATTAGGAGAGCCTTTACGACTTTTGCAAAATGAGTGCAAGTATTATGCCCTTAAAAGTGGGCATCGAAATCATTAGGGTTCGTTTGGATCACTTGAAATAATGCATTAAAATACATTGTCTTGTATTAAATCATCAATTTAATGTAAGATAATGCTTTTTAATGCATTATTTTGAGAATCTAAACGCACCCTTAATCACTGTACTTGAATATGTTTCTCACGAAGCATTTTCGAAATTGAACACAAATTATTTTGAAAAAAATTGTATGAACATACATAAACGTATAATCAGGGATGTCCAATGATTTTAGGGGTGTTGTACAAAATATGAAATTTAAATAAAAAAGTAAAATAAAAGTATACGGGGAGATAGGTGGGATCGAACCTAGGTGGATTGCTTCACTCAGTGGCGGATATCCATGAATTATGTAAAGAGGGGTTACAAAATTATTTGTGAAAATTATATAATGTTAATTAGCAATGTATTTTTAACCATATATTCTATTTGTGTAATTTTTTTGACAAACCTTATATACTAGGTGTAATATTATGTTTTGAAAAAATATTTTTAACTAATTTACAATTCTAAAAACGTTTTTGGACAAATAGTACGAAGAAATACCTAAAAAATGTTAGTTTCAAATATTGTGAGAATTTTAAATAAGATTAATCCAATTACCTTACAAAAGTTTTAACCCATTTCATAATTGTTGTGGGCAAAAAATAGAAAATACAAATATTTAGATAAAAAAGGTAAATAAAGAGAAAACAAATGACATAAATTATTATTTATTTAAAAAAAAAAGAATTTAAAGGAATAGAGGTTGGAACTCGAACCCCAAATCCTTGACATCAAATTCTTAATTACTCCACAACCAATTAGACAAATAACTCTTTATATTTACACAACACATTAACCCATATATTTATTTGAAAAATTATACGTATATGTATAATTTCATCGAGGGAAAGGGGGTCACCGAAACCCCAGGAGCCCCCGGAGCCGCCTCTGGCTTCACTAGATCAAGCTGTTAACTATCTATATAAAAGAAAATATAATATGATAAAGGGTGTTCTGAAATTAAAGGCCCTGTTCATTAGACTGGATGGAAGAGTTCATTAGATGATCGAGCGGGTACTCTACATAGATCAATCGATCTGGATCATAATATAAGATTGAAGTGGAGTGGTACGTACGCGATTGAAGAGCGTGAAACCAAGGTCGAGTTGGACACCGTGGACAGTAGCGGCGGTGTTGGCATGGCCGCCGAGCTTGTCGTCTTTCTCGTACAAACACACCTTCAGCCCCGCCTTGGCGAGCTCGTATGCGGCGACTAGCCCACTTATCCCGCTTCCTACAACTGCTACCGATCTCATCTTTCCAATGCCTTTTGCCTTTCTTCACAAACACCTACGTACACACACACACACACACATATATATATATATATATATATATATATATATATATATATATATATATTAATTTCCCTAAAAAATATGAATACATTTGTCATAAAATTAATTTTTACTTAATATTGGGCTACATTCACGAGACACATTTCCAGATTACTTACATGTTTAATTAAGGATATTATAGCTAATATATCTAATTTTGAAATACGTAGCTTCAGGTTTTCGGGTGATTTCGGGTTTTCGGATGAATTCGGGTCGGTTGAGTTCGGGCTTTCGGGTGATTTCCGGTCGGTTAGCTTCGTATATGGGGTTGAAAACGGGCTAGTCCATTCGGGTGTAATCGGTTTCGGATTATTTTTGGGTTCAGGTTATTTTGGGTTCGGGTGTAATCGGTTTGGGTCGGGTCACTCTCGGGTATACACTTTGATTTTCTTTTCGGGTGTCGGGCGGTTCAGGTAGATTTTTCGGATCGGGTCAAGTTTTGACAACCCTAGATAAAAAACTATTATTGATAGAAATGGAGTTTTTATTGTGTGTCAATTGGAACACATTAGAAAAAACCTTTTACTTTTTTATTCTTTTTCTATGATTGTGGTTAAAGATCTTGGTGTTGCGACTCAATTGGCAAAAATCACAAATCTACTAGAGTAGAACCTAACTATATATATCACATCACACTTTCTCATTAAAATTCTCACATGTAATTTTTTATATTCTTTTAATAAATTTAGTTATATATGAAAGATTTTTTTATCTTAAATCTAGCACTAATCTTTTCCTAATAAAAAATACAAACCAATCCCAAAGATTAAAAATCAGTAAACAAAATTTTAAATCAATCACAAAAGATCACAAATCTAAAACTTTCACAAAACTGATAAACTCATGATTAGACTGATTTGCACATCATCGATGAACACCTATCTGCACGACCCATGCCACGTCACCATTTGGAATCTCTGGTTCATCGCGACGTTTGTCTCGGTAAATGCTTCTGACCTTGTAATTGACAAAAAAAATTCTTAAAGCCGCAGTGCTAGCCATTAGCCGAAGCACAACAGTTAAGACTTAAAGTACTTGTGCATTTTCAAAAAGTAAGACTAATTAAATATCATATACTGAAAAATCTTAACAAAGATTAATGGTCAAATGAAAATTATATAGCAGTTATAGAAAATCGGGGTAAGCATCGAGGTAACCAATTGTACATATTTGTGGATATATGATTGTAAATAAATAAAGGTTATAGAAAATTGAAAAGCATAAGTTTTGGTTATAACTTTTTTTTAAAATAATTAAAGGATATTCGATATGAGATTGAAAATATAACATTTGATACTAATTTAAGATATCAGATTTATGATTTATATTTTCTTTCAATTTCGTAATTTCCCAATTTAGCTTATGGTTCTTAATTAACCCGAATATTTTTTTACACTACTAACTTATTTTTCATTTTTGTTAATCGGTATGATATGTCAATAGAATTTGTTATAACGACTTTGTGTAAATAAACAAAAAAAAGTTAATAAAACATATTTGATAAATCCAATATTAAGGAAAATGATATCTACATCGAGTACTTTGCTAATAAACTAAACATCATATCAAAATTCATGTGTTTTTTAAATTAATATTTATTAGTCAACACAATATCCCAATCAAAAATCATTTTTTTTCCTAGATTTAAAATTCAATCTAATCATAAATATCTCATTTTAATGATATATTATATATACTAAGATAATTTAAACATTACTTCAATATATAGTGACGGTTCCCAAATCGGTAGTTGCCTACTTTGAAATAATTGAAGAGATTGAACACTTGAAATATATCTCTTCTAGGCATGGGCATTGATCACGTTAGTGGAGCAAACCCCGAGGTAGCACCTCGGGAAAGACCCACCACCCGCTCGCGGACAACAATGAGAGTCTTGGGGAACTTTGTGGAATGTTGCTTAAAAGGAGCACCTAATACCGGGATTCGCCACCTTCCTAGAGGGCTACATTTCGAGCTCCCCAAAAAGAAGTCCCTCAAAATGGCATCTCCTCCTCCATTTATAGATCTCAAGAGGAGAGAGAGTCGTATGACACTGGTTCGCTTTTTGCTCCACATGTCTTGCATGCCCGAGGAGTAATCTTTTACATGTTCATCACGTAGCGGAAATGAGTGCACACTTGGAGGCCATGCATGCCACTAGCAAGTGCGAATAGCAATCATTGTGTTCCTAGATGGAAATCGACTAACGTCACCACGTACGACCAACATGGTGCTATTAAACATGCGCCTGTACTCTATCATAGCAACATAACCAACATCGCGCTAGCCACATAATTGTACATCACATTCTTTGTTCAAGGGAGAGCTTTGAGGTTTTATTATCTTGGGAACACTTATTACTACTTGCTGCGCATTGTATGTTACAACGGGTGCATGAGTGTATCGTGGTTCTGTCACAGTCCCTTTCTTTGAATAGTTGTGAGGACGACAATTCAAAGCAACTCAAAAAGAACAATCATACACCACCCGCGCACATTATCCTCATCCTTATTCCTCCCTTTCAAGCATAAAACAATGTGTTTCAATGTTTCTTGGTCGCACATCAGGCTTCAAGCAAAGTTTGAAGGGTACTCGTCGTTTTACGAGAATCGCGACGGCAACCCCAAGCACAAAATAGCGAAGCTTGGAGGATTCTTGTAGATTTAATAGCACGACAATGGCGCGATAATTGCATGACACTAGCGTGATAGTAGTGCGATGATAATGCAATAATAGCACAATGACAACCTCCAATAAAGCGCGAGGGTTCTCGTCGGCTTAGGAGAATCACGACAGTAGCCCCAAGCGCGAATGACCGTGACTTGGGGATTCTCGTCGACTTCAGAAATGCGACATTAGAGCGACGTTAGCGTCCAGTAAAGCACGAAGGTTCTAGTCGGCTTACGAGAATCGTGATGGCAACCCCAAGCGCAAATGAGCGAAGATTGGGGATTCTCATCGACTAACGAGAATCACAACAATAGCGCGATGATAGCACAATAATAGCGCGACAACAACCTCCAGCAAAGAGTGAGGGTTCTGGTCGACTTATGAGAATCGCAATGGCAGCCCCAATTGCAAATGAGCGAGACTTGGGGGTTCTCGTCGACTTACGAGAATCGCACAACAATAGCGCGATGATAGCGCAATGGCAGCCCAAGCGCAAATGAGCGAGACTTGGGGTTCTCGTTGACTTATGATAATCACGCGACAATAGCGCGATGATAGCGTGATAATAGCGCGACGACACCCTCTAGCAAAGGGTGAGGGTTCTCGTCGTTTTACGAGAATCACGACAACAACCCCAAGCGCAAATGAGCGAGGCTTGGGGGTTATCGTCGACTTAAGAAATATTAACAATGCAAGCATTGGAAGTAATTGCTTAACATCCACTATGCTACAAAAGCTCGAACATACATGTAGTACCTCACGAAGCGGGTCGAGCGAAATTGTCTTGATTCACCAAGAGCCCAGTTGCAGTGATCGAGCAGCCTTAGAGGGAGAAGGTCCCCATGGCCGGCGACAGTGACAGTTCCAAACCGGTAGCTACCTGCTTTGAAATAATTGAAGAGATCGATCATGGAAAATATATCTCTTCTAGGTCTGGGCATTGATCGCATTAGTGGAGCAAAACCCCGAGGTAGCACCTCGGGAAAGACCCACCACCCGCCTGTGGACAACAATGAGTGTCGTGACGATTCTTGTAGAATGATGCTTAAAAAGGAGGACCAAATACCAAGATTCGCCACCTTCCTAGAGAGCTATATTTTGAGCTCCCCAGAAGGAAGTCCCTTAAAAAGACATCTCCTCCTCCATTTATAGATCTCAAGAGGAGAGAGAGTCGTACGACGCTTGTCCGTTCTTTTCTCCACATGTCTTGCTTTCCCAAGGAGTAATCTTTTACATGTTCGCCACATGAAAAAAAGGAGTGCACACTTGGAGACCTAGCATGAAACTAGCAAGTGAGAATAGCAATCATCACGTTCCTAGACGGGAATCAACAAAAGTCACCACATTCGACCAACATTGCGCTAGTGAACATGCGCCTACACTCTATCATAGCAGCATAACCAACATCGCGCTAGCCACATAACTAACATCGCGTTCTTTGTCCAAGGCGAGAGCTTTTTGGTTTTATTATCCCGAGAACACTTATTAGTACTTGTTGCGCGCTGTATGTTGCAAAGCGTGCGCGAGTGTTTCACGGTTCTGTCAAATAGTAGTCAAATTAAATATCTCAAAAAATTCATGTAGGTTTTTATGTTTGTGGAACAACATTATTTTAAAATTAATATTGTTTAAGGGACTAAGTACTATCATATCTTTTAACTATTTTGTCACGTCTTTATATTTCTAAATCTACAAGGTTACCCATTTATATGATTGATTTTAAACCTTAATGTATAATCTACTATATAATACTATAGTAACACTTAGCTAAGACCAGTTGTCGTTTTGACATTGTATTACGTCAGTTATTGTCACATGTCTACTCCACATCGTACCACATCACTAAATTATCTTTTTTTCCTATTATTATATAAAATATGTTGGTAATAGATATGATCTTGATTTCTTTATTTTTTTCATGTTATCTTGATTTCTTTCTCAACATATAGATATTCACATTTGATTCTGATTTCCATATTAGATAGAATATATTAGGTACTTTAGGATATTTTGTTTTATTTTTTCCATTTAATTAGTCACATTTTATTAAAATTTAATTTAATTCATTTATTTCTAGGTATAGGACATGATTCAACATACTATGTATGTACTGAATCACATTGATTGTTATTAGTTGATTATTAGTAGAGATTTCTGTATATTATCATACTTATCTTACTTTCATTTACATTTTCAATAATTTAGTATATTTTTCAATTAAGTAATATTTTTTACAAAATAAAATCGATATATTTGTAATAACTAAAAAAATATTAATATAAAATTTCACTCAAGCACATGCATTGCACAAAACTGAAGTTGTCTTCTTGTTATCAAACTGTTTACACATAAGTATTGAACAATGAGGAAATCCCTCTACAAACAAAACAATAGGAGGAAACCCCTCACTCCTCATGAAAGGAGTTTACTTCTCTACAACAATGTTAGGAGGAAATCCCTCCACGATCCATCTTCAAAATCACGTACTGACTTTTAACAAATTGGTTTCAAGCAAAAGTATATCCTGGTTCAAGAACAAAATATGGTTCAAGAACAAAATCTTCAAGGCGAAAAGTATATCCTGGTTCAAGAACAAAATATGGTTCAAGAACAAAATCTTCAAGGCGAGGCTCTGTTTAGGAATCTTGACTGTAACAACCCATATTTCTACCCCTTTAACAAACAAGATATTTCAATATCTTGACTGTAACAACCTATATTTCTACCCCATTAACAAGTCAACTTTGGAAAACAATTTCATAATTTTTATAAAATTATGAAATAGGTTAACCACAACTTGCACTACACGCGTTCTTTTTCACCCTTTAATGGGAACCTTTACTTGTTGAGATTTATTCATGTGCTGACGTAGCTGATTGTAGGCTTGGTTTGAGATTGTTGTTTCGGGCAAGAGTTCAAGGATGTGGTCGTGCGATTCCTGTTGACTTATAGAGACGAAGCGTGTTCCAAGTGTTCCGTCGCACCACCAGAGTGTATCTTTTGATCTGCTTCCCGGCTGTTGCTTCGCCTTGTTGGTTTCCTCCAACCCGTGTTGCGCCCTTCTCATCCGTTTTGCCTATTTTTCTAGCTCCTGTCAGTTTTGTTTATCTCTCTTGTTTTGTTTTGTTATTTTTTGCTCTCTAGTCGAAAGTTGGGATTGTTTTAATATTTTTTCCCCATTATATTAAGGCCTATGTAGCGTCCATATATGTGGCAGGTCTCACTGTATTAGTAATGGGTTGTACTTGTACATGTAATTGTAGATTGAGGATCCTGTACAACAAGCCCTTATCGTACAACGTGCGAATCAATCTCGGCCGTCAATTTTTTATTTTTTTTGGTCAACAATTTTTTTTTGTTTTCGTCCCCTGATTATTCTGGATTAACCTATATAGAAGGTTCACAAATAAGCTCTTAACGTTCATTTATTTATGCACTGAAGTTCACAAATAAGTACTCAATGTGCAAAGACATGTGTTTGAACATGAACATGTTATATGTGAACCTTACGGCATAGAAAAATAAACATTTAGTACTTAGATGTGAACGTCAATAATTGTCTATTCCAGAACGACCAGAGATGAAAAATAATAAAAAAGCTCTTAACGTCCCCTGATCATTCTAGAATAACCTATATCCAAGGTTCACAAATAATCTTTTAACGTTCATTTATTTGAACATGAACATGTTATATGTGAACCTTACTGCATAGAATAATGAACATGTAGTACTTACATGTGAACGTCAATAATTGTCTATTCTAGAACGATCATAGACGAAAAAAAAGAAAAGTTGTTGATCGATTTTTTTTTACTATATTTACGGTTATGTCACCGCGTTACTATTCACTTTTTCCACCCCTTTTAATCTCAGTCCTTCATCTCTTTGATCCAATGACCCATAAAATTTTTCATATTGTACAATAAAGACCATATATATGTGAATAAATAATATTTTGTTTGGATGTTTACGAAAAAATATATCGAGGATGTAATTACAAAATTTTAGACACGGACAAGCTAGGCCAATGCAATTCACTTCATTGACAAATAAGAGACATGTGGGCTCAAAAACAGATCGAGACATGTGTGGTTCCAAACAAAATTAAAATAAAAAAGAGGCTGACAAATTAACAAGAGGCCCCAACTGCTCAAATAGGCCTTATGGCAAATATTAGGTGAGCACGTTCCAACTTCCAAGGTCACCTCACGTGTTTGATATCGGGTTTATTTTGGTACGAGTGTGACTTTATTTTTTTGAGCAGAGGTACGAGTGTGACTTGATCGTTTGGTGTTGGGTCAATTTTCGTAGTACGGAAGTTGGCACAATTAAGTTCGTAAGTTTTTCACAACAAAATTTGTTATAAAGGGGTATAATGCTGATCAAACTTCGGTTCGACTTGAATATAGATTAAATCGTGTCAACGTATTTTTCAAAATTAATATTTTGACCCTTATTCTTATAGCCTTAGGGTTGCACGAAATTCGATTCGGGACAAGACAATCAAACCTCTATTGAACAAGGCAATATCAATAGAGAAGACTTGACGTTTTTGTGTTTATTCGATACAAGAGATCGTTCTCTTTCTGGATATCCCAAGACTTGCCCCAACCTCACCCTTATATAGGACATAAGTAGTTAGGCGGTTACATGGCGGTTGCATGACGGTTGGACGGTTGCATGGCGGTTGAAAATTGGTTAAAAAACCGCCAAAAATTGTTTAAAAAACCACCAAACTACTCTTATTTAAACCAACAAGCTCCGCAACCCTGACTCCCTGAGTCCGAATCCACGCACACGAGTGTACACTCCGCACCCCCAAAACTCGTTATGCGCCGAACGAACTCCTTAAGTCTTGAGCGAATCCCGACTACAACAAATGGCCGATGACACTAAAATCACCAACATTCCTCCCCCATTTTAGTGTAATCCTTGATTCATTTAAAAACATACATCAAACACAAACTTATGCATAAATGAAAATGTCCTTAGGATTGAATTTCCACATTAGTGTAGTACACATTTCAAATAATCGAGAATTAGGGCATCCTATGGATTGAACCCTTCAACTCATCTGAATACTTGAAGATACAACACACACAAGTTTCTATACTACTCCAAGTGCTAACTTGACACTATTATAGCCATGTGTCCTTATCTATTCATGAGCGTATACAAAGCCAAGCCCGGGCTAGTTGAAGCGGCACCACTTCACACTCGTATATGTGGACTCTTTTCAATCATGCACCTGCAAATGCATTTTTTCAAAAGATCCATTAAGAAGATAAACTTCAACCTAACTTTACTTGCAGGTCCGAGCACATACCTTGGGATGATTTTGAACATATGCTCCAAACTCTAAGTGTAGGCTTTCCACATTGAATTCAACCTCTAACGTCATATTAGAGGGGAATTAGGTATCCCACGATTATAAATTTTAAACGGGCTTTAAACCCGTCCCGATAGACGACTTGATCACCAAGTCCCTGGCTAGCCCCTTTGTCAAGTGGTCTGCCAAATTTTGTTGAGACCGAACAAACTCAATAGTGATCACCTCATGAGTGATCAACTCACGTACCGCCCTATGTCTAATGCCCAGGTGTCGCGACTTACCATTATACACTTGGCTATAGGCCTTAGCCAAAGTATCTTGACTATCACAATGGATAGATAAGGGTGACACCGGTTTCGGACACAAAGGAATCTCGTAGACTAAGTTCCTTAGCCATTCCGCCTCTCTACCGGAAGCGGCCAATGCTACGAATTCCGATTCCATAATCGAACTTGTAATGCAAGTTTGCTTCTTAGAAGCCCATGAAATGGCACCTCCCCCAAGCAAGAATACCCAACCACTAGTAGAAGAATGATCTTCCACGTTAGTGATCGAACTCGCATCCGAATACCCTTCTAGAATCGAAGGAAATCCGACATATGACAAACCATAATTCATGGTTCCCTTTAAGTATTTGAGTTCCCGCCTTATTGATTTCCAATGGTGAGTACTAGGATTACTAGTGTATCTACTCAACCTTCCTACCGTATAAGCAATATCCGGCCTCATACTCGTCATGGCATACATTAAGCAACGAATCACTTGTGAGTACTCGAGTTGTGATACCGCTTTACCCGTATTAGGCATAAGCTTCACACTCGGATCCATAGGAGTGCTTACCGGAGAACAAGTCTCACAATTGAACTTTTAAGCACTTTCTCAATGTAATGAGATTGTGACAAAGATAGTTCCTTATTCTCACGTTTGATTCTTATACCAAGAATCACATCCGCCTCCCCCATGTCCTTCATGGCAAAACTTGATGACACAAAGGCCTTTGTAAGGTCTACTTGTTTTTGGTCCGTACCAAAGATCAACATGTCATCAACATACAAGCAAATGATTACTCCATTGCCGGATTTATCAAATTTGCTGTATACACACTTGTCCGACTGATTTAACTCGAATCCGCTCGACAAGACAACCTCATCAAACTTTTGATGCCACTGCTTAGGTGCTTGCTTTAGCCCATACAATGACTTTACCAACATACACATCTTATGCTCATTACCGGGAATAACGAACCCTTCAGATTGCTTCATGTACACCTCCTCCTCCAAATCACCATTCAAAAATGCCATTTTGACATCCATTTGGTGAATCACAAGATTGTTAATAGCCGCCAAGGCAATCAACAACCTAATGGTGGAGATCCGAGCAACCAGAGCATAGGTATCAAAATAATCAATACCTTCCATTTGTCTAAAGCCTTGGATAACCAATCGGGCCTTAAACTTATCGATAGTACCATCGACTTTCATCTTCTTCTTGAAGATCCACTTGCAGCCCAAAGGCTTGCATCCCGGTGGGAGTTCGATAAGACCCATGTATTATTTCCCATGACGGAATCCATCTCATCATTTATTGTTTCTTTCCAGAAAGCAACATCTTGAGACCTCATTGCCTCACCAAAAGTCCTAGGATCCTCATCAACATGATAACAATATGAGTATTGGAACCCAACTTCATCTCTAGATCCTTCAACCAAATAAATTTGGAAATCTGGACCGAAAGACTTTTCAATCCTCCCTCGCTTGCTCCTACGGAGCATAGGTGACTCGTTAGGAGGTACGGCCGAGCCGTCTCCTTCTTTAGTTCCACTAGTAATTGGAACCAAATCCTTTGGTCTAGGTATGGACGAGAACCGATTCTCATCAAATATCGCATATCTTGACTCAATCACGGTGTTAACCGAAATAGAATCTATAGGCTCTATTACATAGAACCTATAAGTCTTGGAATACTCAGCATATCCAATAAAGATGCAATCAATACCTCTTTTCCCCAAGGTTTTAATCTTGGGCTGCGGTAGTCTAACGACCGCTCTACATCCCCAAACTCAAAGATAATTCAAGCTTGGTTTCTTTTTGTACCAAAGTTCATAAGGGGTGACCTTGTTCTTTTTCTTAGGAACTCTATTTAATAAATAGCAAGCCGTTAACATGGATTCACCCCAGAATCTGTCACTCAATCCCGAGTAGGATAACATGGAATTAACCATCTCTTTTAGGACTCGATTCTTCCTCTCCGACACACTATTTTGTTGTGGCGTATAGGGAGCCGTAGTCTCATGTATAATGCCTATGGACTGGAAATACACAGGATCATAAAATTCTCCACCTCTATCGGTGTGTAGTTTCTTAATCAAGTCATTTTGTTGCAATTCAACCTCAGTTTTATAAACCTTAAATTTATCTAGGGCCTCGTCTTTAGCATGCAATAAATACACATAACAATAACGAGAATAATCATCAATAAAAGTGATGAAATATTTCTTGTTTCCTAAAGACGGAGTAGCATGCAAATCACATAGATCACTATGTATAAGTCCAAGCACCGTAGAATTTCTTTCAATGCCTTTGAATGGTTGTCTAATAATTTTAGTCAACATGCAAGTTCTACACTTCTCTAAATTCATGTCAAATGCATGGATTAATCCTTCCTTAGACATATCCGTCATTCTCTTATAATGCACATGACCTAATCTTGCATGCCATAGAGAAGATTCATTTGTACTAGAATATGCCATATAAGTAGAATTGACCACTTTATTAATATTCAACATAAACATGCCATTATAGAAATACCCAAATCCTACGAACACACCACACTTCGATAAGATATACTTATCGGATTCAAAGACTTGCTTACAACCACCATTATTTAAAACACTACCGGAGACTAAGTTTTTCCTAATTCCGGGTACATGTAAGACATCCTTGAGTTCAATGGTCTTCCTAGAACTAAATTCTAACACCACTTTTCCACGGCCTATGATATGGGCAGTTGACTCGTTGCCCATATGAAGGACGGACCCATCATTCACCGGTTCATACACCTTAAACCAGCCACGATCCTTGCAAACATGCTTAGTTGCACCCGAGTCAATCCACCAAGCCACTTCATCATCCTGCACATAAAATGCCTCAGAAATTAATGGTACATAATTCATATTCGAACTTGAACCAAAATCTGAAAACCGACCTTGATGAGTGGATGGGCCTTGGTCCTTAGACCCTTGCCCCGAACGGTTTTATCCCGCTCTATTCCTATCCTTTGCAGACCGGCAATCATGCTTGAAGTGACCCGGTTTGCCACATATCCAACAAGCACCTTTATGCTTCTTGTTAGACCTACCGTTGGTGTCCTTTAGAGGATTGCTTCTTCCTCTTGTTATTCTTCTTAGAATTCCCACCCTCCTCTATCATATTCACGGAAGAAGATCCGGGAGTCTCCTTGGGTTTACCGCCCTCTTGCGTCCTTAGAGATTCCTCTATACGCAAATGGCTTCCAAGTTGTACAAGAGACAACTCTTCCTTCTTGTGCTTCTATATGTGTTTAAAGTCTTTCCATGAAGGTGGCAATTTGTCGATAATGCTCGACACCGAGATAGATTCAACCATCTTCATGTTGTGTTGGGCGAATTGCACTAGGATCCGAAGCACTTCATTGAATTGCTCCATAACCGGCCTGGAATCACACATCTTGTAATTGTTGAAATTACTTACAAGGAACTTCTTACTAGAAGCATCCTCCGTCATGTATTTGGATTCCAGCGCATCCCACAACTCCTTTGAGGACTCGGCATTTTGGTAGACATCAAAGAGCGAATCCGACATACCGTTTAGAATATGGCCACGACATATGTAGTCGTCATTCTCCCACTTGTTGCGCTTCCTTGTCTTCTCCAAGGGCTCATTCTCCGGATCCTCCAGCACGGGTGGCATTGGCATACTTAAGACGTACACCACCTTGAGCGTCGTGAGGAGGAAATGCATCTTCTTTTGCCATCTCCGGAAGTCCACGCCTTCAAACTTCTCCAACTTTCCGAACTTGGATGTCATCTCACATACCGATGCAGCCGCAATTGATCAAACACGGAAATTATTGGTTTTGAATGTTGTAAAAGGGTGTCACGTTGATCAAACTTCGGTTCGACTTGGATATAGATTGAATCGTGCCAATGCACTTTCCAAAACCAATATTTCGACCCTTACTCTTGTAGCCTTAGGGTTGCACAAAATTCAATTCGGGATAAGACAATCAAACCTCTATTGAACAAGGCAATATCAATAGAGAGCACTTGGTGTTTTTGTGTTTGTTCGATACAAGAGATCGTTCTCTTTCTGGATATCCCAAGACTTGCCCCAACCTCACCCTTATATAGGGCATAAGTAGTTAGGCGGTTGAGCGGTTGCATGGCGGTTGGGCGGTTGCATGGCGGTTGAAAATTGGTTAAAAAACCGCCAAACTACTCTTATTTAAACCAACAAGCTCCGTAATCCCGAGTCCGAATCCACGCACACGAGTGTGCACTCTGCACCCCCAAAACTCGTTATGTGCCGAACGAACTCCTTAAGTCTTGAGCGAATCCTGACTACACCAAATGGCCGATGACACTAAAATCACCAACAAAATTTGGCAATTTTCGAACCAAAAGTTAGATTTCACTTTGCATTTTCAGCTAGGGTTATTGGATTTGAGAAATCTTTTTTAAACACCTAACGAATAGATGGAGAATAAACCACCTCACGACAAGCCCAAGGTTTTTTTGTAAGTGTGGAAACCCCACGACTAGAAGCGGTAGGATTGAGTCTCATAATTATATAATAAAAAAAACAAAAAAAAAACAAATATTATATTATATTTATATATATTAATATATATTTTTTGCAAAAAAAAAGAAACGTCCAATAACAATTGCTCAGTTAAATCACTACGAAATGCAAGTTAGCACTCTATTTTGTTGGGATCATACAACTGAATCCAATTCAATTATTTACTTATTCCTTCCTTTTTTTATTTCTTTGATTAAATTTCGACACCTTTCTGTGTCAATGTCAGTTTTGACACTCTAAGGCGTCGTTATTTGTGACCATCATCATAGCTATATAGAGCTAATAACGGCACCATTCAGTGTCAAAAATTACTCATTTACTAGTGCAGTACCCGTACCTTGTACATGTGAACTTATATTTATATAATCATCAATAATTATTCATGATTAAATTAAATTATGTTAAATTTAAGTAGTTTATAAGAAAAAAAATCTTATTGATATTGTTTAAGAATTATATAAATGGAATATTGAAATAACATAAACTTATTATTTAAAAGCAATATGATTAACATTTTATTTTTAATTATATAACTTGTATAAATATTATATTTTATTCATACATATACTCATATATTTATCATTTTTATTTTTAATCATGTAATTATTTTCATACATGAGATATTTTTGTTGAAGTCATGTATGTATTTCTACCATTTATCGTTTATTTTTATAAACTATATTTTATATTAACATAAAATATCCAACTTATGCCAATATTTTAATATCAAAAATTATAAGTCACAATATTATTTAAACATAAATATGTGTACTTATAACAAAATTCTAACTTTAAAAGTGATATGTTACAATGCTAAATTAAAAATATATTAGTTTAATATGTACTAATCAAAAATATGAAAATATCAATCATATTAACTCAAAAATGAAAATAAGAAAAATATAAAATTTAATGACTAATTGTAAATCATTAGTCTAAAAAAATCAAAACTTTTGAAGTAAAAAAGTTTTGGATAGTTAGAATATACCAGTGGTTATTCATGTTTGTTATGATGAGTTTATTTATATTTAAGGGGAAACATTTTTAAATTGAAAATGTTTAGGATAATTAAAATATACATTAAACAATTAATACTAATAATTTTTATATCGATTTTCTAACCTATGTCCTAATGGCCCATGTTAAGAATTATTGTTTTAGAAATTGTTCCCTAAAAAGGAATGCATAAACTCTTTTACAAAATATTAAAATCCTGATATAATTATATATAACAAAATCCTTCTAAAATAAAGTGCTTAACCTATGTCGTAGGCATATGTTAGAAAAATCGTATTTGTATTTAACATGTTCTTAATTATTTTATGATGTAAAATTTTCATTGGAGTAGTAATGTAGCTATTACTAAGATAAGATTTGTCATGTTCTTAGAAATAAGATTAAATTTCCTTGTTCTTATAAATAAGATTTGCTAAAAAAATAGTGAGCATATAATTTATGTTATTTTAATAACAGATAAATATTAGATTAGTTAGGAATTGTTACATTTAACAATAAAAAAATCTCACTAATATCGTACATTAAATTGATAAGTTTGGTTGGTTAAAATCAAATTTAATAGTTAGGTAAATAAAACATAAATAATGTAAGATATATTGATTTAACTTCAGATGCTTGATTGGTGAACATAAAACTTTGTTAATATCCATTATTTGACACATGAGTAATGTAGGTCCAAAATCGTTTTGCTGATTCGAAAATAAATCACATTAATATAGATATATAGATTTTATTGATTATTCAATATAATAATAAATTAAAAAATCAAATAATAATACTTCAACAACCTTTTTTTTCTAAAAACACTCTCAGATCTCTAAATGTGAGAGCTTTAATATATGGTTATAGACACTAGCCACTCGTTTGACCATTACATTTATCCTTGCTATATATATAAAATGCATCCGAAATAAGGGAATTAAATGCTTTAGACATAGTTAAGATAAAAGAGTAATTATTCAAGAATCGTTAAGACATATTTAAGCCAATGTAATGATATTCAGAAATTGATATACATGATATTATAATGATGTTCATCATATTGTCTTGAATATTCACTCTTTTATATGATATTCACATGTGTCGTGTTGCATTGATATTCATTATCTTATATATCGAGTGCGTTATTGAATGGATATGCACTTCGTTGGCAATGATGTTAATTGCTCACTAAGTGGTATCCATCATGCTTTTAAATTCTTATATTAGGATCGCACTTAGACAAGTTAATGAACATCTCAACATACAGTTTGCATAACATAAAAAAGTGTGCATATTCTACACAGACAAGTGAATATCACATAAACCGGTAAAAACTCAACATTTAATTTGCATATCAATACAAGAAGCATGAATATCATACCCATACAACTGCATATCACATTATGACTATCTTTTGCATATCAACACATGAAGCGTGAATATTAAACCCATACAAATGAATATCACATACACAAATCGATAGCCATATCAAAACATATAAATGAATCTAATACCCACATCAAAAAAGGAATTGTGACTCTTAAATCTGTGAACAAAAACACAATAAATTCGACCAAGACTACCATTGAAACCGGAGGGATACGTCAATTTCATGAAAAAACACACACAAACCCTAAAAAAATCAAGCAAAAGCGAAGTAATGAATAAGTGGAGCGGAGTAGCAAATCGGAGAGGAGGGGAGAGGAGGCGGAGTCAGAATGGCTTGGAGCGAGGAGAAGGTGGAAAATAAACGACGTAAAGGGAGGCGAAGTCGTACGAAGTCAAAGGCATCCGACGTGAAACAGAGTTGGAGGGAGATCGGTGTGAATTGAAGTAGAGTCAAAGCGGCCTAGAACGGAAGCATAGCGATCTGGAGTGGAGTCGGAGCGGCCCGGAGCGGATGCTCGTCGGAGTGGAGGCGGAGCGATCTGGAGTGGAGGCGGATGAGGATGAACATGAAGATTGATGAAAATGAGAATGGAGATATCATGTTATATATTGGAAGAGAATCACGGAGATATGGAGAGAGAAATATAAATTCGATTTTAATATTTCCATAAAAATAGAAATTTATATTTAATCTAGTGTGGTGCATGTGTAAGGAGATCTTGTACCCAAATCTGGAACGTTGATCACATCTTCATCTAAGGGCTAGAAAAGTCCACTTGTTTTTACCGTAACTCTCCATTTCACCAGAGCTAATTCTATATATATAATAGTCATGAAGTATAGCTATATTATGAAATTTCAAAGTAAAAGTATCTAATAACACAACATTAACTACATAAATATGCTCAAAATACTACAAAATATGAGCAACTAGAGAACATGTAGACATTGGCAGCAGCTTGAAAACATCATTATCAGTTGTGAAGAACACCCAGTAGTGATAGCAACAAACGAACCAAAATCCAACAACTAAATAATCAGCACAACCAGCCCACAACGGAAGAAGATAACAATAGCAAGTGAAGATGTAGCACACCCAACCCACAACTGAAGAGTATGACAATAGCCAGACCAAGCTCGTAAGTTAATACTCTTGTTGATCTTCTCATTCAGCAACTTGGAAACTATGTACAGTGGTACTAAATAAGGTAGAAAATAATAGAAAGAGAAGTCTCTAGATGTGGCACTCACAATAGGTCAAGCAAGGTTTGGTTCCATTCCAATATATCACATCCTAATCAAAGGAGATTCCCCTTTGAAATTGAGTGCAAACAAGTCATTACAGAAATTCAAAATCATCAAAGCAATATATTCTAACACCAACAAGACAATCAACAATAACTTCACAACAAAGCCTCTCATAATGAATTACTTTACACTTTGAACTATTTTTAGCAATAAGATATATTTCCAGCATGCTTACGGCTTCTAAACTTCCAACTTGCATCTAAAGCTTTATGAGATACACCTTTCAACTACTATATGGTACGTTATTGTAGGTTCATATGGGTGTGGAGATTTCTTATGATCTACTAGGAGTTTTATACCATCAGGTAATATTAACATTTTAGAATATCTTTTTATTAGCATTTGCTTTCGGATGGAACTACTTGAAGCACTAAAAAATATTTGTATCAATCTTTGAGTAAAAAATCTGTATTTGCAAAAGGACATCAATCTCAGTTCTCTTAAGTGGAACTGGAAGAACAAAAATCCAAAACAACGGAATTAATCCATTAAAATTTGTAAACGATAGTCAACCAATCCGAGAGATCCCAAGCTGTATGATTCGCAAAGCCACACACTAACGAAATCAAACATGTACAAAGGACACAAGGATTGTTGACGCAGTTCAGGAGGGGAGACTTACCCCAATATTGCACGAGAATCACAAGTTCAAAGAGCGGTTACAAACCGAATACAGAGAACAACAAACCAAGAGAAAACTCAAGCAAACGAGACATGAAAGAAGAACAAGAGAATGGTCAGTAAAGGATTTCGGCCTCCTTCCAGGCAAAAGACGCTTCAGGACTAAGCGCCTCCAACTACACCACCGCCGGATCTCAACGTGCTACTGTCGGCCACCACCAGCCACTAGGAACACCACCGCGCGAGATGCGCCTTTTTTTCTTCTCTCTCTTTCTCTCTCTCTCTCTGGGGTTTTCTCTCTTTGCAACGAAACGACGCGAACATGGAATAATGCCAACAGAGAAGCCCTAGCCACTTTTATGGCTAGGTCAACCTGGAGCCACGAAGTCAAGACGTAGCATTTCATTAAACGTGTTAGAAGCAGGCTTCAACGAGTGGCCGTGTTGGGCCTTTTATCACTTGGGCCAGTCTTCATCAAGTTGGGCCAAACAGCACCAAGATGCAAGAAGCCAAGGCAATCCTCCAACCAACCTGGGCATGGGTTGGCTTAAACCCGGTTGAAGCCTTCTTGGCGCATCAGCCCGGTTCATATCTGGTTCACCTGGTTCTCTATATATACTTAGGAATGATATACCAAACTCTTATACAAAATGACAAACTTAGGATTAAACATTACAAATGCCCTCATAATCCTAAGTTGGCAGATTGCTAGAACTTTAGAATCTTATGAGCAATAGTTGAGGTTCATCTCCTGTCCTTCATAGACCCATTCCACATCTCACGTAACATCATTGATGTGGAGAGAATTCCTGCAAAAAACTAACTTGTTAGTTTGCACTATTTTAGTTCCAAAATCTGCAGGATTAACATCACCTTTTATTTTCTTCACAGAAGTGGCTTGTTTCTTACCATATCTCGAATAAAATGAAACCCGACATCAATGTGTTTTTTCTCTCATGGTACACATGATCCTTACAAAGGTATAAGGCACTTTGACTATCCATAAAGAGTGTGGGTAGATATTGTTTACCTTCAACCTCTTGTAGAATTCCTTGTAACCAGGTAGCCTCTTTCGAGGCTTCAGTGGCTGCTATATACTCAACCTCAGTAGATGAAAAAGCAACAATGGGTTGTTGTTGACTCTTCCATGAATTACAGTTTCTTGCTTAGGTGTAGTAGTATGCATTGTTAGACTTTATTTTATCTTTGTTGCTTGCATAATTTGAGTCGACATACCCTTGAAGCTCAGTTCTAGAGCTATGTTCAGAGTACACAAGGCCCACATTTTGGGTGCCACATACATACTTGAGTAGATACTTCATGGCTTGCCAATGTCTCTCTCCAGGATTTGACATATATCTACTTAATACATTGATCGAGAGAGCTAGGTCAGGTCTAGTACACAACATTGCATACATAATGGACCCCACTGCCACATCATATGGCACATTCTTCATTTGCTTGTTCTCAGATTCTGTCATAGGACAGTGCTGTTTGGAGAGGTCCAAATGCCCTCCTAAAGGGATTGGAGATGGTTTAGCCTTACTCATGGCAAACCTGTCAAGTACCTTACACAAGTAGTCAGTTTGAGATAAGTACATTCTCTTTTTATCTCTATCTCTTATTATCTTAACCCCTAGAATTTTCTGTGCAGGACCTAAGTTTTTCATGCCAAAATGAGTTTTCAAGTCATTCTTAGCACCATATATCACAACCTTAGAGCTACTGATCAGTAAGATGTCATCGACATGGAGCATAATATACATGGGATGCTTAGACTTGACATTCTTAAAGTACAAACATGTTTCATACTGGCTTCTGTGTAAGCCTAAAGAAAGCATGCAAGTATCTAACTTTTTATTCCACTGCCTAGGAGATTGTTTAAGGCCATAGATTTATTTTTTAAGCAAACACACATGCTCAGGTTTATCTTTGTCTATGAAACCTCTAGGTTGATTCATGTAAATAGTTTCAACAAGATCTCCATGCAGGAAAGCAGTTTTAACATCTATCTGTTCTAATTCTCAGTCAAAGACAACAGTCATGGAAAGAAAGAGTCTCATGGTTTTATACTTCACAACAACGACAAAAATATCATTATAATCGACACCTTCTTTTCGAGTGAAGCCTTTGGCTTCAAGCCTGGCCTTAAACCCAGGTTCCTCATGAATATTAACAGCCTCTTTAATTTTGAAGATCCATTTACAGTCTATGGTTCTAATGCATAGACTGGATTTCCTCATGTATAGCCTTAAGCCAATCATTTCAATGCTTACAGTTAACATCTTGCTCATTGGTTTCAGGGGTAAAAGATCTAACTACTTCAGCAACAAGGAAAGCAAACGGAACAATTTTATCATAACTCTCAACCAAATTCACATCAAAGTTCAATCTTCTAATATGGATTCTAACTCTAGGTTCTCTGTCCCTAACAAGTTGATAATTGGATAAGTCATCCTCATTTTCATGCAAAATCACATCATTATTCACATTCTCAGAGAAAGCATCAAAAGACTCAGCATGAGAGTTTGAGTTGGAGTTACTTACCGCCATACCTAATTGGTGAGGTTACAGAGCTGCATTATGACTCAATGTGTCATTTTCATTTTGCTGCACCACAGGCTGACTGATAGTGCTAGTGTCAGTTTTAGTTTACTGACCACTAAGGGAGTGACCAATGTCATACTCCACTTCATCATTGTGGTATTGGTCATTCTGCTCATAGAGCTGCCCTCTAGGGATGGTGAACCAAGGTGTGGTGTGAGTGGTACATGTATTCTCAACATAAGGCATCAATTTTGACTTAAAATGAAAATCACTTTCATTCAATGTCACTGACCTGGAGGTTATTAGCTTATATCATCCAGGTTGAATCAACAATTTATACCCTTTTACACCCTCTAGATAACCCAACATTACACATTTAAGGGCCCTTGGTTATAGCTTGCCTTGCTTTATCTAAGCATAGGTTGTACAACCAAAAGGCCGAAAGTGAGAAATGTTAGGCTTTTGTCCAGTCCACATCTCCTATGGGGTTTTAAAACCTATCACATAAGATGGGGATCCGTTTATGAGATAAGCAGTAGTAATGACTGCCTCACCCCACATAGAAATTTTCATTCTAGAACTAAAGAGCATGCATCTAGCTTTTTCAAGAAGAGTCTTATTCATCCTCTCACCAGTTCCATTCTGCTGAGGGGTATTAGGAACAGTCAAATGTCTTTTAATGCCATTCATCTTACAATACTCATCAAAGGCTCTATTGCAAAAATTCAAATCCATTATCAGTTTATGATTAGTTTGACTTTCCATGACTTACAATTCTCAAAGGCTTCATCCTTTGATTTCAGTAAGTATACCCACACTTTTCTGGAGTAGTGATCTATTGGAGGAAGAAACCAACACTTGCTACTTGAGTAGGCCCCTATAAATTAGAATGGACATACTCCAGGGGCTTACTAGAAGCATAAATAGATTTACTAAAACTGTGAGCAATTTTCTTACCAAGAACACAATTCTCACAAAATCTTAAGTCACAAGGTTTCACGTCAATCAAACCATTCACAAACAAGTAGAGTAGGCCTTTATTTCCTAAATGGCCGAGCCTAGAATGCCAATTTTTTGTCTGATCTAAACTACCATTCTTAGCAACTTCACTGGAGACATTGAGTTCATGAGAGGCAATAACATAGTAAAGCCCTCCTTTCTTAATGCTCTTTATAAGGACAATGTCATTTCTAATCACTTTCCTTATGCCTTTGTGAATGTTAATATGACAATTTAAATCATCAAAAATAGACTCAGAAAGTAAATTTCTTCCCAGGTTAGGCACCCACTCAACCTTTTGAAGCACCCTTATCTTACCATCATGCATCCTAAGAGGTACACTCCCAACCCCCCTAATAGGTAAAGAAGTATGGTCACCTAACATGACCTCACCTCCATCACATTCATTCGGAGAGATAAAGAATTCTCTATGAGAAGTAGCATGCATAGTACATCCATAATCAATGATCCAAGAATCACAGTCAGAGAAGGTTATATAGTCTATCTTATTTAGGAGTTAGTTAGCGTAGAAGGTTATATAAGGATCTCACACTCTATGTTTTGAGAATTATTCAATCAATAAACTTATACCTTTGGTAGTTGAATCTCTAATCAAAAGATCTGTGATTGTTAGATCTTAAATCAAAAGATCAAACCTAATATTGAGGTTTTTTTAGGAAAAATAATAAAAAACTTCCAAGCGGGTCCTTGCTTTGGATTAATTAAAAAATAATTTTGTTTCTAGTTTTGCTAGAAAATTGATCCGAAGTTCGTATTCATCTAGATTGAAACATATTTGTAGTTAGCTGTATGGATCAACTCAAATACATAATTAAGCTAAGGGTTAAGAATCGAACATACGCGGTTGAAGCCAGAAAACCAAGATCGAATTGGACGCCGTCAACAGTAACGGTCTTTGCATGGCCGCTTGTACGCCGCACCAAGCCCGCTAATGCCTGCTCCTACAGCAGTAACGGTGGCCGCTTGTACGCCGCACCAGAAAACCAAGAGCTTGTGTTCCTTGTCGTACAAACACACCTTCACCCCTGCCTTGGCGAGCTTGTACGCCGCACCAAGCCCGCTGATGCTTGCTCCTACCACTGCTACTCTCATTTTCTTTATCGTGCGTCTTTCGAAATGACTCGAACCGTACCTGAATATATTCGAAACCCAAAACCACACGACTCAATATATTATATATCCAATTCCAATGCTGAATAATAGTGGTGGTGGTGCGTGTGGTGATGGATCTACTAATATAATATGCATACCCAATTACCCCCACTAATACATAATTTTCCATTAATAACACTAAAATTAAAACGCTAAGACATATTAAATTTTCTTTTCATTTAGAATTTCCAAACTCATAGCGCTTTTTTATAAAAAAACTATGATTATTTTATGGTTTTTAATTTTAAAAATTGTTAAAAATTATCTTAGCGTTTTTTATAAAAAAATGCTAATAGTTATGAAGCACTCTTAGCACTTTTTTTTTATAAAAAAGTGCTATGAATATTTTCTTGTTTTTATTTTAAAAAATGTTAAAAATTATCTTAACACTTTTTTGGTAAGAGTTATGAATCATTCTTAGCACTTTTTTCATAAAAAATGCTATGATTAATTTTTTATTTTTTTTTAAAAAATGTTAAAAATTATTCTTAGCGCTTTTTTACTCATAGCGCTTTTATATCAGGTATGTACTTAAATATTCTTTTGTAATTGTATTTAATATAATTACACTTAATTCAAATAATGAGTACCTATTACATATGAAATATTTCAGGTTCTTATTTGACAAGTACAAGCCGACCTCACATTCGGTTCTTTATCCGACACGCTTGAGTGCTGTTCGAGATAAAAATTGAAAATTCATTCAATCTAAGGATGAAAAATGTGATCCAAGAGAATTATACATGACTTCTTCATTATGTCAAAAAAATGCAAGTCAACGTCTATGGCTTGCTCCATACAACTCTGGGTAAGTTTTTATTTTATTTTATGCAGTAGCAGAATGCTCTTGCACTTGTTACGTACTACCACTGACTTTGTACATATTTATTTTATGTTTTTTTTATTGTAGGAATCATTGGATGCTCGACATGGTCAATCCACAATTAAGTAGAGTGTATTGGTTATATCCTTTGAGAAGGAAGGCTCCGTTAGATTTTGCTAAAATGTGTACTAAGTAAGTATTTCAACCTTTATTTTTTTTACTAAAAAATATATGCATTTTATCATGTAGGGCCTTGCATAACTTTCATGTTAAGGTCCTCAAAGCAAAACCACCTAGCACATCCTGGATAAACATAAAGGTTGAGCACTTATATTTACTTAACAATTGAATAATTATATTTTAAGTAATGTCGTTATATATCTTTTCCTAAACAATTTCAGCTGACATTATATATGATTTTGTGGTTGTGCTGAATTTTTATGGTTGTGTAGAAGTGTCCTCTTCAACCCAACTCTGTGCAATGTGGTTTTTACATATGTCGGATGATGAGAGACATTATTGAACAAGGTGTCAAAGAAATCCCTGAATCGGTATGCCTAATTTCTTTAACATTTAAGTTTTTATAAAAATGAATACATGAATTAATAAGTTTATGTATGTATATGTCGTACTTGCTGGGTTCAGCCGAGTCGTACAGACAAGAAGAAATTGATGAGGTAACAGATGAGTAGCTTGGGTATCTTGAGCCTCATTTTCAATTGGTCGCCTAATAGTTTCATAACCTTGTATATGGTTGTTAATTATGAATAGGTAGTGATTTTGGGGCTTCATTTTGTTAAAGGAGACTATGTGATCAATTTTGTGGATATATATGATGCTTTATTTTGTTAAGGAGACTAGACTGATTTTGTGGATATGGTGCTCAATTGACCTAAGTACTGATTTGTGGATAAGATACTGATTTTTACTAGACAGTTAAGTATTATGGATGTTGGATATTTGAGCTAATTATATGGGTTTGATATGATTCTGTAAATAATGGACCTAATAATCGCCATGGCCCGTGATCAAGGGGATAAATAATTAAATTATTTTGGTTTGCGATTGAAGTTACACTATGACAATTGCACTAGCTAACAAACTTGATAAAAGAATGTATATATATAGTACGAAATTAACACCAATCAATCAAAATTACAAGCTTATTAAAAAAGTTATAGGCATATAAAACTAAATAATAACCAAAACCTCTAAGTACAACATGTCTCTTCCAAAATGTCTATATACCCTTACAACAATTTACTTTTTCACCAATTTACAGTTTCCAATGATTGTTATTTTAGTAATCAAATTAATTTCTTATTTTAGAATAGGAGTTTTTTTTTGAATTTTGTAAAATATATTAATAATTAAGGATATGAGTGCGGTTCCGGTGCGGAGCACTCTTCCCGTGCGGACATGCACTATAGGGCCTTATTTGTGCACTTTAGAGCCTTATTTGTGCACTTTTGCAAAATTTTGAAAAATGTTTGGAAAACAATTTGTAAAAGTTTTTTTTTTTGAAAAAGTGCACAAATAAGACATTAAAGTGCACAAATAAGACCCTAAAGTGCATGCTCCGCACGTCCGCACGGGAAGAGTGCTCCGCATATGATCCAAACTCTTAAGGATATACAAGCGAGAGTTTTCACTGCGGGATTACATAATAAGAGAGAAGCAACAATGAGGGTCAGCGAGCAAAAAGAAGAGCAAGGTGAGGACCTAGGTACACAAGCACAAAATGTACTGTCAAAGTCCGTGGGCTCATAGACTGGGGGTCGTATGGACACGAGCGCATAGGCGCAGATAGACCCAGTACATAAGCCCAATGAGGTTCCATCCTAAAACCAATTGGCAATAGGAGGAGTAGCCCATCAAGCTTATATACTAGGCAAGTTATGTCCCAACTTGAGATGTGAGACAATTATATTCCAACACGCCCCCGCAAGTGCAACATGCGGGCAATTGGCCAAGCCCAGTTGACACTTGAACAAACGGGTATGGGTGGGCATCTCAATCTCTTTATAGCCAGACCCAACCAACCCAATAAAGAGACCCAGGACCAGATCCACTCTGATACTATGTCAAAGTCCATGGGCCCATAGATTGGGGGTCGTGCGGACACGAGCGCATAGGCGCAGATAGGCCCAGTACATAAGCCCAATGAGGTCTTGGGCCCAGTACATATAACCTCATTTGTGAAAAAGCCAACATGTGAAAGATAAGATGGGAGAATCCCACATCGGAGATATAAAAAAACCAAGACCACTATATAATACTATGGACTACTCCTCCTATTGTCAATTGGTTTTAGGATGGAATCCCATGGGCTTGTGCACGGACGTACACGCCTCTCCCTAACCGGCCCACTG
Organism: Rheum nobile; assembly: GCA_027886185.1. Lineage (NCBI taxonomy): Eukaryota > Viridiplantae > Streptophyta > Magnoliopsida > Caryophyllales > Polygonaceae > Rheum > Rheum nobile. Next base: position 4,449,170 of record WOAB01000056.1, read on the forward strand.
ACTTTAACATGGTATCAGAGCAGTTCGGTCTGGGTTTGAACTCCTGGTTGATTGGGCTTGTCGGCCTTAAGACACTAACGGGCTTGCCGGCCTTAAGGCATGATGTCAAGTGCCAACTGGGCCAGGCCAGTTGCCACTTGAGGGGGCGTGTGGAAGATAAGATGGGTGAATTCCACATCGAAAATATAAAGAAACCAAGACCACTATATAATATTATGGACTACTCCTCCTATTGCCAATTGGTTTTAGGATGGAACCCCATGGGCTTGTATGGTGGGCTTGTGCACGGACGTACACGCCTCTCCCTAACCGGCCTACGGGCTTTAACATGTACCAAGCTAACTAGGAGGTTAGAATGTTCGAAGGTTTCAAATGTCCAAAATTTTATTATACAAGCTTTGTTCCAAGCTAACTAGGAGGTCAGAATGTTCGAAGGTTTCAAATGCCAGCTCGATTGTTGCTTCTGATCTAGCGTGCCCATATGTTGTGTTCTTGGTGGTGTAGTACATGGAGGGATTTTGTTATACAAGCTTTGTTCCAAGCTAAGAGTTCTTTCAATCCTAAACCGCCCTCTTCTTTAGGGGTACTGATAGTTTTCCAGGCAATGGGACTACGTTTGGAGGAAGGGGAGCCGGACCAGAGGTAGGATCTAAGAATGGATTTGATTTTGGAAATGATTTTTTTGGGGAAGAGGAAGATGTGGAACTAAAAGTTGTTAATGCCAAAAAAAACGGATCGAATGAGTTCGATTCTCCAAGGATTTATTTGATGGAGTTACGGACATTCTCTTTGACACCACCAAATAAAATTTGAGATTTATCTGGGTTTGGAAGTAGGACGGACATGGCCCCAAATTGATCAAGGACCCCTTTGATGGTCTTAATGGAACTGCAGGTGCCTTTAGAAAAAATGATGAGGTCGTCAGCGAAACTCAGGTGGGTGATACGGGCAATTTTACAATTGGGATGGAAGCGCTAGGGGCTAGAGGTGGTGAGTTTGTGAAGCATACGACTGAGGAATTCAATAATGAGCACAAAGAGGTAGGGTAAGAGAGGGTCACCATGTCTAAGCCCTCTTTTTCCCTTGAAATAGCCCTTAAGTTCCCCATTGATAGTAATGGAATAGGAAGGGGTACTAACACAAATCATGACCCAATTGATCATGTCTTGTAGAAACTTAAAATGGATGTGAACTTTTTCCAAGAAGCTCCAGTGAATGGAGTCAAAAGCTTTGGTCAAGTCCACCTTAATGGCACATCTGGTTGATAAATTACGGTTGTCGTATTACCTCATAATCTCTTGGCTGAGGTGGATATTGTGGCGATAGATCGCCCCTTGACAAAAGCACCTTGGAAATCACTGATAAGGTCAGGGAGAACAAGTTTGATCATGTCAGCAAGGACCTTAGAGATGATTTTGTATAAGGTGTTACAACATGAGATGGGGCAAAAGTCACAATATTGGTGGGGTTGTCTTTTTTGGAGATAAGGGAGATGGCCGTGTGGTTGATTTGGCTGAGGAGGTGCCCGTTGCAGAAGAAGTCAAGGGCAACTTCGGTGATGTTGGGACCAATGATGGGCCATGTGGAAATGAAGAATTTAGAGTTATAGCCGTCGGGGCCTAGGGATTTGGTGGGGTTAATGGAGAGCAAAGCTTTGTGGATGTCATGTGGGGTGATTCTCATGGAGAAAGTGGGGCCGGGGGAAGCAAGATGGTGGTTAAAAGCATCACGCGGGGCGTCAATCCCCAACAGGGTATTATGGTAGTTCAGGACATGGACAACAATACTATCATTAATATGAAGGATGTTGCCATCATTGTCAGTGAGAGAGTGAAGGTGGTTGTAGAGGCGGCGACACTTGATGTGGTTGTAAAACACTTTGGAGCAGTGATCTTCATGTTTCAGCCAAAACATCTTGGACATCTGACGAAGAGTGTCATCCAACTTGTTACTGTAGAGTATGATTTTGTCTATGCAAGCTTTCTCATGGACGATCAAAGAATTGTCAAAAGGGTTGCAATGAAGGGAGAGTTGGATGTCAGAGAGGTTGTGTTTGAGGGTAGTAAGGTCGGAAATCTGGGTGTCAACAGTACTAGAGCCAAGTTTACGGAGGATAGGCTTAAGAAGCTTGAGCTTCTCGACAATCTGAAACATATCAACACCAGGGATATGGGATTGCTAGACATCAGAAATAGTGGCGAGGAATTGATTGTGGTTGCCTGGTTGACCCAGGTATTACAGAAGCGGAAGGGAGGGTGAGGGCGATTTATGGAGAGTCCGAAGCTGACAATGGCTGGGGTATGATCTGAGAGGTCATGGGTGGAGAAAAAAGTGGTGGAGTTAGGGAAAAAAGTAAGGCAGTGGTTGTTGATGAGGGTCCTGTCGAGCTTGCAGATGATTCTGGAAGGACTTGTTTGCTTGTTGGTCCAAGTGTATTGGGCCCCAAAGTATTTCATGTCAAAGAGTGTAACAGTGTGCAAAGAATCTATGAGTTCTCCAGATGGGAGATCAATGGAGGAGCCGTTGCTAGAGATTTTATCCCCAAAATCAAGAGTAACATTAAAGTCACCAAGCACTAGCCAAGGGGGTGAGATGGTAGAGCTAGTATGGTGAAGGTCCTGCTAGAGGGGGAGTCTTTCTGTAGAGGAATTGAATGTATAGGTGAAGGAGACAAATAATTCAATGCCGGATAAGAGGTCTTTAATGGTACCATGGATTAGTTGGGGGGAGGTGTAAATGGGAAAAAAGAGGGTAGTTTGAGGGTTCCAGATGATGAGAATACGAGTATAATATCCCGCCTGGGAGTTGAAGTAGAAGGTCCAAAGTGGGAGAATATTTTTGGTGACACCAAGCTTTGTGTTTTTGACTCTGGTTTTGATCAAGGTAATGACATCAAGTTTGGAGGAGAGAATGATGTCATTAACAACACCCTGCTTAGAGTGATGTCAAAGGCCCCTGGTGTTCCAGCAAGCAAGGGTGAGACTAATCATTGAGGGGGCAAGGGGGTAGGAGGATTCCCAATGCTACTAGTTAAAGGGAAAGAGGAGGCTAGCTGGATATTGCTAGTATCTGTGAAAGAGAGAAGTTTTATAGTGTCTATGGAGGTAGATCTGGAGTGAGGGTTAGGGGGAGAGGCGGATTTGGTTCTCCGCAAAGTGGGGCGGAGAAAGGTAGTGTGCATGTAGAGTTTAAAGGAGGGGTGGGGTAATGGAAGAAGAGGCATGTCAGTTTCAGGACGTGAGGGTGCAGAAGATGGGGTAGGAAGAGTGAGGGGTGACGGGGCAGAGGATGATGAAGGAGGAGGGGCTCCTGACGGATGGGGTGGTCGAGGAATGGGTACGAGAGCATGTTGCTCAGGGATAGGATTTTTGAGGGGGTATGAGGTTAGGACAGGGGGCTGCGAAACATGGTTGGACCCAGTAGAAGCCTTAGCAGAGGCCTTGGGACATTCTCTGTTGGAGTGCCCAAAGGTTTTGCAAGAGGAGCAACGTTGAGAGATCCAGTCGTATAAGATTTCTAGGGTTACCATGTCTCCATTGGAGTCTCTGTAATAAATTTCTCTCTGTAGCTCCTGTGAGGCAGAGACTTCCACAAGTATACGGGCATAGGAGACCTGATCCTGGAAGGTAGTGGAGGTCTTCATCTGTAGTGGGGTGCTTATAGCAGACCCTGCTTTGCTGAGCATATTGTCAGACCAGAAGCTGAGGTTGAGATTCAGGATGGTAACTGTTGGATCGTTAGAGTTACATCTGAGGGAACACATGCTTTGTTCCCACATAAGGTGCAACGAAATATTATAGCAAGAAAGATGAAGTAAAGAACTCACGATGTATAGTGGAAACCTTAATCAGTCAAATAACTAATCAAGTAAAACCACTACCTTCAAGCTTCTCGATTGAGAGGATTTTGAAGCGTCTACTCGTCTTATTGATTTCTTGTTCGATTATACTTGTAGCCTGGACTCCAAACCCTAGACTTCCCACCTAGATTTGAATCTTTTCTACAACGGTGAATACGAACTCACTCTTCTAAGACTCACAAACTCATCACTCTCTTTTTCTTCTTAATTAAATGCTCCGAGTTCGTGTATAGAAATGAATCTCACACTCTTATAAATACAACTCGATTGACAAACGTAACAAGATAAAGTATCTTTATAAAATCGGCAACAAGAAGATATTAAATAATCTGAAGAATATTATCTTAACCGCTTATGTTATCTAAGGGAGGATTTCCTAAGATAACATAATCGAATTAAGATAAAATCCTTTTCTCTCCAAATATATTATCTTAGGAAAGATTTACTAAGATAACATAATCGGATTCTTCTCTCTCCAAATCTTCCCATCGACGCGATCTCCTTGATTCCCTTTTCTGCAACCGCGTGATCTTCAAAGATGATTCCCATAATCTTCACGCTGATTATCCTCCACTCCATTCGCAGCTTGAGTTTCGTTCATCGTTGATGTTCCTTGAGAGGTAACAAAGCATGTGGAGAAAGCTTTGTTCCCTCTTGCGATTCTTCGCTGCAATGGATCCTTGTGACAACTGTATTGTTCCTGAAATACTTGGTTACCAGATTAGTTGAATGTTTGTTACCATCAAAACCTAAGGAATTCAACAAATTCCCCCTTTTTGATGGTGACAAACATCCTTGACAACAAAACACACATATGAGATAAAGACAGTTGCATATAGAAAGTTTCACACATATGCATAATAGTTCCCCCTTAGTCCAGCAACTATGAAGACAAGATTTGTTCCCCCTCAACTAAAGCTACCAGTCATTTCCCCCCTTTTGGCATCATCAAAAACATAAGTAAATAGCAAATGGAAAATGAGCACGGCAAGATAAGAACACAACCCTTTTTCATTAAAAGGAAACAACCAACCGTAAACATAGTGCAAGGACAACAACAAGATATGCAAAGAAAACACACAGGATCAACATGCCAATCAAGACAAACACATGAAACAGAACCAAAGAAAAGCAAGGCAACGAGGAGATATATGTGCTGGGAACAAAAGAGGGATTGGTTAGCCAGAGAGAGACGAATCAAGCACCACTGGTGCCTGCAGAGGGAGCCAAAGTAAGAATAGCAATTAAAGTACGCACTTCCTCCATAAGACGTCGTTGTTGTTCTACCAACATAGATATTGCGCGGGACAAACTCCTCACGGCCCTTCGCAGATCTGGTTCATCTTTTTGTTCCCCCTTAGAGTCTGCATCTTCAGACTCTTCCTTATCCACATCATCTTCCATCTCAGATTCAATCTTGACCCAACCAACAGCTCCTTGTAGCACAGCCTCCATCTCAGTTTTTTTTTTGGTACTAAGGATAAAGTTATCAATCCTCTTATTTCCTTCTTTTTCCAAAGATCACAACTCATAAGATATCTCCCAAATATGTCTTGTAAAAGATTCTATCTAAATCAGTCAGAGCCCATAAATTCTCAAGCGCACGAAACATAACGCAACCATCACATCAATTTGAATGCACATAGCACTTCTCAAGCAGTTGCAAGCCATCATTACACATCATACCTGTCAAAACCCAGCCACATACAATAGAGGCGATGATTCGTATTCTCGGCTTTCCGAAAAAGTAGAAGAGTGTGATGCGGGGGTAACGTTACCAGAGAGGGTACAAAGAACATCACACAAAAACATATACGAGAATTTTTAATAATGTTTAATCATGAATGAGAGGCTCCCAGATATGGATGATTAGAGGGGCTCATAGAAAGCATCAAACATGATGGCTAGGGTAAGCTGTAGAGTCAACAATCATGTGAGTTTGTAATGAGGGATCAATGCATCAAGTTGACTCTTTTGGGCCGAAAGAAAGCTGATTCATGTATTATTATGATAGCATAGATGATCATGCATGAAATTTTGCACATAAGTGAAGTATTAGCACAAATCTAACCAAGTTGTTCAATTTAACGATCAAGGAGTGAATGTATATCAAGACATGATGATTAAACTTTCACAATTTACCTTGTAAATTAGCCAATCATCGAGGGAACATAAGAGATAGATAATTAGTTTAGAGAGATCATACCTAGTTCCATACGAAACTGTTCTAAGGGTTCCCTATTTAGTGCCTTGGTTAAAATATCAGCTATCTGATCCTTGGTTCCGCAGAAGTTCATGGACACCAACCCTTTCTCCACACAGTCACGTAAGAAGTGATGTCTTATCTCGATATGCTTGGTACGAGAGTGTTGCACATGATTCTTGGAGATATTTATTGCACTAGTATTGTCACAGAGAATGGGAATATAGTCAAGAAGAATACCATAGTCGCTGAGTTGTTGTTTAAGCCATAGGAGTTGAGTGCAGCAAGCAGCGGCGGCTAGTATTCGGCTTCTGCAGTTGATAAAGCAACTGAATTCTGCTTCTTTGATCCCCATGAGACCAAGCACGGCCCAAGGAACTGAGCCATTCCAGATGTGGACTTTCTGTCCACTTTGTTCCCTGTGAAGTTCGCATATGTGTATCCAACTAGATCGAAGTTTCCACCCCTTGGATACCACAGACATAGATCATCTGTTCCCTTCAAGTATCTCAGAATCCTCTTCACTGCTTTGAGGTGTGTTTCTTTGGGATCAGCCTGAAAACGAGCACATAGACACACACTATACATAATATCAGGTCTACTTGCAGTGAGATAGAGAAGTGAACATATGATTCCTCGATAGAAAGATGGATCAACTCCTTGCTCATGTTCGTCATTTCCCATTGGATTATTGGGAGAAATAGGAGTTGTGAAGGGCTTTGCATTAGACATTTCGAATTTCTTGACACATTCCCTGAGGTACTTCTGTTGATGCACTTTGGTTCCATCTTCTCCCTGAGAGACTTGAAGACCCAAGAAGAACTTGAGTTCCCCAACCATGCTCATCTCAAATTCAATGGCCATCAGTTTGAGAATTTTTGAACCAGTTTGTCATCTGTAGAACCAAAGATGATATCATCCACGTAGACTTGCACAACCAGAGTGTGCTTTCCCTCCTTCAGAAGGAATAGAGTCTTGTCGACCTTTCCACGAACATATTCATGAGCTAGAAGGAACTGTGAGAGCCTATCATACCAGGCCCTTGGAGCCTGTTTGAGACCATACAAAGCTTTGTCAAGAATGTAGACATGATCAGACTGGGAAGGATCTTCAAAGCCAGGTGTTTGCTCCACATAGACTTCCTCCTTGAGAACTCCATTCAAGAAGGCGGTTTTTACGTCCATTTGTTGCAGTTTGAAGCCGTGGAAAGATGAGTAAGCTATTAGAAGTCTTATGGCTTCCAACCGGGCAACATGAGCAAATGTCTCATCATAGTCGATTCCTTCCTGCTTATTATAACCTTTCACCACCAACCTTGCTTTGTTCCTTATGACTTGACCTTGATCATCCAACTTGTTTCTGAACACCCATTTTGTTCCTATCACGGCCCTTCTCCTTGGACGAGGAACCAACCGCCAAACCTTATTCCTTTCGAATTGATGGAGTTCTTCTTGCATGGCGTTAATCCAGTCAGGATCCTTCAGTGCTTCTCCTACAGTTTTAGGTTCTTGCAAGGAAAGAAAAGCATTGCAAGCACATCAATTTTGTAAAGAAGAGCGAGTGCTTTGAGGAATTCCCTTTCGAAAGTCTGTAAGGATTAGATGAACTGGATGAGACCCCTTCTGTTGGTAGTTCCTTATCTGCAGACTGTTGATGTCAAACTCGTCTGATTCAGTGTTACCTGCAGTTGAACTTTCACCGCCTGTCCCATCATCAGTGGGGCAAGCACCCTCAGTTCCTTCAGCAACAGGGCTTTCCTCAAAAGACTCCGCCGAGTAAGGACTTGGGATATGTTCCCCCTGAGGAACCTGAGATGATTCAGATAATTGAACACTTTCATCTGTCCCACTAGAGTTGGTGGAGTTGGGGGTTTTTTGTATTGATGGGTCATCATGAGTTTCTTGGTTTAGCGGGACCCCATCTCCAACACCGTTTTCCACAAGCTGAAAGCAATCATCTTCAGACAGGCCAGTGTTTGCGGGAACACTAGTTGATTGTTCTTGCACATTGTTACCAACCATAACAGATTCATCGAAAACCACATGAATGCTTTCCTCTACCTTTCTAGTTCTCTTGTTAAATACTTTGTAGGCTTTGCTGTGAAGAGAATATCCTACAAAGGTCCCTTCGTCACTTCTGGGATCAAACTTCCCAAGAGAATCTTTCCCATTGTTGTGGACAAAACACTTACAGCCAAACGCGCGCAGATGAGACACGTTAGGCTTTCTCCCCCTTAGAAGTTCATAGGCAGTCTTGTTCAAGAGTGGACGAATGGTTGCCCTGTTCAGAACATAGCACGCATCGTTCAAGGCTTCGGCCCAAAAGCTCATAGGAAGACCACTTGGTACGCGTCATGTCTTCTAGAGTTCTGTTCTTCCTTTCCACAACACCGTTTTGCTGCGGAGTCCTTGGAGATGAGAAGTTGTGATTAATTCCATTGTTCCTGCAGAGGGATAGAAATTGATAATTCTCAAATTCTGTCCCATGATCAGTGCGGATGGACCCCATAGACTGTCCTACACTTCTTTCAACCGACTTGAGCCAAGATTCAAATTCAGCGAATACTTCACCCTTTAAAGACAGAAAGAGAGTCCATGTGTACCTAGAATAGTCATCAACAATAACAAAGACATATGCATTTCCTCCATGACTCCTTGTGCACATGGGCCTACAAAGATCCATGTGGATTTGTTCCAGAGGACGAGTAGTACTTACCTCCTTCTTTGACTTGAAGGAAGACCTAACTTGCTTACCTTTGGTGCAGGCATCACAAACTTTATTTCTCGTTGCTTCGATCTTAGGAAGACCGTTCACCAGTTATTGTCTATGAAGTTTGGAAAGGAGTTGAAGGCTTGCATGTCCGAACCGTTTATGCTACAGATCTGTTGTCCCAGCATTGGACGACAGACATAGTTCCTTCTCAGGGATAAAAGCAGGGTCAATTTTGTAGACGTTGTTGTCGCAGATTCCTCTGAGTAGAATTTTCCCTGTACTTATACACTCAACATAACAATCATCAGTAGTAAAGACTACCCTATTTTTCTTGTTTTGACATAGTTGAGCCACACTAAAAAGATCAAATTTGAGATTATTCACAAGTGTTACATTATTCACAGTAATATGGTTAGAAAGCCTTACCTTACCGATACCACAAACTTCTCCCTTACTCTTGTTTCCAAAGGTTATTGAACCTCCGGAGGCTTGTTGAAGTGAGGAGAACCATCCTTTGTTCCCTGTCATGTGACTTGAGCAAGCACTGTCGAAATACCAGGAACCTTTCCTTGCTTCAGCCTCAGATTCCTGAAGAACGCCTTTTGATTCATTTGGGTCTTCTAAACTCATCAAACAGACATCCCTTGAATGAGATGATTCTTCAACATCTGAGTTGGAATTTCCCCAAGTAGCGATCATTGCTTGCTCCCCTTCACGAACCGGAGGAAGACCTGCCTTCTTCTTGAAGCAGTTTTTGGAAAAATGTCCTTTGTTTTGACAGTGGTAACAAACGACTTCCTTTGTGTCTTTATTCCCTTCGGAGGAACGCAGAGTGCCCTTGTTTCGAGACCATATTTTCTTCATTGCTCTAGTGATGAGAGCCACATCTTCAACACCGTCCTCATCATCATCTTCAACTTGAGATAAGTCAAACGCACGTTCAACTTTCAAAGCATTGCTTTGAGCCTTCTCAATTCCTTTCTTGTTCATCTTGTGGTTATAGACAGAGGCGTTGCTTTCAAGCTTGACAACAACCTCTTCCATAGTAAGAGTTTTGACATCAGTCTGGGAGTAGAGAGTGAGGGAAATTGCATCCCATTGAGAGTTGAGGCCTTGCTTGAAGTGGTGAGTGAGCTTCCAGTCTGACATCTCTTCATCAAGGAACTCCAGTTGACCTACGATCCCCTGGAACCTGGAATAGAACTCTTGAATGTGCTCACCCTTTCCTTGAGAAATTTGATCATACTCCTTCATCAGGGAAAGAATCCTGTTTTTCTTGACATCTTCATTTCCATGATGGAGACGCTTTAAATCATCCCAGATCTCCTTGGCGGTTTTGTAACCGATGATTTTCTTGAGATCCGTGGGGAGAAGAGCCATGTGAAGGATCTTCTTGGCTCTGCTATTCTTCTCCAGCTTTTTCCAGTCGTCATCCGTGTAGTCAACCCTTGGCTTTGGCTTTATAGCATCTTTCTCATTTGGAATAGCTATGGGGCCAACTTCAATGATTCTCCATATCTGTCCATTGAGGGAACAAATATAAGACTCGATTTGTTCCACCCACCAGCCATATTCACCAGCCTTCAGAATCGGAGGCTTCCAGAATAAATCTCCAATAGCATTGCTTGACGACATCTTTCCTGCAAACTCTTTAACGAAAAAAATCTAGAGCACTAGGCTCTGATACCAATTGTTGGATCGTTAGAGTTACGTCTGAGGGAACAAATGCTTTGTTCCCACAGAGGTACATTGTAATATTATAGCAAGAAAGATAAAGTAAAGAACTCACGATGTATAGTGAAAACCTTAATCAGTCAAATAACTAATCAAGTAAAACCACTACCTTCAAGTTTCTCGCTTGAGAGGATTTTGAAGCGTCTACTCGTCTTATTGATTTCTTGTTCGATTACACTTGTAGCCTGGACTCCAAACCCTAGACTTCCCACCTAGATTTGAATCTCTTCTACAACGATGAATACGAACTCCCTCTTCTAAGACTCACATACTCTTTACTCTCTTTTTCTTCTCAATTAAATGCTCCGAGTTCGTGTATAGAAATGAATCTCACACTCCTATAAATACAACTCGATTGACAAACGTAACAAGATAAAGTATCTTTATAAAATCGGCAACAAGAAGATATTAAATAATCTGAAGAATATTATCTTAACCGCTTATGTTATCTAAGGGAGGATTTCCTAAGATAACATAATCGAATTAAGATAAAATCCTTCTCTCTCCAAATATATTATCTTAGGAAAGATTTCCTAAGATAACATAATCGAATTCTTCTCTCTCTAAATCTTCCCATCGACGCGATCTCCTTGATTCCCTTTTCTGCAACCGCGTGATCTTCAAAGATGATTCCCACAATCTTCACGCTGATTATCCTCCACTCCATTCGCAGCTTGAGTTTCGTTCATCGTTGATGTTCCTTGAGAGGTAACAAAGCATGTGGAGAAAGCTTTGTTCCCTCTTGCGATTCTTCGCTGCAATGGATCCCTGTGACAACTGTATTGTTCCTGAAATACTTGGTTACCAGATTAGTTGAATGTTTGTTACCATCAAAACCTAAGGAATTCAACAGTAACCCAGATTGGGACTGTTTGGAGACAAGTTAGATCCATGGAGATGTTGGGGGTCCATCTCTTGAGAATGAGAGGGCGTTGGCCTCCAATCATCCATGGTTCTTTTTCTAGGACAACAGTGAGATCCTCTTCTTTAGCAAACTTGAAGATGAATAGCTCTTTATCATTCAGGTACAGTTTTGGGGCTATAATGCTTGTCCTTTTGGAATGTATGAACCTTTCCATGGCTTTGAAAGGGACTTTACCTCCCATAGCCGTACCCACCAAGATGAGATTCCAACTGTCAACCATGTCGGACACATCTTCAGGGGAGAAATCAATAATCACATCCTTAATGCCCTCAACAAAGTGCAGTTTGAGGATAGGATTAAGGGGTTTATGATGACCCACAACAACATAATAGGAGGAGGAACCCTTTGGAGGGTTAGCACTGGGGAGAACATGAAGCAAAGAGCTCAGCGGGGGAGGAACCCTCGAAGCAAGATTAGGGGAGGGAGCAGGGGCGATCTGTTCTGGCGGTGCAGGGCGGATATGCACCGAGGTTTTGGATGAGAGGGGAGGAGGAGGGGGATATGTCACCGAAGGGGGTGAGGCTGAAGAGGGAGAGGGAGCAGAGGCAGGGGTAAGATGGGGAAGCTTACCCGTGACAGGAGCAAGATCTGGGAAGCTGGATACATCATCAAGGGAGGGAGCAGAGATTAGAGGGGTATGAGGGAGGGAGGAGAGTTTGAGGAGGCAGGCGTTGATACTCCGAATATAGTCTTCCGGGACGACATCGACAGGACTCTCCTCGCCGAGAGGAGAAGAAGATGGAGCGGAGGTGGTAGGAGGCGAGGGAGTGACCGAGTGAGAGGGGAGGGGACAAGGTGTTTCTGAGAGAGTTTGATGGATTTAGTGTGTTTGGGTTTGGATTTAGGGGATGGTTTGGAAAAGGATTTCTGGGATTTGCCCATGGCCGGAGAGGGAGAAGGTCGGGGCGCTAGGCGCCAAGGGTGACGACGAAAGGAAAAAAAGGGGGGGGGGGGGGGGGGGGGTTAGGTTTCAGAAGAGAGTATTCGTGAAATGACAATACATTTTTTAAATAGGAGTTGCTTAGGTGTAAATGCACATAATTCATAGGATTTAACGTACGTGGCAACATTGATGTATATTTTAATATAATTATCATTTACGTGCATATATACTCATGTTAATGTATATACTTTTAGCATAAATGCACCTTTATTATAACTCTATTATGTACACGTATGTATATTCTTACTCATTAATGTACATTTATATATACACATTTTATGGAAAAGTATCATGTGTGAAAGTTTATTAACGTACAAAATACGAAAGAATTATAACCGTCCGATTTGCTTCAGTTTTTTGCATTGTTACACGCGCTTTCAATTTTTATTTTCGCTCCATCTGTTCGCTTCAGCCTTCTTTTTTTCTCTTCAGCTTTTCTAATTTTTTTTTTCAATTTTTTTTTGCATTGTTACACGAACTTGCACTTTTTTTATTCATTTGCACTTCCTCCTTAACCACTTGCACTTCTGTTTAACAGCTTGCACTTTCGTTCTATTTGCTTGCACTTATTCATTATTCTGATGCACTTTCTGTTCGCTTACTTGTATTTTAAATATTTTTTTAATATCATATTTGCTTGCACTTTCTGTTCACTTACTTGCACTTTACTCTGTATTTCCATGTACTTTCTTCCTATTGGCTTGCACTTTCGTCATTTCACTTGCACTTATTCATTATTATGATGCACTTTCTGTTCACTTACTTACACTTTACTTCGTATTCTCATGCACTTTCTTCCTATTGGCTTGCACTTTCTGTTATTTAATCTCTTGAACCTAAAGTGCAAGCATATAAGAAAAAAGTGCAATCAGAAAACATAAAGTGCAAGCATATAAGAAAAAAGTGCAAGCAAATCAACACAAAATGCAAGAAAATAAACACAAAGTGCAAACAAATACAATGTGCATTCGAATATACACAATGTGCAAGCATAATAAATAAATGTTCAATGAAAACATAAAGTGCAAGCATATAAGAAAAAAGTGCAAGCAAAAAAATACAAAGTGCAAGCGAATAAACACAAGGTGCATTCGAATATACACAATGTGCAAACTAATAAATAAAAGTGTAATCAGAAAACATAAAGTGCAAAAAAATAAACACAAAGTGCAAGTAAACATAATGTGCATTCGAATATACACAATGTGCAAGCAGAATAAACAAATGTGTAATGAAAACATAAAGTGCAAGCATATAAGAAAAAAGTGCAAGTAAAACAAAACAAAGTGCAAGAAAATAAATACAAAGTGCAAGCAAACATAATAAAGCGGGTGTAATGACACACTCCATAGCGTTGGTCACGGTGGACGGCTGAAGATCTTTCGTATTTTGTATTTTAACAGCCTTTCGCACCCGAACCGCGTCCACATTTTATTACAATACATTTTACTTTTATACACCAATGAACATGTTATAGTAATTAATCAGTTAATACCGGTAAACAATATTGGTGAATCTACAATCAACTAAGTTTTGGACCAATCACATCATTTCATTGAAATGGTGCACATGTCTTCTATCGGTAAATAGTTTGCGTACGTCAGTCAAAACATATATATATACTCCCTCCGTCCCAAAATGTTGTTCCTGTTTTGACTTTTCACACTTGTCGAGACGTGTTTTGTATTGTTAATATCTATAATTACATGTTAATAAAAATTATAATTTTTTAATATTATCAAAGTACTCATTGAGACGAATCAAACAAAACCCCACATGACTATGTTTTTTCTTATATATTGGAAGAAATCTTAAAGATTCTCTTCCACTGTGAATAGTGTACAAAAGGGAAAGAGGAACTATATTATGGGACAGAGAGAGTATATATGAAGTATTCATTTATGAATGTATTGTTTTTCTTATGATTCTGCTTTTGGTCTCAAATCCCACGTACAAGAATCAATTGAGTAGAATCAAGTGTGTGATTTGATTTTAGATAAAGCACAATCATTTATTGGATAATAACTAAAAAGTAGAAACAAATATGAATTTCATTTCTACTCAATAATAATATATAGAGTTAGGATCATATAGAGAGTTGATTTAGGGTATAAAATATGGAACACTTATAACCATTCGATCTACTTCATCCAAGGGCTGAAAGTTTCTCTTGCACTTATAAGAGACGGTGGCATAATTGTAATATATGTCACTTTTTATTTTTTGTTCTATTTTTACCCTCCCTTCTCCAACCGCTCATCTGTGCATAATTGTAATATATGCCACTTGTTGTTTTGCTTTCGTTTTGGTCTGCTTTTAACAATTAGTCCTTATATGTGCACTTTCACTTTGTGTACATATTTTTTTGTTGGAGATTCTTTTTCCTCTGTTATATCTATGCATTCCTTGAACACTTTTTATTCTTGCACTAATTCATCTTATTCATGCACTTTCATCCATTCTATATATTTTCAGTTAGGCCTTCTTCTGCTTCGGATGTTGTGGGTGGTGGTGGTGTTGATTCTTTTTCATTTGTTGAGCCGAATACTTGTGAGAGCTATGTGATTCAATTCTCGCAAGAAGGGCAAACAATGTACTATTTTCCTCATTGTCCAGAAGATATGAATCCTTTCATCGGTCAAACATTTACTACACTTGAGCAAGGTAAGGATTTCTACAAGCGTTATGCAGCGAGATGTGGGTTTGATGTGCACAATGGTTGCTCCCACAAGGACAAAAGGATCGGATTGTGGTTCTGAAATACTTGATTTGAACTAGGGAAGGCTATAAAGTTTGTCAAAATAAACCTAGTCGACGCACTCAGGTTTCAAATAGGGTTGGTTGCAATGCGAAAATTATTTTTAGATATGTTGGCAAGTCTGACTATATGATGAAATCATTTGTAGAACATCATACGCATCGGTTTGTTGATGATCCTTATAGGCAGTTTATGAAGAGTAATCGAAATAAGGACAGTGGGCATAAGAAGTTTGTGTTGAATTGTTCAAGAGATAATGTAGGGCATGTTAAGTATCATAGATTGTATAAGGAAATTGTTGGTGGCTATCGAAATGTGGGAGCTTCTATGGTTGATTTAAGAAAATTTAGGCAAGACTTGTTGGCATACTTTGCTGGATCAGATGCTCAAATGTTGATTGATAGGTTGTTTGCTAAAAAGGAATTGTGTTGTGCGTATTATTTTGATTACGATGTGGATGATGTGGATCGTTTGAAGAGTATATTCTGGACTGACCTTGTTTCAAGGAAAAACTTTGCCTTTTTCGGTGAGGTTGTCTCATTTGATGCAACTTATCGAACTAACAAGTAAGTGTCATACACTTGTGCACTTTCACTCTATATATGTGCACTTGTACACCTTATTCATGCATTATTTACATAGTGTAGTCTAATAAATTTATTCTTATATCTTCCCACAGGTATAACCTGGTTTTTGTACCATTTACTGGGCTTGATCATCATAAGAGATGTGTTACCTTTGGTGTTGGCTTGGTGTTAAAGGAAGATCTCCCGTCGTATGTGTGATTGTTAGATAATTTTAGGAAAGCAATGAGAAATGATCCTAGGATAATAGTCACAGATCAAGATCTTTCAATGAAGTCTGCTCACAGGTATTTCCTAATACACGCCACCGCCTTTGCATGTGGCATATTATGCAAAAAGTTCCAGACAAGACAAAAACTGATGTAGATGATGGTAAACCTTTTAGGAAGACATTGAATAGTATAGTATAGACTCATGAACTTGAACCAGTTGAGTTTGAAGAGAAATGGTTACAGCTGGTAAATGATTATGAATTGAAAAACAGGAAGTGGTTTATGATATGTTTTCCATTCGCCAGTTTTGGATCCCTGCGTATTTTATAGATGTGATGTTTGGTGGCTTAGTTAGGACAACATCTATTTTTGAGGTTCAAAACAAATTCTTTTGCCATTTCATCGACCAAAATTTAAGGCTTGTCGAGTTGTTATTGCATTATGAGTCTGCATTAGACGCTCAAAGACATAATCAGGCAAAGTTAAATCACGATTGCATGACTATGTTGCCTAATTTTAAGACTGAATTGCGGTTGGAGAAGCATGCATCAGAGCATTATACGTTGACTGTTTTCATGGATATTCAGAAAGAAATTTGTGCCTCTTGAGATTCTTGTCGTATTACTAGGATGCTTTCTGACAATGGTGTTGTGACTTACAAAACCAAAGAAGGTGATATGGAAGAGGTCAAAACTTTGTATTACTGTGTAGATGGTAATGTTGTTTGCAGTATAGATTATTTCAACGGATCGAATACCCGTGTCGCCACATGTTTGTTGTGTTTAAGAACATGGACATGGACAAAATCCCCTTGAATTTTGTCTTGTCTTGCTGAACAAAGTAAGCTACGATAAGTCCTATATTTTCTATTGATGGGACATTGGTTCAACAATGTTTTAAAATGGAGGAAAGGCAGATTCTGATGAATACTTTGCTTTCAGACTTTAATTGTTGTATGTGTCTTTTAGAGTGGAATCCGGATCGATTGAAGGATTTCACGCAACTTTTGAAGGAGCAAAAAACAGCTTTGATGGAGTGTAGTGAGGGTATTAAGAGTTCTGGATCAAGCAATGCACAGATGGCTGAGACATTTGCTGGCACTAGTGTACCGTCCACTATAACTGTGTTACCACCAACCCAAGCAAAGAACAAGGTTAGCGGGAAGCGAATCATGAGTTCAAGGGAGGCAGCAACTGCTGGCAAGAGGCGTTGTGGTAAATGCAAAAAAAATTGCATTCCACAATAGTCGCACATGTGTTGAGCAAACAAAGTTACAGTAGTTGATAATGTTGTATGTCTTGCATATTTTTTTCATATTTTGCAGAGTGTATGTTATATGTGAACCCTCAATGCTTGAATTTGCACTTCTGACTTTTATATATGCACTTCGTGGGTTTTTATGTTTGATAGAGGAAATGATCCGGATCTCTAGAGTTGTTACTGCACTGATTTTACGAATTGAAGATTAACTAATTGCCAATGCCTTCTTTGACACCACCACTTTTATTTGGCAACTGCCAATTGCCAAGTGATGAAACATTAGATTTTAGTTAACTTATTGAAACCTAAAATTTATATACAATGCTTGCAAAACCTGGTCGCTCACTTCATTAATTGGCAGTTGTATTCATTTGTAGAACCTAAAATTTACATCAAACCTCGAAAAATTTAGAACCTGAATATGCACCTGCATTCATTTTTTTAGCATCCCTAAAACATGATTAAATCCCACATACAACATGCATCTATTTTTTAGAAAACATTCAACCAACCTACCAATAGTTTGACCATTTCGTTACCTGTACATAACACTTCTTCCAAAAACATACAACCAGCCAATAGTTCAACCATAAATCATCTATTTCTTCTTCCCCTTGCAGTCTTCTTTGTACTGCTTCGCCCACTTTTTTACCTGATCGCTCACTTCATTAATTGTGGATGTCGACATAGCATGGACAAACTTCTTCTTCAATATACCATTTGTCTTGGTGTCATTCCTTGAGCTTAGACCATAATGCCACTCCTGGACCCCCATATATGTCTCCATAGACCTCATTGTATAAAGCCCTAATTCTGATTTGAGTGTAGTTGTCGCCCCTTGTATGTCGAGTAATGATGGACACATGCCCATGCTTTGGAGGGCATTCACCTTCTTGTGCAACCTCGTTTTCTTCAAATAGTTGAACATGATGTCTCTCTGCAAATTAGGATGATCTTTTCAATCAATGTTCATGAAAAGAAATCATGTGTCATGAAAAGAAATCTCATTCTAAATCCGTCCCCGAAGTGCAGGGTTTACTATTAAATGTGCATACATAGGTGTCTAAAGTGCGTAAAGTCATCCTATTTTTTTTAACTGGTGTAGCTTTGCATTTCTAGGCAGCTACGCATTTCTAGGCAACCTGCATAAACATGGAACACTGACCACAATAAGCTTTTTAAGATTTTATACACCTTACCAGAGTTTGTGGAATGTCTCCGTATTTATCTTCCATGGATTCATTACTTGTGTAGCTGTCCAAGATAAAGATTATATTGGCCTTCAAATTGAATGTGATCACAAAATAGCGATCATCAAACATTACTGGAATGAAGACCTTGCAAGTGGAATAATAAGTTTTGTTAGTGTTTTTCTTTTGGATTTCAGCTAGTGCTGATAAAAGAAAATATACCATATCAATTGTAACACCCCCAAATATTACCTTGAAAGTATTACCGCCAATGACCTCAGATTTCACATCTGAAGCCACCCAAGGCTTAACCATTTTAT
Organism: Rheum nobile; assembly: GCA_027886185.1. Taxonomy (NCBI): domain Eukaryota; kingdom Viridiplantae; phylum Streptophyta; class Magnoliopsida; order Caryophyllales; family Polygonaceae; genus Rheum; species Rheum nobile. The sequence goes on from WOAB01000056.1 coordinate 4,467,870, forward strand.
ATCAACCATAAAACACACCAATAATATTAAATATCATAACATTTTATTCAACCAAAGTCTCGGATTACATCTGTAAAAATCCCAAATACAATCTGAAATACATAATTCATTTCAATACAACGGAAGTCTTTTGATAAATAACATAAGGGTCTTGATCGGAGCGATCTCACGCCTAGGATCTTCAACCATGAGAAAACTTTTAAAAACTCCATCTGCCTTCATCGTCGCGTACTAGCCTTCACGGAAGGGAAGTTTTCCTGATGTGCCGTATGAGACGGATGACACCATCCAACCATGCAAGGGAAATAACCGGTTGGTTAGTCTAATGAAAGACTATGCAAGGGTAAAACAGAAAGGTTCTAAGTAGTCGTATTAGGTTACACCCATCGCTTCTCGAATGAAAGCCGATGACGATAGTGAATGATCAACACTATTTTATAGTGCATTTCTAGCAGTTTTTACCAGGTTTGAGGTGTCATTTGGATGGATTTAGTGCACAACTATGGAATTGGGAGTTAGAGCGGAGAAGTGTGGATATGGTGGTCTGTAGGAGCTAATTGAAGACATCCAGAGGAAGAGGAGTTGACCACCTGAGGAGACAAGGAAGAATGAAGGAGAAAGCCACACGAGAGGTGAAGAGACGAAGCTACCACGAGCTACCGCTAGGAGGACGAAGGGCCAAGATCGATCGCGGTGAATTTCCGAGAAAAGGAGCCAAGACGAATGACGACCGCGATGGCGGCGAGGAGGCCGCGATGGCGGTAAAATAGAAGCAACAGGTCGAGAGCAAAACGATTAAACCGCGATGGCGGTGGGCTCGCCGCGAACGCGGTTGGACACGGGAGGCGAGCCCGAAGAAGACTTCCGAAGTTTTAATTCTTTTTCTTATTTCGATTTTATTTATTTTATTTATTCCGAATACTTATTTTTATTTTCCTTTTAGATGAGGTTTGTGATCTTGGGCTTTAGGTTAAGTTTATTTAACCTAAATTTCCACAGCCTCCATTCATCATCTAGACACTTCATATCAGTTTTATCATCGTTGTTTTTCCCTTTGAAGAATATTGTTTCCAAGACTATGAGGAGCTAAGCACCCTTTTGCTTAGTCCGACAATTGAAGCTTTTCTTATAATTTGATTGTGAGGTTAATTATCTATTTCCTAACTCCTTTGGATTATATCTTTTCTGATGTGACCCTGCCACATCAAGGCCAAGACACCGAGGATAACCAAGGCGCCGCCGAGAACGTGGACGCTGAGGAGCTCTCCATGGGCACTATGGAGGACCCGGAGTTGGATCAAAGCACGGAGCATGTGGTGGACACACTTGGAGTTGGAGATGGCCAAGACATGTATGGGAGAGCCAAAGCCAAGCCAAAGCAAGGCATTTGCCAAGACAAGGCCAAGGCGCCGGCCACGCCGGGCACAAGTGTCTCCAAGGCCAACACTCAAGATGACAAGGCAATTCCCGGCGCCATCACAAGGTCTAGAGCTTGGGAGCTTCTCCAAGATCTCCACAAGGGTCTGGCATGCTGATCAGTGCTATTTTGTAGCACATTTCTAGAGATTATTACCAGGTTTGAGGCGTCATTTGGTGGGATTTTATGCACAATTGGAGATTATGGAGTTGGAGCAGAGAAGTGTGGTTTTGGTGGTCTGGAGGAGCTTATTGGAGACATCCAGAAGAAGAGAAATTGACCACCTGAGGAGACAAGCAAGATCCATGAAGAAACCACGTGAGAAGGCGGTGAAGTGAAGAAACCGCGACCAAGCCGCGGGGAGCAGAAGGTCGCGGCAAGATTTCCAAAGGAGATGGGCGATAGCAAAGAGGCCGCGACCGCGGCCGAATTATCGGAAATTAATTATGCACTTCGAGAGCAAACCACGACCGCGACCAAAAGGCCGCGACCGCGGCCATTAGCGGGAGTCAGCCCGACGCGCTCCGAACTTCTGTTTTTTCTTTTTCGTTATTTTATTTAATTCCGAATATTAGTATTTTTCCTTTTTAGGGGTGAGGTTTGTGATCTTGGGCTTTAGGTTAACTTATTTAACCTAACTCTCACAGGCTCCATTGAATATCATAGTTGCAACGATCGAGAGATCATCGTTTTTCGTATTGTTTTTCCTTTGAAGATTATGAAGAGCTAAGCACCCTTTGCTTAGCCCGGAAATTGAAGCTTTTTCTATGGTTTGATTGTGAGGTTAATTCCCTATTAATATTTTCTTTGGATTTATATCTTTCTTCTTGAGCTTCATTCCATTGAGTTATATTGATTTCTCTAGATTAGCTACCTAGTGTTATTGATATTATTCATACTGCAGGATTAGGTTCTTGAATAGTATTGGTTGGATCTAACTCATCAGTTGTGGTAATTATCATTATTAATATTAGTTTCCCTAGCCTGACAACCTAGTTGAGATTAATATTATCTATAGTGTTAATTATTACTTTCTGGTCAACTTGTTGAGATCAATATTATTCATCCCTAATTCAGAAGTAGCATCCATTATTATCTAGGACTGGTAGGACTATATTGTTATGAAAGAAGAATTGATTGCATGTTAATTATTGCAGGTTGTGATTATTGACATGTATCCTGGTTGATCCTATGCTCTATGCTGTTATTGTTCGGTTGTTCAATAGCAAGTGTTGCTAGAACTGGTAGGGCTAGTAACTATATAAAATTAGGGACAAGAATAACTAAAGGAAAGGAATAGAGATGACCTAGGACCAATCTATCATAGAAAAAGTGGATCTTGCTTGGCTAGGTGTTTTCCCCATATTTGATTACATCCTTTGATTTGTTTATTTGCCTTGATTGCTTGTTACGAAACCAATCCAAAACCCCCCTTTGTTACTTGCATGCTAAGAAACACATAGATTGATTACTTCCTCCCTATGGGATTCGACCCTTGCTTGCCTCTACTACTTGTTTAGGTTTGTTAGGTTTTATTTTGACCGGGTTAAGGACGACTGAAAACCCATCCATCACATGCCAAGCCACCTTAAGCCACGCCGGGCCTGCCCTGGTGCTTTGCCTACAACAAGGCGTCGGCGAGCACGGCGCTAGCGGCAAGTAAACTTCAAAGAAGGGCGCCGAGCCACCTGGACCACTTTGATCGGCGCTCCAACCACCTTGGGCTGGCTCATTTAGTCCACCATCATGGGCCCAAGCCTTGGCCGAGAGGATCTTTAATGTGCTTTATGAATTTGACATTTGAAGTTAATAAGTTACCTAAATTGGACATTTCGGTAGTAAATTTAGGGTTTAGTTTTATGCATGGCTTTTGACATTTCTCTTAGGCGTTCTTGCCTTTTTTGTAAGCCTATATATAGGCTCTTTTAAAGCTGAAAAGCTCACATAAGAATACACAAAATTGCTTTGCCAAATCTCTCTTGCTTTCTCTCTATTCTCTTACGTCCAAAAACTCTAAGTGTGCCGAGTGAGTACATCTCTCACACTTATTCTCCCCTTTCACTTATGCAAGCATATCTTCTTCCCTATATAAGAAGACCGTGTGTGCCTACTATCCCCCACAACTCAGCCGTCATCCCACCTACGAGCCTCCGTCACGCCGTCGTCCATCCGAAAACCCTAATTGGCGATTCCACCTCCATCGATGAGCAAAGCTTGCACCGTGGCTTCACGATCCTTTGATCTTAACATTTGGTATCAGAGCACGTAAGTTTTGCTCAAATTCCTCTTTTAAATTCAAGGGCCGAAGTCCTACAAGTTCCTTGTTTTTGTGCCTTTGCATTTGTGATTGAGAGTCTTGCGTCCGAGAGTTGTTCTTGCTTTTGTTCTTGATTTTTGCTTGCGTTTTGTGTCTTGCATCTAGAGTAGATCTAGAAGTCAGATTTACCTATAGGAATTAGACATTTTTAGGAGTTGAAAGGCAGCCAATTTAGGAATTATTGGTGCATTGATTGTATTTAATATTTGCTGAATTTTTGAAAAGTGTAACCTTCAAACCCATTCAAGTCTTAGACGTCTCATTTATTATAGGATCTTTGAGTCTTTATTTTCTTTATTTGGCACCTAAACAATCTGAGTAAATTACTTATGTTAATTTCAATTGAGCCTTCTTGTGGAGGAACGAATCCGAAGTGCGTACGCTAGTGGTTACTCAAGTGTTTTTGCTAAGTTCTTTGTTTGATATTTTCTGCATTTCTTACGTCAAAAAAAAGAGAGAAGAACTTTAGAAAAACTCGGCTTGATATTGTACAAAAGAGCAAGCCAAGACAAAAAAAAAATAATAAAAAAAAAAATTGAAGAAGACGTACACTCTTTCTTTGTGAAGCACTTGTAAGTGAAGTTGTAATTCCTTTTGCTTGAGCTAACCTTAGTAAGTGGTAATAGGAAACAAGTACTTACAAGTATTGCTTGAGTTGTGGATTAACTTAAGCTTTTAACAAGGATTGTGGTGCACTTTATTTTCAATTTTTTTGAGTCATTTTGCATATAAAAGCCACCCTAACCCAAGAACTTGTTGGATTCCGAGTCCTAATTTAAATTAGGCAAATTTGGCAATCTTACTTGTTACGTACCTTTGTTGGAGTTTCTTTGGATTTTGTTGGCTGTCGTGTGCTTGTTTTGTGAAGGTTGGAGATGGTGAATCCCAAAGACAAGCAAGCCGCTAATGAGGACCCCAAGGAGGTCTCGGCAATCACTATGGAGACACTCCTCAAAGCCATTCAAGCTTCTCAAGAGGAATCCGACGAGCGCGGCCGACAACACTTGAGCGCCATGAGGGAGGAACATGCTGCATTCATGCGTGCCATGGAGGAGAAATGGAGGACCACGCCGGGCGTCTCCTCCATCCAAGGCCAAGGAGGGTCTTTGCCGCAAGCAAGTGCCGGCACCTCCTCCGTGCTAGGCCTTGCGCCGCCGGGTGATAAACTCTCGGTGCCCATGACTACTTGGCCGTTGCCAACTCCGGGAGTGACCAATCATGCCTTGACCGAGGGCTTCCAAGGGCATGCATATCACATGAGCACTACAAGGGAAGAATATGCTTCTTCTAATTTTTCATTGCCTTTTGCTCCTACTACTATGCCTTTTAGATCTAACAATGCAGATTCCGGATTAAGGCTTGGAGAGCAATCGAGAATGCAGCCCAATGATATCCCTAGGTCTCAAGGACCCTTGCTCCATCCCCTAAGGAGTGCGCCAAGCCGAGGCAGAGCGTCCCAAGGACAAGGACAGGGCGGCTACATGCCCTATGAACCACGCGGCACCGGCGGCAATGGAAACCAATACCCGGCCAATTTGGAGCAACCTCGACCACATGGAGTAAAATTGGAGGTACAATGCTTTGGTTTAAATTGTGAGCCCGAGGTATATCTTGATTGGGAACAAAAGACCGATCAAATATTCCAGTACTATAACTACTCGGAAGCTCAACGAGTAGCTATAGCTACAATCAAGTTTGAGGGATTTGCCTATCAATGGTGGCTTGGGGACAAAGAGGAACGAGAGTTCCATGGACACCCCCAAGTGACCACATGGCAAGAGCTCAAACGGGCTCTTAGAGATAGGTTTGTTCCGGATGACTATGCCGAGAGGGTTCATGAGAGATTGGAACAACTTGAACAAGGGAATAAAACCCCGGATGAGTTCTACATGGAGCTAAAGACCTTAGTCTTTAGGTCCGGACTTAGAGTTCCCGAAGGGTATCTTATTTCTAATTTCATTAACCATCTCAATAGTGAACTCAAAGCGGTCGTGAGTAAGCAACATTTTCCTCGTGGGACGCCTATGGAAGAAGTGCTTCATTATACTAATCGTATGTATAAAGCATTATCTTCTAGACGCCCCAAGGGAATAGCTCACGCCCTTAGCAAAGTCCCAAAGGAGCATTACCTGCACCTAGACGCTTGGAACCGACTAGGGGTGACAATCCTAGTCACCCTAGACGAGAATTCCCTAGTAAAGTCCAACCCCAACGAAAGGAGGGTGAGGACCGAACAAGGGACATCAAGTGTTATAAGTGTCTAGGAAGAGGGCACTATGCCCGGGATTGCCCCTCAAAAAGGCAAGTTCTACTTAATACTCAAGGAGAGTACGAATCCGAGGATGAGTATGAAGTAGAGGTTGTTGATAAGCACTACTTTGTAGGGCTTAAGTAAGAGTCATTAGAGGTTTTATTGGTGCCATTCGAGTAGATTTAGACACATTCATGTGCATGGCGTGTGGGGGCGAAGTTTGGAGATTAACAGGCCACATGAAGCTGGAATTAAAAGGATGATGGGCTGAATTAAATAAAGGGCCAAAAGGAGGCTGGAGCCCACATGAAGAATTGCTTCAACGTGAATTGAAAGAAAGCTGAAGAAATGAATTGGAGGGTGATATAACCATGACATCAGCGAGCATTTGGAAGTTGAAATTGGGCCGTGTTGATGCTGCAGAGAGAAGCGGCCCACGTGAAGCCCCCGCGTCAAATTGAAGCTGGAGAATTGAAGAAGCGGGGCGTGACGTCATGATGATGTTGGCGCGTTGATGCTGTTGAAGATGGGCCGAAATTGGGCAGTGTTGCCGCCAAGCTGCTGGAATCGAAATTGGGCCGTGTTACAGCGTGGAATTGGGCCAAACGAGGAGGCCGAGAGCAAAGTCTGCTCGCATGAGTTGAAGAGGCCGAGAACGGGATTAATTTTCCGGTTTTAGTTGTTTAATTATTATTATTTAATTATTTCGTTTTAGGTTAATTTCAGAATTATTTACTTTAGTATTTAAGGGTAGAGAAAGACTTGTTTTTCGTCAACTCTCTCGAACCCTAATTTTCTCTCTACGTTTGCTATGAAGAACTAAGCCTCCTTGGCTTAGTCAGACGCTGAAGCTTTCGTTTGGATTAAGTTGTGAGATTCTCGTTCCTAATCTATTGCATGGTTTTTATCTTTCTCTTGCTTAAGTTGCTTATGTTTGATATTGATAATCTCTATTTGGACGCAACTAGGGTTTGTCGTTATTGATCTATTGCTAGATCTAGATTGTTACTGGTTGAGCATATCTATTTCAGAGTAGCAACTGCATCGTACTAGTATCTGGTTGTGCTAGTCGTATGCAGAAGAGAACTGATTTACATTCTAGGATAATATCTGGTTGTTTTATGCTAGAGTTGTATCCAACTATATTCTTATCCGTAAAACTGTTGTTAAACTGAATCTTGATACAGGGTTGTTTAATTAGTTAGTGCTAATAGTATCTGGTTGTGCTATTAGTTATATTTGAAAAGGAATTGGAATTTCCATTGCATGTGATTTTGAGTGAGTATCTATGATCAACTTGTCATACGAATAGTGGATGTTGTTTGACTAAATGCCTTTCCCCATTACTGAATCCATTACATCTAGTTGTTTACTTTTGCATACTTAGATTAATTAAACAAACAAAATCCCCCCTTTGGTTACTTCTGATTGACATACAAATTGCATATTAAGATAGAATTCGCCTCCCTGTGGATTCGACATTTACTTACCCAGGACTACGGTTTAGGGTTTGTTTGGATATTTTGCATAGCAGTTTTTCACACGACAAAAGCCTGTTATCAAATTGGCGCCGTTGCCGGGGAGGCAATAATCTATTTTGTGTGCGATTTGTGTGTCAACTATTGTGTGGACCTATCTTACGGTCCACACCCGTGCTATTGATTTTTGTTTTTCCTTTTTGATTTTGTTACAGAGATGGATAGATTTCCCCACTTCCATCAGGAGCCACAATATGACCCATACTCATACGCATACACTCCAGGGTGGAGAGATCACCCCAATTCGAGTTATGGGCACCAACATTATCCCCCTTATGGTCATGATTACCAGGAGTTTTACCCGGAACCACAGTCGTTCTATCAGTAGGGTACTCCACCGCAGTACTACCCAGCATACGAGCATAGCCCACCAGTGTCCAATCCAGATTATTATGTGTCACAGTCTACTGCGGATTTATCCCGGACCTTGGAGAATCAGATGGGGCACAATCCAAGTCCCTCCATGTCATTGGATGACATGTTTCGATCTTTCACTCAGAACATGATCCAACTTGAACAACAAACGAAGTCCAATATCCAGATCTTTGAGAGGCAGACGGAGCAAATGGTGCAAGCATTAAGCAGAATGGAGGCCATGACGTCGGCAGAACCACTATCTCACCCAGTGGTGCACCAGGAAGAGAATGTCTTCTCGATGACCCTACAAAGTACTGAGCATCTGCATGTCGTCCCCTTAGCTGAAAGGGAAGAACAAATTTGTGAGCCGGGTGCAGAATGCAACAAGATATTTGCAGAAGAGGACCGGAGACCGCGGGAGGTATACCTCGACCTCAGTTCACCCACTGAGGAGATGGGTATTCCAGACGATATTTTGGACCGCGTTGTGCTTTCTAAAGAAGAGTATTTTTTGGGACTGGAGGAATTCAGCGACCAAGAGGAGGAGAGCCGCGATCGCATAAACGATCCTGCAATGCTTGTTCCTCTCAAAAACGCCCTGGCAGCCCCTGACCCTCTTGAGGCTGCCTATGATGAGTATGTGCATCTCAACTCCTCTCCACTTGTTTCGTTGCACCCCGTCACACCCCTTCCTGAAGAAATACAAGATACTCGAAGGCTGAAGGACGACAAAGAGCTATATGAAACCTTCAGTATCTGCGAGGCAACCATTCCCTTGATCGAACTGGCAAATTGCATCCCTCGCTACACAGAGTTCTTAAGGGAGCTGGGCAATATAAAGAAGAAACCAAAGGGGAAGCACAAGAAGGAAGCCTTAATTCAGGTGGAAAATTTTTACATGTTGGATACAGGGCATGACATACATGCATCCCCTGAGATGTTGGGTAGACCGTTCCTGAAGATGGCAAGTGCATTCATAGATATAAACAGTGGTCCAACCATCAACAAGTACACAATCAAGGGGGAAAGGCTCAATATGGAGCACACAAAGCGGCATCCCCCTGATCGATCTAAGCATGGGGGAGACGAGGAGAAGAAGGTCAAGATGGAGAAGTCGATGAAGAAGAAGAATGGTCTAAGGTTCAAACCTTTCCATGATTGGTTCAGAAAGGAGGTATGGATTAAAAAGGTTCCCAAGGAACCTGACGATATGGATTGAGGTTGTTCGAGTAGTATGTCGAGCCACGACATTAACTAAGGCGCTGTTCGGGAGGCAACCCGATGTTAGGTAGTCTATTTTCTTTCCCTTAGTCTTTATTCAGTCGTTTTTCTTTTTGTTTTTCCTTTCTGTGTCGAACTAACCTGCAGGAAGCGCGAAAAAAATGGAAATGGTGTTCACGGCGCCCGCTGCGAAATTTACGGCGCCCGCCGTAAATGCCTCGCCAAGCAAGTTGGCTACGACCTAAAAACGGCGATCGCCGTTTAATTACGGCACCCACCGCAATTACGGCGACCGCCGCACCCTTCACGGCGACCGCCGCACTTTCTCAGGTATAAAAAAAAAATATTAAAATTTTTAATTTTTTTTTTACCCAGCTATCCAGATTCTCCACGGAGAGGTGCACATCTCGTTGCTAACGGAAGATTACATTCACTCTACTTTTACTTGGCAACGATGATGGCCCTGCAGTCGACAGCTGGAGAGGTGATACACCAGGGCCCAACCATGATGACATCTGGGCCCATTTTTGAAGGCCATGTAGCCCCGCATTGTTTGATTACCACTACTCACCAAGTGGTCACCTTATGGTTGCACGGTAGAAGACGATTATGGAGTAATTAAGACGCACGCTCAACACCTGGATATGCGCTTTTATGAGTACACCGCCAACGACAAGGAAGTGTCCAAGCCAACTCGGCAACGTTGTGAGTTATTTTTTTGCTTTTTCCTGTGCTTTATTCTTTTGTCTTTCATTACATTGAGGACAATGCAATGTTTAAGCATGGGGTGGGTTTTTATACTTGCTACGCTGTTGAGGAGAAAAATGAATTAAAAGATGAAAAAAGCCAAAAATTTGAAAAAATGCTAAAATTGAAATCCTAGGATAGGTCGAAAACCCGAAAGGGCGGCCTAGGCAATAAGAAGGTGGCTTGGACCAGCATTAGGCTGGGGTAATATGAGGTCAAGAGTGACGTGAGCTTATGTGAGTACATCTATTGAAAAATGAAATGAGTGGCTTGGTGAAAACCCGAAAGGGCGCCTTGGCAAAACGAGTGAAAAAGAAGAAGAGTGATTTTAGGATTTCTCATTATTCTTGGCGAGGCGTCATAAGAAGAGGAGACAAAGAAGGATTGTCGGGTAGGTCACTCTGGGAGACATAAGGAGCAATAGATGGAGGCTAGGATTAGAGGTTACTCACACTATTGGATGTCCGGGTTTAGCTTGGGGGAAGTACTCTGCTTTCCCCTTAAGCTTGTTGAGTTGTGGATGTGTTGTGAATGAGATTGGTGCTAGGAGCTTGGCATGGGTTAGGTGACTCTTAGTTGGAGGATATGCTTCCTGAGACCTTGAATGCTACATTGGAGGAGTAGACTCTTTATTAGTTTACTCGAGGACGAGCAAAGATCTAAGCATGGGGTGGTTTGATAAGCACTACTTTGTAGGACTTAAGTAAGAGTCATTAGAGGTTTTATTGGTGCCATTCGGGTAGATTTAGACACATTCATGTGCATGGCGTGTGGGGGAGAAGTTTGGAGATTAACAGGCCACATGAAGCTGGAATTAAAAGGATGATGGGCTGAATTAAATAAAGGGCCAAAAGGAGGCTGAAGCCCACATGAAGAATTGCTTCATCGTGAATTGAAAGAAAGCTGAAGAAATGAATTGGAGGGTGATGCAACCATGACATCAGCGAGCATTTGGAAGTTGAAATTGGGCCGTGTTGATGCTGCAGAGAGAAGCGGCCCACGTGAAGCCCCCGCGTCAAATTGAAGCTGGAGAATTGAAGAAGCGGGGCGTGACGTCATGATGATGTTGGCGCGTTGATGCTATTGAAGATGGGCCGAAATTGGACCGTGTTTCCGCCGAGCTGCTGGAATCGAAATTGGGCCGTGTTGCAGCGTGGAATTGGGCCAAACGAGGAGGCCGAGAGCAAAGTCTGCTCGCATGAGTTGAAGAGGCCGAGAACGGGATTAATTTTCCGGTTTTAGTTGTTTAATTATTATTATTTTATTATTTCGTTTTAGGTTAATTTCAGAATTATTTACTTTAGTATTTAAGGGTAGAGAAAGACTTGTTTTTCGTCAACTCTCTCGAACCCTAATTTTCTCTCTACGTATTTGCTATGAAGAACTAAGCCTCCTTGGCTTAGTCAGACGCTGAAGCTTTCGTTTGGATTAAGTTGTGAGATTCTCGTTCCTAATCTATTGCATGGTTTTTATCTTTCTCTTGCTTAAGTTGCTTATGGTTGATATTGATAATCTCTATTTGGATGCAACTAGGGTTTGTCGTTATTGATCTATTGCTAGATCTAGATTGTTACTGGTTGAGCATATCTATTTCAGAGTAACAACTGCATCGTACTAGTATCTGGTTGTGCTAGTCTTATGCAGAAGAGAACTGATTTACATTCTAGGATAATATCTGGTTGTTTTATGCTAGAGTTGTATCCAACTATATTCTTATCCGTAAAGCTGCTGTTAAACTGAATCTTGATAGTTTCAGGGTTGTTTAATTAGTTAGTGCTAATAGTATCTGGTTGTGCTATTAGTTATACCTGAAAAGGAATTGGAATTTCCATTGCATGAGATTTTGAATGAGTATCTAGGATCAGCTTGTCATACGAATAGTGGATGTTGTTTGACTAAGTGCCTTTCCCATCACTGATTTCACAACTTTGAGTCTGTTTACCTTTTGCATGCTTAGAATTAGTAAAACAAACAAAACCCCCATTTTGCATGCTTAGAATTCGCCTCCCTGTGGATTCGACCTTTACTTACCTAGGACTACGGTTTAGGGTTTGTTTGGATATTTTGCATAGCAGTTTTTCACACGACAAAAGCCTGTTATCAGTTGTTGAGAATGAGGAGGCCGAGGAGGAGGAGATGCATGTTGTTGCAGCCCATGGGGACTATTTTGTGGCTAAAAAAGTTCTTATAGCCTCAGAGGGATCAAGTGTGCCTAGCCAACGAGAGACCATCTTCCATACTAGGTGCACTATCAATGGCAAAGTATGTAGTATGATAATTGATGGGTGGTCATGTTGCAATATCATTGACCAAGAAGTAGTGTCTAGGTTCAACCTAAGCACTACTCCTCACCCACAACCCTACACACTTTGTTGGTTGAATTCCGACACCCCTCTAAAGGTTAAGGAGCAAGCCATAATCAAGTTCTCAATTGGTGGCTATGAGGATGAGGTTTTGTGTGACGTGTTGCCTATTACTGCGTGCCACCTTCTCTTGGGAAGGCCATGGTTGTTTGATAGAGGCGTCATACATCAAGGGGTGAGCAATGCGTATTCCTTCCATTTACGTGGGAAAAGGATTACTCTCCATCCTTTAGCTCCTCATGAAATCATGGTTGACCATGTGGCTAGGGAGCAACACAAGACCCAAGCTAAGGAACATGCCAAAGGTAAGAAAATGGTGATTGGGGGCAAGGGAAGTGCCTCTAGTCATATGCTCTTAGCTAGGTCTAAGGAAGTCATTCAAGCGTTCAAGAGTTGGGAGTCATGTCTTTTGTTCATTCGTAATGTCTTTTGTTCATTCGTAAGGACATACTCCTCAACGTGAATGATCTTGAGGGACTCCCGCGGCCCATCACTCGCCTTTTGTTAGAGTTCAACGATCTCTTTCAAGAGGAAGTGCCAAAGGGGTTGCCTCCGATAAGAGGTATTGAACATCAAATTGACTTCATACCGGGGGCAACACTACATAATAGGGCTGCATACCGCGCTAATCCCGCGGAAACAAAAGAGTTGCAATGTCAAATCCACGAATTGCTTGACAAGGGCTACGTGAAGGAGAGCCTTAGCCCTTGTGCAGTTCCGGTCATCTTGGTACCAAAGAAGGACGGTACTTTGCGAATGTGTGTTGATTGTCGAGCGATCAATAACATAACCATTAAGTACCGCCATCCCATACCAAGATTGGATGATATGATTGACGAGTTGCATGGAGCGAGTGTATTTTCCAAGGTTGATCTTAAGAGTGGTTATCACCAAATTCGCATGAAAGAAGGCGATGAGTGGAAAACCGCTTTTAAGACCAAGCAAGGATTATATGAGTGGTTGGTGATGCCTTTTGGACTCACCAACGCTCCTAGCACATTCATAAGGCTCATGAACCATGTTCTAAGGCGCTTCATTGGCAAGTTTGTGGTTGTGTACTTTGATGACATCTTAGTATATAGCCATAATCTTGATGAGCACGTGGATCACCTTAGGCAAGTTCTTGAGGTTCTTAGGAAGGAGAAGCTATATGCCAGCTTCAAGAAGTGCCACTTTTTCTCGGATCATGTGGTATTTCTTGGATTTGTGGTATGTAAGGAGGGCTTGAGAGTTGATGAGGAGAAGGTGAAAGCTATTCATGAATGGCCAACACCTACTACTATGACTCAAGTCCGAAGCTTCTTAGGCTTGGCTGGCTTTTACCGCCGCTTTGTGAGGGACTTTAGCACCTTGGCTGCGACCCTCACGGAGCTTACCAAGAAAGGTGTGGCGTTCTCATGGGACGTCGCACAAGAGGCGGCCTTTGCTAGCCTCAAAGCCAAGCTCACCCAAGCACCACTCCTATCATTGCCTAACTTTGACAAAATCTTTGAGATAGAGTGTGATATTTCGGGAATAGGCCTTGGAGGTGTCCTCATGCAAGAGGGCAAACCCATTGCCTATTTTAGTGAGAAACTTGGGGGTGCCGAGCTCAAATACCCCACCTATGACAAAGAACTTCTCGCTTTAGTACGTGTGCTAAGAGTTTGGCAACACTACTTATTGCCTAAAGAATTTGTCATACACTCCGACCATGAGGCATTGAAATACTTGAAGGGCCAAAGCAAGCTCAACAAGAGGCATGCTAAGTAGGTGGAGTTCATTGAGTCTTTCCCCTATGTGATAAAACACAAGAAGGGAAAGGACAATGTGGTGGCGGATGCCCTATCAAGGAGGTACACTCTATTGACCATATTAGATGCAAAGTTGCTTGGTTTCACTTTCATGAAAGACTTATATGCTCTTGATTCTGATTTTTGTGCTATAGTAGCCGTATGTAATTCTAAGGGAAGTGAGGGTCAATTTTACTTGCATGATGGATTTTTGTTCAAAGGTCATAGGTTGTGCATTCCTAAGGGCTCCATTCGAGCTATACTTGTGCAAGAAGCACATGGGGGTGGGTTGATGGGGCACTTTGGTGTCCTTAAGACCTTTTAGAGAGCACTTCTTTTGGCCTAAGATGCTAAGAGCGGTTGAGAAGCTTTGTGCTTCTTGTACTACTTGTATGCGTGCTAAGGCCAAAATGCAACCCCATGGTCTATACTCTCCATTGCCAATCCCTAAACTACCTTGGGAAGACATTTCCATGGACTTTGTTTTGGGGTTGCCGCAGTCTAAGAGAGGGAGAGACTCCATTTTTGTAGTGGTAGATAGGTTCTCCAAAATGGCACATTTCATTGCATGCCATAAGACCGATGATGCATCTCATGTTGCTAACCTTTATTTTGATCATGTTGTGAGATTGCATGGAGTTCCTAGGTCCATTGTGTCGGACCGAGATGTTAAGTTCCTAAGCTACTTTTGGAAAACTCTTTGGGCTAAGCTTGGAACTAAGCTTCTTTTCTCTACTACTTGTCACCCTCAAACGGATGGCCAAACCGAGGTGGTCAACCGTACTCTTGGTGTCTTGCTTAGAACTATATTGAGGACTAACTTGCGCAGGTGGGAGGATAGCTTGTCCTTCATTGAGTTTGCCTACAATAGGACGGTCCATTCGGCAACAAGGAAGGCACCCTTTGAAGTGGTCTATGGGCGCAATCCCACAACACCACTAGAGCTCTTACCCTATGCTATCAAGGAGCGAGAAAGCAAAGAAGGTGCGGATGAAGCTACAAGGATTAAGAAGTTGCACGAGGACACAAGGTTGCAACTTGAGAGGAGGACCGGCCAATACAAGAAGCATGTGGACAAGGGGCGAAAGGAAGTAATTTTTGAACCGGGTGATCTAGTGTGGTTGCACCTAAGGAAGGAACGCTTCCCATTGCTCCACAACTCCAAACTCAAGCCAAGAGGCGACGGACCCTTTCAAGTGCTTGAGAGGATCAATGACAACGCCTACAAGCTTGATCTTCCTCCTAACTTTGGTGTACATGATGTTTTCAATGTCTCTGACGTGGCCGAAATATGCAATGCAAATATCGTTGAATGGCCTAGTCAAAGTAAATGTCCTAACAGACCTACTAAATGGATGTATAGTAAGCAAGTAAGGGTCGAACCCACAGGGAAGATCTGATGAAGTATGCAATTATGATTGACAAGTAACAAGGAAGGGGGTTTTAGTTGTCAAGGAGAATAAAGCAAACAAGTTTGATTGAGTTAAGAATATGATTGGGGAAAAGAGTTCCACTAGAACGAGATCCACAATACAGAGATATAATTTGATCACTGAAATCTATTCAATCCAAGTTCTTTCACTATTCTCATGGTTGTTCCCACCCTGATCTTAAGTACTACCAATTCTCACAGTTGTTGATAGACTTATCACAATATCAATGGAAGAAAACCTTACCACCAATAAAGAAATAGCAATGCACACAAGGATATAGGATACATGTAAATAGAAGAAAACCTTACTACTTAACATACAAATGATTCTCACTCACGATTGCGCACTCATATTCCACTATATGCAACAATCGTGTATGCTACTAGATATGCACTCGTATTCCACTATATGCAAATCCTAGCAATTGATAAATAGTATTCAACCTAGTTGATCAGGCTATGAGGAATAACAATAAATCAATATTCAATATAACCAAGAGAATCAAACCAACACTTATAAGAATAGGAACAATGAATAGAAATCTCACAAACACATCAACTGTATTGCTTCAAACGTCTAGTAGAACAAAGGGAAATTAGTGCTCCATTCAGATGCAAAAATGAAACCCTAATGAAAAGTAAAACTGCGTGATATCAGAGTAGTCTCTCTCTTCTTAACCTAGAAAAGGGTCTTAAATAGGCTTAGGAAAAATAAGTTAACCTAATGGAAATAACAAAGGAAATAAAATAATAGAAATAAGGAAATCCGAAATGTATAAAAGGAAATAAAATCCTTCTGGCCGCGGGGCGTTACGTGCCTCACCGCGGGGCGGTGAGATCCTTCTCTGGCGCGGCCAACTCTTCTCTGAGACCCACCGCCGGGTCGCAGTGGCATCTGGCGCGGGGCGGTGAAATCGCCCACTCCTTCAGCTCCTCTTCTTCTTCTCTTCTTCTCTTCTGCTCTTCATTACTACCAAGTGTTGGTAGCCTTCTCCAATAAACTCTAGTAGAACCTCATCCATCTTTATCATCTCCATCTCCATCTCCGTCTAAGCTGTAAATCCCTGGATATCTTCACTTTTCTCCACAACTTCTGGATCACAGACTTAGCCTCAATCTCATCCTAAACTCCTCCAAATGATGCTAATAATTGCTAGTAAAGGTGCATGAAATGACACCTATCAAATTCCCCCATACTTAGACCTTTACTCGTCCCGAGTAAGCTAATGATAAACCCACTCCCTCAATCAAACACCAAGGTCTCAGGAAGTACAAGAAAATATGACACCAGCAACTACAACATATCAATAATTAGCTCCAGACAACCAAAACAAGTGATGCAAATATAATTCTAATCCTAACTCCAATCTAGCTCCTTATCGCTCCAAGAGTGGCCTACCCGAGTCCTCCTTATGACTCCCCTTCTTATGACGCCTCGCCAAGAATAATGAGAAATCCTAAAATCACTCTTCTTCTTTTACGCTCATCTTGCCTAGGCGCCCTCTCGGGTTTTCACCTAGCCACTCATTTCATTTTGCTAGATATCTCACAAATACTCGCATCGCTCTAGTCTATTTTTGCACCGGTTTATACCAGTCGGACTACCTGCTTCTTACCTGAACCGCCCTTTCGGGTTTTCAGCTCATCCCATGATTTTGATTGCCTTTTTACATCTTTTTGGCTTTTTGGTTTTTTTTTTTTTTTTTTTGAAAAGAAATACTCAAATGGAAATTATAGAAAAACAAAGCTATGTACAAAAGATAGACAGATAGCAAGTCTAAATCCCTCCCCCATACTTAAACCGAACATTGTGCTCAATGTAGAAAAAAGAACATCAAATAAAATAGGGGAAGGAGAAATAAACTCACTGTGGGCCTGATGGCGGTGGTGGTGGGAACCTCCCGAAGTAGTCCCTCATATGAGCGTCCATAGCGTCCAGACGCTCATCTACATCAGCACGGAACTGGGTCTGCCAAGTCTGCAGACCGGTCTCTACTCGGGTGTTCCAATGCATCTGCTGCACCGAGAAAGCATCAAATCTTGCATACAACTCCTGCCAAGGTGTGGCAGGACCATAAGAAGACGAGGGTGCATCAAACTGGGTAGGCAAAGGGGCATCCTCACCCACAAACTCAGCAGCAGCAACACCAGCACTAGGGCCTTCTCCAAACGGACCCGAAGGAGCAGCAGCAGGGGTAGCGTCGGCCATAACTCTGCTATCACTGGGAATCCACCAATCCGCAAATGAAGGAGAATAAGTGAAAATCCGGGGAAGAATCAGAATATGACCATCATATGAAGACCAAACTAAATCACCATCCCTGCCCAATGGTTTCAGCATCGAGCACACTTTCATGTGCGCCATATCATACACCGCGTGAGAAACAGGTCGAGGAATCCGATCGGTAGCTATAATGTCAGCACAAAGAAGGGTGATCAAACCACCCCCACAAATATCACGTGGCTCACCATCACGAATCCTCTTCAGGGAACCCAGAAAGAGGGTAGCCCAACACGGCGTGTACGTAACAATCTCCAAGATGCTCAAAAACCACTGAAAATCCTTC
Organism: Rheum nobile; assembly: GCA_027886185.1. Taxonomy (NCBI): domain Eukaryota; kingdom Viridiplantae; phylum Streptophyta; class Magnoliopsida; order Caryophyllales; family Polygonaceae; genus Rheum; species Rheum nobile. The sequence continues at coordinate 4,485,852 of WOAB01000056.1, forward strand.
AAAGGGACCTTACCATCATCAGCATGGCCAAAGAAATCTCTCATCAACACATTGTGGATCAACCTTAGGCAACGGTTCACCAACTTCGAATTCACCTCCTGGCCCTTCTTGAACGTCCTATGCGTGGCAGCCTCCCAAAACTCCATCATATCCATCTCAATGATGCCACCAGACCACCCATCAGATGGCTCCTTTGTAATGCCCAGGGCACCACGAATCTCCTCAGCAAACAAAGTATAATCACGACCATTGTATGTGAACGTGACCTTCATCAATCTCTTATCGACGGAGCCATCAGAATACCTCTTAAACGAGGCAATGAACTGGTAACACAAATCGGGATAAGCATCAGCGGCCTTGTTCAAGAAAGTCCCTAGGCCACACTCTGTTAAACACAGGGATACTGTAACATCCCAGGCCAAGCTACCCCAGCCACCAAGCCGCCCAGCCACCCAACGGTGCCGGTGTCGGTACTGGTGCCGCCTGGTTGTCCAAGGGCATGCATCCCACACACCCAACCCTTCCCCCATTTAAATGGGTAGGTTGTTGCCCACGGGGATCGAACCCGTGACCTTTAGATACAAGGGCAATGCCTTACCACTTGTATCACCAATTGTGCTGCAACGCAATTGGTGATACAAGTGGTAAGACATTGCCCTTGTATCTAAAGGTCCCGGGTTCGATCCCCATGGGCAACAACCTACCCATTTAAATAGGGGAATGGTTGGGTGTGTGGGCTGCATGCCCTTGGACATCCAGGCGGCACCAGTACCGGCGCCTGCACCGTTGGGTGGCTGGGCGGCTTGGTGGCTGGGGTAGCTTGGCCTGGGATGTTACAAACAAGTACACTTTTATGTTGGATAGGGGCCTCCGAGCGCATTGGCCCAACCATTTTTATCCCCCATGGGCTGCAACCCATGTACCCCAACCCATCCTTGGGGGCTCCACCTATAACAGGCAGCCAATGCCAAGAGGTTGTTCGTGAGTCTCAAACTCGAGACCTCACGCTTTAACAAGAAGTCCAACGCCCTCTTGTTACCAATTGCGTTGCAACACAATTGGTAACAAGTGGGCGTTAGGTTGCTTGTTAAAGCGTGAGGTCTCGAGTTCGAGCCTTGCGAACAACCTCCCAGCCATGGGGATTTGGTTGGGGTATATGGGCTGCGGCCCATGGATAGAGAAATGGCTGGCCCGATAAGGTCGGAGCCCCTCTCATTCAAAGTGTACTTTTTTTATAACACTCCACAGGCCAGCTACCCCAGCCACCAACCACCCAGCCTGGTGACAATGACCAGCCGGTGCCGGCGCCGGTGCTGCTTGTGAGTCCACAAGGCCTACAGCCCTAACACCCAACCCTTCCCCCATTAAATGGGTAGGTTGTTGCCCGCGGGGATCGAACCCGGGACCTTTAGATACAAGGGCATTACCTTGCCACTTATATCACCAATTGTGCTGCAGCGTAATTGGTGATATAAGTGGCAAGGTAATGCCCTTGTATCTAAAGGTCCCGGGTTCGATCCCCGCGGGCAACAACCTACCCATTTAATGGGGGAAGGGTTGGGTGTTAGGGCTGCAAGCCTTGTGGACTCACAGGCAGCACCGACACCGGCACCGGCTGGTCATTGTCACCAGGCTGGGTGGCTGGGGTAGCTTGCCTGTGGAGTGTTACAGATACACACTCCAACATACCAAACTCAGCCAACGTCGGCTTGTCAAAGAATTTAGTAGCCAACACCTTCCTCTCCTTCACAACATTATAGACCTCATTCTCATCCCTCGTAGATACTTGCTTCCTACCTCTAGGTGCCATAAGTAATGAATTGAGATGCTCAAAACAGAGGGCAACCAAGAGGACTTACAAACGAGCAAAAACACGAAGTCTGGTAGTCTCGACGCGGGGAGGTGGACGAGTCGCCGGGTCATGGTGAGATAACTGGAACTTCTCATCGGGTCATGGTGGGGGTCGCCGCGGGGCGGTGGCAGGCGATGCGAGGCAGAGCGACGCGAGGCGGGGTGACTACGACGCGGTGGGGTTATGTGTTTGGCTTGTTTGTGAGGCTAAACTCCAAATTGGGAAAAGAAACTCAAGATTAAGGTAATTGGAGGTTAGATTCGGACCAAGAGCAAGAGGGGTCGGTGTGAAGAATGGGGGATTTGGCTTGGAGAACTTGAGAGGGGTGTTGGATATGGAGGGTTTGAGAGAGTGGGGGCTAGGTTAGGGAAAAGGAATAGGAAGAAAAGGGGTTGATGGGGCCGGTCATATACAATGGCCCAAAGAGAAATCTCGGCCCAAAAAGGGGGCCCAAACCGTCAAATCCTTAGTTACCACTCAAGAAATAAAAATTTTACTCCCCGTTTAAGGTTTTTTCGAGGCCCTTTATTCTTTTTTTTTTCCGGAGTTAAGAAGGCATACCAGACCTCCACCGCGGGGCGGTGGTCTCCACCGCGGGGCGGTGGCTTCTACCGCGGGGCGGTAAGAATTGGCTTGGAACACCGTCTCTCTCCATTTACTTTCGTACATGAAATGTTAGTGACAGGCGAACGAAACAAAGCAAAAGAAATTACGAAATTAATCTAAAAGAAAGAAAACTCAAGGAAGACTACCACGGGTTGCCTCCCGGACAACGCCTTAGTTAACGTCGTTGGCTCGACGTACTGCAGATCAATCACCACCTAAAATAGGATCCCCTCGGAATCCTCTTACTCGTCTCTTCCTGCTGGGACTTCCCATGGAAAGGCTTGGACCTTAGACCATGTTCCCTCTTTGCCAATGACTCCATGATTGCTCCCTTTGGAGCATCTCCCCCATACTTAGAGCGATGTGGGGGGCGATAGGGCTTGACCTGATCATGCTGCACGACACTAGATGAAGGCTTACAGCCTTGTATGCTTAGTGCAGGGGGGCAAGTGCCCAAATTAGAGGGAATTGAATCTCCTATGTCATCGAGTAAGACATCATACTCATGCGAATCAAAAGGTTCAGCAATAGCAGACAGTTCAACTATGGTCTCCACTATACTAGTCTTAACATTTTCCTGAATAGGATTATCGATATCACTAGTGCAGCAAAGGGGAGGCAATTCAATGGAGTTGGCCTTATGAATATTATGCTAAAAAATTATTCCATCAAATTCCATAGTCAAAGTTCCACTATCCACATCAATCTTCGTCATGGATGTTTTCATAAAAGGTCGACCTAACATAATAGGAGCAACCTGCTCATCATAGTCCATATCCATAACAAAGAAATCAGCAAGGAAAATCAAAGGACCTATCTTAACAAGAACATCCTCCACAATACCCTTAGGAGGCACACAAGAACCATCAGCAAGTTGTATCACAATATTGGTATCATGCAAGGGTCCTACTCCTAAATCCTAAATCAATGAATAAGGCAAAACATTAATAGAGGCACCCAAGTCTAGCAAGGCTTTCCCAAATCGATGCTCACCTATAGCAATAGGAATAGTGAATGTACCTGGATCCTTGCACTTCTCAGGCATACGCCTTTGAAATACCGCCGAGACATGTTCACCAACCGGAACCTTCTTCTGGACCTTCAGCTTTTGTGTCCTCTTGACGGTGCACAGCTCCTTCAAAAACTTAGCGTATCGAGGGATAGCCTTAATAAGCTTGAGAAGAGGAATATTCACCTCACAGTTTCGGAACGTCTCGAAAAGATCACTGTCGTCGGCGACCCTTCTAGCATTTAGCACCTCGGGAAAAGGTGCTGGTGGCTTCTCGGAACCAAGAGGGGGAAAAACGGACGAACATAATCATCAACACAGATCTCTTCTGTAGAGAAAGGATTTTGGAGGCCGGGTCGCGGTAGGCTCACCGCGGGGCGGTGGTTATCGCCGCGTGGCGGTGAGGTCGCGGTGGGATTACTGAGACTTGCCGCCGGGTCGCGGCTAGTGTCGCCGCGGGGCGGTGGCAGGCATCCTTCTTTCCTGGCCTCAGCCTCAACTTGTCGCCGGGTCGCGGTAGAGTCCACCGCGGGGCGGTCACCGATATTCTTCTTCTCAGACTCGCTCTCCTCTTCAGCAATAGGAGGAACGACCATCTTCTTTCCACTTCTGAGGGTGATGGCACTCACATTCTCCCTTGGATTCACTGTAGTTTGAGAGGGTAGGGAGTTAGATGTTCTCTGGTCAATCTTGGTTACAACATCAGCCATTTGGCCAATCTGCCTCTCCATATTCTTTATGCTTGACTCAGTAGCCTGAACATGAGTGGCGAAATGCTGAGTCAGAGTCTTTAGCATCTCTTCAGTAGTAGCACCAGAGGTTTGGCCTTGAGGCCTCTGTTGGTATGGGACTCTCTGCTGGTATTGCTGTTGTGCTGGCTGTTGACCACCTTGGGGGTCGCTCCACCTGAAACCCGGATGGTCTCGCCCTCTCGGATTGTAGTTGGGCTGTCCACTGATGAGGCCGGAAACCGGTGTCGTTTTCCTGTCAAAATAATCTCAATTCACCTACTAAAGAGTATAGCAAGTAAGTCAAGGTCGATCCCACAGGGAGTCAGTTATCTGTACGCAATTATGTATGATCAACAAGTAATGGGGGGGGGGGGGGGGGGGTTGTCTAGAATAATCGTAACGTAAACAAACATGCAATTAATGACAAGAGATGAAATATGATGAGAGAAAGTATTCCACCAGACAAATATCCACACCATAATGCAATCGGTTGATCACTGAAAACTATCTTTCCAAGTTCTTTTACTATCTTATCATTGTTCCCACCCTGATCGTGAATACTATCGATTCTCACAGTTGTCGATAGACTTATTACTATGCCAATGATAAAGCACAACTGATTCTCACAGTTATCAGCATACTTTAACACCAACACAGCAATAGCAATACACACAAGGATATAGGACACATGCAAGTAGAAAGACGTACAAGTACTCACTCCCCTAGTTAACATGCAATTGACTCTCACACACAAATATACGCTCGGAACCCCTATACGCACAAACGTGTTTGCCACTAGATATGTACTCGGAACCCCTATATGCAATCCTAGCAATATGATAAATGCCGAAAGACCTAGTTAGCAACTCTAGGTAAACCAACATAAATCAATAATCAATTCAATCGAGAGAATCAATCCAACTTAATAAGATACAGAACAAGGAAATAGAAATCTCACAACCAATTCATTGTAGTGCTTCAATCGTCTAGCGAAACAAGAATGTTTAGCTATCCATTACTTGAAAAACCTAGAAATTATATTAAGGAAGAAGAACGTAACTATCTGCGCGCCTTCTCAAAACTAACGAAAAGACCTTATATAGGTTTCTCGAAGTTGACCTAATAACTGAAATAAGGAAATAATATAAAACTAAAACATAAAGTATAAAATATCAAAATAGGAAATAACAGCACACGTCAGCCACGCGGTCTTCATTCCACCGCGATGCGGTGGCTTCTTCTGGCGCGAGGCGCTTCTCCTAAGGATCTTCACCGCGGGGCGGTGATAGTGCCGCAGGGCGATGCGGGCAACTTCTTCATCCTTCATCTGCTCCAACGTACTACCAAGCGAGGTAGTTTTCTCCCTTATCTCTGAGCAGATCTTCTTCAACATCTCCAACTTCCTTCATTAGGCTACAAAACCTCCAAGTCTGTACAACTCCAACTCTTCTCCTAAGTAACAGACTTAGCCTAATTCTCCACTTAAACTCCATCTAATATGTGTCAAAAGTCACTAGTTAAGGTGCACTAAATTGCACCTATCAAATATCCCCACACTTAGACCTTTACTCGTCCCGAGTAAATTAGCTCCATCATACTCCAATCCAGCAAAATCAAGGTCTCAGGAAGTGTGACAATATAAGACACTAATAACCACAACAACTCAACAACCAACACTCCAAACAACCAAAACGAATGATGCGAGAGAATTCTAATCGTAGCTCCAGTCCAACTCCTTATCGCTCCAAAGTGGCCTACCCGACAATCCTTCTATGTCGCCCTTCTTATGACGCCTCGCCAATAGGTAAGAGAAATCCTAAACTCACTCTTTTTTCTTTTTCACTCATCTTGCCAAGGCGCTCTTTCGGGTTTTCACCAAGCCACTCATTTCATTTTACTGGATGTCTCACATATACTCACATCACTCCAGTCCACTCTTGCCCTGGTCTATTACCAGTCGGACTACCTGCTTGTTGCCTGAGCCGCCCTTTCGGGTTTTCGACTCATCCCAGGATTTTTTATTGCCTTTTCAACATTTTATGGCTTTTGTTTTTTTTTTTGAAATAAATGCAAGTACGAAAATGCATGAATTAAAAACTGTACACTAGCTAAGATAGACAGTGAGTCTAAATCCCTCCCCACACTTGAATGACACATTGTCCTCAATGTAAAAAGAAGACAAAGCAAATAGGGAAGAGAGAAACACACTCACTGGGAACGTGGACACTAAGGATAGCCCGGCGGAGGTGGGTGCCTCCCAAAGTACTGCTCTGTGATGTAAACCTCCGCGGTGTCCAGCTGCTCCCGGATGTCACGTGTAATCTCAGCTTGACGAGTCTGTAACCGAGCCAAAGTTGCCTCGTTCACAGCCTCCTGATGTAGCTCAAATGCAGCAAAACGGACGAACATCTCGTCCCAGGAGAACTCAGGAGGTGGTACAGACGTGGAAGCCACGTCGGAGATGGGTGGATCAACATCCATGATCATGGGTGCATCCACCATAGGCTCAGGCTCCATCTCAGCGCCCTCAGCGTCCTCAGCTTGCGGTGCCATCTCCGTGGCGCTCATCCAAAACTCCTTCATGGCCTCTTTGGCGGGACCATGTCTCCATCCAACTGTGCCCGGCCTAGATATACCCAGCAATTCTTGTAGCGCAGTAACAGGAAAACCATAACTCCGACCCTCGTACTTGAAGGAAATACCCACAAGAATACTCTCCTCTCGGCCGTTCACAACACGACATCTATGGCTCTTGGTCACGGTGGCAAGAAACTGGTAACAAAGGTCGGGGTAGGTGGGGGCAGATTTGTCTAGGAAGCCCCCCAAGCCTAGTTTCTCCAGACAGTGTTGGGTCAATTCTAGCAGACCCAATTCAGCTAAGGTATCCTTATCAAAGAAGCGGGTTGGCAGCACATTCCTAGACGACACCGCATCATATAAATTCGACTCCTCCTCAGACATGCCAACCTTCCTAGCTCTCTCCATGGTGCGAGAAAGAAAGAACTAGAAGAGAAAGGCTCGGAGAAGGGCACTTACAACCGGCCAAAGGCAGACCGCGAAGGCACCGCTGGGCGGTGATGATATCTGAGCACAGGTGCAGGGTCGCGGCGGAATGGACGCGGGGCGGCGACTGTTCGCCTTCTTCTCCAGATTCAAACAATTTGACTCATGCGAGGCGGCGAGATGGCGACGCGAAGCGGTCACTGTGCTATTCCCCTCCAAACGCCTCCAAAACACCGGCAAAAGCACCCAATTTGTACCGAGCACACCAACACTCCAAGGAGCACCCTTCTTCAACTACGAACCACTATAGGGGACCGGAAATCAGCACAAAGGGGGAGGTATGGGTAGAGGAAGATAGTGTTGGGTTTAGAGCATCCGAGACCAGAGCTAGGGCAGGGGTGAAAATGGCGGATTGGGTGAAAGCGAGGCGATGGAGAATTTTGGAGGTTAGGGCACGGCAAAGAGAGAGAAACGGGGAAGAAGAAGGGATAAAAGGGGGATTAGGGTTTGGCGGGAGAAGTAATGAGGGGTTAAATGGGGAAAGTGGGACCGAGCCGCGGTTTTAAACTGACACCGTCAAATCCTTCGTATCCAACTCAAGGCATAAAAATATTACTCACCCGTTTAAGGTTTTTTTCGGGGCCCTTTATGCCTTGCATTTTTTTTTAGAGTTGAGAAATTATACCAGAGGTCCACCGCGGGGCGGTGGAATCCACCGCGAAGTGGTAAATTGGCGACGCGGGGCGGTGGGATACGCTGGGTACCAAGTCTCATCTCGGATTTACTTTCGTACCTGAAATGTGAGTAACAGGCGATCGAAACAAAGCAAAATAAACTACAAAATTAATCTAAGAAAAAGAAAGGAAAAGAACTAACCCGGGTTGCCTCCCGGACAGCGCCTTGGTTTACGTTGTTGGCTCGACGTGGATTGTGGCTCATCCTGCTTCAGCGTCAGGGTTCTCGAGTAGTGCCTCATCCTGGATTGGATCGAACCCCTCGTAGTAAGGCTTGCATCTGTGGCCGTTCACCTTGAAAGTGGTGCCGGTCTTGGGGTTGATCAGCTCTACGGCCCCATGGGGGTACACCTCAGCGATTTCATACGGGCCTGACCACTTTGATTTCAGCTTTCCAGCAAATAGCTTAAGCTGGGATTGGAATAGAAGAACTTTATCTCCTGGCTTGAAGTCTTTCCGCAGAATGTGCTTGTCGTGCCACTGCTTGGTCTTCGCCTTGTAGATGACTGAGTTTTCATAAGCGTCAAGGCGTAATTCCTCAAGTTCTTGCATTTGTAGCTTACGGAATTCACCTGCTTCATCCAGTAGCAGGTTGCACTTCTTTATTGCCCACCACGCCTTGTGTTCAAGTTCGACGGGTAGGTGACAAGCTTTTCCATATACCAGCCGGAACGGGGACATCCCTATCGGCGTCTTGAAGGCTGTACGGTATGCCCATAGTGCATCATTGAGCTTGGCGCTCCAGTCTCTCCGGTGAGCTGCTACTGTCTTCTCCAGTATGGTCTTGATCACTCTGTTGGAGTTCTCAGCTTGCCCATTAGTCTGAGGGTGGTAGGCCGTGGAGATTCTCTGAGTGACATGATATTTCTTCAGCAGGGCAGTCACCGTCTTGTTGCAGAAATGGGTTCCCCTGTCGCTGATTAAAGCTTTGGGTACTCCAAATCTTGAGAAAATGTTCTCCTTGATGAAACTTGCCACAACTTTGGAATCATCAGTCCTGGTGGCTTTTGCTTCCACCCACTTGGAAACGTAGTCCACTGCCAGTAATATATATAGATTCCCATGAGAGTTAGGAAAGGATCCCATAAAATCCATGCCCCAGACGTCAAAGACTTCGCAGAAAATCAGTGATGATTGTGGCATTTCGTTCCTTCTGGTGATGTTGCCGACCCGTTGGCATCGGTCGCAGGCTTTACAGAAGACAAGAGCATCCCTAAAGAGGCGTGACCAATAAAATCATGCTTCCAATACTTTCCTAGCAGTCCTGTTTGCTCCAAAATGACCTTCACATGCCTCAGAATGGCAGAAGTTAAGGACAGATTGTACCTCGTTGTCTGGGAGACATCGGCGCACAACCTGATCGACGCAATGCTTCCACAGATAGGGATCGTCCCAGACATAGTGGCGAGCTTCTCTCCGTATCTTTACTTTTTGGGCTCTGGTGTAGTCCGGGGGAAATTCTTATCGAACCAGATAATTGACTATGTCTGCATACCATGGTCTGTAAGATTGGATTCCGAAGAGATCCATAGCTATCTGAAGAGGGACGTCAGCAAGATTGCCAGGGCAAAGTGTGATCCCAGAAATAAGACCGCGGGGCGGTGATGTGCTTTGGGGTCGCGGTGAGCTTTCCTTGCTCTCAAGTAATCTAATCGCCGCGTCGCGGTGGTCATCACCGCGGGGCGGTAGTTTCTCCAACTGCATACTGTATACAACTCGCCGGGTCGCGGTGGTGGGAACCGCGGGGCGGTGCGTGTTCTCTGAACTGCCTTCGAGTATGAACAGTGTATCATCTGGGAAGGTGCCATGTATGGGGCTCTGTTCTCCAGGTTTATCTTCCTCATGGACGAGTCTGCTTAGGTGATCTGCTACGAGATTCTCTGCTCCCTTCTTGTCACGGATTTCCACATCAAATTCAGTAAGGAGGAGAACCCATCGGATTAATCTTGGCTTTGCTTCTTTCTTCGTCATTAGGTAACGAAGAGCAGCGTGATCTGTGTAGATAATCACCTTGACTCCCAGGAGGTATTGCCTAAACTTTTCCAAGGCAAAAACGACAGCCAACATCTCTTTCTCAGTGGTGGAGTAGTTCCTCTGGGCTCCATTCAGAGTCATGGATGCGTAATGAATCACGTGGGATGCCCGTCCCACTTTCTGTCCTAGAACTGCTCCGACTGCATAGTCGCTGGCGTCACACATGATCTCAAATGGGCGAGACCAGTCAGGTGCCTGAATAATGGGTGCGCTTTTCAGGCGTTCTCTCAGGCAGTCAAACGCTTTCTTGCACTCATCTATGAATACGTAGGTCACTTCCTTCTTCAAAAGCTCGCAGAGGGGTGAAGATATCTTTGAGAAGTCCTTAATAAATCTGCGGTAGAAACCTGCATGACCTAAAAAGGAACGCACTTCACGCACATTAGTAGGATAAGGCAAAAGATTGAATTACATCAATCTTCACCTTATCGACCTCAATACCCCTAGCAGAAACAATATGACCCAAGACTATTCCTTGTTCCACCATAAAATGACATTTTTCAAAGTTTAAAACCAAATTGGTATCAACACATCTTTTAAGCACAAGTGCCAAATGGTCTAAACATGAATCAAAGCTAGTGCCATGCACCGTGAAATCATCCATAAATACCTCAATGAATTTCTCAACATAGTCAGAGAATATACTAACCATACATCGTTGAAATGTACCGGGTGCGTTAGACAATCCGAATGACATTCTGCGGTATGCAAAAGTGCCAAAGGGACATGTAAAAGTGGTTTTCTCTTGGTCCTCTGGTGCAATGGCCACCTGGAAATATCCTGAATATCCGTCCAGGAAGCAATAGTAGGGTCGCCCAGCAAGGCGTTCTAGCATTTGATCAATGAAGGGCAGGGGAAAATGATCCTTCCGAGTTACCGCATTCAGCTTACGGTAATCAATGCATACCCTCCATGCTGTGGTAGTCCTGGTGGGGATTAGTTCTCCATCTTGATTCTCCACTATAGTAATCCCTCCTTTCTTAGGGACAACCTGGGTTGGACTTACCCATTGGCTATCCGAAATAGGGAAGATCATATCATCTTTGAGGAGTTTGAGCACTTCTTTCTTCACCACTTCCATCATCGGAGGATTTAGCCGTCTCTGTGGCTGCCTAGACGGTTTAGCTCCATCCTCAAGTAAAATCCGGTGCATACAAGTCGAGGGACTTATCCCTTTTATGTCTGCAATGGTCCATCCAATAGCGGTTTTGTGCTCCATGAGCACGTCCAAAAGCTTCATCTCTTGATCTGCAGAGAGCTTGCTGGACACAATGACTGGCAAAGTGTCTTTGGCTCCAAGAAAGTCATACTTGAGATGGTCCGGCGGCGGCTTCAATTCGATCTCTGGGGCCTGTTCAACAGAAGGAACGAGCCTTTTACTCGGGTTTAGTAACATGGGGCCAATGCCCAAAGGATCTGTAGAGTACTTACCATGAGTGTCTAGATGAGCGATGGCTTCCTGCATGTTAGAGGGTAAAGAATATTCCTCATAGGAGGAATCCAAATTATTTTCAACAATAGACATCAACTCGTCAGAACCAGAAATATCAAAGACCTCCTGCACAATGGAATTGATCACATCAATGGAACACAGAGAATGGTCTTTTTTGGGGTATTTCATTGCTTCATAGATATTATATTCTACCCTCTCCCCATCGAATTCCATGGAAAGTGTCCCACTTTGCAAATCAAGTTTAGTCTTAGCAGTTTTCAAAAATGGCCTACCTAACAGTATAGGAGTTGCCTTTGCATCTGTTTCCATATCTAAGACATAAAAATCTACAGGGAATATCAACTTATCGACCATAACAAGGACATCCTCTATGACTCCCCTAGGATAGACACTAGACCGGTCAGCCAATTGAATCACAATACCTGTTTCCTGCAGAGGTCCAAGTCCGAGGGATTCATAGAGAGAGTAGGGCAACACATTGATGGAGGCGCCTAGATCAAGCATAGCTTTCTCAAACCTGGTGTTCCCGATGGTGCAAGGAATGCTCCACATGCCTGGATCTCCGCATTTCTTTGGCAAGCGCTGGAATACAGCAGAGACGCGTTCGCTGACCTTGACTTTCTCCTTTCCTTTCAGCTTCTGATTCCTCTTTACTGTGCATAGCTCCTTCAGGAATTTAGCGTACTTTGGTACACTCTTGACAAGATTAAGGAGTGGGATATTCACCTCACACTTATTGAAAGTATCAAAGAGATCCTTGTCATCAATAACTCTCCTTTCCTTGAGTGCTTCTGGAAAGGGTACAGGTGGTTTCTCAGATCCAAGAGGAGGAAAGTTGGGCCGTACATAGGTATCCACCTCCTCGTCAGGAAGATCTACGAGTTCTGGGCTTTCACCGCGAGGCGGTGAGGGTCGCCGCGGGGCGGTGATAATGGTGTAGGAACACAGGGAGCTACCACCTCGTTGCGGTGAGAACTGCCGCGGGGCGGTGATACTGACTCTTCAGCAATCTCAATCTCAGCTCTATCGTCCTGATCAGCAATAGGGGCGACATGTAGTTCCTTGCCACTTCGTAAGGTTACTGCGTTTGCAGCATCTTGCCTTCTCTCTTTTCTTAGCTCAACGACCACATCCTTGAAGTCGGTCATGAACTCTGCTATCCGCTGGAAAGTAGTCTCTGTTTTCTCCACATGTGTTGCAAAGTGTTGGGTTAGGGTATGGAGAATCGCTGCGGTCGAAGAGGGGCTGTGAGCAGTTGGTCGATCATCAATGCAAAGCTGTCGTGTTTCAATGGGCTCGTAGCTCTCAGCAGCACAGACTTCAGCAGTGGTGGTATCTGTGGTTTGCCTTCCCATCCCCACAATTACTTCCCTCAAAGAAGCAATCTCTTGTGCTATATGCGAGTCATGGGAGCTGATGGCACCAACTAGCATGGTTCTCGGGGGTTCAGAATATTCCCTTGTACCTTCAGCCATCTCTTTAAGCGTGGCCATGGCGACATCCGGAGTCAGATTGAGGATGCTACCACCACAAGAGGCATCAATCATTCTTCGTTCAATGTCATTCAGCCCGTTGTAAACATAAAGCACCAGAGACTTCGTATCAAAACCGTGGAATGGGCAACTCGTGCAGAGTCGATCAAACCGCTGACAATAGTCATAGAGTACCTCATCTTCGCCTTGTTCGATGCCTGTGATCTCCCTTTTCAAAGTGTTTGCCATCTGAGCGGGAAAATAACGGGCAAGGAAAACCTTGTGCATCTTAGTCCAGGAGTCTACACTCCCTCCAGGTAGATGATAGTACCAATCTTCAGCCTCATCCTTTAGAGTGAACCCAAAGGCTCTCATTTTGATCTGGTCCTCAGTGACATCGGTGGGCTTAATGCTCATCAGAATGGTGTGGAACTTGTTCAGATGGAGAATGGGATCCTCTCCACTTCTTCCATAATATTTTGGTAGCAACCGAATTGCTCCTGGTTTAAGCTCAAACTTGACCCCGTCAGCCAGGGGTGGAATAGTCACAACCAAGGGCTGCTGTACCAGATTCTGTTCAGTCCATTGGCGGAGTGTTTGCGCCATTCGTACCTGTCTCTGTAAGAACTTCACCAAGTAGCGAATCAGTAGTAAAAGTGTGGATCGTAAGATAGATCCACACGGCAGTCAATCACAAATAATCACAACCAGAAAATTTGACTCCCCGGCAACGGCGCCAAATTTGATGAGGCCGAAAACCGGTGTCGTTTTCCTGTCAAAATAATCTCAATTCACCTACTAAAGAGTATAGCAAGTAAGTCAAGGTCGATCCCACAGGGAGTCGGTTATCTGTACGCAATTATGTATGATCAAAAAGTAACGGGGGGGTTTTGTCTAGAATAATCGTAACGTAAACAAACATGCAATTAATGACAAGAGATGAAATATGATGAGAGAAAGTATTCCACCAGACAAATATCCACACCACAATGCAATCGGTTGATCACTGAAAACTATCTTTCCAAGTTCTTTTACTATCTTATCATTGTTCCCACCCTGATCGTGAATACTATCGATTCTCACAGTTGTCGATAGACTTATTACCATGCCAATGATAAAGCACAACTGATTCTCACAGTTGTCAGCGTACTTTAACACCAACACAACAATAGCAATACACACAAGGATATAGGACACATGCAAGTAGAAAGACGTACAAGTACTCACTCCCCTACTTAACATGCAATTGACTCTCACACACAAATATACGCTCGGAACCCCTATACGCACAAACGTGTTTGCCACTAGATATGCACTCGGAACCCCTATATGCAATCCTAGCAATATGATAAATGCCGAAAGACCTAGTTAGCAACTCTAGGTAAACCAACATAAATCCAACTTAATAAGATACAGAACAAGGAAATAGAAATCTCACAACCAATTCATTGTAGTGTTTCAATCGTCTAGCGAAACAAGAATGTTTAGCTATCCATTACTTGAAAAACCTAGAAATTATATTAAGGAAGAAGAACGTAACTATCTGCGCGCCTTCTCAAAACTAACGAAAAGACCTTATATAGGTTTCTCGAAGTTGACCTAATAACCTAAATAAGGAAATAATATAAAACTAAAACATAAAGTATAAAATATCAAAATAGGAAATAACAGCACACGTTAGCCACGCGGTCTTCATTCCACCGCGAAGCGGTAATGCTCCACTGCGATGCGGTGGCTTCTTCTGGCGCGAGGCGCTTCTCCTAAGGATCTTCACCGCGGGGCGGTGACAGTGCCGCGGGGCGATGCGGGCAACTTCTTCATCCTTCATCTGCTCCAACGTACTACCAAGCGAGGTAGTTTTCTCCCTTAGCTCTGAGCAGATCTTCTTCAACATCTCCAACTTCCTTCATTAGGCTACAAAACCTCCAAGTCTGTACAACTCCAACTCTTCTCCTAAGTAACAGACTTAGCCTAATTCTCCACTTAAACTCCATCTAATATGTGTCAAAAGTCACTAGTTAAGGTGCACTAAATTGCACCTATCATCCACCAAATTGCGGTCTAGGGGGTCCGTAACCTCCTACAGCATTCACTTCAGCAGTACCTTCCTCCTGCAGTTGAGGACAAGTATCGGTAGGGTGGAATTGATCACAACAAATCCCACATGCCTTGACTTGTTGAGGAGTGTTTTGGTTCACCATTCTCTTCACCAGCTCCTTCAACTCAGCTAACTCATTCAGCACTGGGCTCGGTCCTACAGGAGTCACAACATTGACTGCCTTTCTCTGATATGTCTTTCCAAAGCTCCTGGTACTCTCACTCATATCCTAAAATCTCTCCATGGCTGCGTCCGGTGTCAGATTCAGAATACTCCCACCGCATGCAGTGTCAACCATCCTTCTTTCCTGATCTAGCAGACCATTATGCAAGTAGAGAACAAGATCCCGCTTGGCGTATCCGTGGAACGGGCAGCTAGAGCAAAGCCTCTTGTACCTCTCAAGATAGTCATATAGCGTCTCATCACCAGCCTGCTCAATGTTAGCAATTGCCTTTTTCAAAGCATTCGCCTTCTTCGTTGGGAAGTACTTGTCAAGAAACGCCTTGTGTAGTTTAGTCCAGGTATCTATAGTCCCTGGTGGCAAGTGATAATACCAGTCGCTAGCAAAGTCTAGCAAAGAAAATCCAAAGGCTCTCATCTTGATTTGATCCTCCGTCACATTCCTTGGCTTCATAGTCATGCAGACATTGTGGAATTTACCCAGATGAGATATCGGGTCCTCTCCACTCAAACCATGAAATTTCGGGAGATAAGCAACAACTCCAGACTTCAGCTCAAAGTTCACCCCTTCGCCAAGCGCATGGATGATGACAGCCAAGGGTTGTGCCCCAATGTTTGGTTCAGTCAGCTCTCTCAGAGTTCCGGCCATTGCAGCAGGAGGAATGTCAACTGGCTCAACGGTCTCAACTGTTTCAACTGTCTCAACTCCTGCTTCTTCTTCTTGATCGCGTAGGTTCGCACGGAATGATCTGTCGATTTCTGGGTCAAAAGCAGCTAGAGGAGAGTCAGTACGACGGGTGTCGACCATAAGATAGGTCTCCACCAAAAATCAATCACGAAAACACACAACAAAGCAGAAAACTTCCCCGGCAACGGCGCCAAATTTTGACGTGGCCGAAATATGCAATGCAAATATCGTTGAATGGCCTAGTCAAAGTAAATGTCCTAACAGACCTACTAAATGGATGTATAGTAAGCAAGTAAGGGTCGAACCCACAGGGAAGATCTGATGAAGTATGCAATTATGATTGACAAGTAACAAGGAAGGGGGGTTTTAGTTATCAAGGAGAATAAAGCAAACAAGTTTGATTGAGTTGAGAATATGATTGGGGAAAAGAGTTCCACTAGAACGAGATCCACAATACAGAGATATAATTTGATCACTGAAATCTATTCAATCCAAGTTCTTTCACTATTCTTATGGTTGTTCCCACCTTGATCTTAAGTACTACCAATTCTCACAGTTGTTGATAGACTTATCACAATATCAATGGAAGAAAACCTTACCACCAATAAAGCAATAGCAATGCACACAAGGATATAGGATACATGCAAATAGAAGAAAACCTTACTACTTAACATGCCAATGATTCTCACTCATGATTGCACACTCGTATTCCACTATATGCAACAATCGTGTATGCTACTAGATATGCACTCGTATTCCACTATATGCAAATCCTAGCAATTGATAAATAGTATTCAACCTAGTTGATCAGGCTATGAGGAATAACAATAAATCAATATTCAATATAACCAAGAGAATCAAACCAACACTTATAAGAATAGAAACAAGGAATACAAATCTCACAAACACATCAACTGTATTGCTTCAAACGTCTAGTAGAACAAAGGGAAATTAGTTCTCCATTCAGATGCAAAAATGAAACCCTAATGAAAAGTAAAACTGCGTGATATCAGAGTAGTCTCTCTCTTCTTAACCTAGAAAAGGGTCTTAAATAGGCTTAGGAAAAATAAGTTAACCTAATGGAAATAACAAAGGAAATAAGGAAATCCGAAATGCATAAAAGGAAATAAAATCCTTCTGGCTGTGGGGCGTTACGTGCCTCACCGCGGGGCGGTGAGATCCTTCTCTGGCGCGGCCAACTCTTCTCTGAGACCCACCGTCGGGTCGCGGTGGCATCTGGCGCGGGGCGGTGAAATCGCCCACTCCTTCTTCAACTCCTCTTCTTCTTCTCTTCTTCTATTCATTACTACCAAGTGTTGGTAGCCTTCTCCAATAAACTCTAGCAGAACCTCATCCATCTTCATCATCTCCATCTCCATCTCCGTCTAAGCTGTAAATCCCTGGATATCTTCACTTTTCTCCACAACTTCTGGATCACAGACTTAGCCTCAAATCTCATCCTAAACTCCTCCAAATGATGCTAATAATTGCTAGTAAAGGTGCATGAAATGACACCTATCAGTCTCTGATTTGATGCCTTATTATGTGCAGGATGAAGATGACCAAGAAGAGCTGGATTCGGGGTCGAATCCCTTTCAAGAGAGGGAGGATGATGTGACCCTGCCACATCAAGGCCAAGACACCGAGGACAACCAAGGCGCCACCGAGGACGTGGACGCCGAGGAGCTTTCCATGGGCACTATGGAGGACCCAGAGCTGGATCAAAGCACGGAGCATGTGGTAGACACACTTGGAGTTGGAGATGGCCAAGACATGTATGGGAGAGCCAAAGCCAAGCCAAAGCAAGGCATTTGCCAAGACAAGGCCAAGGCGCCGGCCGCGGCGGGCACAAGTGTCTCCAAGGCCAACACTCAAGATGACAAGGCAATTCCCGACGCCATCACAAGGTCTAGAGCTAGGGAGCTTCTACAAGATCTCCACAAGGGTCTGGCATGCCAAGCCACCCTAAGCCATGCCGGGCCTGCCCTGGTGCTTTGCCTACAACAAGGCATCGGCGAGCACGGCGCTAGCGGCAAGTAAACTTCAAAGAAGGGCGCCGAGCCACCTGGACCACTTTGATCGGTGCTCCAACAACCTTGGGCTGGCTCATTTAGTCCACCATCATAGGCCCAAGCCTTGGCCGAGAGGATCTTTAATGTGCTTGATGAATTTGACATTTGAAGTTAATAAGTTACCTAAATTGGACATTTCGGTAGTAAATTTAGGGTTTAGTTTTATGCATGGCTTTTGACATTTCTCTTAGGCGTTCTTGCCTTTTTTGTAAGCCTATATATAGGCTCTTTGAAAGCTGAAAAGCTCACGTAAGAATACACAAAATTGCTTTTCCAAATCTCTCTTGCTTTCTCTCTATTCTCTTACGTCCAAAAACTCTAAGTGTGCCGAGTGAGTACATCTCTCACACTTCTTCTCCCCTTTCACTTCTGCAAGCATATCTTCTTCCCTCTATAAGAAGACTGTGTATGCCTACTATCCCCCACAACTCCGCCGTCTTCCCACCTACGAGCCTCCGTCACGCCGTCGTCCATCCCAAAACCCTAATTGGCGATTCCACCTCCATCGACGAGCAAAGCTTGCACCGTGGCTTCACGATCCTTTGATCTTAACATTTTCTCTTGAGCATTTTCTTATTGATTTGACTAGATTGATCACCTAGTTGAGTTTAGTAATTATCTATTGCTAGGGTTTGGAATTTACTGGTTGGGATTCCTTATCTAGAGTAGCATCCATGATTATCTAGGACTGGTTGGACTAGATTATTATGAAAGAGAATTGATTGCATGTTAAATACTGCAAAACATCGGTGTTGTATGTATCCTGGTTTGATCCTATGCTCTATGCTGCTATTGTTCTAAATCTTGATAGTTTCTCGTGCGTTCAATAGTAAGGGTTGCTAGAACTAGTTGGGCTAGTGACTATATAAGAATAGGGACAGGAATAATCAAAGGAAAGGAATAGAGATGACCTAGGATCGATCTATCATAGGAAAAGTGGATATTTGTTTGGCTAAGTATTTTCCCTTAATTGATTAAAAACCCTTGCTTTGTTATTTGCTTTGTTTACTTGTTACTTGAAACCAATCCAAAACCCCCCCTTTGTTACCATTGCATGCTAGTGAACACTAAGAAATCAACTCCTCCCTCTGGGATTCGACCCTGCTTACCCTGACTACTAGTTTAGGTTTGCTAGGAATTATTTTGACAAGGTTTAAGACGACTAAAAACCTGTCTGTCAGTGAACCTCAATACTTCTACGGAAAGATACGAAACAAAATGATCAAGAGAAGACTCCAAAAGATCGAGTCTTAGGAAAACGTATAAAGAGAAGACTCCAAAAGATTGAGTCTTATCGGAAAGTATGACAAATGTTTGGGAACGTTATAATTTCACACAAGCTTTTAAAAAGACTTGACCATTTGGGTCCACGACCAACCTCACCGCGCAATGCGAATTCAGATTTGGAAGGAGGACTTACTCTAATCGAAGTCCGGACGGTTTCCATGTTGTACTCCTCGTCCGATGGTATATTAATTATGTGCATAATCGCACTTATCTTATTAATTTCGAAAACGTACATTTATGTTACAAGTTTTTAAGATATATCATCTCATCGCGAGAGATATTGGAGGGAATAAATTCAGAATGTCGGCACCAGCTGTGTGCACCTACCCTAAGTAAGGGTACATTCATGACCAGAGAGAGTACTAGGGCAAAATCCTCCTAATACCAGTTATAAGGAAACGACTAGATCTCGCGACGTACATAGTGTCCCTACGAATACTCGTTCTAACTAAACAGTTAAAACCACACAAAAGTCCATACCAATACCATCATGGTAATTACAGATATAATAGCGTTGTTTCTAGCAGTATATACAACCTATTATAATGTCACATTTTAATCACATACGTTTATAAAAACTGTTCCCAAACGAAAACAACATTCATCCCATTTTAATTAACAATTAAAAGCAATTGATAATTAACGGAAACACGGAATGATGAGCAAGAGCGAACCACCACTTGCCTTGATCAAGACGAACGAATGACGACGGGTTCCTGGGTCCGAAACTGGGAACGGAATCGGATTACAGATTCCTACGACAACGAACCCACAACGAAACCCTAGGTTAGATTCGATAATTAAATAATATGAATCTAAGGAAACGAAAGAACGAGGGTCCCATCCGTGACCGGATTGTCCAAGGCCACGATCGCGTTTGCTAAGGCAAACCGTGGTCGCGGCTTGGATTCCGCGGTCGCGGATGTCTGGACATCGTCCGCGGTCGCGGATGTTCATGTCCGCGGTCGCGACCATGAATCCGACAACCCTAGCGAACTAAATCCTCACCGGCGATGACACGACGAGGCTCCAAACGAGAGGACTTCGACTCCCTATGCCACGCCGTTTCCAATGCACCACCACTCGACCACGAAAACCACCGGCGAGAGCTCCGTCGACGACGAGAAATTTCGGCGAGCAAACGAGAGAACGGGAGAGAGATTGAGACCTTGAGATCTGGATGCCGAACCTCCCCCATCGATCCACCTTTTATAGCCATCGAGGAGGCCAGGCGAACCGCTCCAGATCCCCCCCCCCCCCTCGGCGAATCGACGGCCAACCAACTGGCAAGCCATTGAAGACGATGCTCGAAGTGTTTTCCGCGGTCGCGGAAAAATGCATGTTCGCGAGGTTGACGACGCTTCATTTTCCGCGGTCGAGGAAATCTGCTGCGGTCGCGGAAAAGGCCTATTCGCGTCCTTTTTCTCGGGAAACAATTGAACACGTGATAAAATCTCGAAATAATTAATATTTATACCCAAACAAATATTTTAAGCCTCCAAAATACATCGAATGTATATTATAATGCTCAGGGAATTATTACAGAGATAATACGCGTTACAGAAATTCCGAACTTCGCCAAATGCGAAACGATTACAGAACGAGGGTTGGGAAATTACCCAAATACCCTTACTAAAAATGAGGGGTATTACATCACTTCCCCCTTAAAAGAAGTTTCGACCCCGAAACTTGGCCGAAATAACCAAAAAAAATGAGGCGTTACATCACTACCCCCTTAAAAAGGTTTCGACCCCGAAACTAGGCCAAAAAAAGATCGGGAAAGCGACTAAGCATATCCGCCTCAGTCTCCCAGGTTTCCCAAGTAACCTCTTCAGATCCAGACTTGGACCAAAGAATCCGTACTACTGGCACTACCTTGTTCCGCAATTGCTTCTCGCGACGTTCGATAATACGCATAGGTATCTCCTCGTAGGTACCATTTGCCTGAATCTCGATGTCCTCATAACTCAGCACATGAGACACATTGGGCACATACTTTCTCAACAAGGACACGTGGAACACGTTATGCACTGGATGCGCCGACGGCGGTAATGCCAAACGATACGCTAGAGATCCTACCCTATCAAGGATCTCAAACGGTCCCACGTAGCGAGGGTTAAGCTTCCCACGCTTGTCAAACCTAAACACACCCTTGGATGGTGACACCCTGACAAACACTTTGTCACCAACCTCAAATTCGGCATTCCTACGCTTCAGATATGCGTAAGACTTTTGTCGACTCTAATGGAGCCATCTTAATGGTAGCATGTCAGCTATTGTTGTACGTGAACTCAATCAGACTTAGGTTGTTCTCCCAACTAGTCGGATGATCAAGTACGCAAGCTCTCATCATATCTTCCAATGTCTGGATGGTCCTCTCAGACTGTCCATCCGTCTGAGGATGAAACGCAGTACTGAACCTCAACTCGGTCCCCATGGCCTTGTGGAGTTCCTTCCAGAATCTCGACATGAATCAGCCGTCACGATCCGATACAATGGTCTTTGGTGTACCATGCAAATGGACAATCTCGTGTAGGAACACTTCTGATAGCTTTTGTAATACCTCGACAACTTAGCAGCCCGGCCCATCACATGGCTGCAGCCCATACACCCCAACCCCTCACTGGCCCATATTAAATGGCACACAGCAGGTTGTTCGTGAGTCTCGAACTCGAGACCTCACGCTTTAACAAGCTGCCAAAGCATCACTTGTCACCAATTGTACTACAGCGTAATTGGTGACAAGTGATGCTTTGGCATCTTGTTAAAGCGTGAGGTCTCGAGTTCGAGACTCACGAACAACCTGTTATGCGCCATTTAATATGGGTCAGTGAGGGATTGGGGTGTATGGGCTGTAGCCCTGTGATGGGCCGGGCTGCTAAGCTGTCGAGGTATTACACAAAAGTACACTTTTATGTGAGTACTCAAGCCACGGACCTACAGGCCCAACATGAGACACTCCATGAGCCGCAACCCATGTACCCCAACCCATCCTTGGGGGCTACTCCAAATTAATAGAAGTCATTTCCAAGAGGTTGTTGGTGAGAGTCGAACACGCGACCTCCCACCCTTTATCCACTCCCCACAAGGAGTGAATACCAATTGTGCTGCAGATGGAACTGGCCACCATTAATTTGGTGTAGGCCACCAGAGATGGGTTGGGGTACATGGGCTGTGGCTCATGGAGTGTCTCATGTTAGACCTGTAGGTCCGTGGCTTGAGCACTCACATAAAAGTGTATTTTTTTATAATACAACAACCACATGGGCCGGCCCATCACAGAGTTGCAGCCCATACACCCCAACCCTTCCTTGTTGGCTCTGAGCCCCAAGGCCCAGCCATTTAATCAAGAGGTTGTTGGGAGCGCTCGAACACGAGACCTCTCCCCTTTATCCACTCCCCACAAGGAGTGAATACCAAATGCGCTGCAGCACAATTGGTATTCACTCCTTGTGGGGAGTGGATAAAGGGGAGAGGTCTCGTGTTCGAGCGCTCCCAACAACCTCTTGATTAAATGGCTGGGCCTTGGGGCTCGGAGCCAACAAGGAAGGGTTGGGGTGTATGGGCTGCAGCTCTGTGATGGGCCGGCCCATGTGGTTGTGGTATTACAGCTTCTGGGTTCCCCAAGTTGACTTAATAGCCATGAAGTGAGCACTCTTCGTGAGCCTGTCAATGATTACCCATATAGCATCCTTTTGACTCTGAGTCTTTGGCAGCCCTGTGACGAAGTCCATAGCAATATCCTCCCACTTCCATTCTGGCACTAGGAGAGGTAGCAATTCACCACCTGGTCTACGGTGTTCTATCTTGACCTTCTGACAAGTCAAGCATTTAACCACAAATTCTGCTACGTCCCACTTCATGTTGGGCCACCAGAATTTCTTTCTGAGGTCTTTGTACATCTTACTGGAGCCTGGATGTACAGAATAAGCTGACGAATGGGCCTCCTTCATCACCAATTGGCGAAGGTCATCAACGTCAGTCACACAAATCCGGTCCTAAAACCAGAGTGATCCATCTTCCTGAATCACGAATCCGGGAGCTTTCCCGTCCATCACTTCACTGCTTAACTTCACCAAGACCACATCATCAACTTGCTTCTCCCTGATTTGATCAAGTAGCATAGCCTGAATCTCTAGCATACTCAGGTATCCTCGACGCTGATCGTACCAGACGTCAATCTCGCACAACCCTTGGTTCAGTTTGGTCTGAGCAGTGAGTAGAGCCACTACGGTCTCGTGCGGCGTCTTTCGGCTCAATGTATCGGCTACTACATTAGCCTTGCCCGGATGATACAACAACTCGATGTCGTAGTCCTTGAGTAGCTCTAACCAGCAACGTTGTCTCATATTCAACTCCTTCTGAGTGAACACATACTTGAGACTCTTATGATCGGTGAAGACTTGGCACCTAACACCATAGAGATAGTGCCTCCAAATCTTCAACGCAAAAACTACAGCCGCTAACTCCAGATCATGCGTCGGATAGTTTGCCTCATAGGTTTTTAATTGCCGAGATGCGTACGAAATAACCTTCCCTTTCTGCATCAGTACACATCCTAACCCATGCTTTGAAGCATCACTATAGACCACATAACCATCAGCTCCTTCCGGTAGCGCCAGCACTGGTGCGGAGGTTAGACATTCCTTCAATTTATGAAAACTAGCCTCGCACTTGTCATCCCAGACAAACTTCTTATGGACCTTGCGGAGCAAACCGGTCATAGGTAGAGCGATCTTAGAAAATCCCTCCATGAACCGTCTGTAATATCCAGCGAGTCCCAAGAAACTGTGCACCTCCTTCACATTCTGAGGCCGCTTCCAGTTGGCTACTGCTTCAATTTTCTGGGGATCGATCATAACCCCATCCTCGTTGATCACATGGCCTAAGAAAGCCACTTCCTTGATCCAGAAGTCACACTTAGACAACTTCGCATACAGTTGATTTTGTCTAAGGACTGATAAGGTGATCCGAAGATGTTCCTCGTGAGCCTCCTCACTCAGGGAAAAGATCAGAATATCGTCGATGAAGACCACCACGAACTTATCCAGATATTGGCGGAAACATCGATGCATCAGATCCATGAAGACCGCCAAAGCATTAGTAAGACCAAATGGCATGACTACGAACTCATAGTGGCCATACCTCATCCGGAAAGCAGTCCTCGGAATATCTTCCTCACGAATCCTGAGTTGATGGTAACCAGATCTCAGATCGATCTTGGAAAAGACTTTTGCTCCTTGCAGTTGATCCAACAGATCATCAATCCTCGGCAACGGATACTTATTCTTGATCGTGACCTTGTTCAACTCTCGATAGTCGATACAAAGTCGAAACGACCCATCCTTCTTCTTGACGAACAAGACCGGAGCGCCCCAAGGCGATGCACTCGGCCTTATATATCCTTTCTCAAGAAGGTCCTTAAGTTGCTTCTTCAACTCTTGTATCTCAGCTGGAGCCATCCGGTATGGTGCCTTAGAAATCGGCGCGGTACCCGGCTCAAGATCAATGGTAAACTCCACATCACGATTCGGGGGTAACCCGGGAATCTCCTCCGGAAATACATCCGAAAACTCTCGAATAACAGGAATGTTGAATTCTTTAGGTTTTGATGGTAACAAACATTCAACTAATCTGGATACTAAGTGTTTCAGGAACAAAGACAATTATCTCAGTAAACCATTGCAGCAAAGGATCGCAGAGGGAACAAAGCTTTGTTCATGTGCTTTGTTACCTCTCAAGGAACAATAGTGACGAACAAGATCAAAGCTGCGAATGGAAGGAAGAAATCCAGCGTGACGATTATGGAAACAAATCACGGAGAATCACGCAGTCAAAGGATAGGATTTCGGCTGTAAGGATCTCGCCGAAAAGAAGATTTGGAGAGAGAATCCGAATGTGTTATCTTAGGAAAACTTTCCTAAGATAATATATTTGGAGAGAGAAGAATCTTATCTTAATCTGTTAATGTTATCTTAGGAATTATTTCCTTAGATAATATCGGTTGTTAAGATAATATTCTTCAAATCAATTAATATCATCTTGTTACCAAGTTTAGGAAGATAGGATTATCTTGTTATGATTAGGGTTTTGTCGAGTTGTATTTATATGGGAATGTGGGATTCATTTCTATGTAACCACGACGAGGAAAAAGAAGAACTGAGAGCGTTCAGTTGAGAAGAAAAAAAGAGTGAAGTGTTTGTAAGTCTTTGAGGGTTGAGTTCGATTCATCGTTGTAGAAGAGGTTTCAAATCTAGGTGGGAAGTATAGAGGTTGAAGTCCAGGATACAAGTGTAATCGAACAAGAAATCAATAAGACAAGTAGACGCTTCAAAATCCTCTAAAGCGGAAGCTTGAAGGTAGTGGTTTTTCCTTGAGAAGCTAGTTTTGCCAATCAGGGTTTCCACTATATATCGTGAGTTCGTTCATTATCTTTCTTGTTGTTTTTAATCCGTTGTGCCTTCTGTGGGAACAAAGCCTTTGTTCCCTCAGACGTAACTCTAACGATCCAACAATTGGTATCAGAGCCTAGTGCTCTAGATTGTTTTCGTTACAGAATTTGCAGGAAAGATGTCGTCGTCAAGCAATGCAATCGGTGATTCATTCTGGAAGCCACCAATTCTGAAGGCCGGTGAGTATGACTGGTGGGTTGAGCAAATCGAATCTCATATTTGTTCCCTCGATAGACAGATATGGAGAATCATCGAGGTTGGCCCCATGGCTATCCCAAATGAAAAGGACGCTACAAAGCCTAAGCCAAAGATCGACTATACCGATGGAGACTGGAAGAAGCTGGAGAAGAATTGCAGAGCCAAGAAGATCCTTCACATGGCCCTTCTCCCCACGGATCTCAAGAAAATCATCGGCTACAAAACCGCCAAGGAGATTTGGGAAGCTCTAAGACGTCTCCATCATGGAAATAAAGATGTCAAGAAAAACAGAATTATTTCCTTGATGAAGGAGTACGATCAAATTTCTCAAGGAGATGATGAGCACATTCAAGAGTTCTACTCTAGGTTCCAGGGGATCGTAGGTCAATTGGAGTTCCTTGATGAAGAGATGCCAGACTGGAAGCTCACTCATCACTTTATACAAGGCCTCAACTCTCAGTGGGACGCAATTGCTCTCGCTCTGTACTCCCAAACTGACGTCAAGTCTCTCACCATGGAAGAGGTTGTTGCCAAGCTTGAAAGCAACGCCTCTGTATACAACCACAAGATGAACAAAAAGGGAGAAGAGAAGGCTCAAAGCATTGCCTTGAAGGTTGAACGTGCCTTTGACCTATCTCAAGTTGAAGACGAAGATGAGGACGGTGATGAAGATGTGACTCTCATCACTAGAGCTATGAAGAAAATATGGTCTCAAAACAAGGGCACACAGAGTTCCTCCGAAGGGAACAGAGACATGAAGGATGTCGTTTGTTACCACTGCCAACACAAGGGACATTTTGCCAATAACTGCTTCAAGAAAAAGGCTGGTCACCCTCAGGTTCATGAAGGGAAGCAAGCAATGGTCGTAACGCGGGGTGATTCCGACTCAGATGATGAAGATTCGTCACGCTCTAGGGATCTCTGCTTGATGGCCATAGAAGACCATGACAAATCAAAAGGCGACATACAGGGAACTGAGGTAAGTGAATCTGAACTCATCTCAAGCTTGAAAAGTAAATCAAAAGAAAGCTTGATATCTTTTATTAAGAAACTTGTTCATGAGAATAGTCTTTTCAGTGAGCAAATTGAAGAAAAGGATGAATCGATCTCAAGTTTGATCGAAGAAAATCAGGGTTGGGCAGACAAAGTGCTCGAGCTTGAGAAAGGTTCATCTTTTCCTTCAAGTTCATGTGTCGAATGTCCTAAGCTCGCTAAGAAGATTACGTCTCTTGAGTCCTCTGTCTCCTCACTTGAGTCCGAGTCTTTAATGTTAAAACTTGGAAATGCAAAACTGTCTAGTGATCTAACCAAACTCAGTGAGGAACAGAAGGACAAGCCAAAAGGTATTGTCTTTGTTGCAACCAATAATGAAAAGAAGACTGTGTCAAAGGAAGTACCTCGCTTTGGGATTGGCTATCAACCAAAACTTCATGTTGATGGCACCAAGCAAAAAGGCTCTAAAGTCGAAGGAAAGCAGTCTGTAAAAGAAAAAGGGGAAAGTTCCTCCGGAGGGAACAAAGGAAAAAACTGTTCAAACTTGACTGAGGAGGGAAAGGCTTGGTACCATGGACAGAAGGCTCATGCCATCTGGTTGAAGCAATCTCAAAGCGGTAAGTCCAAAAATATTGATTTTCATTCAAGGATTGCTAACAAAACAATTTGGCCTGGACAGAGCAAGTATGTTGATCTAAAGTGTCAAAGAGTATGTTGGTATTGTGGGCACTCTGGTCACTACAAACAAGAGTGCCTCCTGAAGAAACACAATGAGGAACTTGCTCGAACCACTAGGGAGAAAATGAATGCTAAACCTCAAGAAATCAAATATGTTGCTCCCACACCCAGAAAGCATAAGCTTGTCTGGGTTCGCAAGAACTAACTCTTTCTGTGCAGGATAAAGTGAGGAAAGTTCCCGGTATTTCACTCGTATTAAGTTCAGTTACCTGACAGGGAACAAAGCGAGTCTCACCTCACTTCTACAGGAATGTTTGAGACTCAAAGGCCTGGTGACAAAGGTAAAAGAAATGGATATGTGGATAAGGACTTAATGACTGAAGTGTTCCGTGTTTGTACACTCAGGTACCATGTACATCAAGATAAGGCATCACTATGCAGAGAAAGATTGGCATCCAAGGAATTTCGTGGAACAAAGAATAAGAACGCCAATTTTCTCATTAGGGCACTAATTGGGGAACTCTACATTCAGTTTCATACGGAGCCTGGTTTGTTCCCTTAACCTTATGTCTATCGTGTGTTCCCTCGATGATCGGCTAAATTACATGGTAAAGTGTGAAAGGTTAATCATCATGTCTTGATCTGCATTCATTCTCTTGATCATTTGTTGAATGCCTTGCTTAGACTCATGCTAATACTTCACTTATGTGCAAAATCTCATGCATGATTCTCTATGCTATCTTGTTAATACATGATTCAGCTTTCTTTCGGCTTAAAAGAGTCAACTTGATGCATTGATCCCTCATTATAAGCCCAAACGATTGTTGACTCTACAACTTACCTTAGCCATCATGCTTGATGCTTCCTATGAGCCCCTCTAATCATCCACATTTGGAAGCCTCTCATTCATGATTAAACACTATTAAAAATTCTCGTATATGTTTATGTGTGATGTTCTTTGTACCCTCTCTGGTAACATTACCCCTGCATCACACTCCTCTATTTTTTTCGGAAAGTCGAGAATACGAATTGTCGCCTCTGTGGTCTGTGGCTGTGATTTGACAGGTATGATATGTAATGATGGCTTACAACTGCTTGAGAAGTGTTCGTGCATAAAAGGTGATGTGGTGGTTGTGTGATGGTTGTTACGCTTGAGATTTTGTGGGCTTTGATGGATTTGGACAGAATCTTTTACAAGATCTATTTTTGGAAGATATATTATTGGTTGTGATCTTGGAAAAAGAAGGAAAGAGGAGGATTTGGAGTAATACCCTTTGCACTTGAAAAGATATGGAGAATGATTCTCATGGTTACTCCCCTCCTACCTATATGGCGATTTCAGCAAAGTTACTTTATCGCTCCCTTGTACTGTTCCAAAAAAAAAAAAAAAAAAAAAAATTGGAACACTCCAAGGTACACAAAGAGGCGACCAATGGATCCTTCTTCTACTGGTGGTTGGAGGCTTGTAACCTACACAAGGAGTAGCTTGTGTTACAAGAAGGTGTTGGTTGGGTCAAGGTTAGACGTGAGATGGAAGCTGGTGTGGAGGAAGAAGAGTCTGAAGGTGCAGACTCTGAGGGGGAACAAAAGGTGGAATCTGATTTGAGGAATGACCGTGAGAAGTTTGTCTCGCGCAATATCTCTGTTGGCAGAACAACAAAGGCGTCTTACGGAGTAAGTGAATGCCTAAATTGCTATTCATATTTCAGCTCCCTCTGCAGGCACCAGTGGTGCTTGATTCGTCTTTCTCTGGCTAACCAATCCCTCTTTTGTTCCCAGCACATCTTCCCCTACTACTCTGCTTCTCTTTGCTTCTGTTTCATGTGTTTGCAATGATTGGCATATTAATCATATGTTTTACATGTGCTCATTTTGTTGTTGTCTTTACATGCAGTCTATGTTTGTGCGTTTCAATCTAATGCAAAAGGAGTTATTTTGCTTATCCTGCTGTGGTCTTTTTCTCTCTATCTCTTTACTTATGTTTTTGATGATGCCAAAAGGGGGAAAATGACAGGTAGCTTTGGTTAAGGGGGAACAGAACATGGTTTCATATGTTGCTGAGTTGAGGGGGAACTAATACTGCCTTAGTGGGAAGACTTTCTCTCCATAACTGTCTTTATCTCGTACGTGTATGCTTTATTGTCAAGGGTGTTTGTCACCATCAAAAAGGGGGAATTTGTTGAATTCTTTAGGTTTTGATGGTAACAAACATTCAACTAATCTGGGTACGAAGTGTTTCAGGAACAAAGACAGTTATCTCAGGGAACCATTACAGCAAAGGATCGCAGAGGGAACAAAGCTCTGTTCATGTGCTTTGTTACCTCTCAAGGAACAATAGTGACGAAGAAGATCAAAGCTGCGAATGGAAGGAAGAAATCCAGCGTGACGATTATGGAAACAAATCACGGAGAATCACGCGGTCAAAGGATAGGATTTCGGCTGGAAGGATCTCGCCGAAAAGAAGATTTGGAGAGAGAATCCGAATGTGTTATCTTAGGAAGACTTTCCTAAGATAATATATTTGGAGAGAGAAGAATCTTATCTTAATCCGTTAATGTTATCTTAGGAATTATTTCCTTAGATAATATCGGTTGTTAAGATAATATTCTTCAAATCAATTAATATCATCTTGTTACCAAGTTTAGGAAGATAGGATTATCTTGTTATGATTAGGGTTTGGTCGAGTTGTATTTATATGGGAATGTGGGATTCATTTCTATGTAACCACGACGAGGAAAAAGAAGAACTGAGAGCGTTCAGTTGAGAAGAAAAAAAAAGTGAAGTGTTTGTAAGTCTTTGAGGGTTGAGTTCGATTCATCGTTGTAGAAGAGGTTTCAAATCTAGGTGGGAAGTCTAGAGGTTGAAGTCCAGGATACAAGTGTAATCGAACAATAAATCAATAAGACAAGTAGACGCTTCAAAATCCTCTCAAGCGGAAGCTTGAAGGTAGTGGTTTTTCCTTGAGAAGCTAGTTTTGCCAATCAGGGTTTCCACTATATATCGTGAGTTCGTTCATTATCTTTCTTGCTGTTTTTAATCCGTTGTGCCTTCTGTGGGAACAAAGCCTTTGTTCCCTCAGACGTAACTCTAACGATCCAACAAGGAATATCAAGGATGGAAGCCTCATCTCTCTTGGGCTTATCCAGGTAGCACAGGTACCCGACACAACCTTGTCAAAGTAGCTTATACGCAGCCATCACATTGATGAGCTTGCCGTTATTAGTGTCATTACGACCCTTAAACTTGCATACAAACTGGCCCCCAGATGAAACTGTCACAGTCCTTGAGCTGAAATCGACCACCGCCCCATGGCACGTCAGCCAATCCATACCGAGAATAATGTCGTATTGAGCCATGGCTATACAGATCAAATCTGCTTCGAACTTCCTACCCAGAATGGTAATTGGAAATTCTGACAGACGCTTGGATCCTACTAACTGCTCACCATTAGGAAGATTCACTACAAAAGGCTCACAAGCCTCATTGCATACTAAGCCTAGCTTATTTACACAATCCTCCGAGATAAAAGAATGAGTAGCACCCGAATCAAATAGTATACACACAGAAGTAGAATGAAGGTATAGAGTACCTTGAGCAATAGGAGCATTCGGTCCATCAACCTCACACATCTCGTAGAGTCGTTGGCCTTGACCTCCTGAAGCAGCAGGGCCTTTCCCCTTGTTCTGAGCAGTTGTCTACGTTGAAGGGCTAGGAGCCTCCACTGGTTTGAATCTGGGTCGGTTGTTATGACTAACGGACCCTTGCAGTGACTCAACTCCCTTCTGCCTCCTCTGCGGACAAAACGTCTGCAAGTGGCCCTCCTTCCCGCAGGCAAAACATGTCTTCCTTTCCTTCGGATACTCATTACTCTTGTGCCCGGGTGTACCACAGTTGTAGCACTGGATCAGATTCTTGCCCTGGCCCGAACGTTGCGTAGACCCTCCTTGAGTCATCCCCGTTCTAGCTCGGTCAGACTTGGCAAAGTTTGACGGTGGCACGGGTCGCTTGAACCCACTTGCCTGAGGCTGGCTCTGTGCCGGTCTCTGGCGATTGCGCTTCCTCGTCGACTCCTCCAAAGTCACCTCCAACTTATAGGCAGCATCCACATACTGCTCCAGAGTAGAGCATCTGTGGCGCACCATCAGTGGCTTGATGTCCGGATTCATCCACTCGTGGAAATGCCAGATTTCTTGCTCATCATTGGACACTTCCGGCCCAGCGTACTGCAACAGGTGATTGAACTTGGCCGCAAGCTTAGTCACTTTCAATCCATCCGTCTTCGGATAGAGAAACTCCTTATGCTTCTCTTCCCTCATAGCTCGGGAAAAGAATCGATCAGTCATCTTCGTCTTAAACATTCCCCAGTTCAACCCAGGGTGATCAGCTAGACCGGTGCTTTCCCACCATTCACTAGCCACCTCCTTCAATGTGCACCTTTTCAGCTTCAGTGCACTCGACGTTTCTGAACAATTGTTCCATGTGTGAGAACCAATATGCCACTTTGACTAGATCTCTCTTCCCATCATAACTGTCAGGCCTCATAGAGATAATGGCTTTCAATGCTCGGCCATAATTGCCTCTATTCCTGACCGCATCCTCATGAGGTACATGGACATCTGGCTCCTCGAACCTAGGAACCACATGAGGAATTGGCACACCTTGTGCCTGAGGCGCGATCGGTCGCATAATATCGGTGACTGCTTGCATCACAATCCCCCGAATTGCCTCAATTGCCGCAGCATCGAATATAAATGGGGCGTTGACCGGAACTTGGTCACTGCCCATAGGATTGTTGTGAGAAACTGACTCGTTCTCATCCACTGGGTTCGCGGCATTCCCCAAATTTAGTCTCGGGTTGTTGCTTGGCCCAGCACCAACACGAATGGTGTTCCTTGTGTTCACCATTAGTTTACTGATCAAATTCCAAGTATTTCACGACATTAATATCATTTCAATATGCACAACGTATAAAGATGACTCGGAATAGATCAAACTGGTAAACTTTTATTGATGAACTGAAACTGAGTTTGAAAGGGTCTATATAGAAAAGCTCTTCCAAGCGATAAGAAAAAATTGCCTGGAGGCTACAATTCTACCAAAACAAAACAAGCACTAGAAAGAAAATGCTAGACGCTCAACACCGGCCCCCATCATGGTGCCCTGAAAAGATTCCTATAATCAGGAGCCTTCATGCACAACTTCTTCGAATGGGGTCTATCATCGGGGTCTGGCGTCGGACTCCTTGCCCTACTTGGCCCCGGAGCACACGGCTCATCCCTCGGCCTCGGTGCCCTCGACCTTTCCCTAGGCACGGGAACACTTGGTCCAGCCCCGTTGGATCCCGGTGGGTAGCAAAACTCCTCCAGAAACCCTGGTTGGAAGTCTGCCCTGTTCACCTCGTATTGGGGGTTGAGTAGCAACCTTGCCTGGCGGATATACTCCTGGAGCTCGTGGACGTCCCCAAGCATTCGGGAGAGACCGAGCTCTGTCTCGTACATCCTCTCCTCCATGTCGTATAGGGAGTTCGACCACTCCCCCAGTCGCTCCTCCAGTACTCTGGGCCTTGGCCTGGCCTGCTGAGTCGGGTCCACCCTCGGTGTACCCATTGACTCCCATGACTTTGCCCTCAAGCGAGCACGCTCAACCGCCTCATCCACTTGGCGACGCTCTTCAGGGGAAACCATCTGACTCAGGCGAAGCACATGTCGCGAGTCAGGACTCACAATTAGCCTCCTCGGAGTAGGGATCACTTGCGGGTCCTCTGGTGCATCCAACGGCCCACTCCTTCTCCTGACGGTACTAGAAATACCAATCGCCTCCCAAGCGGCAGGGGACAACGGCGTATACTCCTCCTCAGGATCTTCCTCAGGATCCTCCTCAATTTCGAAGTCGTCGTCGTAGTACCCTCCAAGGTACTGCGCCGGCTCCTCCTTTTCCTCGGTATCCTCCCTCGGGTCCGCCTCGGGAACCTCGGCCCTGTCGGACACCAACACTACCGACTCAGGGAGTACGGTCTTCACCTCCTCGGGTGGACAACTGGGCTCCCTGACCTCAAAGCACGGCGGGGGAACCAGGAACTCGAGCCTAACTAGAGATGACAGGGCCACCTCGGCTTCCTTCGGGTTCCTCAGTTGAGAGATGATTGCGCCCATATCCTGCGAGGAGACGAGAAAAGAATTAGTCTTTCTAAATATAGAAGCGAACTTACTATATCAGACTGGAAAGAAGACACGACTAGAATGGCAGAGATTTCAAAACAACACGTTTTTAGTCAAGTAAGGTTTTATTCAGAATTTTAAGTCTTTCGAATTTAAACAACTTTCTCAGTTGAAACGGGTAACCGGTTTACCAAAATCTTGGTGTCCAGTAAAACATTTTGAAACCCAACCCGTTTTAAAAACTTTTGGCTCTGATACCAAATCTGTAACACCCCCAAATATTACCTTGAAAGTATTACCGCCAGTGACCTCAGATTTCACATCTGAAGCCACCCAAGGCTTAACCATTTTATATCAACCATAAAACACACCGATAATATTAAATATCATAACATTTTATTCAACCAAAGTCTCGGATTACATCTGTAAAAATCCCAAATACAATCTGAAATACAGAATTCATTTCAATACAACAGAAGTCTTTTGATAAATAACATAAGGGTCTTGATCGGAGCGATCTCACGCCTAGGATATTCAACCTTGAGAAAACTTTTAAAAACTTCATCTGCCTTCATCGTCGCGTACTAGCCTTCATGGAAGGGAAGTTTTCCTGATGTGCCATTGGAGACGGATGACACCAGCCAACCATGCAAGGGAAATAACCAGTTGGTTAGTCTAATGAAAGACTATACAAGGGTAAAACAGAAAGGTTCTAAGTAGTCGTATTAGGTTACACCCATCGCTTCTCGAATGAAAGACGATGACGATAGTGAACCTCAATACTTCTACGAAAAGATACGAAACAAAATGATCAAGAGAAGACTCCAAAAGATCGAGTCTTAGGGAAACGTATAAAGAGAAGACTCCAAAAGATTTAGTCTTATCGGAAAGTATGACAAATGTTTGGGAACGTTATAATTTCACACAAGCTTTTAAAAAGACTTGACCATTTTTCCGCGGTCGCGGAAAAATGCATGTTCGCGAGGCTGACGACGCTTCATTTTCCGCGGTCGCGGAAATCTGTCGCGGTCGCGGAAAAGGCCTATTCGCGTCCTTTTGCCCGGGAAACAATTGAACACGTGATAAAATCTCGAAATAATTAATATTTGTACCCAAACAAATATTTTAAGCCTCCAAAATACATCGAATGTATATTATAATGCTCAGGGAATTATTACAGAGATAATATGCGTTACAGAAATTCCGAACTTCGCCAAATGCGAAACGATTACAGAACGAGGGTTGGGAAATTACCCAAATACCCTTCATCTACCTTCCATCCACAACCGGTAGAGCATTTTCCATCATTGTTGCAAAATGGTTTTCAGTAATGCCTTCCTTCTGCATTATTTTGTTTGCAAACTATCAGAATATTTTCAAGTAAATGCTTTCATACATCAAATTTGAGCTCAATCATCAACAGACCTACTTCGATGAACACGCTTCCAAACAATCTTGATGGGTTGTCTTTGCTTTTCCTTTTTCTCCTTGATTGAGGTATGTAGACCACACATTAATAACTTTGGCATCTATGTCTTCATCCATGGTTGTGAGTGTGACTTTGTCTACGACTAAAGTCTTGAACTTGAACACAACATTCCTATAATAATATAAACCGACTATTAGTGTGGGGGAAGTAGGTTTTAGTTTTTGTACAAAAGAACAAGTGTTTTTCTGATAAATCATAATTATGCACATACAACTCTATTTAGAGCACTGATATACATAAATGATGCACTTTAGAAATCAATTCAATAATGTCTCTTTTGTAGAAGTTTTTTCTTATGCACTGATAACTCTTATTAAAGAACTCCTATACATAATCCATGCACTCCCGAAATGAATTCAAGAAAATACCAACACAATAGTCAGAAACAAAATTATAAGCTTAAACTTACAGTTCACTGCCAGTTTCATTTAAGACGTAGTCCCAAATCTACTGTTGATCTTCTGTCATTCTTTCACCTATCACTATTGTCCTATGAAAGTAGGGGCTTCTTTGAGTGTCTACTAGCCGTGTGTTCCGTTTCTCTAGCAATTCCTCTTCACACAATGGCTTGCGTCCCCTTCCCTTTCCCTTGTGTATAAATGAATCAGTATTTATAAAAAGACAAAATATGAGACTAGTATGCTAGAGAAGTAATTTTTAAAGCAAGTTCCCTAAATTACTCATGTTCTGTGTTATACTTTATCCCTTCCCCTAGCCACATCATCTTGGCGGTGTACTTCATCCGTCTCATCTGTGTTTACCTGTCCTTTCCCCTATGTATAAATGAAAAGTACAAATAATTACAATCAAATTCTTATATAAAACAAACATTGATGTGTATGCTAGAGAAGACAATTTTTTCAAACTAGTTTCCTAAAGAATCAGATTAGGTGTTATACCTTATCCCTTCGCTTAGCCATATCCGCTTGGTGCTCTACCTCATCTGTCCCCCTGGCTTATCCTTTCCCTTATCCACATCCCCTTGGTGTACTACATCATATGTCCCCCCTGCCTTATCGTTTCCCTTAGCCACATCCCCTTGGTGCACTACATCATCTGTCCCCACACCTCTTCTGCTAAGCTTGTTGTTGTACCTTCTTGCACGATTTTGAAGAGGTCAAACGACGGCGGTGTAAAATCCCCTGGACATCTCATTTTTTCCTTTGATGTCTTTGCCTTTTCCACCTCATTCAAGCACTCCAACAGTTGTGGGTCATTCCAGAATGGATGTTGAGACTCATTCCATATCTTTTCAAACTCTCTTGTTTCATCCAATCTTTCTTGGGTGCCTTCAGCCATGCCAATCATGCTTTTGCCAGCCTCATACATTTGTGTAAAGATTTCCTCTTGCTTGAACTCTTGCTTGATTGTGTTGATATACTCAGCCAATTCAACAATTGAAGTGGCAGTATTTTTTATTTTCTTGGCAAGGACTAGAAGGGAATCCTGTGTTTAACCACCCAAAAAAAACTATCAAAACTAGACACAAATACTCTAAGTTATGCACAAATAGCTCTTATTAAAGCACTCTTATACATAATACCCAAACAGGAAGTAGCATTATCAAACAAGAAGTAGATCATATTAAATATATTTATGCACAAATAAATATTAATTATGCACAAAAAGCTCCTATTAACGCACTCCTTTACATAATTCATGCACTCTAAGCATCACTAGAAAGGAAGATATAAGAGAATAGAAAGATACCATTAAGGTTTTTGGCTGGTGTGGTGTTGATTGTGATACACATCCGTGTTCCTTGATGTTGTTGGCAACATGTGGTGGGTCTTGTCACTAGTACGAAAAGGGACGTAGACCTCGCTTTTATTAAACCGGGGTAATAAAAATATCCGGTCCCCGGTTATTACTAAAAGTGAGGTAACAAAGATATCAGACCGTGGTTTATGACGAATAACCGCTGTCCGGGTCTAATTATTTTTTTTTTAATATCCCGGACCGCGGTTTTTTGAAAAACCGGGATACCGTGAATATCCCGGACCGCGGTTAGTCAAAATAACCGGGGTCCGAGTGTAAATTTTATTTTTAAAAAAAAATATCCCGGACCACGGTTATTTGGTATAACCAGGGTCCCGTGTTTTTTATTTTGTACATGATCAAACCCGCGGCTCGCATTCTCCATCCTCCATCTTCTAGTTATCTCTTTGCATTGCCGCCGGTCTGGAACTAAACTTTGCCTCCGCGTCGCGTAAGCTTGCCTCCCCTTCTTGGCCAACTCGCCGCGTTCCTCGGCCACTCGCTCCCGCCGGTCCAACCACCAGGAGCTCCGCCGGTGAGTCCCTCCCGTCTCTCCCTCTTTCAACTCCCTAAATTAGGGTTCTTGTTGTCTAATTTTCGATGACATCTAAGTTACCGAGCCCTAGAGAGCGCACTGCTACGCTGCCGTCCGCCGACGAAGGGGTCAACTTGTGTTCTCAATCGAAGTTACCGAGCCTCCTTTTCGGGTAATTCCTTTTTGTTTCCCCGTGCCTTTCGATTCTCGTTGATTGGGTTCTTAACCTTGCTGTGGATTACAATACTGCTTCAATTTTGTGGTTTCTGTAGGGAAAAAGAGAAGGAATTTCATCTGGTGTTTTTATAAAGTACATTCGTAAAATGGCAGCTTCTCTCTCTTCAAAAATGTCTCAAGGTATACCTTTCTGATTTAGATGTTAGTACATAGCTGTGGAACTGTATAGATTTTTAGTGGTGATTTGTATTTCTTTGGATGTTTATGCACCAGTTTTATACAGACTGGGAAAAAATTGATGCCTCATTTGGAAGAAATGTTTATGCTTTTTCTGTTTTGTTTGGTTTTGGACTAGAGAGATTTAGAGAGTGATCAATCTTGAAAAGGCATTTGCATGCTTGGAGAAAAAATTGCACTTCTGATGACATCTATTTATAGAATGTTTTGTTGTTAAGAGAAAATTGTATTTGCAATGCCGTCGACAGGTTGACTACTTATGAGGTGCCATGCGGAGAGTTGTTAACATAATCATAAATATTATTGGTTAGATGGACCAATTTGGTTATTGTATAGTAAGCTTGAAAGATTTCAATTGGGGAAAGTGATGGGATATGTTCCATGAATGTATTGTTGAGATTTTATGTGAGATTTTCTGATATGTTTTTGGTTTCTCACATCAACTGAGCTTTCCTTTCCGTTCACTTGTTGCAGCTATGCTAGAAATGCTGAGACAAATGAGGAGGTTTCTCACATCAACTGAACATGATAATGTAATCACAGTTCCCTGGAAGCTTAAAATAATTTTTGCTTTATGTTTGGATATCATGCTACTGATAAGTCACTTGTCACTTTGTCAGTCACCGATAAGGTAAAAACATGTTAAAGAGTTGTCCAAAAGATTTAATTTTGCCTTGAGAAGGAAATGTTTTGAAGTGCATGGTTGATTGTGCT
This sequence comes from Rheum nobile, assembly GCA_027886185.1. Lineage (NCBI taxonomy): Eukaryota > Viridiplantae > Streptophyta > Magnoliopsida > Caryophyllales > Polygonaceae > Rheum > Rheum nobile. The sequence goes on from WOAB01000056.1 coordinate 4,524,460, forward strand.
TAATTTTCTTTGCATTTTTTTGCTAGATAAATGATTTCATGATTCCATCTGTTTTCATGGATTCGGGATTCCATTGCTATAAAATTGTTGTGGAGGAAAATTGTGTTACAAATTTTGTTATAACTGATTGAATGTCTTTCATGATTAGTATCTTATTATGTTAGTAATTCATTTTCACCAAGTTGGTAATACTTTTGCAGGTTGTAAAAATCAAAGACGTCATAAAGCCACCTGAAAAGGAACAGTTTAGAGATGTGTACATTGTTAATGAATTAGTGGATACTGATCTGCATCAAATAATACGTTCCAACCAAGAGCTCACAGATGATCACTGCCAGGTGATTTTAGTGACCTCCTTCTATTCGTGATGTACTAATTGTCTTTCACTTTGCTACTTGTACTTCAAATAGATGTTTTTGGTTGCATCAAACATGTTGCAGTTAAGAGCACTAATCTGGCTAGTGTGAATCACAAAAGAAGTGATTGCATAAATGACAGAATTCTTCTCATTATTTATAACTAAGGATTGACCACAAAAATCTACTGGCTACTAGTGAGACTGCTCTTTCCCATGCTCACCTCCTAATAGAAAAGATACCAGCACCCTTGCTGGACCCAGTTAACCACCCGGCTTTCACTAGTACAAATTTGGAACCTGAAAAACTTAACTTGCTTCTCTATGATCTATGACTTAAAATAAACTTGTAACAATCGCGTAAAATAAAATTGTAGCAAGGCTTTGTTTGGTTCCATGGAACAACAAAACAAGTAACCACAGTGTGAGAAAGAAAGAAAAGAATCGGAAAAAAGTTGGCTCAATGGGAATTTTCTTGATACAATAGCATGTACTGACATTTGACATTTATCTCGGTTAATGCAGGTGGATCAATGCAACACTAATTGACCTCTACATCAATCTCTCGGCCATATCGGTATGCAAATTGATTTAATAGAAGCTTCTATAGCTTGAATGTGACTAGCAACATGAAATTTGATTAGGTGGAAAATTCTATTTCATGTATCAAAGCAGAGAATACTTACTTGCAAGGTTGAGACCATATCTTGTTAAAACAAGATGCCTTTTGGATGTGCTATTCTTAGGCGCAATCATGTTACCTTCTTCTTATTTAGGCGCAATTATGTTCTAACATTCACTTAACAATATTGTGTCAGGTATGGATAGGTTACAAAGAATCAAGTTGGATTGGAAGATTTATCTAGATTGTTCTAATAATATGTTTCGGGAGGTGAGCTCTTAAAACTCTGTTTTCAGTTATCATTAAGATAATCGGTAATAACTTCCACTTCATTGAATAAAACAAACTCCACTTTTTCCAAAATAGATACTGACTGTGTCGTGCAAGAAGAAACTTTCCATGAATATATGATTAACGTTGTGATATTGGACAAATAAGAAACTTTCCATGAATAGATGTTCTATTGTTGTTGACTTGTTGTCAAACACTTTCAGAATACAAGTCATATAATCTCCATTATCATGAACTTTGGGATGCAAATTATAACTTATTGACTCTGTCTTTCTCTGTCGATCAGCACCACTACCTGTGCATTTATCGTGCGAGAGTTGTTCCTCCTCTCACCCTATGATCCGCTCTACCTTGTTCTATTTAACAATAAGGACATGCAAGTCTCAAGCTTCTAAGGTTTGCTTTCTTGTTTTATATTCCCATGTGCTGTTGTTACAAAGTTATAAATTTTAACACTTTATGGACCTTTTCTACTTCATCTATAGTGGATAAAAAGTTTGGTTTCTGTCAATAGTTTAGTTAACATAATTGAGGTTGGATCATCCATCATAGGGCAAGAAGCGGGTATGAGAGACCTCATGGAACAGACATATTTGTTGCCCAATTTCCATGACGACCAAATGTGCATGATTGTTTTCAGTCAAACCCAATATCAACTGATGTTTCTGTTCAAGCTACTAAAGAATTTGAAAACTATTTTGCTATCTTGTACATAACATCGTGATGTTGATATATTTCTAATGGGCATGCAAGAAGTCTCTCAACAGAAAAGCTCAGGGCAGTATATATAGCAGTTAATTGTGTAATCTATATCATAAAGGTAAATTTATCGCTACATTCTTCATTTGAGTATGACGAGATAACAAGTTCACTAGGCAGATTGTTCTTGGTTAGGAATAGGCTCTATCTTTTTATCATAACATATGGAATTGCTTTCTTTCTTTATATTTTTTGCCAGATTTGTATCCGGGTATATTTGTGGGTAGATGATACTAGTCTCGTGCAAGAGATTGGACAAATATTTATTGTAGGTTAGCTCTAAATCTTTCACTAAATATGCCAATATCTAGACATCTTTTTACTCTTTTTCCTTAGTGACGAGAATTTCTTTTTATATTGTTAGTTTCTGAAGTAGTCTTCCTTGTTTCTTATTCTTTCCTAGTGATATCATTTGTGGTTGCACTTGGTTTCTTGCTCTATGGAGGGAGGCAAGCTACTACAATCTCATTGTAGAGATATTTTAGGATATGTCATTAGTTTATTGTATTTGTAAGTAGCAACTGAAGGAAAAGAATAACATTTTATATTTTTTTAAATAAAATATTGGGCCAGCCAGGTCCCATTTTTTTAAAAAAAAAAACAGAAATTAGGACCCCGGTTTTTGGTAAAAATTGGGACCCCGGTTTTTGGTAAAAACCTCGGACCCCGGTTACAAAAAACCAGGGTCTAGACCTCGCCGAGAACAACCACGGTTTTTGAACCGTGGTCTGGAGAGGAAACAAACCGGGGTCTGAGCCCCAATTCTGTACTAGTGTGTGGAGTTGTAGATACACCTCTGTCCAACACATGTCATAGTCCAAATCCCCCAAGCTTGTCCTCTTTTTATTGTCTTTCAGTGAGGCGACCATCACCCCAAGCCAAGAATACATGGAATGCAGTAGGTGGCATTTCTCCCAAGACTGAGACTCGATCAACATAAAATAGCTGCATTTATGAAACATATGAAATTTGAATAAGTATACTGCTTATTAGAATCATGTTCATAAATTGATATAAAAAATATTTTCTTACAGTTAGGAATAGTATGGGTCCTGTAAAATTCCCTGCTCTCTTCTTCTTCCATTTTGAGATGAATCAACAAGTGCATTCATCACCAGCCCACACCAATTCATTAGAGGGTATTTATCCACATTGTCAATCACCCATCTTTGATTGGCACTTCCATTCCCGGTGCTTTCAATCAACAAAGTAATGAAGTAGACGATGAAATTCATCTTGAACCACTTGTCTATAGTTAGACATTTTTTCATATGTGTTGCAACAGTAGTTGGCCTAACTACAACGTCATCACCTCCATAGAAACTCCTCCATTAAGAAAGTACTCATGTATCATCTTTCTTTACCCTTCTCTTAATTGGTTCATTTTCTAGAGGTATCCCCAATACACTTTATACATCAACATCTGTTATGTGGATTGCATGGCCATTTGCCATGATCAGGTCACATCGCACTGGGTTAAAATGATCCACCAACCAGAATCCAAGGTTGTGTGGCACCTCAGTAATGTTTAGGTCTAGCAGATGGCCAAATCCCATATCTCTGATGCAATTTTTTTATCCTCAAATAGCTCTTTAACAGTCTCTACAAAGTTTTGCAGAACTGTCCGTGTATCTAGACTTCCATGTCTCCTTCCCATTGTGTTCCTTGTCTTCTTTACCACCACCTTTCTGTTTCCAGCTTCTTCATTTCTTTCATATTCCAACACCTCATTATGTTCTAAATTTTCCTCCTCTTGAATATCTTCTAAGCCATGTTGCTCATCACCCTCTTCTTGAACTTGTTCCGACGTATCACCCCTTGGAGCTTCTTTATGACTTTCCTCTGCAACAAATTTTTTCTTTAGTTTTTTCCCCTTCTTAGTAGCTTTTTCTGGTTGATCTTACGGAGTATTTTGTTCTTGTAACACAAATTGATGTTCTTGAACATCTTCACTATCCTCATCCTGTTTAGTGCATTTCCTCTTCAATGCCCCCCCCCCCCCCCCCCCCTTTTTTGTTGGAGCTTTAACTCTAGGCTGCACCTTAGCCTTCTTTACTTGTATGTTCTCTTTCGTTTTTCTTCTTTTTTCATGTTGCACTTTCTTTTCTGGTATAGAGGTTGTGTTTTGAGTAGGAGCAATATCTTCTTCCATTGCGTTTTTATCTTTTGTGTCTTCTTCCTCCCCATTCTTATCTTCCCCCTCTTCTTCACTAACATTGTTCTGCCTAACCTGTTCTTTCTCAGGTTGTACTTTAGTCTCGTTGTCCTCCTCAGTCTTCTCTGTATCATCAGTATCATCAATCGTACTGTCATGGAATGCACAATCTTCTTCTGAGCTATCTGTATCATCAGGTATGCGCTTCTTCCTTTTATGTGCATCACGGATTGGAGGCAAACAAAATTGGTTAAGTTGACCCTTTGTAGATGGTACTAGTGGCAACTTCAACCTGACTCTTAAACCCGTTGGAGATGGTGTAGGGCTTTGCTCTTGTCTTGAACTCTTATTTTCATTTAGTTTCTCTTTGTATAGGAACAAAAAAATTAGTTTTGATGATAAAACAACAGTAAAGAGTTATTGAATCAGAAAGTGAACACATCAATATAAAGATAGAAAGACAATTGCCATAATTATGCATATACAGATCTCATTTAAGAACTCTTATACATAATTCGAGCACTTTAAAAATCAATTCAATAAAGTCTCTTTAGTAGAAGAATTGCTTTATACACATAAATCTTAAATATGCACAAACAACTATTATGAAAGCACTGCTATACATAATTCATGCACTTTAGAAGTCAATTCAATAAAGTATTTTTTTGTGGAAGATTTTGTTTATGCATAGATAAATCTTAATTATGCACATACAACTCTTCTTAAAGCACTGCTATATATAATTCATGCACTCCAGAAATCAATTCATAATGAATTAAACCAATGGGTTAATCTTTGCTGAAACCAAGTGCAAGCACATCAGCTAGTTTACATAAGTGATGCAAAGAAAGCTCTTATTCATGTAGAGAAGAAAGCTATTATTCAAGCACAAAATGCTCTTATTCATGCACAAAAAGCTCCATTTCTAATTTGGTTACCAATCATCAAAATGGCAGCAAAATAATTCATGCACATAATCTCTTATTCATGCACTAATTTACATAATTCATGCACACAAAGCTCTTAATCATGCACATAAAACTCTTATTAAAAGAAACTGTATCAAAATAATTGAGTATATTGTTGTTGGTGTTAATCAGTTTTAGTTGCTTGACCTTTGTACCTTGCCTAATTTCAGAATGCTTGTTTACTATTATGCTCTTGAAGTTTTTGTATGTCCTGTTTGGTGCATAAATGAATCTTTTGATGTTCTTGATTTTGTATTCTCTTAGAATCAGCTGGAACCTTGTAAGCACTACTGATTGGGATTTTCCCACTCTAGCTAATAGGCCTACGTACCATTGTTCTTGTTGAACGTACTGGGAATGGAAAAAAATGGAAATAGTATTTTGGGAAGTAAGGCTTTTAAATCAAGAGCTAGATCATCGGGTGTCACAATCAAGAGCTTAAAGATGGATCAGTGGAAAGATGGAAAAAAAGCTAGACAGATGCACAAAAGGCTACAATCGAGCACAAAATGCTAACCTAAACAGATGCACAAAACGCTAAAATCGAGCACATAAATGGCATATTCGAGCACACAAATGCCAATTTCAAACACAAAAAGGTCAAATCTGAGCACAAAAATGCTAAATCCGAGTTTAAAAAAAACCCTAAATCTAAACTTAGAACCCTAATAACATCATCAAAGCCACAATGATGAAAATTTTAGGGCTTGGAGTAGTGATTTTGTTTACCTTTGGATGATTTTCCTTTTCCTTTCGAATCATTCCCCCTTTTCGCCATGTTCTCCGAAATTTAGGGCTTGCAGATTGGGATCGTTGACAGATTTGGATCATTATCGCAATCAATCCGTGCTCCTTCAACACATCACAATCACAATCCGTGGATTTTTCTTTTTGGATCGTTTCTTTTTGGAACATTGACAGATTTTGGATTGTCGTGGCAGATTGGGATCGTGGTCGCAGATTGGGATCATTTTCGAAGTCGATGATTTTTTGGAGTGTTTCAAGAAGAGTGCAGAAGAAGAATCATTTGGGAAGGGTATAATTTGTGCAGGAGAAGTCGATGATTTTTGGTATAATTACACCACTGCCACTCTAAATGAAGCGCTTGCTTTCTTTCCCTCTTGCCTCAGCTCGCTGACATGGCTCCATACAAGCCTCCCATGCTCCGCATCCAAGGGCCACGAAAATTTCACACTTTATACACTAGTATATCTCCGTACAGGAACTAGACTCTTAATATATATATACTTCTTTTATTATCTCTATGTTTTGCATTTTTATTTTGAAAAAAAAGTAAATGCATTAATAGACAAACCCTTTACGAAATAGGCTCAAGGTGAACCAAAGTTCATACTCTATGTTTTTTACAAAATAGGTTTAAAATGAGCCAAAGTTCATACTCCTCTAGGGGGATGGCTAATGGGAATTCAAACAAAAGAAAACATAAATAGATTACATGATATTCAGTTCGTGGAGCCAACTTCTAGTGGTTGAGTCACTCTTGTTTCATTTGTAGAGAATCCCCAACATGATAAGCCAGAAAGTATTGTCAAGACAGGAGTGCATAGATGGGAAGACACCATTGAGAGTAAACAGAAGTAGAGAAAGCCATGGCTCTAGTGAGGTCAACAAAATTCTCCGATTCAATTGATGTCGTGATAGAATTGAGGCATTGCAGGACACTATCATACCAGGTGTTCCAGTTTAGCAAGCAAAGGACCATCTTGAGGCAGTTCTTAACAAAGGTGCAGTTCGACCATACGTGGTTGTTGATTTCGTTATCCTCAAGGCAAAGAACACACCTGATTTCAGAGACGGGGGTCCACCTACTAATGTGGTCCTTGGTAGGAAGATCCTTGTGCAAAACTAGCCATGTGCGTAAGAAACAAACACTTTGGATATTTTAACCCTCTCCATATCTTTATGTTCCAATTGGCATGAGGACCCTATTCTCTGAGGAGGTCAAAAATGGCTTGGGAGGAATAGTTTGCAAAAGCGTTGGACATGGAAACAATTGGGTTGGCCGTGTCATGAACAGTTATTACAATCTCATTTTGGATTTCAAGAAGCCCTTTCCAAGACCAACTGCCATTGATCTACATTTCACAATTCCAGATGGAGGTGCTAGGAATAAGATTGACGAAATCCCAAGATGCCCATATGTTTTCGGCAACAATGGCAAGTACAAACAATGGTCTAGACATGGAGGCTCTATTTTCGACAACAACAATTACAATCTCATTCTGTTTTCATGAGCATGCTACATTTGGAGTCAAGACCCCCAGACCAAAGAACTGATCGCAAGATGGAGCCGACATGAGTAAGAACAAAGGAGAGAATGAGTAGCACCTTGCACCAAAAGCTTTGGATTCTGTACAAGACTGATCGAAAAAGCTATAGGCAACTAGCATATGAAAGATGTTTAGCAGTTCAGGATTTGACCCTCCCAATCATTTTTATAAATCACAAATGCAAAGTCACCACTTTTGGGTTTCTTTGAACATTTCGATACACCCAGGTACATCATCGGGTTGAGAAGGTATGGGTTAAGAATGATATATTATAGTTTGGTTTTTTATTTATAATTGAGAATGTGATATCAACTCAAAATTCCTGTTCTCTCATACCCTTAACCCACTCAACCCTTGGAAACATTGGGGTTGGGTTTGTGAACTCCATATTTAAAGGGGGTTGGAAATGAGTATCATATCCAAAATCTTTTAAATATACAAAAAGTATGGGGTTAAAATTTCACAACCCTAAATCCCCAACCCTCCTTACCAAACACCCTAGCTATGTAGGAATGGAGCTTAAAGTGCTTTATTGTAAGACTCTATCGATGTTTTGGTTAAGAATCCAGCATCAAATCTTTAGCATTATTTGGTACGATTTGCGTAATCTAATTGGAATTACGAATCGATTTTAAATCAAGATGGTTTAGCACTACCTTGCCACCACTATCACTAAAGATTGGAGGATAACTTCACCTAGATGACTTGGGGTTTATCTTTGCTCCCATCTTCCAAAGACGTGTGGCGATTTTGCAAGTTGTGCTTGCTCTATCCTTCTTCTTCTTTTTTCTAAAACCCATATGACGACTCATGACTCTAGAGCTGTCAATTTTTAACCCAACCCGCAAACCCGACCCGCGTTTTCTGGGTCGAGACCCGACCCGAAAAGTATTGGGTCAAAAGTGACCTGACCCGTTCGACCCGAAAATTTCAGGGTTGGGTCATTGACATGTTGGGTCATTACAAATGTGTTTTTATTTTATATATTAAACATTATAATATATTTTGTTATTAAAATATTACATAATATTTTTTATTTTTTATTTATTTTTATTTTAATTAAAATATTATTTTAATAATCGTTTTATAAAATTTTGACATGGCGCTCTCGACCCGCTTGGTCGACCCGAACCCGTACCTGACCCGTAACGACCCGACCCACAATCGACCCACAAATTTTGACATGTAATCGACCCGACCTGACCCGATATGCTTAAACCTGAACCCGACCCGTTTGACCCGGTTGACAAGTCTACATGACTCCCATGCTTCTCTAAGCCTGAATCACTTGGTAAAAAAAGGCTTATATATCGGGTTGGAATCTAGAATTGGGTATGTGAAATTTGGATTAGAAATTTGATTCCTGGTATTTGGGGTGTTCACCTTCCTAGAACAATACTTTTTTTTTTAATAAAAGGGTAATAATTTCATTCAAGGTAAGTAAAAACTTACAAAATCCTAGCCGATCCTAGGCGTTACAAGGATGATTTCCTAATCTCCACTCTCACTAACCAAATTTTAGTCTCTCTCTTTTTTTCATCTAGAACTAGTACAACTTCTTACATGATTAATGAACATCATCGAACACTCATGAGAGTTGATTCACTTATCTTGGAAGACCTTGAGATTTCGGCATCTCCATATGTGTACATAGAAGTTGTGATACTGCACACCCAAAAAGCAAATCTCAGGGTGTTTTTGCCTTTTAGTTTCCTCATACAACCAATCCAGTCATGGGTATCAATGTGTCTTCTGCCTATTTTCCCCAACTCAGCACATTGCTCATGATTTTTTTAGAGTATTTGCAGTGAAACCAAATGTGTTGTGTGGTCGTTTTTTCTTTATTGCACAGAGAGCATAGATCCTCTTGTATGATGCCCATGCTTTTAAGTTTGCATTTGGTATACACTCCTCCTTGGATAGCCATCCAGCACATAAATGAAATTCTTGGAGTGACAAGTGAAAACCGACATAGGCAACATAATCTCAAGTTCGCCAGATTCAACCAATCGAAACTTTGCAAGACAAAGAAATGAAAGAACAAAAGAACATGAGAGATTTGTTGACGTAGTTCAGGGAAACCCTACTCTGCGGAACTTCAAGAGGGGAGGTTCACCAAAGATGCACTAAAGAGATTCAGAGTCTACAGTAGGTTACATGCACAAGAACGGCAAAACCAAAAACAGAAAACCAAAGCACAAACACATCACAACAGAGAAGACTAGAGAAGCAGAAAGAAGATCGCGAGAGTGGCTTTCTCTCAAAGCCAAAGGACTTCTCAACCACAGAAGAAGTCGTCGTTGGGAGTCACGCGCCACCGAGAAGACCAATGCGCCACCCGCACTCTCCTCTCTCTCTTTTTTCTCATCTATTTCTCTCTGAATCGCCACAGATAAATCAGCTTCGAATGAAATCCTAGGAGCTATAAAGGGAGCTTATAAAGCAACGCCTTCAAAGTTGGGCTTCAGTGAGGAGATGGGCCACGTCTGGAAATGGATCAGTTAGGCCCATTAAGCCCAAGTCATCCAACCGAGTTAATTTAACAGCTGTGGGGTTTCTCGGTTTAATAAACCCAAACCGGCCCAATTACACTTAAGTGAACCCGGTTCACTGCTATTGAATTCTACACATTACAAGTGCGTGATATACCAATGCTATATTTAACAACCAAGCTTGGATTATACAGACATAACAAATGCCCCCTTAATCCACAGTTTGGTTATGCCTCTTAAACCTCCTAAGTGCATCCAGGGATCCTCTCCTGTCCGTCGTCGGTCTCTGCCCACACCTCAGTGAACATCATAGATGTGGAGTGAGTTCCTGCAAAATACAAACTTATTAGTAGGCACTATTTTTGTACCAAAGTCAGCAGGATTCACATCACCTAAGATTTTCTTCACAATGATTTCCTGATTCTCAACTTTATCTCTTATAAAGTGGAACCTAACATCGATATGCTTAGTTAGTTCATGATACACAGGATCTTTACCCAGGTATAAAGCACTCTGGCTACCCATGTTGAGCACAGGGAGATATGCCTTACCCTCAATCTCTTGTAGGATACCTTTTAACCAAGTAGCCTCTTTAGAGGCCTCAGTTACTGCAATATATTCAACTTTCGTTGAAGATAAAGCAACAATTGATTGTTGTTGAGATTTCCAGGAGATACAATTTCCTGCCCAAGTATAGATGATACACACAATTATGTTGTGTGTATAGACGGAGTTTTAGCATATATTTAGTGGTGTTTAGGGAAGCATTAGAGCTTTACTGGAGCATTGGAGTGGAGACACTGAAGACGTCACTTGGAGGCATTTTAGGAGATTTCTGGAGCTGAAGTGAAGAACCCCCAAGAAGTGCTCTGGCGGCGACCGCCGCACCCGTCAGCAGTGGATCCGAACTCTTTTATTTCCTTATTTCATATTTTATTATTATTAGTGTTTTTATTATTTCGTTTTAATTTATCTTTAGAGACTTATTTCCTTTTAGTATTTAGGGTTAGAAGGGAGTTTGGCCGCCCTTATCATCGTTTTTCATCTTTTCTCTATTCTACGTACTTTGTTATGAAGAACTAAGCCTTCCTTGCTTAGTCAGACAATTGAAGCTTTTGTCTTGATTTAGTTGTGAGATTTTCGTTCCTTATCTATCGCATGGATTTTATCTATTCTCTTGCTTGAATTGTTTATGATTAATATTGATAATCTCTAGCCTGCGCAACTAGGGTTTGTCTATATTGATTGATTGCTAGATCTAGATTGTTACTGGTTGAGCATATCTTCATCGTATTAGCAACATCATCGTACTAGTAACTGGTTGTGCTAGTCTTATGTAGAAGATAACTGATTTACATTCTAGTATAAAAGCTGGTTGTTTTATGCTAGATTGTATCCTATCTATATTCCTATCCTTAATGCTGTTGTTAAACTGAATCTTGATGGTTTCATGGTTGTTTAATTAGTTAGTGCTATAAGTATCTGGTTGTGCTTATAGTTACTTTAGAAAAGGAATAGGAATTTCCATTGCATGAGATATTGAATGATTATCTATGATCAACTTATCATACGAATAGTGGATGTTTGTTTGGCTGAGCTATTTCCCCAATTACTGAATTCATCATCTTTCGTTTGTTTGCTTTTACATGCTTAGTGATTCTAAAACATACAAAACCCCCCTCTGGTTACTTTAAGATTGACATAGAAATTATACATAAAGATAGAATTTGTCTCCCTGTGGACTCGACCCTTACTTACTTAGGACTACGGTTTAAGGTTTGTTTGGATAACTTTCATAGCAGTAATTAGCACGACAAATTGCTGTTATCAAATTGGCGCCGTTGCCGGGGAGGCAATAATCTATTTTGTGTGTGTGATTTGTGTGCCAATCTTGGTGTGAACCTATCTTATGGTTCACACCCATATTACTAATAATCTACCTCTTGTTTTTTATCCAGAAATTGAGAGAACTCTTTCCCAAACTCACAGGGCTGCGTATTTATTACTCCAGGAAGCTGAAGCAATGGCATTAGAACGTGTTACTCTTGAATCCTTGACAGCCCCAAACCTGGAGCAACCAGTTAGGGCTGTACGATTCCCTGCCCTTGCTGATGGGGTAAAATTTGAGCTTAAGATAGGAGTAATCCATTTACTTCCAAAATTCAATGGGACGCCACTGGAAGACCCTATCAAGCACCTGAATGAATTTCATGAAGTCTGCACCAGCATGTGCCCATCTGATATCACTGAAGAGCAGATGAAATTGAGAGCTTTTTCTTTCTCTCTGAAAGAAACGGCTAAGGACTGGTACCACTCTCTACCATCAGGCGGCATTACTACTTGGGTGAACTTGAAGAAGGTGTTTCTTGATAAATACTTTCCTGCAATCAAATCCAACCATCTCAAGAAGAAAATCAGCAACATAGAGCAATGTGCTAATGAATTTCTCTATGACTATTTTGAGCGATTCAAGAGTCTGGTGACTAGTTGCCCTTATCATGGTTATGCTGCTCATGATCTGATTCTCTATATTCACGAAGGGCTCCGCAAAGAGGATCGTAGGATGGTAAATTCTGCTTGTGGTGGGAACATCATGAAAAAGACATCTGAAGAGGCAATGGAGATTTTTGCTACACTAGCTGATGATTCTAGGCAATTCAGCGGAAGAGGTTCTCAAGGTCTGCTGGCAGTTGGTTCTAAACCTCCTATTGATCAAGCTGATTTTGATGTGCTGAAAGAAGAAGTGAGGCGTCTGAAGCTGAAAGGAACACCTCAGCAGGCTAAAGCTTGTGAGATTTGTCAAGATGACTTGCATCCTACTGATTCATGCCCTACACTCCAAGAGGAAGTGAATGCAGTAGGAGGATATCAGCAGAGGCCTAGTTATGATCCCTACTCCAATACATACAATCCAGGTTGGAGGGATCATCCCAACTTCAGATGGAGAGACCCAGAACAGAATCAAGGTCAAGTGGAACAACAGGGTAATCCTCAATAATCTAGGCAGCCATTTGTGCTAAGACCTCAAGGGCAGAGCTCAAACCCGTCACCTTCCATGGAAGATATGATGAAGATGCTGATGTAGAGCAACGTCAGTCTCACTGAGAATGTTGCTAAGATGAGTAAGAGTTCATTGCAATTCCAAGAAACTACACAAGCTAGCATTCAGAACATGGAAAGACAGGTGGGTCAGATCTCTCAAGCAGTGAGTAAACTTGAAGCAAAGGATTCTGGTAAACTTCCATCTCAAACGGAAGTGAACCCGAACATTCGCAATGTCAGTGCTGTAACTATAAGGAGTGGGAAGAGGCTCGAAGAGGATAATTCTGAGGTTAACAAGGAAGAAGATCTGGACTTGGAGCAGAGCGTCAGCGGCGACCGCCGCCAGGCTCACGACGACCGCCTCCCAGAAAACGGCGACCGCTGCCCTCCTTACGGCGACCGCCGCCCAGAAAGTAGCGACCGCCGTGACGGTGAAATTTCCGAGAATTTTGACGATGTCAGCGGCGACCGCCGCCTCCCTGTAGTCGATGCAGAAGCTAAGAAGGAGTCCACGACTCCGATTTTTCCTGATTGGAAGCGTGTTCCACCATTCTCATCTGCATTAAAGCGTACCAAGCCACTTGCGTAGGACAAGGACATGTTTGAGATGTTCAAAAACGTTGAGGTAAACATTCCTCTCCTTAATTTGATCAAATTTGTTCCTCGTTATGCTAAGTTCTTGAAGCAGATGTGCACAACAAAGAGGAATCAGGACAGGAACATCAAGAAGAAGGTGAAGGTAAGCGAACATGTTTCTGCTGTGTTTCAGAAGCGCTTACCCAAGAAGTGTGGAGACCCAGGTATGTTCACCATTCTAATTACTATTAGAGGTACCAAGTTCAATAAAGCCATGTTAGATTTGGGTGCCTCCATTAATGTTCTACCTTTATCCCTTTGTGAATCCTTACGATTAGGACCCATGCATGCGACTAATATTTCCATTCAGTTAGCTGATCGATCTAGTGTGCATCCTATAGGGATAGTGGAAGATGTTTTGGTTATGGTTGGTGATCTTGCTTTTCCTGCTGACTTCTTTGTTCTTAATATGGAACATGATACGCATGCAGCCCCTATTCTGTTAGGGAGACCATTCCTGAAAACCGTCAATACAAAGATTAATGTGAGTACTGGTTCCTTGACTATGGAATTTGATGGCCAAACTATCAATTACAATATCTATGAAGCCATGAAATATCCTTTTGATGATCATTCTCTATGTGCAATTGATATACTTGAGCCTGTGGTGCAAGATGTTTTTGATGTGGACTGTCTAGATGACACGTAATCTATTATTGTTGATTCTAGTTTGGATTTCACTTTATCTACTGACATGCAGGAAATCGTCAATGAGTTGGATGCTTACTATAAGCTTCCTCTTGAGCTACCAGGTAAATCACCTTTACCACTAACCCTGCCTAGCGAGAAGCTTTTGCCCTCTATTGTGCAGGCACCAGTGGTTGAGTTAAAGCAACTTCCCGATCACCTCAAGTATGTATTTCTTGGAGACAAGGAGACATTACCGGTGATCATCTCAAGCAAGCTCACCAAGGATTAGGAAGAGAGACTGGTGGTGGTTCTCAAAGAACATAAAACAGCAATTGCATGGACCATTGCTGACATCAAGGGAATCAGCCATACCACCTGCATGCACTGTATTTTGTTGGAAGGAGAGGAGAATCAATCTAGGCAGCCCCAGAGGCGTCTGAACCCACCTATGATGGATGTTGTCAAGAAAGAAGTCCTGAAACTCTTACAAGCAGGTATGATATTCCCTATTTCTGACAGTAAATGGGTTAGTCCTACACAGGTTGTCTTGAAGAAAGGAGGGATTACAGTTGTGGAAAACCAACAGGGAGAGCTAGTCCCCACCAGGCTGCAAACAGGATACAGAGTTTGTATTGACTACCGTAAGCTGAATGCGGTAACTAGAAAGGATCACTTCCCTCTTCCATTTATTGATCATATGCTTGAAAGACTTTCGGGTCGTGCTTTCTATTGCTTTTTGGATGGGTATTCAGGCTACTTTCATATAGCCATTGCACCTGCGGATCAAGCAAAGACGACATTCACTTGTCCGTTTGGCACTTTTGCCTATCGCAGGATGCCATTTGGGTTATGCAATGCCCCTGGAACCTTTCAGCGGTGTATGGTAAGCATCTTTTCTGAGTACATTGAGAATTTCATAGAGGTCTTTATGGATGACTTTACTGTACATGGCGATAATTTTGATGCATGCCTAAATCACCTATCACTTGTGCTTGCAAGATGTGTTGACACTAATTTAGTGCTTAATTATGAGAAGTGTCACTTCATGGTAGAGCAGGGCATTGTACTTGGTCATATTGTGTCGTCTAGAGGTATTGAGGTCGATAAGGCAAAGATTGAAGTAATTCAGTCTTTGCCCTATCCTACTAATGTTCGCGAAGTTCGTTCTTTTCTAGGCCATGCAGGTTTTTATCGCAGGTTTATTAAAGACTTCTCCAAGATCTCATCACCTCTGTGCGACCTGCTTAAGAAAGAGATTGGTTTTGAGTTCACAGCTGAGTGGCGGGCAGCCTTTGATGACCTGAAGGCTCGCCTAACAAGTGCCCCAATTATTCAGGCTCCTGATTGGTCTAAACCCTTTGAGATCATGTGCGATGCCAGTTACTATGTTGTGGGGGCTGTGCTGGGCCAAAAGGAAGGAAGAGCATCCCATGTGATTCAGTATGCATCTATGACCCTGAATGGTGCACAGAGGAACTACTCTACTACAGAGAAGGAGATGCTTGCTATAGTGTTTGCTCTTGAAAAATTCAGGCAGTACCTCATTGGTACAAAGGTCATTGTCTATTCAGACCATGCTGCTCTGCTCTATCTGATGACGAAGAAAGAAGCTAATCCGAGGCTGATTCGGTGGATCTTACTACTCAGCGAGTTTGATGTAGAGATCAAGGATAAGAAGGGTGCTGAGAATCTTGTTGTTGATCATCTCAGCAGAATTGTTCAGGACGATGGCACCCCACAACCTCAGATTCAGACAAGTTTTCCTGATGAGTCTTTTTTCCTGATGAGTCTCTATTCAGGCTAACTACTGTAGAGCCATGGTATGCTGATTTGGTGAATTTTCTCACCACGGGTGAATTCCCTCCACCTTTCAACAAGGCTCAGAGGGACAGGCTATGCAGTTCAGCCAGATTCTTTGTCTGGGATGACCCTTACCTATGGAAGCATTGCTCTGATCAGGTAATTCGTCGGTGCATCCTAGAAAACGAGGTAAATTCTCTCCTTACTTTTTGTCATTCAGAAGCATGTGGTGGGCATTTTGGGGTTCAGAGAACCGCAAGAAAGGTACTTGACGCAGGATTTTGGTGGCCTTCCATCTTCAAGGATGCGCATAGCCACTGTAAATCCTGTGATCAATGTCAAAGAGTTGGAAAAATATCTAGTAGGGATGAGATGCCACAAACCGGGTTGATTTTCTGTGAAATCTTCGATGTTTGGGGCATTGACTTCATTGGACCATTTCCAACATCTTGTGGTAACATATATATTTTGCTTGCGGTGGACTATGTTTCCAAATGGGTGAAAGCGAAGGCCACCAGAACTGATGACTCTAAGGTTGTTGCAGATTTCTTGAAGTCACATATATTTGCCAGGTTTGGGCTCCCAAAAGCTCTCATAAGTGATAGAGGAACTCACTTCTGCAATAGGACAATCACTGCGCTATTGAAGAAATACCACGTCACACAGAGAATTTCTACTGCCTATCACCCACAAACAAATGGGCAAGCTGAAGTGTCAAATAGGGAGATAAAATCCATCTTGGAAAAGACAGTGTCTCCCAATAGAAAAGACTGGAGTTTAAGGCTTGATGATGCACTATGGGCATATAGGACAGCTTACAAAACACCGATTGGCATGTCACCCTTTAGGTTGGTGTTTGGTAAGGCTTGTCACCTTCCAGTTGAGCTAGAGCACAAGGCATATTGGGCTATCAAGAATTGCAGCTTGAGACTTGATGAGGCTGGAGAGCTTCGTAAGCTGCAATTGCAAGAGCTGGAGGAAGCAAGGATCGAGGCTTATGACAATGCCATTCACTATAAAGAAAGGACTAAGGCATGGCATGACATGACAGAAACATATTGAGGAAGGACTTCAAGATTGGTGACAAAGTCCTCTTATTTCAGTCACGCCTTAGACTTTCCCAAGCAAGCTGAGATCGCGTTGGGCAGGTCCTTACATAGTTACCCAGGTTTTCCCACATGGTGCCATGAAGCTACATGATGAAGCAACACAGACAGTGTTCAAGGTGAATGGGCAAAGAGTGAAGAAGTATCATGAGGGATTCACCAAGGACAACATTGAAGAGGCGTTCCTGAAGGAACCCGAAACTGAGAAATGATGAGCTAGCATGAGGTCGAGCCACGACGTTAACTAAGGTGCTTCTCGGGAGGCAACCCGATGTTAGGTAGTTTATTTCCTTTCCCTTAGTTAATTTCAATTGATTTTATTTTAGTTTTGCTTTCTGTGTCGAACTAACCTGCAAGAAGCGTGAAAAAAAGTGAAGAAGGAGAGGCGGCGACCGCCGCCAACCTTACGGCGACCGCCGCCAAAGCCTCACCAGCCAATTTGGCTACGGCAAATGGCAGCAACCGCCGTTTAATTACGGTGACCGCCGCCAACCCCCCCTTCAACACTTTGGCTACGGCAAATGGCAGCGACCGCCGTTTAATTACGGCGATCGCCGCCATTCTCAAGTATGATTTCATTCCCAAAAAAAAAAATGGACCCCGAAAAAACCTTAAACGGGGAGCAAAAGACAAAAAAAAGACCCCGAAAAAAAAAAAAAAAGACTTAAGTGGGGAATAAAAGTCAAAAAAAAAAATTGGTTCGACATCAGATTGCCCTTTTACCTCACTTTCCCCTTTCCCCCTTCCTCACAAACACCCTCAAACCCTAAACCTCTCTAGCAGTGCCCGTCGCCCCCTTGTCCTCCTCGCCGCCCCCCGCCGCAAGCCAAGCCACCACGGACCGCGGCCGCTGCAAGACGCTGCAAATTTTCTGGAATTCTTCGACGTGTTCTAAGCGGCGATCGCCGCCTTTATCACGGCAACCGCCGCCTTCAACCCGGCGCCCGCCGTCCTCCTTACGGCGACCGCCGCATCTATATCAGTGATTTCTGCTCTTTTTCCTTCGATTTGGGTGTTGTAGCTAGGCTCTATATCATCATTGAATATGTTTAAACGCGGTTCTACATCCCGATCTCGCCCGAGGTTGACTGAAATTGAGGAAACGCGTAGGAAAATTATTAAGAAAGAGCAAATGCTCACTACTATATTCCTTGACCCTGAGACGATGCTGGCGCTTCGTTTATATGAGTGTACTGAGAGATTATTTGCTCAGTGTGGTTTGGGCGGTTTCTTCCATCGTGGGGCGCCGACCTTCCCCACTTGGACGGAGGCATTTCTGATCAGTTTTGAGAATGTGGAGGCTGAGGGTAGGATTACTTTTCGGTTGGCTGGTAGCAACCATTCCTTGTCCTATGAGGAGCTCGATGCAGCGCTTGGGATAACCAAGCCACCCTCTTCTCAGGAGGATTGGGATGCGGCACAGGGATTTGTTCATTTCTGGTGTCTTTCTACGGGAACCACAGTTTTTGATCCACAACATGGCGAGTATAACTACAAGTGGTCTCACCCGTGTCTACGGTTGGCACATAAGGTGATTCGGATGGCATTCCTTGGCCAGTCCGAGATGAACAAGGTGTCGTATCTTGATTTGGAGGCCGTCTGGAGCATGACACCCGGGTGCGCAGTGGTGAAGGACTGGCGATCCTTGTTTATTGCGTGCTATAGGAAGTTTCAGAGCGACAAGAAGCACAAGATCGTTATCGGTGGGCTGGTTTCTTTGATAGGTCTGCATCTGGGTATTAATCTACCCGACCCGTCTCAGCAGCTTACTTCGGGCTATACTTATGATTTTCGTCAGCTTAGGATGGTGGGTGTCTTGTCTGGGAGTCCGCCACGTCAGTATTGGTTGTATGGTTCGAGGGGCTGCTACAAGCTCCCTATTCCTCTGCATGTTGAGGTGCCATATGGGCCTCGTTATGTGGACTTTGATCTGAGCCGATACAGGATTGGTGCTGGAGGCAACAATGTTGCGGGCACCTCCGCTGTTGGTGTTTCTGCTGCACCTGTGGAGCAGCCTGAGGAATCCGAGGAGGAGGAAGATACTGCGATGCCTGAGATGCAGGCAGCTGCTGAGGAGCATCCCGATTTACAGATGAGGATGTAGGAGACGCTTCAGCAGATGGATACTCGTCAGAGGTCCATGGATTCGGAGTTTGTAGACTTCCGACGTGAGGAGAGAGAGTACCATGCTGAGTAGTCTACTATGATGCAGCAGCACAACGACAGCATTAGAGCTATGGAGGAACAGATGCGCCAGTGGAACGCATTCATGGGCCCGTACTTTCGCCCACCACCTTCGCAGTAATGGTACATTTTCTTACTTCCCCTATTCTTTTTGTCCAGTTTCATTGAGGACAATGCTTATCACAAGTGTGGGGGAGTGGATTCTGTATTTACTATTGTTATTCTGAAAAGAAAAAAAAAAGCCAAAAAGAAAGTAAAAAGGCAATAAAAAAATCCTGGGATGGACTGAAAACCTGAAAGGGCGGTTCATGCAACAAGCAGGTAATCTGGTTGGCATTAGGCCATGACAAAAATAGATTCAGAGTGAAGTGAGTTGGTGAGTCCAATTTGAAAAATGAAAAGAGAGTGTTAGGTGAAAACCTGAAAAGGCGCCTAAGCAAAATGAGTGAAAAAAATTGAGTGTTTTAGGACTATCAATTTACCGGCGCATGAGACATAAGAAGTGGAGTATAGGAGTGTTTTGGGTAGGTTTTCACTTGGAGGAATAAGTTGTAGTCATTTTGATGTTATTTCATTCTCTTTGATGATCTTTGATGATGTTGGACTTGGATGGCGTGTTTGATTGGAGCTGAGGATTAGATTGTTGTTGTTGTTTGTTGTGCTGATTGATGAGTCGATTTTATATGGATGGTTAGGAGGATGTTGAGCTTTCATGTAGGTGCTAGTTCTCTTTGTTGTGAGCTTTTGTGCATGTTGATGATCTAGGGATTTTATTGATGATGAGTGGTAGTTTTCTATCCACTCGAGACGAGTAGAGATTCAAGTGTGGGGGAGTTTGATACACACAATTATGTTGTGTGTATAGACAGAGTTTTAGCATATATTTAGTGGTGTTTAGGGAAGCATTGGAGCTTTACTGGAGCATTGGAGTAGAGACACTGAAGACGTCACTTGGAGGCATTTTAGGAGATTTCTGGAGCTGAAGCGAAGAACCCCCAAGAAGTGCTCTGGCGGCGACCACCGCCAGGCTTGCGGCGACCGCCGCACCCGTCAGCAATGGATCCGAACTCTTTTATTTCCTTATTTCATATTTTATTATTATTAGTGTTTTTATTATTTCGTTTTAATTTATCTTTAGAGACTTATTTCATTTTAGTATTTAGGGTTAGAAGGGAGCTTGGCCTCCCTTATCATCGTTTTTCATCTTTTCTCTATTCTACATACTTTGTTATGAAGAACTAAGCCTTCCTTGCTTAGTCAGACAATTGAAGCTTTCGTCTTGATTTAGTTGTGAGATTTTCGTTCCTTATCTATCGCATGGATTTTATCTATTCTCTTGCTTGAATTGTTTATGATTAATATTGATAATCTCTAGCATGTGCAACTAGGGTTTGTCTCTATTGATTGATTGCTAGATCTAGATTGTTACTGGTTGAGCATATCTTCATCGTATTAGCAACTGCATCATACTAGTAACTGATTGTGCTAGTCTTATGTAGAATAGAACTGATTTACATTCTAGTATAAAAGCTGGTTGTTTTATGCTAGATTGTATCCTATCTATATTCCTATCCTTAATGCTGTTGTTAAACTGAATCTTGATGGTTTTATGGTTGTTTAATTAGTTAGTGCTATAAGTATCTGGTTGTGCTTGTAGTTACTTTAGAAAAGGAATAGGAATTTCCATTGCATGAGATATTGAATGATTATCTATGATCAACTTATCATACGAATAGTGGATGTTTGTTTGGCTGAGCTATTTCCCCAATTACTGAATTCATCATCTTTCGTTTGTTTGCTTTTGCATGCTTAGTGATTCTAAAACATACAAAACCCCCCTCTGGTTACTTTAAGATTGACATAGAAATTATACATAAAGATAGAATCTGTCTCCCTGTGGACTCGACCCTTACTTACTTAGGACTACGGTTTAAGATTTGTTTGGATAACTTGCATAGCAGTAATTAGCACGACAAATTGATGTTATCAATAGAAGAAGGTTGTAGTTGACTTCCTATTTTCCTTATTACTGGCATAGTCAGAGTCAACAAAGCCTTGTAGCTCAGTCCTCAAACTATGCTCAACATAAGTGAAGCCCATATCTTTTGTGTCAGCCAAGTATTTCAACATATATTTCATAGCTTGCCAGTGTTTGTCACCAGGGTTAGACATGTAACCTGCTAAGAACACTAATAGCAAAAGCAAGGTCTGGTCTAGTACACAACATAGCATACATCATTGACCCTACTGCTACATCATATGGAACATTTTCCATTTTCTGTTTATCAATATCAGAAATAGGACAATCATCCTTAGAAAACTCAAGGTGCCCCCCTAAGGGGATAGGTGCAGGTCTAGCAGTACTCATAGCAAATCTATCAAGTACTTTAGTCATGTAATCAGATTGGGACAGTTTGATGGTCTTACTTTTCCTATCCCTAATGATATTAACACACAATGTTTTTTGTGCAGGACCAAGGTCCTTCATATCAAAGTTTTTTTACAAGTCATTTTTGACACCAGAAATAGCAACCTTAGAACTGCTAATAAGAAGAATGTCATCAACATAAAGCAGAAAATACAAAGCATTTTTAGTCTTCACAGATTTCAAGTAAAGACAGATATCATACTGACTTCTAACAAAGCCCAAGGACCCCTTACAAGCATTAAATTTCTTGTTCCATTGCCTAGGAGATTGTTTGAGCCCATAAATGGACCTTTTTAATAGGCATGCATGATCAGGTTTAGTTTTATCAACGAAGCCCTTAGGCTGCCTCATATATATGGTCTCATCTAGGTCACCATGCAAGAAAGCTGTTTTAACATCCATTTGTTCTAATTCCTAATCATACACAACAGTCATAGCAAGCAAAAGTCTCATTGTTTTGTATTTAACTACTAGAGCAAAGATATCATTGTCATCAATTCCTTTCTTTTGGGTAAAACCCTTATCCACAAGTCTAGCTTTATACCTAGGAGGATCATTACTATCATTGCCATCTTTCAGTTTATAAATCCACTTGCAATCAATGAGTCTAGCTTTAGCAGGTTTAGGAACAAGAGTCCAGGTGTTATTAACATGCATTGATTGTATTTCTTCATGCATGGTTTTATACCAGTCATTAGCATGGGAACATTTCATAGCTTGTTCATATGTTTCAGGGGTATAATTCTTCATAACATTGGCAACCAAGAAAGCAAACTAAACAATTTGGTCATAACTCTCAACCATATTAGCATCAAATTGTAATGTTCTATTAGGAATCCTAATTCTAGGTTCCTTGTCTCTTACATGTTGATAGTCAGTTAAGTCATGCACAGCAGGGGCATTCAAATTAGAATTATCATGCATAGACACACCAGAATCATCATGATCATTTATTTCAGTTTCAGAATTCAAGTTGTCAAGTAGTGAATCAGAAGACTCAACATCTAATTGGTTAGAGTGACTTACTGCCCCACCAATTTGGTGAGTTTGTGGTTCCATTTCTCCAGAATTGTCAATTGTATGTGTGTGAGAATTGTTGGGATTCCCTGAAGAGGTTTCCTGAGCTTGGGAGTGACCTATATCGAACTCCTCTTCATCCACCTCCAGTGGGATATTGTTGTCAAAGAATTGTCCAGTTGGGATTCCAACTCTAGGCTCAGATAATTGGGTACCTATATTCTCAGCAATGGGCATTAGTTTTGACTTAAAGTGAAACTCATCCTCATTGAATGTAACTGACCTGGATGTAATTACCTTGTAACCTATAGGTTGTATAAGGAGTAGTTTATATCCATTTACACCTTCAGGGTAACCTAGCATAACACACTTTTGTGCTCTAGGTTGTAGTTTACTGATAAGCACTACTTTGTAGGGCTTAACTAAGAGTCATTAGAGGGTTTATTGGTGCCATTCGGGTAGATTTAGACACATTCATGTGTATGGCGTTTGGGGGCGAAGTTGGTGTTTTTGGAGGTGTTTGAGCTGTTTTGGAGATCATAGGAAACACTGAGGATGAAGCCACCAATAGAAGACGCCAAGGAGTTATGAAGTATTGGCGAGGAGGTGTTGAAGACACACTTTTGGAGGCCTTGGGAGCATTCGGAGCTGAAGAGACGAAGACACTGAAGGAGTGGCTTCACGGCGGCCGCCGTTCACATCGCGGCGACCGTCGCCAAAGGATTCCTAACGACCATGGCTACGACTTAAGAACGGAGACCGCCATTTAAAGCCGGCGACCGCCGCGATTACGGCGCCCGCCTCCACTGTCAGAA
The DNA here is from genome assembly GCA_027886185.1 of Rheum nobile. Lineage (NCBI taxonomy): Eukaryota > Viridiplantae > Streptophyta > Magnoliopsida > Caryophyllales > Polygonaceae > Rheum > Rheum nobile. Next base: position 4,548,051 of record WOAB01000056.1, read on the forward strand.
GCCCACCGAGCCCGTTTCCAGATCTGTTTTATTTTGGATTATTTTATTACGGTTTTAGTATTTTCGTTTTAGGTTAATTTAGACTGATTTACTTTTAGTATTTTAAGGGTAGAGAAAAGGCTTGTTTTCATATATCTCTCGAACCCTAATTTCACTTTTCATTCTACGTACTTTGCTATGAAGAACTAATCCACTCTTGCTTAGTGAGACGCTGAAGCTTTCGTTTTGATTCAGTTGTGAGATTCTCGTTCTTAATCTATTGCATGGATTTTATATATTCTCTTGCTTGATTGCTTATGATCGATATTGATAATTTCTAGTCTGATCAACTAGGGTTTGTTGTTATTGATCTATGCTAGATTTAGATTGTTACTGGTTGAGCATATCTTTATCGGAGTAGCAATTGCATCGTACTAGTAACTGGTTGTGCTAGTCTTATGCAGAAGAGAACTGATTTACATTCTAGGATAAAAGCTGATTGTTTTATGCTAGAATTGTATCCAACTATATTCCTATCCGTAAAGCTGTTATTAAACTGAATCTTGATAGTTTCAGGGTTGTTTAATTAGTTAGTGCTAATAGTATCTGGTTGTGCTATTAGTTATATCTGAAAAAGAATTAGAATTTCCATTGTATGAGATTTTGAATGAGTATCTAGGATCAACTTGTCATACGAATAGTGGATGTTGTTTGACTAAGTGCTTTTCCCATCACTGAATTCATCAACTTTTAGTTTGTTTACTTTTGCATGCTTAGATTCATTAAAACATACAAAACCCCCCTTTGGTTACTTTGGATTGACATACAAATTGCATATTAAGATAGACTCTGTCTCCCTGTGGATTCGACCTTTACTTACCTAGGACTACGGTTTAAGGTTTGTTTGGATATTTTGCATAGTAGGAATTAGCACGACAAACTCCTGTTATCAAATTGGCGCCGTTGTCGAGGAGGCAATAATCTATTTTGTGTGTGTGATTTGTGTGCCAATCTTGGTGTGAACCTATCTTATGGTTCACACCCGTGTTACTAATAATCTACCTCTAGTTTTTTATCCAGAAATAGAGAGAACTTTTCTTCAAGCTCGCAGGGCTGCGAATATACTACTTCAGGAAGCTGAAAGAATGGCAGCTCGTGTTACTCTTGAGTCCTTGACAGCTCCTAACTTGGAGCAACCAACTCGTGATGTGCAATTCCTTGCCCTTGGTGATGGGGTTAAATTTGAGCTCAAGACAGGAGTAGTCCATTTACTCCTGAAATTCAGTGGAACCCCGCTTGAGAATCCTATTCAGCACTTGGATGAATTCCTTGAGGTCTGCACCAGCATGCGGCCATCTGAAATTACTGAAGATCAGATGAGGTTGAGAGTCTTTTCCTTTTCTCTGAAGGACTCTGCTAAGGACTGGTATCATTCTTTACCCCCAGGAAGCATCACTACTTGGGTGAATTTGAAGAAGGTGTTTCTTGATAAATACTTTCCGGCAATCAAGTCGAATCAGCTCAAGAAGAAGATCTGCAACGTAGAGCAACTGTCTAATGAGTCTCTCTATGACTACTATGAACGCTTCAAGAAACTGGTGAAGAGTTGCCCCTACCATGGTTATGCTAATCATGATCTGATTCTTTATCTGCATGGAGGACTCCGTGAAGATGATCGTCGGATGGTAAATTCTGCATGTGGTGGGAATATTCTGAAGAGGACTTATGAAGAGGCTCAAGAGATATTTGCTACTCTGGCTGATGACTCTAGACAGTACAGTGGGAGAGGTTCCTAATGCTTGGTAGTTGCTACTTCTCAATCAAAGATTGATCAGGCTGATTTTGATGTGCTGAGAGAGGAGGTGAGGCGTCTGAAACTGAAAGGTACACCTCAGCAGGCTAAGGCCTGTGAGATTTGTCATGACGACTTGCATCCTACTGATTCGTGTCCTACTCTACAAGAGGAAGTGAATGCAGTAGGAGAATATCAGCAGAGACCCAAGCATGATCCTTACTCTAATACATACAATCCTGGTTGGAGGGATCATCCCAATTTCAGATGGAGAGACCCAGACCCAAATCAACAACAGGGTAATCCTCAACAATCTAGGCAGCCATTTGTGCCAAATCCTCAAGGGTAGAGCTCGAATCCTTCACCGTCTATGGATGACATGATGAAGATGCTGATGCAGAGCAACATAAACCTCAATGAGAATGTTGTTAAGTTGACTAAGAACCAATTGCAATTCCAAGAGACTACATAAGCCAGCATTCAGAACTTGGAAAGGCAGGTTGGTCAGATCTCTCAAGTGGTGAGTAAGCTTGACGTCAAGGTTTCTGGTAAACTTCCATCTCAGACGGAAGCGAACCCGAACATTCGGAATGTCAGTGTTGTGACTCTGAGAAGTGGGAAGAAGCTTGAAGAGGATAATTCTGAGGTCAACAAGGAAGAAAGTCCGGATTTGGAGCAGAATGTAAACGGCGACCGCCGCCTAGAAAACGGCGACCGCCGTGAAGACAACGGCGCCCGCCGTGATGGTGATCAAAATCTCAGTTTTTCTGACGATGTCAACGGCGACCGCCGCCCTTCTTACGGAGACCGCCGCCTCCCTGTAGCCGATGCTGAGGCTGAGAAGGAGTCCGAAACTCCGATTTTTCCTGATTGGAAGCCTGTTCCGCCATTCCCATCTGCTTTGAAGCGTACCAAGCCACTTGCGCAGGACAAGGACATGTTTGAGATGTTCAGAAATGTTGAGGTCAACATTCCTCTCCTAAATTTGATCAAGTCTGTCCCTCGTTATGCCAAGTTCTTAAAGCAGATGTGCACCACAAAGAGGAATCAGGATAGGAACAGCAAGAAGAAGGTAAAGGTAAGCGAACATGTTTCTGCTGTGTTTCAGAAGCGCTTACCTAAGAAGTGTGGCGACCCAGGTATGTTCACCATTCCCATCACTATTGGAGATACCAAGTTCAATAAAGCTATGTTAGATTTGGGTGCTTCCATTAATGTTCTACCTTCATCTCTTTGTGAATCCTTACGATTAGGACCCATGCATGCGACCAATATTTTCATTCAGTTAGCTGATCGATCTAGTGTGCGTCCTATAGGGATAGTGGAGGATGTTTTGGTTAGGGTTGGTGATCTTACTTTTCCTACTGACTTCTATGTGCTCAATATGGAACATGATAAGCATGCAACCCCTATTCTGTTAGGGAGACCTTTCCTGAAAACTGTCAACACTAAGATTAATGTGAGTACTGGTGCTTTAACCATGGAATTTTATGGCCAAACTATTAACTACAATATCTATGAAGCCATGAAATATCCTTCTGATGATCACTCTTTGTGTGCAATTGATGTACTTGAGCCTGTGGTGCAAGACGTTTTTTTTATGAGGACCACCTAGATGACAAACAATCTATCATTGTTGATTCTAGCTTGGATTTGGCTTCATCTACTAACTCGCAGGAAGTCATCACTAAGTTGGACGCTTACTATAAGCTTCCTCTGGAGCTACCAGGCAAATTGCCTTTACCGCTAACTCCGAGCGAGAAGTTCGTTCCCTCTTTGGTGCAGGTTCCTGAAGTTGAGGCTAAACACCCCCCTGATCGATCTAAGTATGGGGGAGACGCGACTAAGAAGGTCAAGGTGGAGGAGCCGCTGAAGAAGAAGAATGGTCTAAGGTTCAAACCTTTCCATGAGTGGTTCAGGAAGGAGGTAATGAATGAGAAGGTTCCTAAGGAACCTGATGATATGGATTGAGGTTGTTTGAGTAGTATGTCGAGCCAACGACATTAACTAAGGCGCTGCTCGGGAGGCAACCCGATGTTAGGTAGTTTATTTCCTTTCCCTTAGTCATTTTCTTTTGTTTTTCCTTTTAGTTTTTGCTTTTTGTGTCGAACTAACCTGCAGGAAGCGTATCCAAGTGAAGAAGGAGAAGCGGAGACCGCCGCCCCCCTTACGGCAACCGACGCCAACCCCCTCCTCCGACACTTTGCTTGCGGCAAATGACGGCGACCGCCGTTTAATTACGGTGATCGTCGCCATTCTCAGGTTCGTTTTCTTTTTATTTTATTAAAAAAAAAATGGGCCCCGAAAAAACCTTAAACGGGGAGCAAAAGACGAAAATAAAATATCCCGAAAAGACCTTAAACGGGGAGAAAAAGTCAAAAAAAAAAAGGTTCTACCGGAGGCCAACTGCCCAGCGTTTCCTATGGAGAGATGGTGCGTATCATGTTGTCAAGGAGGAGACATTAGCCCCACTTTGTATTTGACAATGATGATGGCCCTATAATTGGCAGCTGAGGAGGAGGAACACTAGGGCCCACACCACGATTACATCTGGGCCCCATTTTTGTGTTCGTTGAAGGCCTGCCATACCTGCCATACCACTATTCACCACAGTGGTTCCCTATGGTTGCACGGTAGATGAAGATTATGGCGTTGATGCCGACACCCGAGACATGGACGTTTATTGAGAAGACCGCCAGCAACAAAGGAAGTGTACAACCCCGCTCGGCGACGTTGTGAGTTAATTTATTTATTTTTTGCTTTTCCCTGTGCTTCTATTTTTTGTCTTTCATTACATTGAGGACAATGCAATGTTTAAGCATGGGGGGAGTTCTATTCTTGCTATGTCGTTGAGGAGAAAAATGAATAAAGAGAAAAGGCCAAAATTTTGAAAAAAAGGCTATCATTGAAATCCTGGGATAGGTCGAAAACCCGAAAGGGCGGCCTAGGTAATAAGCAGGTGGCTTGGACCAGCATTAGGTTGGGGTAATATGTGGTCAAGAGTGACGTGAGCTTATGTGAGTACATCTATTGGAAAATGAAATGAGTGGCTTGGTGAAAACCCGAAAGGGCGCCTTGGCAAAACGAGCAAAAAATAAGAAGAGTGATTTTAGGATTTCTCATTATTCTTGGCGAGGCGTCATAAGAAGAGGAGTCAAAGAAGGATTGTCGGGTAGGTCACTCTGGGAGACATAAGGAGCAATAGATGGAGGCTAGGATTAGAGGTTACTCACACTATTGGATGTCCGGGTTTAGCTTGGGATAAGTACTCTGCTTGCCCCTTAAGCTTGTTGAGTGTTGATGTGTTGTGAATGAGATTGGTGCCAGGAGCTTGGCATGGGTTAGGTGACTCTTAGTTGGAGGATATGCTTCCTGAGACCTTGGATGCTGCATTGGAGGAGTAGGCTCTTTATTAGTTTACTCGCGGACGAGCAAAGGTCTAAGCATGGGGGAGTTTGATAAGCACTACTTTGTAGGGCTTAACTAAGATTCATTAGAGGGTTTATTGGTGCCATTCGGGTAGATTTAGACACATTCATGTGTATGGCATTTGGGGGCAAAGTTGGTGTTTTTGGAGGTGTTTGAGCTGTTTTGGAGATCATAGGAAACACTGAGGATGAAGCCACCAGTAGAAGACGCAAAGGAGTTATGAAGTATTGGCGAGGAGGTGCTGAAGACACACTTTTGGAGGCCTTGGGAGCATTCGGAGTTGAAGAGACGAAGACACTAAAGAAGTGGCTTTACGGCGGCCGCCGTTCACATCGCGGCGACCGCCGCCAAAGGATTCCCAACGACCATGGCTACGACTTAAGAACGGCCACCGCCGTTTAAAGCCGGCGACCGTCGTGATTACGGCGCCCGCCGCCACTGTCAGAAGCCCACCGAGCCTGTTTCCAGATCTGTTTTATTTTGGATTATTTTATTACGGTTTTAGTATTTTCGTTTTAGGTTAATTTAGATTGATTTACTTTTAGTATTTTAAGGGTAGAGAAAAGGCTTGTTTTCATATATCTCTCGAACCCTAATTTCACTTTTCATTCTACGTACTTTGCTATGAAGAACTAAGCCACTCTTGCTTAGTCAGACGCTGAAACTTTCGTTTTGATTCAGTTGTGAGATTCTCGTTCTTAATCTATTGCATGGATTTTATCTATTCTCTTGCTTGGTTGCTTATGATTGATATTGATAATTTCTAGTCTGATCAACTAGGGTTTGTTGTTATTGATCTATTGCTAGATTTAGATTGTTACTGGTTGAGCATATCTTTATCGGAGTAGCAACTGCATCGTACTAGTAACTGGTTGTGCTAGTCTTATGCAGAAGAGAACTGATTTATATTCTAGGATAAAAGCTGGTTGTTTTATGCTAGAATTGTATCCAACTATATTCCTATCCGTAAAGCTGCTGTTAAACTGAATCTTGATAGTTTCAGGGTTGTTTAATTAGTTAGTGCTAATAGTATCTGGTTGTGCTATTAGTTATATCTGAAAAAGAATTGGAATTTCCATTGCATGAGATTTTGAATGAGTATCTAGGATCAACTTGTCATACGAATAGTGGATGTTGTTTGACTAAGTGTTTTTCCCATCACTGAATTCATCAACTTTTAGTTTGTTTACTTTTGCATGCTTAGATTCATTAAAACATACAAAACCCCCCTTTGGTTACTTTGGATTGACATACAAATTGCATATTAAGATAGACTCTGTCTCCTTGTGGATTCGACCTTTACTTACCTAGGACTACGGTTTAAGGTTTGTTTGGATATTTTGCATAGTAGGAATTAGCACGACAAATTCCTGTTATCATTTACTCTGGGAAATTTGGGCATAAGCACTACAACCAAAGGGCCTTAGGTGTGCTATGTTAGGTTTCTTGCCAGTCCACATTTCTTGTGGAGTTTTAAATCCAATTACAGAGGATGGAGATCTATTTTTGAGGTAAATAGCTGTTATAACAGCCTCACCCCGTAATGACCCTCTCATTCTTGCACTTATGAGCATACACCTTGCTTTTTCAAGCAAGGTTCTGTTCATCCTCTCAGTAGTACCATTCTGCTGAGGGGTGCCAGAGACAGTGAGGTGTCTTTTAATACCATGCCTTTTACAGTACTCATCAAAGATAGCATTGCAGAATTATAAATCATTATCAGTCTTAAGGCATTTCACTTTATGTTCAGATTGACTTTCAACCAATTTTTTCCAGTTCTTAAAGTTTTCAAAAGCCTCATCTTTGGTCCTTAATAAGTAAACCCATACTTTTCTTGAGTAGTGATCTATTAGAGATAAAAAAAAATATCTTCTACATCCAATAGTCTCTACTTGGGCAGGCCCCCACAAGTCAGAATGAATATACTCAAGGGGCCTGCTTGCAGTGTAGGTTGACTTAGGAAAACTGTGAGCAATCTTTTTTCCAAATATGCAGGTTTCACAAAACTTCAAATCATGTAGTTTTTTTATCAATCATGCCATTTTTATGCAGGTAATGTAAACCTTTATTGCCTATATGACCAAGTCTAGCATGCCAAGTTCTAGTGTAATCTAAGTCATCACCTTTTTTACTCACAGTAGAGACATTAAGTTTAGGAGAAGCCTGTACATAGTACAGTCCTCCTTTCTTAATACTCCTTATAAGGATTGTTCCGTTTCTGATAACATCCCTTATACCATGGTGAGTATTGATGTGACAACCTAAATCATCAAACATGGATTCAGAAAGCAGGTTCCTCCTTAAATTAGGAACCCACCTTACATTCTGCAAAGTTCCAACCTTCCCATCATGCATTTTTAGAGGAACCCTACCAATACCCTTTATAGCCAATGAAGTATGATCACCCAACATGACTTTGCCCTTATTTATTACATTCAAAGATTCAAACAACCCTCTATGAGGGGTAGCATGCATTGTGCAACCAGAATCAAGAATCCAGGAAGAGGCATCATCATCATTACAAGCAACCATCAAAAGCTCATCAGAATATTAAGTACAACATTCACACACATTAGAGAAGCCATAATCCTTTTTATCTTTATTTTTCTCATCTCTAGTCTTTTTATGACAGTCTTTGACCCAATGTCCTTCTTTGTTACAGTAGTGACACTTAGAATTTTTCTTGTCATCATTAGCCTTTTCAGAATTATCTTTCTTAGGCCTTTTCTGAAATTTCTTTTTTCTTTTACCCTTAGCCATCATGACTTCAGCTTTAGTCTTAGTTTTAGACCCATATTTAGTCTTAAACACTTTAAGAGTCTCATTTTTCTGAATAATAGCCTATGTTATCTTATTCATAGTGAGGGTATCCCTACCATATTGGATAACATCTTTCAAAGTATCAAACTGAGCATGTAAAGCATTCAGCAGAAGAACACTTGATGTTCCTCTTTAATTTCATCATCACATCTTTTTAAGTCTTGAGTCATTTTCAAGAAGATGTCAAAACTCTCATGCACAGTCAAAGCCACATTCATTTTTAAGGTAAACAACTTGCACAGAAGGGAAATTCTACTAGGCAAAGACTTAGACAGATAGATATCATCTAAAGCATTCCAGAGAGCCTTAGGTTGAGTATGACTTACAGCCTGACGAGCCACGGCGTCAGTTAATCTTATCATAATCTCATAATGAGCTAAGTCATGAATATCTTTCATCTCAGCATTGGTGGTCCCTATGAGCCGCTCCTTAGAGATTGCCTTGTTGCATTTTTCATTTATTAAAATGGCCTTCATTTTAACCTTCCACATTGCACAGTCAGAATTGCCATCAAATGGCTTCAACTTCATGTTTTCTGCCATTTATAACTCCTGGAAACAACATGAAAGCAGTGTTAGGAAAATAAATGGAAACAGAAAAGCAATTAGGTAGAGACACACTGATCTCAACAAGACACAGAGAGATCAAGTCACAGCACAGTTCCCAAAAGGTCAAATTCTCAAACCAAAGTCAAGAAAAGCAAACAGGGAACAAGGATATCTTGCTCAACACACAAAAGTCAAGTAACAAGATGACCCACCAGATCACAACATAATCAAGAGCCCGAATACAACAGACGAGAAACTCAAGATTTAAAACAAACCAAGAACTCAAGATTACTCAGAGATAACCAGAAATGAGCAATAGTCGTGAAAACCCTAATATTTCACACTTTCACAAATCCAGTCTCAAGTAATCATCAACAGTTTCTCAGTTTCACACAAGTAGCCACAGATCCTCAAAAGTCGCATGCAAGAACAAAATTAGGGTTTACAGTGGAAGCAGTCAAAGGAAACAGAGAGCAAGGCTATGATACCACATTGAAAACCGACATAGCCAACATAATCTCAAGTTCACCAGATTCAACCAATTGAAACTTCGCAAGACAAAGAAACGAAAGAACAAAAGAACACGAGAGATTTATTGACGCAGTTCGGGGAAACCCTACTCTGCGGAACCTCAGGAGGGGAGGTTCACCCAAGATGCACTAAAGAGATTCAGAGTCTACATCAGATTACATGCACAAGAACGGCAAAACCAAAAACAGAAAACCAAAGCACAAACACATCACAACAGAGAAGACTAGAGAAGCAGAAAGAAGATCGCGAGAGTCTTTGGCTTTCTCTCAAAGCCAAAGGACTTCTCAACCACAGAAGAAGTCGTCGTTGGGAGTCACGCACCGCCGAGAAGACCAACGCGCCACCGGCACTCTCCTTTCTCTCCTCTCTTTCTCTCTGAATCGCCATAGATGAATCAACTTCGAATGAAACCCTAGGAGCTGTAAAGGGAGCTTATAAAGCAATGCCTTCAAAGTTGGGCTTCAGTGAGGAGATGGGCCACGTCTAGCAATGAATCAGTTAGGCCCATTAAGCCCAAGCCATCCAACCGAGCTAATTTAACAACAGCGGGGTTGCTCGGTTTAATAAACCCAAACCGGCCCAATTACACTTAAGTGAACCTGGTTCACTGCTATTGAATTCTACACATTACAAGTGCATGATATACCAATGCTATATGTCACAACCAAGCTTGGATCATATAGACATGATGATAGGACCATGTCCTGCATTCAGTTTCTGTAAAATTGCATCACGAGTGTTAAGAAGAGAACTGTAAAGTGCACTATATGTTCCTTTCCTGTTGATCTACCAGAAATTCAAGTTTTTGATTAAATCTGCCCTTCTCAATTTGCCCTTACATTTCCTTGAACGGTATTTCTTATATCGATCGACATGTTTGGAAAAACTCAAAAATCCATGGGAAGTAAAAGAGTTAAAAACATTCCATGGGATTTGATAGGAAACAATTGCATTTTGAACATAAGAAATCGGAATGAGTGCAAATGATATGCAAACAATGACATGCACTCTTGCAACATCATACAACTTATTTTCAATAATACAATACAAGGTTTAGAGTAATAGTTCACAAACCTTTAGCACGATTGGAGAGTTGTTGCACTGTGAAACAAGTAGAGCACTATCTCAAGCAGATAGTTTATTTTAATAAACAAGGTTTCTTGACAATAGATGTACGTGAGAACAAGTAACGAACATATGCTTCCATCAAACACTTTTGTGATAGAAAGGGACCAACACTTAGAATCCTACACTGCAAATTATATTGCCTTGGATATGGGTACTCCATGTAGCTTGCAATTCACCTTTAAAAAAACAAGAACAACATAATTTTAACCTATATGTAGACTAACCAAAAGGACAAGTGAGAGTAGTGAGCATTGTGCTATATGCCTTACCATAACATTTAGGTAGCTAGATGGACTGTGTGAATCCACTATATAGCATTAGCATCACAAGAAAATGATTTTCTTTCAAATGTGTTAGGAAGTGAACTTTTGAAAACTCCAGTTCCCTACCTAGTTCTCTTCCTCAGTTTTCCTAGTTTTGATAATGACAAACACTTTTGCTATTAATATTTCCATAAGTGTTGATGAACAGGGAACTCTGGAATTGGAAGCACAAGACAGATACCAAGATGCCAGATTTGGGAACTGGCGTAAGGAACTGAAGCTCGCTGACGCTAGAAGAGCTTGGAACAAGAGATGAAGGGTGGCGACGATTCGATTAGGGTAGATCTTTACTAAGAGAGAGAAGTTAAAGATTATCCTGTTTCCATATTATATTAGGAGTTAAAAGTATATCTTTTATGGAAACAAAAATTGTAAAATCGTGGGAGATTATATTTGATAACAAATATTATCTTTCCGATTACTTTTTGATTATTTTGTTTGTGTAATTCGGTTGTTGGAGATTCGTTTCTTCCATCAATTAAATTACATAAATAGAATAGTTGAAACTCTCTCACACCAATGCATTCATTCACATTGCTTACGAAGAAGAAACAGAGCTTAGTTCTTTGAAGAAGAACTGTAAGTCGCTTGCTTGTTTGTGTGCTTGATTTGGTCGAACTAGGTAGATAGTCCTTAGTGTGTCTAAGACTTAATCTGTGTGTTCTATCCTGGTTGATTGTAATCGAAGTATTAATACAAGAAGTAGACTTTGAAATCCTCTTGAAAGAGATGTAGTGGATTTTATCCTGGATAACTAGTTGGTTATCAAAGGTTCCCACTCTAAGGAACTGGACTTGATTCTGTTATTGTTTACTTATTCCGCTGTTAAGGAACTGAACTCTCATTTCCCTTTGATTGCTAACACGTACGAGGAAAAGGGCAAGACAAAATGTGTGTATGGACACGCATATTGATCCGGTTGGGCCGAATGAGACACTTATTTTAACCCGGCTGGGTCGCAAAGCCTAAGCTATATCCTATATAGTATTTATATATAGTAAATTATTATATATATAAATTAATACAAAACAAATCCTAGGCAATTAGGATAACAAAACAAATCCCCCATAACAAAAAAAAACATGTTATTAACGTTTATGGCTTACGCTCGAAGAAAAGGGCAAGACAAAAAACACCACTAAGGGCAACATTGTGTAATTGTGAATTGGTGGATTTTACTATAGAAACGAACTGATGCAACCTTCTCCTAAAGATCAGGTTGAAGGAAATAATTAACAAAGAGATAATATATAATCATGTTTGTACTCTCCTTTTTTACTTAACATGAATGAATGCATTGTTCATTCAAAAAACTAAAATATAGTCATGTTATTCATGAATGATATTTCATAATTTTGTGTGTAATATACAAATCAGGGCCACCCGCTCGACAACCTGACCTGCCACCTAGGGCGGTTTTGGACATGATTTTTACTTGACCGGACACGCTCAATTGCGGATTATTGAAAATAAAATTTTTTGATTGACTCCTTAATAATATGTGGATTAAATCCACCCTCTCTGCGGATTGCGGATTATTGAAGAAGCATGATCGCTTCGTCCTCTTGTGGATTAAATCCACCCTCTCTGAACACGCCTTGTCCACCGTCGCGTGTTCCACCTCCTCGCAGATGGCATGGGAGGCGCTCGAGAAGACTTTTCAGGCCCAAACTAGGGCACACCGAATGTCTATGAAGCTCCAACTTCAGACCTTGAACAAAGGTTCCCTCACGATGTTGGAATATATAGAGCGGAAACGCTCAATTGCGGATTCACTAGCAGAGAACCTACATCCGATCTCCGATGAAGACCTTATTGGGCACATTTTGTCAGGCCTTGATGCATCTTATGGAGCCTTTGCTACCGCCTTCATGATCAAGGCTGATGATGCTTCCATTGATGACCTTGTTGGAATGCTTCTTCAAGAGGAGGCTCGCCTTGCGCAAGAACTCACCAGACAGGCCTCTATTGCTCCTGTTCCTGCCTCGCCCACTGTCCCTACGCTCTCTGACACGTCGGCGCTTGCTGTTCATCGCCAGCCCCACCGGCCATCTCATTCCAATAACAACAGCACTGGCCATGCCTCGAATGGCCCTCGCTCCACTGGTGACTCGCGGCGTCGTCGCCCGCAGTGTCAGCTATGTGGGAAGCCAGGCCACGAAGCCATTGATTGTTGGCAGCGTGGCAACCAGGCTGACTTTCCTTCACGTAGGCCGAATCCCAGAGATCCGTCCAAATAAGCCAACTTTGTTCATCACGGACATCAGTCCACTGCGGTAGATCCGTCATGGTATTTCGACACGGGCGCGACTGATCATGTCTCCCCCGATTTCAGAAAGTTGACGATCTCGGATGATTATCGTGGTGAAGATAAACTTCAAGTGGGAAATGGTAACCTTCTACCTATTTCTCATATTGGCACTTCTATTTTACCTCATCTAAACATGCCTAATGTGCTTATTGTACCTAAACTCACTAAAAATCTCCTAAGTGTGTCCAAATTAACCACAGATAATGATGTGTTTATGGAATTTTGGCCTACTCATTGTTGTGTCAAGAATTTTCAGGGCCAAACCATACTCCGCGGGGACATTAGCAATGGCTTTAGGCTGCCGACCCCCACCAATAATCAAGTTTCCACTATGGCTCTCACCGGTGTTCGTACCACGCTCTATGGTTGGCATCAACGGCTTGCTCATCCACATGAGCCTCTTTTGAGGCGTCTCATTTCTGTTTTTCAACTACCCGTTTCTTCACACAAATTTCCAAATGTGTGTGATTCTTGCCAACTTGGAAAAAGTCATCGTTTTCCATTAGTGTCTTCTCACATTGCTTCAAGTAAGCCTTTTGAATTGGTGTATTCGGATGTTTGGGGACCCTCCCCTCATTTTTCGATGAATGGAAATCGCTATTTTGTGTTATTTATTGATGATTGCACTAAATTTGTGTGGGTTTACTTTCTATCTCACAAATCCCAAGTTTTCTCCACATTTGTGCAATTCCGTACTATGGTTAAAACACAATTTGAATGTGATATCCAAAACCTACAATCCGATTGAGGGGGTGAATTCCGTAATCTATCCACATTTCTCCAACAACATGGGATCACACATCGGATCTCGTGTCCATACACTCAAGAACAAAATGGTGCGGTTGAACGCCGAAATCGTATCATCATCGAAAAAAGGCTTACTCTATTAGCTCAATCATCTCTTCCTCATGAGTTTTGGGAACATGCTACTCCGCCAATTCTGCAGGACTCCCAACAAAGTCCACCTCGGCCCAATTCCCACCGTCCCATCAACCAACAAGCCAGCCCTCATCGTCCTAGCCCACATTACCAATTACCCACTGCTAGCTCTCAGGCCAAACAGTCTGTTCCCACATATTACCGGCCTTCCAACAACTCCCACCATCCTATGTGTACCCGGGCTAGCACCAACTCCTTAACTCCGAAAATCCTGACTACAGCCATATCCTCCTCTTCTGCATTAGAACCCCGAACCTACGCACAAGCCCTTAAGCACAAACACTGGCAAGATGCGATGCAAGTGGAATATAGTGCTCTTATGAGAAATGGTACTTGGTCTCTTGTTCCTTGTCCTACTAATGTCAATCTTGTTGGGTGTAAGTGGATTTTCAAGACAAAGAGGAACTCTGATGGCTCGATTGAGCGTCACAAGGCTCGGTTGGTTGCTCAAGGGTTTAGTCAAGAGGAAGGCACTGATTTTTTTGAGACTTTCAGCCCCGTTATTAAGCCGTCAACTATTCGGCTTGTATTGTCCATCGCTTTGTCCAAGGGTTGGTGCATTAGACGGCTAGACATTAACAATGCTTTCTTGAATGGCGATCTTTCGGAGGAGGTTTATATGCGTCAACCACGAGGCTTCGAGGACCCTGTTCATCCCAGTTATGTGTGTCGGCTGCACAAGGCTATCTATGGCCTTAAACAGGCTCCGAGGGCGTGGTTCACAAAACTGAAATCTTATCTTGTCACACAGGGATTTCGAGCTTGTCAATCCGATACTTCTCTATTTGTACACGTCTCCTCTACTGCCATTATATATATCCTTGTGTACGTTGATGATTTGATCATTACAGGGACAGATTCTGTTCTCATTCAGCGATTTATTACAGCCCTGCATAAGGTGTTTGCTCTCAAAGATCTGGGTGCTTTGAATTTTTTCCTTGGTCTGCAGATCAGCCGTACGTCCAGTGGCCTGCAATTGTCTCAAGAGAGCTATATTCAAGATATCTTGGACCGCACAAATATGGTTGTTGCAGCTCCTATTTCCACCCCTGTTGATCCCCAGTCTAGGCTCGTTCGAGATGGTGAACCATTTCAGGATCCAAAGCTCTATAGACGCATTGTTGGTTCCCTCCAATACGCCACCATTACAAGGCCCGACATCACCTATGCGGTTAACCGAGTGTGTCAATTTATGCATTCTCCGACTACTTTACACTGGCGTGCTGTCAAGCGCATCCTTCGATACTTGAATGGCACCGTGGGTCACTGTCTACACTTCAGCCCGACATCGGCCTCTTCTTTATTGGCCTTTTTTTATGCAGGGTGGCTATCGGATTCAGACGACAGCAGATCACAATATGGATATGCCATTTTCCATGGTTCCAATCTTATAAGCTGGACTTCTCGAAAACAAAGGGTGGTCGCAAGGTCAAGTACAGAGGCAGAGTATAGGTCTTTTGCATACACTGCTGCTGAACTTATTTGGCTAAAGCAATTGCTGTCTGATCTGCACGTCCCCATCAAGGGTCCGTCTATGCTACTTTGTGACAATATTGGGGCTATTTTCTTGACCAAGAATCCTGTTATTAGCACTCGATCAAAGCACATCGCACTTGATTTCCATTTTATTAGGGAGCAGGTAGAGTCTGGTGTTCTCCAAATTGGTCATGTCTCTTCAACGGATCAACTGGCAGATATTTTTACCAAACCGTTGAGCAAAGATCGAGTGGCTGTTCTTCGTTCCAAGCTACAAGTTCGTCCCGTCCTTGAACTTGTCGGGGGTGATAACAGTCCACTAATTATCCCTGAGTTTCAGTCGTTTGACTAGTACAGGTTAGGCACTAGTGTAGTGCGTATTATGCTTCAAGTAGTTGAACTAGTGCCATGTATTTAGGGATTTTATTCCTTTATCTGTTGCATCTCATTAGCATAAATAATGCTCTGTAATCTTCTTCAATTCATTCAAGGATTATCAATTGAATCTCAGTATCTTACAGCTTAAAAAATCCGAGCTCTTAATATGTACATCATAATGTTCATCTGGAATTGAGATGAACTACCAAATACAAGAGTACAATATTTTTTTAGTAAGAACCTTTCAAACTAATTAAACTAATGTATGGACAATGCTATTATATATTGTTACATGATATACTTTACCTGTAAAATAAGAAGTCCATTATCTGCTAAAAGAGAATCGCAACAACGGAAGAAGTCTTCCAAAAATTCATGACCCACATTCGCTAACATCTCACTGAAAGGATCACATGTTAATTAAGACAAGTAAACTAATAATTATGTGACCATTAACTTAGACAAGGAGATCATAATTAGCTAGTCTTACCATGAAAGAATTCGATCATATTTGTTCGTATGAGGTAGCTGACCATAATTACAAAGAAGAAACTTGATGTGATCCTAATTAAGCATATGATAAGAGAGGAATATAATATATGTCAATAACAACAAGGTAATATGAATGCATCTTCTTTGTCCAATTACGAATAGAAAGACAAGTACAAGTGCACGTTTGAATTGTAGAAATCCCTTGAAATTAAAAATGGTGTGATAAAAGTAGTCACTAACATACATCAATTATTATGACAAAAAAAACATACATCAATTATTCAAACAACACTGATGAGTTTTAGGGGTTGTTCGGATATTAGGATATTGTATATTAAAATATATTACAATATTTGTCCTTTTGAGCATTACACAATTTTTAAAGAGGCTAGATATCTAATCTACTATATATGCTAAAACAGAATTCCAACTAAACAATTTGACGCCTCCAGAATAAACTCATCCCTCCCTACTGCCACGTGACATCATGTCATTAATTTGGCCACGTGGCATCGAATAAGCTAAAAAATTAGTTAAAGACAAGAAACATTTCACTTTCATTAAAACTATTATATAGTATCGTATAAATTTTATATAACATTAGTTTTTTTGTAAAATTTATCATAGAAGCATTTCAATTTTTTTACTCAGATAACATAATCTGACTTCTATTTAACATTCAACTTTGGTTTGGAGAACAATAGTGGTTCAATACTGGTTTTGTTTGTTATTGTTTTTCCTATAGTATGATGTTTTTTATGATCGTTGAAGTAAAAAAATTAATCATTTATAAGTACCACTATATTTGACTTTATAAATTCTAATGCCATATTACTATAAAAATATAATATTTATCCACCATTAATTTCTCTTATTCGTGAGAATATTACAAAGTTCTTAATTTGACAAGAAACATACAGATTCAACAAGGTACATCTGATTATAATATCCAAGGAGCAAAAGAATTTTCTGAATATGTATTAAGCATCGGAGATGGTATTGTAGGTAATGACAGTGATGAAGAAGCACAAATACAAATTCCTGATGAGCTATTGGTTAAAGATTATGACTTAGATCCGGTTCCAACAATTGTTAAATTTGTTTATCCCTCTCTTTTGGACAATCATTTGTCTCCGAAATACTTTGAAGAACAGGCAGTTCTTGCACCAACACGTGAAGAGGTAGATAGAGTTAACGAATATATATTGTCTTTGTTACTTGATGATGAGAAAGTCTATCTCAGTTCGAATAGCCTTTGCAAGACAGGTTTTACTGCAGACAACAATGCAAGTGTTTATACGTCTGACTACTTGAAGAATATTAGATGTTCTGGTGTCTTAAATCATGTACTTAAACTTAAGGTTGAGGCCATATTATGCTGTTTCGAAATATTGACCAGTCTTCAGGTTTATGTAATGGGACAAGATTGATAACCAAGCAGCTCGACATTCATGTCAAACAAGGAAGAATATTTCAGGCAACAATATTGGACATACAATTTTGATTTTTTGCATGATCATGTCCTCATCAGACACTTCATATGAAGGAATTGTGTCATTTAATCAAATGTGCAATTACTGAACATGGGATAAGACTTTTAATGGAGATTTATAATCCGGGAATTTTAGGGGTCGTAGTGCTTTGCTAGAAGTCAACTACGATCAATGGGCTTAATCGGGTTAGGCTCATGGCTATAATAATCGGGTCCTATAAGGTCACACACAATAGAGTAATTGGGCTAGATCAAAGCAACCCGAGGCCCATAATGGGACAAGAGAATTTTGGTCATATGATAATATTGGAAGAGTGGATTATTCATCAAGTAATAATGAAGAGTTATCTTTTTACTTGATGATATAAAAAAATATATCTTTAAGAAATATAAGATATTATATCTACCATAAATATCTCCTTCTAATTAAAAGGAGATTGATCTTATAAGATAAAATATATATTATTATATATATATATATCCTACTTCCAAATATACTAAAAAGTGGATTTGAATTCCTTACGTGAACTTAAGATTACAAAAGGGACTTCACGTGAATTGGAATTCACAGCAGACAACCGAAGCCACCGTTTGCTTCAGACGACCGTACTTCAACAATTGGTGGAGTTTTGCTTTTGTTCTCGTTCGTTCTAGCAGACGAAGGCAAGACGATCTAGTACCGTGCTCGTGTGGACCATGTAGAGAAGTTATATTTAGGGCTTTTGATCTCCGCTGAAATCCTGCAGGAACGTTTTAGATCGCATCAAAAGGTATGTAACTCTACTCCTACTTGATCCCTATTAATTCATGCATGAGATCCTTGTTAGATGCTAGAAAATAGTTTTTTAAAATTTCCGTTTATACACATATAATCCCAACAGTGGTATCAGAGCCTCTTGCATAAATTGATAAGATCAAAATATTAAAAGAGTTAATTTTGATGCATGACTTTATTCAAGTTAAGTGGTAAATTGATATATAGGTTAATTTGCATGATTAAAATTGTGATTTTTATTGATTGGATTAGTAAAGGTGAGAACTTCATAAACTAATATGCATGTAAAATTGTTCTACCCATGCTTGATTCATGTGATTTAATTATGCAAGAGATATGATTTTTGGCATGTTTTAAATCATTAGATTGAAAATTTGATTTTCGTAAGATGGATCAGTCCCCTAAATTTTTGTTTTACAATTCTGATTTTCTGTGAAACTGTGTTTCATACAAAGAAAGGGGGACCGAACCGGATTGGGTTCGGCGCGCACCCCGACTCATGGGGATGAGCCCAGCGGGTACAGACCACGTCCAACAGGTGTGGACCGCAGACAGAACGCACGAGCTCACACGGGTCTGTACGACAGAACCGTGGCTTAGGCGCGGGTCTACAGGCCCACCATACCACATGCGCGGTTCGGCAACCGCGATCCAGACCGGGTTTGACCCAGTTCTGCGGTTCTGCTGAACCGTGTGGGTCACACGGGTGGAGGCCGGTTCGGGCTGGGTCTGGGTCAGTCCACAGGGCTGCATGGTTCGGTGGGAGCGAGTTGGTCCGGTTTGGACTCGGGCGCGACTCGGTCCGGTTGGATAGATTTTTGGATTTAGGATATTTTCCTAAAAAGTATAAGATAAGATCTTATTTGCCCAATTGGATAATATTTGATATTATCTATATTATAATTTCCTAAAAGTTGTTAGGATAGATTCTCACTAGATTAAGATAAGGATATTTGATATCTTACCTTGTTTATGCATATCTTATCCAATAATGCATTTTGATAATTAATTATGATTAATTCTATATATTGATTATAATTTGAATTAAGAATTTAATATTGAATTATTTATCTCATGAGATGATTTATTTATATTAATAATGTTTATTTAAATTGCTTATTTTAATTAATTAGATTAATACTGTTGATGATATTTGATATTATTATTGCATGCATGTGATTTAAATATTATGATATTATTGCTTGCATGAGGTGACTAGTATGACCCATTTTAGAATAGAAAATATGATCTGCGTATTGTTATGTTTTCTTGTACACGATTTGCGTATCGTTATGTATTTTTGTAATTTAACTTTCAATAATTAGATTATTTAGAAAATTATGTAATACAAGAAGAGAAGATCCTAAGAAGACCAAAGATGGAGATCCATGAAGGGTACCAGGGATGGAGATCAATGAAGTACAAGATCCTTAAAGATTAGATCTTTAATTTCGGTTTTTAGGGGTCATACTAGGATCACATTTAATTATTGCATTTTGAATGCTTTATTATTTTAAGCCTTGCATGATTGTTTGGTTATGGTATTTTATTCACTAGTAAATAGACAATCATTGCATGCTTAAGTCCCTAAAAGAATATTGAGGTAATGCCTTTCCATGTCATAACCCATGAGGCCCTAGAAACTGGTTGGATAGGTTTCGCCAAAGCGAGGTGTCCTTCTTTGACCTTGAGATAGTGAGGGTGGATCTATATAAGGGATTCATAAATCTTGATATGGTTATACTCAACAAGAGACCAAAAGGCAAAGTTATGGATCTT
Organism: Rheum nobile; assembly: GCA_027886185.1. Taxonomy (NCBI): domain Eukaryota; kingdom Viridiplantae; phylum Streptophyta; class Magnoliopsida; order Caryophyllales; family Polygonaceae; genus Rheum; species Rheum nobile. Next base: position 4,568,243 of record WOAB01000056.1, read on the forward strand.
GAGACATAGAGATGAGTCTAACTTGGAATGTGGGCCATCAACGAAGGATTATAAGGAGTTATAATTAGTAAATGTTACTTATCTTGATCACATGAGACTTAGGGAAGTGTCAAAGTACGCTTAGGTTTTATCTGAGATAGGGTCTTGGAATCATTTTATTCACTAGGGACAAACTTAATTTGAATAAAATGTGCATCTGCTTAAATTTTAGAGCATGTTTAATTTTGAGCTTTTGCATGTCAAGCATAAACTTATCTGCATGTTACTTCCTTTGTAGATATCATGTCTAGCAACGATAATTTGAAACTACCTTGCACTCAATTGTTGAGAAGAACAAACTCAATGGAACAAATTTCCCTGATTGGGAACGAAACTTGAGAATTGTTCTTAGGTCCGAAGGACGTGAGGACGTTCTAGATACCCATATCCCTACCTTGACTGACGCCTCTACTTCTGTGGAGAAGGCGAAAGAAAAGGAGATAAGATCTAACTCGGTGTATGTCACATGTCTTATGCTCGCTGCCATAGAACCTGGCCTTCAAAAGAGGTTTGAATGTCAGGATGCTCATACCATCATTGGCAACCTAAAAGTGTTGTTTCAAGAACAAGCCAGGATTGAGAGATATGAGACACACAAGGTCATATTAGAGTGCAAACTTGAGAAGGGAAAACCAGTAAGTGCACATGTAATTGACATGATTGGTCTCTTTGACCAAATGGCAACACTGGATTCCCCATACAGCCAAGAGTTGGCTACTAACATCATACTGCACTCTTGGCATGATGGATTTGCTCAATTCAGATTGAACTACCATATGCATGGAATTGGCAAAACTCTAAATAAACTCCATGGCATGCTCAAAACAGCTGAGCAAAATATCCATGTTGATAACAAGAAAGAAGTTCTTTTGGTCAAAAAAGGGAAAGGGTTCAAGAAGGGGCCTAAAGGGAAGCAACAAACCCAAGGGAAAGGCAAGAAAGTTGCCAAACCCAAGGCAGCTAAGAAGACAAAGGTGGTTGCTGAGCATGACTGCTTCTACTGCAAGGCCAAGGGGCATTGGAAGAGAAACTGCCCCCAAGTACCTGGAAGACAAGAAGAATGGAACTGTGAGCTCCACTTCATGTATTTTTGTTATTTAAGTCTTAACAACCAAAGCTACTACTTGGGTATTAGATACTAGATGTGGTTCTTACATTATTTCGAATGTGCAGGGACTAAGTAGGCGGTAGTTGGAGAAAAGAGAGATAGACATGCGCATTGGAAATGGAGCAAGGGTTGCTACGCTCGCCGTAGGAGATTATAGTTTATCTTTACCTTCTGGCTTAGTTTTAGAATTGAATAATTGTTATTTTGTTCCTTCAATTACTAAAAAAACCTTGTTTCGGTTTCAGTTTTGCATCTTGAAGGTTTTGAATTTGTCATTAAGAATGGAGGTCTTTCTAATTTTAAGAATGATATTTTCTATGCCAATGCTCCCATGAGTAATGGACTCTTTGTGTTAGACCTCAAGTCAGAATTATATAACATTAATACTAAAAGGCAAAAGTCGAATGATTTGAGTGAAGCCTATCTATGGCATTGTCGCTTGGGTCACATTAGCTTAAACCGCATGAAGAAGCTCCATAAAGATGGAATTCTCAAATCAATTGATTGTGAATCACTTGAGACATGTGAGTCATGCCTAATAGACAAGATGACAAGGTCACCTTTCACTAGGACTAGTGAAAGGGCTACTGAGCTACTGGCCCTAATACATACTGATGTCTGTGTACCAATGACCACAAGATCTAGAGGAGGCTATCGATACTTCATCACATTTACTGACGACATGAGTAGATATGGGTATATCTACTTAATGGCACACAAATCTGAATCCTTTGAAAAGTTCAAAGAGTTTCAAATTGAAATAGAAACTCAAACTGGCAAGAAGATAAAGGCACTTCGATCAGATCGCGGTGGTGAATATCTGAGTCAGGAGTTCGATTATCATCTAAGAAGTTGTGGGATCTTAACACAACTGACTCCACCAGGCACGCCACAACTGAATGGTGTGTCTGAAAGGAGAAACAGGACCCTAATAGACATGGTCCGATCAATGATGAGTTCTGCTAACCTTCCAGTATCCCTCTGGGGATATGCCCTCACAAACGCTGCGTTCACACTAAACAGGACTCCGTCTAAGACTGTAGACAAGATACCATATGAGATATGGACTGGAAGAGTTCCAAGTCTGTCTTTTCTGAAAATCTAGGGATGTGAAGCTTATGTAAAGCGTTTACCATCAGATAAGCTTGCACCCAAATCAGATAAATGCTTCTTTATAGGGTATCATAAAAAAACAAGGGATACTACTTCTACAATCTCACTGAGCACAAAGTGTTTGTTGCAAAGGATAGTGTCTTTTTGAAAAAAGAGTTTATTTCCAAGAAGCCAAGTGGGAGAAATGTTCATCTTAAAGAGGTTCAAGATGAGCAACAAACCCATCAACAAGTCGACATGGACGATGCCGACAAGGAGATGTCAGTATCTGGAGGCATAAATTCTCATAGGGAAGTCGTCTAGGTACATGAACCAATCCCTAAAGAACCAGATTTGAATGAGGACCCACACACAATTGTGGAAAATGCTCCAGTTGTTGAATCCACACGTAGATCAAACAGGCCAAGGGTACATCCAAGACGATATGATGATTTCATCTTGACTGCAAGCATTGATGTTCTGCTTCTAGAAAGTGGAGAACCTGCCACCTATAAGAAAGCAGCGACGGGTCCAGACTCCGAGAAATGGCTTAGAGCCATGAAATCTGAAATGGGTTCTATGTCTGAGAATCAAGTCTGGAACTTGATAGATTTGCCAGATGGGGTAAAACCCATTGGATGCAAATGGGTTTTCAAACTCAAGATAGACAAAGATGGAAATGTATATGTTTACAAGACAAGGCTCGTTGCCAATGGTTTTTAAACAGATTCATGGTACTGACTATGACGAGACATTTTCACCGATCGTAATGATCATGTCCATCAGGATACTCCTAGCTATTGCTGCTCATTATGATTATGAGATTTGGCAAATGGATGTCAAGACCGCTTTTCTAAATGAATATTTAGAAAAGGATGTGTACATAACACAATCAGAGGGTTTTGAAGATCCAACAGACCCTATGAAAGTATGCAAGCTTAAGAAGTCCATTTATGGACTTAAGCAAGCATCCAGGAGTTGGAACATTCGATTTGATGAAGCTATCAAAGAGTTTGACTTCATCAGATGCGAAAAAGAGCCTTGTGTTTACAAGAAGTTTAGTGGGAGCAAAGTGGTCTTCTTGGTCCTGTATGTGGATGACATACTGCTCATTGTAAATGACATTCCGATGCTAGAGTCCGTTAAGGGATGGCTGAAGAAATGTTTTTCAATGAAGGATCTAGGAGAAGCAAAGTACATATTGGGTATCAAGATCTATAGAGATAAATGTAAGAGACTGCTTGGACTAAGTCAAAGAACTTATAAAGATAAGGTTCTTGACAGGTTCAAAATGCAGGAGTCTAGAAAGTATTTCTACCCATGCAACATGGCATATACCTCAGTAAGAAGCAGTGTCCTAAGACACCTGCTGAGCTAGAGAAGATGAGCAAGGTCCCTTATGCTTCTGCTATAGGATCTATCATGTATGCCATGATATGTGCATGCCCTGATGTTGCATTTGCTTTGAGCATGTGTAGTAGATATCAATCGAATCCCGAAGATGCACATTGGTGTGCAGCCAAGAACATCATGAAGTACTTGAGAAGAACCAAGGATGACTTCTTGGTATTTGGGGGTGATGACGAGTTAGTTGTTTGAGGATGTGCAAAGTGCACACAAATGACAACATTGCAGACCCACTGACCAAGCCTATGCCTAGGCCCAAGCGTGAGAGTCACACTAGGACCAAGGGCCTCAAGCACATTGGAGAATGGCTTTGAGATTGTATTGTCTTATATTATGAACTTTGTTTTATGTATGTCAGACACGTTTTATGCTTGATTATATGATATACAACTTTCATTCTTATTTAATCATTGCTTGAGATTAAATAAAATGTCCAAATAATTTATAATTCGCAAATGGGCTCATCATAAGTGTTTTGATGAATGAAACCCCATTAAGTGAACTGAAGTTATGAATTATTCAAAGTCCATGGTCTAAGTCATTAACTTGGACATAAATGACTACATTAAAGACTGTATTGTAAGTTGACTGATAGCACCAGGTTTCATGGGCTATAGCGACATAGAGATGTCTAGACAATTACATAGATATGCATAGATGATACATATAGGACTGACCCACCTTAAGACTCTACAAAAGGAATTGAAGAGTTTTAAGTCAAACCATGATTGGTCGATTCCTCAGACATGAGTATGATATGGTTTCTCTTGATGATTGGTATGTCTTTGACGCTGTCAAACGCTGACCGTAACAGGAAGTTATAAAGGCAGTGATTGGAATTGCTAAAAGTTGAGTGGGAGCTATAGTCATACAAGACTAGAGAAGTCCTCCTCCTTCATGCATACTATGATGCATGGACAAGAATGGTGTCTCGGCCATTTGAAAAGCAAGAACTGAAAAATGCATGGCCATGCTCGGATGGATTATCTGTAATCATTCGTTATTTGACAGTTCAAACTCGAGAGTTCAAGAAACACATTTGATAAGAGATATGGATGTCATCATATCATCAAATAAGACATTAATAGACAAATGGATTTAACAATGCACACTTGTTTTAAGGACAAGTGGGAGATTGAAGGAATTGTGTCTTTTAATCAAAGGTGCAATTATCGAACATGGGATATGACGATTAATGGAGATTTATAATCCGAGAATTTTAGGGGTCGTAGTGCTTTGCTAGAAGCCAACTACGATCAATGGGCTTAATCAGGTTAGGCCCATGGCTGTAATAACCGAGTCCTATAAGGTCACACACAATAGAGTAATTGGGCTAGATCAAAGCAACCCGAGGCCCATAGTGGGACAAAGGAATTTCGGTCATATGATAATATTGGAAGAGTAGATTATTCATCAAGTAATAATGAAGAGCTATTTTTTTACTTGATGATATAAGAAAATATATCTTTAGAAAAGATAAGATATTGTATCTACCTTAAATATCTCATTCTAGTTAAAAGGAGATTTATTTTATAAGATAAGATAAAAAATATATTATTATATATATCCTACTTCCAAATATACTAAAAAGTGGATTTGAATTCCTTACGTGAAATTAAGATTGCAAAAGGGACTTCACGTGAATTGGAATTCACGGCAGACCACCGAAGCCGCAGTTTGCTTTAGACGACGGTACTTCAACAATTGATGGAGTTTTGCTTTTGTTCTCGTTCGTTCTAACAGACGAAGGTAAAACGATCTAGTACCGTGTTTGTGTGGACCAAATGGAGAAGTCACACTTGGGGCTTTTGATTTCCGTTGAAATCCTACAAGAACGTTTCAGACTCGCATCAAAAGATATGTAACTCTACTCCTGCTTGATCCCTATTAATTCATACATGAGATCCTTGTTAGAAGCTAGAAAATAGTTTTCTGAAATTTCGCTTATACGCATCTAATCCCAACATCATACCCGTTCAAGTTTCAATGAAGACAATTCCCTTGAGTGTCTGTTTTGCTATGACGATAAACAAGAGCCATGTCCATTCTATTGCAAATGTCAGTTTGTATCTTCCACGCCATGTTTTCACTCATGGTCAATTTTATGTTGCATCATCAAGAGTTACTAGCAAGAAAGGTTTTGAGATTTTGATATACGACAAAAAAAAAAAATAATCTAATACTATAACCAATTTAGTATATAAAGAAGTTTTTTATATAATTTGTAGCAATTTTAAACATCTTACAAGATTTTATGTTTATGGTTTCATTTTCATGTATTAGGTGAATATTTTGATTATGTTTTATCGTTTTAGTAGTATTGATGTTAGAGATGTGGCTATCCTCATTTCAATATTACTCAGTCAATTTTTACCATTAATAAAGTTATTGAGAGTTTAGCATCTCTTTCAATAATATTTTATCAATATCTTTAATATTTTATATTCAATTAGTCATTTTTTATATTAACACTCATCTATTTATAACCGTCACTACTTACATAATTCTAAATCAATTAAATGTTTAATTTTAATATACTATTTTTTTAAATATAAGAAAAAATAAACAAATTTCATATAAAACACGGATACTACACTAGTGTACACACATGTTATTTTTTGCTTTGTTTTGTTTAGTTTTTTTTTATTGTTTTTAAAAAATTTATAGTTAGTATTGATAAAGATAAAGGATTTTCAAGAATCAAGAGTGACCTCGAATACGATTAGATACAAACAGTGACAGACAAAGCAAATAATTCCTCCAAAAGGGCTATAGAGATAGAGGCTCTCCCTTTTCTCTAGAAAATCCCAAAAACCAACAAAAATAATCCTCAAACCATCAAAGGAGCCAACCTCCTTCAACAACAACAATCAACAAACCGAAACAACAATCAAAGGGAAAAACTCCCAACTAACTAAAAGGTAAAGCCTCTCTAAACCCAACGATCAACAACAAGAGCAATCTCAGAAAATACACTATACGAGGTTTCTCTCGTCAATACAACACTAAGGAAAAACAAAAAAAAGTAAGATCCATCTGCTCACACTCTTCTGATTTTTCAAAGAGAAACAAGGGAAAAACAAAAAGCACTTAACCCTTCAAACAACAAACTCGATCATGAGATAATCCTCAAATAATTTATCCCAAGAGTCGGTCACTCGTTTCCCCTTGCTCGGCTCCAACCGAGCGACCATCCACCAACACCAGATCACACTTTTATAGAAACCTGATTTGGAAAAGGGTAACCCGCCCATTGTCCTTTCAAGGAAAGAACAAATAAACATATCCTTCACAATATGAAGACCTCCAATTTAACCTCTAGGCAAACCACCACCATGGTTGAGCTTCCATTCAACCCGTTAAATCAGGGTGCGGTATCCCCTCTGCCGTTTGAAACTCCTGGGCAGTCCACCTCCTCTCCGGCGGTACCCAACCCTTTAATTTATCAACCGCCATAAGTCGTTGCCACGGAGAACCTTCGTTTCAGTCCGACCATTCTAGATCTGAAAATTTTTCTACCCAAAATCAGTAAATCACCACCTCGTTTGAGTCTTTCTTGCCGGCTTAACCCACGCTGAACCCCTGAAGTTTTGGATCTATCCATGCCCCAACAACCAAGCTCCCTGATTTAACCCCTGAACTTTTGACCTCTGGTGTGAATGATCAAATCAACCTTGTCAAAAAGAAGTTGAACAGAAAGTATTGACACATACAAACGAAAAAAACAAAAAAGAAGAATACAAAAACAAAAAATGAAAGTAGCTTACTGAGTACGCTTGGTTTGCTTTCGAGTTTGATAAAAAAATCAAAATCAAAATCAAAATCATTTTACAAATTTGATTGCCTGGCGCCATGGCGGCCTCGCAAGGATCAATTTATGGTGAAAGCCTAGATTTCAATTTAGTCTATTGGGCTTAGCCCACCACCACTTCTTACCAACATTTACAATTTATATCAAAATTAAACAAGAGAAATAAAAAATCTAAACTCGTTTGTTTCAAGTTTGGATGTCAAATTCTTCATTGCAATTGTGGAGTTGATCTTGGGTGTTGTCTGAGTGTCCGGTCGTGGTCGTGTATGTGGTTCAATGAAGATCCCTCTTGTACGAGGGCAACGTCATGGTTGAGGCTCTTGAAGATCCCTCCTAGAAAAGAGGGCAACGTCATGGTAGTCCGTTCAGAACTTTCGCAGGATTAGTCATGTATGACTCTTCTTCCGGTGACACTTTCGTCTGATCGTGTTTTGCTCATCACTCGCTCTTGGTCGTTTTAGCTCTATTTTTGCTTTGTTGTAATTTTCTTGCTTGATTTGTTATTCTCATTGTCCGGTTTTGACCGGCGCCGATTTATCGACCTCTCGATCTACCCGACGTTGTTATGTCGGGTATTTCGAATTTTTTCCTCATAAAAAAAAAAGAAAAAAAATACAAACAGTGACAAAATGAGCGATCAAAAAAAGGATCCAGAGGCTTAAATAGTTTCTCAAAAAGTACAGCAACTATGAGGGTATTGTTATTTTCTCAATGCCACTACTACAACTTTTTTTCTTATTTACTAAAAATGTTAAAAATTATGAGGATATATATAATGTACAAAAAATTAATATATAACAATTTTGAGACATACACAAATAATTAAAAGGATAACTATTATAATACGGACGGAGGATGCATGATTTTAATCCATTCTAAAACCCTCAACATGTATCAATTTACCCAAAAGTATTAATTACCTTGATGAGTACCAATTTCTTCTTGCTAATCATTTTTTTAATACTAATATTATAATGGATAATGTACTGACAGTCTGACACTGACACCGAACAAGACCTTACTTTTATGAAGGCAACTTAATGCTACAAAACCTCAGGTCATGTTTATCAAGGATTTTTAAGGGGCTTTTCAACTCACTATCTCACAATTTTGACTATGTAACAAAAAAACTCACTACTTCACAATTTTATAATTTCTCTTTTTCTCTAAGGATTCCATACCCATTTATACAAATTTATCAAGAAATTCTCCAAAGAACTCTCCAACTCACTATAATTTCTTTATTTCAAACTATCAGTAAACTTTTTATATTAAATTATCAGTATACTTTATATTAAATTATAAAATATACTCATTTTATTAATATAACAATATTCTCCATATTAAATATGTTTTAATCCAATTATCTTGTTATATATTAATTGAAAATTAAGAACGAGTATTAAAAACATCAAATTACATTGCATAAATTAAAGAAGAAAACATGGCATTGGATCAACATAGCTTAAAACATAACTAATATTTAAAATTAAAGACAAACTTCATTAGACAATACATAATTTAATAAATAAAAACAACACATAATACCGAAAGCTTAAAGCTTGTGAAAAGTCATGCATAATCCTACCTACCAATACAACATTTGATATCAAACTTTGTGAAAATTCATACATAAAATGTATAAATTTACTCCCTTACCATATTTTCATATAAATAATTTAAGCTAGTAAATATATATATTCTAAGCTATCCTAAATAATAATAATTGCTTTATTTGGACTTAATTATATCAAAGTTTGTCAAAATTCATACATCAAATCTATAAAGCTGTCATGTACTGGGTTAGTGGATTGGGCCAATTGGGCCGTTAGGCCATAATTGGGAATAGACTGTTAGGCCATAATTGGGAATGAGTTGTAACAGATTGTAAACGGCTTATAAAGCCTATATCAGACGAAGGCAAGATTATCAATGAAGAAACCTAACAAAATTCTACCTTATTTTTTCCTTCTCTTCTCTTTCTGATTCTATCTCACGATCTCTCTTTTCCCTCTCAATTTTGTTTGTAACATTGGTATCAGAGCCAGATCGAACCTCGATCATGACAGATGGAACGCGTCTTAGGACCATGGAGGAACATCTTCGACAAAAGGAAATGCAGATCAAGGAACTTCAAGAATATGTGACAACGAATCAGAAATTCATGGGCACCACACGATCGTTCATGGATGAAACTCGGAAACAACAGGATGACATTCAGAGGCAGTTAGATGATGGCAAGAAATAGGCAGACGACCACAAACGGATGATCCAACAACTTACACAGATGGTACGTATTCTCATACTAAATGAGCAAGCTGGAAACACTGGAGGAATGAGTCAAATTGGGATGAATTTGGGTGTGTCAAGAGTGTTGGGCGCTCCTAAATAGGCGGATCGGTTGTCAGCAACCAAAAACGTATGCCTGATGTCAATGGGAAAGCAGAGGTGTGGTTGACGAGGAAATCTGAGAAAATCGGCAATCGACAAATTTGCAAGAAAGAGACGATCGAAACTTTATCGAAAGGAACGATTATAGATCAGATACAATGCGTTTCCCAAAGGTCAACTTTCATACTTTTGACGGGGAAATCCGAGATCTTGGATCAGGCGATGCGAGCACTATTTCTCCATGTTTGCAATTCAAGATCCATAGCGATTGGAGTTGGCTTCCATGTATGTCAACGGGAAAGCAGAGGTCTGGTTACAAGGGGCCGAGCTACAGAATAATATGAGTTCTTCGGAGGATCTCAAGAAAGCAAAGTTTATCAGATTTTGGGATATGCAAGGTTCAGACGTCATCGAGGAATTCAATAAGCTCCACCAGAATGAGGATCTTGAAGCTTACAGTGGTAAATTCGAAGAACTTCACACGATTATGTTAACTCAGAATCCTTAATTGCCAGAATTGTACTTCATTTCGAGTTACATTAGTGGATTGCACACTGAAATCAAGCCACTGGTAAACTTGGGAAGGCCTTCTTCCTTAGCAATGGTATTTGAATTGGCTCGATTGCATAACAAGGCAGTAGATGCCAATGTTCAGCGCAGTAGACCATCTTGGTGAGCGTATCCAACTTCATCTTTAGGCAAGGCCGGGTTGTCGAGTTGGGAGAATAAACCACAGAATCGGTCATTCTTGCATGCATCTATGAGTACTTCGAGTAGTTCAGTCATCAAACCAAGGGGATCCAGTTTAGTGAGACAGTTTGCTGAATCCATAGAGCTCCGATGGGATGCAGGATTATGCTATCGTTGTGGGGAGAAATATTTCATGGGACACAAACGCAAATTGCAAACATTGCATAGCCTTTTAGCGACGCCACAAAAGGATAATAAAGAAGTTGATATTTGGTATTTCTCCAATAAGAGGATAATGGCCAGCAAGAAGAGAAGAGTGAACCTGAGGTGTACGTTCATGCTCTCATAGGAACCAGTCCACTAACTGATGACTCCATGCCTACCCCCTTATGGCAAGAGACGAAGAGGACCTCCTTAGGGTGCATTCCGATGGGCCAATGACTAGGGCTCATGCTAGAAGCATCGCCAGAGCTACTCAGTCTCTAGTCACCCGCATGTGTGCAATCTTTGGTTCCGAGCCAAGCTGTTCGTGGGTATCTCTTTCGACCCTGGAATATTAGGGGGTTATCTGACGATTCTGTCCCGAGCCCGCTTGCTATTTATAGCTTTTCTAATTTTGAATTGCTTTTCTATTTTGAGACGATGTAATGGGTTGTGTCTTGTTATCTTAGGCCCAATCCCATTAGGGTTCCCTTGAAAATCCTAGTTTCCCTTGTTTTTTTTCTATTAATATCATTGAACTCTCATTGTAATCTTCAAGTTAAGTTATGTTAAAAGTAGTTGAGAGTCACTCCTAATTTATCCCTTGGCTTCACCTCTCTCTCTCTCTCTCTCTCTCTCTCTCTCTCTCTCTCTCTCTCTCTCTCTCTCTCTCTCTCTCTCTCTTTGAAGGCTTTCTAGTCTTTTCTCAAAGTTCTCTAAGGAGCTATAACGTTGGCCTCCTTCCACCACCTCGGGTGTTCATCATGTTGAACCCCTTCACCCATCTGCCGCCAGGGTTTAATCCGCCAAACTCAAGAAGAGGAGACATAACGTTGTTTTCTCGAAGGAGTTCACGAAGAACACGAAGAACGAGTGCTTGCTTGGGAAGAACAACGATCCGAACCTAGACCGGTCTTGCATCATAGGGATTGATCACATCAATTGGTATCAGAGCCATTCCTCAAGCTAAGTTTCTTATTCCTTTTGATCTTTAAATTTTGGCACTCAATCCCATTTCTAAGTTTGTTCTGATATCTCCATTGCTTCCACCATTGTTCTCTTTGTAAGGTCGGTGCATGCGTGATTCTTCACTTTGTGCCCGCCCATTATCGTTCACCTTCACTTGTGCGGTTCAAGCGTGATTCTTCATTGCTTGACCGTCCATTTTCGAGGTCAAAAATTAATTTCCAAGAAAATTTACTTTTCCAAGATTCTCGTGTTCCAAGTAGCATTTAGTTGATTCATGCAAGTAGATAACTTTGCATAAAGTTGTCTTGAATTCTTTTTCACCTTTTAGATTTAATTTGATTGAAGTTGTGCTTTCTTTCTTTCTTTAATAGTTGCTTGTCTCTTCTCACCTCCAATCACACAACTACGTAAAGTTTGTGTGACTTCTTTCAAAAATAAAATAAAATCTTGCATCGTCTATTTCAAAAAATAAGAAAAAGTCTTGCATTATAAAAAAAAGGCTCGCCATAGACACAAAAGGGTAAAGATCCCCCCGCTTGGCACAAGGTTTCCACTTCGTTCCCCTCCATTGTGTAAAATTGCAAAACGTGTAAAAGGTTTGAATTGTCTTGCTATCTTTCAAGAAGAATTACTTCTAACACGTGAGAATCATTGTTGACGCTTTGTGCATCACGACGCTTGTGTGAATCATTGCTTGCTACTTCATTTGCTTCTAGCCGTACGTCAAGCCTAATCCACCTCACGCTTGCCCAAAGTTCTCGGCCCTTGAATGCCAAATTTTGGGTCGCTTGTCACAAGGACTTGGTTTGTCGTTAGGTTCTCTTGCCTTTGATTACTTTGATTCCAGTGTGTGCATGATCACCATAGGTTCGGTGTCCATGGATCCCCCTGCTGAGAATGCTGACAAGGTCGGAAACCGGTGTCGTTTTCCTGTCAAAGAAATCCTAATTCACCTACTAAAGAGTATAGCAAGCAAGTCAGGGTCGATCCCACAGGGAATCGGTTATCTGTATGCAAAAGACGTGTAACTGACAAGTAACAAGGGGAGTTTTATGTGATCGCAGAGTAACAATGTTTCAAGCTTTAAAGAAAGAATAAGTATGATGGGTGGAAGTATTCCACTAGACAAATATCCACACTGCAGATAAAACTGGTTGATCACTGATAACTATTATTCCAAGTTCTTTTCACAATCTTATAGTCATTCTCATCCTGATCGTAATTAACTACCAATTCAGACAGTTATTGATAGCACTTACCACAATATCAATAGAAGAAAACCTTACTATCGATAAAGCAATAGCATTCAAACAAGGATATAGGATACATGCAAATAGAAGAAAACCTTACTACTTAACATGCAAATAATTCTCTCTCACAATTGCACACTCGTATTCCACTATATGTAACAATTGTGTTTGCCACTAGATATGCACTCGCATTCCGCTATATGCAAATCCTAGTACTATGATAAATATCGATAAACCTAGTTAGCAACTCTAGATAAACCAACACAAACCAATAGACAATATGCTCAAGAGAATTAAACCAACTTAATAAGATATAGAACAAGGAATAGAAATATCACAACCAATTCATTGCAATGCTTCAATTGTCTAGCGAAATAAAGGTGTTTAGTTCTCCATTCGTTCAAACCCTAGATCTAGAATGAATAATGAGAACGTCCCCATCTAAAAACTGAAAAAACTCTTAAATAGGTTTTGGAAAGATAAGCTAAACCTAGCAAATAAAATAACGAAAATAAAATAATAGAAAATGGAATATCCGAAAATGCTAAAATCGGAAACAAATAAACGTTGGCCGTGAGGCGTCTACATCCACCGCGGGGCGGTGGCTTCGTTGTGTTGCCTTCTTTGAAGTCCACCGTCGGGTCGCGGTGGCTTGTGGCGCGGTGCGGTGAAGTACAGCTTCTTCAAATCTTCATCTTCTACTCTTCTGTACTACAAAGTGATGGTAGCCTTCCTCCATGAGTCTTAAGCAGATCTTCTCCTCCATCTTCTCCATCCTTCATAAAGCTGTAAATCCTATGATATCTTCACTTCTCAACTCTTCTTCTGGATTACAGAATTAGTCTAAATCTATACCGAAACTCCATCTAAATCATGTCAATAATCACTAGTTAAGGTGCTTGAAATGGCACCTATCAAATGCCAACGCAACCAACGACAACCAAGAGCCAGGAACAAATTGTTCCCTGTCCGAGGGAACCGCTAGCCTCCATGCCCTCGTTGCCTAGTTACGTGCCAAAGTGGCCTCCATTCGTGCCGCCCAAGAGTCCATATCTCCGATGGCCACGGGTCCGACACCACAACTTTTTGTGGACCTGGTTGTCAAGGCTCAAGCTAGAGAAGGAGCCGCCTTATTTCGAGGCAAAGATCTCATGGCTCCTTCGACCTCGTATCACCAGGCGCCTCCCCGCCCCTTGAGGTCTCAAGTTGACAGCCACCCGGGGCATGTCAACCATCGTGATCGCCACGACCCCAAGGCGTCCTACTCCCGCCCGAGCCATTTCTTGGGACATGACCCAACCGATGATGACTACGACCCGGCCCTAGAGAATCCACTTCTCTATGTGGATACTTTAGACCGGGCCAAGGTTGCGGAGCACTTTTCTAGGCGCTTCCCATCGGGTGGCCGCAATAGCCACACGGCCTATGGTAGTGATTACCAAGATTTTGAGGGCGACGACGAGGACTTGCAAGTTGCCTCCAATGACAAGCCGTACCACGCTCCGATCAGTGAAATCTTTGATAGTGATCATGATGATGATTGGATTCCTCAGGCTCATCCCAACCCTTGCGGTCAACGAGAACACCGTGGACCTAGCCCGTGTGATGATCCTGACTGGATGCCAGAGGCACGTCGTGGTCCCCCTCAACACCACCATGACCCACCAGATGATTATGAGTGGGGCTTCGATGAGTGCCCCACTCGTGAGCCTAGGCACCCCCGTCGCAGTCATGGGCCACCCTGAGACCGCGACCCGTCCATGAGCTGGTTCCTAGCTCGTCGTCACGAAATCAAGGTGAAACTTGAACACTTTGCCGGTGAGTATGATGCGTCCAAGTTTATTGAGTGGAAACAAGCCACCGAAGATGCCTTTGACCATTGCAAATATGCCGAGGAGGAAAGAGTCAGGGCGGCTACTTTACACTACACCGACAATGCTCGTGCTTGGTGGTTCCGACTTAAGATAGAGTGGGAGAGGCGTTTCTTACCCCGCATTCGTACATGGTCACATCTCATGTATGTGATGACCAAGAAGTACGTCCCCGAAGATTATGCTGAGCAGATGCGTCTTCAGATCGCCCTCTCCGAGTAGGGAAACCGTTCACCCATTGAGTACTTTGCTGAGCTCGAGGATTTGTGCCACAAGGCCGGTGTTCACCAGTTTCCCACGGCTATGCGCACAACCTTCATGCGTGGGTTGAATGTTGATATCCGGGACCAACTCCAAATTCTCAACATCAAGGATATCCACACTTTGACCCACACGGCCATGGAGATTCACAACTAGATCCAAAGATGGAAGAAGGCCGCTTGGGCCCGCAATTTGGCTTCAAGGTTTGGCCCCGCCATGACCGCGCCTCCCTCTGGATGGCCTCGGTCTTCGGTCCCTACTCACCCCATTTACATGTCCAAGGTGCCCACCAATGCTACGCCTTCTACTCGTGGCGCTGCGCCAACCGGCTGTCCTGGAGCCACCGTCGAGGAGCATTCTCGTGATCGGGTTTGCTTTAAGTGCCAGGGCTGAGGACATGTGCAACGGGATTGTCCGAACAACAAGAAGGTACTATTCATTACTTAATCTGGTTATGAGTCCTTTGATGATGAATTTGAGGCCAACGAGGCCGAGCACCATGTTGACGTCGCCTATGAGGCCGACAATGAGGAGTATTTTTGTGGCGTTATTGACGAGGCTGACAACATTCCTTTGAGCCTTGTCTCTCGCCGTGTCATAATCGGCAAGGAGGGCACCCTTTTGGACCAATGAGAAAATCTCTTTCATACTCATTGCTTGGTCCAAACTTCCTCGTTGAGCGTCATCATTGATGGTGGGAGTTGTTGCAACATCGTGAATGACAAGGTGATCAAACAACTCAATCTGGCTACCACTCCTCACTCACAACCATATAGCCTTCAGTGGATTTCCGAGGGAAAGGGCAATGCTATGGTTCACCGCCAATGGAGAACTCGCCAATGCCTCATCGAGTTCTCCATTGGCTACTACCGAGACAAGGTGCTATGTGATGTGATTGCTATGTGTAGGATCGTGATTGTTAGATAAAAACTTAAGGAACTCAGAATATCAATTCTCAGTTCCTTTCGCAGCGGAAATAAACAATCAAACAAATGACCAGTTCCTTATAGTGGAAACCTTTGATTGCCAACTAGCAATCCAGGATAAAAACCACTACCTTTCGTTCGAAAGGATTTCAAAGTCTACTTCTTGATTTCTTATCTCTTTTGGTTACAACTTATCCTAGGAACGAACACACAGTTCCTTTGCCTTACACACAGTTAGACAATCCTAGATAACTTAACACAATCAATAATCAATCCAAGAAACAGACTTTCGTACCTAGGAACTATCACTTACAGTCACAAGAACTTAGCACTCAGCTCTTCTTTCTTGACTGGTTCCTCTTGATCTCGGTTTGCTTTGATGATCTTGTTTGGAGGTTCACACTAGATATTTGCTAATGAGTGTGAGTCGTGTTTCAGTGCTTGAAGATAACCCTTGGGTTAGTCTTCCTTTTATAGAGGATTCTTCGCAGCTCGATCCTCTCTGGGTTCCCACAGATTGAGCTTGCCCTAGGATGAGTGGTTCTCCTTGATCCACGTTGTTCTTGGCATGTGCAAACAACCTAGGTAGCTCAGAATCTCTCTTGGTTGGTCAACTACCTCAGACGAGCCTTGCTATGTCATTGTCCAAATACTTTCGTCTGAGGTTGAACAAGCTGTCCGCTTGGGAACTGTCTTCTGGACAGCGACGTCTCTATGTCCTATCGCTTTCACCTTCTCTGTCCGAGGTTGAGCATTTCTGGGTATGTTGTTGTTTTTTTCTGGGTATTGGCAGTCTTTTGGAAGCTTCGGACAAGTCAATTTTAACACCTTTTGTCCGAGGTTGTGTGTCCCCAGATTTCTCGGTTTCTGGGCACACCTGGGTTCCTCTGGTTTCCTTCATCTGTCTTGTTCCTTTGGTTCCCTTGTCCTGTTTGGCTTTCTTGCCTTCGGTATATTCCTATGGTTCCTTAAAACACATCTTTGAGATAAAACATTAGTATCATAATATTTATCATCGTCAAAAGTAGAGAGACTGAGGAAAAGAACTCTCAGGGGAACCTAAGTTCCAAAGTTCCGTTTCCTAACAATTTTCCCCTTTTTGATGATGACAAATACAAGGAACCTGGCAACATAGTAGGACTTTGAATTTCATGAGACCAGTTGAGATTAAGGGAGTTACAACATTACAAATTAATGATAGAACATTCAATGGTTGCAAATTCCCCCTAAGCAAATGAACGAGTTTATTTCAAATTCCTCCTTAGAAGTAGAACTAGTTCAGGGTTCCTATTAGTTCAGTAGTCTCCAAAGTTCAAGGTTCCTATCCTTTTCTTCTCCCTTTTGACATCATCGAAAATAATAAGTACTAGTTAAGAGCAGGATGTCCAAGTGAATATACAATTGCATCAAACCCATAGCAGAAACATAATGGAAACTTTAAGGCAAAAAAACAGATTGATCATTGGAACGAAACCAAAAGATAATCATTAGAGCTTAAACTGAACATTGTTCAAAGACGGGTAAGACCAACCACAAAACAACATAAACAACAACCAACAAGGACCAACAACAGGACAACAAACGACAAAGATAACAACAAAAGCAATCTTAGGAGGGACAACAAGTGGATAGACGAGGGGAGTAGGATCCTAAGGGAAACTACTAGCACGCTGTGGTGGTACAGCACTGGGAACCAGAACAAGCGTTCCTATGGCATAGCAGCGGCCTCCTCGTCTTCAGCTTTGTTGTCAGTTCCTACGTTTTGGCCCGTGGCCTGATGAGCACTGATTGCACCTTGCCAATCCTTCTGAAGGACTTCTACCAGATCCACAACAGCAGAACTTATGCGCCCCAACTCTTTTACTTGATCATGGAGGGCGACCGGTATGGCAGTCAAGCCTTCCATGATTGCCTTTTCAATACGATCCAGAGCAGCAAGGATCGCAGAGGAGTCTAAAGAGGGGTTGAGCTGTGGTCGGGAACTAGAAGGGTCATGGGAACTCGCCTTTTCCTTAGGCGGAATTTCTTGAGCTTCAGAAGGGTTGGGCAGTTGTTCCTTAGTCTTCAACTTCCGAACAGTGGCCATGGTAAGACACTTGCTGTAGACTGTCTCAGACAGATCGTCTGGGTACTGGTGAAGGTTAGAGAGGATATTCTTGATGATATGGGGGAAGGGTAAAGCATGGGAGTCATGAGATGCACAAAACTGCATGTGAGCCAACACAATACGAGGGAGATCCAATTGAACACCAGAGAGTACTTTGTCCATATAAATGGCGTCTGTGATGAGAACATCGTTCCTGTGCTCTTGTCTGGGAACCAGATTGTGGGTGATCCAGAAGTGTAACAGCCTATTTGCGATGGAGAGATCATTTGTCTCCAAAGATGAAGGGGAGGCGCCGTCGTAGATTTTCTTGATCACTGCTCCTTTGGATTTGTAGCCCTTTCCCTTGGGTCATCCCTTTTTCTGAGGGAGAATGCCAAACCCAGACCTTGACTCAATCCCTAGAGCAGACGCAATTAGGTTGGCGGACAGGGGATAGCTAGTTCCCTTCCATATGAGAATGGCTTCGTTACAGGGACAGTTCTCCTTTGCGGGCACAAACTCCATGGACTGGTAAAACAGGCGGATGACCTCATCAGAAACAGAGAAGGGCTCAGTCAACATCTCGTCCCAGCCTTGAAACTGTAGCAGAGAATGGAGCTCGTCCAGGGCCTCTCCAAACATTTCCTCATCTTCTTCTGCCAGCTCTTGGGTCCAGAATTCCTTGCCGATTATGAGAGGCTTAAGGATCTTCCTCTTAGAGAAGAGAGAAGAGACGTGACCCAGGAAGGAAGAGGCAGAGAGGGTGGTGATTTTGGCTCTTTTTGTGGATTTGGTTTCTTTTGTGGATTTGGCCTCATAGGGAACTATAGCTTGTGAGCTCCTCTTTCTTTGTTTCATTCTAGTGACGACTGAGGGATCAGGGTTAGAGGTGGTTTTAGATTTGAGGCTTACTGGTGAGGGTTGAGGGCTGAGGAGCTCTTGGAGAGACTTGTCAGGCGAGGAGTCATGAGAGCCACCTTCGGAGGCGGATTTGGTGGCCGATTCAGAGGCCAGAGTGATGGCCATGGCTTTCTCCTCAGCTTGTTCCTTTGGTGGCTCCTCAAGTTTCTCTTCGGGTTGCTCCACTGGTTTCTCCACAGGGTTCTCCACTGCTTTCTCTTTAGGTTGGGATTTTTGAGAGGAGGTGGCAGAAATGGGCTTAGAAGATAAAGCTGCCTTATTTTCTCGAAAGGCTCTGAGAATGGCAGCCTCTTCCTCATCCAGGATAACATTAGGGTTTTGGTTGGCCATTTTGGAGGATTTAAGGATTTCTGTGTTTGAGAGAAGGAGAAGCAGAAGATCAGAGAAATGGCGAGTTGTGGGATTAGCTTGGATGAACATGGCCACTCTTTAAAGGCGGTGAGGGCTGAAGAGACCATTGAAGCAAATCTAGCCGTTGAGAGGATTGTGGAGAATCTGGAGCATTGAAGGCTAATTGCAGCTTTTTGGAATGGATCAAAACAATTCAAAACTTGCCCATTCAGAGAAGAGGGGAGCCTGCTAACTGATAAGACCGGTCTGAGCTTCTGAGATTTTCCATAAATAACTTCTGGGAGGTGCCAATCTAGCCGTTGGAGAAGCGTTGCATTATGGTTCCTTTCTGGCAATATATTCAGCATGCTAGAGGGATGTATGGGAACCTTTGATGTGGGTCAAACATTGGAACCAAAAGATACGTTCCCATACGCGAAATCAGGGTAGGCCATTTATCGCATTGCACATTAATTCTCAGAGAGGGTTTAGAGATGGATCATAGAGAATTGAATTGAGCAATGAGGCAAGGGTAGGTCTTAGTACACAATCATCATTTCGGCTTGTATTGTTGGGATATAAATATGATCAGATTGTGACTTTTGGGCCATCAAAGAAATTTGAACAATGAGGAGTTGAAAGAATAATGAGGACCAAAAGAAAACGAATCAGAAAAATTTATCTAAGCCTTTGTAAGAAACCATTATGACAAGAAGGGTTTGTAGCAAACGATATAACACAAGGATATCAAGACTCAACAAGTTAAATAACTTAAACTAGTCAATCAGGGGAATTGGAAGGAATTCTTTAAACTAAGGTAACTACTGAGTAATAGGAATCATTCCTAGTTCCAATCTAAGGTTCTCGAAAGGAACTCTATTCAATGCCTTGGTGAAAATATCTGCAACCTGATCTTCAGTTCTACAAAAAATCATAATGATGTTTCCCTTCTCAACATGATCTCTAAGAAAATGATGTCTTATGTCAATATGCTTGGTCCTAGTATAATGCACATGATTTTTAGAGATGTTTATGGCACTAGTGTTATCACAAAGAATAGTGAGAGGGCCATAAGACATACCAAAGTCCGCGAGTTGTTGCTTTAGCCAGAGAAGTTGGGAACAGCAGGAGGCGGCTGCAATGTACTCGGATTCTGTGGTGGTGAGGGAGACTGAAACTTGTTTCTTTGATCCCCATGACACAAGGCAAGGGCCTAGGAACTGTGCCATTCCAGAAGTGCTCTTTCTATCCACCAAATATCCAGCATAATCAGCATCAGTGAAACCCATAAGCTCAAAGGGACATTCTTTGGGGTACCAAATACAGAGATCGTCAGTTCCCTTGAGATATTGAAGTATTCTCTTCACAGCAGCCAAGTGGGTTTCTCTCGGACAAGATTGGAACCTAGCACACAAGCCAACAACAAAGACAATGTCTGGTCGACTAGCGGTTAGGTAAGTGAGCCTATCATACCTCTATAGAGCTTCTCCTCCACTAGAGGACTCGAGTGGTCCTTATCTAGATGGGCAATGGTGGATATGGGAGTGGAGAGAGGCTTGCATGAATCCATTTTGAACTTCTTCAGTAGTTCCCTGACATACTTCTGTTGGTGGATTTGAATACCATCTTCCTTTTGAGTGATTTGTAATCCGAGGAAGAATGTGAGTTCCCCAATTAAACTCATTTCAAATTCACTGCTCATCAAGTCTTTGAACTTGTCTACAAGGGACAGGTTAGTGGAACCAAAAATGATATCATCAACATAGATTTGAACCACTAAGATGTTACCTTCTTCTTCTAGGATGAAGAGAGTCTTATCAATAACTCCACGCTTGTAGCCATTTGAGAGTAGGAACTGGGCAAGACGATCATACCAAGCACTGGGAGCTTGCTTGAGGCCATAGAGTGCCTTGTCTAGAAAGTAGACATGATCTGGATGATCATCGTCTTCAAAACCTGGAGGTTGCTTCACATAGACTTCTTCTTGAAGAATTCCATTGAGGAAGGCCATCTTTACATCCATTTGGAATAACTTGAACCCTTTGTGTGATGCGAAGGCAATCAACAATCTTATTGCCTCAATCCTTGCCACTGGAGCATAGGTTTCATCATAGTCGATTCCTTCTTGTTGATTGTATCCTTGAGCTACAAGTCTCGCTTTGTTCCTTATCACAGCTCCTGTATCATCCAGCTTGTTTCTGAAAACCCATCTGGTTCCTATGATGTGTTTATCCTTGGGATGAGGAACTAGATGCCATACTTTGTTCCTTTCAAACTGATGAAGCTCTTCTTGCATAGCTTGGATCCAGTCCGCGTCCTTCAGTGCCTCACCTATGTTCTTTGGTTCCACAATAGACAGAAAGGCATTGAAGGCAAAGAAGGTTAGATGTTCATACCTGACTGGAGGCTTGACGACTCTTCTTTCTCTGTTGGGGGCTAGAGCATTTGATGTGGAGACATTCTGAGTTGAGCATTCAGCTTCCTGGTTGGGATCACCTTCTCTATTGAAGATCATGTGGGAAGATGAGTCATTGAGGTCTCCACAGATATTGTCGTCATGCTCATGATTCCCAGAAATGGATTATTGTTCATTGTTCATGGGAACTGGTGGAGGAGCCATTGGAGGGTTCCGAGTAGCAGTGCAGGAACTGGGTGGAGTGACATCTTCATCTGGATTTTCTTGATATGACTTGGGAAACGGGTCTTCAAAGGAATTGGTGGTGTTCTGCACAATCTTTCCAAGTGATTTTTCATTAAAAATAACATGAACGCTTTCTTCTACCTTTTTAGTCCTTTTGTTGAAGACTTTGTACGCCTTGCTACCCGAGGCGTATCCAATGAAGATTCCTTCATCACTTCTTGGGTCGAATTTGTCAAGATTGTCCTTCCCATTATTGTGTACAAAGCACTTGCATCCGAACACTCTCAGATGTGAGATGTTGGGAACTCTTCCTCTTAGGAGCTCATATGGTGTCTTTTCTGTGACTGGGCGAAGCATGGCTCGATTGATGATGTAGCAAGCTATGTTGATCGCCTCAGCCCAAAATGATTGAGAGAGTCCACTTGAGATCAGCATAGTCCGAGCCATGTCTTCCAAAGTTCTGTTCTTCCTTTCCACTACTCCATTTTGTTGAGGAGTGTATGGTGCAGAGAAGTTGTGATCAATTCCATGCTCACTGCAAAAGGTTAGAAATTCTCCATTTTCGAATTCGGTACCATGGTCAGACCGAATAGCATTGAGTGAACAATCAAGAGATTTTTCTAAAAAGGGAACCAGATCTTTAAAGCGGTCAATAACTTCACTCTTAGATTTAATAAAGATGGTCCAAGTAAAGCGAGATAAGTCATTGACAAGAACAAAGATATACCTGTTCCCTCCTAGGCTCTGAACTCTCATGGGTCCACACAGATCCATGTGGATGAGTTCAAGAGGCCTTGAGGTGCTTACCATGTTTTTGGACTTGAAGGAACTACGAGCATGTTTCCCTTTTACACAGTCAGAGCACATTTCCTTAGATGTGCCACTTAGCTTTGGCAGCCCTCTGACTAGCTCCTTTGAGTGTAGCTTTTGAATCAGCTTGGTGCTAGCATGACCGAGGCGTTGATGCCACAAATCAGCTTGGTCATTCACAGTTGAGAGACAAAGTTTCTCCTTGGGAACAAAGGATGGATCAATTATGTAGACATTGTTGAATCTTTTCCCTTTTAGGATGATTTGTCTCGAGGAGTCAAGGACTGAACATTTGTTTGATCTGAATCTAACTTCATTGTCTCCTTGATCACACAACTGTGACACACTTATTAGGTCAAAACCAAGATTATCAACAAGGTGAACTTTGTTTATCTGAATGTGATCGTTGAGTTTCACAGTTCCTATTCCATAGATTTTCCCTTTGCTTTTGTCTCCAAAGGATATGTTCCCTCCTTGGAGAGGTTGAAGAGAGGTCATTTGATTTCTTCTTCCAGTCATATGGCATGAGCACCCACTGTCGATGTACCATAGTTGAGGTTGCCTCTCTTCTTTCTGCACATAAGGGAACTAAGATTTCTGAACCCAGCGAAGCTTGGCTTTACTGGGGGGATTAGCATTGCGAGTCTGTGAATAACCAGGGAACTGGTTCCTTTCATGGTAATGAGTACTTTTCTCCTTTTCA
This sequence comes from Rheum nobile, assembly GCA_027886185.1. NCBI lineage: Eukaryota > Viridiplantae > Streptophyta > Magnoliopsida > Caryophyllales > Polygonaceae > Rheum > Rheum nobile. Next base: position 4,591,750 of record WOAB01000056.1, read on the forward strand.
AAGTTCCTTTTCTTAGCACAATCAGTGTTGTAATGACCATTCTTACCAGAGTAGGTACACAAATGATTGTAAACAACATGTCCATATTTTCCTTTTCCTGGCCTAAAATGTTTTTCAGTTTTCCTTTTGTTAAAATCAACATTGTTTCTAACCTTGCTATGGGCCATGTCAATATATCTTTTGTGAGCAAAGGAATTGGTGAACCATTGATTTTCAGAAACCATCTTTTCTTTTCCCTTTGGTTCCTTCTTAGGACTTTGAGAGCCTTCATTGAGACGTTTGGCAACCTCAGCCTTGTTCTCAAGGACCATGATCTTCTCTGATAGGAATTGATTCCTATCACGAGAAGTGGCAAGAGCAATACTGAGATTCTCATTCATCTCAACAAGTTCTCGCCTAGCCTTTTTCTTCTTCAGCATCATTGTTCCCTTTATTATTGACATATCCTATTCCATGGCGTTGTCTCACAAAAACAGTTTGATTTATCGTTTTTTCATTAATGGAATTAGTGAGAATGTCTAACCTATCAATTATGGATTAAAGCATGTCATTTCCAGGTGGGTTAGCATGCAAGGGAACTTTGATAGAATCTATGCTAGTTTCATCACAACATTTGCAAGTTTTAAGGTGACTAGCATGCACATTCCTAATATCAATGAGTTTGGAGTGAGTTTCAGCTAGGTCTTTTTCAGTTTCATCAAGTTTCTTACTCCAAACAGAATTCTCAATAGTCAAGCAAGCAATTTCATCTTCACAATCATCTAGTTTCTGTTGAAGGGAACTAGTTTCCTTTCCTAGTTTCTTTATGAGCTTAAGAAGTTGTTTCTTATCACAATCAACTAGGGATTTTAAGAGATCGTCAGAAGTTACCTCAAGGTCTTCTGAGCCGCTTGAGTCTCCTTTTGCCATGAGACATCTTCCTCCAGAGAAGCCACTGAGATCCAGTTCCTCATCTGAGTCTTCTCCCCATGAGGCTACGAGAGCCTTCTTTCTCTGAGGTCTTTCTTCTTCCTTTGAGTCTTCCTTGTTGGGACAATTCTTAGCGTAGTGTCCCTTTTCCTTGCACTCGTAACAGGAGACTTCCTTGAGATCTCTTCTGGGTCCATTGTGGGAGGAACTGCCCTTTTGGAACCTTCCCTTCACAAAGAATTTTTTGATGTTCTTTGTGAAGAGGGCCGTAAGTTCATCCCCCTCTTCTTCTAAGTCTGAGTTCTCTTCCTCCATCTCGAGCCTAGAGAAGGCTTTGGAGATCTTGAGGGCAATTTCTTTCTCCAGTTTCTTGTCGGCATTGGCCTTGGTGTGCTCTCCTTCTTCAACCTCCAGTTTCCCTATGACTTGGGTCAAGGGAAGGGATTGGATGCCTGGAGTGTTCTTCATGTTTCTCTTGAGAAGGGTGAACTTGGAGTTGAGTCCATTGATGACCACTAGGGACTTGGAAACTTCATCCAGATCGACTCCCGCCGCTGTCAACTTTCCAATCAATCTGTTGAAGCGGGAGTAGTACTCTGAGATGGTCTCAGTTTCCATCATTTTGAAGGTGTGGTATTCTCCTTCCAAAGCAAACTTTTTGCTTTGCTTTAGTTCCTCACTTCCTTCATGTATCTCCTTGAGAGCTTTCCACATCTCCTTCGCTGTCTTGATGCCTATGACCTTGTCCATGTCTTCTCTGTCCAATCCATTGAGGATGAACTGTCTGGCCTTGGCATTCTTCTCCATGATGACATAGTGTTCTAGTTTCCAATCTTCTTCCTTCATGGTAAGATCGACATAGCCATGTCCATTTTCGACTATCCTCCAGCATTGGTAGTCGTTGGTCTTGATGTGGCTTTCCATGCACTTTTCCCACTATGTTTCTTCTCCTTTCTTTAGGAGATGTGGCTTGTTGGTGGAGATTCCGAGCTCAAACTTGCTTGGTTGAGACATGATCTGTAAACTTAACAAAGATCTAGAGCTTTTCCTGCTCTCTGATACCAATTGTAGGATCGTGATTGTTAGATAAAAACTTAAGGAACTCATAATATCAATTCTCAGTTCCTTTCGCAACGGAAATAAACAATCAAACAAATGACCAGTTCCTTATAGTGGAAACCTTTGATTGCCAACTAGCAATCCAGGATAAAAACCACTACCTTTCTTTCGAAAGGATTTCAAAGTCTACTTCTTGATTTCTTATCTCTTTTGGTTACAGCTTATCCTAGGAACGAACACACAGTTCCTTTGCCTTACACACAGTTAGACAATCCTAGATAACTTAACACAATCAATAATCAATCCAAGAAACAGACTTTCACACCTAGGAACTATCACTTATAGTCACAGGAACTTAGCACTCAGCTCTTCTTCCTTGACTGGTTCCTCTTGATCTCGGTTTGCTTTGATGATCTTGTTTGGAGGTTCACACTAGATATTTGCTAATGAGTGTGAGTCGTGTTTCAGTCCTTGAAGATAACCCTTGGGTTAGTCTTCCTTTTATAGAGGATTCTTCGCAGCTCGATCCTCTCTGGGTTCCCACAGATTGAGCTTGCCCTAGGATGAGTGGTTCTCCTTGATCCACGTTGTTCTTGGCATGTGCAAACAACCTAGGCAGCTCAGAATCTCTCTTGGTTGGTCAACTACCTCAGACGAGCCTTGCTATGTCGTTGTCCAAATACTTTCGTCCGAGGTTGAACAAGCTGGCCGCTTGGGAACTGTCTTCTGGACAGCGACGTCTCTATGTCCTATCGCTTTCACCTTCTTTGTCCGAGGTTGAGCATTTCTGGGTATGTTGTTGTTTTGCTCTGGGTATTGGCAGTCTTTTGGAAGCTTCGGACAAGTCGATTTTAACACCTTTCGTCCGAGGTTGTGTGTCCCCAGATTTCTCGGTTTCTGGGCACACTTGGGTTCCTCTGGTTTCCTTCATCTGTCTTGTTCCTTTGGTTCCCTTGTCCTGTTTGGCTTTCTTGCCTTCGGTATATTCCTGTGGTTCCTTAAAATACATCTTTGAGATAAAACATTAGTATCATAATATTTATCATCGTCAAAAGTAGAGAGACTGAGGAAAGGAACTCTCAGGGGAACCTAAGTTCCAGAGTTCCGTTTCCTAACACTATGGACGCCACCCACCTCCTCTTGGGCCATCCTTGGCAATTTGACAAGAAGGCTCTCCATGATGGGTTTCTTAACACCTATGTGTTTATGCACAACTCGAAGAAGGTGACTCTCCTTCCGATGTCCCCGAAAGAGATTTTACAAGACCAAGTAGACCGTAACCGTGTGAAGGCGCTTGAGAATGCCAAGGGCAAGAGCCTTCCGAGCCGTGAAGCCGCTACACCGCAACGCCTAGGCCAGCCACCGGCCAAGGCCAAGACATCTCCGGCTCCTCTTTCTGGCCCCGCCCCAAGTGCCTTATCATCTTCGGTACCCATCAAGGGAACTTGCGAGCCTCGAATCCGCATGGCCCGCCAATGCCACCTGGTGACTATCTTGCACGACTGACGTCCGTGCTTTCTCCTGGTACCCAACCCTTGCCTTATTGTCAATACTGATTTGTTAGAGTTACCCCCTACGGTTGCTTCCTTGATGCATGAATTTTCAGATGTTATGCCCGATGAGCTTCCCACTGGGTTGCCCCCGGTGCGCGAAATCAAGCACCAAACTGATTTTGTGTCGAGCGCTTCTTTGCCAAATCGGGCCCTATATCGTGCTAGCCCCAAAGAGACTAAGGAACTCCAATGTCAAGTTCAAGAACTCATGGACAAAGGATATGTCTGTGAGAGCCTTAGTCCTTGTGTTTTGCCCGTGATCCTTGTGCCCAAGAAGGATGGCTCTTGGCGTATATGTGTCGATTACCGCGCCATCAACCAAATCACGGTCAAGTATCGCCGCCTAATCCCTCGCTTTGATGACATGTTGGATGAGCTTCATGGTGCCACCTTGTTCTGTAAGATCGATCTTAAGAGTGGCTACCACCAGATCCGCATGAAGGAGGGCGACGAGTGGAAGACGGCCTTCAAGAGCAAGTATGACCTCTATGAGTGGCTCGTGATGCCTTTCGATCTCACCAATGCCCCAAGCACCTTCATGCGCCTCATGAACCAGGTTCTTCGGGCTTACTTGGGCAAGTTTGTGGTCGTCTACTTTGACGACATCCTGATCTACAACAAGAATTTGGAAGAACATGTTGGCCATCTCAGGTCCGTGCTCAAATGCCTGCGAAAGGAGAAATTATTTGCTAACCTTTCCAAATACTTTTTTTGTGCTCCTTCTACTGTCTTTCTAGGTTTTGTGGTGAGATGATACGGTTTGCGCGTCGATGAAGAGAAGGTGTGCGCCATTCGAGAGTGGCCTCAGCCAACAATGGCCACCATGGTCCGTTCTTTCCTTTGCTTGGATGGGTTCTATCGGCGTTTTGTGCGGGATTTCAGCACAATTGCCGCACCATTGCATGCGTTGACCAAGAAGGGAGCTATAATGGAGTGGAGTGGAGTGATGCGTACGAGGCAGCATTCACAACACTCAAGGATCACTTATGTAATGCCCCCTTGCTTCAGCTGCCAGTTTTTCCAAGACCTTTGAGGTGGAATATGATGCCTCCAACCACGGCATCGGTGGTGTGCTTCTCCAAGACCGATGCCCCATCGCATACTTCAGCGAGAAGCTCATCGGTGCCACTCTCAATTACCCGACGTATGACAAGGAGCTCTACGCCTTGATCCGGGTCTTGAAGACATGGCAACATTACCTCTGGCCGAAAGAGTTCGTGATCCATTCTAACCATGAGGCTCTCAAGTATTTGAAGAGCCAAGTGCATCTCGGCCGGCGCCACGCACGATGGGTTGAATTCATGGAGACCTTCCCTTATATGGTGAAGTACAAGAAGGGCAAGGACAATGTGGTTGCCAACGCGTTGTCTCAGAGGTACACTCTTCTCTCCCAACTTGATGCCAATATCCTTGGGTTCTCTCTTATTAAGGAATTATATGCACAAGATGCTTTTTTTGGTACAATCTTGGACTTGTGCATACAAAAGGGAGAATCTGAGGGATACTATGTGGACAATGGGTTTTTGTACAAAGCTGGCAAATTGTGCATACCCGACACCTCCATTCGTAGACTTCTTATCCAAGAAGCCTATGAAGGACACGGTCACTTCGGCATCGCCAAGACCTTGGCCATGCTCAAGGAGCACTTCTTTTGGCCCAAAATGCTTGACCATGTCACTAAGTTCTGCAATAGCTGTGTGACATGCCATAAGGCCAAAAGCAAGTCGAGTCTGTTTGGCTTGTATACCCCTTTGCCAATTCCGGCAGTTCCTTGGGAGAACATTTCTATGGACTTCATAACAGGGTTGCCCATGTCTAAGAAGGAGAGGGACTCAATTTTTGTTATGGTGGATAGATTTTCCAAAATGGCTCACTTTATTGCATGCAAGATGACCAACAATGTTCAAGAAGTTGCCACGTTGTTCTTTGAGCATGTAGTCAAGCTACATGGCATTCCTCGTAGCATTGTGTCGGATCGCGATGCTAAGTTTGTGAGTCACTTTTGGAAGACTCTTTGGTCCAAATTGGGGATGCGGCTTCTTTTCTCCACTAGTTGCCACCCTCAGACGGATGGTCAAACTGAAGTAACCAATCGTACTCTTGGCGCCTTATTGCGCACTATGTTGAAAGCTAACATCTGCAGGTGGGAAGATTGTTTGCCCCATGTTGAATTTGCTTACAACAGGTCCATGCACTCGACAACCAATAAGACGCCGTTCGAGATCGTCTATGGCCTCAACCCTGCCACACCGCTTGATTTGATACCACGACTGCTTCATGATGCCGAGAGCGCCACAGGTCTTGACCGTGCTGAGTTTGTCAAGAGCCTCCATGAGCACACCCGTGTGCAACTTGAGCGCCGAGCTGAGCAGTACAAGCGCCAAGCGGATAAGGGATGACGCAACATCACATTTGAGCTGGGCGACATGGTGTGGCTCCATCTACGCAAGGAGTGCTTTCCAGCCAAGCGCCGCATCAAGTTAGATCCCGGAGAAGATGGACCATTCCATATTTTGGAATGCCTTGGTGACAATGCATACCGCATCGAGCTGCCAGGCGAGTATGGTGCCCATCTGAGCTTCAATGTTTCAGATCTCTCTCCATATGCTCCCCCCCGAGTACGACGAGGACGAAGCAAGGACGCTTCATAGCCAAGAAGGGGAGAATGATGACTCCATGCCTACCCTCCTTATGGCGAGAGACGAAGAGGACCTCCTTAGGGTGCGTTCCGATGGGCCAATGACTAGGGCTCGTGCTAGAAGCATCGCCAAAGCTACTCAGTCTCTAGTCACCCGCATGTGTGCAAGCTTCAGGTCCGAGCCAAGGTGTTCGTGGGTATCTCTTTCAACCCTAGAATATTAGGGGGTTATCTAACGATTCCGCCCCGGGCCCGCTTGCTATTTATAGCTTTGCTAGTTTTGAATTGCTTTTCTATTTTGAGATGATGTAATGGGTTGTGCCTTGTTATCTTAGGCCCAAGCCCATTAGAGTTCCCTTGAAAACCCTAGTTTTCCCTTGTTTTTTCTATAAATATCCTTGAACTCTCATTGTAATCTTCAAGTTGAGTTTTGATAAACATAGTTTTGAGTCACTCCTAGTTTATCCCTTGCTTCACCTCTCTCTCTCTCTCTCTCTCTCTCTCTCTCTCTCTCTCTCTCTCTCTCTCTCTCTCTCTCTCTCTCTCTCTCTCTCTCTAAAGGCTTTCTAGCCTTTTCTCAAAGTTCTCTAAGGAGCCATAACGTTGGCCTTCTTCCACCACCTCGGGTATTCATCACATTGAACCCCTCCACCCATCCGCCGCCAGGTTTTGATCTGCCAAACTCAAGAAGAGGAGACATAACGTTGTTTCCTCAAAGGAGTTTACAAAGAACACGAAGAACGAGTGCTTGCTTGGGAAGAACAACGATCTAAACCTAGATCGGTCTTGCCTCACGGGGATCGATCGCATCACTAACGACAATCAAGATCAGAGGATCGGTGGAAGGGCGCAATATTATGATTTTGATTGATAGTGGGGCAACGCACAATTTCATCGATCTAAGAGTAATCAGAGATGTAGGATTGATGGCACAAGAAGCTTTCATTATGGAGGTAGCAGTGGCCAATTGACACAAGCTTTACAGTCATCACGTTTGTCAAAGATTTCAGTAGGAAATGCAGGAGACCAGATTCAGTTTTAATCCGAGAGTTCTTAAACTGGGTGGATGTGACCTTGTATTGGGTGGTGACTGGTTACGGGAGTTTAGTCCTGTGCTTTTTGACTTCAAAGCTCTCAAGATCTCCTTTATCAAAGAAGGCAAGAAAGTGGAGGTGTGTGGAGTTCATGAGGAGGGCAGTCTGAAGAGTATGATTGGGTTGAAACTACATAAACTCCTCAGAAAGAAGATTCCCCTTATGATCACTCAGGTTGCTCGTTAATGGTACCATGGAGATGCCATTTCAAGTGCATGAACTGTTAGAAGAATTCAGGGATGTGTTTGCTAAACCAAAAGGTATACAACCAAATCGAGGACATGAGCACTCGATTCCACTCAAGCCAGGTACCACACCAATTTGTACACGTCCTTACAAATATCACCATTTACAGAAAGACAAGATTGAGCGACATATTCAGGAAATGCTCAAAATCGCCATAATCCGTCCGAGCCAGAGTCCTTTTGCTTCACCAACCTTGTTGGTAAAGAAGAAAAACAACACATGGCGTTTCTGTGTGGATTATCGCCAGTTGAACGAGGTGACGATCAAAGACAATTTCCGATTCCTAACATTGAGGAGCTTTTGGACGAGTTGCACGGTACCGCCTACTTCTCTAAATTGGACATGCGTGTAGGGTAGTACCAGGTTAGGGTTGTAGAGGGAGATATTTCAAAAACGACATTCCAAACCCGCCATGGCCATTACGAATTTAATGTTATGCCATTTGGGTTGCCTAACGCACCATCAACCTTCCAGGCCTTGATGAATTATGTGTTCGGGCCACATTTGCATCACTTTGGCTTGGTTTTCTTCGATGACATCCTAGTGTACAGTCCTTCGATGGAGCTTCATGTGGAGCATTTGCGTAGAGTGTTGGAGCTACTGCGAAAGCATCTATTATTTGCCAAGAGGTCCAAATGCAATTTCACTCAACCTCAGGTGGAGTACTTAGGCCATTTAATTTCTAGTTCCTGCGTCGCCACTAATCTGGCAAAAATCACGGCTATGACAAATAGTCCAAATCCGGTTTCGATCAAGAGTTTGAGAGGATTTCTCTGTCTTAAAGGATATTATCGTTGATTTGTTGCAAATTATGGAGCAATTGCTCGGTCTCTCACATAATTGTTGAATGCAGACAAGGTTAGATGGTCACCGGCGGCAGAGAGTGCCTTCCAGACCTTGAAGAAGCTCATGACAACCACTCTTGTCTTACGATTGCCGGATTATTCTCAACCATTCGTGCTTGAGACAGAAACTTGTGAATCTGGTATCGGGAAAGTATTGATGCAACAAGGCCATCCGATTGCCAATATTAGTCAAGCTCTCAAAGGAACCAGTGTCCATCTCTCGACCTATGAAAAGGAGATGTTAGTTGTGGATAAATGGCGTCATTATCTCGAGAGAGCTCACTTCTTCTTCAAGACTGATCACCAACCATTACGCCATCTTTTGGATCAAAAGTTGACCACTCATCTCCAGCGCAAAGCTACTAGGAAGCTATTGGGCTTGTCCTATACCACTTTTTTACAAACAAGGGGTGGAAAATAAGGTCGCAGATGCTTTGTCTCGTCGTGACATGGAAACCTCTGCTTCTGTTTGTGCTATTTCATCCATAGAACCTCGATGGATACAAGATGTGATTGCCAGTTATGAGAGGGATCAGATAGCTCAACAACTTTTGGCTTCCACCAGTGTTCGGCCAAATGATGATTACAAGCTGACTCATGGCATTTTGAGGTACAAATATCACATTTATGTAGGTACCAATTCCACCTTACAAACTCAGTTGATCACTGCAATGCATGATTTGCGAGTTGGTGGACACTTTGGCATTCAAGCGACGTATCAACACTTGAAATCTATGCTTTTTTGTCCAAGATGAAGCAATTTGTCGAAATATTTGTGCATAGCTGTGATAATTGCCAACAGAACAAGTTAGAACATGTCAAGAGTCATGTGTTGTTGTAACCCCTGTCTTTACCTTCGCGGGCTTGGAGCTCCATTAACATGGACTTCATCAAGGCCTTGCCCAACTCATCAGGGTATGATACGATTTTGGTGGTAGTGGATCGATTCAGTAAATATGCCCTTTTTCTCACACTTAGACATCCATTTGCAGATGCAAAGGTAGCTCGGGTTTTTATGGATAACATTTTAAAGCTTCATGGGTTGCCCAACTACATCGTATCTGATCGGGACAAGATCTTTACAAGTCATATTTGGCGGGAGCTTTTTAAGGCTCTGGGAACTCGACTGAATTTGACAATGGCGTATCACCCACATTCCGACGGCCAGACGGAGCGGGTAAACCCGTGTTTAGAGAATTACTTCTAAGCCATGTCAAGTGAGAAGCCGAAGCAATGACATTGTTGGTTGTCCCTAGCGGAATGGTGGTACAACACAAACTTTCATACCGCTTTGAAATTGACACCTTTTCAAGCATTGTATGGTTATCTGCCACCGTAGTTGGGTGTGGATGCATATGCAATTACCACAACATCAATTCGTCGAAGTTTGAAGCTCAGTTCCAGGTATTATGGACCTTATACCATTATAGCCAGGATTGGAGCAGTGGCGTATCATTTGGCTTTACCAACAGATGCTAGAGTTCACCTTGTGTTTTACGTCTCACAGTTGAAGCGTTGCATTAAGCCATGAACTTCATCGACATTATTGCCGTCAGTGTTGACTGAAGAGGGAACTTATGTGGTCGCCCCATAGGCCATCCTTGACTCACGAGTCACTATGTCATCATCCGGACACGCCATTACAGAGTGGTTGATCAAGTGGGCCAATTTGGACACCAATGAAGCAACATGGGAGCAAGTTGGTCATATCATCCAACAATATCCAGTGTTTTCCAGCACGGCTTGAGGACAAGCCTTCTTAACTTGGGAGGAATTTGTCATGTACTGGGTTAGTGGATTGGGCCAATTGGGTCGTTAGTCCATAATTGGGAATAGGCGGTAATAGACTGTAAACGGCTATGATTCTCCGCTTTGCCCCATTTGCCTCACACATCTAGAAGACTCAGAGCATAGATGGTTACAATGCTCTTATTCGCAAAATGTATTGCAGTGTATTATACATTGCGTTGATTTCCCATTTAGGATTAACTCCATTTCTCCTTGCCTGCAAGTTTTTCACAACAGTCGCTCCAAAAACCCGTCTTTCTTCAAGGTACAATTGGACCTTCTCAGTTGTTGTGTATTTCTTATGGGGCATGCAATGAACTCTATAATTTTCAGCAATACTATCATTCTGAAGGAAAGACGTGTTTTGAATGCAATCTCTACCACCAGAATTCGCTTGAGAAGAAGATTGAGGAAACCTTCCCATAGGGAAAGTACTTGGCTTGGGAAATTAGGCATTATATAGTTGATTTTTTTGGGATATGTTTTGAGTGATCCTTCTACTCAAGTTATATGTGAATGATTGTCAATTGATTGTTCTTTGATTCCTCCTAGCTTATGAAATCTCAAACCCGTTTTAAAAAAACTTTCGGCTCTGATACCATCTCTGTTTTAAAACAGAACTTTAGCTCTGATACCAAATTTGTTTTAAAAACAGAACTTTAGCTCTGATACCAAATCTGTAACACCCCCAAATTTATAACCCATTTGGAAAGGTATTACCGCCAGTGACCTCGGTTTCCACACCGAAGCCACCCCAGGCTTTACCGGTTTAAACACAAATCATAAAGAACAATTATGGTACAAAATTACCATAACTTTCATTTAAAACATAGTCGCGAAATTTCAACACAATTCCAAAGACGACAAAATACAGAGTCATTACAATACAGCGGAAGACTTAAAATAATTTACAAGAGTATTGACCTCATTTGTCAATGCCCAAAGATCGTAGCCTGATTAAAACATTTTCAAACACCGTTCATGTTCATAGTCGATCTAGCCTTTTTGGACCTGTATGTGCCGAAACGGACGGACGACACCACCATGACGTTGCAGATAAATAAAATACAAGGGGTTAGTCTAATGAATAGACTAAGCAAGGGCAGAAAACATTAACAATTAATTCACACAAATGCTAACACAAGCAGTTCCACATATCAACAAATCACATCAAAGCCCTCAAGTGTTAACTAAACAGTTAAACACATCAACAAATCACATCAAGCCCTCAAGTGTTAACTAAACAGTTAAACTCATCAACAAATCACATCAAATCCTCAAGTGTTAACTAAACAGTTAAACACATCAATAAATCACATCAAAGCCTCAAGTGTTAACTAAACAGTTAAACACATCAACAAATCACATCAAAGCCTCAAGTGTTAACTAAACAGTTAAACACATCAACAAATCACATCAAGCCCTCGAGTGTTAACTAAACAGTTAAACACATCAACAGATCACATCAAGCCCTCGAGTGTTAACTAAACAGTTAAACACATCAACAAATCACATCAAAGCCTCAAGTGTTAACTAAACAGTTAAACACATCAACAAATCACATCAAAGTCTGGATCTTACAGAACCACATAACGATGATTTAAGAACTGACTAAGATGTTTCGGTTCACGACCAACCTCATCGCTTACAGCGAATCCAGATTGGAAAGAGAACGTACTCTGATCAAAAGTCAAGACGAGCTTTCCTAGCTGCACTATTTACTTAGTTGCACTACTCGCCAAGGGTATATTAATCATGTGCTACGACGGCACTTATCTTATTTAATTCCAAAACGCGTATCACGTTATAGGCTTTTAAATATATGTATCGCCATGAGGGACATAAATTGAATATATGTTTCGCCATGAGGGACATATAGGACATATGTTTCGCCATGAGGGACATACTCCTGAATGGGACGAATCCCAAGATTTGTAGCACCAGCTTCGTGCCACCATCTCTATAACCGAGTATAGAGAAAGGTCATGACCCACCAAATGGTCTTTGAGTTTAGAACCCTTAGCACCATTTTCATTATCAAGAAACGACTAGACCTCAATTAGTCCATCGCTTCTACGAATACTCGTGCTAACTAAACAGTTCAACACAGTAATAATCATATCAAAGCCCTCAGGCCAAAATATATATCTATAATAGCGTTGTTCTAGCATATATACAACCTACTATAATATTATATTCTTTTCATATTGTTGCCCTCCTGGCAATCCTCATAAAATATATATCTATAATAGCGTTGTTCTAACAGATATACAACCTATTATAATATCATATTTTAATCCATATTATTTATCAAAACTGTTCCCAACAAAACAGTAAATCATTCCAAATTAATTAACAATCAAACCATTGATAATTAATGGAAATATGGAATGATGAGCAAGAGCGAACCGCCACTTGCCTGGAGTAGATTCGGCGATGAATCTAGACGAGACGACTACTGATGATATCCTTTCCGAGGATATGGCCTAAGCTTCAGATAGCTCCAACGGATTACGAGTCCACACGCGATCCAGCGAATCACGTTCTAACTAACAAATTAATTAATTATCAATTAATTTGCCTGGACGAACTTAAGGAATTAAATTTAATAAATTTTTATGATTATAAATCATAAAAATATTTATTAAATTTTCCTAAAGAGAAATACGGATGAAAGGGAATCGAAATTATACCACTTGTATAATTTTGGGTTAAATCTAGACAAAAAGGCTATTGGGCTTCTCGGCCCAGGAGGAATTGATTAGCAAAGGAGGGGGGCCCACCTTGCTTCATCTTCTTCCTCACAACGCAGCAACAGTACAACACCAACACAACAAGCACAGCGGCAGCAACGACCACGCCGGCGCTGGTCTTCTCGCCGCTTCGTCGCCGGGGAGAGCAGCCACCACCACCAGCAGCGCCACGACGCCGGGAGATATGACGACACCGGGGAGCAAGCGGAGGCAAGGAGGAGGACGAACGGGAGAGCTCCGTCGCCGGCGTGATGAGGTTGAAACAGGGGAGATCGGAGAGGGAGAGGTGTGTGTCTCAGCTGCCTGCAGATCGGACTCTATAAATAGCCCCAAGGAGGATCATCCTTGTCATCCCAGAGGAGGCGTGCCCAACCGACCTCTGGACAGGTGCCCCTGACAATCTTACACAGGGGGAGTTAGTGGCAAAGTTTAAGGGAATTGGCTTTGGTATGGATTTTAAACCCCGGAAATTATATATTTGTATCCAAACAAATATTCTAATTTCCGAAAATACATCGAATGTATTTTATACCACTCAAGGAATTATTTCGGAGATCATGGATGTTACGAAAAATCCAAACTCCACTGAAAGCGAAATAATTAATTTGAACGAAGGTTGGGAAAATTACTCAAATATCCTTACTAAAAATTATGGGGTATTACATGATCATATTCTCAGGTTTCGATGCTAGAGTACCTTTCGACTAGATTCAGGCCTTTTTGTAAATCATACCCGGTATTTTTAATTTCCCTTGGAAATACATTCACCATTTCCAATAAAAAGTTTGAACAATATGTTGTTATGTTTGAACAATATGCAGTTATATTTGAACAATTTGAGTTGTGTTATGTTTTGAACATTTTGTGCTATATTAACTTTGAATTATTTTATAAATTAAAGTTCAAGTTTAATTTATTGGACAATTGTTGAAATATAATGCATTATTGTTAAACTTTATGTTTTCTTAAATTTGAACATTTTGTTGTTATGTTTGAATCATCTGCATTTTGTTATATACATATGTTTATCAAACACCCTAGCACTTGTAAGTGAATATCAAGGTCCTATATATGTGCGCACATGATACCTTGTTCTTTGTGAATGCTTGTGCTCCACACGGTACCTTAATTTATGTGAGTCGAATAGTTATGGCCAATACATATTTTGAATACAATAAACAAATAGTATGATGAATTTTGCTAGTACCTTCATCGGCTGGCTTTATAATAGGTTCGAGAAACTCTAGCTTGGAGATTTGCCTAATATGTTTCATATACCTTGAGACTCTTTAAGAGTAAACCAACTAATGATATGCACTCTTAAAGCATCACACACTTAAATTTCAATCAATCATTTGAAATGATACAAATAGTAGAACTCTTATAGTATTAATATTTGGATGGTGAAACCAATAGCACTAGTACAAGCAAATCGAAATCTGTTTTGATAAATAAGATTTTCTTGACAATATATAAGGGGGACAAGCAGTACGCTCGCACTTGTCATATGAAAATGTTGCAAATTACGTTGTTGGTACCCTTGTGCGGCTTAAACTTCTCCTTCAAGGATAAATAATAAATGAACATAGTTAAGTTTAGATGCAGGAAATATGAAAATAATGAACAAGGTTTGTAAAGTGCAAATATGTGTTAATTATCCTTACTAAAATACTTGGGTTGCATTGAATATGTGAAATCTCTACTTAGCAAGATGAGAGCGAGGAAACACCTTCATATGGATTCTTGTATGCAACAACATGTCGTGGTCGCGAGAAGATCACCTGTGTTTTATAAACATATTTACTAGCTAGGATTAAGGATGTACAACTATTCGGTATATAGTATCTTGAATGACAAGAACATAACTTAATTTTTTTTGTTAATTAATGGTACCTGATAATTATGTATCATCCGTGAATTGTAACCAGCTGTACAGTAATCAAAGTAATACTCCCACGTTCGAATGAACTTCTCATCAAATCCAAGTGCCAGAAGTTTTCTGAAATGGAGCAAAATGAAGTACATGAGAAAATAATCTTACATCGAAAACCTGGTTACAACAAAATCACTATGTAAGTACATGACTTATATCACCCGTTTTCAATTGTTTTGGGATGGATGTTATCTCATTGGACTTGTATATTAGGCTTTATGTGCATGTATGCAAGACCCTCGTGTCAATTGGGCTACCAGGCTTTAATATGGTATTTGAACCAGTTCTGGGCTGGTTCTGACTCCTGGTTGATTGAGCTAGCCGGTCTTAAAGGCATGATTTGAGTTCGTCAACCTCAAAACACTAATTAAGCTTGAGAGACATGACAACTAAGCCAGATAGTACGTTGTCACATGAGGAGGCATGGGCTCCATCCATTGTCAATTAGTTTCGGTTGGAATTTCATGAACTTAAATGTAGAAATTTATATGCGTGTGTGCACTAACAAATACATTCTCGTAATTGGTTCACAGTACTTTAACAAAAATCAATTAAGACTAATACTCGCTTATTGTGTTGTACATATTCTATGTACTTTCACATCGAAGTTAAAAAAAACCTTTGGATCGATATAGTACGTGTTACTCCCTTAAAGATGGATGTTATATATGAACTCAAAACTTAGAAGCTAAAAATATCTTTAATGATACTCCCAATTAATAGAGTAAAGAATATACCAACAATACTTTGTCATGATTTATGTACGTACCTTTGTTGTTGCAAAAAGTTTTTCCTCCAACACCTTAGAGTTTGATAGTAATGAGCCCCTATGTTTTCAACTTCCTCCACACTGTAAAAATCAAAAGTAATTAATAAATGCACAAATTTTTGGTAAGAAACGTATGAGAGAAGTTACATGTACTACCAAAACTGTGATTTTGATTACAAAATTACCATAGCATTGATGCAGCAGCCATAGCGGATGTTACTCGACTTAAACAAGGTAAGCATCCTCCAGGAAAAATGTATTCCTTTATAAAGCCTGGGCCTCGTCTATATTCGTCATAACTATAATCTCGACACGAATTAAACTACGTACCCACAAAATAGATGGTTGAACTAAATTAGCAAGTATGTTTTAAACTAAATAAAAGGCAAAAAATATGTATGGAATTAATGACACACTATCCATTACCTGTAAAATAAAAAGTCCATTATCTGTCAAAACAGAATCACAACAACGGAAGAAGTCTTCCATATACTCATGGCCCACATGTTCTATCATCTCACTGCAAGCATCAAAGGCCGGTTAAGATAATTAAATTTTGAATCCGATCTAACTAATATATATACTTTAACACAAGGAGAGGTCTATTTAGTCTTACCAAGAAATAATTCGATCATATTTGTGAACATGAGGTAGTTCACGATAATCACAAAGAAGAAGCTTGATCCGATCCTGATCATATGGTAAAAAAGTAGAAATTACGGGAACAACAAGATGATATACTACTATACAAGGTATCCCTTGAATTTTTATTTTTATTTTTAGATATATGCTTGGTGAACTACTTCTCTTATTTTTAATTAATTTTAAGATAATATCTTATTGATCGAACTTATATACTTGGCTTATCTGTTTTTATATATTCGTACATATCTCACTGATCGAGCATATGTAATTGTGGTTAAAGCTAAGATGTATGGAACATATATTTATTTGCTTGAGAAGGAAACAAATATTATATGCTTGAAGAAAAAAGAGTATTTCATAACTAAATTAGAATGGACAATAATAAATTGACACAAAGTGCTAGGAGTAAATAAATAATGACAACACAACAAATAAATAAATAAAACATACTTGAAAGCCAGATTCCTTAACCCTTTTCTCAGCATATCTTAATTGTTCTTCAGATATAGTAATGCCAGTATATTTGCAACCCGTACGCTTCACAACTTCGATGGCTAGATTTCCCCAACCAAATCCAATCTCTAAGACTTCGTGATTTCCCTCAATTCTCGCCTATTAATATTTTAGATGAGCATTGGAATTCGGAAAATATAAATACAATTAATTCAGGGAATTATCATAGAGAATTCTCACCTTTTTAATGAGAACACACATTTTTCTAAGTTGTGCCTCCCTCAAATCTTCATTTATAGACTGCATGCGAGTAAGTATTTTATAACACGACCATTCCAATTTTGACAAGTACATAATAGGAAAAAGTTGGTAAATCTGACCTTGAACATTGCACAAGAGTATTGCATAGTCTCACCCAAAAATAGAGAAAATATATCATTGCTCTGTCATGAAATTAAGAAGAGTACGTAAAGATTTTTTTTCTATTCAATGTACGTATCCAAAAAACATGTAGGGGACCAACAAATCATGTTACATATACAAATTCTATATTGTAGTGCGTTCAAAAAGAATTCTTAAATAAAATAAAAAGAATCAATTAAAAATTATGGTAATCTGACGTAGCTTCATATGAATATCTATGAATGGTTCTCTCTACATTTTTTGTTGATCATTGTTATTATTAATGGTGATTGTTAAAGTATATTAAATGTATTAAACACAATAAATGATCTGAAACACTGTGTATGAATGAATTTTACGAAGAACTATTGGGTAGGGGTTGTGAGTAAAAAATACCATTGTCATGCAATTTTTCATTCATATAGAATTGTGACTGTAAAACGTACATATATAATAAGTGAAGTCGTTGATTTAGCATACCAAGTCATAATGGCGAGAAATGTTCCTACGAGCTTGAGTCAGTGAGTTTTGCCTCCTAAAATGGCGATACATATATTTTGCTGAAGCTATACTTGATGTGAAAAGTATAGGCGTCCACCAGTTCCTGATTGAATTCAATCAGAAGGGGAAAATAAGAACTCTTTTGAATATTTCTATCTAATTATGTATAGCTTGTTTTATGTTTAATAATAAAATAATCACCTTTTCTTATAAGGGCCTCCTGAATCAGAGGAGCCTGAATCACTATTGGTGATAAACAACTGCACAACATAATCTGCACAACATAATCGGAGAGGTAGTTTGCTAGAAATACTTGTCAAAAGGATTATGTTGCAAATTAAAACAAAACCTTCATAAATTCTTACCATGAAGAGGTTTAGAAGACCTTCATTTTTATCTACTAGTGAAAAATCTCCATTGATATACGCATCTGCCAGGCCTAAATCAGCCTCCAAGCAAACCTATTGTATAAGGCATCATTAATTAGTTGGAATTAAGAAACACCACATTGAAATGACATGCCTTCAACCTTCATAATCTTCGAGCTCGTTTGGTTACCCTTTGAATTTTTCAGTTTTTGTTTTGTTTTAAAACACGTTTACTTTACTATATATGGTTATCGATCAATATAATATATTGATTCAATACATGCCGTATCCTAATACTCATCTTAATTATCAATTCTGCCAACTACAATTCAAAAACCAGATGATTGAGTGTTAAAAAAAACTGAAAATTCAAAGAGTTACCAAACAAATCCTTAAATGTGAAAGACAAAGTACCTTCCAATAGAACTGGGGGTCATGAACTCTTATTGCTACTTTTGGTGCAAACTTCTTACTCGTGCCTTGAAAAGTCAGAACTTCTCCCCCATTCTCTAATATGCTATTAAATTGGCTCCAGAATAAATTCCCTCGTTAGCAAGATCACAAAGGCAAATAAATCTAACATATATCAATAATATGTTATTATTTACGTATAGAAGGGATAAATTATATTCGAAACATGATATAAGAAATAAATCTCTTCACAAGCAAGTCCAAACTCATATAGGCTACATTTTAATGACAATTATGCTCATTTAGATAGATGTAAGTATCAAGCAATTTGTTTGCTTTTGAAAGCGCGCTCATAGCTATAATATTTTCGAGGTAATCAAGTCTTGTGATAACATGATATGATATTATACTTTCTTATTACTTGTATTTTGAAAACTCTACAAGAGTTATAAAAAAAAGAGCTTAATGAGATAATATATATCACTCATTATGCATGAAATACTTAAAAATTGTCAGATATGAAAGGGAGTAGTGGCCATTGATTTCAAGTGTTCTAGTCTTTCAACTTAATGAGATAATATATAAACTGAACTTACGTAAGGCAACCTGTAGAGATAAACCGTCTTAGGAACCTAGTCGTCACAGTTCGTGATGCAGCCTCAGCCCATGAAGTTACCATTTGCTTTGGGTTTTGCAGAACTATGCAGTTTCTTCCAAGCACCTCATGTGCCACAACCATGCTAGCCTAAAATGAGCAATTAATTTATAATAAAAAGTTGTGTAGTTTATTATCAAATTAATATATGTATTTTAAGTGAACTCATGAAGGCTAGAGTAGTGCAAATTAATTTCTACCTTGAGTCCATCCTCAAGAAAACCATAACCTGAAAGAATCAATGAATTAAGAGGGACATGAATAGGGAACAAACCATGTTGATGATTATAAAAGTGCTTTGGATAGATTATAAATTACCTAGATATGCACCACTGAACCAGATTCGTCTTTTGCCTTGAATGTTATTCATCTCAAGAGAAGCTTTTGATGCTGCAACAGAAGGGATGTGATGTCCAGATGACCATTTCATCAATACATTTTTGGGGACATCAAGTGGATTAAGAGTCACAAGAAAAGGCTCATCTCCCATGTCAACATTCTGTTCACTCGAAAGAATCACAACAGATTAGTTGTAATTTTTATATACAGTAAAAAGCTATATCTCCTCAACCACAATGCACATCGAACAAGATGTCATACTTATACCAACTAAGTTGAAAGACTAGAACACTTGAAAGCATTTTTAAATTAGATAAAATAACTTGCATGAAAGTTGTTATTAAAAAATGACATTACAACTTGTTTAATGTAAACTTGGTGTAGATATCATAGCCAAACTTTGCATTTAATCACCCATTAAAAATAAAGTTACTTGAACTTAGGCAGCCTCTTTAATTTGTAAATTGTCATTTAGATTGTTGATTGTTAATAGACAAGTGGTAATGAGTGTGTAATACCACTTACAACTGTTGGTTAAATCTAAAGAGACATCAAATGGCTGTGTAATTTAACTAGAGTAGTTTGTAAGGGTAACAAGGAAGGGTTGTTATAACAACCAGCTACAGGATTGTATGAGGTAACAAGATTAATAACAGATTTCTTCTCTTCCCTCTCTCTCTTTTCCCTCTCTTTCTCTCTTATCTGCCATTAATGGCTACTATCCAAACTATCCGAATTTGCAGATTGTGAGTACATCACAAGTGGTATCAGAGCCAACCTTCCTCGGCCATGGCGGAAGGTACACGGATGAAGACTTTTGAGGAAAACCTTAGAAAGTTAGAGCTACTACAGCAACAACACGCACAGACATTGAACCAATGGTTGGAATCGTCGAACGAGAATTTCGGCGAAATTCGCAAGGAGTTTGAAGGTCAGAGAATCTTGACAGGAGATTTGCAGGCAAGGATCGAGAATGTGGATCAGAATTTGAAGAATTTCCAGATGAATATCGAGCAGAAATTTGAGAATTTGTCGGACATGGTTCGAAATCTCTCGAGGGATCGCGAGCAAGATCGATCTCTTGGACGGATTTCCGGCGATTGAGCGCGAAATCTTGGTGCCAATTCAGCATCGCCGTCGGTGGGATTGGACGTTCGTTCTGATCAAGGGGAACAGATACAAGGAGGTCAATCGTTGAAAGGGAATTCAGTGGGAGTTGACACAATGATAGGTAATCTTTGACTTCCAAAACTTGATTTTCCTGCATTTGAAGGAATTAATCCACGAAGTTGGGTTAGGAAGAGCAAGAAATACTTTGAAATATTTAATATTCCGGAAGCACAAAGAATCGAGTTGGCTTTGATGTTTCTGAATGGGAGAGCCGATGTTTGGGCTCAAAGTTTTGTGATGCAAAATCCTCGTGTTGCTTAGGTGGAATTCAGTGAAGCGATTTGTGCAAGATTTGGGGAAAAACAGAGTACTGATATTGTGGAAGAATTTAACAAGTTAATACAGACTGGAGATGTGGATGATTACACTGAAAATTTTGAGGAATTACGATCGTATATGATGTCTTACAATCCTTATTTACCTGAACCATATTTTGTTTCTAGTTACATCAGTGGTTTGAAGGAGGAAATTCAATCTTTGGTGAAGCTAAACCACCCCACCAGTCTAGCTCAGGCTTTCGAACAAGCAAGATTACATCAGGGTGTTGTAAATGCAATCTTGAAGCTTAGTAAACAGCCAACTTCTTCTTCTTGGAGATCCTTTTCACAACAGTCATCTGGCGCACACATACCTTCTTTTATCCCACAAAGACCTCCATTCAATCATGTTCCTACGTCTAGTACAACCTCTTCCAATGTTCCTCTTAAACCCAATCAACCAGTTGCGACCACTCAGTTTTCTAAGCATAGGAGAACTCATGGTCTTTGTTACAAATGTGGTGACAATTATTTCGTGGCATAAGTGTAAAACTCAGTCGTTACATAGTTTAATCACTATCGAGATATCTGATGTGCAAGCAGCAGAGTGTGTTGATGTGGTGAGTGATCCCTTGGAAGCATGTGATGGACCATTGGAGGATCAACCAGAGGTTTATGTGCATGCGTTGACAGGCAGCATTCCTCTTAACACAATTAAGATCAAGGGCACAGTGAAAGACAAATTGATCACTATCTTGATAGATAGTGGCAGCACCTACAGTTTCCCTGATCCGAGAGTTGCAGAAGAAGCAGGTTTTGCACTAGTGGAGTCAGGTGTCATGGCCGTCTCAGTGGCAAATGGGAACCGTATGTTCAGTTACAAGATTTGCTCAGGGTTTGAATGGATGATGCAAGGGCACACATTCAGTTTTAGCATCGGAATTTTAAAGTTGGGCGGATGTGATATGGTGCTTGGAGTGGATTGGCTAAGAGAATTTAGTCCTTTGACATTTAATTTCAATCAATTGAAGCTATCCTTCATTAGAGAAGGCCACAGAATTGAGTTGCAAGGAATGCAAGAAATGGCCTCTTTAAAATTGATGAGAGGTGTACGATTGCAAAAATTGCTGAAGAAAAATGAACCTATTTCCATTACACAGATTGGCCAATGCTTTCAGTTGCAAGGTCAACCTCAAGCTCCTCCAGAATGCATTTCACAGATTTTATTGCAATTTCCTGATGTGTTTGCTGAACCTACTAAGTTACCCCCTACAAGAGGCCATGAGCACAGGATTCAGTTGAAAGCTGGAACTCAACCAGTATGTTGCAAACCCTATAGATATCCTTTCATTCAAAAGAATGAGATCGAGAAACAGGTGGAAGATATGCTCAAGCATTCAACCATCCAACCTAGTCACAGTCCATTTGCTTCCCCTACTTTACTGGTGAAGAAAAAAGATGGATCATGGAGGTTTTGTATTGATTATAGGTAGCTGAATGATGCCACTGTGAAGGACAAGTTTCCTATACCTCATATTGAAGATTTGTTAGACGAGTTACATGGTTCATTTGTGTTCTCTAAATTGGATTTAAGGGATGGCTATCACCAAGTCAGAATGGCTCCTGAAGACATCCCAAGAATAGCATTTAGAACTCATCAAGGACATTATGAGTTCAAAGTTATGCCTTTTGGCTTAACAAATGCTCATGCCACA
Organism: Rheum nobile; assembly: GCA_027886185.1. Taxonomy (NCBI): domain Eukaryota; kingdom Viridiplantae; phylum Streptophyta; class Magnoliopsida; order Caryophyllales; family Polygonaceae; genus Rheum; species Rheum nobile. The sequence goes on from WOAB01000056.1 coordinate 4,614,253, forward strand.
TTTCAGTCATTAATGAATGAGGTATTTGCCAGGTTTCTGAGAAAATTTGTTTTAGTGTTTTTTGATGATATATTGGTGTATAGTAGTGACTTGAGTCAGCATGTGGACCACTTGACTACTGTGTTAGCTGCTTTGAGAGAACACAAGTTATTTGCTAAGATGTCCAAATGTGCTTTTGCACAATCTCAAATTGAATATCTGGGTCATGTGATTTCTAGAGATGGGGTTGCCACTGATTAATCTAAGATTTCAGCAATGCTAAGTTGGTTAGTGCCTCGCAATGTCAAAGAACTCAGAGGATTTTTGGGGTTATCTGGTTATTATAGAAGATTCATTAGAGGATATGGAGTTATTAGCCGACCATTGACAAAGTTACTTAAAGCTGAATCATTTGTTTGGAGTCCTGTAGCTATGACTGCCTTTGAGCATCTCAAACAACTCCTTACTCCAGCTCCTATTCTTGCTTTGACCATTAGCATATCTCAGTAAGGCTTTACATGGGAAGAATTTGCTTTTGTCCACATATGAAAAGGAGTTACTGGCCATTCTTATGGTTGTGGATAAGTGGAGGCATTATTTGGAGCATGATCATTTTTTCATACGAACTGATCAACAAGCTTTGAAGCATTTGTTGGAGCAATAGGTCACTACTAATTTGCAAAAGAAAGCTGTCAGGAAATTGCTGGGCCTTTCTTATTCCATTGCCTATAAGAAAGGAAAAGAGAACAAAGTGGCTGATGCCTTATCTAGACGTTTTGAGGATCCTGTTGGCTCTTGTTCAGTCATTTCTTCAGTACAGCCAGTGTGGATGAAACAGGTTATTGCCAGCTATGATCAGGACAGTGTTGCCCAAGACTTGATTGCTAAGTGCTTGTTGGATGACTCCTTACCATATTCTGTGCAGCAAGGTGTGCTTCATTTCAAGGGTAGGTTGTATATTGGAGTTGTTGACACTTTGAAGGAGAGTTTAATTGTTGCATTGCATTCTGAACCTACAGGGGGTCATTCTGGGATTGTTGGCACATATAACAGATTAAAGTCTATTTTTATCTGGCCTCAGATGAAAGCCACTGTAGAAGTATTTGTTAAAGCTTGTGTTGTCTGTCAACAGAACAAGCATGAGCTCGTTCCTTACCCAAGTCTTCTGCAGCCTTTGCCCATCCCTAGCCAGGCTTGGAGCCAAATTGGTATGGACTTTGTAGAGGGGTTGCCTCGATCACAAGGGAATGATACTATCTTGGTTATAGTGGATCACCTTACCAAATATGCTCATTTTCTCCCTCTTACTCATCCATTTACTGCAGCTAAAGTGGCTGATTTGTTTATGAATCACATTTATAAACTGCACGGCTTACCAGAGATTGTAGTTTCTGATCGTGACAAGGTATTCTTGAGTCATTTTTGGCAAGAATTATTCCAAGCTTTAGGAACTTCCCTTCACTTCACTTATGCCTATCACCCTCAGTCGGATGGGCAAACTGAGAGGGTGAACCAATGCTTAGAAACTTACCTGCGTTGTATGACTTCTGCTAAGCCTGCAGCTTGGGCAAAGTGGTTACCTTTAGCTGAATGGTGGTACAATACGAGTCATCATTCTTCTATTGGCATGCCTCCCTTCAAGGCATTATATGGTTATTCACCTCCTCAATTAGGCATTCAGCATATTTCTGTCACTACTGATGCTGTAGCTGTGTGGTTGCACGATCGTGAGCATATGTTACAATTGCTTAAGGACAACCTTCAGGTTGCCAAGTCACGGATGAAGCAATTTGCAGATCAACACAGGACTGAGAGGAGTTTTGAAGTTGGGGATTTGGTATATTTGAAACTGCAACCTTACAAGCAGTCCTCTGTTGCTCTCAGGAAGAACCTGAAGTTGAGTTCTAAGTTTTATGGACCTTTTGAGGTGTTGCAACGAGTTGGCCAGGTGGCATATAAGTTGGCCTTGCCTACTTCTTCTTGCATCCACCCTGTTTTCCATGTGTCACAGCTGAAGGCTCACATTGGTCCTCTCCAGGTTGTTTCCCCTGCTTTACCTACTACTACACTTTCTGGTGACATGTTGGTTGCTCCAACTGCTATTTTGGACTCTCGAGTGAAGCACTTGTCCAATGGCGATCCGATTACTTAATGGTTAGTCCAGTGGATAAATCTTCCACGCACTTGTCCAATGGCGATCCGATTACTTAATGGTTAGTCCAGTGGATAAATCTTCCACCAGAGGAAGCTACATGGGAGTTAGCTTCCCATTTACTGCAACAATTTCCTACTTTTGTCTCTTAACCTTGAGGACAAGGTCTTTTCATGGGGGAGGTATTGTAAGGGTAACAAGGAAGGGTTGTTATAACAACCAGCTACAGGATTGTATGAGGTAACAAGATTGATAACAAATTTTTTCTCTTCTCTCTCTTTTCCCTCTCTTATCTGCCATTAATTGCTACTATCCGAATTTGCAGATTGTGAGTACATCACATAGTTATAATAGCCATTGGTGAAGTTGAAACCCTTGCAACATGCTTAATGTTTAAATTATAATTATGAATAGGAGTAGCAACCTCAAAACAAAATATAAGCAATGTAACCTACCTGGATCACATTAAGCCAATAAGTTAAGGAGATTTGACCATTTGAACTTCCAACAAAATTCAACGCACTCCACGCTGTTTCGTTTCGCGGCATAAAACTTTTATCTTGATGGAGGAAAACATCGCTGCCACAAGTAATTGAAAGATGCATCAACACTTTAGTAACTAACTTAGTTAATTAGAAAACTCTATCTAATGGATGGTTGGTATTTGTTAAATCAAGATTAATTCATATAACTTGTATGGTGGATGCTAATTTAGAACTTGAACTAGCACGTATTCCCGTACCTTGTACGAGTATGACTAAATATTTTAAAAATAAATTTAAATTTGTTTATAGCATGTAAAATATAAAAGAGATTATATATAGAAAAATTAACATGATGTATAGAAAAGATAATTTCTTGATTGTAATAATTTAGAAGGTGTATTGTATAATGAAAATTAAAGGTAGATGTTTGAATTTATATTAATAGAAGAAAATATAAATTAGAAATTTTATATAATTATTAAAAATAAAATTGCACTAAAATAAAACTGCATATTGTATTCTTTATAATGGAGTTTACGGGTAATCTATTCACCTTTATTAAATCATGAACACTAATTAAGTATGATAATAATGTTTTTGGTAAGTGCATAATTATATGTACGTTGGTGGATGAACCGTATAACGTTAACTATTTACGGACCATCTATCTATATACATATCTTTATAATGGAGTTTACGGACCATTAACGTACATATTATATTATGGATACTAATTAAGTATGATAATAATATTTTTGGTAAGTGCAAAATTATCATGTACAATGGGAAATATTTTGGGTTGATAATTTAGGAAATTTGTATAAATATATGATTAAATAAATTGTAAATAGAATAAGAGTGAATAGGTAAATGTACATGATTATTTAATGACGTGACATATTTAGATGAACGACACATATGAGAGATAATTGCGGCTTTAGTAGTAGTATATAGATTACTTGGAATTGTAGCATGACTATATGCTAATCTAAGAATTAATAATGCTCACATCTTAGCCTATAAATATCAAATGCAAATAGTTCTAGCTAAGGAATTTGGTCAAGAAATTAATTGTTTATTTATAGTTTGATTTAAGAATTATAAAACTCATGCATGTTTAATAATATGTCATGCAATTGCTTTGATTGCAAATCTCAGAAGACACAAACTTAGGATCATTGGACCTTTCTAAGAGATTGTGATCTTATAATTTTTTTGATAATCAGACATTGATAAAAAAAAAAAAAAGGTGGATCATATATAGATATATGTATAAAAACATATACAACTAGATAAACGGGAGCTGAATACAATACCTGTAGAAACACTGGAAAGCTCCAAGAGTTTTTCTTTCGTCGTGAGTTGCTTGTTGTCCTAAAATTTTCAGAGCATTGAAAGCAGAAGTAGCCAATATGCATCCATCATAAACATCCTTTGAACCATCATCCAAAGTGATTTTGCAGCCTGTAGTACACTTTTCCCACGTCAATTGTTTCGAAAAGACAAGGATAATTCGTTGTAAATTCCCCAACTTGGAGAAATTATGTGAGAATATAAAATCCTCACCATGGAAGTTGTACAATAGATTTAGTATAGAAGGTTAGTGAGCTATAATATCAATAATCAATTTATTTTAGGTTGGAATTATGCACACTGCATTTATATATTGGATTTGTCATACATGTGTGCTTGTATCTACTCGACCTCCGTATAATTGGCCAACCAGACTTCAATATGGTATCAGAGCGAATTTCGATATGAATTTTTTCCTTGTTTGTTTAAGCTTATCCCACTATGATGGTGTGATATAAGGTAGTTCGTTTGGATTGTCGGTCTTAAGATATTATTTGACAATGCTTGTCATCCTTAAGACATCTTGTTAAGATGTTAATTGTGTTAAATTACGTGGGCCAATAGATTGGGGGTTGTGCACACACATGCATATGTAAGTCCATCATAGAATCCTAATGAAGTTTCATCCTAAAATCAATTGACAGTAGGAGGACTAGAACACAACCTTATATACTAGAAATTGATATACATCTACTATTAATGTGGGATGGGGACTTTACAACCAACACGGCCCCACAAGTGAAAATGGTTTGATCTAGTTGACACTTGGACAAACGGGTATGGGTGAACATCTCAACCTCTTTAAAACAACGGTTTTTCTAGTGTGCCCATGGGCACATGCTAACAAACTTAAATAGGAAATTTATCTTCAAAATATTCTCTAATAGAGAATTGATAAACCCTTAGCAAACAAGATTAAACTAATGGCTAACTAAATAATTGTCAAAAAAAGAGTTCTTAGAGTGTGTCCATGGGCACATACTAGAAAAAACCTTAAAACAAACTCATTCAACCCAAGAAACAGACTAAAAATGAACATGCTATGATACCATGTTAAAGTTTGTGGCCTAGTAGACTAGTGCTCGTTTACGTACGAGCGCACATGCACATATAAGCCTTGTACATAACCTTAGTGGGTCAGGTTTCATCCTGAAACCAATTGACAATATGAGGAGTAACCCATCAACCTTATATGTTAAGCAATCATACCCCTCACTCCCAATACGGGATGACATTTATACTTCAACACGTTCTCGCAATTGCAACTAGTCTGACCTAGTTGACACTTGGACAATGGACTAGCAATTCAATATTTTTATAGCTAGCCGAACAATGAGTGAGTATCATCTCGCTAAGCCCAACGCAGCCAACTCAATAAATGGAGCCAGTAATAGACCTGCTCTGCACTAGTAGAAAAAGGGGCTTTGACTACTGTTGCATTTACCACGGTTCCATGTTTTTCGTGGTAATTTTACATCATTAGCAAAAATACAACAGTTGTAAACACAACCAAGGTAATTGTGTAGTTCTTTTATCATGGTTTAAGTTTTAACGGTGTATGTATACATATTTATTTACTACGATACTGAAAATACCACGGTTGTACACAACCGAGGTAATTGTGTAGTTCTTTTACAACAGTTTAAATTTTAACCGATGTATTTATAAATACTTATTTACTACGATACTGAAAATATAACGGTTGTACACGCAACCGAGATAATTGCGTAGTTCTATGTAAAAAATATGACGGTTCATAACGAACGGAAGTAACAGTGTTGTGTGTTTTACTTCATTCCTATTTTTTTCGAGGTAATATAATTACACGGGTTATTTGACTCTCTCCCGAACTCCATCGTCCCCAAACTCCGACGATCTCATCTGTCCACATCTAGGGATGAGCGACATGCATGGGATGCTAGAGATTCCTCAACACCTTCCGCTCGAAACAGATCCGACGAGGTTTCTTCTTTTCGCGGAGTAAGACACCATTTAATCCCCTTCCTTTGAATCAATTGTGGGATGGCTGGCAGTTTACCAAATTTTCGTCAATGGCTGCTATTGTGTTTCGCCATCTGAGGTGCGTTTCGATATAATGATAATTTTCTTGACGACTTGGTTGCAAGTGTATCTATTCATTTTGATGGTTATCTTGCACTGATTTAGGCCGAACTGATGTATAGTCGAAAGAGGGCTGATTTTCTTGTTGTTCGAACTGCTTTGCTAGTTCTAATTTTGTGCTAATTGTTATCAATTACTTGTTATTCTTATCAATGCTAGGTGTTCGATGTATTGTTTGAGTGAAAGCTGTACTGAGTTTAGCACTAAGGTTTATCAAATTTCCTATGTTGCTCTTTTATACCTTAGGCTGAGAATGCTTTTTACATCTGAAGATAGACTTGGAAGGTTGGGAAAAGAAGAAAAAAAGGGTAGACTTCCTTCCACTCCATCAGCCTTGCCTTCCACCTATTGTGAGTAAAGACCGAGGCTCTCAGAACCTTCCCCGTTATACTCCCACGCTTTTGTCAAGGATGGTAAGCATTCTTTTTCACTTGGCATTTTGTCGAACACTTTGAGGGTTTGAAAATTTTCTTTTTCAATTGGCCTTTCAATTAGGTTAATTAAGATTGTTTGCTGCATTTTGCTTGATCCTTCGTTGTCGGATCTCTAATTGTTGTTTTGCTGCTAAGAGTTTTCTAGATCTACCCGTTCAATGTACTTGGTACTATTGTATCTTGTTTGTTGTTTTAATGCTTTAACTTGTTCAATTTTGGTGAACTTGTGACTTTTCTGAGTGTGTCACTTTCTTCGATTTTAAGGTTGATTTTCAAAATCATAATCTGGGTTGATGTGATAACATTGCACTAGTGTTTATGACACTGCACTTATTCTTTGCATTTCGTAGTGGCTAATGACATTACACTTGTGTTCTAATGACATTGTGACTTTGCTAAATAGTGACTTTGTGATGCTACTCATGTCATTGTGAATGAGATGAATGGTGAGTTTGCAAATATAAGAGATGGATAGAGAGTGAAGTGGCAAATTCGCAATATAGAATGTCACTATTTTAAGTTATTCAAGTTACAATAATATATGATATATCCTGTGCACAAGGGAAATTTGCTTTAGTTGTGTGAAGTTAGGTGACCTTACTTGAGGATGTGATTGGATTGACAAAATTATTATCTTCCTTTGGTTGAACCATTGTCATTAAGTATTAGCCAAAAAAGGATTTGGGTATTGTACCAGCAAACCATTTATCTAAAACATTATGTAGATATAATTCATGAATCAAGATTCTTTCATACATATGGTTGAATTACAAGAGAAGAACTTGGTTATATTATACCCAACATTGATATCTTGAGCTGAATTCTCCAATTTAATGACAAATTTAAAGTTGGTTAATTCTCAAAAGATTACTATGGGAAGCTAATCTCATTTTGTGCTTATATTTTCTACAATATAATCTTATGCAGAATAGCTATAAAATATTATGTATTAAATTCCTCCTGACCCTAATCTTATGTAGTTTTTGAGGAGCGGCTTGCTACACAGACGACAGAAAGGGAGGCAACGACTGCAAAACTTGGTTTTAAGAAACCATTGATCAAGGAAGAAAAGATATGTTATCTAAATGGATTCTGTTTTGGAGTATTGATAAAATAGAGTGGTGATCCACTAAAACAACAACGAGTTTTGTTAAAACAACAACGAGTACTGTAATGGATTTTGGCCCTATAGTAATTGTTTTTAGCCATTACAATAGGCTCGATTTTTGTAGTGAGGTGAAGAAGATTGTTCACAAAATGAGGAACAGGAGAGCAGTAGGACCAGATGATATCCCGGTTGAAGTTTGGGAGCTGTGCTTGGGATTGAGAGGCTTGGATTAGCTCACTTCACTTTTCAATGTCATCCTTCACACATCGAAAATGCCAGGGGACTGGAGGCTTAGCAAATTGGTTCCGCTGTATAAGAACAAAGGGGATGTGCAACAATGTAGCAACTATAGGGGCATTAAACTACTTACTCATACGATGAAGGTGTGGGAAAGGATTATCGAGCACAGGTTGCGGAAGCTCACCAGTGTGTCTGAAAACCAATTTGGATTTATGCTGGGGAGGTCGGCCATCGAAGCCATCCACTTGTTGAGGAGGTTAGAGGAAGCTTATCGAGAAAGGAAGAAGAACCAACATATGGTATTCATAGACTTGGAGAAGGCTTACGATAGAGTGCCAAAAGAGTTATTATGGGGTTTCTTGAAGGCTAATGGTGTATCCGAATCGTATATTAGAATTGTAAAGGATGTGTACGAGGGTGCACTAACCAGTGTGTGCACTCTAGGGGGGATACCGAGTATTTTCCGGTGGAGATAGGTTTGCACCAAAGGGTCAGTTTTAAGTCCTTTCCTTTTCACGCTGGTTATGGATGTCTTGTCGGGGCACATTTCGGGTGATATTTCATGGTGTATGCTATTTGCATATGACATTGTGTTGGTGGATGTGACTAGAGATGGATTTAGTAATAAGTTGGAGAGTTGGAGGGAGAAGCTTGAATCAAAGGGCCTTAAGTTGAGTAGAACTGAGACAAAATACGTAGAGTAAATTTGGAGAGGCTGAGGCGGTCAGGCTGGAGGTACAACTTGGTGGGGATGTCATACCGAAGAAGGAGAACTTCAAGTATTTAGGGTCGTTTTTGCAGAGTGATGGAGGGTTAGACGTCGACATTAAACACCGTATACAGATGGGCTGACAAAAATGGAGGAGAGCTTCTGGAGTTTTGTTTGACGGAAAGGTTTCCCTCAAACTCAAGGGTAAATTCTATAGGGTGGTAGTTAGGCCAACCTTGTTGTATGGAGCAGAGTGTTGGCCTATCACCAAGACACATGAGCAGAGGATGATGGTGGTGGAGATGAGGATGTTTCGTTGGATGTGCGGACATACAAGGTTGGATAAGAGCAAGAGTGAAGTGATTCGAGACAAGGTTGTAGTAGCCAATATCAGGAAAAAGTTGCGGTAATCTAGACTTCGTTGGTTTGGACATGTGCAGAGGAGGCCGCCAGAGGCCCCAGTACGTCGATGTGAATTGCTAGATTTTGATGAGTTGCATCGTGAAAGAGGTAGACCCAAGAAGAGCTTGAAGGAAGTGATTAAGAAGGATCTCAATCTCTTGACACGTACTCACACTGGTCATGGCTAAGAATAGGACTTTATGGAAGGAGAAGATAAGGGAAAATGATGGATAGATGGTACATATTTTTTTGCATGTAGTTTTTACTCTATCCTTCTCTGGGTCTTTTGGAAACACATGTTCAACTCATTCGGAGACAGGGTGTATACATCTTGATCCCCAGATCCTGCTCATGTGGGACTACACTGAGCTGGTTGTTATGTCTTTTGATTTTCCAACACTTACTAATGTTATTTCATATATATACGAACTCTTTAAATTGAAACGGGTTTTGCTTTAGCATTATGTAGGGCATAATATGGCAAAAAGGACTTTAATAAACATATTTTAAATGAAATAGAATACGCACCTTCATCACTAGTTGAAACATAATGCACCTCAGAATCCGTCTTTATTTGACAACCTCTATCCACCAACTCCTTCATAACCTAGCCATGAAAAGCCCAAGAATTGAACACAATATTTGTACAAGTGTATTATTTACCCCCTAAAAAACAAGTATATACAATGAAAGCCGGTTTTCAACAAACCTTGTTTATGTAGCAACGAGATCCACCTTTTACTGTAAGCCACTGTGGACCTCCAAGTAACTGCTAGCAAAAAAAGAAATCATAACATATATATTTCACGTGATTTGCAAGATGAACAAAATTATGAAGTATGGCAAGGTATTAAAGTACGTCCGAGGGTAAAGTAGACTGGGGGTTGTATACTCGTATGTATACGAGTGTCTATGCGTATCAAACTCAGTATATAAATTCAATCAATTGATAATATGAGTAATTTACTAACCTTATATAATAAGCATCTTATTCTTAATTTTAGAATGTGAGATGTTAATATTCTAACAAGCCCATACTAGTATAACGAACAGGTAAATATATTTGACCCAATTGACACTTGAATAAACGGGTGTGAGTGAACATTCTCAATCTTCTCATAGATAAATCCTATCAACCTAAGAAAGAGATCCAAGATCGATCCTATACTCTAATTAATACCATGTGAAAATTTGTAGGTCGATAGACTAGGATCGGGAATATACGAGCACATATGTGCATTAGTCCCAATACATAAGCTCTATGCATTTCATCCTAAAATCTATTGGTAAGAAAAGGAATAGTCTACTCACTTTATATATTAGACTTTGATATCCATTCGATCACTTCCAACGTGGGATAGACTTATATTCTAACACAAGAAAAAATAATAGATTTTGGGTTTTTCTAACTCATACCCCAATTAAAGGCATAGGTTAAACACCTTTTTTAAAAAGTTATGATTAAATATTATTATTTTCTATGGACTAAAAAACAATTTTTTTTAAAGAAGGATTTAAGCATTTTTAGGGAATGGTTTTTAAAATAAGATGTATTTGCCGATAATACATTAATGCACCTGAAGCATATGGTTATCACGAAAACGTGATAGGATGCTAAAACCGATAATAAATTAATGTACCTGAAGCATATGGTTATCACGAAAACATGATAAGATGGAGAATGCGGGAAAATCCATTACTTGTTGTGAATCACATGGCCAAATTGAAGCACACACGGGAACCTACAAAATACAAAGTTTAATTATATCAATAACAACTGAGATTATGCGCTCAAAAAAAAATAACAACTGAGATTATCTATTCCACGATTACTTTTTTCATCTCGTGTATTTACAAACTCATATGATCCGACAACAAAATCGAATTACAAAAACACATGCACAACATATTAATCTTACAATTAAGACACACATCAAAAGTAAGTTATTAACGCGTACATAATTAACCATGTCTAAATAAGTATTGGGTTTTCACAAGCCACCCGTTAACTTGATTTTTTATACGAAATTACCCATTACCTATAGTTGATTGAAAAAGCAGACAAAGATCTAGAAATCACACAAATCATTGAAGGATATAATATCTGTTCATTTAGATCACTAGGAAGGTTAAAAAAAGGTTTTGATTTAATACATTGTTGTATCCACTAGGATACAAGCTCAATAAAATGTGAGTTAGGATAGAGAAGTAAGAAAGTCTACGGAGAGACTGGAGAGAGAACAGACAGAGAGAGAAAATAAGAAGAAGAGGGAAAGGTTGTTACTGATTCTATTATTGCATAAACCCTCTTGTACACAACTCTAACAACTTATAGTTGTTAGTCAACCACGTGTCACATACAAGCCATGACAATACTCCCCCCTCAAAAGTCTTGTCTTCAAGACTGGAAAGAAAAATGAGGAAACTGATGAATAATATGTTCTGCTGGCTTCCAAGTAGCTTCGGAGACATCCAAGTTAGTCAAATGGATCATCCACTCAGTAAAGGGATCACCCTGAGGAGAGTAAGTCACTCGTGTGTCCAAAACATCATTTGGAGAAACGTGACACTGATCATCTGCAGCCAGATCAGGAAGACTGGCAGAAGGAGAAATGTGCGATCTCATATGTCTCTTTAGTTGAGAAATATGGCAAATAGGATGAATGTGTGAAGAAGCTGGCAATTTCAACTTATAGGCCATCGTGCCTATCTTAGCAATGATCTCAAATGACCCATAGAACTTAGAAGAAAGCTTGAGATTGCGGCGGATTGCTACTGAACTCTGCCTGTAAGGTTGCAACTTCAAATATACCATATCCCCAACAACAAAATACCTCTCAGTCTGGCGCAAGTCAGCAAACTGTTTCATTCTAGCTTGAGCTCGCTGCAAATTGTCCTTAAGTTGAGACAATGTAAGCTCCCTCTCCTGAAGCCAAACACCTACTGTTCCCGTAGTGATAGTTGAAGCATCAACACCTAACACAGGTGGAGGGTAGCCATACAAGGCTTGAAATGGAGTCAACTTGAGACTGGTATGATAGTTGGTGTTGTACCACCATTCTGACAATGCCAACCATCTAGTCCACTGCTTAGGCTTAGAGAAAGTCATGGCCCTCAAGTAATTCTATAAACATTGGTTTACTCTTTCTGTTTGACCATCAGATTGAGGATGATAAGCAGAAGAGTAGTGCAAAGAAGTACCTAAAGCAGCAAACAATTCCTTCCAAAAATGGCTCAAGAACACCTTATCTTTGTCTGACATAATGCATGAAGGAATGCCATGAAGCTTGAAAATGTTGGACATGAATGCCTCAGCTACTGTAGAAGCAGTAAAAGGATGACTCAGAGGAATGAAATGTGCAAATTTTGTCAAACGATCCACCACTACCATGATAGTCTCCTTGCCAGAGGACTTGGAAGACCCTCAACAAAGTCTAAGCTAATATAGCTCCAAGCTACCTCAGGAATTGGCAAAGGTTGCAAAAGTCCAAGAGATTTCACATGCTCAACCTTATTCCTTTGACAATTATCACATTGTTGCACAAATTCCTCAACCATTCGTCTCATTAAGGGCCAATAGAAAAGAAGTTTCAAACGCTGGTAAGTACCTTGCAATCCTGAGTGACCTCCAACGGGTGTTTCATGTAAAGTACTTATCAACTAATGCTTCAAGGTTGAATTATTGCCCATGTATATCTTGTTCGTGTATCTAAGCAACCCTTGAATCACCTTGTAATCAGCAGAGGGACTCACATCAGTAGAGACAAGTAGCTGTTGAACATCATCATCTCCAGTGTCACTAGCCAAGACATCTAACAACCACTGAGGCTGCACAACAGACAAGGCACTGATAGAACCTTCCTCAACCCGGTGAGAAAGTGCATCATCTACCTTATTTTCAGAACACTTCTTATAAAGAATGGAATAAGACAAGCCAAGAAGCTTCCTAATAGCCTTCCTCTGCAAGTGAGTAGTGAGTTTCTGATCTAGCAGATGCTTAAGAGGTTGATGATCAGTTTTAATATAAAAATGAGCAATCTCCAAATAGTGGTGCCATTTATCCACAACAAGAAGAATGGCTAAGAGGTCATTCTCATAGGTAGAGAGAAGAAGTTGAGTCCCTTGTAAAGCTTGGCTAATGAAAGCCAAGGAATGGCCTTGTTGTAGCAACACTACACTAACTCCCATATCATAAGCATCTGTCTCTACAATAAATGGAAGGGAAAAATCAGGTAAGCAAAGAACATGAGCACAACTCATAGCCTGCTTGAGAGAGTGAAAAGCCTGATCAGTTGTTGCATTCCAATGGAATCCTTCTGACTTCAATAAACAGTGAGAGGTTTTACAATAGCTCCATATCCCTGCACAAATCTTCTATAATATCCAGTAAGCCCAAGAAAACCTCTCAACCCTTTTACTGACTTAGGCTTGGGCCAATCATGCATAGAAGCAACTTTAGAAGGATCAGTAGCCACACCTTGATGAGATATCAAATGGCCAAGGTACTCCACTTGTGGCTGAGCAAAAGCACACTTAGACCTCTTAGCATATAATTGATGCTCTCTCAACAACTGTAAAACCACCTCCAAGTGTTGTACATGTTGAGATTGAAACTCACTGTATACTAAGATATCATCAAAGAACACAAGCACAAATTTCCTCAAAAAGGGTGCAAACACTATGTTCATCAAAGATTGAAAGGTGGATGGGGCATTGGTCAGGCCAAAGGGCATGACCTTAAACTCATAGTGGCTATGATGGGTTCTAAAAGTTGTCTTATGAATATCCTGTTCAGAAATCCTCACCTGGTGATAACCAACCCTTAAATCCAGCTTTGAAAAATAAGAAACTCCATGTAATTCATCCAGCAGCTCCTCAATGTGTGGAATAGGGAATTTATCCTTCACATTAATATCATTAAGCCTCCTATAATCCACACAAAATCTCCAAGACCCATCCTTCTTCTTCACTAACAAAGTAGCCAGGTTAGCTTGATTAGGCCTAATGATAGCAGCTGTAAGCTTCTGGTTAGCTTGATTCTCAATTTCATTCTTCTGGAAGTATGGGTACTTATAAGGCCTAGAACAAATAGGAGAAGAGCTAGGTTTAAGAGGAATAGAATGTTCATGGCCTCTGTTAGGAGGAAGACCAGTAGGCTCAACAAACACATTCGGGTACTTAGCTAAAAGCTCCTACACACAAGGTTCACTAGGTGTTGTACTGCTAACTGAGAAGAATTAAGCTACATGTGTGATTGTTATAGGCACCTGCTTCTTCAACAGTTTGTGAACCTTAACCACTCATACTCTTCAAACCTGCCTCCTCCTTAACCCCACTGACTTCAATCTTCTTACCATCCTTCATAAAAGAGATAGACAAGTGCTTAAAATAAAAAAGCACAGGGCTATATTCACGAAGCCAATCACCACCAAGGACTAAATCACAACCACCTAGTCTTAGAATTCTTGGTGAGAAAGAAAACAAAGTACCCTGCATTTCCCACTGGAAGTGCTTGCAAATTAAATCTCATTGTTATACATCTTATGCCCATTTTCCATAACAACCTCCATCACTGTTGCTGCTTGCAGCTCAAATGTCAAGTCCTTGGCCACTCTTGGGTCCAAGAAACTGTGTGTGGCTCCATTGTCAATCAAAATGGTTATGCCTTTACTGCCCACCTTACCCTTAATCTTGATCGTAGTCAAAGGACTGTTGCCTGTCAATGAATGCATATACACCTCAGGTTCAGTTTCCAACTGGCTACTGACTACTCTCAACTTCAGTCTCATGCAAATTCAGTTCTTGCATCTCCGCTGCTTCCATTTCTTCAATCTGTGAAGCTAGCAAACTATGCAATGTATGTGACTTGCAACGGTGCCAAACAAAACACTTTTTCCCACATCTATAACACAGCCCTGCAACTCTTCTACTCTTCGCTGGTTTTTGTGGCAAGGAAGACTAAGAAGGAATGGTAGGGACAGACTTTAATTGAGTTCTTGATTCAAGGACTTGGTTACGATTGTTATACAAAGATGTGGAAGGTCGCCAAGGTGATTTACTAAGCTTGACTGTAGCTTGCACAACACTGTTGTGCATTCTGGCTTGCTCCAAGACCATGACTAAGGATGATGGTCTACTCAACTTAACAAATGTCTTAATCTCAGGTTTAAGTCCACTCAAATAACTAGAAACAAAGTAAGACTAGAAACAAATGTGGATCGACAGCCAACATATATGCTCTCAATTCCTCAAATTGTTCATTATAATCCTCTAACTCATCCTTATGTTCCAATTTATTGAATTCCTCAACAATATCAAATCCCTGCTTTTCTCCAAACCTCTCGCAAACAACATCTTTCAATTCTACCCAAGAAGTATTTGGCCGCTGCAAAAGAAACCCCTGCAACCATATATCAGCTTTCCCATTGACATACATTGTAGCGATCTTAATCTTTTGAGAATCTTGGATCTCAAAAATTTTGAAGTATCTTTCACACTTCCTTATCCAACTACGTGGCTTAAGTATTTCAAAAGATGGAAATTCCAATCGAGGAACACGAAAATTACCTCCCTTGGTATCATTATTCCAAGAAAAACTGCGACCGGTGGTTTCTTGCGAAGAATTATTGATATTTTGTTCCTCCCGCGACACATTCTGCTCCCCTCGCGACAATCTAGTTGGTCTTGGACCCAACACCCCGTTGGACACTACCGGAGGCTGCTCCTTTGACATCAAACTTCGAAACATCGCTGTTATCTGGGCAAATTGTTGATTAGTCTTCTTCACTTGATTAGCTGTTGATTGCCGCTGTTCTTTGTGCTTCTGTCGCGATTCATCTATGAATTGTTGTGTCGAATTCATGAATTCTTTGCTATAATTCATGAATTGTTGTAATTCCACTAAATGCGATTCAGTTCGTCGAATACTCTCCTAGTCTCCTCCATGGATCGCAATCGGGTGCCGTCCGCCATGGTTGACACTATAGTAGCTCTGATACCACTGTTGTATCCACTAGGATACAAGCTCAATAGAATGTGAGTTAGGATAGAGAAGGAAGAAAGTCTACGGAGAGACCGGAGAGAGAACAAACAGAGAGAGAGAAAAGAAGAAGAAGAAGGAAAGGTTGTTACTGATTCTGTTATTGCATAAACCCTCCTGTACACAACTCTAACAACTTATAGTTGTTAGTCAAGCACGTGCCATATAAAAGCCATGACATACATGCATAACAAGGGTACGTAGTTTGGTAACATACAAATTAAATTGGCTATTTAATCGATTTCTTAGATTTCACATGCGATTTTGTCTAAATATCATGTTAATGGATAGTTTAGTGAGGAACCATATCTAATGAGTGATTTTGTATAAATTACTCAAAGAGAAAACAAGAATCTTACAAGATATGCTCTTTGAAACAATTCAGAGTAACCCTTTGACTTGATAAAACTCCCAAGTGTCTTAGTGCGATCCATCTTTGGTGTATTTTCCTGCTCATCAAGGTATCTTCAAGAATGGGCAAAATGGTCAGTGCGATATATGCATATTTAGTTGAAAACAAATTAAAAAAGAAAGAAATGAAATGATCAGGGACATGAGTATAGCATTACGTTGTTCTTTCAAACCATAGATTATGATCATAAAACAAGAGCAACTATCTTACATGAGGATATCATTCTTGAACTTGGTTAATTCACGGAGCATTTTCCAAAAGTAAGGATTCAAGAGATTCTTCTTTTGTGAGAAAATACTTGATAAACCATTTCGGGTTCCCCATTCACATCCCAATCCCATGTCTAAGCTCACGGAAAATGACATGTCAGAGTCCTCCATCTCTATTCCAAGACTCTCAAACAACTCCATCATATTTGGCGATGTCACCTGTACATATATATTCAAATTAATAATTCACAATTAATTATTTAAATAGCTTATCTAATTTGCTGCACCATCACGGAATAAGACAAGGATATATCTTTTTCACCCTCAGGCTTAGAGAAAGTATTTCATGGCTCCAATTCAATTGATAACGGAAGTTCCTAGCTAGCTAGTTAGCTAATTGTTTGTGTTTCATCATGGTAATTTTGATATATATAGCATTTTAACATGAATAATAACTATAACTATGTAGTATAGAAATTAAATTTGAGGGAAATTCCATTGATGCATGGCAAAAAGTTCTAATTTTGGTGTGGTGCCCCTCAGCTCCTTTCATATAGTGAACATAAAATGTCACAAAATGTTACTAGTAACGAATAACATTATAAACTAATAATGATGATGAGCTTGACCCATGAAATATAATGATGATAATAGTAATAATTGTTCAATATTCTGTGTGGGAATTTAGGAATTTGTGGAGAGGAATTAGGTTAAGGGATAAAAGGAAAGAAGTGGAGATAAAAGGGAATAGAAGAAGATAGGAGATTTTTTTAGGATCCATATGAGATATTAGGCTGGGGAGAGGAGATTCGAACTCGTGTGGTCACGAGGTGTTATACTTGTTGGCTAAGATGGAAAGGTTTAACATAGAAGAAATTTGTTATGATTCTATTATGTCCTTCCTTAGGATTCAACAACCTTTTAAGAGAGATTCCGTTACAAGCTACAAGACTACCCCTTGTACAAAGGTATACCCTATATCTATACGAGGCACATACTCTAGAACCTTATAATACTTCCCTCCTATAAAACCTTGTCCTCAAGGTTTAGCCAGCAAAATCAGGAAACTGACGGATCAAAGTGAGCAACCGAATCCTATGTGGCTTCTTCATTGGCAAATTCGTCCAATGAATAAGTAACTCGGTCACTGGATCACCATTAGGCAAATGCTAGAGACGAGTATCCAGGATTGCGGCCGGTGCAATTACAATCTCACCTGTAGAATTGGTAATAGATGGAGTCGGAGAAGGTGTCACTTGAGGTCTAATCTTAGCCTTGATTTGAGAGACATGAAACACGGGGTTGTTTTTTACCCTAAAGATAGTGCTAGTCGGTAAGAAACGGAGTAAACATACTTTATTCACCACTTGGTACTAGCCAAAGAAGCATGAACTAAGTTTGAAGTTCTTGCGAAGAGCGAATACAGTTTTTGATAAGGTTGGAGTTTGAGGTATACCCAATCGTCCACTTCGAAAGAGCGCTCAATTCTTCTCTTATAAGTGAACTTGTTGAAGATGAAGCTTACACTGCTGAAGCATATGATCCCTGGTCAATAGCCAATCCTCTATTGATGCAATTGTCACCGCTTCAAGGCGGATGCCCACTTGTGGTGGATAGTAGCCTTTCAAGCCTGGGAAAGGAGACATACTTAGAGACGAGTAGAAGTTGTGTTATACCACCACTCTACCAGAGAAATCCATTGTCAATGTGATGACCTGATGATAACCAGCTCGTAAATCCAGTTTTGAGAAGACACATAAGCCAAATAAATCCATTGTCAATATAACTCATCCAAAAGCTCTTTAATGTGAGGTATGTGAAATTTATCCTTGATAGTCAAGTCATTCAACTGTCTATAATCGATGAAAAATCTCCATGTACCAATCTTTTTTCTTAACCAACAAGGTTGAAGAAACAAAAGGGCTATGGCTTGGCTAAATTGTCGAATTTTGCAACATATCTTGTACTTGCTTTTCTATCTCATTATTTTGCAAGTAAGGGTATCTATATGGACGTGAACAAACATGTTTAGCATCAATTTTGAGATGTATATGATGTTCATGACCTCATACTGGAGGAAGACCTTATGGCTCCTCAAATACATCTGAATATTGCAACATAAGTTCAAAGATGACACGAGAAGTTGCTTGTTCTACTCCACTGGGTTGAGAGCAACTGGCCAGTTGAGTAATGAGCAGAGGCAATTTTGTTTACGACAATTTTTTTTAACTTAGCACCAGACTTCACCTTCAGTGATCCTTTCTCAGATACTCCTTTCAACTCAATCTTCTGACCATCCTTGATGAAGGACAATTGCAATTGCCTGAAGTCAAATGTGAGAGGGATGAAATCTCTGAACCAATACACACCCAAGACCATGTCACAACTTCCTAATTTTAACACTCGGATGTCAAATATGAACTTTGTACCCTGCATAATCCACTCAAAGTTCATACAACGTTGATGGCTAAACATTATGCTTTCGTTTTCTACTGCTACAAACATCACATCTGCTTCTTTCAATTCAAAACCGACGTCTCTCGCTACTTTGGGGTCAAAAAAGTTGTGTATATTGCCCATTCCTTTTATTTTTATAGTATTCTAGGTTCTACCAATTGAGGAATAGAAGCATTGGGATTAGTGGGAACTACACCACCAATGTGATGTGGAGAATTGATTGTAGTGTTTGGTCTGTAAAGGTATCGAGGTAAGCAAGTAGGTTTGTCTTGGTTACTGGTTTTGGGATGGGTATTTGGTTTCCAAGTTCCACGAATCATTTTGACTATTTCCTAAACTATGCCATGGTGTAGACGAGCTTGCTCATACACCATCACTAGTGAAGTCGGATGGCTACACTTCACAAGTGATTTGATCTCCTCCCTAAGACCACTTATGTAACTTGAAACAAAGTAGATTTCTGGTAAATTGGGATTGTAAGCTAGCATATACACCCTCAGTTCCTCAAATCGCTCATTGTACTCCTCAATGTCCTCCATTTGCACTAATTTATTAAATTCGTCTACCACTTAAACACCTTGTTTCTCCCCAAAACGCACACAAACTGCTTCACTGAGTTCTTTCCCACCAATATTCTAATTCAGCACCAGAATTCCTTGCGCCCAAATGTCAGCCTTATCATTCATGAACATCAAAGTTATCTCCACCTTTTGGTTCTCTTCAATATTAAAGATGACAAAGTATTTCTTGTACCTTCGAATCTAACTGTGAGGCTTCCTACCATCAACTATAGCAAAATCAATTTTAGGAAAATGAATGTTACATCCCATGTAATTTGATCCGCTTGAAAGATTTCTCTTGTTGGAATCGCGACTCCCTTCGGATGAAGACGATTCAAGAAACACTCTACCTTGAACTGGATTTCTTGGAATCGCATTGATCCCTAGATTCGGTGCTCGTGGACCCGAATTGATTCCTTCTCCTACTGGTTAGCTCCATGATTTACACCGCCATTAGTCTCGGAGTGATCTTGCTCGCGCTCTCTTGAGATATTCCTCAATACACTTTTAAGGGATTCGAATCTCGGCTATGTAATTCGTTGCAGATTCACCATTTAAGCCAAAAGTTCCTCTACTTTCTGATTCGTTGTTTGCTGCATCGATTCCATACAAATCCGATTTTCTTCCGATTGAGTGTTGTGCTATTTGAATTGCTTTCTCTGATCTCCGATGAGTTGGTTCGTATTATTCAGGCTCAAGTTTGTCGAAGTCATCCATTGCAGAGTAATCGCTTGCTGATGTTGAACAATTGACTCTATTTTTTTAAAGCTTTCCTCCATAGACTTCATACGAAACCTTTTGCCATAGCCAAGAACCGATAGGCTCTGACACCAATTTGTGAAGAAATTTAGGAATTTGTGGAGAGGAGAGTTGTCATATGAGCTCGTGATAGATGAATTTGGTAAGTTTGAGGGATAAGAGAAAACAACAAGAGATAAAGGAAAAGAGAAGAAGATAGAGAAATTTGTTATGATTCAGTTATATCCTTCCTTAGGGGTTCAACAACATTTTAAGTTGTAATTATCTCTCCTACGTATCGTTCATCTAAGTATGCAACATTGCAACGTCATCAAATAATTATGTACATTTATCTATTCACCATTATTTTATTTATAATTTATGTTATCTTTTATTTATACAAATTTCCTAAATTACCACATCAAAATAATTCCCAATGTACATGATATATCTGCACTTACCAAAAATATCATTATCAAACTTAATTAGTGTCCATAATATAATATGTACGTTAATGATCTCTAAACTCCATTATAAAGATATGTATATAGATAAACGGTCCGTAAATAGATAACATTACGGTTCATCCACCAACATACATATAATTATGGACTTACCAAAACATTATTATCATACTTAATTAGTGTTTATGATTCAAAAAGGGTGAATAGATTGTCCGTAAATTCCATTATAAAGAATACAATATGCAGTTTTATTTTAGTAGGATTTTATTTTTAATAATTATATAAAATTTCTAATTTATATTTTCTTTTATTAATATAAATTCACATATCTATCTTCAATTTTCATCATACAATACACCTTATAAATTATTACAATCAAGAAATTATATTTTCTATACATCATGTTGATTTCGGTGCCCACTCTCCTATGTATTATTCATCCAAGTATACCACGTCATTAAATAATTATATACTGTTACATATTCACCCTTATTTTATTTATGGGCCCATGAAGCGAAGGGAATGAGCTCGGCTGGTGGTTTCGGGATCCCGTAGAAAATGCTTCTTATTTTATCTTTTATTATACAAGTTTCCTAAATTATCAACCAAAATAATTCCCATTATACATGATAATAAATTACTTTTTCTTACACATTCTAACTTTAGAATTTGTTAATTTCCTTAATTAGAGTACAAGAATACTCTACAACCAAAATATTTCTCATTATACATGATAATGTATTACTTTTTCGTACACATATTCAAACTTTAAAATATGTTAATTTCCTTAATTAGTGTCCACAAATTAATATTTTTATACTTGTAGAGTAAATTTTATTATAATTTTGATTTACCTTAGACTCATGATATGGCCAAAGAAAATATATTGTGTTATAATTTTCTTTTGAAATTTCATAAGTCTGATCAAATTTCTAAAGTCCACGTCATTACTTTTACTGGAATTGTCACTTGAAAAATTGAATTATTTCATTTTTTAGTATATATATATAAATAGATAGATAGATAGGTGTCTATATGCAATATATGAAGTTCATATTATTTTTTATTGATATACAATAGTTTGTATTATTTATAGGTATTTTTATTATATCAATGAATTAAAATAGATAATTAACTCATAATTAAAAATAAATTAAAGTTAATTAATAAAGCCCCGTGCAAGGCACGGGTAAATCAACTAGTATATCTACTAAACTAAAAACCTAATTACACCATATGACACTCCCTCATTAAAACCGTTACATGACGTTCCCTCATTAAAACCGCCACATGTCATTTTCTATTTTTTCAATTTTTTATAAATAAATCTAATTATAAAATAAAGATTATTATCCAAACCCTATCACCATTTTTTTCCTAATTTAAATACAAATCAAGCACAAAGATTACAAGGTAATCACAAAGATTAAAAATCCAAAATTTCCTAATTATATACAAATCCAAATTTTCCTAATTATATACAAATCAAATATTTCGTAATCTACTAAATTAGAACTTAATTACGCCACATGACACTCTCTCATTAAAACCGCCACATGGCACTCCCGCATTAAACCGCCACATGTAATTTTCTGCTTTTTTCTGCATTTTTAAAATAAATCTACCTATAAATCGAAGATTATTATCCTAAACCTTTTACTCATTTTTTCCTAATTAAAATACAAATCAAGCACAAAGATTACAAGTTAATCACAAAGATTACAAATCCAAAATTTCCTAATTATATACAAATCCAAATTTCCAAATTATATACAAATCAAAAATTTCCTAATCTATTATATATCTACTAAACTGGAACCTAATTACGCCACATTGCACTCCATCATTAAAACTGTCAAATCACACTCTCTCATTGAAACCGCCACATATAATTTTTTGCTTTTTCAATTTTTTTTAATAAATCTAAATCTAAATATTATTATTCTAACCCTATCACTCATTTTTCCTAATTAAAATACAAATCAAGCACAAAGATTACAAGTTAATCACAAAGATTACAAATCCAAAATTTCCTAATTATATACAAATCCATAATTTCTTAATTATAACTAATCCAAATTTCCTAATAAACTATATATCTACTAAACTAAAACTTAATTACGTCACATGGCACTTTCTCATTAAAACCGCCACATGACACTACTTCATTAAAATCGACACATGTCATTTTCTGTTTTTTTCTTCGTTTTTAAAATAAATCTAACTATAAATCAAATATTACTATCCTAAACCTTTCACTCATTTTTTTCTAATTTAAATACAAATCAAACACAAACATTACAAGTTAATCACAAAGATTACAAATCCAAAATTGCCTAATTATATACAAATCCAAAATTTCGTAATTGTATACAAATCCAAAATTTTCTAATCTTCTATATATCTACTAAACAAGAACCTAATTACGCCACATGTGTAATAACCCCTAAAAGTCCTGAACTGTCGTTTGTAGGAAAGACATGATGGACAATTTCTGTAACCTCTATAATAATCTCTTGAACGAAATATTATACGTTTAATAAGATTTTGGGTCATAAAGTATTTGAGAGTGCTAAAATAATTAAATTTGGCATGTCCCCGAACGAGACCTGCGACCAGAGGCCAAGGAACGCGATCGCGGCAGTTCCGCGACTGCGGATATCTTTCGCGGGCGCGGATTCGCCCAGAAGCCAATCCGCGATCGCGGCTCCATTTCCGCGACCGCGGATCGTTGGTTTGTCTTCTTCGTCGTTCTTATCCGAGCTCGCCGGTTCGAATTTCTGCACATGTCGTAACTCCGCCGGCGAAGGAACTTGAAACGGTTGGTATGGTCGGCGTTGAGCTCCCCTTACCCTATAAATAGGGGCCTCCCATCGCTCAAATATTCATCCACAACATCTGCAGCCATCTCTCTCTCGTTTAGTGTATCGCCGGAGTTCTAGGAGATCGTCGGAGCTTTGTCGGAGTTTTTGGTGTCGCCGGAAGTGTCTTGGAAACGATGAAGTGGTGGTGGTCGTAGTGAGCTCTCGTCCGAGTCAAGAGGTTGTCTCCTTCGTTGTCGGTAAGCCTCGAAGCCGAGCTAGAGCCGTCGTCGGAAGGGAGAACCGCGACCGCGGGGATGAATTCCGCGACCGCGGCTCTGCCCAGATTTCCGCGACCGCGGATGTGCAAACCGCGACTGCGGCTTGCCTTAGCAAGCACGATCGTGGCTTGGGCAACCAAGGCCGCGGCTTTGGCATTTGTTTCCTTTTGTTCATGTCGTTTATTCGTTCGTATCGTTTATTCGTTCGTACCAAATCTAACTTAGGGATCCGTCTTTTGTCTTGACGTCGTCATAAGAATCCGTATTCAGATTCCAGTTTCCAGATCGCGGAACCCGACATCTTCAATTCGTCTAGATTAAGGCAAGTGGCGGTTCGCTCTTGCTTATCATTCCATATTTCCTTTAGTTATCAATTACTTGATTGTTAATTAAATTGAAATGAAGTGTTGTTTTCGTTTGAAAACAGATTTAAATAAAACAATGTGTTAAAATATGATTCTATAATAGGTTGTATATATTGCTAGAAACAACGCTATTATACATGTTATTACCGTGATGGTATTGGTGTGGATTTATGTATGAACTTACATGTGTAGTTAGAACGAGTATTCGTAGGAACACTATGTACCTTACGAGGTCTAGTCGTTTCTTTATAACTGGTATTAGGAGGATTTTTCCCTAGTACTATCTGGTCATGACTGTACCCTTACTCGAGGTAGGTGCACACAGCTGGTGTCAACAATCGGGATGAATTCCCAAGATATCTCTCGTGTCGAGATGATATATCTTAAAAGCCTTAACGTGAATATTCGTTTTGTAACTAAATAAGATAAGTGCGGTTATGTACATAATTAATGAACCTTCGGGCGAGAAGTACAACTTGGAACCCGCCTGGACTTCGGCTAGAGTAAGTCTTCTTTTCAATCTGGATTCGCATTGCGCGGTGAGGTTGGTCGTGGACCCAAATGATCAAGTCGTTTTTAAAAGCTTGTGTGAAAACTATAAACGTTCCCAAACACTTGTCATACATTTCCGTAAGACTCAACTTCTTTGGAGTCTTCTCTTCATGCGTTTCCCATAAGACTCACCTTCTTTGGAGTCTTCTCTTGTTCATGCCTCTTCTTATGTTTTAGTAGAAGTGTTGAGGTTCACTGTCGTCATCGGCTATTATTCGAGAAGCGATGGGTGTAACCTAATACGACTACTTAGAACCTTTTTATTTATACCCTTGCATAGTCTTTCATTAGACTAACCAACCGGTTACTTTTTTTTGCATGGTTGGCTGGTGTCATCCGTCTCATACGGCACATCAGGTAAACTTCCCTTTCCGTGAATGCCGAAATACGATGATGAGGGCAGATGATAGTTTAAGTGTTTTTCCAAGGTTGAAGATCATAGGCGTGAGATCGCTCAGATCGAAACCCCTTCATGGCGTTTATTAATTTTCAAAGACTTCCGCTGTATTAAACAATTTTGTATTTGGTTATTGACAGTTGTAAAACCGTGACGTTGGTTTAAATGGTATTTGGTAATCTTTATGATATTTAATAAAATTTGTGTTATTATATAGTTGTTATAAAATGATTTAGCTTTGGGTGACCCTAGACGTGTAATCTGAGGTCACTGGCGGTAATACTTTCAAAAGGGAATTTGGGGGTGTTACAACATGACACTCCCTCATTAAAACCGTCACATGGCACTCCCTCATTAAAACCGTCACATGTCATTTTCGGCTTTTTTATGCTTTTAAAAATAAATCTAATCATTAATCTAAGATTATTATCCTAAATATTTCACTCATTTTTTCCTAATTTAAATAAAAATCAAGCACAAATATTACAAGTTAATCACAAAGATTACAAATCCAAAATTTTCTAATTATTTACAAATCTAAAGTTTCCTAATTATATACAAATAAAAAATTTCCTAATCTACTATATATTTACCAAACTAGAACCTAATTACTCTACATGGCACTGCCTCGATAAAACCGTCATATGTCATTTTCTGATTTTTCAATTTTTTAAAATAAATCTATATATAAATCAAAGATTATTATCCTAAACCTATCACTCATTTTTCATAATTTAAATACAAATCAAGCACAATGATTACAAGTTAGTCACAAAGATTACAAAACCAAAATTTCCTAATTATACGCAAATCCAACATTTCCTAATTATATACAAATTCAAATTTTCATAATCTACTATATATCTACTAAACTAGAACCTAATTATGCCACATGGTACTCCCTCATTAAAAATGTCACATAGCACTATCTCATTAAAACCGTCACATGTCATTTTCTGCTTTTTTCAAAAATTTTAAATAAATCTAGTTATAAATGAAAGATTATTATTCCAAACCTATCACTCATTTTTTTGCTAATTTAAATACAATTCAAGCACAAAGATTACAAGTTAATCACAAAGATTTCAAATCCAAAATTTCATAATTATATACAAATCTAAAATTTCCTAATTATATACAAATTAATCTACTATATATCTACTAAACTAGAACATAATTACGCCATATGGCACTCCCTCAATAAAACCGCCACATGGCACTCCCTCATTAATACCGTCACATGCCATTTCATGTTTTTTTTTCATTTTTTTAAAATAAATCTAATTATAAATCAAAGGTTATTATCCTAAACCTATCACTCATTTTTTCCTAATTTAAATACAAATCAAGCACAAAGATTACAAGTTAATCCGAAAGATTACAAATCAAAAATTTCCTAATTATATACAAATCCAAAATTTCGTAATTGTATACAAATCCAAAATTTTCTAATCTTCTATATATCTACTAAACTAGAACCTAATTACGCAACATGACACTCCCTCATTAAAACCGCCACATGACACTCCCTCATTAAAACCGCCACATGTCAGTTTCTGCTTTTAAAAATAAATCTAATCATTAATCTAAGATTATTATCCTAAATATTTCACTCATTTTTTCCTATTTTAAATACAAATCAAGCACAAATATTACAAATTAATCACAAATATTAAAAATCCAAAATTTCCTAATTATATACAAATCAAAAATATCCTAATTATATACAAATCAAAAAAAAAATCTAATCTACTATATATCTACCAAGCTAGAACCTAATTACTCTACATAACACTTCCTCATTAAAACCGCCACATGTCATTTTCTGCTTTTTTAAAATAAATCTATATATAAATCAAATATTATTATCCTAAACCTATCACTCAATTTTCCTAATTTAAATAAAAATCATGCACAATGATACAAGTTAGTCACAAAGATTACAAATCCAAAATTTCCTAATTATACACAAATCCAAAATTTCCTAATTATATACAAATCCAAAATTTCTTAATCTACTATATATCTACTAAAATAGAACCTAATTAGGCCACATGGTACTCCCTCATTAAAAACGTCACATAGCACTATCTCATTAAAACCACCACATGTCATTTTCTGCTTTTTTAAATTTAAAAATAAATAAATCTAATTATAAATCAAGGATTATTATCCTAAACCTATCACTTGTTTTTTCTAATTTAAATACAATTCAAGCACAAAGATTACAAGTTAATCACAAAGATTTCAAACCAAACGTTTCCTAATTATATACAAATATAAAATTTCCTAATTATATACAAATCCAAAATTTCTTAATCTACTATATATCTACTAAACTAGAACCTAATTACGCCATATGGCACTCCCTCAATAAAACTGCCACATAACACCCCCTTATTAAAATCGTCACATGTCATTTTCTGTTTTTTTTTTAATTTTTTTAAATAAATCTAATTATAAATAAAAGGTTATTATCCTAAACCTATCACTCATTTTTTTCCTAATTTAAATACAAATCAAGCACAAAGATTACAAGTTAATCACAAAGATTACAAATCCAAAATTTCCTAATTTTAAGCAAATCCAAAATTTCATAATTATATACAAATCGAAATTTTCCTAATCTACTATATATCTACTAAACTATAACCTAATTATGCCACATGTCACTCCCTCATTAAAACCGCCACATGACACTCTCTCATTAAAACCGCCACATGTAATTTTCTGCTTTTTTTAATTTTTGAAAATAAATCTAATTATAAATCAAAGATTATTATCCGAAACCTATCACTCATTTTTCCTAATTTCAATACAAATCAAGCACAAAGATTACAAATTAATCACAAAGATTACAAATCCAAAATCTCATAATTATATACAAATAAAATTTTTTCTAATTATATACAAATAAAAAATTTCCTAATCTACTATATATCTACTAAACTAGAACCAAATTACACCACATGACACTCCCTCATTAAAACCGTCACATGTCACTCCCTCATTAAAACCACCACATGTCATTTTATGCTTTTTCAATTTTTTTAATAAATCTAATTATAATTAAATATTATTATTCTAACCCTATCAATCATTTTTTCTTAATTAAATACAAATCAAATACAAAGATTACAAATCCAAAAAATTCTTATTATATACAAGTCCAAAATTTCCTAATCTACTATATATCTACTAAACTAGAACCTAATTACACCACATGGCACTCCCTCATTAAAATCGCCACATAACACTCTCTCATTAAAACCGTCACATGTCATTTTCTGTATTTTTCAATTTTTATAATTAAATCTAATTATAAATTGAATAGTATTATCCTACATCTATCACTCATTTTTTCCTAATTTAAATACAAATCAAGCACAAAGATTACAAATTAATCACAAAGATTACAAATCCAAAATTACATAATTATATACAAATCCAAACTTTCCTAATTATATACAATTCTAAAATTTTGTAATTATATGGATGATTGAGATACGAAATTATTGATCCGAAATTAATTTTAATATCAATATTATCTAGATCTATTTTTTAATATAGATTGATTTTAATAATTATTATTAATTTTGATTTAATATTAATGACGTAAAAATCATGCTTGTCACGGAAATTACACTAGTATAATTAAAGTCATGGAAGGGATGTGAATTGCAATAATATAAGAAACGTTCACCCTTTGTTAAAGGATATTGTTACAATTATCTGTGTAGATTTCCATCAAAAAGACGATTAAATTTTTAACTGTGTAAAAAGACAAGAAGTGATGGGAATTGAGAAGAGAGTGGTACGTACGCGATTGAAGAGCGTGAAACCAAGGTCGAGTTGGACACCGTGGACAGTAGCGGCGGTGTTGGCATGGCCGCCGAGCTTGTCGTCTTTCTCGTACAAACACACCTTCAGCCCCGCCTTGGCGAGCTCGTATGCGGCGACTAGCCCACTTATCCCGCTTCCTACAACTGCTACCGATCTCATCTTTCCAATGCCCTTTGCCTTTCTTCACAAACACCTACGTACACATATATATATATATATATATATATATATATATATTAATTTCCCTAAAAAATATGAATACATTTGTCATAAAATTAATTTTTACTTAATATTAGGCTATATTCACGAGGCACATTTCCAGATTTCCTTTAACTAACTCATCAATATATATATATATAGTAGTTTCATCCTATATGGTATACGTGTACGCGTGACTTTATACGCATATATACTGTATACACACCCAAATAATATTATAGCATCATAATAATGTAAATGAGCATAATAATTATATATTAAAACACTTTTTAAATCTAGTATATATAACAAACGTATTATAAGAGATAACAAAATGATTATAGCGTAGTATAGCATAATATAGAAGAACAAATACTTAGGTGTGTATGCTGGTAGTAGCGTGATCGATGATGAATTGAGGGATAAGTGAGAGGTGTGGTGTAATGGTGGTGACAAATGCTTTATTTATATAGGCCTCCATCGCAATTGGGCATACATATTGGCATATCTGACAAAATTAATAATTAAGAAACATGATATTACGGTGAATACTTTGTAAATAAATTAAAACTCATATCAAAATTTATGTCTTTTTTTAAATTAATATTTATTAGTCTACATAATATCCCAATTACAATTCATTTGTCATTTTGATTTTTTTCCTAGATTTAAAATTCAATCTAATCATAAGTATCTCATCTAAATGATATATTATATATATGAGGAATGCTCTAGTAAAACGAGAATTGTGATAAAACGGAGGGATTAATCTGAGGCGTTGGATGGAGGATAATGGACGGATGGATTAAGAGAGTGTAGATTAGTTATGGTGAGAGTGTTTCCATAATAATAAAGGTTAAAGAAGCATTTATCATAAAATGTGGAGAATATTAAATAAAAAATCCTAATATGGTAAATTTGCACCAAGATTGGAGAGAGAAGACGTTATTCTGATCCCAATTCTGCACATCGATCGTCGTCTCCCTCATCTCTCCTCCCTTCTCCATCGATCTAATGAGCTTCTGCAATCGTCTACTCTATTAATCCTATGCATCCCGATCTGATGCACATCTTCTTCTTCATTGTCTCTCCTTCCTCCTCCATCGATCCGACAAAATCGAAAGAGGATCCTTCCAGTTAAGCTCAATTTCCCAATTTGCTTTCAAATTTTAGGTCACAAACCTCGAATTCATTGTTGATCGATTCAATTTTGCTTGTGCTTTTGTCAAAATCTCAGGTACAACGGCGACATGATGGAAGCTCTATTCCGCGTTGCGGCAACCAAGCGCAAACCGTCCAATGACTGGGATCCAACCAGCAATGGCGATGAATCCTCCAAAAACAACACCAGAATCTTCATCTTAGATCAATGAAAGTCTCAAAACGTCGCGATTGTGATCAAGACACTTGAAATCCTTCACGACGAGCTCATCGAAGCCTTTCTACAAGGCAAAGGCCTAAGCGTTGAAGCCCTAGAAAAACTCACCAGAACAGCCCCGACAGAAGAGAAAGCATCAAACATCCTCGCATTCAACGGTGATCCTTCAAAGCTCACCGACACAGAGTTCTTCCTCTACAACCTCCTAAATTCCATTCCATCAGCCTTTACTCGCTCCAACGAGATGCTCTTGAGACTCAACTACGACTCAGAGGTCCTCAACCTCAAGGAATCATTGCAAACACTGGAATCAGCCTACAACGATATCAGAAACCGCGGCATATTCTTGAAGCTTCTAGAAGCGATCCTCAAGGTCGGTAATCAGCGTTAGATGAATACATCGTCATCTCCATCGATTCTCTGCATCTCAGATCCGACAACATCATCATCTTCATCGTCTTCTCTATCGATTCGTTCATGAATTAGGTTTTTCAAAGTTTTTTCGAATAATCAGCGCTAGATGTATACGGTTGGAGTCGAGATGAACATGGTTTCCTGCGTGAATCCTCGTACCTCGAATACTGTTGTGATATTCAAAATCGCGTGTTTGATATTCGTGTTATCTATACAGATATTCGACGTATTTAATTAAGAGTGATGCAGTATGCTTGTGTAGTGATATTCGAAAAGTTTTGTTTGATATTCACATGTAATTCATAGATATTCATTGCTATATTTGCCTTTTTCATGAATATAGAGCATGCAAATTTGAATATCAAGTCACATGCAACAACTTAGAATTTAAGAGTGATGCAATATGCTTGTGTAGTGATATTCGAAAAGTTTTGTTTGATACTCACATGTAATTCATAGATATTCATTGCTACGTTTGCCTTTGTCATGAATATCGAGCATGCAAATTTGAATATCATGTCACATGAAACAACTTAGTATTGATATTCATGCATTGTGTATACATATTCATGAAGTACTATACTCATCATTGGTATTCATTAGTTTTTCCACATGTACTATCAGGGTTGCGCATAGAGAATGATTCAAGCGAAGGACAAGGACAATGACACAAGTTGAAAGATTAAAAGAAGAATAATATAATTGTACTAAAGAAATGCATGAGAAAATGCAAGAGTTGCAACAAGTATGTATGACATGACCGTGGAAATTCCAAAAAAGATTTGTAGTTTAGATATTCGTATTCTTATTCTAGATATTCATGTTTTGAGTAGCGATATTCATACCTTTTGCACTTATAAGAATTGTGCTTGTATTCGATATGTATGACATGATATTCGTATTGTAATACAAGATATTCATATGCTTGATCCAGAAATTCAAGATTTGCAAGTCGATTTTCATGCGTTTAGCATTAAAAACATTTAGCTTGGTTTGGATATAAGTGTTTTTTTTATATTCGAATTCCACTTATAGATATTCATGTTCTTCGACCAGTTATTCATGCTATGCATTACATAATTCATAATTTTTGTAAGGATATGAAGGGATTTGTGCTAAATTTCTAATCTTTTTACAAGTCATATTCATTCAGTCCGTGTCAATGAGAGTAAGTTGTAGCTTGTAGCTAAATTCTTGTATCTAGAAACATGAATATCATTCTTGCTGGTATGAATATCACTACATTTCACGATGAATATCATAACATGAATTTCTGCATCAACAACATGAATGTCACATGATACAAAATGGATATTAATGATCAACAAATCATACAACACCATCAAAAAATGAAATCTCATCAAATATGAATATTAACATTGTTATCATGAATACCACCTAAACCCTAAACTCCTAAACCCCTACACCCTAAACCCTAAACCCCTAAACTCCAAACCCTAAACCTTAAACCCTAAACTCCTAAACCCTAAACCCTAAACCCTAAGTCATAAACCCTAAACCTTAAATCCTATATGCTAAACTCTTAAACACATACACCCTAAATCTATGAACCCTAAACCCTAATCCTTAAATTCATATACACCAAACCCTAAACATAAATAAAAGCACTGACGTGGCCGAAATATGCAGTGCAAATATCGTTGAATGGCCTAGTCAAATTAAATGTCCTAACAGACCTACTAAACAGATGTATAGTAAGCAAGTAAGGGTCGAACCCACAGGGAAGATCTGATGCAGTATGCAATTATGATTGACAAGTAATCAGAAAGGGGGGTTTTAGTTATCAAAGAGAGCAAAACAAACAAGTTTGATTGATGAGAAAATATGATTGGGGAAAGTAGTTCCACTAGAACGAGATCCACAATACATAGATATAATTTGATCACAGAAATCTATTCAATCCAAGTTCTTTCACTATTCTTATGGTTGTTCCCACCCTGATCTTAAATACTACCAATTCTCATAGTTGTTGATAGACTTATCACAATATCAATGGAAGAAAACCTTACCACTAACAAAGCAATAGCAATGCACACAAGGATATAGGATACATGCAAATAGAAGAAAATCTTACTATTTAACATACAAATGATTCTCACTCACGATTGCGCACTCGTATTCCACTATATGCAACAATCGTGTATGCTACTAGATATGCACTCATATTCCACTATATGCAAACCCTAGCAATTGATAAATATTACTCAACCTAGTTGATCAGGCTATGAAGAATAACAATAAATCAGTATTCAATATTACCAAGAGAATCAAACCAACGCGTATAAGAATAAAAACAAGGAATAGAAATCTCACAAACACATCAACTGTATTGCTTCAAACGTCTAGTAGAACAAAGGAAAATTAGTGCTCCATCAAAGGTGAATGAAACCCTAATAAGAAAAACAACGATGATAATAATAAGTGTCTGCTTAAAGTCTCTGGCTTAAAGTGTCTATGGCTTAAAGTGTATGCCTCTTAACCTAGAAAGAGGTCTTAAATAGGTTTTGGAAAATAAAGTTAACCTAATGCAAATAACAAAGGAAATAAAAAAATAGCAATAAAGAAATCCGAAAATGCATAAAAGGAAATAAGTCTGTGCTGGCCGCGAGGCGTAACGTACCCACCGCGGGGCGGTGAGGTCCACCGCGGGGCGGTGGCTTCTCCACTGGCGTGACCTTCAATCTTCTCTGAGAACCACCACCGGGTCGCGGTGGCTCTGGCGCGGGGCGGTGAATGCTGCCCGTCTTCTCTCTTCAGCTCCTCTTCTTCTTCTCTTCTGCTCTTCATTACTACCAAGAGTTGGTAGTCTTCTTCATTAAACTCCAGCAGAACCTTCTCCATCTTCATCATCTCCATCTAAGATGTAAAACCCTGGATATCTTCACTTCTCTCCACAACTTCTGGATTACAGACTTAGCCACAAATCTCATCCTAAACTCCTCTAAATAATGTTAATAATTGCTAGTAAAGGTGCATGAAATGACACCTATCAAATTCCCCCATACTTAGACCTTTACTCGTCCCGAGTAAGCTAATGATAAACCTACTCTCTCAATCAAACACCAAGGCCTCAGGAAGTATAAGAAAATAAGACACCAGCAACTGCAACATATCAACAATCAACTCCAGACAACCAAAACAAGTGATACAAAGATAATTCTAATCCTAACTCCAATCTAGCTCCTTATCGCTCCAGAGTGGCCTACCCGATTCCTCCTTATGACTCCTCTTATTATGACGCCTCGCCAAGAATAATGAGAAATCCTAAAATCACTCTTCTTCTTTTTCGCTCATCTTGTCTAGGCGCCCTCTCGGGTTTTCACCTAGCCACTCATTTCATTTTGCTAGATGTCTCACATATACTCGCATCACTCCAGTCCACTTTTGCACCGGTCTATACCAGTCGGACTACCTGCTTTTTACCTGAACCGCCCTTTCGGGTTTCCGGCTCATCCCAGGATTTTGATTGCCTTTTTCAAATCTTTTTGCCTTTTTTTTATTAATAATATGCTCGAATGGAAATTACAGAATGGAAATAACAGAACACAAAGCTATATACACTAGCTAGATAGATAGCACAGTCTAAATCCCCCATACTTAAACTAAACATTGTCCTCAATGTAGAAAAGAGAACAACAAATGAAATAGGGAAATGAGAAATAAACTCACTGTGGGCCGGATGGTGGTGGTGGTGGGAACCTCCCAAGGTAGTCCCTCATATGAGCGTCCATAGCGTCCAAACGCTCATCTACATCAGCACGGAACTGGGTCTGCCAAGTCTGCAGACCGGTCTCTACTCGGGTGTTCCAGTGAGTCTGCTGCGCCGAGAATGCATCAAATCTTGCATACAACTCCTGCCAAGGCGTGGCAGGACCATAGGAAGACGAGGGCGCGTCAAATGGGGTAGGCAAAGGAGCATCCTCACCCACAAACTCAGCAGCAACAAGGCCAACACCAACACTAGGGCCCTCTCCAAACGGACCCGAAGGAGTAGCCGCAGGGGTATCATCAGCCATAACTCTGCTATCACTGGGAATCCACCATCCCGCAAATGAAGGGAAATAGGCAAAATCCCGAGGAAGAATCAGAATATGGCCATCGTATGAAGACCAAACTAAATCACCATCCCTGCCCAATGGCTTCAGCATCGAGCACACTTTCATGTGCGCCATGTCATACACCGTATGAGCAACAGGCCGAGGAATACGATCGGTCGCAATAATCTCAGCACAAAGAAGGGTGATCAAACCACCCCCACAGATATCACGTGGCTCACCATCTCGAATCCTCATCAAGGAACCCAGAAACAAACTAGCCCAACACGGGGTGTACGTGACAATAGACAAGATGCTCAAAAACCATTGGAAGTCCTTCAGAGGGACCTTACCATCATCAGCATGGCCAAAGAAATCTCTCATCAACACCTTGTGGATCAACCTTAGGCAAGGGTTCACCAACTTCGAATTCACCTCCTGGCCCTTCTTGAACTTCCTATGCGTGGCAGCCTCCCAAAACTCCATCATATCCGTCTCACTCAGACCACCAGACCACCCATCAGACGGATCCTTTGTAATTCCTAGGGCATCACGAATCTCCTCAACAGACAAAGCATACTCACGACCAGTGTATATGAACGTGATCTTCGTCAACCTCTTGTCGGCGGAACCATCAGAATACCTCTTAACAGAGGCAATGAACTGGTAGCAAAGCTCGGGGTACGCATCAGCGGACTTGTTCAGGAAGGTCCCCAGGCCACACTCTGCTAAACAAAATGATACACACTCCAACATACCAAACTCACTCAACGTCGGCTTGTCAAGGAATTTAGTAGCCAACACCTTCCTCTCCTTCACAGCATTGTACACCTCATTCTCATCCCTCGTAGATGCTTGCTTCCTACCTCTAGGTGCCATAAGTGATGAATTGAGATGCTCAAAACAAAGGGCAACCAAGAGGACTTACAAACAAGCGAAAACACGAAGTCTGGAGGTCTCGATGCGGGGCGGTGGACGAGTCGCCGGGTCACGGTGAGACAACTGGAACTTTACACCGGGTCGTGGTGGGGGTCGCCGCGGGGCGGTGGCTGGAGACGCGAGGCGGGGCAACGCGAGGCGGGGCGACAGCGATGCGGTGGGGTTGTGTTTGGCTTGTGTGTGAGGCTAGACTCCAAATTGGGCAAGGAAACTCAAGATTAAGGTATTTGGAGGCTAGGATCGGACCAAGAACGAGAGGGATTGGGGGGAGAATGGGGGATTTGGCTTGTGGGAGCTTAAGAGGGGTGTTGGGTATGGAGGGTTTGTGAGAGTGGGGGCTAGGTTAGGGAAGGTGAAAGGGAAGAAGGGTAGATGATGGGCCGGTCATGTACAATGGCCCATAGAGAAATCTCGGCCCACAAAGGGGGCCCAAACCGTCAAATCCATAGTTACCACTCAAGAAATAAAAATTTTACTCCCCGTTTAAGGTTTTTTCGGGGCCCCTTTTTTTGTTTTTGTTTTCGGAGTTGAGAAAGTATACCAGACATCCACCGCGGGGCGGTGGTCTCCACCGCGGGGCGGTGGGGTGACTGGAAACACCGTCTCCTCTCCATTTACTTTCGTACATGAAATGTTAGTGACATGCAAACGAAACAAAGCAAAAGAAATTACGAAATTAAACTAAGAGAAGGAAAAATCAAGGAAAAACTACCTCGGGTTGCCTCTCGGACAGTGCCTTGGTTAACGTCGTTGGCTTGACGTACTGCAAATCAATCACCACCTAGAATAGGATCCCCTCGAAATCCTCTTACTCGTCTCCTCCTGCTGGAACCTTCCATGGAAAGGCTTAAACCTTAGACCATGCTCCCTCTTAGCCAATGACTCCATGATTGCTTCCTTTGGAGCATCTCCCCCATACTTAGAGCGATGTGGGGGCCGATAGGGCTTGACCTGATCATGCTGCACGACACTAGATGAAGGCTTACAGCCTTGTGTGGTTAGTACAGGGGGGCAAGTGCCCAAATTAGAGGGAATAGACTCTCCTATGTCATCAAGCAAGACATCATATTCATGCAACTCAAAAGGTTCAGCAATAGCAGAAAAATCAACTATGGTCTCCACTACACTAGGCTTACCATTTTCCTGAATAGGATTATCAATATCACTAATGCAGCGAAGAGGAAGCAATTCAATGGAGTTGGCCTTATGAATATTATGCTAAAAAATTATTCCATCGAATTCCATAGTCAAAGTTCCACTATCCACATCAATCTTCGTCATGGATGTTTTCATAAAAGGTCGACCTAACATAACAGGAGCAACCTGCTCATCATAGTCCATATCCATAACAAAGAAATCAGCAGGGAAAATTAAGGGACCAATTTTAACAAGAATATCCTCCACAATACCCTTAGGAGACACACAAGAACCATCAGCGAGTTGTATCACAATATTGGTATCATGCAAGGGTCCGACTCCTAAATCCTCAATCAATGAATAAGGCAAAACATTAATAGAGGCACCCAAGTCTAGCAAGGCTTTCTCAAATCGATGCTCACCTATAGCAATCGGGATAGTGAACGTACCTGGATCCTTGCACTTCGCAGGCATACGCCTTTGGATTACCGCCGAGACATGTTCACCAACCGGGACCTACTTCTGGACCTTCATCTTTTGTGTCCTCTTAATGGTGCACAACTCCTTCAAAAACTTGGCATATCGAGGAACAACCTTAATAAGCTTGAGAAGAGGAATGTTCACCTTACAGTTTCAGAATGTCTCGAAAAGATCACTGTCGTCGTCGACCCTTCTAGCCTTTAGCGCCTCGGGAAAAGGTGTTGGTGGCTTCTCGGAACCAAGAGGGGGAAAAGCCGGACGAACATAATTATCAACACAAATTTCCCCGGCAACGGCGCCAAATTTGACGTGGCCGAAATATGCAGTGCAAATATCGTTGAATGGCCTAGTCAAAGTAAATGTCCTAACAGACCTACTAAACAGATGTATAGTAAGCAAGTAAGGGTCGAACCCACAGGGAAGATCTGATGCAGTATGCAATTATGATTGACAAGTAACCAGAAAGGGTGGTTTTAGTTATCAAAGAGAGCAAAACAAACAAGTTTGATTGATGAGAATATGATTGGGGAAAGTAGTTCCACTAGAACGAGATCCACAATACAAAGATATAATTTGATCACAGAAATCTATTCAATCCAAGTTCTTTCACTATTCTTATGGTTGTTCCCACCCTGATCTGAAGTACTACAAATTCTCACAGTTGTTGATAGACTTATCATAATATCAATGGAAGAAAACCTTACCACTAACAAAGCAATAGCAATACACACAAGGATACATGATACATGCAAATAGAAGAAAACCTTACTATTTAACATGCAAATGATTCTCACTCACGATTGCGCACTCGTATTCCACTATATGCAACAATCGTGTATGCTACTAGATATGCACTCATATTCCACTATATGCAAACCCTAGCAATTGATAAATATTACTCAACCTAGTTGATCAGGCTATGAAGAATAACAATAAATCAGTATTCAATATTACCAAGAGAATCAAACCAACGCGTATAAGAATAAAAACATGGAATAGAAATCTCACAAACACATCAAATGTATTGCTTCAAACGTCTAGTAGAACAAAGGGAAATTAGTGCTCCATCAAAGGTGAATGAAACCCTAATAAGAAAAACAACGATGATAATAATAAGTGTCTGCTTAAAGTCTCTGGCTTAAAGTGTCTGCCTCTTAACCTAGAAAGAGGTCTTAAATAGGTTTTGGAAAATAAAGTTAACCTAATGCAAATAACAAAGGAAATACAAAATAGCAATAAAGAAATCCGAAAATGCATAAAAGGAAATAAGTATGTGCTGGTCGTGAGGCGTAACGTGCCCACCGCGGGGTGGTGAGGTCCACCGCGGGGCGGTGGCTTCTCCACTGGCACGACTTTCAATCTTCTCTGAGAACCACCACCGGGTCGCGGTGGCTCTGGCGTGGGGCGGTGAATGCTGCCCTCCTTCTCTCTTCAGCTCCTCTTCTTCTTCTCTTATGCTCTTCACTACTACCAAGAGTTGGTAGTCTTCTTCATTAAACTCCAGCAGAACCTTCTCCAACTTCATCATCTCCATCTAAGCTGTAAAACCCTGGATATCTTCACTTCTATCCACAACTTAGCCACAAATCTCATCCTAAACTCCTCTAAATAATGCTAATAATTGCTAGTAAAGGTGCATGAAATGACACCTATCAAGCACCAAAACTAATTGAACATGAATATCAAAAGCATTTGTATGAATATCACATCAAACAATTTGAGTATCAATTGCAAACAACACAAACAACACAAACAAAATACCAAAATTGATCCAACATGAATATCAACAACATTATAGTAAATATCACATCATAAAATTTGAATATCAATTACTCAACGCATGAAACCTACTTCCAATATGTATATCAAAAGCATTTGTATGAATATCACATTAAACAATTTGAATATGAATTACAAACAGTACAAACAACACCAACAAAACACCAAAATTGATCCAACATGAATTTCAACAACATTATAGTGAATATCACGTCATAAAATTTGATTATCGACTACTCAACGCATGAAACATACATACAACATGAATATCAACAACATTATAGTGAATATCACATCATAAAATTTAAATATCAACTATTCAACGCATAAAACTTACATCCAACATGAATATCAAAAGAATGTGTATGAATATCACATGAAACAATTTGATTATCACCTATAAAAATGTGAATATCAATGAGCTTGCACTTCACAAGTAAATGACTGAATAGCATGCTCTCTCTTATATAACAGTTCTTCCAAAGCTGATATTTCTTCAGCATCATGAGCCATTTTCTCTTCAGAGAATCGCTTGAATTGTCGAGCTTCCATTTGGACCTTAGCCTTCTCTCTCTCTGAAGTCTCAAAATAATCAACATTGCCTCGTTTGCTGCAGATGAAGAGGCATTCCTTTTCTCCTCCAATTCCAAAGACAATTCCTCAATAATCTCTTGTTGATTGTTGACCATCTCACGCAATGCAGTGCACTCATTTTCAATCTCAACACGAGCAACATGGGGAATATCCAGACCTGGGACATATAATTGAGGTTTTTCCTCATATTCGGCATATATTCGCTTCACCGATCTAATCCATGTACCTCCCAGAGAGCTGGCAGTCAAAGCACAACTACAACCATATTTACAACATGACAATGATGCCTCTTCTCTATCCATTTTCTCCAATATCAACAATATTCAAACCTAATTATATTTTGTCATCTCAAACCCCCCTTTGACGCTACAAATCCATATTCAGGAATGAATGGTTCCTCACAAAACAAGAAAAATAACTGGCTAGCAATCACTCTATATCCCAATTAAGTGTTTTGGCTCCAATCACACCATATCACCAACCAAATATTATGTCAAACAATGTAACAACAAACCAAGAACCTATAATTTTCAACAGCAAACCGTGCATAGGTCAAGAAAATCTGCCATTTCACATCCACATTCCAACGGGGACTAAAATCAAAACAACTAATTCAATAGATGCAAATGAATAATAATCGAACGAAATGCAAATGTTGTCTACAAATAAACAAAATCCATAGATGAGAAACAAAAAACTCTCAACGAAAACGACGCGGTTACACGATTAAGAAAAGAAAGGATACGAAGATTAGAATTAAAGTACCTATCAAATACTCCACGAGAAGAATTAAAATCTGCAACCGAAAAGATTGAAAGAAATTGGTTGTGGATCTGAGACGGCATGTGGATGAAGAACATGGAGACGAAAGAGAGAGAAACAGAGGGATTGATCCTCTCCAACTTCATGTCCCTGTCGGTTTGGTTGGCGGAGATCCTAATAATTTTGTTTTAGGGTTTGAGAACATTCATACCTGGGAGCTTTCTTGTACTGTAGGCGGCTAAGAGAATCCGGGACGACGATGATGGAGAGAGTCAAAGCAAAGTTGGGGAGAGTGGATGATGATGACCGCGAGACAAAACTGGGGAGACGAAGACGACTCGAGAGGTTGAAGACGAAGAGAGATTAGAGGAGATCGTGTGAATGTGAAAATGGAAAGTGAACGCTCTCGGTTAAGAATATCCCAAAAATCACGTTAATTTGTTTTAATCGGGTGTGCCTCATATTGTACAATATGTGCATCCTCTTACATCCAATTCGGGCCATTGATTTGATTCTAATATAAATACCCTTATTTGTACTTCAGTTTTACTCTAAAGGGTTGTTTCACTAAAATCGAATTCTAATATATAACTAAGATAATTTGAAAGTTGCTTTAATTAACAGTGACAGTTCGCAAATTGGTAGTTGTCTGCTTTAAAATAATTGATGAGATCGATCGCTGGAAAATATCTCTTCAGGGCATGGACATTGATTGCGTTAGTACACCAAAATCCCGTATGAAAAGACCTACAACCCGCCCACGAACAACAATGCGTGTCTTGGAGATTTTTTGTGGAATGAAGCGTACACTAATATATCGAATCTAAAACCTTTCCAATATCAACCAACTCTACGTCCATTAGGCTATCCCTATTATAACAATTTAGTCTTATTTTGTATTCATTTTTGTTGGGGACTAACCCTTAGCAAATTGCTATTGATTTTTAAAAAATAAAAAGTTAAAACTATCCCTGATCCCTATATTCAGAAAATGTCACAAACATGATCTCACTACATATAGAATTGGGTGCATATATATGTAGTTCTTCCCCACTTTTTTAACCGTTAGTTACCCATTATATTACAGGCCTATTTAGCGTACGTCCATATATCTGGCAGGTCTCACTGTATTAGTACTGGGTTAAATAAATAATATTTCATTTTTTTTTGATTTTTATGAAAAATATATTCAGGATGTAATTACAAAATTTTAGACCCGGACAAGCCTAGGCCAAAAAAATCCCCTTCATTGACAAATAAGAGATATGTGTGCTCAAAAATCGATCAAGACATGTGTGGACACAATTAACTAACAATTATTTTATTTGGAATAAGGACAATAATCATAAACCATTAATAGACTGGAATGAAATCTGTAAACCAATAAGTAAAGGTGGACTATGAATAAAGAAAATTGAGGATATGAACAAAGCACTATAAATGAAATTACTATAGAAAATACTAGCTGACTCAAACAATATTTGGGTCAAATTAATCACATAAAAATATCTAAAAACAAAATCAATCCTCACCTATGAAAGAAAGCAAAACACAAAATACTCTTGACAATGGAGTAACCTTACTAAATTACTACCAGAATTTAAAAAAGGAATCCACTGGGAACCGGGGAATGGCAACACAATTAATTTCTGGCTAGACAACTGGTTGCCAATAGGACTCATCAACCATGCAAAAGATAAATTTGTAATAGATGAAATAGAAAAGGCAACTAATTACCTACACTACAACAAAACCTGGAAAATACAAGAACTACAAAAACAATTTGAAAAAGACATAATAGATACCATTTTATAGAAGCAACTACCTAATAATGAATTCCATGATTGACTAAACTGGAAACATAACAAAAATGGATGGTTCTCAACTAATAGTGCTATGTCAATGATATATGAAAACAAGGGGCGAGTTGAAACTAATTTGGATTGGATCTGGCAACTAGATATCCCATACAAAATCAGAAACTTCATATGGAAAATAAGTAAAAATGGTATGAACGACATATAGCAGTCCCCCTAGAATGCACAATGTGTAACCAGGGAGACGAAGATTTAACACACATCCTGACTACATGTACCCATACCAAACAGATACTCAAGATTTTGGACCCACAGTTAGAAAGAATACTAAGTAATACTAATACGGATAATAAAACCCCCCCTCAACTACTTAACGAACTAAAAGACAAAACTAACATGAAATCAATGGAAACGTTATCAACCATCTGGTGGAGTATCTGGTATCAAAGAAGCCATAAACTATTTGGAGAACAAG
This sequence comes from Rheum nobile, assembly GCA_027886185.1. Lineage (NCBI taxonomy): Eukaryota > Viridiplantae > Streptophyta > Magnoliopsida > Caryophyllales > Polygonaceae > Rheum > Rheum nobile. The sequence goes on from WOAB01000056.1 coordinate 4,657,382, forward strand.
ATAAACTTAAAATCACAAATCTCAAAGAATTCATCCTAAAGCAAGAACAGGACTGGATCGCAACAAAACGAGAAAAAGAAGAGGAGAGTAACACAACAAAAGTGAGAAACCAGAAGAAGACGAAAAAATATCAAATGGACAAGACCTCTGGTAAATATATATAAACTAAACTCATATACATCCAAAATTACCCAAGGACCCACTACTTATGGATATATCATTCGGGATCATTTGGGCCAACCAGTCTCTATGGCCAATGGATCCCTGTAAAATATCTCCCCAATCCTAGCTGAAGCAATTTCAATGCGATATGGGATTCAAAATGCTATCCAGTTAGGGATCTCAGATATTGAGATCGAAAGCTATAATATATGCCTTACCAATGCCTTAAACGGCAAATGGGACTGCTCATGGGAAATTGAGCTTGTTGTCTCTGACATCATGCTCGACTTACGACAATTCTCTTCCTGTCACATTTCTCATATTTTTTGGGAAATTAATACTGTGGCTGACTATATCGCTAAACTCTACCATATATAAATTTCATCAAATTGTGCAGCCATTCAAGATCTTGATGATCTCATCCTCAAGGATGCTTTAGGACGGCCCACCTCGAGATAGAGGAGTCCTCCTAATTCCTTTCCTTATAAAAAAAATAAAAATAAGATGCCCCAAGATCACCTCACGTTTTTCATCGGGTGGAGCCACGACACATCTAAATGTTTAATAGGCCTCATGGCAAAATAAAATACAAGGATCTAATAATTATAAAATATAGCACTCCAATAAATTTATAATTTTTCTAGTTAAAAAATTAAAGTATAAGTATAAAATAATTGAAAAATAATATATAAGATAATTACAGAAAATAAATGAAGATAAATCAAATTACTTCCTCATGTTCAATAATTTTTACAGAATAATGAGAGAAAATTGTTTTTCAAAAAAAACCCTTATATTTTGTACATTATATTTCTCAATTTAATTTTATATAATATGTGAGTAAATTTCTTTTCATTTGGATTTCTAATTTATTTTTACCTTATATTTATTGCGGGAGTTATTTTTTTATTTTGTGTAGAATCGAGTGTGTTAGTACAAGGAACGATAGAAATGTTCCTTGGGCAGCGGAATATTATAATAGAAAACAGAGTAACGGACAGAGTAGACTGAGAAAAACTCAATCAACCAACTAGTTGACTGAGAAAAACCTCTACCTCTAGATTTCCCTAGTAGAATTTCAAATGTCTACTTGTGTTATTAATCCTGGAATTACAATCAAGCAAGTCGTATACCAATCTAGTTTACCCCTAGATATCTAGACTTCTTATTGTAATGTTTCTAACAACACCTAAGACAATCAAAACCTTAACAAGCACTCAACTTACCAAAGTCTCGTCCTTGTAAGTTTTTCTCCTTCACCGAATGCTCAAAGCTCTGTCAAAATGCTGTAGTTTCTTGTGAAATGAATTTGATGACTTCCTTTCTTATAGTCTAGAAATCCGAAATGATTTACCCTAGTTTTACCTAAGGAAAATCAGATAAAATAATCTTATACAATCTTTTCTTATCCTTTCTAACAATAAGATCTTCAACAACTTTATCTCTTGCGGCCCAAGTTGTTTCTTCAAGATATCTTTCCATAAATATGAGATTCGGCAAATTTTAAGGGCAACAGCGCGCGCGTCTCTTCGTTCCTTGGCGCTGTTCCCTTCCTTTTCCTCTTCACAACCGCGCATCTTCATTTCTTGTTTGTTCCAACGCGTTGTTCCATTGTTGACTTCTTTGTTTTGATTCATCACATGGTTTTAGTCGTGCCTTTAATTCATCTGATTCCTGAAACTCATAGTCACACTAAAAACCATCAAATGCCATTGAGTTTATCATCATCAAAACTAGATGGAACATCATCGTTCCAACAATTTCCCCCTTTTTGGTGATGACAAACTCCTTCAAAATGTGCATGTTCAAAACAGTCAAGTAAGAAGTCAATCACATGTAATCAAACATATACAACGATCAAGATATCGACATAGTTCCCCCCACAGAAGGTACAAATCAAGATTTACCTTCAAGTGACGTCTTCATTCTCCTTAGCACTAGCTTCTGTTATCAACCCTTCATTGGGTTTCACATTTTCCACACTTCCCCCTTTTGGCATCATCAAAAGATCACAGAAATAACACAAAGTCTTGACTAGCACGCAAATCATGATCAAAATATATCATTCATTAAGTAGAAAGAAGTACAAAGATAAGGAACCTAGACATCTATCATCAAAAGATAAGGAACAACTACACAAAAGACAAAAAACATTAAAATGCAAGAACAGAGGGTTAGACGGGCTAGATAGTGACAGGGAACACTCAAGTCTCAAGGTCGTCAGCATCTTCTTCATCCTTGCTCAGAAAGTGATCCAAGCAAGTTCATGGTGGTGTTTAACTATTTAAGCTCAGCCAGAATCTGATGCTGAATCGAACTGCCCTTAGACGTTCCTTCGCCAACAACTTTCTTCGCAGTCATAGTGCCCGTTCCCTTTGAATCACCCTTAAATTTCATCTTCTCCACATCAGCCAAATCCAATTCACTACCCATAAAGACCTTATTTTCTTCGCGGTAAGATTCATCGCGAAGTAGCAACATCTTTACTAACCCCGGATAAGCCAAAGAGTGGGACTTTGCCTTACACCGTTCCATGTGGCATAAAATCACTCGAGGGAGATCAATCTTCTCCATCCTCAGAAATCTGTCAAGCAGAAATAAATCATAGAGAGTGATGGTGTTGCGCTTCTTTTGGCGAGGTGCCACAACCCTAGAGATGATGTGGAAAGCCACTCGCCGAGCCAACGTCAGCCTCTCAGTGTGCAACTCCCCAGTGGTTGAACCAAACAACCGTTCCATACACGCTAACTTTTCTTCATTAACCTCACTCGCAGGAACCTCAAAGAAACCACCCAATGGAACAGAGAGGAGCGAGGAGATTACCTTGGGCGTGAAAGACAAGTCTTCACCATTGATTCAAATTCAACATTCCAATCACACTATTCTCCCTTAATCTGAGCAACGATCTTCGTCCCCCCTAAGACCTAGAGTGTTTGCGAGGCTTGTCTGTATATTTCATAGTTGGATTCACACAAAGTATAGTATATCCAAACATATGGTAGGGAAAATACAGCTCAGATAATTATTCCTAGTAAAAATGTTTATCAAAGAAGGATCATAGGGAATGTTTACCTGAATCAAGGCTGTGGAAGGCTGTACAACCGATTATCATATGGGCTTGTAATGAGGGTTCAATTCATCAAATCGGTTGTTTTGGGTTTCAAGTAAGATGTTAGCATGCAATCAAGTAATTTAACACAAATCAAAAGACAAAGAAGCTAGACCCTAAGACTTAGCAATTCAAGCATACAAAAATCATGAAATAACAAGATCAAGAAAGGCAGTTTAAGCAAGATACTTCATGATATCCGTGAACCAAACTAGCCAAGCATTGAGGGAGTAGTGGGTGTGAAGTTCCTCAATTCAGAGAGATCATGCCAAGGAGCAATCGAAGATGCTCGAATGGGCCTTTGTCTAGTGCTTTGGTGAAGATATCGGCCACTTGATTTTCAGTCTTGTAATGTTCCATTCTAATGAAGCTCATGTCAACATTATCACGTAGAAAATGATGACGAATGTCAATGTGCTTAGTACGTGAATGATGAAATGGATTTTTTGATATGTTAATGGCATTAGTATTATCACACATAATAAGAATGGTGTCAAGAGACATACTAAAGTCCTCCAGTTGTTGTTTGAGCCACAATACCCGAGCACAACAACTTGTTGTGGCAACGTACTCTCCTTCTGCAGTGGAAAGGGCCACAGAGTTTTGCTTCTTGGAACCCCATGAGACAAGACAGGGACCAAGGAACTGTGCCATTCCGGAGGTGCTTTTGCGATCCACAACGTGCCCAACAAAGTCAACGTCAGTGAATCCAAGAAGATTGAAATCACAGTTCATGGGATACCATAGACATAGATGGTCCATTCCTTTGAGGTATCGAAAGATTCGCTTTACTTCCTTCAAGTGCGAGTCCTTAGAATTGGCCTGAAATCTAGCACAGAGACACACACTAAACAGAATATCTGGCCGACTGGCCGCAAGATAGAGGATAGAACCAATCATTCCTCTATACATGGTAGGATTAACAAATATTCCATTCAAATCTGCATCCAAGCGAGTGTTAGGAGAAATAGGAGTAACGATGGGTTTTGCAGTATCCATACCATATTTCTTCAACAACTCTTTGATGTACTTTTGTTGATAGATCTTCGTTCCTTCCTTAGTTTGAGTTACTTGTAGTCCAAGGAAAAAGGACAGTTCCCCAATCATACTCATCTCAAACTCACTACTCATAAGATTTTTGAACTTCTCTACAAGAACAGGGTTAGTGGAACCAAAAATAATATCATCAATATAAACTTGAACCACAAGAATTTTACCTTCTTGTTCCAGAAGGACCAGAGTCTTGTCAATTGTTCCTCGACGATATCCATTGGAGAGAAGGAACTGTGCGAGTCTATCATACCAAGCACGAGGAGATTGCTTAAGATCATACAATGCCTTATCTAGAGCATACACATGTGAGGGAAGATTGGCATCCTCAAAACCAGGGGGCTGCTTCACATATACCTCTTCTTGGAGATATCCATTCAAGAAAGCAGTGTTGACATCCATTTGGTATAGAGTGAATCCCTTGTGTACGACATAGGCGATGAGAAGACAAATCACTTCAATGCGAGCCACTGGAGCATAAGTCTTATCATAGTCTATCCCCTCTTGTTGATTGTAGCCTTGAGCAACCAACCTTGCTTTTTTCCTTGTGACCACCCCCGAGTCATCGAGCTTATTCCTAAACACCCAGCGAGTGCCAATGGAATGCTTGTTGTGGGGTAAAGGAACGAGATGTCAGACTTTGTTCCTTTCAAACTGATGTAGCTCTTCTTGCATAGCTACGATCCATTCAGGTTCCTTCAATGGTTCCTTGATAGTCTTGGGTTTTACAAGAGAAATAAAAGCATGGAAAGCACATAACATATTCAATTTAGAACGCAGACCTCTTTCACCAAAGGGAGTGACGAGATTATGAGTGGGGTGAGCTTTTTGGATTCAAACACGAGAAGGGATGGATCATCATGTTGTGTCTCGGAGTCGTTCGTCGAAGATGAAGGTAATGGAGCACCTTCAATTGGGTTCGTTCCTTCAGCATTACCCAGAGAGTCATCAATAATATCATTACCAGAAGTTCCAGATGGAACAGTGACAACTGCTTCAGAGTTAGTTGGAGCCGCAACAATTATTGAATCATCAGTTGATGTTGAAGGAACGTTTGCGTCTTATGCAGAATTGGTTGGAGTATCATCATTGTGAGAGTCATCAGGACTGGAAGACTCTGGAGAGGATGGGGAAACATTATCAGCATTAGGAGCACCGTTCCCACGACTTGGACTAGGTCTAGATGAAGGACCATTGCCGTCATCATCAGAATCCTCTCTTTGCATTCTGGGATAACTTTCCTCAGGGAACGTTTAATGCGTTATCGTCTCCGGAATGCATTGACGAGGCAGATCTAGGTAGAAGACGGGACATATCTCTCTTGCTCGATGAAGGCTGCGAAGGGATGCGAGTACCGCAAGATCTCACTCCAGTATTCGAGGGAAGTTCTCATTGTATTGTTGTTTATCCCTCTGCGTGTCTTTCTATGTCGAAGGAATTCGATGATCTACCCTCTGTTGTGTCTTCTATTTTGCAGGAGTATGCTGATGTGATGTCGGATGATATTCCTCTAGGCCTTCCTCCTGTCCGAGGTATTGAGCACTATATCGACCTGGTTCTAGGTGCTTCTTTGCCTAACCGCACTGCGTACCGCACTAGCCCGAAGGAGACGAAGGAACTTCATAGGCAGGTCCAGGAGTTGATGGACAAGGGCTATGTCAGAGAGAGCCTGAGTCCCTGTGCTATGCCAGTCATATTGGTGCCGAAGAAGGATGGCACCTGGCGCATGTGTGTCGATTGTCGGGCGATCAACCAGATTACGGTCAAGTACCGTCACCCTATTCCCCGCCTCGACGACATGCTTGACGAGCTGCATGGAGCCACGCTGTTTTCCAAGATTGATCTTCGTAGTGGCTACCACCAGATACGGATGAAGGAAGGCGACGAGTGGAAGACCGCCTTCAAGACGAAGTATGGACTCTACGAGTGGCTTCTGATGCCCTTCGGTCCCACGAATGCTCCCAGCACTTTCATGCGACTGATGAACCACGTCCTTCGCCATTTTCTGGGTAAGTTCGTCGTCGTGTATTTTGATGATATACTGGTATATTCTCGTTGTTTGCAAGACCATATGGACCATCTTAGACAGGTTTTGGAGTGTCTGCGCACCGAGCATTTGTTTGCCAACTTGGCGAAGTGCGTCTTCTGCTCCGACACCACGATATTTCTGGGTTTTGTTGTGTTCAAGTATGGACTGCGTGTGGACTAGGGGAAGGTACAAGCTATACAAGAATGGCCTACCCCCACGATGGTTCACTTTTTTTGGGGGTTGGCTGGCTTCTACAGACGTTTTGTGCGGGACTTCAGCAGCATTGCTGCACCGTTGCATGAGCTGACGAGAAAAGGCGCCTCGGTCGACTGGACTGAGAAAAATGAGGCTGCTTTCCAGACTTTGAAGGACAAGCTCTACAACGCCCCGCTGCTACAACTGCCCGACTTCAGCCAGAATTTTGAGGTCGAGTGTGATGCCTTCCACTTCGGGATTGGTGGCGTCTTACTACAGGAGAGGTGACCCATTGCCTACTTTAATGAGAAGCTGTCTGGCGCTGCGCTCAACTACGGGACCTATGACAAGGAGTTGTACGCTCTTATCCGAGTGCTGAAGACCTAGCAGCATTACCTGTGGCCCAAGGAGTTCGTCATCCACATCGATCATGAGGCTCTCACCCACTTGCGGCATCAGTCCAACCTTGGACGACGCCATGCTCGTTGGGTGGAATTTTTAGAGACGTTTCCCTTTGTTGTCCTCCACAAGAAGGGCAAGGAGAACGTGGTTGTTGATGCGCTCTCTCGCAGGTATGTTCTCTTGACTCATCTCGATGCTCGTCTTCTTGGTTTTTCTTTGATTAAGGATTTGTATTCTTAGGATACTTTCTGTAGATCTATATATGAGACTTGCGCATCTCGGGGTGAGTGTGAGGGATATGTTTTGGATGATGGGTATTTATTTCGAGTTGGGAAATTGTGTATACCCCAATCGTCTATTAGGGCTCTACTCGTACATGAAGCACATGAGAGTTGTGGTCATTTTGGGATAGCTAAGACTGTAGCTGTGCTTAATGAACATTTCTACTGGCCTTATATGACCTGACAGGTGACTAGGTTTATCAATGCCTGTGTGACATGCCATAGAGCCAAGTCAAGGTCGAGCCCTTCCTTGTATACACCCTTGCTTGTACCTTCAGCCCCCTGGGAGGATTGATCGATGGATTTTGTGATGGGGTTGCCAATATCTAAGAAGGGGAGGGATTCGATTTTTGTGGTTGTAGACATATTCTCCAAGATGGCTCATTTTATCCCCTGTAGGCAAACCAACAATGCTTCAGACATAGCTAGCCTTTTTTTAGCATGTGGTGGGGTTGCATGGGATTCCTAGGTCTATAGTGAGTGATCGGGATGTGAAGTTTGTGAGTCATTTTTGGAGGACACTGTGGGGTAAGCTAGGTACTAGACCTCTATTTTCCACTAGCTACCACCCCAGACAGATGGACATACTGAGGTGACCAACCGCACCTTAGGGACCCTGCTTAGAGCCATGCTTAGGGCCAACCCTCGCCGTTGGGAGGACTTACTTTCTTGTGTTGAGTTCTCTTATAACAGGTCTATGCATTCGGCGACGCGCCTCAGTCTGTTTCATGTTGTTTATGGTCGGAACCCGCTCACTCCGCTGGATCTCACTCCGCATCCTCTCCGCGACGGCGATAACCTCAAAGCTGCGGATCGGGTTGCGTTTATTCAGGAGCTGCATGCTAGGACCAAGGAGCAGTTAGAGCGGAGAATCCGACAATACGAGCACAAGGCCAACAAGGGACGGCACCGCATCACATTCGCGCCCGGTGACCTTGTTTGGGTCCATATGCGCAAGAAGAGCTTTCCCGCCGCGGCTGTTGGGGCCGCGATCGCGGCTGTTGCGGCCGCAATCGCTGTTGTTGCGGCTGTGGTCGCGGCTGTTGCGGCCGCGGCTTGTGCGGCAATGAGATTTTTGGCCTCCGCGAGCTGGGCTCGAAGCTCGATAACCTCTCGGGCATGGACCTCGTCTGCAGCCTGGCGAACGGCCAATGCTTGGCGCTTGGTGCTTGGTGGTGGCTTCGTGTGCGACCGTTGGAACCTGTGACACGGAAGGGCGCTCAGAACGGCGCACGTGCGGGTGCTCAGGGTAGCGCACTGGGGCATACTCGCGGTGCGGTGGCGAGTTGTGTTGGCGCCTGGGCGGGTAGGATGGATGTCAGGGCGGAGAGTACGGACGGCGGGACGGGGGGTCACAGTTGCTGTGCGGTGGAATATAGTCTGGATGGGCGTCATAAAGACTCACGCCACCAAACCATTCGTCGTCGTTCCACTCGTCGGCGAAGAGGTAGGGGTTGTAGGTCCACGGGAGGCGCCGATGAGCCATGGGCAGGTGTTGGCTCGGCTAGGGTGTTCCAGGATGGCTAGGTGGCACGGCTAGGGAGAAGGCCGAACTAGGGTTGCTAGGGGCTGCGGCGGCTAGGGTTTGGGCAGCAGGGAAGGATTCATATTTTGGCCTTTTGAGGGGTCAAACGATGTTCATTTTGGACAAATTGTATATGCTTGGACTCGTATCAAGAAGCTCTACAAGATTATGATAGAAAATTGCAGAAATGACGAAAACTTTTTGGACGAAATCTGGGCAGAAGTCGAGTTCGGTTTTGGGAGTTTTAATGGTGATGATGCGTAGGGAGAGAGGAAAAAGAAGGAAAGACACACCTCGTACCCCTGGTGCTCTGATACCAATTGATACGAATCCGATGGCTCGGATCTCGTCTGACGCTGGATCTAGGTAGGAAATGGTCTCAGATCCTTCTCTTGGTAACCGAATAAGTACGAACCACCGAGAAGGATGATCCGCGGCTCTCTTATGCTCGCTTGGGCGAGGGTGGGGCGAGAGTGAGAGTTGTGTTTGTGAACCATGACGTGGTTCAATCGGGTCTAACCAGTTTTGTGACGCCGAGGCCTAAGGGGAGGAGTTTAACTCAACTACGAAGCTTAGGTATAAATTTCAACGTGACTAAAACGATTACAAGTGAAGGCTATATATAGCCAAAATAGTGCACGGCCTTGATGGGACTTTTTTAACCTAATCGGCCGAGTCCATACGCAGATGGGCTCGCATACCAAAACAGGAATTAAGCTAAATATAGTAACTACTAAATAAGGAACTACTAAAAACGGAAAGTACTGAAATACATAGAAAAGCTAATTAAATAGGCTTGTTAGATGCCACGGGGGACGCCACGGTCTAGGTCTTCGGCGGCTCGCCGAAGCCTGGTTCAGGACTAGCCAGGAGCGCATCAACGTTGTCTCTAACTCGCCACTGGAACCTTTGGAGTTCTCATCAAAGACAACGTGGATGCTTTCTTCGATTTTGCATGAATTTTTGTTGTAAACTCTTTAAGCCTTGCTTGCCTTTGCATATCCCAAAAAGATGCCTTCATCACTTCGTGGGTCAAACTTCCCTAAGTTATCCTTCTCATTGTTATGAATGTAACACCTGTATCCAAAAGCACGCAAGTGGGAAATATTGGGCTTGTGATCCCTTATTAGTTCATAAGCAGTTTTATTCAATAAGGGACGAAGCATGGCACGATTGAGGATATAACAAGCAGTGTTGATGGCTTCTGCCCAGAAAATTCTTGGAAGATTGCTTGTAATGAGGAGAGTTCTAGCCATGTCTTCTAGAGTCCTGTTCTTCCGTTCCACAACCCCATTCTGTTGTGGTGTCCTAGGCACGGAGAAATCATGTGACACTCCATTTTCTTCACAGAAGTTGAAGAACATAGAGTTCTCAAACTCCATTCCATGGTTGGACCTTATAGCTTTCAGCTCCATTCGAATGCGGAGAAGACTTCATCCTTTGAAGACAGAAAGATTGTCCAAGTGAATCTAGAATAATCATCGACAATTACAAAACATACATGTTTCCACCATGACTTCTTATCCTCATGGGACCACAGAGATCCATGTGGATCAGTTTCAGAGGCTCAGAAGTTGTAACATCAGGCTTTTACTTGAATGAGGAACGGGTCTGTTTCCCTTTCACACATGCATCACAGACGCCATGGAACTCAGATCGAACATTTGGGAGACCACGAACATGTTACTTTGCATGAAGCTTGTGAATTAGTCGAAGATTAGCATGTTCAAGCCTTCTATGCCACAGTTCCGTCTCATCAGCTATAGACGCAAAGCATAAAACTTCTTTTGGCTTGAAATTCTTGTCCACAATGTACACATCCTTGAATCTGACTCCTCTCAGAATGATATTCTTGGTTTCACGATCTTTGACATAGCATTCTTGTGAAGTAAAGACCGTCTTGTTGTTCCCTTGGTCGCAAAGCTGTGCAACACTCAACAAACTAAAGCCAAGTTCATGAACTAAACTTACCTCTCTTACCGTGATGCTGGAGTTTATTTTTGTTTTGCCTGTTCCAATGATTTCTCTGCAACTCTTGTCTCCAAGGGCGACACTCCCTTTGTTTGTGAAGTGAGGTGAGTTGATCTTCTTTTCCGGTCATGTGGCACGAACAAGAACTATCAATGTACCACTTCTCGTTCCCCCTCACTTCAACCTGCACAGAAAAAGTTAAGGTTTGGCAACCCAGGAAAGCTTATCCTTATCTGGTCGAGACACATAATGCAATTGTTCCTTAGGAATAGCATAATTAATGGCAACAGTTTTCTTCCTAGATCTAGCATGATTATGATTATGCATATGTGAATCATCATAGAAGTCATTCAAGTTCACATTATTGCTCCTACTATTCCTTCTCTTTGTGTGCTCTTCGGAAAACTTCCTTTTGTTTTCACAGTCTCTCTATGAATGTCTGTTTTCCCCACAATACCAACACAGCTTGAATTGATCCATTTGAACATACTTCATGTTGGGAACAACACTCTTGCGTTGCTTAGCACGTTCTGGACAAGGAACGTTGGATTGCTTTCCTTGAGATTGCTTGAGGAAGATCTTGTGAGTAGGTTGTCCAGTGTAACACGACTGGTTCTCATTCAGCCCGCTCTCAAGAACCTTCACACGTTCCTCAAGATTGCGATTCTTTTCTCTAGCATCCTATAGTTCCCTATCTCTTGATTCACAAAGTTCAAGAATAGATGGATCATCCTCTTTATGCTTAGAACCTGTATAACCAATACCATACCTTGCTTCAACAAATTGAATGTCTTCAGTTTCAGCTTTCTGTTCCACTAGCATGGACTGAATTTTGTGAACATAGGCTTTCAACTCTAACATCTGTTCCTCAAGCTTAGTTGGTCCAGCTATATCACTTGCATCAGTATTGTTAGAGACTTCATTCATAAGTAAAGAGACCTTTTCGTTTCTTAACCTCTGAAGTTCCTCACGATTAGCATCACATGAAGAACAAGGAACATTTGAGCTACTAGCAGTGTTAGATATGTTTTCTTTTAAACTACTACACTCATCTTCAGAGTTAGCAAGTTCCTCTTGTATTTTCAAATTTTCAGAATACATTTCCCTTATGAGAGCAATCAGTGATTTCTTATCATAGTTCACAAGAGATTTCAAAAATGTTTCAGGATTTACCTCAAGATCCTCAGGCGAAGTAGTAGAGTCATTGAGAGCCATTGCACACATCTCACCACCCCAAGCTTCAGGGTCTTCACCATCTGAGTCATCCTCATTGCCTCACACAACAACAAAAGCTTTCTTCTCATCGTTCCCAGAAGGTTTGCTTGGTTTCTTGGGCTTTGGGCATGAGCTAGAATAGTGACCTTTCTCATTACAGTTGTAGCAGGTGATGTCTTTGATGTCACAAGTTTCACCATGGTTCCCACCTTTGTTGTAAAGGGAACGCATTACTCTAGTTTGTAACACAACCTCAGGATCATCGGAGCCATCATTATCATCAAGATCATTCTCAATCCTGTCAACAACCTGTCCAACCATCAAAGCAATTACTTTATTCTTGGGATCTTTGGTTCTTCCAACCTTTTCTTCATTGTCATACTTCTGAATCTTGCTAAAGACCTCATGGTACGTCAGTTTGACAGTGTTGGGATTCTCTTTTAGAATAGCCTTAGTCAAGGCATGACGATGAGGAAGACCATCGATGATGATGATGACCTTCTCATCCGGCAAGATCTCCTTGTCAGAAATGGAGTGAGCTGTCAAGTTCGCCGTGATTGCTTCAAATCTGGCCTGGTAAGCACTCACATCTTCATTATCTTCCATTTTGAAATTGTAGAAGTCCTTCTTGGCTGTGAAATGATCAATTTCACGAAGATCCTTGCTTCCCATGTACATATGTTCCAGGGCAAGCCATTTAGCATTGGCAGATTCACAAGATTAAAGTTTTTTCACATCTTGCTGATTACGAGTACTGTTGATGAGCATGAAAACCTTGCAGTTCTTCTCCATGATCTGAAGATCCTCTTGATCCCATTTCTTTAGCTTTTGCTTCTTCTCAAGATCAGTAATCTCAAGATCTCCAAGGGAGATGATCAACCATCATTGAAAGTCATGACTTTGGACCCACTTGATGAAGAGAGTCTTCCAATGTTGATATTGACCAGCGAGCAACAAGGGAGGCCTTGAAGAGTTCAAACCAACTTCGACACTGGTAGCAGTCATCGTTATCTGAAAATCTATAAGTAACACACAATCTAGAACAAACCTGATCTGATACCAATTGTAGAATCGAGTGTATTAGTACAAGGAACAATAGAACTGTTCCTTGGGCATCGGAATATTGTAACAGAAAATAGAGTAACAGACAGAGTTCCTTAGAGAGGAAAACTCAATCAACCAACTAGTTGACTGAGAAAAACCTCTACCTCTAGGTTTCCCAAGTAGGATTTCAAATGTCTACTTGTGTTATTAATCCTGGAATTACAATGAAGCAAGTCGTATCTCAATCTAGTTTACCCCTAGATATCTAGACTTCTTATTGTAACGTTCCTAACAACACCTAAGACAATCAAAACCCTAACAAGCACTCAACTTATCAAAGTCTCGTCCTTTTCTTCTCCTTCACTGAATGCTCAAAGCTCTGTCAAAATGCCATAGTTGCTTGTGAAATGAAGTTGATGACTTCCTTTCTTATAGTCTAGAAATCCTAAATGATTTACCCTAGTTTTACTTAAGGAAAATCAGATAAAATAATCCTATACAATCTTTTCTTATCCTTTCTAACAATAAGATCTTCAACAACTTTATCTCTTGCGGCCCAAGTTGTTTCTTCAAGATATCTTTCCATAAATATGAGATTCGGCAAATTTTAAGGGCGACAACGCGCGCGTCTCTTCGTTCCTTGGCGCGGTTCCCTTCCTTTTCCTGTTCACAACCGCGCGTCTTCATTTCTTGTTTGTTCCAATGCGTTGTTCTATTGTTGACTTCTTTGTTCTTTTCAATCTCTGTTTTGATTCATCACATGATTTTCATCGTTCCTTTAATTCATCTGATTCCTGAAACTCATAGTCACACTAAAAATCATCAAATGCCATTGAGTTTATCATCATCAAAACTAGAGGGAACATCATCGTTCCAACATTTTGGATATAAAATTATTTTTTTATATTTCTTACATTTTCTTACTTTTGAGGGCAAAGAACTTTTAAAGGCAAACCAAGCTCTCGTTCACTAGAGCAATTTTACTTTTTATATTTTTTCTATTAATTAATTACATATTACTTTCTAATATTGGGTTTGGTTATCCTTCAGCTATGCCCCCCACTAGCATTTTCAAAGAAATAATAAAAAAATATTTTTTTTTTCATTACAAAATATCAAGATTATTAAGTATTTTAAAAAAAAAATTAATTATGAATTTTTTAAGTATAATCCTAAGAAATACTAAAAAAACACTACTTTATCTAAATTTACACACTAGTTTTTCAATAAAAAATACACTATCTTATCTATATCTATCTTTATTAATGCTAGAACTTTTGAAATTTAGAGTTTATGAGTTTAGAAATTTTAATATTATTTTTTTAAATAAATTTGTTGAAATTATGCAGAGAAATTAAATAGTAAGTAATGAGGAAATTTGTTTAAATTGTATAATTTTTGGATCAGTTTTGAGCACAATTCCATTTTTGGGTTTAAATATAGGGTTTGTTGTTTAAAATTGGGGTTGAGTGTATAAGGTAGACGATAGACTTTGTGTAAACAAAAAAAAAATAGCCACATACAAAAATATCCCATATATAGAAAAACATAAAATTAATGAGACTTTTTATTTACATTATCTAAATTCAACGTGATACATTTTTTTGTTCGAGTTGGTGAGTTAAGTTGGTAAATTTTTTAAATTAAGTTGGTAAATTTTTTATAACAAAATTTGGCACTTTTCAAACCAAAGAGTTAGAATTAGTTTACTAAGAACTAAGATGTCTTTCTAATAGTGGTCTAACCTAAATCATTGTTATGGACAATCATAAAAAAAAAGCGTTTAAGACAGGGTGAAGGACCCCATTATGACTAACATTATCATTCAAACATAAATTACGTAAAGTAGTTAAATCACAACATTTGAAAGTGTGGTATCAAATTTATGCTCACAATTGAATTTGATAAAGGGAAGCGAAAGAACTTTCGATCTTGAACAACAATTGCTGAAAAAACCCTTCTTTTTTTGATAATCAACGATTACAGCTTTTTCTAACCCTAATCCACCTCTAAGACTTGTTTTCCAAGTATTTATATTAGGGCTACATAAAATAGGATAGAGAGCGGGCCAATAAAGTCGGCGGAGAATAAAACCGAATCGAGTCCTGACTCGGTCCGGAACTCGGTCGAGTTCTGGGCCGAGTTTCAATCTGTCGCGACGACTCGGTCCACAACTCGGTCGAGTTCTGGGCCGAGTTTCAGACTTCCTAGGGCGAGACCATCGTCATGGACATCGGTCGTCGTTGTCGGCCTCTAGACAGCATGGCAGCGCTGAGCGGGGGCGAGGTCCTGATCACCGGGGTGATCGTAAGTCCGTATCTAGGGGCGCCGGTGATCGCGAACCTTCGATCGATGTGTCTGGTTCGCATGGCAGAGATCGATCCGAAAGTGTGAGTTCCGAGTCGGGTTACAGGCGAGTGAGGGATGCTGAGCGACATTTGCTGAGATTGTTTGGTCACTAGGGCGATGCAATCGTCAATGATCAAAATCCATGAATTTTTATGAATGAAAGGCAAGTACATCCAAGAAAGAATGAGAGAACATGAAAATGTACAAGAAATTGGGAGGGCCACCAGATGCTAATCATGCGTCTCCTTCGATGTGCTGATGTTGGTTCCGGGGACCACATAGATCAAGTAACGATGGTGCGTGGTGTCGCGAGAGTCAGGGTGCTCATTTCAATCGGATCCTCCCGATCTTCAGGGGCTCGGAAGAATCTGAGGGGCAATTGAGGGACAAGAAGTTCGAATTCTAATTTACTAGGGTAATTAACGTTATTTTTCCTGAAAATCCCTATAAATGTATAAACAAGGAGAAGGCTTGATTAAGAGATCAATCGAAGAGAGTTCGAGACGACAACTCGGTCGAGCTATAGACCGAGTGGTGGAAACAGAAAAGAACTCGGGCCACAAATCGCCGAGTCGTGGACCGAGTCATCGAGACAGACAAGAACTCGGGCCATAACTCGGTCGAGTTGTGGACCGAGTCATCGAGACAGACAAAAACTCGGGCCAAAACTCGACCGAGTTGTGGACCGAGTCATTGAGGCATTCTGAAACTTGGCCCAGAACTCGACCGAGTTGTGGACCACGTCGTCGAGGAAGTCTGAAACTCGTCCCAGACCTCGACCGAGTTGTGGACCGAGTCGTCGCGACAGATTGAAACTCGGCCCAGAACTCGACCGAGTTCCGGACCGAGTCAGGACCCGATTCGGTTTTATTCTCCACCGACTTTATTGGCCCGCTCTCTATCCTATTTTATGTAGCCCTAATATAAATACTTGGAAAACAAGTCTTAGAGGGGGATTAGGGTTAGAAAAAAGCTGTAATCGTTGATTATCAAAAAAAGAAGGGTTTTTTCTGCCATTGTTGTTCAAGATCGAAGGTTCTTTCGCTTCCCTTTATCAAATTCAATTGTGAGCATAAATTTGTTACCACAGAAAGCAAGGAGGTTTGCAATCTGGTTAGCTTCTTGGAAGTAATAATGGATTTTAACGTCCTCAAAATAAGCTAGGAATCTTCTAGTGTCCTTGATGATCATATCGATTTTCCAGGGTGTATCCCATAAACCTTGCAGAGCATTGATGAAGGTAAGGTTATCACCTTCAATTGTAAGTTTTTTAATACTCATTCGATGTGCTTGAGTCATGCCCACCCACATCGAAATCGCTTTTGCCTGTAAAATGGTTGTTGGCTCAATATTGTGGCTATCCATAAAAATAATATTACTATTTCTATCGCTAAATATAAAACCAATTTTCTTGTTTCCATTGCAATTTCTTGATCCATCAAAATTCAATTTGATATGATCCCATGTCGGTTTTGCCCATGCAATATGCATGCCCTTTCTTGTTTTGCTTTCACATGATTTCTCAGCTTCCAAGATTTTAAATAAACGATATGAGGCACAAATGTGTTCATGTCTCGGGCTGTCATTTATGAAAGATAATCGCAATTTTGAAATTCCATATATGCCACCATGCAAAGCAGGATAAATAAAAATTGGACATCGCTCCTTTGTTGAATGTCAAATTATCATTAAAGTTACCACCATACAAGGCCGGGTCTAACGATTCATTTTGTTTTCTTCCAGCTTCCAAAATAATAGGTCTTGTGTATTTACAGCTAAAAATAAGTAGTTAATGTCTTCATTTGCTTCTCTGCAAAGAACACATTTAGTTGGAACTCTGTTATAGTGCATGTTTAATGTTTTATTAGTGGGGAGTGAATCTAAGCAAGCTTTCCATAAGAAGTGTTTGATTTTAGGTGGTAAATTTAATTCCCATATTAACGACAAGTTAACACTAGAAAAAGCACCCCTGTTATTCTGAAGTGAATGTACTGCCGATTTTACTGAGTATTTCCCATTAGGTGAAGGTTACCTTACTAAATGGTCCTCCAGGTTATGTAGTGGGATTTGTATCTTTTTTATTCTTTCAACCATGTGATGTGAAAGAGAGTTGTTTAACAGCGGGTAGTTCCATTCCTTATTATCTGTTATATATGAGGATGCCTTTATAGCCATATTATTAAGATTAAGAGCTTCATTTAATGTTTTGTTTCTCAACCATTTATCATTCCTGAAATCAATAGTCTTACCATTTTCTAATTGCCATATAAGTTGTCCTTGAAATTCCTTCATGAGACTAAGTAATCTCATAAATTGCCATGAAAAATACTTTTTCTGGAGGGAGAACATACAGTCTTCCTTGATATATTTTTCTTTAACCAGACGGACCCATGCATTCTGTTAGGATTTTCCAGAATAATTTCATTTGTAATGCTTTATTATTGACTTTCGTTGTATGGAAACCAAAACCTTCTTCTTTTGGAGTGCCAATACAATCCCAACTGATGAGTGGATGAAAACTTGATGATTCCATTTTGTTCCAAAAGAATGATCTATTAATCTTATCAATCTCCTCAAGAATCCCTTTGGGTAAAAGGAAGCTTTGCATCATGAAATTTACTTTGGAGATTAAATTAGCTTGAATGAGAACAACTATACCAGATTGGGAGAGGGAGTTAGCTTTCCATTTAAAAAGTTGTTTTTAAGAGACGTGATGGCATCTTGAAAAGTTGCATTGTGAACACGCCCCCTAATGATTAGAATCCCTAGATATTTTTCCAAATTTCTTGTACTGGAAACTTGTAGAATTCCTGCCAAAAGGAATAATGTGTAGGGGGGGGGGGGGGGGGGGTATATTGGATGAAAATTGTACAAAGATTTTGTGAAAGTTGATCATCAGTCTTATTTTCTCAAAGAAGTCTTCTAGAAATGCTTTTGATATACATTGCAGATGAAACATCTGCATCAGTAAGGATAAGAGCATCATATTCTAAAGTAAGAAATGGGATTAGGGTACCATTTCTAACTAACTTGATACCCACCTTTGGATTGAGATTTTTTGATTCAATGGATAAAGATCTTGCTAGATATTCCATAGCAAAAACGAATATTTAAGGGGCCATAGGGTCACCTTGTCTAATAGCACAAGTAGGCTTCTGTATATGATTGGGTTCATTGTTAACAATAACCGAGAATGGAGCAGTAGTGATGCATGTCATAATTAATTTCACAAAATTTTCGTGAAAATCAAAAGAGAGTAGAATGTGTTCAATGAAGTCCCATCGTATCTTTTCATAGGCTTTTTCTAAGTCTAATTTTACTGCCATCCAGCTTTGCTTTTCAATTTTTTTTCATATGAAAAAATGAAAGAATTTTACGAGTTAATATATTGTCCTGGATTAGTATGCCTTCCACAAAAGCTGCTTGAAGGGGGTGTGTCAATCGGGTAAGTAATGCTTTTAACTTATTTGCAAGTATTTTTAATGATTTTATATGTTGTGTTACATAGACTGATGGGTCTGAAGGGGTTAATATTAAGGGTGAATCCACTTTTGGTATAGTGCAATATTATAAGAGCCCCAAATCGAGGTGTTATAATGTCGTGAATCCCGAAGGGTTCATAAGGCGTTAGGGGATAAAATATAAAACGAATACCCAATAGAAAGTAAACAAGTTATATAAAACCCTGATGTTACAGTCGTGCATAAAACAGAGTTTCTAAGTCCTAGAGTTAATGTCATACAAATACAACTTTATAAGAATTAGAACTCTACAATAATTTACGCAATAAAACTCAAATCCTAAATCTCGTATGTAACACGCTTCTAACAACCAGTTGAAAAACTCTATAGTATTGTAGCGAAAATATAATGATCAACCAATTCAAAAACTTCTAAAATAGAATCGACCCAAAATCTCACAGAGTTAGTCCTAACATCGTGTCCATCTTGCATGACCTCCATACAGTTCCTGGATTAAAGAGTACCTGGCCATGCATAAAACATAGCTAGCCCCCATGATAATGGGGGTTAGTCTCCAACCAGACTAACAAGTTGTATAAGCAACTTATACATGTAATAGCATAAGTAAGAGATAAGAGATAAGCATTACGCAGATACACAAGAAGATTTATAGTTAAATATACCACAATCAACATTCTATTATACATGTACATCTACAGATGATCATGACATAACAAGAAAGTATTATTTTTAAAATTTGTAGATATGCAAGAAAAGTTGCAGTTGAAGCAAGTCACAACAAGAACGTATATCAAAGCCGTATACAACACTATTAGACCTTATCAACAATGTACAACTAAACATATGCATATCATACTTACAGAGAACACAATACCAAGTCAAGAAACACCACTTAATTTCCAATCAAGTCACAGATTACACAACATGAAAGAGATCGTTCGAAATCTATACTCACTTATATTTTTTTCTTTTAAAGAAAACTAATTAATTAGAACTCGAAAGCAAAAATGTTTCGAAAACATGCCCAAGCCTCCCTTGGACACAAAGGTACCTTCTGACCCATATCGCGGGTAATATTACCTCTATCAACGGGTCGGAAACGAGGCCATTGATCAGGTGACCCGACCTTCCCTAGAATGGTAGAGCACTCCATCCACCCGCTCTAGCCGGATAGAGCCCTTAGTCGAGGAGCGTATCAGAAGAACACATTTTAAAATCATTTGGGATCGGAACCATCCTTACCCGCAAGTGTCACATTTCTCAATCCAACCAACATATTATTTTATTTCAATATGAACGTACCACAAGATTCATCCATACGATCATCATGTCCATATCACCATATCATCTTAACACAATCAACATCCATTTATCGACACGTCAACCATACAAAGACAATGTGGTTCTCAATATACGTATATACACACATGTTTAAGATACAAACCAACTAGTTAAACATTAAGTCATGATACAAGATTCAATACTCATGCATAATCCAAGATTTAATATTCATGCGTAATCCAAGACTCTAAACTTAAGCTACAACATGTCAATCCATACAATCGTCATCCATAGTCACATTCATCATTCATTTATCAACACAACATGAGTGTAACGAAATGAGAAAATCAACATACATAGACACATACCTAAAACACGGACAAATAACTCAATACTCACACAACATCAAGAATTCTAACTTAGGCCCTGTTTGGTAACCCTAAAACCTAGCGTTTAGTGTTTAATATACCATGTTAGCCGCTACTTGGGTGTTTGGCCTCACCAGTGGTAGAGGCTTGAGCAACTTTCAAAACGCTTGCCTTGGGGACGCTTCTAAGGAAAGCGGTGTGGATTCTGAACGCGCGTTTGATGATTCTCTCCCAGATCAGCCCTCAACCAACTAGGAAACCATGGCCTTTTTTATTCTCTCGGAACCTCTTGTCATCCGTATCTTCGTCCTCATTTATCAAGCCTCTCACCCACACTTTGCTTTTCACGCTCTTCTTGTGAATTTCTTCAGCCAACCATCTATTCTATTCTACCCAATTGACAGTTGAAAAAGGTAAATTTCTACATTCCTTCAAGGTTTTGCGTTGTTAATTTTGCTTCTTTTGATATTCTCTTGTAACTAATCTCCTACATACTGCAATTCTATGAACTTCTTCAGAGTTTTGATATGTTTGCTTCAGTCAAAATTTGAATCAAAATTTTGAGATGAGGCTATATTGTCATTTGTTGTATAATAGTATAGGATTTTGGATAATTATTAAGAAATTGCTAAGATTTCTTCTAATTTTTTTTCATGTTATGTGAATCTGGAATTGGTACTCCCGGCTGGTGAATTTACTGAGATTGTTAATGCTGAATTTTGAGATTGTAAGATTGAATCTTAGATAAGTTATATTCAAGTCTTTGCATTTGGGATTGAACTTATTGAAATTTGGGATAAATTATGATTTAAGTCTTGGTATTTGGGATTGTGATCAAATTTGTGAATTTGAGTTTGGTATTACTGGAATTTTGAAATTGGTTCGTCCAGGTCTTGGTACTTGAAATGTATACTGCTCATATAAGTTCCTTTCTTACATTAAAATTTGTTAGTTGCCACTGAGGGTTTTTTCTTCATGCAATGCTATTATATATAGGGGATGTACAGTAGAGTGTGGACATTAGTGCAATTAGTTTGTTAGATTAGCTAATAGTATGGACTAAATGTGAAAGATATGCATCTAATTGTTGTACTTCACATTGATAATTACTTGGGTACATATCATGTCATTGTTGGAAACAATGCATTGCTTTTGGTAAGATGGAGCCAAGTGAGAAAGGTGGACTGAAAGGTGTCAATTTTGGGTGGACTCAAGAGTTGATGAAGAGCTTGATTGATATATGCCTTAATTATCTATCGAGGAACGGTAAGAGTCACCCTTACAAATGGAATGAGCTTGCCATAGAATTTGAGAAAGTCAATGGAAAGAAGTGCAATGGAAGCACATTGAAGAACAAGTATGATGGCATGAAGAAAGATTGGCGCATTTGGAAATCTCTTAAGCGGGGAGAAAGAGGACTCGGGTGGGATCCGATAACACAAAAGATAACTGCTGATGTTGATTGGTGGAACATGAAAATCAAGGTATTTATTCCTCTATTAAGAATGTATAGATACATACATATATGAATAATATTATCAATGGTCTAATAAAAATAATTCATTTATTTCTTAGGAGCAACCATTATGTAAGAAATTCAGAAATAAGGGCATTCCTCCAGAAATCGAGGACCTCTGGGATCTTCTATATGGAGATAATACAACTACCGGAGAACATTGTGTTGCCGCATCTATGATCTCATCTCGTGTAACAGGGAACCAACCGGTTGAAGTGGAAGGTGGCAATGCATTAGGATATGATCTTGATAGCACAAATCCTCACTATTTTGGAAGTTTTTTGGATAGCTTGGACCCATCTCGTGTAGAAGGCACCCAACAGGTAAATCCTGAGACACAAGAGTCACAAACACAGTCAATGTCGTCCCAATTGAACCCTCATCAACCCAAACATAAGAGACGACAATCTATTGGTTCTTCTATGATGTAGGAGCACATGGCTAAAGTGTTAACAAATAGTGATAAGATGCTGGATTTGTATGAGGCAGAGGCTACAGATGTGACTCAAAAACTCGAATTCATTGTCGATGATGGCTTGCGTGTTCTGGCTGATTTGGTCAACTCTGGTGATATCATTCGCTTGTCTCCTTTGTGGTGCTTTGCGGTAATGACAATTAAGGATATTGATTCAAGAGATGTGTTTATGAAGTTGGAAGATAATAGTGCAAGGGTTTCTTGGTTAAATTGGGAGTTCTCCAACCATGGAGGACTATTTTTTAGCCAATAGTCTTCTATTGTCGATGAAGTTGGAGGACTATTGGCTAAAAAATATTATTGATAGAAATGGAGTTTTTATTGTGTGTCAATTAGAACACATTAGAAAAAAAACCTTTTACTTTTTTATTCTTTTTATATGATTGTAGTTAAAGATCTTAGTGTTGCGACTCAATCGGCAAAAATGACAAATCTACTAGAGTAGAACCTAACTATATATATCACATGACACTTTCTCATTAAAATTCTCACACGTAATTTTTTTTTATTCTTTTATTAAATTTAGTTATATATGAAAGATTTTTTTATCTTAAATCTAGCACTAATCTTTTCCTAATAAAAATACAAACCAATCCCAAAGATTACAAATCAATAAACAAAATTTTACAAATCAATCACAAAAGATCACAAATCCAAAACTTTCACAAAACTGATAAACTCATTATTAGACTGATTTGCACATCATCGATGAACACCGATCTGCACGACCCATGCCACGTCATCGTTTGGAATCTCTGGTTCATCGCGGCGTTTGTCTCGGTAAAGGTTTTTGACCTTGTAATTGACAAAAAAATCTCTTAAAGCCGCAGTGCTAGCCATTAGCCAAAGCACAATAGTTAAGACTTAAATTACTTGTGCATTTTCAAAAAGTAAGACTGATTAAATATCATATACTGAAAAATCTTTATAACAAAGATTAATGGTCAAATGAAAATTATATAGCAGTTATAGAAAATCGGGGTAAGCATCGAGGTAACCAATTGTACATATTTATGGATATATGATTGTAAATAAATAAAGGTTATAGAAAATTGAAAATCATAAGTTTTAGTTATAATTTTTTTTAAATAATTAAAGCATATTCGATATGAGATTGAAAATATAACTTTTGATACTAATTTAAGATATCAGGTTTATGATTTATGCTTTCTTTCAATTTCGTAATTTCCCAATTTAGCTTATGGTTCTTAATTAACCCGAATATTTTTTTACACTACTAACTTATTTTTCATTTTTGTTAATCGGTATGATATGTAAAAGAATTGTTATAACGACTTTGTGTAAATAAATAAAAAAGAGTTAATAAAACATATTTGATAAATCAAATATTAAGGAACATGATATCTACAATGAGTACTGCTCTAATAAACGAAACATCATATCAAAATTCATGTGTTTTTTAAATTAATATTTATTAGTCAACACAATATCCCAATCAAAAATCATTTTTTTCCATTTTTTCCTACATTTAAAATTCAATATAATCATAAATATCTCATTTTAATGATATATTATATATACTAAGATAATTTAAACATTACTTCAATATATAGTGACAGTTCCCAAATCGATAGCTGCCTACTTTGAAATAATTGAAGAGATTGAACACTGGAAATATATCTCTTCTGGGCATGGGCATTGATCACGTTAGTGGAGCAAACCCCGAGGTAGCACCTCGGGAAAGACCCACCACCCGCTCACGGACAACAATGAGAGTCTTGGGGAACTTTGTGGAATGTTGCTTAAAAGGAGCGCCTAATACCGGGAGTCTTGGAGAGCTACATTTCGAGCTCCCCAAAAAGAAGTTCCTCAAAATGACATCTCCTCCTCCATTTATAGATCTCAAGAGGAGAGAGAGTCGTATGACACTCGTTCACTTTTTGCTCCACATGTCGTGCATGCCCGAGGAGTAATCTTTTACATGTTTGTCACGTAGCGGAAATGAGTACACACTTGGAGGCCATGCATGCCACTAGCAAGTGCGAATAACAATCATTGCGTTCCTAGATGGAAATCGACTAACGTCACCACGTACGACCAACATGGTGCTATTAAACATGCGCCTGCACTCTATCATAGCAACATAACCAACATCGCGCTAGCCACATAAATGTACATCGCATTCTTTGTTCAAGGGAGAGCTTTGAGGTTTTATTATCTTGGGAACACTTATTACTACTTGTTGCGCATTGTATGTTGCAACGGGTGCATGAATGTATCGTGGTTCTGTCACAGTCCATTTATTTGAATAGTTGTCAGGACGACAATTCAAAGCAACTAAAAAAGAACGAACATACACCACCCGCGCACATTATCCTCATCGTTCTTCCTCCCTTTCAAGTACAAAACAATGTGTTTCAATGTTTCTTGGTCGCACATCAGTCTTCAAGCAAAGTTTGAAGGGTACTCGTCATTTTACGAGAATCGTGACGACAACCCCAAGCACAAATGAGCGAAGCTTAGAGGGTTCTTGTAGACTTAATAGTGCGACAATGGTGCAATAATTGTATGACAATAACGTGATAGTAGTGCGATGATAACACAATAATAGTGCAACGACAACCTCCAATAAACCGCGAGGGTTCTCGTCGGCTTAGGAGAATCACGACAGTAGCCCCAAGCGCGAATGACCGTGACTTGGGGATTCTCATTGACTTCAGAAACGCGACATTAGAGCGACGTTAGCCTCCAACAAAGCACGAAGGTTCTAGTCGGCTTACGATAATTGTGATGGCAGCCCCAAGCACAAATGAACAAAGATTGGGGGTTCTCGTCGACTAACGAGAATCACAACAATAGCGCGATGATAGCACAATAATAGCGCGACAACAACCTCCAGCAAAGAGCGAGGGTTCTGGTCGGCTTACGAGAATCGCGATGGCAGCCCCAATTGCAAATGAGCGAGACTTGGGGGTTCTCGTCGACTTACGAGAATCGCACAACAATAGCGCGATGATAGCGTGACATGGCCGAAATATGCAGTGCAAATATCGTTGAATGGCCTAGTCAAAGTAAATGTCCTAACAGACCTACTAAACAGATGTATAGTAAGCAAGTAAGGGTCGAACCCACAAGGAAGATCTGATACAGTATGCAATTATGATTGACAAGTGACAAGGAAGGGGGGTTTTAGTTATCAAGGAGAATAAAGCAAACAAGTTTGATTGAGTTGAGAATATGATTGGGGAAAAGAGTTCCACTAGAACGCGATCCACAATACAGAGATATAATTTGATCACTGAAATCTATTCAATCCAAGTTCTTTCACTATTCTTATGGTTGTTCCCACCCTGATCTTAAGTACTATCAATTCTCACAGTTGTTGATAGACTTATCACAATATCAATGGAAGAAAACCTTACCACCAATAAAGCAATAGCAATGCACACAAGGATATAGGATACATGCAAATAGAAGAAAACCTTACTATTTAACATGCAAATGATTCTCACTCACGATTGCACACTCGTATTCCACTATATGCAACAATCGTGTATGCTACTAGATATGCACTCGTATTCCACTATATGCAAACCCTAGCAATTGATAAATAGTACTCAACCTAGTTGATCAGGCTATGAAGAATAACAATACATCAATATTCAATATAACCAAGAGAATCAAACCAACACATATAAGAATAAGAATAAGGAATAGAAATCTCACAAACACATCAACTGTATTGCTTCAAACGTCTAGTAGAACAAAGGGAAATTAGTGCTCCATTCAGAGGTGAATGAAAACCCTAATAGAAAAGTAAAACTGCGTAATGTAAAAGTAGTCTCTTGTGATATCAGAATAGTCTCCTCTTAACCTAGAAAAGAGTCTTAAATAGGCTTAGGAAAAATAAGTTAACCTAATGGAATTAACAAAGGAAATAAAATAATAGAAATAAGGAAATCCGAAATGCATAAAAGGAAATAAGTTTGTGCTGGCCGCGAGGCATTACATGCCTCACCTCGGGGCGATGAGATCCACCGCGGGGCGGTGAGGTCCACCGCGGGGCGGTGGCTTCTCCACTGGCGCGACCAACTCTTCTCTAAGACCCACCGCCGGGTCGCGGTGGCATCTGGCGCGGGGCGGTGAAATCGCCCACTCCTTCTTCAACTCCTCTTCTTCTTCTCTTCTGCTCTTCATTACTACCAAGTGTTGGTAGCCTTCTCCAATAAACTCTAGCAGAACCTCATCCATCTTCATCATCTCCATCTCCGTCTCCGTCTCCGTCTAAGCTGTAAATCCCTGGATATCTTCACTTTTCTCCACAACTTCTGGATCACAGACTTAGCCTCAAATCTCATCCTAAACTCCTCCAAATGATGCTAATAATTGCTAGTAAAGGTGCATGAAATGACACCTATCAAATTCCCCCATACTTAGACCTTTACTCGTCCCGAGTAAGCTAATGATAAACCTACTCTCTCAATCAAACACCAGGGTCTCAGGAAGTACAAGAAAATATGACACCAACAACTACAACATATCAACAATTAGCTCCAGACAACCAAAACAAGTGATGCAAAGATAATTCTAATCCTAACTCCAATCTAGCTCCTTATCGCTCCAAGAGTGGCATACCCGAGTCCTCCTTATGACTCCCCTTCTTATGACGCCTCGCCAAGAATAATGAGAAATCCTAAAATCACTCTGCTTCTTTTACGCTCATCTTGCCTAGGCGCCCTCTCGGGTTTTCACCTAGCCACTCATTTCATTTTGCTAGATATCTCACAAATACTCGCATCACTCCAGTCCACTTTTGCACCGGTCTATACCAGTCAGACTATCTGTTTATTACCTGAACCGCCCTTTCGGGTTTTCAGCTCATCCCAGGATTTTGATTGCCTTTTTACATCTTTTTGGCTTTTTCGTTTTTTTTTTAAAAAAAAAGAAATACTCGAAAGGAAATTACAGAAAAACAAAGCTATGTGCAAAAGATAGATAGATAGCAAGTCTAAATCCCTCCCCCATACTTAAACCGAACATTGTCCTCAATGTAGAAAAGAGAACAGCAAATAAAATAGGGGAAGGAGAAATAAACTCACTGTAGGCCTGATGGCGGTGGTGGTGGGAACCTCCCGAAGTAGTCCCTCATATGAGCGTCCATAGCGTCCAAACGCTCATCTACATCAGCACGGAACTGGGTCTGCCAAGTCTGCAAACCGGTCTCTACTCGGGTGTTCCAATGCGTCTGCTGCACCGAGAATGCATCAAATCTTGCATACAACTCCTGCCAAGGTGTGGCAGGAGCATAAGAAGACGAGGGCGCATCAAACTGGGTAGGCAAAGGGGCATCTTCACCCACAAACTCCGCAGCAGCAGCACCAGCACCAGCACTAGGGCCCTCTCCAAACGGACCCGAAGGAGCAGCAACAGGGGTAGCGTCGGCCATAACTCTGCTATCACTGGGAATCCACCAATCCGCAAATGAAGGAGAATAAGTGAAAACCCGGGGAAGAATCAGAATATGACCCTCATATGAAGACCAAACTAAATCACCATCCCTGCCCAATGGTTTCAGCATCGAGCACACTTTCATGTGCGCCATATCATACACCGCGTGAGCAACAGGTCGAGGAATCCGATCGGTAGCTATAATGTTAGCACAAAGAAGGGTGATCAAACCACCCCCACAAATATCACATGGCTCACCATCACGAATCCTCTTCAGGGAACCCAGAAAGAGGGTAGCCCAACACGGCGTGTACATAACAAGCTCCAAGATGCTCAAAAACCACTGAAAATCCTTCAAAGGGACCTTACCATCATCAGAATAGCCAAAGAAATCTCTCATCAACACCTTGTGGATCAACCTTAGGCAAGGGTTCACCAACTTCAAATTCACCTCCTGGCCCTTCTTGAACGTCCTATGCGTGGCAGCCTCCCAAAACTCCATCATATTCATCTCAATGATGCCACTAGACCACCCATCAGATGGCTCCTTTGTAATTCCCAGGGCACCACGAATCTCCTCAGCAGACAAAGTATAATCACGAGCATTGTATGTGAACGTGACCTTCATCAATCTCTTGTCGTCGGAGCCATCAGAATACCTCTTAAACGAGGCAATGAACTGGTAACACAGCTCGGGATAAGCATCATCGGCCTTGTTCAAGAAAGTCCCCAGGCCACACTCTGCTAAACACATGGATACACACTCCAACATACCAAACTCAGCCAACGTCGGCTTGTCAAAGAATTTAGTAGCCAACACCTTCCTCTCCTTCACAACATTGTAGACCTCATTCTCATCCCTCGTAAATACTTGCTTCCTACCTCAAGGTGCCATAAG
Source organism: Rheum nobile (assembly GCA_027886185.1). Taxonomy (NCBI): domain Eukaryota; kingdom Viridiplantae; phylum Streptophyta; class Magnoliopsida; order Caryophyllales; family Polygonaceae; genus Rheum; species Rheum nobile. Next base: position 4,686,143 of record WOAB01000056.1, read on the forward strand.
TAATGAATTGAGATGCTCAAAACAGAGGGCAACCAAGAGGACTTACAAACGAGCGAAAACACGAAGTCTGGTGGTCTCGACGCGGGGCGGTTGACGAGTCGCCGGGTCGCGGTGAGATAACTGGAACTTCACACCGGGTCGTGTTGGGGGTTGCCGCGGGGCGATGGCTGGCGACGCGAGGCGGTGGGGTGGTGTTTGGCTTGTGTGTGAGGCTAGACTCCAAATTGGGCAAGGAAACTCAAGATTAAGGTATTTGGAGGCTAGGATCGGACCAAGAACGAGAGGGATTGGGGGGGGGGGGGAGAATGGGGGATTTGGCTTGGAGAACTTGAGAGGGGTGTTGGATATGGAGGGCTTGAGAGAGTGGGGGCTAGGTTAGGGAAAGGGAATAGGAAGAAAAGGGGTTGATGGGGCCGGTCATATACAATGGCCCAAAGAGAAATCTCGGCCCAAAAAGGGGGCCCAAACCGTCAAATCCTTAGTTACCACTCAAGAAATAAAAAATTTACTCCCCGTTTAAGGTTTTTTCGAGGCCCTTTAATTTTTTTTTATTTTTTTCCGGAGTTGAGAAGGCATACCAGACCTCCACCGCGGGGCGGTGAGAATTGGCTGGGAACACAGTCTCTCTCCATTTACTTTCGTACCTGAAATGTTAGTGACAGGAAAACGAAACAAAGCAAAAGAAATTACGAAATTAATCTAAGAGAAAAGAAAATTTTAGGAAAACTACATCGGTTTGCCTCCCGGACAGCGTCTTAGTTAACGTCATTGGCTCGACGTACTGCAGATCAATCACCACCTAAAATAGGATCCCCTCGGAATCCTCTTATTCAACTCTTCATGCTGGAACTTCCCATGGAAAGGCTTGGACCTTAGACCATGTTCCCTCTTAGCCAACGACTCCATGATTACTCCCTTTGGAGCATCTCCCCTATACTTAGAGCGATGTGGGGGCCGATAGGGCTTGACCTGATCATGTTGCACGACACTAGATGAAGGCTTACAGCCTTGTATGGTTAGTGCATGGGGGCAAGTGCCCAAATTAGAGGGAATTGAATCTCCTATGTCATCGAGTAAGACATCATACTCATGCGAATCAAAAGGTTCAGCCATAGCAAACAGTTCAACTATGGTCTCCACTACACTAGGCTTAACATTTTCCTGAATAGGATTATCAATATCACTAATGCAGCGAAGGGGAGGCAATTCAATGGAGTTGGCCTTATGAATATTATGCTCAAAAATTATTCCATCAAATTCCATAGTCAAAGTTCCACTATCCACATCAATCTTTGTCATGGATGTTTTCATAAAAGGTCGACCTAACATAACAGGAGCAACCTGCTCATCATAGTCCATATCCATAACAAAGAAATCAGCAGGGAAAATCAAAGGACCTATCTTAATAAGAACATCCTCCAAAATACCCTTAGGAGGCACACAAGAACCATCAGCAAGTTGTATCACAATATTTGTATCATGCAAGGGTCCTACTCCTAAATCCTCAATCAATGAATAAGGCAAGACATTAATAGAGGCACCCAAGTCTAGCAAGGCTTTCCCAAATCGATGCTCACCTATAGCAATAGGAATAGTGAACGTACCTGGATCCTTGCACTTCTCAGGCATACGCCTTTGAAATACCGCCGAGACATGTTCACCAACCGGAACCTTCTTCTGGACCTTCAGCTTTTGTGTCCTCTTGACGTTGAACAACTCCTTCAAAAACTTGGCGTATCGAGGAACAACCTTAATAAGCTTGAGAAGAGAAATGTTCACCTCACAGTTTCGAAACGTCTCGAAAAGATCACTGTCGTCGGCGACCCTTCTAGCCTTTAGCGCCTCGGGAAAAGGTGCTGGTGGCTTCTTGGAATCAAGAGGGGAAAAAAACGGACGAACATAATCATCAACACAGATCTCTTCTGCAGAGCAAGGATTTTGGAGGCCGGGTCGCGGTAGGCTCACCGCGGGGCGGTGGTTATCGCCGAGGGGCGGTGAGGTCGCGGTGGGATTACTGAGACTTTCCGTCGGGTCGCGGCTAGTGTCGCCGCGGGGCGGTGGCAGGCATCCTTCTCTCCTGGCCTCAGCCTCAACTTGTCGCCGAGTCGCGGTGGAGTCCATCGCGGGGCGGTCACCAATATTCTTCTTCTCAGACTCGCTCTCCTCTTCAGCAATAGGAGGAACGACCAGCTTCTTTCCACTTCTGAGGGTGATGGCACTCACATTCTCCCTTGGATTCACTGTAGTCTGAGAGGGTAGGGAGTTAGATGTCCTCTGGACAATCTTGGTTACAACACCAGCCAGTTGGCCAATCTGCCTCTCCATATTCTTTATGCTTGACTCAGTAGCCTGAACATGAGTGGCGAAATGCTGAGTCAGAGTCTTTAGCATCTCTTCAGTAGTAGCACCAGAGGTTTGGCCTTGAGGCCTCTGTTGGTGTGGGACTCTCTGCTGGTATTGTTGTTTTGCTGGCTGTTGACCACCTTGGCGGTCGCTCTACCTGAAACCCGGATGGTCTCGCCCTCTCGGATTGTACTTGGGCTGTCCACCAAATTTCGGTCTAGGGGGTCCGTAACCTCCTACAACATTCACTTCAGCAGTACCTTCCTCCTGCAGCTGAGGACAAGTATCGGTAGGGTGGAATTGATCACAGCAAATCCCACATGCCTTGACTTGTTGAGGAGTGTTTTGGTTCGCCATTCTCTTCACCATCTCCTTCAACTCATCTAACTCATTCAGCATTGGGCTTGGTCCTGCAGGAGTCACAGCATTGACTGCCTTTCTCTGATATGTCTTTCCAAAGCTCTTGGGACTCTCACTCATCTCCTGAAATCTCTCCATGGTTGCGTCCGGTGTCAGATTCAGAATACTCACACCGCATGCAGTGTCAACCATCCTTCTTTCCTGATCTAGCAGACCATTATGCAAGTAGAGAACAAGATCCTTCTTGGCGTATCCGTGGAACGGGCAGCTAGAGCAAAGCCTCTTGTACCTCTCAAGATAGTCATATAGCGTCTCATCACCAGCCTACTCAATGTTAGCAATTGCCTTTTTCAAAGCATTCGCCTTCTTCGTTGGGAAGTACTTGTCAAGAAACACCTTGTGCAGTTTAGTCCAGGTATCTATAGTCCCTGGTGGCAAGTGATAATACCAGTCGCTAGCAGAGTCTAGCAAAGAAAATCCAAAGGCTCTCATCTTGATTTGATCCTCCGTCACATTCCTTGGCTTCATAGTCATGCAGACATTGTGGAATTTACCCAGATGAGATATCGGGTCCTCTCCACTCAAACCATGGAATTTCGGGAGATAAGCAACAACTCCAGACTTCAGCTCAAAGTTCACCCCTTCGCCAAGCGCGGGGATGATGACAGCCAAGGGTTGTGCCCCAATGTTTGGTTCAGTCAGCTCTCTCAGAGTTCCGGCCATTGCAGCAGGAGGAATGTCAACTGGCTCAACGGTCTCAACTGTTTCAACTGTCTCAACTCCTGCTTCTTCTTCTTGATCGCGTAGGTTCGCATAGAATGATCTGTCGATTTCTGGGTCAAAAGCAGTTAGAGGAGAGTCAGTACTACGGGTGTCGACCATAAGATAGGTCTCCACCAAAAATCAATCACGAAAACACACAACAAAGCAGAAAACTTCCCCGGCAACGGCGCCAAAATTGACATGGCCGAAATATACAGTGCAAATATCGTTGAATGGCCTAGTCAAAGTAAATGTCCTAACAGACCTACTAAACAAATGTATAGTAAGCAAGTAAGGGTCGAACCCACAGGAAAGATCTGATGCAGTATGCAATTATGATTGACAAGTAACAAGGAAGGGGGGTTTTAGTTATCAAGGAGAATAAAGCAAACAAGTTTGATTGAGTTGAGAATATGATTGGGGAAAAGAGTTCCACTAGAACGAGATCCACAATACAGAGATATAATTCGATCACTGAAATCTATTCAATCCAAGTTCTTTCACTATTCTTATGGTTGTTCCCACCCTAATCTTAAGTACTACCAATTCTCACAGTTGTTGATAGACTTATCACAATATCAATGGAAGAAAACCTTATCACCAATAAAGCAATAGCAATGCACACAAGGATATAGGATACATGCAAATATAAGAAAACCTTACTATTTAACATGCAAATGATTCTCACTCACGATTGCGCACTCATATTCCACTATATGCAACAATCGTGTATGCTACTAGATATGCACTCGTATTCCACTATATGCAAACCCTAGCAATTGATAAATAGTACTCAACCTAGTTGATCAGGCTATGAAGAATAACAATAAATCAATATTCAATATAACCAAGAGAATCAAACCAACACATATAAGAATAAGGAATAGAAATATCACAAACACATCAACTGTATTGCTTCAAACGTCTAGTAGAACAAAGGGAAATTAGTGCTCCATTCAGAGGTGAATGAAAACCCTAATAGAAAAGTAAAACTGCGTAATGTAAAAGTAGTCTCTTGTGATATCAGAATAGTCTCCTCTTAACCTAGAAAAGAGTCTTAAATAGGCTTAGGAAAAATAAGTTAACCTAATGGAATTAACAAAGGAAATAAAATAATAGAAATAAGGAAATCCGAAATGCATAAAAGGAAATAAGTTTGTGCTGGCTGCGAGGCGTTACGTGCCTCACCGCGGGGCGGTAAGATCCACCGCGGGGCGGAGAGGTCCACCGCGGGGCGGTGGCTTCTCCACTGGCGCGACCAGCTCTTCTCTGAGACCCACCGCCGGGTCGCGGTGGTATCTGGCGCGGGGCGGTGAAATCGCCCACTCCTTCTTTAGCTCCTCTTCTTCTTCTCTTCTGCTCTTCATTACTACCAAGTGTTGGTAGCCTTCTCCAATAAACTCTAGCAGAATCTCATCCATCTTCATCATCTCCATCTCCGTCTCTGTCTCCGTCTCCGTCTAAGCTGTAAATCCCTGGATATCTTCACTTTTCTCCACAACTTCTGGATCACAGACTTAGTCTCAAATCTCATCCTAAACTCCTCCAAATGATGCTAATAATTGCTAGTAAAGGTGCATGAAATGACACCTATCATAGCGCAATGGCAGCCCAAGCGCAAATGAGCGAGACTTAGGGTTCTCGTTGACTTATGCTAATCACGCGACAATAGCGCGATGATAGTGTGATAATAGCGCGATGACACCCTCTAGCAAAGGGCGAGGGTTCTCGTCGTTTTACGAGAATCACGACAGCAACCCCAAGCGCAAATGAGCGAGGCTTGGGGGTTATCGTCGACTTAAGAAATATTGACAGAGCAAGCATTGGAAGTAATTGCTTAACATCCACTATGCTACAAAAGCTCGAACATACATGTAGTACCTCACGAAGCGGGTCGAGCGAAATTGTCTTGATTCGCTAAGAGCCCAGTTGCAGTAATCGAGCAGCCTTAGGGGGAGAAGGTCCCCATGGCCGGTGACAGTGACGGTTCCAAACCGGTAGCTGCCTGCTTTGAAATAATTGAAGAGATCGATCATTGAAAATATATCTCTTCTAGGCCTGGGCATTGATCGCATTAGTGGAGCAAAACCCCGAGGTAGCACCTCGAGAAAGACCCACCACCCGCATGTGGACAACAATGAGTGTCGTTGTAGAATGATGCTTAAAGAAGAGGACCAAATACCAGGATTCGCCACCTTCCTAGAGAGCTATATTTTGAGCTCCCCAAAAGTAAGTCCCTTAAAAAGACATCTCCTCCTCCAATTATAGATCTCAAGAGGAGAGAGAGTCGTACGACGCTTGTCCGTTCTTTTCTCCACATGTCTTGCTTGCCCAAGGAGTAATCTTTTACATATTCGCCACATGAAAAAAGGGAGTGCACTCTTGGAGACCATGCATGAAACTAGCAAGTGAGAATAGCAATCATTGCGTTCCTAGACGGGAATCAACAAAAGTCACCACATACGACCAACATTGCGCTAGTGAACATGCGCCTACACTCTATCATAGCAGCATAACCAACATCACGCTAGCCACATAACTAACATCGATTTCTTTGTCCAAGGCGAGAGCTTTTTGGTTTTATTATCCCGAGAACACTTATTAGTACTTGTTGCGCGCCGTATGTTGCAAAGCGTGCGCGGGTGTTTCGCGTTTCTGTCAAATAGTAGTCAAATATCTCAAAAAATTCATGTAGGTTTTTATGTTTATGGAACAAAATTATTTTAAAATTAATATTATTTAAGGGACTAAGTACTATCATATCTTTTAACTATTTTGTCACGTCTTTATATTTGTAAGTCTACAAGGTTACCCATTTCTATGATTGATTTTAAGCCTTAATGTATAATCTATTATATAATACTATAGTAAAACTTAGCTAAGACCAGTTGTCGTTTTGACATTGCACTACGTCAGTTATTGTCACATGTCTACTCCACATCGTACCACATCACTAAATTATCTTTTTTTTCCTATTATTATATAAAATATGTTGGTAATAGATATGATCTTGATTTCTTTATTTTTTCATGTTATCTTGATTTCTTTCTCAACATATAGATATTCACATTTGATTCTGATTTCCATATTAGATAGAATATATTAGGTACTTTAGGATATTTTGTTTTATTTTTTCCATTTAATTAGTCAAATTTTATTAAAATTTAATTTAATTCATTTATTTCTAGGTATAGGACATGATTCAACATACTATGTATGTACTGAATCACATTGATTGTTATTAGTAGAGATTTCTGTATATTATCATACTTATCTTACTTTCATTTACATTTTCAATAATTTAGTATATTTTTCAATTAAGTAATATTTAAAAAAAAAATCGATATATTTGTAATAACTAAAAAAAATATTAATATAAAATTTCACTCAAGCACATGCATTGCACAAAAATGAAGTTGTCTATTTGTTATCAAACTGTTTACACATAAGTATTGAACAATTAGGAAATCCCTCTACAAACAAAACAATAGGAGGAAACCCCTCACTCCTCATGAAAATAATTTACTTCTCTAAAACAATGTTAGGAGGAAATCCCTCCACGACCCACCTTCAAAACCACGTACTGACTTTTAACAAATTGGTTTCAAGCAAAAGTATATCCTAGTTCAAGAACAAAATCTGGTTCAAGAACAAAATCTTCAAGGTGAGGCTCTGTTTAGGAATCTTGACTGTAACAACCCATATTTCTACCCCTTTAACAAACAAGATATTTCAATATCTTGACTGTAACAATCCATATTTCTACCCCATTAACAAGTCAACTTTGGAAAATAATTTCATAATTTTTATAAAATTATAAAATAGGTTAACCACAACTTGTACTACACGCGTTCTTTTTTACCCTTTAATGGGAACCTTTACTTGTTGAGATTTATTCATGTACTGATGTAGCTGATTGTAGGCTTGGTTTGAGATTGTTGTTTCGGGCAAGAGTTCAAGGATGTGGTCGTGCGATTCCTGTTGGCTTCTAGAGACGAAGCGTGTTCGAAGTGTTCCGTCGCACCACCAGAGTGTATCTTTTGATCTGCTTCCCGGCTGTTGCTTCGCCTTGTTGGTTTCCTCCAACCCGTGTTGCGCCCTTCTCATCCGTTTTGCCTATTTTTCTAGCTCCTGTCAGTTTTGCTTATCTCTGTTGTTTTGTTTTTTTGTTTTTGCTCTCTTTAGTCGGTTTGTTCCGACTACCGTTTTCTTTGACCTCTCGAGAATTCTTGTCTGATGTGATTTGGATTCTCGAATTCATTTCTTATCGAAAAAAAATAAAATAAAAATTGATTCATCCAATAGAAGAAAAATGAAAAAAACTTATTTTTCACCTAGGAATAAAACGTGCAATAATCGAATATGAAACCTTTCCAAAATCAACCAACTGTACTCTACGTCCATTAGGCTATCCAAATTATAACAATTTAGTCTTATTTTGTATTGATTGTTGTTGGCGACTAACCCTTAGCAAATTGCTATTTTTTTTACAAAAATAAAAAGTTAAGACTATCCCTGATCCCTAAATTCAGAAAATGTCACAAGCATGATCTCACTACATATAGAATTGGGTGCATATATATGTAGTTCTTCCCTACTTTTTTTTACGTTAATTATCTATTATAGAAAAAATATTAAAAATAATCCTAACTTTCAAGTCAAACAAAAATAATCTTAAGTTTCAATCCATGAACCAAAAATAGTATCAATAATTTTTTCGGTTAAAATCTCGGCTAATCCGATAACGTGTACTCGAGGTCTTTTTGTAGGTGGTCATTGTAAGTGATTCTCCTCTGTACAAAATCTCTTATTAGGTGTAATGTTGTCATCGAATTAACCGGAATTTGAACCGAAAAAATCATTTGTATTATTTTTGGTTCATGATTTGAAAGTTAAAACTACCGAAAATAATCTCAAATTGCACTAATAGACAAAAAATTATCCCAACTTTCAAGTTAACAAAAAACAATTCCAACTTTCAATCCATGAACCAAAAATAGTACAAATGATTTTTTTTCGGTTAAAATTTCGGCTAACGTGTACTCTAGGTCTTTTTTGTAATTGGACGTAGTAAGTGATTCTCATATGTACAAGATCTCTTATTAGGTTAAATGTTATCATCGAATTAGCCGAAATTTGAACCGAGAATAATATTTAAATCATTTTGGTTCATGCGTTGAAAGTTGGGATCATTTTTAATTGACTTAAAAATTGAGATTAGTTTTAATCTATTATCGAAAGATGAGATTATTTTAATAGTTTTTCTCCATTATATTAAGGCCTATGTAGCGTCCATATATGTGGCAGGTCTCACTGTATTAGTAATGGGTTGTACTTGTACATGTAATTTTAGATTGAGGATCATGTATAATAGGTCCTTATCGTACAACATGCGAAGCTGTAACACCCCCAAATTTAACCCCATTTGAAAGCGCTACTGCCGATGACCCCGGACGTAAACCCCGAAGTCACCCCAGGCTTTTCCGACGTCATAACTGACTTAAAACACAGTTACAATACTAAAATCATAACTTTTATTAAACCACATGGTCGCGGAATTACACGATTCCTAAAATGACCCAATTTTATCAGAAATACAAAATAGCACATCGGAAATCTTTTAAATACAAAGCGACAAAACAACTTGTCGAAACACCGTTCCTATTCATAGTCGTTCTAGCCTTCTCGGATCTTCAACACACCTGATGTGCCGAATCGGACGGATGACACCAGCCAACCATGCAAGGAATATAACGGTTGGTCAGTCTAATGAAAGACTACGCAAGGGTACAAAGCAGAGTGGTTCGAAGCAGTCGTATTAGGTTAGACTCATCGTCCCTCGAATAATAACCGAGTACGCTAGTCAACCATCATACTCTACTAGAATAACAAAAGGTATGCACAAGAGAAGATTTTGGAGATCGAGTCTCACAGCAATCAATCCCAAAAGAAGACTCCAAAATGAAATGAGCCTTAAAGGAAACATGACAAATGTTGGGGAAACATAACCAAACACACACACACACAATATCGCATACGAGCGATCTACAACTAAGACGAGCTTTTCCTAGCTGCACTAGCGCCTAGCTGCACCACTCGCCAAACAATTTAAAATAAGTGCTACTCATACGGCACTTTATTATTATGGTCAAGGCATTTTCATTATGTGCATACTCATGGCACGTATCTTATTTAAATGACCACACACGCACATCACGTTATAAGCTTTTAACATCTCTCTATAAGAGATAACACGGGGAATAATCCCAGGGAATAAATCCCATCCAGTTGTACTTTAACAAAATAACGGGGAATAAATCCCAGGGAATAAATCCCATCCAGTTGCATTTCTGCGTGCACGTATCCTCTATTAGGATAGGGTCATGACCTGAACAAAACTAACGGGGAATAAATCCCGGGGAATAATCCCAACAATTACGTTACTACACACGGACTGTACTAGCAGTCAAACACACAATCACAACACAGAGAACCATCACGGCTCAACCTGAACAACTAACACCCTAGATTTAATAATCTAAACACACACGATAAATCACATCAAAGACCCTTACGGCCTTCACCTGCACATCAAATATATAATATACTAGCGTCGGTTCTAGCAGAATATACAACCTAGTATAATAACTTCTTTTAAACACATAAGGTTATCAAAACAATTTCCAACATAATTAACAATCATCCCAAATTATTTAACAACAAAACTATTGATAAATAATCAAATATGGAATGATGAACAAGAGAGAACCGCCACTTGCCTTAGATCCGACAACTTCAAATCAAGCTGAGCAACGTCTAGTTCCTGGATATGAACTGGAGCAGATCTTGGATATTAAATCCCTAAGAAATGACCCATAACAAGACCCTAAGTTAGATTCAATACACTTATATATGAATCTAAAAGAATACAAGAAGAAATCAAAGGAAACGAGCCAAGCCCAAAGCCAACCCACAAAACACACACTCGGACACACATACCGCGATCGCGGCAGGTCGCGGTCGGTCGCGGTTTTCGTGCTGTGACAGTGGCTAGCTCGCGAGACAACAATGGAGAATTTCTTACCCAAACCGATTTGTTTGCCTTCGATTTGTCTATGGTTCGATCTCCCAACACCTCAAAGCTTCTCACAACACTCAAGAGCACCTTCTCAACTCAAGAGACACTCGAAATCTCACACACACGAAGCTCACAAGCTCGGCTTTAATGGAGAAAAACAGAGGAAAACAGAGGAGAAGAAGAAGGAAGAAGAAGAGAGCTCTTGGCTTCGGTCTTCACCTCCTTTTATAGCACAAATCCGACCACCTCCAAGGGGACAATGGGACAAAGGCGAAGGGCCACTTGGCCTGCCCAAAAATATCCCAACCGAGCCAAAAAAAACAGAGCTACAGTAACCGCCACGCGAGGAAGACGACCGCCTCTGCAAAAGGCATTACCGCGATCGCGGCCGATCGCGGTGAGTCGCGGTTCATCGCGGTCAATCGCGGTGAGTCGCGGTTTTAAGCCGACTTCATTTATTCTTATCCGAACTTGGTTTGGATTAAATTTCTTAACTCTGGGTTAAATATATTCGTACATTAACGATACATTCACCCCGAAAACACCTCAACTGTATTATATAATGCTCGGAAAATTTTACAGAGCTCAGACCCCTTTTGATAAGGTCCGAGACTCACTGAATTAAATCCGTCTAGCAAAACGGGCATAAGAAAAATTTAAAAATAATTCAAAATACCCTTAAAAATTACGGGGTGTTACAAAAGCGATCTCGACCGTCGAATTTTTTTTGGTCAACAAATTTTTTTTTTCGTCCCCTGATAATCCTGGATTAACCTATATAGAAGGTTCACAAATAAGCTCTTAACGTTCATTTATTTGTGCACTGAAGTTCACAAATAAGTACTCAATGTGCAAAGACATGTGTTTGAACATGAGCATGTTATATGTGAACCTTACGACATAGAAAAATGAACATTTAGTACTTAGATGTGAACGTCACTAATTTTTTATTCCAGAACAACCAGAGACGAAAAATAATAAAAAAAGCTCTTAACGTCCCCTGATAATTCTGGAATAACCTATATCCAAGGTTCACAAATAATCTTTTAACGTTCATTTATTTGTGCACTGAAGTTCACAAATAAACTCTAAATGTGCAAAGACATGTGTTTGAACATGAACATGTTATTGTAAACCTTACCGCATAGAATAATGAACATGTAGTACTTACATGTGAACGTCAATAATTGTCTATTCCAGAACGATCAGAGACGAAAAATAAAAAAAAGAAAAGTTGTTAACCGAAAAATAAAAAGTTCGCCGTAATTACGGTTATGCATCCGCATTACTATTCACTTTTTTCACCCCTTTTAATCTCAGTCTTCAATCTCTTTGATCCAATGACCCATAAAATTTCTCATATTGTACAATAAAGATCAAATGTATATGTGAATAAATAATATTTTGTTTGGATGTTTACAAAAAAAATATCGATGTAATTACAAAATTTTAGACACGGACAAGCTAGGCCAATGCAATTCACTTCATTGACAAATAAGAGATACGTGGGCTCAAAAACAGATCGAGACATGTGTGGTTCCAAACAAAATTAAAATAAAAAAGAGGCTGATAAATTAACAAGAGGCCCCAACTGCTCAAATAGGCCTTATGGCAAATATTAGGTGAGCACGTTCCAACTTCCAAGGTCACCTCACGTGTTTGATATCGGGTTTATTTTGGTACGAGTGTGACTTTATTTTTTTGAGCAGAGGTACGAGTGTGACTTGATCGTTTGGTGTTGGGTCAATTTTCGTAGTACGGAAGTTGGCACAAATTAAGTTCGTAAGTTTTTCACAACAAAATTTGTTATAAAAGGGTATAACGTTGATCAAACTTCGGTTCAACTTGGATATAAATTGAATCGTGTTAAGATATTTTTCAAAATTAATATTTCGACCCTTACTCTTATAGCCTTAAGGTTGCACGAAATTCGATTCGGGATAAGACAATCAAACCTCTATTGAACAAGGCAATATCAATAGAGAGCACTTGGCGTTTTTGTATTTGTTCGATACAAGAAATCGTTCTCTTTCTGGATATCCCAAGACTTGCCCCAACCTCACCCTTATACATGGCATAAGTAGTTAGACGGTTACATGGCGGTTGAAAGGTTGCATGGGGGTTGAAAATTGGTTAAAAAACCGCAAAAAATTGGTTAAAAAATCGCCAAACTACTCTTATTTAAACCAACAAGCTCCGCAACCCCGAGTCCGAATCCACGCACACGAGTGTGCACTTCGCACCCTCGAAACTCGTTATGCGCCGAACGAACTCCTTAAGTCTTGAGTGAATCCCGACTACACCAAATAGCCGATGACACTAAAATCACCAACATTCCTCCTCCATTTTAGTGTAATCCTTGATTCACTTAAAAACATACATCAAACACAAACTTATGCATAAATGAAAATGTCTTGAGGATTGAATTTCCACATTAGTGTAGTACACATTTCAAATAATCGAGAATCAGGGTGTCCTATGGATTGAACCCTTCAACTCATCTGAATACTTGAAGATACAACACACACAAGTTTCTACACTACTCCAAGTGCTAACTTGACACTATTTAATAAATAGCAAGCCGTTGACATGACTTCACCCCAGAATCTGTCACTCAACCCCGAGTAAGATAACATGGAATTAACAATCTCTTTTAGGACTCGATTCTTCCTCTCCGACATACCATTTTGTTTTGGCGTATAGGGAGTCGTAGTCTCATGTATAATGCCTACGGACTGAAAATACACAGGATCATAAAATTCTCCACCTCTATCGGTGCGTAGTTTCTTAATCAAGTCATTTTTTTGCAATTCAACCTCGGTTTTATAAACCTTAAATTTATCTAGGGCCTCGTCTTTAGCATGCAATAAATACACATAACAATAACGAGAATAACCATCAATAAAAATGATGAAATATTTCTTGTTTCCTAAAGACGGAGTAGCATGCAAATCACATAGATTACTATGTACAAGTCCAAGCACCGTAGAATTTCTTTCAATACCTTTGAATGGTTGTCTAATAATTTTAGTCAACATGCAAGTTCTACACTTCTCAGTGGGAGCGGGTTGGTCCGAGCTGGGCTCGGGCGCGACTCGGTCCAGTTGGGTAGATTTTGGATTTTAGGATATTTTCCTAAAAGGTATAAGATAAGATCTTATTTGCCCAATTGGATAATATTTGATATTATCTACAATATAATTTCCTAAAAGTTGTTAGGATAGAATCCCACTAGATTAAGATAAGGGTATTTGATATCTTACCTTGTTTATGCATATCTTATCCAATAATGCATTTTAATGATTAATTATGATTAATTCTGTATATTGATTTTAAATTGAATTAAGAATTTGATATTGAATTATTTATCTCGTGAGATGATTTATTTAATTTAATAATGTTTCATTTAAATTTATTTAAATTGCTTATTGTTATTAATTAGATTAATATTGTTGATAATATTTGATATTATTGTTGCATGCATGGTTTTTTAATATTATGATATTATTGCTTGCATGAGGTGACTAGTATGACCCACTTTAGGATAGAAAATACGATATGCGTGTCGTTATGTTTTCTTGTACACGATCTGCGTATCGTTATGTATTTTTGTAATTTAATTTTCAGTAATTAGATTATTTAGAAAATTATGTATTACAAGAAGTGAAGATCCTATGAAGACCAAGGATGGAGATCCATGAAAGGTACCAATGATGGAGATCCATAAAGAACAAGACCCATGAAGATTAGATCTTTAATTTCGGTTTTTAGGGGCCATACTAGGATCACATTTAATTATTGCATTTTGAATGCTTTATTATTTTAAGCCTTGCATGATTGTTTGTTTATGGTATTTTATTCACTAGTAAATATACAATCATTGCATGCTTAAGTCCCTAAAAGAATATTGAGGTATAGCCTTTCCATGTCATAACCCATGAGGCCCTTGGAATTCGTTGGATAGGTTTCGCCAAAGCGAGGTGTCCTTGTTTGACCTTGGGATAGTGAGGGTGAATCTATATAAGGGATTCATAAATCTTGATATGGTTATACTCAACAAGAGACCAAAAGGCAAAGTTGTGGATCTTGAGACATAGAAATGAGTCTAACATGGAATGTGGGCCATCAACGAAGGATTATAAGGAGTTATAATTAGTAAATGTTACTTACCTTGATCACATGAGACTTAGGGAAGTGCCAAAGTACGCTTAGGTCTTATCTGAGATAAGGTCTTGGAATCATTTTATTCACCAGGGACAAACTAAATCTGAATAAATTGTGCATTTGCTTAAATTTTAAAGCATGTTTAATTTTGAGCTTTTGCATGTCAAACATAAACTTATCTGCATATTACTTCCTTTGTAAAAATCATGTCTAGTAACGATAACTTTAAATTCACCATGCGCTCAATAGTTGAGAAGAATAAAACTCTGAATGAACTCCAAGGCATGCTCAAAACAGTTGGGCAAAATGTACAAGTTGACAATAAGAAAGAAGTTCTTATGGTCAACAATGGGAAAGGGTTCAAGAAGGGGCCTAAAGGGAAGCAACAAAACCAAGGGAAAGGCAAGAAAGTTGCCAAACCCAAGGCAGCTGAGAAGCCCAAGATGGCTGCTCAGCATGACTACTTCTACTGCAAGGCAAAGGGGCACTGGAAAAGAAACTGCCCCAAGTACCTGGAAGACAAGAAGAATGGAACTGTGAGTTCCACTTCAGTTATTTTTGTTATTGAAGTCTTATCAACCAAAGCTACTACTTGGGTATTAGATACCGGATGTGGTTCTCACATTATTTCGAATGTCCATGTGTTAGGAAATGGAACTCTGGAACTTCGGTCCCCTGAGAGTTCCTTTCCTCAGTTTCTCTACTTTTGAAGATGACAAATATTTTATTACTAATGTTTTATCTCAAAGATGTGTGTTAAGGAACCACATGACAATTGTCGAAACCTTGTAAGCCAAACAAGACAAAAGAACCAAGCAACAAGCCAAAGGAACCCAGGTGTGCCCAGAAACGCAACACGTGAGTTTGATTTTCCCGATAAATCTGGGAACACTAAACCTCGGACAAAAGGAGGTGAAAGAGACTTGAGAGAAGCTTCCAAAAGCCTGCCACCATCCAAGAGCAAGACTCCAAGATTCCTTGAACGATGAACCTCGGACAAAGGCACTGAAAGCGACAGCTCATAGAGATGTCACCATCGAGAGGACAGTTCCAAAGTGCCGAGTTTGTTGAACCTCGGACGAAAAGAGTTGGACAACGACTTGTCCCAAGAAGTTGACCAACCTATGTGGATTCTGAGCTGCCCAGGTTGTTGTTACATGTAAAAGTTAGCGTGAATCAAGGATCACCACACATCCTAGGGCAAGCTCGCTCTGTGGGAACCAAGAGCAGATCCAACCTCAAGCATCCACTATATAAGGAAGATAAGCTCCACTGTTATCTTAAAGCATTCAGAAAGAATCACACTCCATAGCAAATATCAAAGTGTAAAGCTTCAAACAGATCGTCAAATAGAATCAAGATCAAGAGGAACCAGTCAAGGAATCGGAGATCTGTGTGCTAAGTTCCTGTGACTGTAAGTGAGTTAGTTCCTTGGTGCTAAGGGCTGCTTCTTGGATTGATTATAATTTGTGTTAAGTTATCTAGGATTGTCTAACTGTGTGTAAGGCAAAGAAACTGTGTGTTTGTTCCTAGGATAAGTTGTAACCAAAGAGATAAGAAATCAAGAAGTAGACCTTGAAATCCTTTCGAAAGAAAGGTAGTGATTTTTATCCTAGATTGCTAGTTGGCAATCGAAGGTTTCCACTATAAGGAACTTGTTCATTTATTTGATTGTTTATTTCCGCTGCGAAGGGAACTGGAATATGTATTCTTAGTTCCCTTGATTTTAATCTAACAATCACGATCCTACAATTGGTATCAGAGTAGGAAAAGCTCTAGATCTTTGTTAAGTTTGCAGATCATGTCTCAGCCAAGCAAGTTTGAGCTCAGAATCTCCACCAACAAGCCACATCTCCGAAAGAAGGGAGAAGAAACATGGTGGGAAAAGTGCATGGAAAGCCACATCAAGACCAACGACTACCGATACTGGAGGATAGTCCAAAATGGAGATGGCTATGTCGATCTCACAATGAAGGAAGAAGACTGGAAACATGAGCACTATGTCATCATGGAAAAGAATGCCAAGGCCAGGCAGTTCATCCTCAATGGACTGGACAGAGAAGACATGGACAAAGTCATATGCATCAAGACGGCGAAGGAGATGTGGAAGGCACTCAAGGATATGCATGAAGGAAGTGATGAACTGAAGCAAAGCAGAAAGTTTGCTTTGGAAGGAGAATACCACACCTTCAAAATGATGGAAACCGAAACCATCTCAGAATACTATTCTCGCTTCAACAGATTGATTGGAAAGCTAACAGCCGCTGGTGTCAACCTCGATGAAGTTTCCAAGTCACTGGTGGTCATCAATGGACTCAATTCTAAGTTCTCCCTCATCAAGGGAATCATGAAGAACACCCCAGGCATCCAATCGCTTCCCTTGACTCAGATCATAGGGAAACTGGAGGTTGAAGAAGGAGAACACAACAAAGCCAATGCCGGAAAGAAACTGGAGAAAGGAATTGCCCTCAAGATCTCCAAAGCCTTCTCAAGACTTGAGATGGGGCAGGAGAACTCAGACCTAGAAGAAGAGGAGGACGAACTTACAGCTCTCTTCACAAAGAATATCAAAAAATTCTTTGTGAAAGGAAGGTTCCAAAAAGGCAGTTCCTCTCACAATGGACCAAGGAGAGATCTCAAAGAAGTCTCCTGTTATGAGTGCAAAGAAAAGGGACACTACTCTAAGAACTGTCCCAACAAGGAAGACTCCAAAGAATATGAAAGACCTCAGAGGAAGAAGGCTCTTGTGGCCTCATGGGGAGAAGACTCAGATGAGGAACTGGATTTGAGTGGTTTCTCTGGAGGAAGATGTCTCATGGCAAAAAGAGATTCAAGCGACTCAGAAGACCTTGAGGTAACTTCTGACGACTTCCTAAAAACTCTAGTTGATTGTGATAAGAAACAACTTCTAAAGATCATAAAGAAACTAGAAAAGGAAACCAGTTCCCTTCAACAAAAACTTGACGATTGTGAAGATGAAATTGCTTGCTTGACTGTTAAGAATTATGTGTGGAGTAAGAAACTTGATGAAGCTGAGAAAGATCTAGTTGAAACCCACTCCAAACTCATTGATATTAGAAATGTTCATGCTAGTCACCTTAAAATCTGCAAATCTTGTGATGAAACTTGCATAGACTCAGCTAAAGTTCCTATTCATGATAACCTACCTGGAAATGAAATGCTTCAATTTATAATTGATAGGTTAGACATTCTCACTGACTCTATAGATGAAAAAACGATCAATCAAACTGTCTTCGTGAGACAACGTCATGGAATTGGATATGTTGATAACAAGGCCAATAATGATGTTGAAGATGAAAAGGCTAGACGAGAACTTGTTGAGATGAATGAGAACCTCAGTACTGCTCTTGCCACTTCTCGAGATAGGAATCAATTCCTATTAGAGAAGATCATGGTTCTTGAGAACAAGGCTGAGGTTGCCAAGCGTCTCAATGAAAATTCTCAAAGTCCAAAGAGGGAACCTAAGGGAAAAGAAAAGGCATTCCCTGAAAACAAATGGTTCACCAATTCCTTTGCTCACAAAAGGTATGTGGACATGGCTCATGGTAAGGTTAGAAACAATGTTGACTTCAACAAAAGAAAAACTAAGAAACCTTTTAGGCCAGGAAAGGGAAAATATGGACATGTTGTTTACAATCGCTTGTGTTACTACTGTGGAAAGAATGGTCATTACAACACTGATTGTCCTAAGAAAAGGAACTTTGAAAATGAGAAAAGAGCCTATTACCATGAAAGGAACCAGTTTCCTGGTTATTCACAGACTCACAATGTTAATCCCCCCAGTAAAGCCAAGCTTCACTGGGTTCAGAAATCTTAGTTTCCTTATGTGCAGAAAGAAGAGAGGCAACCTCAACTATGGTACATTGACAGTGGTTGCTCATGCCATATGACCGGAAGAAGAAATCAAATGACCTCTCTTCAACCTCTCCAAGGAGGGAACATCTCTTTCGGAGACAAAAGCAAAGGAAAAATCTGTGGAATAGGAACTGTGAAACTCAATGATCACATTAAGGTAAACAAAGTTCATCTTGTTGATAATCTTGGTTTTGATCTAATAAGTGTGTCACAGTTGTGTGATCACGGAGACAATGAAGTTAGATTCAGATCAAATGAATGCACGGTCCTTGACTCCTCGGGACAAATAATCCTATAAGGTAAGAGGTTCAACAATGTGTATATTGTTGACCCATCCTTTGTTCCCAAGGAGAAACTCTGTCTCTCAACTGTGAATGATCAAGCAGACTTGTGGCATCAACGTCTTGGTCATGCTAGCACCAAACTAATTCAAAAGCTACACTCAAAAGAGCTAGTCAGAGGGCTTCCAAAGCTAAGTGGCACATCTACGGAACTGTGCTCAGACTGTGTAAAAGGGAAACAAGCTCGAAGTTCCTTCAAGTCCAAAAACATGGTAAGTTCCTCAAGGCCCCTTGAACTCATCCACATGGATCTTTGTGGACCCATGAGAGTTCAAAGCCTAGGAGGAAACAGGTATATCTTTGTCCTTGTTGATGATTTCTCTCGTTTCACTTGGACAATTTTTATAAAATCTAAGAGTGAAGTCATTGAACGATTTAAGGATTTGGTTCCCATATTAGAAAATTCTCTTGATTGCTCCATTAACTCTATTCGTTCTGACCATGGTGCCGAGTTCAAAAATGGAGAATTTCTAACCTTTTGCAGTGAGCATGGTATTGATCACAACTTCTCTGCACCATACACTCCTCAACAAAATGGAGTAGTTGAAAGGAAGAACAGAACCTTGGAAGACATGGCTCGAACTATGCTCATCTCAAGCGGACTCTCTCAATCATTCTGGGCTGAAGCAATCAACATAGCCTGCTACATCATCAATTGAGCTATGCTTCGCCCAATCACAGAGAAGACACCCTATGAAATTCTAAGAGGAAGAGTTCCCAACATTTCACATCTTATGGTGTTCGGATGCAAGTGCTTTGTGCACAACAATGGAAAGGACAATCTTGACAAATTTGACCCAAGGAGTGATGAAGGGATCTTCATTGGATATGCATCAAGCAGCAAGGCCTACAAGATCTTCAACAAAAGGACCAAAAAGGTAGAAGAAAGTGTTCATGTTATTTTTAATGAAAAATCACTTGGTAGAAATGTGCAGAACACCATCAGTTCCTTTGAAGATCCATTTCCCAAACCTCCTCAAGAAGATCCAGATGAAGACATCACACCACCCAGTTCCTTCCATGCTGCACAAAATCCCCCACTTGTTCCTCCACCAGTTCCCATGGATAATCAACAACAATCCATTTCTGGGAACCATGAACATAAAGACAACACCTGTGGAGACATCAATGATTCATCTTCTCATATGTTCTTCAATGGAAAAGGTGATCCCAACATAGAAGTTGAAGCTGAGTGTTCAAATCAAAATATCTCCACATCAAATGCTCTAGCTCCCAATAGAGAAAGAAGAACCATCAAGCCTCCAGTCAGGTTCGAACATCTAACCTTCTTTGCTTTCAATGTTTTCCTGTCTATTGTGGAACCAAAGAATATAGGTGAAGCACTGAAGGATGTAGACTGGATCCAAGCCATGCAAGAAGAACTTCATCAGTTTGAAAGGAATAAAGTGTGGCATCTAGTTCCCCGTCCCAAGGATAAGCATATCATAGGAACTAGATGGGTCTTCAGGAACAAGCTAGATGATTCAGGAGCCGTGATTAGGAACAAAGCAAGACTTGTTGCTCAGGGATACAATCAACAAGAAGGCATCGACTATGATGAAACCTATGCTCCGGTGGCAAGGATTGAAGCAATAAGACTGTTGATTGCATTCACATCACACAAAGGGTTCAAACTATTCCAAATGGATGTAAAGACTCCCTTTCTCAATGGCATTATTCAAGAGGAAGTATATGTCAAGCAACCACCCGGTTTCGAAGACGATGATCATCCAGACCATGTCTACTTCCTAGACAAAGCATTGTATGGTCTCAAGCAAGCCCCCAGAGCTTGGTATGATCGTCTTGCCTAGTTCCTACTCTCAAATGGCTACAGGCGTGGAGTTATTGACAAAACTCTCTTCATTCTAGAAGAAGAAGGTAACATCTTAGTGGTTCAAATTTATGTTGATGATATCATTTTTGGTTCCACTAACTTGTCCCTTGTAGAGAAGTTCAAAGACTTGATGAGTAGTGAATTCGAAATGAGTCTAATAGGGGAACTCACTTTCTTCCTTGGATTGCAAATAACCCAAAAGAAAGATGGCATACAAATTCACCAACGAAAATATGTCAGGGAACTATTAAAAAAAGTTCAAAATGGATTCATGTAAGCCTCTCTCAACCCCTATCTCCACCATTTCTCATTTGGACAAGGATCATTCGAGTCCTCTTGTGGAAGAGAAACTCTATAGAGGTATGATAGGTTCTCTCATGTATCTAACCGCTAGTCGCCCAGACATTGTGTTTGTTGTTGGCTTGTGTGCTAGGTTTCAATCCTATCCAAGAGAAACACACTTAGCTGCTGTGAAGAGGATACTCCGATATCTCAAGGGAACTGATTCACTCTGCATTTGGTACCCTAAAGAGTGTCCCTTTGAGCTGATAGGTTTCACTGATGCTGATTATGCTGGATACTTGGTGGATAGGAAGAGTACTTCTGGAATGGCACAGTTCCTAGGCCCTTGCCTTGTGTCATGGGGCTCAAAGAAACAAGTCTCAGTCTCCCTCTCCACCACAGAATCTGAGTACATTGCAGCCGCCTCTTGCTGTTCCCAACTCTTATGGCTAAAGCAACAGCTTGCGGATTTCGGTATGTCTTATGGTCCTCTTACCATTCTTTGTGATAACACCAGTGCTATAAACATTTCTAAGAATCATGTGCATCACTAGGACCAAGCATATAGATATCAGGCATCATTTTCTTAGAGATCATGTTGAGAAAGGGAACATCATTATGAAATTTTGTAGAACTGAAGATCAGGTTACAGATATATTCACCAAAGCCTTGAATAGAGTTCCCTTCGAGAACCTTAGATTAGAACTGGAAATGATTCCTATAACCTAGCAATGACTTTAGTTTAAAGGTTTCTTTCCAGATCCCTTGATTGACTAGTTTAGATCTTTTACTTGTTCAGTCTTGGAATCTCTGTGTTATATCCTAGCAATGTCTTATGATCCTACACTTGACAAGTAAATTAATCTTTTCGATGATGTCAAAAGGGGGAAGAATGGATAGGAACCTTGAACTCTTGGAACTACTGAACTTATAGGAAATCTGAACCCGTTCTACTTCTGAGGGGTAACTTGAATACCTTAGTTCATCTGCTTAGGGAGAATTTGTAACTATTGAATGATCTATCATTACTTTATAAAGTTGTAAATCTCTTAGTTCAACTGATTTCATGAATTTCATGTCCTTATTATGTTGTTAGGTTCCTTATATTTGTCATCATCAAAAAGGGGGAAATTTTTAGGAAATGGAACTCTGGAACTTCGGTTCCCCTGAGAGTTCATTTCCTCGGTTTCTCTACTTTTGAAGATGACAAATATTTTGTTACTAATGTTTTATCTCAAAGATGTGTGTTAAGGAACCACAGGACAATTGCCGAAACCTTGTAAGCCAAACAAGACAAAAGAACCAAGCAACAAGCCAAAGGAACCCAGGTGTGCCCAGAAACGCAACACGTGAGTTTGATTTTCCCGAGAAATCTGGGAACACTAAACCTCGGACAAAAGGAAGGGAAAGCGACTTGAGAGAAGCTTCCAAAAGCCTGCCACCATCCAAGAGCAAGACTCCAAGATGCCTAGAACGATGAACCTCGGACAAAGGCACTGAAAGCGACAGCTCATAGAGATGTCACCATCCAGAGGACGGTTCCAAAGTGCCGAGCTTGTTGAACCTCGGACGAAAAGAGTTGGACAACGACTTGTCCCAAGAAGTTGACCAACCTATGTGGATTCTGAGCTGCCCAGGTTGTTATTACATGTAAGAGATAGCGTGAATCAAGGATCACCACACATCCTAGGGCAAGCTCGCTCTATGGGAACCAAGAGCAGATCCAACCTCGAGCATCCACTATATAAGGAAGATAAGCTCCGCTGTTATCTTAAAGCATTCAGAAAGAATCACACTCCATAGCAAATATCAAAGTGTAAAGCTTCAAATAGATCGTCAAATAGAATCAAGATCAAGAGGAACCAGTCAAGGAATCGGAGATCTGTGTGCTAAGTTCTT
This sequence comes from Rheum nobile, assembly GCA_027886185.1. Classification (NCBI taxonomy): domain Eukaryota; kingdom Viridiplantae; phylum Streptophyta; class Magnoliopsida; order Caryophyllales; family Polygonaceae; genus Rheum; species Rheum nobile. The sequence goes on from WOAB01000056.1 coordinate 4,709,082, forward strand.
GTGACTGTAAGTGAGTTAGTTCCTTGGTGCTAAGGGCTGCTTCTTGGATTGATTATAATTTGTGTTAAGTTATCTAGGATTGTCTAACTGTGTGTAAGGCAAAGAAACTGTGTGTTTGTTCCTAGGATAAGCTGTAACCAAAGAGATAAGAAATCAAGAAGTAGACCTTGAAATCCTTTCGAAAGAAAGCTAGTGGTGTTTATCCTAGATTGCTAGTTGGCAATCGAAGGTTTCCACTATAAGGAACTTGTTCATTTATTTGATTGTTTATTTCCGTTGCGAAGGAAACTGGAATCTATATTCTTAGTTCCCTTGATGTTAATCTAACAATCACGATCCTACACCATGGACTAAGAAGTAGGCGGCAGTTGGAAAAGGGAGATATATACATGCGCGTTGGAAATGGAGCAAGTGTTGTTGCACTTGCCGTAGGAGATTATAGTCTATCTTTACCCCGTGGCTTAGTTTTGGAATTAAATAATTGTTATTTTGTTCCTTTAATTACTAAGAACCTTGTTTCGATTTAAGTTTTGCATCTTGAAGGTTTTGAATTTATCATTAAGAATGGAGGCATTTCTATTTTTAAGAAAGATATTTTCTATGCCAATGCTCCCATGAGTAATGGACTCTTTGTGTTGGACCTCAAGTCTCAACTTTATAACATTAATACTAAGAGGCAAAAATCGAATGATTTGAGTGAAGCTTGTCTATGGCACTGTCGCTTGGGCCACATTAGCTTGAACCGCATGAAGAAACTCCATAAAGATGGAATTCTCAAATCAATAGATTGTGAATCTTTTGAGACATGTGAGTCATGCCTAATGGGCAAGATGACAAGATCACCTTTCACTGGGACGAGTGAAAGGGCTACTGAGTTACTGGCCCTAATACATACTGATGTATGTGGACCAATGAGCACAGAAGCTAGAGGAGGCTATCGATACGTCATCACATTTACTGACGACTTGAGTAGATATGGGTATATCTACTTAATGACGCACAAATCTGAATCCTTTGAAAAGTTCAGAGAGTTTCAAAATGAAGTAGAAACTCAAACTGGCAATAAGATAAAGGCACTTCGATCCGATCGCGGTGGTGAATATTTGATCCAGGAGTTCGATCATCATCTGAGAAGTTGTGGGATAATAACACAACGGACTCCACCAGGCACGCCACAACTGAATGGTGTGTCTGAAAGGAGAAACAAGACCCTGTTAGACATGGTCCGATCAATGATGAGTTTTTCTAACCTTCTGGTATCCTTCTGGGGATATGCCCTCACAACCGTTGCGTTCATACTAAACAGGACTCCGTCTAGGACTGTAGACAAGACACCATATGAGATATGGACTGGAAAAGTTCCAAATCTGTCTTTCCTGAAAATCTGGGGATGTGAAGCTTTTGTAAAGCATTTACTATCAGATAAGCTTGCACCCAAATTAGATAAATGCTTTTTTATAGGGTATACTAAGGAAACCAAGGGATACTACTTCTACAATCCCACAGAGCACAAAGTGTTTGTTGCAAGGGATAGTGTCTTTTTGGAAAAAAGAGTTTATTTTCAAGAAGCCAAGTCGGAGAAATGTTCATCTTGAAGAAGTTCAAGATAAGCAACAAACCCAACAACAAGCCGACATGGACGATGTCGACGAGGAGATTCTAGTATCTGGAGGCATAGATTCCCAAAGGGAAGTCGTCCAGGTACCAGAATCAATACCTCAAAAACCAAATTCAAATGAGGACCCACAAACAGTTATGGAAAATGCTCCAGTTGTTGAACCCACACGTAGATCAAACAGGCCAAGGGCACAACCAAGACAATATGATGATTTCATCTTGACTGCAAGCCTTGATGTTCTGCTTTTAGAAAGCGGAGAGCCTGCCACCTATAAGCAAGCAGCGACGGGTCCAGACTCCGAGAAATGGCTTAAGGCCATGAAATCTGACATGGATTCTATGTCTGAGAATCAAGTCTGGGACTTGATAGAGTTGCCAGATGGGGCAAAACCCATCGGATGCAAATGGGTTTTTAAACTCAAGACAGACAAAGATGGAAATGTATCTGTTTACAAGGCAAGGCTAGTTACCAAGGGTTTTAAACAGATTCATGGTACTGACTATGACGAGACATTTTCACCGGTCGTAATGATCAGGTCCATTAGGATACTCCTAGCTATTGCCGCTTATTATGATTATGAGATTTGGCAAATGGATGTCAAGACCGCTTTTCTAAATGGATATTTAGAAGAGGATGTGTACATGACACAACTAGAGGGTTTTGAAGATCCAACAGACCCTAGGAAAGTATGCAAGCTTAAGAAGTCCATTTATGGACTTAAGCAAGCATCCAGGAGTTGGAACATTCGATTTGATGAAGCTATCAAAGAGTTTGACTTCATCCGATGCGAAGAAGAGCCTTGTGTTTACAATAAGTTTAGTGGGAGCAAAGTGGTCTTCTTAGTCTTGTATGTGGATGACATACTGCTCATTGGAAATGACATTCCGATGCTAGAGTCCGTTAAGGGATGGCTGAAGACATGTTTTTCAATGAAGGACTTAGGAGAAGTAGAGTACATATTGGGTATCAAGATCTATAGACATAGATCTAAGAGGGTGCTTGGACTAAGTCAAGGAACTTATATAGATAAGGTTCTTGACAGGTTCAAAATGCAGGAGTCCAAGAAAGGATTTCTACCCATGCAACATGGCATATACCTCAGCAAGAAGCAGTGTCCTAAAACACTTGCTGAGCTAGAGAAGATGAGCAAGGTCCCTTATGCTTCAGCTATATGATCTATCATGTATGCCATGATATGTACACACCCTGATGTTGCATTTGCTCTGAGCATGTGTAGCAGATACCAATCGAATCCCGGAGAGGCACATTGGTGTACAGCCAAGAACATCCTGAAGTACTTGAGAAGAACCAAGGATGACTTCTTGGTATTTGGGGGTGATGACGAGTTAGTCGTTCGAGAATACACTGATGCAATCTTTCAGACAAAACGGGATGATTTTGAGTCCCAGTTAGGATATGTCTTCATATTAAATGGAGGAGCTGTGAGTTGGAAGAGCTCCAAGCAGGAGACAGTGGTTGATTCTACGACAGAGGCAGAGTACATCGCCGCTAGTGAAGCGACGAAGGAGGCTGTCTGGATTAGGCAGTTCATTGATGAGCTCGGCGTTATTCCTAGCATATCAGGGGCAATTGATGTCTATTGTGACAACAATGGCGCCATAGCCCAAGGCAAGGAACCGAGTTCAAGCTCCAAATCCAGACACGTACTGAGGAAGTATCACCTTATTCGACACATCGTTGATGTTAGGAAACGGAACTCTGGAACCTCGGTTCCCCTGAGAGTTCCTTTCCTCAGTTTCTCTACTTTTGAAGATGACAAATATTATGATACTAATGTTTTATCTCAAAGATGTATTTTAAGGAACCACAGGAATATACCGAAGGCAAGAAAACCAAACAGGACAAAGAGAACCAAAGGAACAAGACAGAAGAAGGAACTCAGGTGTGCCCAGAAAGGTAGCATGCAAGGCTGCGATTTCCGAGAAATCTGGGAACACACAACCTAGGACAAAAGTTGTTGAAAACGACTTGTCCGAAGTTTCCAAAGGTCTGCCAATGTCCAGAACAAAACAACAAGATACCCAGAAACGCTGAACCTCGGACAGAAAAGATGAAAGCGACAGGACATAGAGATGTCACTATCCAGAAGACAATTCCCAAGCGTCCAGCTTGCTCAACCTCAGACGAAAGCAGTTGAACAACGACATAGCAAGACTCGTCTGAGGTAGTTGACCAACCAAGAGAGATTCTGAGCTACCTAGGTTGTTTGCACATGCCAAGAACAACGTGGACCAAGGAGAACCACTGATCCTAGGGCAAGCTCAATCCGTGGGAACTCAGAGAGGATCAAGCTGTGAAGAATCCTCTATAAAAGGAAGACCACCTCAAGAGAGTCATCTTCATGCACTGAAATACGAATCACACTCATTAGCAAATATCAAGTGTGAACCTTCAAACAAGATCATCAAAGCAAACCGAGATCAAGAGGAACCAGTCAAGGAAGAGAAGAGCTGAGTGCTAAGTTCCTGTGACTGTAAGTGATAGTTCCTAGGTGCGAAGGTCTGTTTCTTGGATTAATTATTGATTGTGTTAAGTTATCTAGGATTGCCTAACTGTATGTAAGGCAAAGAAACTGTGTGTTGTTCCTAGGATAAGTTGTAACCAAAAGAGATAAGAAATCAAGAAGTAGACCTTGAAATCCTTTCGAAAGAAAGGTAGTGGTTTTTATCCTGGATTGCTAGTTGGCAATCAAAGGTTTCCACTATAAGGAACTTGTTATTTGTTTGATTGTTTATTTCCGCTGTGAAGGGAACTTAGAATTCGTATTCTGACTTCCTTAAGTTATTATCTAACAATCACGATCCTACAGTTGATAGAGGAGACATCAGGATGTGCAAAGTGCACACAGATGACAACATTGCAAATCCGTTGACCAAGCCTATGCCTAGGCCCAAGCATGAGAGTTATACTAGGGCTATGGGCCTCAAGCACATTGGAGAATGGCTTTGAGATTGTATTGTCTTACATTATGAACTTTGTTTTATGTATGTCAGACACGTTTTATGCTTGATTATATGATATACATATTTCATTCTTATTTAATCATTGTTTGGAATTAGATAAAATGTCCAAATAATTTGTAATTCGCAAATGGGCTCATCATAAGTGTTTTGGTGAATGAACCATTAAGTGAACTGAAGTTATGAATTATTGAAAGTCCATAGTCTAAGTCATTAACTAGGACATAAATGACTTCATTGAAGACTATATTGTAAGTTGACTGATAGCGCCAGGTTTCATGGGCTATAGGGGCATGGAGATGTCTAGTTAATTACATGGATATGTATAGATGATACGTATAGGACTGACCCACCTTAAGACTCTCCAAAAGGGATTGAAAAGTTTTAAGTTAAACCATGATTGGTACATTCCTCAGACATGAGTATGATATGGTTTCTCTTGATGATTGATATGTCTTTGACGCTGTCAAACGCTGATTGGGATTGCCAAAGGTTGAGTGGGAGCTATAGTCATACAAGACTAGAGAAGTCCTCCTACTTCATGTATACTGTGATACATGGACAAGAATGGTGTCTCGGCCACTTGAAGAGCGAGAATTGAAAAATGCATGGCCATGCTCAGATGGATTATCTGTAATCATACGTTATTTGACAGTTCAAACTCAGGAGTTCATGGAACACATTTGATAAGAGATATGAATGTCATCATATCATCAAATAAGACACTAAGAGACAAGGGATTTAACATTGCACACTTGTTTTAAGGACAAGTGGAAGATTAAAGGAATTGTATCATTTAATCAAAGGTGCAATTACCGAACATGGAATAGGACAATTAATGGAGATTTACAATCCGGAAATTTTAGGGGTCGTAGTGCTTTGATAGAAGTCAACTACGATCAATGGGCTTAATCGGGTTAGGCCTATGGTTTTAATAACCGGGTCCTATGATGTCACACACATAGAGTTATCGAGCTGGATCAAATCGAACCGAAAGCCCATGTTAGTTTCTAAGTTGCTGAATGAGAAGATCAACAAGAGTATCACTTATGATAAGATATGATCTTATATATGTAATTGGTTCTAATTGGAAAAGTACAGAACTTCCTCCTCCTCCAAAACAAGAGTACGACCAAACCATTCCAAATTGAAGCCAAGTTTGACTTTTTCGTTCGTCGTTCTAGCAGACGAGACCGAAGGCGATCCAAATTCCAGACTCGTGTGGACCAAGTAGAGAAGCCACACTTGGGGTTTTCAATCTCTCGCTGAAATCCTGCAGGAACGTTTCAGGCTCGCATCAAACGGTATGTAACTCTACTTCTAATTGATTCCTATTGATTCATGCATGAGATCCTTGTTAGATGCTAGAAAATAGTTTTATGAAATTCCGCTTATACGCATCTAATCCCTACACCAAAATCCAACAACTAAATAATCAGCACAACCAGCCCACAACGGAAGAAGATTGCAATAGCAAGTGAAGATATAGCACACCCAATCCACAACTGAAGAGTATGACAATAGCCAAACCAAGCTCGTAAGTTAATACTCTTGTTGATCTTCTCATTCAGCAACTTGGAAACTATCTACAGTGGTACTAAAAAAGGTAGAAAAGAATAGAAAGAGAAGTATCTAGATGTGGCACTCACAATAGGTCAAGCAAAGTTTGGTTCCATTCCAATATATCAAATCCTAATCAAAGGAGATTCCCCTTTGAAATTGAGTGCAAACAAGTCATTACAGAAATTCAAAATCATCAAAGCAATATATTCTAACACCAACAAGACAACCAACAATAACTTCACAACAAAGCCTCTCATAATGAATTACTTTACACTTTGAACTATTTTTAGCAATAAGATATATTTCCAGCATGCTTACGGCTTCTAAACTTCCAACTTGCTTCTAAAGCTTTATGAGATACACCTTTCAACTACTATATGGTACGTTATTGTAGGTTCATATGGGTGTGAAGATTTCTTATGATCTACTAGGAGTTTTATACCATCAGGTAATATTAACATTTTAGAATATCTTTTTATTAGCATTTGCTTTCGAATGGAACTAGTTGAAGCACTAAAAAATATTTATATCAATTTTTGAGTATAAAAGCTGTATTTGCAAAAGGACATTAATCTCAGTTCTAATAAGTGGAACTGGAAGAACAGAAATCCAAAACAACGGAATTAATCCATTAAAATTTGTAAACGACAGTCAACCAATCTGAGAGATCCCAAGTTGTATGATTCGCAAAGCCACACACTAAAGAAATCAAACATGCACAAAGGACACAAGGATTGTTGACGCAGTTCGGGAAACCCTATTCTACGGAGTCTCAGGAAGGGAGACTCACCCCAATATTGCACTAGAATCACAAGTTCAAAGAGCGGTTACAAATCGAATACAGAGAACAACAAACCAAGAGAAAACTCAAGCAAACGAGACATGAAAGAAGAACAAAAGAATGGTCAGTAAAGGATTTCGGCCTCCTTCCAGCCAAAAGACGCTGTAGGACTAAGCGCCTCCAATTACACATTTAAGGGCCCTTGGTTGTAGCTTGCCTTGCTTTATCTAAGCATCGGTTGTACAACCAAAAGGCTGAAAGTGAGAAATGTTAGGCTTTTGTCCAGTCCACATCTCTTGTGGGGTTTTAAAACCTATCACAGAAGATGGGGATCCGTTTATGAGATAAGAAGCAGTAATGACTGCCTCACCCCACATAGAACTTTTCATTCTAGAGCTAAAGAACATGCATCTAGCTTTTTCAAGAAGAGTCTTATTCATCCTCTCACCAGTTCCATTCTGCTGAGGGGTATTAGGAACAGTCAAATGTCTTTTAATGCCATTCATCTTACAATACTCATCAAAGGCTCTATTACAAAATTCAAAGCCATTATCAGTCTTAAGACATTTCAGTTTATGATTAGTTTGACTTTCCATGACTTAAAATTCTCAAAGGCTTCATCCTTTGATTTCAGTAAGTATACCCACACTTTTCTGGAGTAGTGATCTATTGGAGAAAGAAAGTATTTTCTTCCTCAAACACTTGCTACTTGAGTAGGCCCCTAGAGATTAGAATGGACATGCTCCAGGGGCTTACTAGAAGCGTAAGTAGATTTACTAAAATTGTGAGCAATTTCCTTACCAAGAACACAATTCTCACAAAAGCTTAAGTCACAAGGTTTCACATCAATCAAACCATTCACAAACAAGTGGAGTAGGCCTTTATTTCCTAAATGGCCGAGCCTAGAATGCCAATTGTTTGTCTGATCTAAACTACCATTCTTAGCAACTTCACTGGAGACATTGAGTTCATGAGAGGCAATGACATAGTAAAGCCCTCCTTTCTTGATGCTCTTTATAAGGACAATGTCATTTCTAATCACTTTCCTTATGCCTTTGTGAATGTTAATATGGCAATTTAAATCATCAAAAATAGACTCAGAAAGTAAATTTCTTCTCATGTTAGGCACTCGCTCAACCTTTTGAAGCACCCTTATCTTACCATCATGCATCCTAAGAGGTACACTCCCAACCCCCCTAATAGGTAAAGAAGTGTGGTCACCTAACATGACCTCACCTCCATCACATTCATTCAGAGAGATAAAGAATTCTCTATGAGAAGTAGCATGCATAGTACATCCAAAATCAATGATCCAAGAATCACAGTCAGAGAAGCGGGCAACCATAAGAAGCTCATCACAATATTGAGGGCAAGTCTCACACACATTAGAATAACCATTAGAGTTATCTTTATCCTTGTTTTTCTCTTTATTTTTCTCATCCCTTTTCTTCTTATGACAATCATTAGCATTGCGACCAATTTAACCACAGTAATAACATTTCACATTGTAATCACCATCATGCTTTTTATCAGAAGACCCATCTTTCCTAGGTTTCTTTCCTTTGTTTTTGTTCTTACTTTTCCCTTTTGCCATCATGACCACATTCTTGTTATCAGCTTTAGTCCCATTTTTCAATTTAAAGACCTTAAGGGTCTCATTTTTCTGAAGTATAGACTCAGTAATTTTAGACAGAGTCAAATCATCACGACCATATTGTATAACATCTTTCAGAGTGTCAAATTGAATAGTCAAATAGTTCAACGATAAGACAGCTTTGTGTGTTTCCTTTATCTCATCATCACGTCTTTTCAAATCTTCAGTCATTTTCAAGAACATATCAAAATTTTCTTGAACAGTCAGAGACACATCCATTTTAAAGGTAAACAGCTTGCATAGAATGCAGATCCGACTAGGCAGTGACTTGGTAAGGAAACTATTCTCAAGAGCATCCCATAAAGCTTTAGGTTGAGTATAACTCACCACCTAATGATATACGTTGTCAGACAACCTTATTATGATCTTAGAGTGGGCAAGATCTTACATTTATTTCATGGCCTCACTGTAGTTCCAATTGGCCATTCCTCTAAAGTTTCACGTTATCCATTTTAAAGGTATAGCATTTTTCCCTTACCAATATGGCCTTCATCTTGACTTTCCACATGGCAAAATCTCCATTCCCATCAAAAGGCTTAAGTTTCACGTTATCCGACATATTGCCCTAACAACAGTGGGAGAAGTTCGAACACCAAATTGCAGATGAACACAAGACTGCCGAACCAAGTTCACTGAGATACACATAGTAATGAACCAAGGTAGTTTTCACATAATCAAGCGAGTTCTTCCAAGAACAAGTAACAAGACTCACATCGAGAAAACCCTAGGACAAAAACTTGCTCGAATATCAGAGAGTCGAGAAACAAGAAAATCATCAAGTAAAACCAACACAATGGAAATCACAGAGCACAGATCATAAGACACGCTCTGATACCAATTTGTAAACGACGGTCAATCAATCTGAGAGATCCCAAGTTCTATGATTCGCAAAGCCATAAACTAAAGAAATCAAACATGCACAAAGGAGACAAGGTTTGTTGACGCAGTTCGGGAAACCCTACTTTGCGGAGTCTCAGGAGGGAGACTCACCCCAATATTGCACTAGAATCACAAGTTCAAAGAGCAGTTATAAACCGAATATAAAGAACAACAAACCAACAGAAAACTCAAGCAAACGAGACAAGAAAGAAGAACAAGAGAAGGGACAGTAAAGGATTTCGGTCTCCTTCCAGGCAAGAGACGCTTCAGGACTAAGTGCCTGCAACCAGAGGCGTAACCAAGGGGGGGCCGCGGGGTCTTGTTCCCCCCCTTCCATACAGATTATGATATATTAATATAAGCTTGGGTAATGAGCACAAGTAACACTCAGCCTAGTTGGTATTACCCTCCTATTGTTTCAATTTGCCCCGTGTTCGAGCCTATGAGAGAGCCTTGCCCAGCTTATACTTTTTAGTTCAGTTTCTTGGGCTTGCTCCAATACCACCACTTCACGCTCCATTTCTCCTCTTACTTTATTTTTTCATTATTAACTTGATTAGGTATAGGTATGTTTGACTAACACATTTCTCATAATATATGAAATAATAGAAGTTGTTAGAGACTTAGGATAAGGAATTAAAAATAATTATATGCAGTTTGACAATTGTAAATTAAATAAGTATTGTATGAAATATGTCTTATTTATTTTACATACCCTTTAACGACTTTATTAATTATATGTTCATATTTTTTCCTTTCCTAAACAAGAGAATAAGCCTTGTATATAGATAAATACAAAATAGCTTTAAATTCTTTAGTTAATAATAATAAAACTCCGTCGGTCATCCGCACGTTTTCGATCCGCCATTAGATAGTGTGCCCCCTCTTTTAAATTTTTCTGGTTCCGCCACTGCCTGCAACTACACCACCGCAATCTCAACGTGCTACCGCCGGCGACCACCAGCCACCTGGAACACCACCGCGCGAGATACGCCTCTCTCTTTTCTCTTTCTCTCTCTTTAGGGTTTTCTCTCTATGGAAACGGCACCAGCAGTGAAATGCCAATAGAGAAGCCCTAACCGCTTTAATAGGTAGGTCAACCTGGAGCCACAAAGTCAAGACGCAGTGTTTCATTAAACGCTTTAGAAGCAGGCTTCAGCGAGCCGCCGTGTTGGGCCTTTCATCACTTGGGCCAGTCTTCATTAAGTTGGGCCAAATTGCACCAAGACGCAAGAAGCCAACGCAAGCCTCCAACCAAGTTGGGCTTGGGTTGGCTTAAACCTGGTTCAAGCCTTCTTGGCTCATCAGCCCGGTTCGTTTGCGGTTCACTTGGTTCTCTATACTTAAGAATGATATATCAATCTTTTATACATAATGACAAACTTATGATTAAACATTATACAATTCACACGAGAAAAATCAATACACAGATAATAATTTTAGTAGCGATTTGGTCAATATGCTGATAATAACCTCAGCACATATACAAGTGTTAAGAGAAATAGACAGCGGGAAAACTGATAATAATCTCAGTACATGAGGCTAGTCGACAAAATACAAGGATAAAGATGGAATATTCAATGATCTGTTCATCCAAATTTACATCATAATTCTAGTTAAAAGCATTCATGAAGCTCATATTTCATGAAACAAGACTAACCAAATTATCTTTTTACCTTGCAAAAGCAACTTGCATCATTTCATTTGTGATATAATGAGCTCCAAAAACTAGTGATCCCAAACCAATACTAAATCACAAGCAAAAAACTGCTTCACTTAATAACTCACAGAATCATCGTGTTTGATAGAATTCCAACCCTATCTACAAGGCCATCTAATCTGGATAGGCTCTTGCTGACTTATGTTAGGCGTAATAAGCAAAATTAATAATGTTTTAATATTAGTAATAGTCTATCTTATTTTATTAATAGTCTACCTTATTAATAGTCTATCTTATTTTGGAGTTAGTTAGAGTAGAAGGTTATATAAGGATCTCACACTCTATGTTTTGAGAATTTATTCAATCAATAAACTTATATCTTTGGTAGTTGATTCTCTAATCAAAAGATTCGTGGTTGTTGGATCTTAAATCAAAAGATCAAACCTAATATTGAGGTTTTTGTAGGAAAACTAATTAAAAACTTCCAAGCGGGTCCTTGCTTTGGATTAATTAAAAAGTAATTTTGTTTCTAGTTTTGCTAGAAAATTGATCCGAGGTTCGTATTCATCTAGATTGAAACATATTTGTAGTTAGCTATATGGATCAACACAAATACATAATTAAGCTAAGGGTTAAGAATCGAACATAAACGGTTGAAGACCAGAAAACCAAGATCGAGTTGGACGTCGTCAACAGTAACGGTCTTGGCATGGCTGGTTGTACGCCGCACCAAGCCCGTTGATGCCTGCTCCTACAACAGTAACGGTCTTGGCATGGCCGCTTGTACGCCGCACAAGAAAACCAAGAGCTTGTGTTCCTTGTCGTACAAACACACCTTCACCCCTACCTTGGCGAGCTTGTATGCCGCACCAAGCCCGCTGATGCCTGCTCCTACCACTGCTACTCTCATTTTCTCTATTGTGCGTCTTTCGAAATGACTCGAACCGTACCTGAATATATTTGAAACCCAAAACCACACCACTCAATATATTATATATCCAATTCTAATGCTGAATAATAGTGGTGGTGCGTGTGGTGATGGATCTACTAATATAATATGCATACCCAATTACCAACACTAGTACATAATTTTTCATTAATAACACTAAAATTAGGGCGCTAAGACATATTAATTATTTTTTTCATTAGAATTTCCAAACTCATAGCGCTTTTTTTTTCTTCATATGAAGCACTCTTAGCACTTTTTTTATAACAAAAAGTGCTATGAATATTTTCTGGTTTTTATTTTTTTAAATGTTAAAAATTATCTTAACGCTTTTTTAGTAATAGTTATGAAGCATTCTTAGCACTTTTTTCATAAAAAATGCTATGAGTATTTTTTGATTTTTATTTTAAAAAATGTTAAAAATTATTCTTAGCGCTTTTTTACTCATAGCGCTTTTATATTAGGTATATTGACAGGGCTTTTGTCGTATGTACCTATCAAATAAACCTCAATAACCCAACTAATATAGTCTGGCAAGTAAGGGTCAAACCCATAGAGAATCAAGCTATCTATCCTGTTTGCAGAAATTGTTTACCAATCATCAACAGTAACAAAGGGGGGTTTGGTTTGAGTTTTAGAACTACGAAATTAACTAATAGAGGTAACAAAGATGTAAACAGATATTGACGAAAGAGCTCAGCCAGACAGAAATCCATACTTCAGCTTGATTGGTTGATCATCGATTATCTCCAGTTCTTTAACCCACTGAATGTTCTAATTCCTTTTCTTAAGTTTATTAACAGGACAACCAGACCCTGATAATACTAACTATCAAACAATCAGGAAACTCACGAGATTCAATTCAATAGCAGCAGTAAGTTCCAGGAATTTCAGCAGATACATGCAACATAAAACAACCAGTTTTATTTAGCATGTAAATCAATTCTCTTCTACAATAAACTATCACAACTAGTTTTAGAAGATCATAGTTGCTAATCTGACTCAAATATTTCAATAAAAATAATCCAGCTCTAGCATAAGAGTAATACCAATGGCCAATTAGCAAAACTCAAAGGGATTAAGTTCAAGAGAATCAATAACATTCAAAGAAGTAGAACAAGAGTTATAATCTTACAACCCAAAACAAATGAAGGCTTCAAATTGTCTGACTAAGCACAAGTAACTTAGTTCTTCATAATCTTCCAAACACAAGAAAACTCTCTAAGAAAACTAAACTGCCATTCTGTAATGTTAATGATATCCTCAAAACCTAAAGAAACGTAGTCCTTTTAACCTAAGTAATAATCTTCTAAAAATAACAATAACCGAAATATAGTAATATAAAATAAAGGAAACAAAATAACAAGTGAATCTGCCTCCGCGTCCTTCCTGAATTGCAAGGCCGCGATCGCTTCCTCCTGGCCGCGCCCGCGGCTTGTTCTTCGCAGCTTCCTGACGCTCCAAACTCACTTAAATCCACCTTTTCTTGTACTAATTCTTCTCAACTCCTCAATCATAAATTAGCTCCTAAACTAGTACAAACATCCCTAATAATGCACTAACAATTCCTAGTTACGCACTATAGAGTAGAGCATATCAAATTCCTCCATATGCTTAGACCTTACTCGTCCTCGAGTAAGCTGATAGAAACTTACTCCTCCAATGAAATACCCAAGGTGTCAGGAAGCACAACGAAATTCTCCACTAAGAATTGTACCTACTCATGAATCTCCAGCAACACCAACACAGCAACGCAGCACACCAGCATCAAGGAAAGTAGAGTACTTCCCCCAAGCTTAACCCGAACTCCAGTATGTGAATGAGAATTTCTAATCCTAGCTCCAATCTATCTCCTTATAACTCTAGAGTGACCTACCCGAAACCTCCTTATTGCTCCACCACTTATGTCGTCACGCTAGAAGAATGAATGAATCCTATTAATCACTCCTTTTTTTCACTCATTCTGCCTAGGTGCCCTTTTGGGTTTTCACCTAGCCACTCATTTTATTTTTCATAGATGAGCTCACCAAACCTTACAACACTCCTTAGCCTCTTATTACCACAGCCTAATGTCGGTTCGGGCCCTTGAATTTTGCCTAAGCCGCCCTTTCGGGTTTTCAACTTAGCCAGGATTTTCTGCTTTTTTCATTTTTTTTAAAATTTTTTTTATATACAAACAAAAAGTACAAATCTCTCCCCCATGCTTAAATATTGCATTTTCCTCAATGTAATGAAAGACGAAAATGAAAATCTAGGGAAGAAAGAAAAATACTCACTATTGTCGCCGAGGTGGCCCTGGGCGCGGACATCGGGGTTGACGTTGCGGTGGAAAATCAGTGAAGCAAGAGTCTCTGGTGCGATGGCGGGTGACAATGCTGTCCAACTCATCGTTTGTTGGTCCCCTATACCCCGGCCACTTGTTTCGAGCAAACTCATCCCAGTACTGGCCGTAAGTGCACGCCACCAACTGCTAATCCTGGAGCTGTCGAACATCCTCATCTAGCTCAGCTATCCACGCACCATGCTGAGTCTGGGTTCTCCAAATATCAGCTACATCGGCAGTCATATGATCCAAGCGAGTGGCAAACCGATGTTGCTCATCCAGAATATGATGTTGGTCTGCAGCGATCTCTCTAATTGTCATGTCCATCTCAGCTTGGCGATAAGCCATCTCCTCCTGGCGAGCAGAAAAACTGGACATAGCAGCCAACATTTGCTCCTGCCAAGAACTAGGCTCATCGGAATAGCCTGCAGGACCACTCGAAATGCCCGCCTCATACTGCTTATCCGTGTCAGCGGCCTCATCATGTATCCCCATATCAATCATCATATGGGTAGGCGCCCCTGGAAACTCCTCCTCAGCAGCTACATCATCCTCAGCACCAGTAGCTATATAAAAATCCCGAGTTGTAGGCCTAAAGGGAATGAAGCAAAGTAGGTTAAGATGACGGTTGCCAACCTTCCTTGCCTTCCAGAATAATTGTCCCTGTGCAGAACCCAACAACCCCGCCTTCTTCAGAGAGTGCACATCATAGACATATGCACCAGGCAACGGCTTATAACTCTCTGGCGCTTCCGGTCCCCAAATGCTAGCAATTAGGGTGATCATCCCATCCAAAGCTATCTTGCCGGACTACTTGTCGCGGACACGGAAACAACTGGCTACAAACAGAGCAACCCAATCCGGAATAGACTCACTCGCAGGCGTCATACACCAGAGAACTGACAGATCAGTGGTAAAAACTTTGTTGACCTCTCCATGCCCCAAGAATGCCATTGCTATCACCTTATGGGCCAATCTCAGGCATGGATGCACAATCTTGTAATTGTACTCCTCTTTCTTCGGATTGAAAATCTTACCAGTAACTGCCTGCCAAAATTCATAGTGTCGGGTGCCCACAGCTGTCCACCCCTCAGTTGGTGGAGCGGGAACTCCAAAAATCTGTCTAAGCTCATCAAATGACAAAGTTCGATCCACATCATTCAAGTGAAACGTAATCCTATCCTCATCTCTTTCCAATGTAGCCAAGAATTCCAATACATAAAGAGGATAGGTAGGAGCTCCCTTATTCACAAAATCACCTAAACCACCCTTCTCAAACAAAAGCCTTGTGCAGTCAAATAAACCCAAAGCATGTAAAATCGGCACATCAAGGAAGCGGGTTTGCACAACTTCATGATGACAAAGTGCATCCCAACGCTTCATTTTCCTTTTGTTCAACCGTTGCAACCCTCTACCAGATATCTCCAACCGTAATATTCGAATTCAACACAAGAGGGAATGGATGAACTCACCGCAAAACCGACAGAAAATTTTGCAGATGAAGGAGCAACGATCGCGGTTGGACACGGCGGTCGCGGCTCTTGCGGCGGTCGCGGCTGTTCACGGCAGAAGAAGCAGCGAGAAAGGGAACAAATCTGGTCGCGACTGAGGAAAATGGGTGGTGGCGGTCGCGGTTTGAGGAGGAAAGTAAAGTTGAGGAAGGAGAGGGGGAACACGGGCTTTATACGCGGAACAGTAGGGCCGCGATCGCTGTTTTCAGGCCGCAACTGCGACTTCAGTACATCAGATTTTTATTTTTATTTCAAGAGAGAGATGGTTTACGGTTGTGTTCTTCATGTATAGGGCAAGGCCGTGATCGCGGTTTTTTAGGCCGCAGTCGCGGCTTTGCCTTCGAAAATGCCTTTACCTGTAAGTTAGTCTAGAAAACGAAACAAGGAAAAATAACAACAGAAGGAGATGAGAAAATGACAAGAAAAACTTCATATCTCGGGTTGCCTCCCGAGAAGCGCCTTGGTTAATGTCGTGGGCTCGACATAGTGCCTTGTAGATCAATGTTCAGCATCTGGTTCTTCAAGAACCGTCTCCTCTATGGCTTCTTTGTTGAACCCTTCATGATATGGTTTCAACCTTTGAACATTCACCTTGAAAATCTTCTGAGTCGCAGGCTCATACAATTCCACAGCACCATGTGGGAAAACACGAGCGACAACATACGGGCCTGCCCAACGGGATCGGAGTTTACCCGGGAAAAGACATAGGCGAGATTGAAATAATAGGACTTTGTCTCAAGCTTTAAAGTCCTTTCTCAAAATGTTCTTGGCATGCCAAGCCTTTGTCTTTTCCTTGTAGTTGACTGCATTGTCATAAGCTTATATCCGCAGTTCCTCTAATTCTTGCAGCTGTAACTTGCGGAATTCTCCAACCTTATCAATTCGCATGTTGTAATTCTTCACGGCCCAGAAAGCCTTGTGCTCGAGCTCCACTGGAAGGTGACAAGCTTTCCCAAACACCAATCTGTAAGGCGACATACCGATGGGCGTCTTGTAAGCTGTACGATAAGCCTATAGTGCATCATCTAATCTCAGACTCCAATCCTTCCTGTTTGGAACTACGGTCTTCTCAAGAATGGTTTTGATCTCTCTATTGGACACCGCAGCTTGTCCATTTGTCTGCGGATGGTATGTAGTGGAGACTCTCTGCGTGACATGATATTTTTTCAATAACGCACTTACTGTCTTGTTGTAGAAGTTAGTTCCTCTGTCACTAATTAGAGCTCTAGGAATGCAGAACCTGTCAAAAATGTTTTCCTTCAAGAAACCTACCACAACTTTAGAATCATCAGTCCTGGTGGCCTTCGCTTCCACCCACTTGGAAACGTAGTCCACCGAAAGCAAGATATAAATGTTCCCAAAAGAATTTGGAAATGGTCCCATAAAGTCTATACCCCAAACATCAAAAATCTCACAAAAGATTAAAGGTGATTGAGGCATTTCATTCCTTTGGGACATATTCCCAACTTTCTGGCATCGATCACAGAATTTATAAAATCCATATGCATCCCTAAAGATGTGAGGCCAATAAAATCATGCATCTAACACCTTCCTAGCTGTCTTTTTCGTCCCAAAGTGACCATCACACGCATGAGAATGACAAAAAGCTAAGACAGAAGTTATCTCGTTGTCTGGAAGACATCTATGGATTACCTGATCAGAGCAGTGCTTCCAAAGATAAGGGTCATCCCACACATAGAATTTCGCCTCACTGTGCAGCTTGTCTCTCTAGGCCTTTGTAAAGTGTGGAGGAAACTCACCAGAAACCATAAAATTCACCAAGTGTGCATACCACAGCTGAATGACCTGAATTCCGAACAGCGTTCATCAGGAAACGTCCCCTAGATCTGCAGCTGAGCTTGTGGTTTGTCTTCATCATGAACGAACCTACTAAGGTGGTCAGCTACCAGATTTTCAGCCCCTTTCTTGATCGTATCTCAATGTCAAACTCACTCAGCAGCAGGATCCATCTAATCAGTCTCGGCTTGGCCTCTTTCTTTATCAATCGATAACAAATTGTTGCATGGTCTGTGTAAACGATCACCTTTGTGCCGAGCAGATAAGATCGGAACTTCTCCAGAGCAAAAACTACGGCCAGCAGCTCCTTCTCGGTTGTGGAGTAATTTCTCTGCGCACCATTCAGAGTCATGGAGGCATAGTGAATCACGTGGGAAGCTTGTGCCTCCTTCAGACCGAGGATTGCGCCTATAGCATACTCGCTGGCATCACACATAATCTCGAAAGGAAGAGCCCAATCCGGATCTTGAATAATCGGTGCACTTGTGAGGCGTGCCTTTAGCTCATCAAACGCCTTCTTGAACTCGTCAGTAAGCTCAAAGGTCACATCTTTCGTCAGCAGCTCGCACAAGGGTGATGAAATCTTGGAAAAGTCTTTAATAAACCTGCGATAGAAACCTACATGGCCTAGAAAAGAACGCACTTCACGAACATTAGTAGGATAAGGCAAAGACTGAATGATCAATCTTCGCCTTATCGACCTCAATACCCTTAGACGAGACAATATGACCGAGCACTATACCTTGTTCTACCATAAAATGAGACTTTTTAGAATTCAGAACCAGGTTAGTGTCTACACATCTCTTAAGAACAAGTGACAAGTGATCTAAGCATGCATCAAAATTGTCCCCATGGACTGTGAAATCACCATAAATACCTCAATAAAGTGCTCAACATACTCAGAAAAGATGCTTGTCATATTTTGTTGCTAGTGAGGCCTTGATGTGGGATTTTATACGATGAGCACAATTGATGTCGCTTGGAGGCAACTGCTTGAAGATTGCCTCATTGTGAATCTGCCATGTGTGGTAAATGAAACTAGTAAGCGCAGAAGCGATGGTGAGGCTATGCAGGTTCTTGCGGCAGAAGTTGTGGATGATCCAAACTACTTATTCATGAGTTGATTCTGAAGCCAATTACAAATACTAATGATGATTCTTTTTGTTGCAAGACAAGTGTTCCATAGGTGATCATGAGTTTTCGGATGATACTGACAAAGTTCGCATGTGTTTGAGGTGATTTGGGTCTAGGCGCCAATTCTATCTTTCGTGGGGAGGCGCTTGTGAAGAGTGATCCAGGTGATGATTGTGCACTTGGGAATGTTGAGGCCTGACCAAAGGAACCTGCTCCAAGGGGGGAAGCAGAGCGAGAGCGGAGAAGATCATAGGTGTTATGAGCAGAATACATACTAGATTTCTCAATGATGAGATCGCTGATTTGATTTGTTGCTGCCTTTTGAAGGAGAAGATCGCGAACGTGGAGGAGGTTCTTCCAATTGGTGCTATGACTAGTTCTGATTGCAGTTGTCTAGATAGAGGTTGAGTTGCGGCTTTGATTGTTGCTTCTGATCTAGCGTGCCCATATGTTGTGTTCTTGGTGGTGTAGTTCATGGAGGGATTTTGCTATACAAGCTTTGTTCCAAGCTAAGAGTTCTTTGAATCTCAAACCGCCCTCTTCTTTAGGGGTACTGATAGTTTTCCAGGCAATGGGACTATGTTTGGAGGAAGGGGAGCCGGACCAAAGGTAGGATCTAAGAATGGATTTGATTTTGGTAATGATTTCTTTTTGGGGAAGAGGAAGATATGGCACCAGAAGTTGTTAATGCCAAAAAGAACGGATCGAATGAGTTCGATTCTCCCAGCGTAAGAGAGGCCTTTACAGGCCTACCCTTGGATTTTGCTAGTCATTTTTTGAATGACAACTCCAAAATCAGACGCTTTAGGTTTTTTGGATCCAAGGAGAATACCCAAGTAACGGATGAGAATGGAGCTGATAGAGAACCCAAGGATTTATTTGATGGAGTTGCGGACATTCTCTTTGACACCACCAAATAAAATTTGAGATTTATCTGGGTTTGGAAGTAGGCCGGAATGGCCCCAAATTGATCAAGGACCCCTTTGATGGTCTTAATGGAACTGTAGGTACCTTTAGAAAAAATGATGAGGTCGTCAGCGAAACTCAGGTGGATGATACGGGCAGTTTTACAATTGGGATGGAAGCGCTAGGGGCCAAAGGTGGTGAGTTTGTGAAGCATACGACTGAGGAATTCAATAATGAGCACAAAGAGGTAGGGTGAGAGAGGGTCACCCTGCCTAAGCCCTCTTTTTCCCTTGAAATAACCCTTCAGTTCCATAATGATGGTAATGGAATAGGAAGGGGTACTGACACAAATCAAGACCAAATTGATCATATCTTGTGGAAACTCAAAATGGATGTGAGCTTTTTCCAGGAAGCTCTAGTGAATGGAGTCAAAAGCTTTGGTGAAGTCCACCTTAATGGCACATCTGGCTGATAAATTACGGTTGTCGTATTGCCTCACAATCTCTTGGCTGAGTTGGATATTGTGGCGGATAGATCGCCCCTTGACAAAAGCACCTTGGAAATCACTGATAAGGTCCGGGAGAACAAGTTTGATCATGTTAGCAAGGACCTTACAGATGATTTTGTATAAGGTGTTACAACATGAGATGGGGCGAAAGTCACGGATATTGGTGGGGTTGTCTTTTTTGGAGATAAGGGAGATGGCTGTGTGGTTGATTTGGCTGAGGAGGTGCCCGTTGCGAAAGAAGTCAAGGGCAGCATTGGTGATGTTGGGACCAATGATGGGCCAAGCAGCAATGAAGAATTTAGAGTTATAGCCGTCAGGGCCTAGGGATTTGGTGGGGTTAATGGAGAGCAGAACTTTGTGGATGTCATGTGGGGTGATTCTCATGGAGAGAGTGGGGCCGGGGGAAGCAAGATGGTGGTTAAAAGCATCACGCGGGGCATCAATCCCCAACAGGGTGTTGTAGTAGTTCAGGACATGGACAACAATACTGTCATTAGTATGAAGGATGTTTCCATCATTGTCAGTAAGGGAGTGAAGGTGGTTGTAGAGGCGGTGACACTTGATGTGGTTGTAAAACACTTTGGAGCAGTGATCTTCATGTTTCAGCCAAGACATCTGATAGGTGTCATTTCATGCACCTTAACTAGCAATTATTAGCATTATTTAGAGGAGTTTAGGATGAGATTTGTGGCTAAGTCTGTAATCCAAAAGTTGTGGAGAGAAGTGAAGAAATCATGGGATTTATAGAGGTTTGAAGTGTATTGAAGAGTAGAAGAACAATGTTCTGAATTAAAATGGTTCGTTCTCTCTACTCAGATGTCCGAATGAAGTGATTCCAATTCGAGGAGTTAGATCTCGAAGTCTACTGCAAGTCCTAAAAATATGAGCGCAATCCGAGTTGGGAATCAAAAGGTATGGCATTTTTACTAAAGTGTCGCAGAAGCTAAAAAAGGCACCGCCGCCCCGCGGTGGAACTCACCGCCCCGCGGTGTAACTTGACGCCCCACGCCAGAAGCCACCGCGACCCGGCGGTGGATCTCAGAGAAGGCAACTAGAAGACTGACACCCCGCGGTGGATCTCACCGCCTTGCGGTGGGCACGTCACGCCTCGCGGCCAGCAGAAGACTTTATTTCCTTTTATGCATTTTCGGATTTCCTTATTTTATTATTTTGTTTCCTTTGTTATTTTTTTAGTTTTAACCTAGTTTTCCAAAAACCTATATAAGACTTTCTTTCTAGGTTAAGAGTAATGCCCAACAGAGACACGACTTTTACTTCTATTGTTATCATCGTTACTTTTCTATTAGGTTTTCATTCTCATCTGAATGGAGAACTAACTTCCCTTTGTTCTGCTAGACGATTGAAGCAATAAAGTTGATGGGTTTGTGAGATTTCTATTCCTTGTTCTTATCCTTATAAATGTTGGTTTGATTCTCTTGGTTATATTGATTATTGATTTCTTGTTGTTCTTCTTAGCCTGATCAACTAGGTTGAATACTTTTTATCAATTGCTAGGATTGCATATAGGGGTTTCGAGTGCACATCTAGTGGCATACACGATTGTGCGTATAGAGGTCCCGAGCGTACAATCGTGAGTGAGAATCAGTTGCATGTTAAGTAGTAAGGTGTCTTTCTATTTGCATGTATCCTATATCCTTGTGTGTATTGCTATTGCTTTGTTGGTGGTAAAGTATACCGAAAACTGTGAGAATCGGTGGTGCTTTATCATTGGCATAGTAATAAGTCTATCGACAACTGTGAGAATCGATAGTGCTTAAGATCAGGGTGGGAACAACTATAAATCCAGTAAAAGAACTTGGATTGAATAGATTTCTGTGATCAAATTGCATCTCCGTATTGTGGATCTCGCTCTAGTAGGACTACTTTCTGTAGGATCGTGATTGTTAGATAAAAACTTAAGGAACTCAGAATATCAATTCTCAGTTCCTTTCGCAGCGGAAATAAACAATCAAACAAATGACCAGTTCCTTATAGTGGAAACCTTTGATTGCCAACTAGCAATCCAGGATAAAAACCACTACCTTTCTTTCGAAAGGATTTCAAAGTCTACTTCTTGATTTCTTATCTCTTTTGGTTACAGCTTATCCTAGGAACGAACACACATTTCCTTTGCCTTACACACAGTTAGACAATCCTAGATAACTTAACACAATCAATAATCAATCCAAGAAACAGACTTTCGCACCTAGGAACTATCACTTACAGTCACAGGAACTTAGCACTCAGCTCTTCTTCCTTGACTGGTTCCTCTTGATCTCGGTTTGCTTTGATGATCTTGTTTGGAGGTTCACACTAGATATTTGCTAATGAGTGTGAGTCGTGTTTCAGTGCTTGAAGATAATCCTTGGGTTAGTCTTCCTTTTATAGAGGATTCTTCGCAGCTCGATCCTCTCTGGGTTCCCACAGATTGAGCTTGCCCTAGGATGAGTGGTTCTCCTTGATCCACGTTGTTCTTGGCATGTGCAAACAACCTAGGCAGCTCAGAATCCTTCTAGGTTAGTCAACCTCTTCAGTCAAGTCATTCTCCAGCTTCCTTTGTCCGAGGTTCGACACTCTGGGCGCTTGGGAACTGACTTCTGGACAGCGACAGGTTCCATGTCCTGTCGCTTTCACCTTTCTCTGTCCGAGGTTCGGCGTTCTAGGCATCTTAGAGTCTTGCTCTTGGATGGTGGCATGCTTTTGGAAGCTTCTCTCAAGTCGCTTTCACCTCCTTTTGTCCGAGGTTTGGTGTTCCCAGATTTCTCGGGAAACGCAAAGTCACATGTTGTATTTCTGGGCACATCTGGGTTCCTCTGGCTTCCTTTCTTTGTCTTGTTCCTTGGTTCTCTTGTCCTGTTTGGCATTCATACCTTCGGTATTTGTCATGTGGTTCCTTAAGCACATCTTTGAGATAAAACATTAGTATCATAATATTTGCCATCTTCAAAAGTAGAGAAACTGAGGAAAGGAACTCTCAGGGGAACTGAAGTTCCGGAGTTCCGTTTCCTAACAATTTCACATGTTGCATTTCTGGGCACATCTGGGTTCCTCTGGTTTCCTTCATCTGTCTTGTTCCTTTGGTTCCCTTGTCCTATTTGGCTTTCTTGCCTTTGGTATATTCCTGTGGTTCCTTAAAACACATCTTTGAGATAAAACATTAGTATCATAATATTTGTCATCGTCAAAAGTAGAGAAACTGAGGAAAAGAACTCTCAGGGGAACCTAAGTTCCAGAGTTCCGTTTCCTAACAATTTCCCCCTTTTGATGATGACAAATACAAGGAACCTGACAACATAATAGGACTTTGAATTTCATGAGACCAGTTGAGATTAAGGGAGTTACAACATTAATGATAGAACATTCAATGGTTGCAAATTCCCCCTAAGCAAATGAACGAGTTTATTTCAAATTCCCCCTTAGAAGTAGAACTAGTTCAGGGTTCATATTAGTTCAGTAGTCTCCAAAGTTCAAGGTTCCTATCCTTTTCTTCCCCGTTTTGACATCATCGAAAAGATTAAGTACTAGTTAAGAGCAGGATGTCCAAGTGAATGCACAGTTGCATCAAACCCATAACAGAAGCATAATGGAAACTTAAGGCAAAGACAAATTATGCATTAGAAACATTACCATAAGAGTTCATTAATCATTAAAATCAAGTACATTGCCCAGAGATGCATAGTGGAAAGAGAAACAAAAGAGCACAACCAACTTGACATTAGACAAAATAAGGATAGAAGAGGGGAGTAGGACCCTAGGGAACTACTAGCACACTGTGATGTTATAGCACTGGAAACTAGGAGAGACGTTCCTATGGCAGCGTAGTGGCCTCCTCTTCAGTTTCCTTCTTTTCTGCAGTTTCTTTCATCTTGGCCTATTGTCATCTTATCGGCCTGATTACCTCCAATTGAGCAAAGTTAAGATTGAGGTTTTTCTTGGTCATTTGAGGAGCTTTGTGTTTTGAGAGAGACAGGTGAACATGAGATTGAGAGAAGGCGTGAGAGAACAGAGTGTTCGGCTCAATCAAACAGGAAACCTTAAATAACCCTTGAGCAATTATGGAGCCGTTGAGAATCAAGTCATTGGAGATATTTCTGGGAACTTTGAGAACAGAGTGTTCAAGGCTGAGAAGACGTCTCTGACGCTGTGAGATTTGCCATAAATACTGTCTTGGGAGGAGCAATTCTCTTACTAGCCGCTTAAGGGGTAGCCCATCCTAGTTCCTTTCTGGCGATATTTTCAGTGTGCTAGAGGGATATATGGGAACCTTTGATGTGGGTTTTAAAACATATGACCTAAAAGTACGTTTCCATAAAAGAAATCGGGGAAGGTCATTTATCGCATTACACACTAGTTCCCAGAGAGGGTTAAGAAGAGGATCATAGGGAAATAGATTGTGTAATGAGGCAAGGGAGGGTCATAGTACACAATCATCATTTCGGCTTGTATTGTTGGGTTAGAAAGATGATCAGATTGTGACTTTTGGGCCAACAAAGAAACTTGGACAATGATTGAATTTTAATAAGAGATGAACAACCAAGGGGAAGAACTAAAAAAAATTGTCAAAGCCTTTTGAGAAACCATTATGAATATGAGGGTCTAACGCAAGAGAAAAGACACAAAGATTCCAACACAAAGACAAGTAAAGAGTTTTGAACTAGTCAATCAAGGGAACTGGAGAGAAACTTTAAACTAAAGGAACTGCTAGTTTATAGGAATCATTCCCAGTTCTAATCTAAGGTTCTCGAAGGGAACTATATTCAAGGCTTTGGTGAATATATCTACAATTTGATCTTCAGTTCTACAAAATTCCATAATGATGTTTCCTTTCTCGACATGATCTCTAAGAAAATGATGTATTATGTCTATATGCTTGGTCCTAGTATGATGCATAGGATTTTTAGAGATGTTTATGGCACTAGTGTTATCACAAAGAATAGTGAGAGGGCCATAAGACATACCAAAGTCCGTGAGTTGTTGCTTTAGCCAAAGAAGTTGGGAACAGCAGGAGGCGGCTGCAATGTACTCGGATTCTTGGGTGGAGAGGAAGACTGAAACTCGTTTCTTTGATCCCCATGACACAAGGCAAGGGCCTAGGAACTGTGCCATTCTAGAAGTGCTCTTTCTATCCACCAAATATCCAGCATAATCAGCATCAGTGAAACCCATGAGCTCAAAGGGACATTCTTTGGGGTACCAAATGCAGAGATCGTCAGTTCCCTTGAGATATCGAAGTATTCTCTTCACAGCAGCCAAGTGGGTTTTTCTTGGACAAGATTGGAACCTAGCACACAAGCCAACAGCAAAGACAATGTCTGGTCGACTAGCGGTTAGGTACATGAGTGAACCTATCATACCTCTATAGAGCTTCTCTTCCACTAGAGGACTCGAATGGTCCTTATCCAGATGGGCAATGGTGGATATGGGAGTGGATAGAGGCTTACATGAATCCATTTTGAACTTCTTCAGTAGTTCTCTGACATACTTCTGTTGATGGATTTGAATACCATCTTCCTTTTGAGTGATTTGTAATCCGAGGAAGAATGTGAGTTCCCCAATTAAACTCATTTCAAATTCACTGCTCATCAAGTCTTTGAACTTGTCTACAAGGGACAGGTTAGTGGAACCAAAAATAATATCATCAACATAGATTTGAACCACTAAGATATTACCTTCTTCTTCTAGGATGAAGAGAGTTTTATCAATGACTCCACGCATGTAGCCATTTGAGAGTAGGAACTGGGCAAGACGATCATACCACGCTCTGGGAGCTTGCTTGAGGCCATAGAGTGCCTTGTCTAGAAAGTAGACATGATCTGGATGATCGTCGTCTTCGAAACCAGGAGGTTGTTTGACATAGACTTCTTCTTGAAGAATTCCATTGAGGAAGGCTGTCTTTACATCCATTTGGAACAACTTGAATCCTTTGTGTGAAGCGAAGGCAATCAACAATCTTATTGTCTCAATCCTTGCCACTGGAGCATAGGTTTCATCATAGTCGATGCCTTCTTATTAATTGTATCATTGAGCAACAAGTCTTGCTTTGTTCCTTATCACAGCTCCTATATCATCCAGCTTGTTTCTGAAGACCCATCTAGTTCCTATGATGTGTTTATCCTTGGGACGGGGAACTAGATGCCATACTTTGTTCCTTTCAAACTGATGAAGCTCTTCTTGCATAGCTTGGATCCAGTCCGCATCCTTCAGTGCCTCACCTATGTTCTTTGGTTCCACAATAGATAGGAAGACATTGAAGGCAAAGAAGGTTAGATGTTCGAACCTGACTGGAGGCTTGATGACTCTTCTTTCTCTGTTAGGAGCTAGAGAATTTGATGTGGAGACATTTTGAGTTGAGCATTCAGCTTCCTGGTTAGGATCACCTTCTCCATTAAAGATTATGTGGGAAGAAGAATCATTGAAGTCTCCACAGATGTTGTCATCATGCTCATGGTTCCCAGAAATGGATTGTTGTTCATTATCCATGGGAACTGGTGGAGGAGCCATTGGAGGGTTCCGAGCAGCAGGACAATAACTGGGTGGAGTGACATCTTCATCTGGATCTTCTTGATATGACTTGGGAAACGGGTCTTCAAAGGAATTGGTGGTGTTCTGCACAATCTTTCCAAGTGATTTTTCATTAAAAATAACATGAACACTTTCTTCTACCTTTTTAGTCCTTTTGTTGAAGACTTTGTACGCCTTGCTACCCGAGGCGTATCCAATGAAGATTCATTCATCACTTCTTGGGTCGAATTTGCCAAGATTGTCTTTCCCATTGTTGTGCACAAAGCACTTGCATCCGAACACCCTCAGATGTGAGATGTTAGGAACTCTTCCTCTTAGGAGCTCATAGGGTGTCTTTTCTGTGATTGGGCGAAGCATGGCTCGATTGATGATGTAGCAAGCTGTGTTGATCGCCTCAGCCCAAAATGATTGAGAGAGTCCACTTGAGATCAGCATAGTCCGAGCCATGTCTTCCAAAGTTCTGTTCTTCCTTTCCACTACTCCATTTTGTTGAGAAGTGTATGGTGCAGAGAAGTTGTGATCAATTCCATGCTCACTGCAAAAGGTTAGAAATTCTCCATTTTCGAATTCGGTACCATGGTCAAACCGAATAGCATTGAGTGAACAATCAAGAGATTTTTCTAACAAGGAAACCAGATCTTTAAAGTGGTCAATAACTTCACTCTTAGATTTAATAAAGATGGTCCAAGTAAAGCGAGAGAAGTCATCGACAAGAACAAAGATATACCTGTTCCCTCCTAGGCTCTGAACTCTCATGGGTCCACACAGATCCATGTGGATGAGTTCAAGAGGTCTTGAGGTGCTTACCATGTTTTTGGACTTGAAGGAACTACGAGCCTATTTCCCTTTTACACAATCAGAGCACAGTTCCTTAGATGTGCACTTAGCTTTGGCAGCCCTCTGACTAGCTCCTTTGAGTGTAGCTTTTGAATCAGCTTGGTGCTAGCATGACCGAGGCGTTGATGCCACAAATCAGCTTGGTCATTCACAGTTGAGAGACAAAGTTTCTCCTTGGAGACAAAGGATGGATCAACAATGTAAACATTATTGAATCTCTTCCCTTTTAGGATGATTTGTCCCGAGGAGTCAAGGACTGAACATTCGTTTGATCTGAATCTAACTTCATTGTCTCCTTGATCACAAAGATGTGACACACTGATTAGGTCAAAACCAAGATTATCAACAAGGTGAACTTTGTTTACCTGAATGTGATCGTTGAGTTTCACAGTTCCTATTCCACAGATTTTCCCTTTGCTTTTGTCTCCAAAGGATATGTTCCCTCCTTGGAGAGGTTGAAGAGAGGTAATTTGATTTCTTCTTCCGGTCATATGGCATGAGCAACCGCTGTCAATGTACCATAGTTGGGGTTGCCTCTCTTCTTTCTCAAGGTCTTCTGAGTCGCTTGAGTCTCCTTTAGCCATGAGACATCTTCCTCCATAGAAGCCGCTCAGATCCAGTTCCTCATCCGAGTCTTCTTCCCATGAGGCTACGAGAGCCTTCTTTCTCTGAGGTCTTTCTTCTTCCTTGGAGTCTTCCTTGTTGGGACAGTTCTTAGCGTAGTGTCCCTTTTCTTTGCACTCGTAACAAGAGACTTCCTTGAGATCCCTTCTTGGTCCATTGTTGGAGGAACTGCCCTTTTGGAACCTTCCCTTCACAAAGAATTTTTTAATGTTCTTTGAGAAGAGGGTTGTTAGCTCGTCTTCTTCTTCTTCCGGGTCTGAGTTCTCTTGCTCCATCTCGAGCCTAGAGAAGGCTTTGGAGATCTTGAGGGCAATTCCTTTTTCCAGTTTCTTGTCGGCATTGGCTTTGATGTGCTCTCCTTCTTCAACCTCCAGTTTTCCTATGACTTGGGTCAAGGGAAGTGATTGGATGCCTGGAGTGTTCTTCATGATTCACTTGAGAAGGGTGAACTTGGAGTTGAGTCCATTGATGACCACTAGGGACTTGGAAACTTCATCAAGATCGACTCCCGCCGTTGTTAGCTTTCCAATCAATCTGTTGAAGCGGGAGTAGTACTCTGAGATGGTCTCAGTTTCGATCATTTTGAAGGTGTGGTATTCTCCTTCCAAAGCAAACTTTCTGCTTTGCTTCAGTTCCTCACTTCCTTCATGCATCTCCTTGAGAGCTTTCCACATCTCCTTGGCCGTTTTGATGCCTATGACCTTGTCCATGTCCTCTCTGTCCAATCCATTGAGGATGAACTGCCTGGCCTTGGCATTCTTCTCCATGATGACATAGTGTTATGGTTTCCAGTCTTCTTCCTTCATGGTAAGGTCGACATAACCATCCCCATTCTCGACTATCCTCCAACATTGGTAGTCGTTGGTCTTAATGTGGCTTTCCATGCACTTTTCCCACCATGTTTCTTCTCCTTTCTTTCGGAGATGTGGCTTGTTGGTGGAGATTCCGAGCTCAAACTTGCTTGGTTGAGACATGATCTGCAAACTTAACAAAGATCTAGAGCTTTTCCTGCTCTAATACCAATTGTAGGATCGTGATTTTTAGATAAAAACTTAAGGAACTCAGAATATCAATTCTCAGTTCCTTTCGCAGCGGAAATAAACAATCAAACAAATGACCAGTTCCTTATAGTGAAAACCTTTGATTGCCAACTAGCAATCCAGGATAAAAACCACTACCTTTCTTTCGAAAGGATTTCAAAGTCTACTTCTTGATTTCTTATCTCTTTTGGTTACAGCTTATCCTAGGAACGAACACACAGTTCCTTTGCCTTACACACAGTTAGACAATCCTAGATAACTTAACACAATCAATAATCAATCCAAGAAATAGACTTTCGCACCTAGGAACTATCACTTACAGTCACAGGAACTTAGCACTCAACTCTTCTTCCTTGACTGGTTCCTCTTGATCTCGGTTTCCTTTGATGATCTTGTTTGGAGGTTCACACTAGATATTTGCTAATGAGTGTGAGTCGTGTTTCAGTGCTTGAAGATAACCCTTGGGTTAGTCTTCCTTTTATAGAGGATTCTTCGCAGCTCGATCCTCTCTGGGTTCCCACAGATTGAGCTTGCCCTAGGATGAGTGGTTCTCCTTGATCCACGTTGTTCTTGGCATGTGAAAACAACCTAGGCAGCTCAGAATCCTTCTAGGTTAGTCAACCTCTTCAGTCAAGTCATTCTCCAGCTTCCTTTGTCCGAGGTTCGACACTCTGGGCGCTTGGGAACTGACTTCTGGACAGCGACAGGTTCCATGTCCTGTCGCTTTCACCTTTCTCTGTCCGAGGTTCGGCGTTTTAGGCATCTTGGAGTCTTGCTCTTGGATGGTGGCATGCTTTTGGAAGCTTCTCTCAAGTCGCTTTCACCTCCTTTTGTCCGAGGTTTGGTATTCCCGGATTTCTCGGGAAACGCAAAGTCACATGTTGCATTTCTGGGCACATCTGGGTTCCTCTGGGTTCCTTCCTTTGTCTTGTTCCTTGGTTCTCGTGTCCTGTTTGGCATTCATACCTTCAGTATTTGTCATGTGGTTCCTTAAGCACATCTTTGAGATAAAATATTAGTATCATAATATTTGTCATCTTCAAAAGTAGAGAAACTGAGGAAAGGAACTCTCAGGGGAACTGAAGTTCCAGAGTTCCGTTTCCTAACAATTTCACATGTTACATTTCTGGGCACATCTGGGTTCCTCTGGTTTCCTTCATCTGTCTTGTTCCTTTGGTTCCCTTGTCCTGTTTGGCTTTCTTGCCTTCGGTATATTCCTGTGATTCCTTAAAACACATCTTTGAGATAAAACATTAGTATCATAATATTTGTCATCGTCAAAAGTAGAGAAACTGAGGAAAGGAACTCTCAGGGGAACCTAAGTTCCAGAGTTCCGTTTCCTAACACTTTCCCCATCATACTTTCTCAACTCAACCAAACTTGTTTGCTTTGTTCTCTCGTGATAACTAAAACCCCTTCTTGTTACTTGTCATTCATAATTGCATATTGCATCAGATCTTCCCTGTGGGTTCGACCCTTACTTGCTTACTATACATCTGTTTAGTAGGTATGTTAGGACTATTTACTTTGACTAGGCTGATCAACGATATTTGCATTGCGCATTTCTAGCCCCATCAAATTTGGCGCCGTTGCCGGGGAAGTTTTCTGTTTTGTTGTGTGTTTTTGAGATTGACTGCGGTGTGGATCTATCTTACGGTCCGCACATTTGCTACTGATTCACTACTTGTTGAAGTTGATACAGAAATAGGTACGAATGGCACATACACTCCGACAGCTGACTGCGCCAGATCTGATACAGCAGCCATTGGCTATAATCATTCCACCTCTTGCGGATGGTGTGACATTTGAGCTCAGAACAGGAGTGCTACGGTTGCTCCCGAGATACCATGGACGATGTGGAGAAGACCCCATCCTACACTTGGGTAAATTCCACAACGTCATCATGAGCATTAAACCAGCTAACGTCACTGAAGATCAAATTAAAATGAGAGCCTTCGGGTTCACTCTTAAGGACGATGCTGATGACTAGTACTATCATCTGCCTGGTGGAAGCATAGATTCATGGGCTAAGCTACAAAAGGCATTCCTCGCACAATATTTCCCAACCAAGATGGAGAATGCCTTGAAAAGGGAAATTGCCAGTATTGAACAAGGAGAGGAGGAGATCCTTTATGACTATTGTGAGCGGTTCAAACGACTTTGTTCTAGTTGCCCGTTCCATGGTTTTGACAAGAAAGCTCTAGTACTCTATGTTTACAATGGGTTGTTGGATGATGAAAGAAGAATCATAGATGCTACTTGTGGTGGTAGTATCTTGAATATGACTCCTGACGCAGCCATGATTAGACTTCATGATATGGCTGAGAGCACAAGGGATTTCGATGAAGCCCAAAAAATCAGAGGAGTTAATGCTGTCAACTCCAATGATGCACACTTATTGCAAGAAATTGCTTCATTGAAAGACATAATTGCGAAGGGGGGTAGACAAGAAGCACCTCAACATCACAATGCTTGTGGAATTTGCGTTGATCCGTTTCACAACACCAATGCTTGTCCCCAACTTCAAGATGCCACTACTGCTGAAGTATATGTTGCCGGAGGTTACGGACCTATTAGACCTCGATATGATCAACAGCAGCTACAACAACCAACACCACGACCTCACTTTGATGAGCTACCAGTTGCTCCCCAAGCTAGTAGCTCCCCTTCAACTGAAGACTTGATCAAGGCCTTAACAATGCACCTCATAACTCATGTGCAAACAACTGAGGAAAGCATCAAGAGCATGAAGCAGACAGTGGGTCGGTTAACAGATGTGGTCACTAGGTTGGACAAAAGGGCCGCACAAGAAAGTGTAAATGCTGTGACCCTCCGAAGTGGCAAGCAATTGCAAGTCGCTCCTACTGCTGAAAAGGACGACAAAGCTGAATTTGAAGATGGGCGAATCCTACCGCCCCGCGGTGCTTGTGACCGCAAGCCGGCGATAACTCCTGGTTGTCCTGAGTCAACACTGTCGCCCCGCAGCCAAGAGCACCGCCCCGCGGTGAAAGCCCAGATTTTGATCATGACGAAGAAGAGGACCCTTTTGTTCGTCCAATTTTTCCTCCTCTTGGTTCTGAAAAGCTCCATGTCCCCTTTCCGGAGGCACTAAAGGAGAGGATGATAATTGACGACGAGGATCTCTTCGACACCTCCAGTAGCTGCAAGGCAACCATCCCTTTGGCCCATTTAGCAAACAGCGCCCCATGCTACACAGAACTTTTAAAGGCGCTGGGTAAGATCAAAAAGAAACCAAAGGGGAGGCATAAGAAGGAGGCCTTGATGCCAGTAGCTGATTTTTATACGCTGGATACGGGGCAGGACATACATGCAGCCCCTGAGATGCTGGATAGACCGTTTTTGAAAATGGCAAGTGCTTTCATGGTTATGCACAACGGTCCACCCATCACGAAGTGCACAAGCAGGGGGGAAAAGCTCAACATGGAGCACACAAAGAGGCATCCCCTTGATCCAGGCCCCAGGAGTTTGGTTGTTGTAAGCAACCCAAGTTGAGGAGAATTGAATAGGATGTCAAGCCATGACAATAACTAAGGCGCTGCTCGGGAGGCAACCCGAGGTATGTTTTTCTTTTCCCTTGTTTTTCTTTCTTTGTTCTTACATTTTTTCTTTAGTATGTTTTTGCTTTGTTTTTCTTTTTCTTTGTTTCTGACTAACCTGCAGGGAGGAGACCCTATGCGAATTGAAGAAGGTGTTTCCCATACCATTGTAAGTCTTCTTTTTCCCTGCACTAATTCACTCCCCGAAAAAACCTTAAACGAGGAGTAAAAAAAAAAAGTTTTACCGAAGGCCAGCTGTCCAGAGTTCCCTATGGAGATGGTGCGCATCATGTTGTCCAAGAGGATACACTGCTCTACACTTGATTTGACAACGATGATGGCCCTACATTCAACAGCTGGAGAGGAGGAACATCAGGGCCCAACCACGATGACATATGGGCCCATTTTTGAAGGTCATGCAACCCCGTTCCCTTACATTGCCACTACTCACCAAAGTGGTTCCCTTTTGGTTGCACGGTAGGAAAAGATTATATAGTTGATAAAGACACCCGCCCAACACTAGAGACCTGGGCATTTATTGAGAAGACCGCCAGCGACACCTTCAGTGTCCAAGCAGCTTGGCGACGCTTGTGAGTTATTTTTTGCTTTTCCCTATGTTTCTATTCTTTTGTCTTTCATTACATTGAGGACAATGTAATGTTTAAGCATGGGGGAGAGTTCTATACTTGCTGCGTTGTTGAGGAGAAAATTTTAAAAATGAAAAAAGCCAAAAATTGAAAAAAGACATACATTAGAAATCCTGGGATAGGTCGAAAACCCGAAAGGGCGGCCTAGGCAATAAGCAGGTGGCTTGGACCAGCATTAGGCTGGGGTAATATGTGGTCAAGAGTGATGTGAGCTTATGTGAGTACATCTATTGAAAAATGAAATGAGTGGCTTGGTGAAAACCCGAAAGGGCGCCTTGGCAAAATGAGCGAAAAGAAGAAGAGTGATTTTAGGATTTCTCATTATTCTTGGAGAGGCGTCACAAGAAGAGGAGTTATAAGGAGGATTCGGGTAGGTCACTCTGGAGAGATAAGAAGATAGATGGGAGATTAGGATTAGATTTGATTCACTCTGTGGTGTTTGGGATAAGCTTGGGGGAAGTACTCTGCTTCCCTTTTAGCTTGATTGTCTGGAGTTGATTGTTGATATGTTGTAATTGCTGGTGTCATGTTTTCTTGTACTTCCTGAGACCTTGGTGTTGATTGAGAGAGTAGGTTTTTATTTAGCTTACTCGGGACGAGTAAAGGTTTAAGTATGGGGGAATTTGATAGGTGTCATTTCATGCACCTTAACTAGCAATTATTAGCATTATTTAGAGGAGTTTAGGATGAGATTTGTGGCTAAGTCTGTAATCCAGAAGTTGTGGAGAGAAGTGAAGAAATCATGGGATTTATAGAGGTTTGAAGTGTATTGAAGAGTAGAAGAACAATGTGCTGAATTAAAATGGTTATTTCTCTCTACTCAGATGTCCAAATGAAGTGATTCCTATTCTAGGAGTTAGATCTTGAAGTCTACTGCAAGTCCTAAAAATATGAGCGCAATCCGAGTTGGGAATCAAAAGGTATGGCATTTTTACTAAAGTGTCGCAGAAGCTGAAAAAGGCACCGCCGCCCCGCGGTGGAACTCACCGCCCCGCGGTGTAACTTGACGCCCCACGCCAGAAGCCACCGCGACCCAGCGGTGGATCTCAGAGAAGGCAACTAGAAGACTGACGCCCCGCTGTGGATCTCACCGCCCCGCGGTGGGCACGTCACGCCTCACGGCCAGCAGAAGACTTTATTTCCTTTTATGCATTTTCGGATTTCTTTATTTTATTAATTTGTTTCCTTTGTTATTTTCGTTAGTTTTAACCTAGTTTTCCAAAAACCTATATAAGACTTTCTTTCTAGGTTAAGAGTAACGCCCAACAGAGACACGACGTTTACTTCTATTGTTATCATCGTTATTTTTCTATTAGGTTTTCATTCTCATCTGAATGGAGAACTAACTTCCCTTTGTTCTGCTAGACGATTGAAGCAATACAGTTGATGGGTTTGTGAGATTTCTATTCCTTGTTCTTATCCTTATAAATGTTGGTTTGATTCTCTTGGTTATATTGATTATTGATTTCTTGTTGTTCTTCTTAGCCTGATCAACTAGGTTGAATACTTTTTATCAATTGCTAGGATTGCATATAGGGGTTCTGAGTGCACATCTAGTGGCATACACGATTGTGCGTATAGGGGTCCCGAGCGTACAATCGTGAGTGAGAATCAGTTGCATGTTAAGTAGTAAGGTGTCTTTCTATTTGCATGTATCCTATATCCTTGTGTGTATTGATATTGCTTTGTTGGTGGTAAAGTATACCGACAACTGTGAGAATCGGTGGTGCTTTATCATTGGCATAGTAATAAGTCTATCGACAACTGTGAGAATCGATAGTGCTTAAGATCAGGGTGGGAACAACTATAAGGATAGTAAAAGAACTTGGATTGAATAGATTTATGTGATCAAATTGCATCTCTGTATTGTGGATCTCGCTCTAGTAGGACTACTTTCCCCATCATATTTTCTCAACTCAACCAAACTTGTTTGCTTTGTTCTCTCGTGATAACTAAAACCCATTCTTGTTACTTGTCATTCATAATTGCATACTGTATCAGATCTTCCCTGTGGGTTCGACCCTTACTTGCTTACTATACATCTGTTTAGTAGGTCTGTTAGGACTATTTACTTTGACTAGGCTGATCAACGATATTTGCATTGCGCATTTCTAGCCCCGTCAACATCTTGGACATCTGACGAAGAGTGTCGTCCAACTTGTTACTGTAGAGTATGATTTTGTCTATGCAAGCTTTCTCCTAGACAATCAAAGAATTGTCAAAGGGGTTGGAATGGAGTGAGAGATGGATGTCAGAGAGGTTGTGTTTCAAGGCAGTAAGGTCGGCAATCTGGGTGTCAATAGTACCAGAGCCCAGTTTACGGAGGATAGGCTTAAGAAGGTTCAGCTTCTTGACAATCTGAAACATAGCAACACCAGGGATAGGGGATTGCCAGACATCAGAAACAGTGGCTAGGAATTGATTATGGTTGGCTCAGGTATTACAGAAGCGGAAGGGAGGGTGTGGGCGATTTGTGGAAAGTCTGAAGCTGACAATGGCCGGGGTATGATCTGAGAGGCCATGGGTGGAGAAGAAAGTGGTAGAGTGCAACATTGTGCAAAGCATCTCTAAGTTCTCCAGATGGGAGATCAATGGAGAAGCCGTTGCCATAGAATGTATCCCCAAAATCAAGAGTGACATTAAAGTCACCAAGCACCAGCCAAGGGGGTGAGATGGTAGAGCTAGTATGGTGAAGGTCCTGCCAGAGGGGGAGTCTTTCTGTATGGGAATTGAATGTACATGTGAAGGAGACAAAGAATTCAATGTCAGATAAGAGGTCTTTAATGGTACCATGGATTAGTTAGGGGGAGGTGTAAATGGGAAAAAAGAGGGTAGTCTGAGGGTTCTACATGATGAGAATACGAGTATAATAGCCCTCCTGAGAGTTGGAGTAGAAGGTCTAAAGGCGAGAATATTTTTGGTGACACTATCAAGCTTTGTGTTTTTTACTCTGGTTTCGATCAAGGTAATGACGTCAAGTTTGGAGGAGAGAATGAGGTCTTTAACAACACCCTGCTTAGAGTGATGGCTAAGGCCCCTGGTGTTCTAGCAAGCAAGGGTGAGACTAATCATTGAGGGGGAAAGGGGGTAGAAGGATTCCCAATGCTACTAGTTAAAGGGAAAAAGGGGGTTAGCTGGATATTGCTAGTATCTGTGAAAGAGATAAATTTTATAGTGTCTGTGGAGGTAGATCTGGAGTGAGGGGGAGGGGAAGAGGCGGATCTGGTTCTCCGCAAAGTGGGGCGGAGAGAGGTGGTGTGCAGGTAGAGTTTAAAGGAGGGGTGGGGTAAGGGAAGAAGAGGCATGTCAATTTCAGGACATGAAGGTGCAGAGGATGGGGTAGGAAGAGTGAGGGATGACGGGGCGGAGGATGATGAAGGAGGAGAGGCTCCTAACGGCTGGGGCAGTCGAGGAATGGGTACGAGAGTAGGTTGCTCAAGGATAGGATTTTTGAGGGGGTATGAGGTTAGGACAGGGGGATGCGAAACATGGTTGGACCCAACAGAAGCCTTAGCAGAGGCCTTGGGACATTCTCTGTTGGAGTGCCCAAAGGTTTTGCAAGAGGAGCAACGTTGAGGGATCCAGTCGTATAAGATTTCTTGGGTTACCATGTCTCCATTGGAGTCTCTGTAATAAATTTCTCTCTGTAGCTCTTGCGAGGCAGAGACTTCCACAAGTATACGGGAATAGGAGACCTGATCCTGGAAGGTAGTGGAGGTCTCCATCTGTAGTGGGGTTCTTATAGCAGACCTTGCTTTGCTGAGCATATTGTCAGACCAAAAGCTGAGGTTGAGATTCGGGAGGGTAATTCAGATTGGGACTGTTTGGAGACAAGTTAGATCCATGGAGATGTTGGGGGTCCATCTCTTAAGAATGAGAGGGCGTTGGCCTCTAATCATCCATGGTCCTTTTTCTAGGACAAGAGTAAGATCCTCTTTTTTACCAAACTTGAAGATGAATAGCCCTTTATCATTCAGGTACAGTTTCGGGGCTATAATGCATGTCCATTTGGAAAGTATGAACCTTTCCATGGCTTTGAAAGGGACTTTACCTTCTATAGCTGCACCCACCAAGATGAGATTCCAACGGTCAACCATGTCGGACACATCTTCACAGGAGAAATCAATAATCACATCCTTAATGCCTTCAACAAAGTGCAATTTGAGGTTAGGATTAAGGGGTTTATGAAGACCCACAACAGCATAATAGGAGGGACCCTTTGAAGGGTTAGCACTGGGGAGAACATGAAGCAAAGAGCTCAGCGGGGGAGGGACCCTCGAAGCAAGATTGGGGGAGGGAGCAGGGGCGATCTGTTCTGATGGTGCAGAGGGGATATGCACCGAGGTTTTGGATGGGAGGAGAGGAGGAGGGGGATATGTCACCGGAGGGGGTGAGGCTGAAGAGGGAGAGGGAGCAAAGGCAGGGGGTAAGATGGGGAAGCTTACCCGTGACAGGAGCAAGATCCGGAAAGTTGGATACATCATCAAGGGAGGGAGCAGAGATTAGAGGGGTAAAAGGGAGGGCGCGGAAGAGTTTGAGGAGGCAGGCGTTGATACTCTGAATATAGTCTTCCGGGACGACATCGACAGGACTCTCCTCGCCGGGAGGAGAAGAGGATGGAACGAAGGTGGTGGGAGGCGAGGGAGTGACCGAGTGAGAGGGGAGGGGACAGGGTGTTTCTGAGAGAGTTTGATGGATTTAGTGTGTTTGGTTTTGGATTTAAGGGATGGTTTGGAAAAGGATTTATGGGTTTTGCCCATGGCCAGAGAGGGAGAAGGTAGGGGCGCCAATCGCCAAGGATGGCGGCGAAGGGAAAAAAAGGGGGTTTAGGGTTTCAGAAGAGTATTCGTGAAATGACAATACATTTTTTTAAATAGGAGTTGTTTAGGTGTAAATGCACATAATTCATAGGATTGAACGTACGTGGCAATATTGATGTATATTTTAATGTTATCATTTACGTGCATATATACTCATGTATATACTTTTAGCAGAAATGCACCTTTATTATAACTCTATTATGTACACCGTACACGTATGTATATTCTTACTCATTAATGTACATTTATATATATACATTTTATTACAATACATTTTACTTTTATACACCAATGAACATGTTATAGTAATTAATCAATTAATATCGGTAAACAATATTGGTGAATCTACAATCAACTAAGTTTCGGACCAATCACATCATTTCATTGAAATGGTGCACATGTCTTCTATCGGTAAATAGTTTGCGTATGTCAGTCAAAACATATACTCCCTCGGTTCATAAATGCTTGTCCCATAATTAATCTTTACATTAATTATTTACAGTTGAAGAGAATTTTTAAGATTTCTTCTAATATATAAGAAAAAACATAGTCAGGTGGAGTCTTGTTTGATTCGTCTTAACGAGTACTTTGATAATATCAAAAAATTATAATTTTTATTAATATATAATTAGAGATATTAACGATACAAAATGTACATCGATAAATATACCTTCTCCCAATGGGACAAACAAAAGGGGACAGAGAAAGTATATATGAAGTATTCATTTATGAATGTATTGTTTTTCAAATGATTCTGCGTTTGGTCTCAAATCCCACGTACAAGAATCAAGTGTGTGATTTGATTTTAGATAAAGCAGAATCATTTATTGGATAATAACTAGAAAGTAGAAACAAATATGAATTTTATTTCTACTCAATAATAATATATAGAGTTAGGATTATATAGGGAGTTGATTTAGAGTATAAAATAGGAAGCACTTATAACCATTCGATCTAGGGGTGTTTATCTGGTCCGGACTGGACCAGATTTTTTCAAAAATCCGGACTGGAGACTGGACCGGACCTATTCGGTCCGGTCTAGGACCGGTTTAAACCGGACCTTATTTAAAAAAAAAAAATCTTATTTAATATCTAAAAAAATATCTAAAAAATATTTATAATCCTAACTTATTAAATTAAGAAAAATATCTATAAAAAACATTTAAACTCCTAATTTTTTATTTTAAAAAAAAAAACCGGTCCACCGGTCCGGACCGATTTTTTTCCGGGTTTGAACCGGACCGGACCCGGATTAAGGGAAAAACCTAGACCGGAGACCGGACCGTAATTTCACCGGTCCGGTCCGATTTTCCGATCCGATCCCATGTTGAACACCCCTAATTCGATCTACTTCATCCAAGGGCTGAAAGTATCTTTTGTACCTACAAGATACGGTGGCATAATTGTAATATATGCCACTTTTTATTTTTCGTTATATTTTTACCCTCCCTTCTCCAACCGCTCATCTGCGCACAACATCCTCCGCCATTGTCGACCCTGTTTTGTTGTGTCGTATGAGATTTTGTTGTTTTGCTTTCGTTTTGGTCTGTTTTTAACAATTAGTCCTTATATGTGCACTTTCACTTTGTGTACATATTTTTTGTTGGAGCTTCTTTTTCCTTTGTTATATCTATGCATTCCTTGAACACTTGTTATTCTTGCACCAATTCATCTTATTCATGCACTTTCATCCATTCTATATATTTTCAGTTAAGCCTTCTTCTGCTTCGGATGTTGTGGGTGGTGGTGTTGATTCTTCTTCATTTGTTGAGCCGAATACTTGTGAGAGCTATGTGATTCAATTCTTAGGTGCCTTCAGCCATGCCAATCAAGCTTTTGGCAGCCTCATACATTTGTTTAAAGATTTCCTCTTGCTTGAACTCTTGCTTGATTGTGTTGATATACTCAGCCAATTCAACAATTGAAGTGGCAGTATTTTTTATTTTTATGGCAAGGACTAGAAGGGAATCCTGTGTTTAACCACCTAAAAAAACTATCAAAACTAGACACAAATACTCTAAGTTATGCACAAATAGCTCTTATTAAAGTACTCCTATACATAATACCCAAACAGGAAGTAGCATTATCAAACAAGAAGTAGCTCATATTAAAGATATGTTTATGCACAAATAAATATTAATTATGTACAAAAAGCTCCTATTAACTCCTTTGCATAATTCATGCTCTCTAAGCATCACTAGAAAGGAAGATATAAGAGAATAGAAAGATACCATTAAGGTTTTTGGTTGATGTGGTGTTGACTGTGATACACATCCTTGTTCCTTGATGTTGTTGGCAACAGGTGGTGGGTCTTGTGGAGTTGTAGATACTCCTCTGTCCAACACATGTCATAGTCCAAATCCCCCAAGCTTGTCCTCTTTTTATTGTCTTTCAGTGAGGCGGCCATCACCCCAAGCCAAGAATACAGGGAATGCAGTAGATGGCATTTCTCCTAAGACTGAGACTCGATCAACATACAATAGTTGCATTTATGAAACATATGAAATTTGAATCAGCATACTGCTTACTAGAATCATGTTCATAAATTGATATAAAAAATGTTTTCTTACAGTTAGGAATAGTATGGGTCTTGTAAATTTCCCAACTCTCTTCTTCTTCCATTTTGAGCTGAATCAACAAGTGCATTCATCACCAGCCCACACCAATTCATTAGAGGGTATTTATCCACATTGTCAATCACCCATCTTTGATTGGCACTTCCATTCTCGGTGCTTTCAATCAACAAAGTAATGAAGTAGACGATGAAATTCATCTTGAACCACTTGTCTATAGTTTGACATTTTTTCATATGTGTTGCAACAGTAGTTGGCCTAAATACAACGTCATCACTTCCATAGAAACTCCTCCATTTTGAAAGTATTCCTATATCATCTTTATTTGCCCTTCTCATAATTGGTTCATTTCCTAGAGGTATCCCCAATACGCTTTATACATCAACATATGTTATGCGGATTGCATGGCCATTTGCCATGATCAGGTCACATCGCACTGGGTCAAAATGATCCACCAACCAGAATCCAAGGTTGTGCGGCACCTCAGTAATGTTTAGGTCCAGCAGATGGCCAAAGCCCATATCTTTGATGTAATTTTTTTATCCTCAGATATCTCTTTAACAGTCTCTACAAAGTTTTGTGGAACTGTCCTTGTATCTAGACTTCCATGTCTCCTTCCCATTGTGTTCCTTGTCTTCTTTACCACCACCTTTATGTTTCTAGCTTCTTCATTTCTTTCATATTCCAACACCTCATTATGTTCTAAATTCTCTTCCTCTTGAATATCTTCTAAGCCATGTTGCTCATCACCCTCTTCTTGAACTTGTTCTGACGTATCACCCCTTGGAGCTTCTTTATGACTCTCCTCTGCAACAAATTTTTTTTATAGTTTTTTCCCCTTCTTAGTAGCTTTTTCTGGTTTATCTTGCGGAGTATTCTGTTCTTGTAACACAAATTGATGCTCTTGAACATCTTCACTATCCTCATCCTGTTTAGTGCATTTCCTCTTCAATGCCCCCTCTTTTTTTGCTAGAGCTTTAACTCTAGGCTGCACCTTAGCCTTCTTTACTTGTTTGTTCTCCTTCATTTTTCTTCTTTTTTCATGTTGCACTTTCTTTTTTGGTGCAGAGGTTGTGTTTTGAGTAGGATCAATATCTTCTTCCATTGCGTTTTTATCTTCTGCGTCTTCTTTCTCCCCATTCTTATCTTCTCCCTCTTCTTCACTAACATTGTTCTGCCTAACTTGTTCTTTCTCAGGTTGTACTTTAGTCCCATTGTCTTCCTCGGTCTTCTCTGTATCATCAGTATCATCAATCGCACTGTTATGCAATTCACAATCTTCTTCTGAGCTATTTGTGTCATCAGGTATGAGCTTCTTCCTTTTATGTGCATCACGGATTGGAGGCAAACAAAATTGGTTGAGTTGACCCTTTGTAGATGGTACCGGTGGCAACTTCAACCTGATTCTTAAACCCGTTGGAGATGGTGTAGGAATTTGCTCTTGTCTTGAACTCTTATTTTCATTTAGTTTCTCTTTGTATAGGAACAAAAAATTAGTTCCGATGATAAAACAACAGTAAAGAATTATTGAATCATAAAGGGAACACATCAATATAAAGATAGAAAGACAATTGCCATAATTATGCATATACAGATCTTATTTAAGAACTCTTATACATAATTCGAGCACTTTAGAAATCAATTCAATAGTCTTTTTAGTAGAAGAATTGCTTTATACACATAAATCTTAAATATGCACAAACAACTCTTATGAAAGCATTGCTATACATAATTCATGCACTTTAGAAGTCAATTCAATAAAGTATTTTTGTGGAAGATTTTGTTTATGCACAGATATATCTTAATTATGCACATACAACTCTTCTTAAAGCACTGCTATATATAATTCATCTAATTTGGTTACCAATCATCAAAATGGAAGCAAAATAATTCATGCACATAATCTCTTATTCATGCACACAAAGCTCTTATTCATGCACATAAAACTCTTATTACAAGAAACTGTATCAAAAGAATTGAGTATACTGTTGTTGGTGTTAATCGGTTTTGGTTGCTTGACCTTTGTACCTTGCCTAATTTCAGAATGCTTGTTTACTATTATGCTCTTGAAGTTTTTGTATGTCTTGTTTGGTGCATAAATGAATCTTTTGATGTTCTTGATTTTGTATTCTCTTAGAATCAGGAACCGTGTAAGCACTACTGATTGGGATTTTCCCGCTCTAGCTAATAGGCCTACGTACCATTGTTCTTGTTGAACTTACTGGGAATGGAAAAAATGAAAATAGTATTTTGGGAAGAAAGGCTTTTAAATCAAGAGCTAGATCATCGGGTGTCACAAGGACTATTGAATTCCAAAGTACTGTGCTTAAAGATGGGTCAATGGAAAGATGGAAAAAAAAGCTAGACAGATGCACAAAAGGCTACAATCAAGCACAAAATGCTAACCTAAACAGATGCACAAAACGCTAAAATCGAGCACATAAATGGCATATCCGAGCACACAAAGGCCAATTTCGAACACAAAAAGGCCAAATCTGAGCACAAAAATGCTAAATTCGAGTAAAAAAAACCCTAAATCTAAACTTAGAACCCTAATAACATCATCAAAGCCACAATGATGAAAATTTTAGGGCTTGGAGTAGTGATTTTGTTTACCTTTGGATGCTTTTCCTTTTCCTTTCGAATCATTCTTCCCTTTCGCCATGTTCTTCGAAATTTAGGGCTTGCAGATTTGGATCGTTATCGCAATCAATTCGTGCTCCTTCAACACATCACAATCACAATCCGTGGATTTTTCTTTTTGGATCGTTGCTTTTTGGATCATTGACAGATTTTGGATCGACGTCGCAGATTGGGATCGTGGTCGCAGATTGGGATCGTTGTCGAAGTCGATGATTTCTGGGAGTGTTTCAAGAGGAGTGCAGGAGAAGAATCGTTTGGGAATGGTATAATTTGTGCAGGAGAAGTCGATGATGTTTGGTATAATTACACCACTGCCACTCTAAATGAAGCGCTTGCTTTCTTTACCTCTTGCCTCAGCTCGCT
This sequence comes from Rheum nobile, assembly GCA_027886185.1. Lineage (NCBI taxonomy): Eukaryota > Viridiplantae > Streptophyta > Magnoliopsida > Caryophyllales > Polygonaceae > Rheum > Rheum nobile. The sequence continues at coordinate 4,752,969 of WOAB01000056.1, forward strand.
GACGTGGCTCCATCCAAGCCTTCCATGCTCCGCATCCAACGGCCACGAAAATTTCGCACTTTATACACTAGTATATCTCTGTACTGGAACCAGACTCTTAATATATATACTTCTTTTATTATCTCTATGTTTTGCATTTTTATTTTGAAAAAAAAGTAAATGCATTAATAGTAGGGGTGTTCAAAATCGGCCCGGACAGGAAAAGACCGGACCAAACCGGTGAAATTCTTGTCCGGTCTCCGGTCCAAGGTTTTCCCTTAATCCGGTCCGGTCCAAACCCGGAAAAAAACCGGTCCGGACCGGTGGACCGGATTTTTAAATTATATTTTTTAATTTATATGTTTTTTTGGAGATTTATATGTATTTTTTTATAGATATTTTTCTTAATTTAATAAGTTATGAGTATATATGTTTTATAGATATTTTTTTTAGATATTTTTTTATAGATTTTAAATAAGAATTTAAATTATTATTTTTTAAAATAAAGTCCGGTCTAATCCGATCTCCGGTCCACCCTTTTCAAAAAATCTGGACCGGATGAACACCCCTAATTAATAGACAAACCCTTTACGAAATAGGCTCAAGGTGAACCAAAGTTCATACTCTATTGTTTTTTACAAAATAGGTTTAAGGTGAGCCGAAGTTCATACTCCTCTGGGGGGATGGCTAATGGGAATTCAAACAAAAGAAAACATAAATAGATTACATGATATTCAGTTCGTGGAGCCAACTTCTAGTGGCTGAGTCACTCTTGTTTCATATGCAGAGAATCCCCAACGTGATCAGCCAGAAAGTATTGTCAAGACAGGAGTGCATAGATGGGAAGATACCGTTGAGAGTAAGCAGAAGTAGAGAAAGCCATGGCTCTAGTGAGGTCAACAAAATTCTTCGATTCGATTGATGTCATGATAGAATTGAGGCATTGCAGGACACTATCATACCAGGTGTTCCAGTTTAGCAAGCAAAGGACCCTCTTGAGGCAGTTCTTAACAAAGGTGTAGTTCGACCATACGTGGTTGTTGATTTCGTTATCCTCAAGGCAAAGCACACACCTGATTTTAGAGACGGGGGTCCACCTACTAATGTTGTCCTTGGTAGGAAGATCCATGTGCAAAACTAGCCATGTGCGTAATAAACGAACACTTTGGATATTGTAACCCTCTCCATATCTTTATGTTCCAATTGGCATAAGGACCCTATTCTCTGAGGAGGTAAAAAATGGCTTGGGAGCAATAGTTTGCAAAAGCGTTGGACATGGCAACAATTGGGTTGGCCGTGTCATGAATAGCTATTTATAATCTCATTTTGGATTTCAAGAAGCCCTTTCCAAGACCAACTGCCATTGATCTACATTTCACAATTCCAAATGGTGGTGCTAGGAATAAGATTGATGAAATCCCAAGACGCCCATATGTTTTCGGCAACAATGGAAAGTACAAACAATGGTCTAGACATGGAGGCTCTATTTTCGACAACAACAATTACAATCTCATTACGTTTTCATGAGCATGCTACATTTGGAGTCAAGACCCCCAGACCAAAGAAATGGTCGCAAGAGGGAGCCGACATGAGTAAGAACAAAGGAGAGAACGAGTAGCACCTTGCACCAAAAGCTTTGGATTCTGTACAAGACTGATCGAAAAAGCTCTAGGCAACTAGCATATGAAAGATGTTTAGCAGTTCAGGATTTGACCCTCCCAATCATTTTTATAAATCACAAATGCAAAGTCACCACTTTTGGGTTTCTTTGAACAGTTCGATACACCCAGGTATATTATCGGATTGAGAAGGTATGGGTTAAGAATGATATATTGTTGTTTGGTTTTTGATTTATAATTGAGAATGTGATATCAACTCAAAATTCTTGTTCACCCACTCAACCCTTGGAAACTTTGGGGTTGGCCGGTTGGGTTTGTGAACTCCATATTTAAAGGGGGTTGGAAATGAGTATCATGTCCAAAATCTCTTAAATATACAAAAAGTATGGGGTTAAAATTTCACAACCCCAAATCCCCAACCCTCCTTACCAAACACCCTAGCTATGTAGGAATGGAGCTTAAAGTGCTTTATTGTAAGACTCTATCGATGTTTTGGTTAGGAATCCAACATCAAATCTTTAGCAATATTTGGTACGATTTGCGTAATCTAATTGGAATCACGAATCGATTTTAGATCAAGATGGTTTAGCACTACCTTGCCACCACCATCACTAAAGATTGGAGGATAACTGATAACACCTAATTTATACATATTTTAGGAGTCTAGTTGCATATTAGAATAGTTCATTTGCATGCATATTTTATATCTTTTTATTGTTAATTTTGTATTATTTTGTATTCGGAGTCTACACTCGTACTTTTGTGATTTCAGGTATTGTAGGTGTAAATTTGGAGGCGATACGAGACTATTTTCAATGAGCAATATACATATGGATTAGAAGTTGGGCCATGGCCCAAAATGAAGCAATGTCACACCAGCTTGGAGCATGCGGACGGAGGCTAAGTTGCTGATTTCTTCAACTGGGCCGGCCCACTGGAACAAGGGGAGCTGCGTGCAATCTGATGGAGGAGAGAAAAGATTGGTTTGACTTTTCAAAGGGGGGTGACGTAGGTTTGATAAAGGAGAGGAGTTACGTAGTTTTAGGGGAGTGGAGTTTTGCTTTTGAATTTAGGTTTAACTTTAGTTTTGTTTTAGTTGGGAGCTTGGTTCCGCCGGACCTCACGTACAGAGGGGATTGAATTTCATGATGGGATTTTGGCTTTAGCATTTAGAAGATTTGGTATTATCGTTCTAGTCTTTTGTCAATCTGGATTATTTTGTTATTGAGATTCAATTTCATCTCTAGTGTTTATTGCATAATCCATATATGTTGATGACTAGTTTAAATCTATTGATGTTTTCGATCATGCATAGCTAAATTCCTAGTTCTAAGGTTATGGTGATCCAATCGGTGTGTGCGTGAATAAAGTTATTATCTTTGCCTGAATTGAAATAGTATTTGATTCGTTCCTAGATGCTTTATGCCCATAGTAGCTTAGGCGAATTGGAACTTATTAGGGTTTGAGACCGAGAGGTGAAAACACTAGTAAGTAATCAGGTAGAGTTTGAGACCGAGAGGTGATAATTTCTACTAGATCCATAGGAATCGAACCCGAGTGTTATTTGTGCGAGAGCAACTTAATTACTCTTGAGGATACTAAGTCGTCATAGATGTTCTAGGTTTGAGTTGATTTAGCGGAGCACGAGAGCGGATGTTATCTCAATTTATCTCTAGACTCTAAGTGCGTTAATGGGTTTGAATGAGATTAGCTCTGCGCGAGAGCGATTGTTAGTTTAGTTCAGACACGTCTATTATCGTTTGAGAGGAGTTAGTAGATTACCTTAGATGACTTACCTTCAATTACTTGGATTAGATTCAGGCAGAGTTTGATTTTATTTACTGAAGCATTGTTGCGGTGATCCTTAACCTTAGACACATTTATTCCATATATTTTATCCCTTTTATTTGCTTCTTAGTTTTAGCTTAATTATAGATTTCTATCATATTCCCTATTTTCTGGCCTAGTACACTGGTAGCATTTCAATTAATATTACATTGGTCTCTGTGGGATCGACACTTGAAAAGCTACAATTGACCCCATACACTTGTGGGTAGGTTTTAGCCACATCAATAACTTGACCTAGATGACTTAGGGTTTATCTTTGCTCCCACCTTCCAAAGACGTGTGGCAATTTTGCAAGTTGTGCTTGCTCTATCCTTCTTCTTCTTCTTTCTGAAACCCATATGATGACTCATGACTCCCATGCTTCTCGAACCCTGAATCACTTGGTAAAAAAAGCTTATATATCGGGTTGAAATCTAGAATTGGGTATGTGAAATTTGGATTAGAAATTTGATTCCTAATATTTGGGGTGTTCACCTTCCTAGAACAATTTTTTTTTTTTAATGAAAGGGTAATAATTCCATTCAAGGTAAGTAAAAACTTACAAAATCCTAGGCGATCCTAGGCGTTACAAGGATGATTTCCTAATCTCCACTCTCGCTAACCAAATTCTAGTCTCTCTATTTTTTCATCTAGAACTAATACAACTTCTTACATGATTAATAATCATCATTGAACACTCATGAGAGTTGATGCACTTATCTTGGAAGACCTTGAGATTTCTGCATCTCCATATGTAGTACATAGAAGTTGTGATACTGTACACCCAAAAAGCAAATCTCAAGGTGTTTTTGCCTTTTAGTTTCCTCATACAATCAATCCAATCATGGATATCAATGTGTCTTCTGCCTATTTTCCCCAACTCAGCACATTGCTCATGACTTTTTTAGCGTATTTGCAGTGAAACCAAATGTGTTGTGTGGTCTTTTGTTCTTTATTGCACAAAGAGCATAGATTCTCTTGTATGATGCCCATTCTTATAAGTTTTCATTTGGTATACACTCCTCATTGGATAGCCATCCAGCACATAATGAAATTCTTGAAGTGACAAGCTTGCCCTTTGTCTGAACTCATCATATAATGATTTGCTATGAAATTTCCCACCTCTAGACATGATGATAGGACCATAACCTGCATTCAGTTTCTGTAAAATTGCATCACGAGTGTTAAGAAGAGAAGTGCAAAGTGCACTATCTATTCCTTTCCTGTTGATCTACCACAAATTCAAGTTTTTGATTAATTTTGCCCTTCTCAATTTGCCCTTAAATTTCCTTGAACAGTATTTCTTATATCGATCGACATGTTTGGAAAAACTCAAAAATCCATGGGAAGTAAAAGAGTTAAAACCATTCCATGGGATTTGATAGGAAACAAATGCATTCTGAACATAAGAAATTGGAATGAGTGCAAATGATATGCAAACAATGACATGCACTCTTGCAACATCATACAAATTATTTTCAATAATACAATACAAGGTGTAGAGTAATAGTTCAAAAATCTTTAGCATGATTGGAGAGTTGTTGCACTGTGAAACAAGTAGAGCACTATCTCAAGCAGATAGTTTATTTTAATAAAGATGATAGCAAGGGACCAACACTTGGAACCTTAGAATGCAAATTACATTGCCTGGGTACTCAATGCAGCTTGCAATTCACCTTAAAAAAAAAACAAGAACAACATAATTTAAACATATATGTAGACTAACCAAAATAATAAGTGAGAGTAGTGAGCATTGTGTTATATGCCTTACCATAACACTTAGGTAGATTGACTGTGTGAATCCACTATATAGCATCACAAGAAGATGATTTGCTTTCAAATGGATTAGTGAATGCAATAACATTTCCGGGTCGTGAGAAAACCACCTATTTCATTAAAAAAAAAAACATATACAATTGATGAGATTAGGGCGTCGAGTGTATATGTGTTTTTATATGTACGTACATAGAACATATTTTCTTTGAATACCGACCTGATAATCTCGTATGTACCTTGACTTGAAACCTGCTGCACAATAGTCAAAATAGTACTCCCATGTCCGAATGAACTTCTCATCAAATCCAAGTGATAGAATTTTGCTGCAAGTGAAAAGTAGAGTATTTAATAAGAAATTGTAAATTTCAGCATGTACATTTTTCCCACTATTAAACCTATACATGTCCAGGTTAGCCCATTCGTCCAATATTCTGAGTATGGGCACACATATTGACCCAATTAGGCAGATCAGACACCTATTTTGACACGGCCAGATCGCAAGGCATTTATATTTATAAATTACAAACAAGACAAAAAACAAATCATGTAACAAAACAAATCATGTCAAAAACTCTTATTTACTATAAATTAAAAATGACTAATTCTATAAAAGTATTTACAAAAATTCTAATGTACATTTTTACTTTTCCAAATTAGGATTCTTAAACCTGAAAAAAATCGATATTCCAATATAATAAAAAATGCAAATATGCATACATACTTTTGGTGCTTCAAAAAGTTCTGCCTCCAGCATCTCAACGTTTGAAAGTAGTGGATTCCAATGTTATCAATTTGCTCTACACTGTAAAAACAAGAAACAATTGTTATAATTTTAAAGTAGCAAGAAAAACACAGAGGTTAGCCATCGTACTATCAACTACAATTTTGACTGTATCATTACCATAGCCTTGATGCAACAGCCATAGCCGATGTTAATCTGCTCAAAGAAGGCAAAAATCCACCGGGAAAAATGTATTCCCTTAAAAAATCCGAGCTCTTAATATGTTCATCATAATGTTCATCTGGAATTGAGATGAACTACCAAATACAAGAGTACAATATTTTATTAGTAAGAACCTTTCACACTAACTAAACTAATGGACAATGCTATTATATATAATTACATGAGAAACTTTACCTGTAAAACAAGAAGTCCATTATCTGCTAAAAGAGAATCACAACAACGGAAGAAGTCTTCCATAAATTCATGACCCACATGTTCTAACATCTCACTGAAAGGATCACATGTTAATTAGGACAATTAATTACTAATTATGTTACCATTAACTTAGACAAGGAGATCTGAGTCTTACCATGAAAGGATTCGATCATATTTGTTCGTATGAGGTAGTTGACGATAATCACAAAGAAGAAACTTGATGTGATCCTTAGCATAAGAGGAATATAAATTATGTCAATAACATACATCTTCTTTGTTTAATTACGACTAAAAGAGAAGTACAAATGCACATTTAAATTGTAGACATCCCTTGAATTATAAATTTTGTGATGAATATATTCACCAACATACATGAATCATTCCAATAATACCTTTGTGCCTTAAATGAGTTTTACTTTTAAGAAGGCCACCCCTTTTCTAGATCCGCACCCAGTGTGTACGTGGATGCAAATAAAAGGTGATGAACAATTAAATTTTCATGATTTGTTTAATGTGTGTTTAACATTCTAAAAAGACGAGTAAATTTAACACGCGGAGTATATTTTTAGTGCGCCTTAGAAAATAAATGATCAACGTGCGTATGTGTAAATCCTCTTAAATTGGAAGAGTATCCACAGTGTTATAATGTTCATCTCACGTCTAAAATTGTGACATAATTTGACTAGTCTATAAGCTTGATGAACTACTCCTCCTATAGCCAATTGATTTTAGGATGAAACATCATTAGACTTATATACTGGGCCTATCTGCGCCTATACGCTCGTGTCCGCCGACCCCCAGTCTATGGGCCCATGGACTTTCACATGGTATTAGAGCCTGTTTCGGTCTTGGGTTCAAGTGTGACGGGCCTACAAGTGTTTGAATACTCATCTCACATCTAAAGTTGGGACATAACATGACTAGTATATAAGCTTGATGGGCTATTCCTCCTATTGCCAATTGGTTTTAGGATGGAACCACAGTGGGCTTATGTGCTAGGCCCATACGCGCAGTTGCGCCTACATACGTTCATTCCCCTAGGTAGCCACATGGCCCATTGTCTAAATTTGACACACGGTTTTAATTATAAGTGCTAGATAAGGAGTGTTAAATTTATAGAGGCCGTGGGCCGACAGGTGGAAGGATATTTGTACGTTGTGCAGAAGCACGATTGGTCCAATACATAACCCTAGTGATGTTCTATTCTAAAATCAATTGAAAATAGGAGGAGTGACTCACAAAGTTTATGTATTAGAATAGTTATATCCCAACTTAAAATGTGTAATGTTATATGGATGCGGATCCGGTGAGAAAGGGAGCTTAAGTGAGAAATAAGATCGAATGAATATGGGCCATTTGATCCAAGGACACTAAAGGCCCAGATTAAAAAAGGCAAAAAAATGCAATATATCGGCACGGCCGAATTTTATTTGAAAAAAACGCGTATTTTTTGGGGGAAATACGGGCGGGTGCATGCGCATGCGTTTTTTTTTTTTCGCTAGCACATACAATACAAAAATCATGCACATAGAGACTTATTTTCATGCACATACAGGCAAAAATCTGTGCATTTTTTAACTCGTCCACATAAAGTCAAATGAAATACAAACTTGTACACATTTCAGGAGTAAGTTTTTTGCATGTATGTGCATGAGTTTTCACTAAACAAAAATAAATAAACATTTACGCACATATAAGCACAAACTCGTGCACATTCTAGAAAAGTGCATCAGTTTTTGCCTGTATGTGCGTGTGTTTCCACTTATACAAAGCCACACATACAGTCGAAATATGTGCACATACATGCACAAACTTATGCACATTCCAAGAAGTGCATAGGTTTTTGCATATATGTGCATGAGTTTCCACTTAAACAAGGTCACACATACAATCAAAACTTAAGCACATACAAGCACAAACTTGTGCACATTCTGAAAAGTGCATAAGTTTTTATCTGTATGTGTATTAATTTTTACTTACACAAAGTCACGTACATTTTTATTTGTAGAAAATATGTAAGTGAAACTCATGCACACCTAGTACAAATTACATGCACATACAAGTATAAAGGCATGCACTTCAAAAGGAATACACCTATAGTTCAAAATTCATGTACATTTTAATCCAGAAAAACGATATACACAAGTACAATTTAGATGCACATACAAGTCCAAATCCATGCACACACAACCCAAAATCTATGCACATCCCTGCATATCCTGTGTGCGCATGCGTCCTTTTGAATTTTTTTGAAAAATACGCGTTTTTTTTAATAAAAAAACGGCACGGTCGTTTTTTATTCTCAATTTCTCTAATAATCTTTCTCACGTTATATTCTAATCGGGAGAGTAATATTATTCAAAATACTCTAAATAAATCAACATACCTGAAGACCGGCTTCCTTGACCCTTTCCTCTGCAAGTTTTAGTTGTTCCTCAGATAAAGTGATGCCAGTGTATTTGCAACCAGTACGCCTTACAGTTTCAATGGCTAAACTTCCCCATCCACATCCAATATCTAAGACCTCATGATTTTTCTCAATGTTGGCCTATAGATTCAGTAGAAATAAGTAGATGGGCATTAGAATATGGAAACTATAATTGCAAATTTTAATGGAATTATCAGGGAGAATCATCACCTTTTCAATTAGAACACTTAGTTTCCTAAGTTGTGCTTCCTTGAGATCTTCATTTGGGGACTGACATCCAATAATTAAGTGAGTAATTATTAGGATATATCGTATGTTTCGACAAAGGTTTTTTTCTAGTAAGAATTCCATTTTTTGCAATATTTTTTTTGTCATTAGTTTATTATTTTTGTTAAGTGTTTATCTATTTTCTTTTAGAGAATATTTTATACATAATTTTCTATTTTAATTTGTTAGTATGTGTCAATGGGCACACACTAAAAAAATCGTTTAACAAATTAACCATTCAAATGATGACATATATTATAGTAAAGTTGAAAGAATTTTAGTTCCGACCTTAAACATAGCACATGAATATGTCATAGTCTCGTCCAAGAATAGAGAAAACATGTCATTGCCCTGTCGTTGAAGAAAAACAATAAGTAGTTAGCTACAAAATACTTCTTGCCAAGACATGGAAAAAATAATTAAGAAGTTCATTAATGTGTTGTCCCGGCCTAATAAAATTTGTTTGAGGATGTGAATCCACTAAATTCAAATAATTCAACCTTCAAACTTAACAATGTATGGTAAAACAGCTAGTCTAGCTCATCCATTTAAAATAAATATCGTTTTAAATTTGAACATAATATTTAATAAAAGTATTAAGTACACCTAGAATTTAGCATTTTTTTCTCAATCTCCCAACACAATAAGTAATTACAAATTTTTTTGAACCAATGAATGAAGAGGTTAGATGAAAAAAAAGTTAATAAAAACAAATTCTAACAACAAATCTCATAATCCATTCTTAATTAATTGCTTAGAAATTCTAAACTGACATTTAAAATTACTCAAAACTCAAATGCTAAAATAACACTTAAATTAAAGGTAATATGAAAAATGAGAGTAAAACATATCATAAGTTGATGGACCAACATAAATGCCAATTATTCCCTTTCAAGCAACCATATTTCCCAACCACATCATGTTCTATTTCAAGACAAGAAATTATAGGATACTGTGAAAAGTCCATGGGTTGATAGACCGTGAGTCGTGCAAAAATGAGCACATAATCCGACAAGGGACCTAGGACCTAACCAACTCTGATATCATGTGAAAGTCCGTAGGTCGATACACTAGGAGTCGTGCAAACACGAGCTCGCATAGGTGTAGATAGACCCTGTATATAAATCAAGTGGGATTCCATCCTAAACCAATTAACAATAAAAATAGTAGTCTATCAATTTTATATATTAGGCTTAATTATGTCCCAACTTTAAATATAAGATATTATATCAATAAGATATTATATTAGGCTTAACAATAAGATATTATATTCTTAGAGATACCATACCATGTCATAATGACGAGAAATGTTCCTACGAGCTTGAGTGATTGTGTTTCGCCGTAAAAAATGACTATAATAATATTTTGCTGAAGCAATCCCTGATGTTAAAAGCATGGGTGGACCCCTGAATAAGGAGGAAAAAAAGTTTGAAATAGATAGCTTATGTATATATCCATCTTATTACAGTGTGCCAATCATGATCTATATATCTTACCTTTTCTTCTGCAGTCGTGAAGTATGTGAGTTTAAATCTCTATTGGCGACAAATAACTGCACCCCAAAAAAATTTGACACGTAACTAATATCAAAGTAGGAACACATTTGGATACGTTTTAATCGCGCATTATATCTTTAAAGTGTTGTATTATAATGTAAGATTGAATGTAATATCCTGGATTATAATATAACGAAATGTGTTATAGTGCACGGTCGAAATAGACCTTTGATCAAAATGCAGATCGAAATTGTAGAGAAGTTTTTTTTTTTCCTTACCATGAAGAGGTTTAGAAGACCTTCATTTTTATCTACTAGTGAAAAATCTCCATTGATATATGCATCTGCAATGCCTAAATCAGCCTCCATGCAAACCTTCAAATTCAAGAATCGTCATCCTTAAGTTTAAAAAATAACGAGTGAAGAGAAGGGATAAGTCAATTGATTTTAAGAATTACCTTCCAGTAAAATTGGGGGTTATGAACCCTTATTACTACCTTTGGTGCAGATTTCTTACTCGTGCCTTGAAAGGTAAAAACTCCGCCCCCGTCCTCTAATAAGCTGTTAAATTTGTTTCCACGATAATATCCCTCATTAGCAAGATCATAAAGGCAAACAAAAACAAGATACTCTTGATATATAATAAGGGAGATCCTAAACCACGAAACTAAAAACATACATGTATTGGATCATTGAAACAAGTAGGGACAATCTTGAAGTAATTGAACTCACATAAGACGGCCGACATTGATAAACCGTTGTAGAAACCTATTTGTCACAAGGCGTGCTGCAGACTCGGTCCAAGAAGTTACCATTTGCACTGGATTTTGTAGAAAATTGCAGCTTCTTCCAAGAATAGCATGTGCAGCAACCATGCCAGCCTAATTAAAAAACAAATATTATCAATCCACCATAGTGTAACATTTTAATGGATGTGGACAGAAATAATCAAGAGGATGAGTGCAAATTCTACCTTGAGTCCATCCTCATAAAAACCATAACCTGGAAGAAGCAAAGAATTTAGGACAGAATTAATAAGTAATAGTGGTGCAAAGAACAATATGTTAGTGGTCTATATTAAATGCTATTACTCCCGATATGAAATTATTGTCGTTTTAACTTTGAACACAATATTTATAAAAATTATAAACTTTATCTTGCTAGATCCTTACATTTTTCTTCAACCTTGCCACATATTTAATGTTCACCACATATTTAGCCAATCAATGAAGAATTTGAAACAAAAATAATCAATAATAACAAGTTCCAATAATAATTTTTATAACACACTTTTAATTAGCTGCATAGAAAAACTAAATTGACATATAAAATTGATCAAATATCAATTGACTAGACTTTGGCAAACGCGGGTTGGCCCGCAAGACCCGTATTGCCCGTCCGACAAACAATACGGGCTTGGACAAGGGTAAGAGTCTTAACGGGCCATTTGGCCCGACCCGAACGTGTAAGCGGTCCGGATAAGGACAAAGGAAGAAGGCCTAATGGGCCGATCGCCCGACCCGACCCATATTTATTTACTATATATATTATATGAACATACAAAATTCCAATTTGCTTTAAATGATTATATCACAAATTCAAAGTGTTTTGTTTTCAGATCTACTTTTTGCCTCTTAGTATAATACATTATTTGTTTTTGCCTCTAATGTATGCCAAACTTTTTAAAGATCCATTTTCGCCGCTTAGTATGAAGAACAAATGGATCACTTTATTGACTTTTAGCTGTTTTAAACTTGTAATTGATTAATTAGTTTATTATGCTTATCGTTGAGTGTTGAATTCCAATAATCTTTTACTCTTTACATACTTGTGGAATTAGAGTTGAATGAACGTTATGGGTACTTGGTTTTTTATTAAGCAGCTTATTGTTTTGGGTGTTTTTAATTTTGGCATAAACATTAAAAATGTTCTTTTAAAAGGAAAAAAATACATAAAACGGGCAGCCCGTGGGCCGGCCCGACCTGGACACCCGGGCGGATACGAACAAGTTTAGCAGCCCAAATAGCAGGCCTAACCCGTATAAACGGGCCGAAAATACAAATACAGTCCGGTCCAGACCCATGTTTGATCAGATCTTCAATTGACACTTAATTTAATTAGAACGAGTAGAGTATGTTACTTCGGAGACATTACCTGGATATCCACTGCAAAACCAAATTCCTTTTTTTTTCTATATGGGTCGAAAAAACAAGTATAGTCCGACCCAGACCCGTATTTGATTAGGTCTATAATTGACATTTAATTTAGAACGGATAGAGTATATTACTTAGGAGACATCACCTTGATATCCACTGCAGAACCAAATTCCTCTTTTTCCTTGAATGTTGTTCATCTCAATTGAAGCTTTTACTGCTGTAAAAGAGGGAATAGGATGTCTAGTTGACCATTTTAGTAACACGTTTTTGGGAACGTCGAATGGATTAAGAGTCACTAAAAAAGGTTGATCTCCCTTATCAATGTTCTGTTCATCAGAAAAAAAATCAAGAAATATTAATTAGTTGGCAAACTTGCGAGTTATTGAGTACTCCGTATAGAAAAATATACGCAGTCTGTTAGCGTCCAAGCTATCAAATAAAACCTTAATTCCCGAATAATTTTCAAGATGAAAACCTATGAGAAATAATTAACATGCATATTCTCAAAAAGACCTTACAATTTGTATAATGCGGTCTACCTGCATAACATTAAGCCAATAAGTGATGGAAAATTGATTGTCTGAGCTTCCAAGAAAATTGCATGCACTCCATGTTGCAGGATTTTGTGGCATTAAACCTTTGTCTTGATGGAGGAAAAGATCACTGCCCACATGTAATGGAAAGATGCATCTAAATTCAATAACTAACTAACTAACTATTTGATTTCTAATAAATAATATTATAATAAATCTCGATATTTTTTTGGAAAAGATAAATATATTGCATATATAAAACATGTATAAAAGCACCGACTTAGTCAAGAGTTAGGCGTTCAGAACAAGTTGAACAACAGAGCGAAAATACACTCAACAAAAAATGAATTTTGCAAGAAACTTCAGCAAACAAATCTCGATATTGTAGAACCTGGACCGTATATGTTATTTCAAGATAATGCATGCATTTGGCAAAAAAAAGACAATGCATGCATCTTCCACATGGATAGCAAATGACAACAATTCTAATTAACGTGATCAAGAAATAAGTGAAGGAAAATCAACTCGTGCACACCTCACATATGGATTATTCAACTAATATTAGGAGATTATTTTTGAGAATGTTATGGTTAATCGTACGTAAATGACCCTATTAAGGATGAAATTAAGATACTAATCCTAAAAATACATATATTAAGTTTATGATTCCTAATGACATTTTCAAACTGCCATATACTGATAGTGTCATCAGCCTAATGACATTTCAAAGTGTCATCAAGGGTCAATTGGTGTTGACCGGCCATTGATTGTCGTCGATGACACTTTGAAAAATATCATCAACGTAATGACACTTTGAAGGACGAATAACCGTTGACCGACGATCAACAACTCATGTGGTCAATAAACAAAATAAAAAACTTGGAAAGATAATTAACAAAATAAATAATTCTAAAGACCTAATAAATAGGCCAAAATCACTTATGTTTGTTTGTTTGAAGTGGCCAATTTCAAAGAGAGAATCAAAGTTGATAAAATAAGGAAAAATCTACCAAAAATAATCACAAATAGACAAAAAATAATCCCTACTTTCAATCTATTTACCAAAAGTAACATAAATGATTTTTTTGTTGAAATTCAGGCAAATCCGATGACGTGTACTCGATATCTCTTTGTAATTGGACATTGTAAGTGATTTTCCTTTGTGCAAGATCTCTTATATATTAGGTGTAATATTGTCATCGATTTAGCCGGAATGTCAACCGAAAAAATCATTTATATTATTTTTGGTTCATGGATTGAAAGCTGAGATTATTTTTTATTGACATAAAAATTAAGATTATTGTTTATCCATTAGTGAAAGATGAAATTATATTTAGTAGTTTTTTTTATAAAATAAAGGTGAATCGGATAGGAGACGTATACAACACCTATAGGCGTATTGAAAAGCTCCAAGAATTCTTGTTTCGTCGTGGGTTGCTTCATGTCCTAATAGTTTCAACGCATCGGAAGCATGAATTGCCAATATGCATCCATCATATAATTCCTTTGAACCATCAGCCAAAAGAATCGTGCAACCTGCACTAGACATTCCAAATGTCAATTATTATTGTACGTAAATTAGTAAGGATAAGTATCATGTGAGAAACATTATTATTGTACAAAATAAGAATGAATATAAATCATTGAATTAGAAATAAATCAAAGGTCATGATTGAACTTTCATTAAAAATCATGTGTCATACACATGTCTTTAATTCAAAGGGTTGACCATTGAGCACCACCATTGACCACCGGACCACCGTCGGACCGCCGCCGCCGGTCGCCGGACCACCCTTGGGTGCATGCGAACTCTATTAGAAGTGCAAGCCTTTGAGTGTGCATGCTTTTTGACTTTCAATTGCATGTGAAATCTAGTGCATGCTTTATGTGTTATTAGTGCATGCAAGTTTTATTGAGAGTGCATGGAAATTCAACTGAAAAGTGCATACGAATTAGAAAATTGGTGCATGTAAATTCTACTAGGAGTGTGTATGTGAATTCAACCGGAAGTGCATGTAATTCTACTGAAGTGCATGTCTTTGAGTGTACTTATATGTCTTTTGAGTGTACTTATATGTCTTTTGAGTGTACTTATATGTCTTTTGAGTGCATGTGAAATCAAGTGCATGCTTTATGTGTTCTGAGTGCACGCGAGTTCAACTGAGATTGCATGTGAATTCAACTAAGTGTGCATGCCTTTGAGTGTACTTATATGTCTTTTGACTTTTGAGTGCATGTGAAATCAAGTGCATGTTTTATGTGTTGTGAGTGCATGTGAGTTCAACTGAGAGTGCATGTGAATTCAACTGAGAGTGCATACGAGTTATACATGCACAATAATTCGCATGCACATTTAAGCCAACAACTTGCACAGTTGCACTCCAATCCAAAAAAATACATGTGAGTGCATGCGAGTTCAACTGAAAGTGCATGTGAATTCAACTGAGAGTGCATGCGAGTTATATATGCACAAAAATGTTAAATTCACATGCACATTTAAGCCAACAACTTGCACTCCAATCCAAAAAATACATGCACAAAATGTTGAATTTGCATGCACAGAAGTGGTGCATTCGCTTGCACTTTTCAAGTCATCGGCTTGCACTTTTAGGCCTCCGGCTTGCACTTTGTCAGTAATGTTCAAAAAGCAAAGGCATGCACAAAAGGGTCTCCGTGTTGCACTTTTTTTTTAGCTTTTAATCTGATCTAACGGCTAGGATTCTTTCTTATTTTGATAAGACTCTTTAAAATATCATCATCTAAATACTCACACTAAAAAAAAAGTGTGCATCTAATGACACAATATCTCGTTAAAGAACATGTACCGAAACAAGGTAAGCATTGTCATATAAATCAGTAATTATGTGTTATTGTCTTACATAATACTAACTGAGAAATAAATCACTAGCTACTAGCTAGTATAGCAAATATTGAAGAATTGATGAATTTGATAATGAACTGGTCAAATATGGAAACCAAATCGACCACTGTGCTTCTTGAAGTAAATTCATACTTTGTAAACATATTATGTATCTAAGGCATAACAAAATAGAAGAGGTTCAAGTGTTTATAATTTTTAGGGTGTAAAATAAAGATAATTATAAATCGCTAGACCAAAAGGGAAGGAAAAAATAAGATTAAAGGTATATAAATAGCACGGTGACATTTTCATAACTATCGAGTTTTTTTTATCGGAGTTTTTTTTTGCTTCTGTAAGCAATGCGCTAATAAAGTACCTATGTTCATAAACATTATAATAGAGATTCACAAACTTTACAATACAGGAGAAGCGGATCTGTTGCCCAAAAGACGAAGCAGATCTTCTTCTCCTCAAACACAAATCCCATAGTCTTTCCTGACTCCTTATTAATAGGAGAAGCAAATCTTCTTCTCCTCCCCCCTCCTCCTCTAACTCTCATTCCTTGCTTATACTCATTTCCTCGCCTCATAATGCCTCCCTTCCTCCTACCATCTCATAGGCAGTCCTTAGAAGCACTAGGAGTTCCGCAAAGCAGAAGCTTCCCAATGTGTAACGTTAACCTGAGCTGCTGGAACACGAGAGGTCCAAATCACCTCTCAAAAAGAAATGTTGTCATTGATCTTATTCGATCTAAGCAGTTGGACATTTTCGCATCGATTGAAACAAGAGTAAAGGGGGCAAAAGTCACAGCTACCATGGACTCCATTATTAAAGGCTAGCCATTTATTACCAACCACCAACCCCCCAACTACATCCGAAAAATCAACAGCTAAAACCCAACTAGAGTGAAATTTGAAGCCTCTAACATCTCTGATCAGATGATCCATGTAAAGGTTATTGATTTGTCCACCGCTGTTGAATTCTATGTCACGTTCATCTATGCTTTCTATGAACGTAATGCCAGAGACCGCTATGGAATCAGATCCTCCAAATACAATCCAACATGACTAGTCCATGGGTGCTAGTCGGTGATTTTAATGTCACCCTAGACCACTTAGACAGAATTTCTGACACTCCCCTCAAAATCAATCCTCGGAGCTTCGGAACCTCTTTGCTAGAACTTATCTGACTGATATGAACTATCGTGGCTCCCGATTCACTTGGAGCAACAAACAGCTCTCGGGTCACCGCACTTGGATCAAACTGGATCGATCGGTTATTAATGGCCTCTGGCTGTCCTCCTTTCCCCACACCTCCACCTTATTTTCCAACCCTGACATTTTGGACCACTCTACGGCCATCATCAAATTGGGCTCTCCCTCTCACCCCGAGCTTTTCCTTTCCGTTTCAACAACTCTTGGTCTTGCAACCCTCTTTTTCTTCCTACTGTCTCTTAACATCTGGAGGTGACCTGCCCTTGGGTTTACCATGTTCCAAATTGTTTTCATACTGAAGATCCTCAAAAGACACCTCTGCAAGCTCTCTCTGGGCACCTTTGAAACCATCCTCACAAAACTAACCTTTCTAAAAAACTCCCTATCCTCCGCTCAAAATCTCCTTCTCTCTGACCCTTTCAATGCAACCCTTCTTTCTTCTGAGCGAGATCTCTCTAAAGACAATCTCGCTCTAAACAATGCTCTGGATGACTCCATCAGACAACAATCAAAACTTAACTGGCTCAAGCATGGTGATCATTGTACTAAGCTCTTCTACAACCACACAAATCTCCGTAAATCTTTGAACCACATCCCTCAACTTGTTGATATTGATGGGCACCCTCTCACCACTACTGTTGCCATCTCCGAGAATATTGTCAATGACTTTCAATCTCTCATGGGCACCCACTCATCCTCCTTCCCCCTTTACCACCTTTCTATTGCCTCTGACCCCCTTGTCCCTGCTTCACTCCACCCCTTTCTTATTCGCCCTGCCTCAGGAAGAGAGATAAAGGATGGTCTCTTCTCTATAGACCGAAACAAATCTTCTTGCCCAGACGGATACAACTCCAAGTTATTCAAGGATACATGTCCGATTGTGGGGAAAAACCTCATTAGAGTGATTCAAGAAATTTTCATGAACAACAAGCTTCTAAAGCATGTTAATCATACTGCTATCTCACTCATTGCAAAATCTTCTATCCTTTCTTATGTGCAGGACTACCGGCCTATCTCTTGTTGCTCAATGATTTACAAGACCATTTCCAAAGTCCTCTCTGATAGAATCAAGTTCCTTCTTCCTGACCTGATTGGAGACGCTCAAGGTGTGTTTGTCCCTGGGCGTTCCCCATCCTTCTCAGTCAAGAGCTCCTGAAGCATTATGATCGGGCCAACATCTCAGCCCGTTGTACAATAAAGGTTGATTTAAAAAAGGCATTCGACACTGTTCACTAGAGCTTTATGAAGAAGGCCTTGGTCTTCTTCAATCTTCCAATAGAGATGATTCATTGGATCATGGTGTGTGTCTTCACTGCCTCTTATTCTATCAACATCAATGGGGAACTGAAAGGCTTCTTTGAAGGCAAACGAGGAATCAGGCAGGGAGACCCGCTCTCTCCTTATCTCTTCGTCATAATCATGGAATTCCTCAATAGGATGCTGCAAAATCTTAACTCCAACTGCAACTTCAGATTTCATCCTTATTGCAAAGGCACAAAGATCACCCATCTCAGCTTCGCGGACGACATGTTCATCTTCTGCAAAGGTACAAAAAAATCCGTCCTTGCAGTGAAGGATACTCTTGACAACTTTGCACAAATGTCAGGCCTCACCTCCAATCCAAATAGATCCAGATTTTTTTTTGGAGGTGTCGTATCTCAAACCAAAGCTGATATTCTTCAATCGATTAGCTTCGGCGAAGGCACCCTCCCTATTAAATATTTTGGCATCCCACTTGGCTCAAAGCGTCTTGAAGTGAGACACTACAACGACCTCATCTCCAAAATGACAAGCAAAGTACGATCTTGGGCGGCCAGAGGCCTGCTAGCTTACAAGGTCAGTTCTCCTTAATATCCAAACATTCTAGTGTAGAGTTTTTCTATTCCCAAAGAAAATCATGAACAAAATCAAGACCATTCTTCAATCGTATCTCTGGTCGGGATCTGACAACTCCAAAAGAAGTCTGATAACATGGAAAGACAAGATGAAGGCAGTCTGGGGGTTTAAGGAATTACCTTCTTGGAACCGGGCATGCATAGCCCAATAAATCTATGAGATCCACACCAGATCACAAAGTATATGGTCAAGATGGATACAAGCCAACATTTTTAGATCCACCTTAATTTGGGATGTTGAACCATCTGACCAACACAGCTACAACTGGCGCTGCATTATGAAGATCAGAGACCTCCTTTTACAAAGAGATGCAACATCACAATTGACAGACATCCCCAACAAAGCAAACGGTGGATTCTCAGCAACGCATATGATATGCTACGCACCAACCGCCCTCCTCAACTTTGGTCAAAGGCCATCTGGTATCGCCTTAACATCCCTAAATGTTCCTTTATCTCATGGATTGCTGCCTTTGGAAAAATTCCCACTAAAGACAAACTTATGGCCTGGTATACTATCGAAGATCCCACTTGTATTCTCTGTTGCTACCCTCTTGAAACTAACAATCATATCTGGAAAGACTGCCCTTTTGCCTCAACAGTCTTCCGAGAGCTCTGCAACTAGATGAAAATCACGAGCCAATTCGATGGCCTCAAGGGCTGGCTCACCTTTCTCAGCAGCTATGCCGCAAAGAAGAACCCAAGAGTTCTTTCTACAGCAGCCATGGTCACTAGCTACATCTACTTCATCTGGATCACTCGTAATGAAGTAATATTAAAAAATCTACAGCCAAACACTCCAACTTGTGTCAAAAAAATCAAAAGCTATATGAAGGCAAACATCCTAGCTAAATGTGACACCTCTAGTCCGCGCTCACGCTATTGGTATGACTACTTCAGACTCTAGCTTTCTGGGACCATTTTGTTTCTCTTTGCTTGTTTGTTGATCCACATGAAGTAGAAACTTGCTTTTGTCCCTAGTGACATTTGTTTTGTACATCCTCCCCTATTATCAATATAATTTACCCTTTATTCAAAAAAAAATATATGGTTTACAAAACTTATACTAGAGATTCACAAACTTATACTTAGGTTCACTGTGTGTTATTAAAATGCATGTTTAGTTTGTTTATTAATTGTGAACCTTTAATATATTTCATCTAATTCGAATATACTTGTTCTTCTAGAGTTGAGACACATTAAGAAAGTCTAAAATTATACTAAAATACTCGTTATTTGAATGTTTATTTTCTTACATTAAAAATTAAAATAGTCTAATTTTAGCTTCTTTCTTCATTTAATATAATGGAAAAAATTTGGAAGACTTTGTCCAAAAACATGTAATAAGATAAATATATACGAACAAGACTTATGGTCTAAAATGACAAGTAAATCAGAATGAATGTAGTATTAAGTATGAACCTTTGGTGTACTACGTACATAGAACTTTTAGTTTAATATATATGAACCTCTAATGTACTAATTGTGAATCTCAAACATAGTTTATAGTTATTAACCATGTACCTTTTTGCGTTTAGTATGTGCGTTATCAAATGTGAACCTTTAGCATATTAATGATGAACCTTGAGTAACTAAATATGAACTTTGGTCTATGTAGTTCATATAAGGTTCATATTCATTCTCCTATAAACTATATCGTGTTTCTATATTGTGCACCATACAAATAATTTAGAATTCATATATTATTATTTAAGATTCATATTTAATAACATCAAGGTTCATATGATAGAATATAGATACTTGCAGACCAATCCGTAAAACTCATTTAAACGGATGATCCAAATTCATCCAATCTGCATTAAACACCATAAGCTTCGTCCGCATTTAATCAGATCTCTAACAAAATATTCGTCAATGTAATTTTATTTTATTTTACTAACGAAATAGAAAACGGACCTTCATCACTAGTTGAAATAGAATGGACCTCAGTTTCAATTCTTATTTGACAACCTCTATCCTTGAGCTCCTTAACAACCTGTGGCATGAATCCAGGATATAACAAATGAATCCCTACACAGTAGAATAATGAAACGACTATATTTCTAAGCGTAATACATTTCTAACACATGTCAACATCATTTAAATCTAAATTTTGTTGTTCATGATGCACTATTAATTCATTTAATAACTACAAAAATCATAGATTAAATTCATGTGTCCGACACAAGTGACTATTATATACAAATTACTCTATTATAAGTTCTAAATTTGTGTAAATGTACTATTTTCTATTGAAATTAATATTATTTTTAAAAATAATGGAAAATAAATACGATAGAATCAAGGTAGGATTAGTTATATACTCCGTATAACTAAATCATTAAGTATTAGATAACTATATATCATATCAAATATATATATATTCCTTATTTGTTTAATTATTACTTAATTATGTCATTTTTTAAGATTGACTTTATTTTTTTATTCGTGGTAATTTACTTTGCATAAATATAGTGATTCACATGTTTTATTCAGATTTAAAAAATAAAACAAGAAATAAATTTAAAATATTTGTTATAGGAAAATGTCGGATCTGACACTAATTTGTTTACATTTCTAAACTAATAAAAAATGAATCTATTCTTTGTTGAAAAATTGGTTTCTATTTTTTTTATGAACATTGGTTTATACTTTAATAGCGTGATCTGGAACAAGGTATTATATATATATTGTAATTTACAAGGTATAATTAGCTTTACAAACCTGATTCACAAAACAATGAGATCGGCCTTTGACTGCAAGCCATTGTGGACCTCCTGATAACTATTAGCAGCAATGAAACAAGCTGTGCATGACTAACTATACATGAAGGCGATCGAAGGGGAATAATTGATTAATGTACCATCCGTACCTGAAGCATTTGATTATTGCGAAACCATGAAAGGATGGGGAAGGCAGGAAAATCCATCACTTGTTGTGAGCGACATGGCCAAATTGAAGCACATATGGGAATCTACATCATTTAATTAATTTCTAATATTATAAAAAATACCGATCAATAATTAATCAAATTAAGGACACATAAATTAAACATACTCTTGAAAAGAAAAGAAAAGAAAAAATCTTACGAGATAAGCTGTCTGGAAAAACTCAGAGTAACCCCTTGATTTGACAAAATTGCCTAGTGTTATGTTGTCGTCCATTTCTGGGTTATTTTCCAGCTCATCAAGGTATCTACATAAGTATTCGATCATAGTTTGAAATTAAAGAAGAAACATACACATCAAGTAGGATCCAATATTCAAAGAGAGTTCAAACTTTGAACTACAAAATAATGAGTATTAGAAAAAAACTATCTTACACGAGGACATGATTCTTGAACTTGGTCAATTCACGGAGCATTTTCCAAAAGTAAGGATTCAAGAGATTCCTCTTCTCTGCAAACACACTTGATAAGCCATTTCGAGTTCCCCATTCGTATCCCAACCCTTTTTCTAAGCTTGTAGAATATGACATGTCAGAGTCCTCCATCTCTATTCCAAGACTCTCAAACAACTCCATCATATTTGGGGATGTCACCTGTGTGTGTATATATATGTATATTCAAATTAATAATTTACAATCAGTTATTTAGATAGCTTATATAATTTGCACCATCACGAAATAAGACAAGGATTTATATATTTCACCCTCAGACTTAGAGAAAGTGTTTTATGGCTCCAATCCGGCCAATTGATAACGAATTAAAGTTCCTCACTAGCTAGCTAGCTAGCTTGTGAACATGAATAATAACTATAACTATTTAGTATAGAAATTAAATTTGAGGGAAATTCCATTGATGCATGGCAAAAAGTTTCAATTTTGGTGTGGTGCACCTCACCTTCCTTTCATATAGTGAACATAAAATGTCACTAAATGTTAGTAGTAACGAATAACATTAAAAAGCAATAATGATGATGAGTTTGACCCAAAAAACATAATGATGATAATAGTAATACATGTTCAATATTCTGTGAGGGAATTTAGGAACTTGTGGAGAGGAATTATGTCAATTTGAGGGATAAAAGGAAAGAAGAAGAGATAAAGGGAAAGAGAAGAAGATAGGATAAATTTGTTATGATTCTGTTATGTCCTTCCTTAGGGTTCAATAACCTTTTAAAAGATATTCCGTTCAAAGTTACAAGACTCGCTTTTGGTCGTTTTAGCTTTATTTTTGCTTTGTTGTAATTTACATGCTTGATTTTTTGTTTCTTATTGTCCGGTTTTAACCGACGTCAATTTATCGGTCTCTCGATCTACCCGACGTTGTTATGTCGGGTATTTTGAATTCTTTTCTCATAAAAAAAAAGGTACCCCATGTCTATACAAGGCATATACCCTACAACCTTATTATACTTCCCTCCAATAAAACCTTGTCCTCGAGGTTTATCCAGCAAAATCAGGAAATTGACGGATCAAGTGAGCAACTGACTCCCATGTGGCTTTTTCAATTGGCAAATTCATCCAGTGAATAAGCCACTCAGTCACTGGATCACTATTTGAAAAATGATGGAGACGTGTATCCAAGATTGCGACCGGTGCAATTACAATCTCACCAATAGAATTGGTAACAGATGGAGTTGGAGAAGGTGTCACGTGAGGTCCAATCTTAGCCTTGAGTTGGGAGACATGAAACACGAGGTGGATTTGTTTTACCCTGAAGGCAGTGCCGGCGAGTCGAAAAGAAACAAAGCAAACTTTACTCACCACTTGATACGGGCCAAAAAAGCGGGAGCTAAGTTTGAGGTTCTTGCGAAGAGTTAACGAAGTTTGTTGATAAG
This sequence comes from Rheum nobile, assembly GCA_027886185.1. Taxonomy (NCBI): domain Eukaryota; kingdom Viridiplantae; phylum Streptophyta; class Magnoliopsida; order Caryophyllales; family Polygonaceae; genus Rheum; species Rheum nobile. The sequence goes on from WOAB01000056.1 coordinate 4,776,958, forward strand.
GTTGGAGTTTAAGATATACCCAATCACTTACTTTGAAAGAGCGCTAAGTTATTCTCTTATCAGCGAACTGCTTCATGCAAGCTTGAGCTTGCTGAAGATGAAGCTTACACTGCTAAAGCGTATGATCCCTGGTCAATAGCCAATCCTCTACTAATGCGGTTGTCACCCCTTCAAGACGGGTGCCCAGGTATGGTGGAGAGTAGCGATACAAGGTTGAGAACATAGATATACCTAGCGATGAGTGGAAGTTGGTGTTATACCACCACTCTGCCAGAGAAATCCACTATCAATGTGATGATATGGTGATAACCGGCTCGTAAATCCAGTTTTGAGAAGACACATAAGCCATGTAACTCATCCAAAAGCTCTTCAATGTGAGGTATGTGAAACTTATCATTTACAATCAAGTCGTTCAATTGTCTATAATCGATACAAAATCTCCATGTGCCATCTTTCTTCTTAACCAACAAGGTCGGAGAAGCAAAGGGGCTATGGCTTGTCTGAATTGTCGAATTGTGCAACATATCTTGTACTTGCGTTTCTATCTCATTCTTTTGCAAGTAAGGGTTCTATATGGACATGAACAAACAGGTTTAACAATAACTTTTTGATGTATATGGTGTTCATGACCTCATACTAGAGGAAGGCCTTGAGGTTCCTCAAATACATCCAAATATTGCAAGTTGCAACAGAAGTTTAGTGATGACATGAGGAATTGGTTGTTCTACTCCATTGGCTTGAGAACAACTGGCCAGTTGAGTAATGAACAAATGCACTTTTTTTACAACAATTTCAATAACTTAGCACCAAACATCACCTTTAATGATTCTCTCTCAGTTACTCCTTTCAACTCAATCTTCTAACCATCCTTGATGAAGGACAAATTCTCAAATATGAGAGGGCGGAAGTCTCTGAACCAATCCACACCCAAGACCATGTCACAACCTCCTAATTTCAAAACTCAAATCTCAAACATGAACTTTGTACCCTGCATAATCCACTCAAAGTTCATATAAACATATTACTTCTGTTTCCCACTCCTATAGACATCACATCTGCATCTTTCAATTCAAAACCAACGTCTCTCGCTACCCTGGGTCAAGAAAGCTATGTGTATGTCATTGTAGACCAATATGGAAATCAGTTTGACATTCACCATTCCTTTGATTTTTATAGTATTAAGAAGATTACTCCACGTAAGAGTATTGAAGGTGAATAGTTTGCACATTCCTAAAATAGAAGATCAGACCTATCTGCTTAAATGAGGCTCATTAAGACTTAAAGAGGGGAGATATTTAATAACATATATATGTCCTAAAACAAGGGGAGTTAATTCAATTTGCAGCCTCCATTGAAAGAGAGAGTTTGATATATGAGTTCTGGTTGTAAACAAAATAGAGAATCAATAAGAGAAGTAGACTATTCAAATCCTTCTAGAAGAAGCTAGGAGGTAGTGGTTTTTCCATGTGTGCTATTTGATACTAGGGTTTTCCACTCTAAATCGTTCGTGTTAGGTTCGTTCGTTGAATACATAGAAGGTCTATCGTCGTCGGTTTCATCAATCTTTATGGTACAAAATCATACTACCACATTTGGCGCCGACCGTGGGGACCGATGACGACGAAGGAAGAAACCTATCGACCTCCGATCAAACGACGGAACCTCACCGCAACATAAACAAAGGGCCGAAGCACAACAGTTATTCTTCTTGGCACTAGAGACTCGCCTCGAGTCCATGGTGTTCTATATTCGACGAAGGATCGTGACTCAATCAAGATCTTCCATTGAAGAATTAGAAAGGAAGAGAAGGAGAATTTTACTTCTGTATTGATAGACAAAAGCTTACAAAACAGAGAAGCTGAGAATAAACTTATATACAGCTAAGAGGACAGCTAAGAGCCAACTTGCTAAACAAGTCAGCTAACCAACATAACCGGTTGCTCAACAGTGACAACATAACAAACTAAAATAATGTGCCACGTAGGATAGCTAACTCCAATACCCTCCCCTCAAGTTGGAAGCTCACATAGACCCAACTTGACAGAGAAAAACTCATGAGCCTGCTTACCCAAGGCCTTTGTCATGACATCTGCAATCTGCAGACTAGTGTGAATATAAGCAGTTCGAATGAACCCAGATTGAACCTTCTCTCGGATGAAATGAACATCAATCTCTAGGTGCTTGGTTCTCTCATGTAGACATGGGTTGGCAGCGATCTGCTGAGCAGCTTTATTGTCACAGAAGAGTGTGAGAGGAAGAGGAACTTCAACTGAGAGATCTCCCAAGATGAAACTAGTCCAAACAAGCTCTGCAGCAGTGTAGGCCATACTCCTATACTCTGCCTCAGTAGAAGACCGACTGACTGTGGCTTGTTTCTTGGTCTTCCAAGATACCAAAGAATGACCAAGATATACACAATACCCTGATAAAGACTTGCGTGTGGATAAACAAGCTCCCCAGTCTGCATCGGTAAACCCAATAATCTTAAGATCTTGCTGCACAGGATAAAACAAAGCTTTGCTAATGGAACCTTGAAGATATCGAAGAACATGTAGAATGGCCTGAAAATGAGGCTCACGAGGTTGACTAACAAACTGAGACAAGTGCTGAACTGCATACGAAATATCAGGGCGAGTAAGAGATAAGTAGAGTAGTCGACTAACCAATCTCCTGTATAACTCTCCATCATTCAACAATTTACCTTCTGTGAGTTGTAATCTCAAACCAGTGGGTAAGGGGGTAGCAAAAAGTTTAGCTTAAGACATATGTGCATCATTCAAAGTGTCTCTGATGTACTTTTGCTGAGTCAGAAAAGTCCCATGTGCACCACGAAAAATTTCCATCCCAAGGAAATATCTTGCACTCCCTAGATCCTTTATAGTGAAAGCCTGATGTAGAGCAACCTTTACTCTCTGAATTCCCTTAATATCATCACCAGTGATGAGAATATCATCGACATAAACCAAGACAATTAAGAAAGACTTTGTTTCACTCCTAACAAAGAGTGAATAATCATTGACTGATTGAACAAATCCCAACTTCACCAGGAAAGTAGATAACTCTAAGTTCCATTGTCTGGAGGCTTGTTTAAGCCCATAGAGTGATCTCTTCAATTGACAGACCTCACCAGGATTTCCCTTGTGGTACCCCTCTGGTATCTGCATATAGATATCCTCTTCCAAAGACCCATGCAAAAATGCATTATTTACATCTAATTGATGTAAGGGCCATGCTTTGGCAGTAGCTATAGCTAAAACAATCCTCACAGTAGGCATCTTGGCGACATGACTGAATGTATGCTTGTAGTCCTTTCCTAGTTTCTGATTGTAACCCTTTACAACCAATCTTGCCTTGTGTCTTTCAATGGTTCCATCAGGCTTGAACTTAACCTTGAATACCCATTTCGACCCAATGGCTTTATGCCCTTCAGGTAAAGGTGTGAGCACCCAAGTCTCATTAGACTCTAAGGCTTCTAACTCCTTGGCCATTGCCATTTCCCATTTAGGAATTCCCTGAGCATCTCTATAAGAAACTGGTTCAGTAGTGGACAACATTTTAGACAAAGAAGCACAGAAATGATCAAAATCTGCCACATGATCATTGGTGCTCTTAACTGCCATCACATAGTCTGAAGTCCATCGAGGAACTCTCCTTTCTCTCTGAGGTCGAATCTCTGAAGGGAGAGGTGAAGATGTGACATATTCTTGCTCTAGCGATCCTGAATCAACTACTGTATCAGCAGAAACTGGAGAACTTGACAAAGGTGTAACATCAGAAATAGAAGGGACAGCATCATTTGGAGCAGATGTACTTCTGAATTCAGGCTGCCTTAATTCTATATTGAACTCATCAACCAAAGGATCAGACTGTGACTGTTGCTGTGACTGTGAAGTTTCAACAGAAATTGCTCTCTGAAGCTCAACATTATCTTTGTAAGGAAATTTATCCTCACAAAATGTGACATCCCTGCTACAACAGATCAGTTCCCTTTCCAGATCATACACCTTATAACCCTTTTGATTGATGGGATAGCCTAGCAGAATACATCTCCTAGCTCGAGGATCAAACTTGTCTCTTCCTCTTTTGAGGGTAGCTATGTAACATAAACACCCAATAACTCGCAAGTTGTCATAAGTTGGTGATCTTTTAAACAACATTTCAAAAGGTGTCTTCCAACCTATGTTAACCAATGGCATCTTGTTAATCAGATATGTGGCTGCAAGTACACATTCTCCCCAGAATTGCTTGGGTAACCCAGCATGAAAACTCAAAGACCGAGCTGTATCAAGGAGGTGCCTGTGTTTCCTTTCAACAATGCCATTTTGTTGAGGAGTGTATGCCATTGTTCTCTGATGTATGATCCCATGACTGGACAAAAACTTTCTGCAATCATCATTGACCAATTCGGATCCATTATCTGACCTAATGATCTTGGGAGTTTTCCCAAATTGTGTTCTGACCATTGCAACAAAATTCTTCACAATGTCAACAACCTGATGCTTACTATGCAGTAAATATGTCCATGTAGCCCTGCTCATATCATCCACAATGGTGAAGAAAAATCGCTGTCCATTAATACTAGGAACAGAAAATGGTCCCCAGACATCCATATGCAGTAAATCAAAGCTGTCTATAGATCTGTGTTCACTTAAATGGAAAGGCAATCTATGAAATTTTGCCAACTTACAAGTGTCACAAAAAACATCTACTAAAGAAGAATGTTCAAGACCAGGCACATGATTCAGTCTAGAAAATGAAATGTGACCTAATCTATGATGCAACAAATGCATTTCCTTATCACTATTGGCTGTGCAGCAAGCCTTCTTATTCCTTTCCTCTGCAGCTATCTGAACGTCCATCTTGTATAGTCCACCACAAGCCTTTCCCACTGCCATTACAGCCTTACTCAAAAGGTCCTGTAATATACAAGATTTCTCATCAAACCAAGCAAATAACCCCTTCTGTTTGACAACCTTGCTAACTGATAATAGATTGAATTTGAAATCAGGCACATAAAGCACATCATCAATCACAAAGTTCTGACTCAGCATAGCTCTACCTGACTGTTCAACCTTTTTAACACTTCCATCTGGCAGTCTAACTAACACAGGAATGCTCAAAGTTTTCATCTCAAATAAGCAATCAGCAAAAGGACTCATGTGATCAGTGGCCCCTGTGTCGACTATCCACTCATACTTGTGTGAAACTGAAGCAACAAGATTGAGATAGGATATACCTGTATAGTTCACTGAGGATGAAGGTGCAATTCCCTTTCCTTTGTGCATCCGCATCATCTCTTGATACATTGCATGTATGAAAGTTGGATCAATGTTTGGATACTTGTCACTCGTACCATTATTTGTTCCCAGAGGTGTTTCCTGACTACACCTCTCTTGATTAACTGATGCAGCCATCTTGGAGTTCTTTTTGTTCCTCTTTCCCTTGTACCAATCAGGGTAACCAATAACTTCGAAACACATGTCTGAAGTATGGCCATCCATATTGCAAACTGTACAATGTTTCTTTTCTCCATTCAGGTTCCTTTTTCCCTCTTTCTTGCGAGATGAACTGTCTTGTGATCCTGCCATGAAGGCTGCAGGTTCAGGTACTGTGTGAGAGATTTGTTTCTGCCTTTCAACTTGAAGAACCAGATAATATGCTCGATTGAGCGTAGGAATAGGATCCATGGCCAAGATCTGACTCTTAATTGGATCAAATTCTGGATTAAGGTTCACCAGAAAATGAAGAAGTATGTCTTGGTTCTCCAATTCAAGAACTCTCTCAATCACTTTGCACGTACACTTCACAAGATTACCACAACAACATGAAGGAATAGCATTGAGAACCTGTAGTTCATCCCAGCAGCGTTTCAACTTTGTGTAATAGCTTGTTACAGACAGGCTCCCCTGGACGATCTTCATCAATTCTTGTTTCAGTTGAAAGAGCACCGGCGCATTACTTTGACTGTAACGATCCGCAATTTCTGTCCACAAATCCTTAGCAGTGTTCATCAAGATGAACGAATTGGACAGTTCCAGCACCATTGAATTCAGAATCCAACACGCGACCATCTCGTCACAGCGAATCCACCTCGGTAGATCCTTGGATTCCGGTTCTGGTTTCTGTACTGATCCATCAATGAAACCTAGTTTCATTTTCGCTCCCAAAGCCCTGCGTATTTGTCTGCTCCAAGTCACGAAGTTCATCCCGTCAAATAACATTTGTGTTATCTGTGCATTCGGATTCTCCGAGCTTGAAATGGACAAAGGATCACTGGAGTTCATCGCTCCTAGTTGCAGAAGTTGCTCGTTCGCCATAGCTCTCGATCTCAAGCTTCGTGAATTTCGCCTTCTTCGTTGTCAATTGCAAAGAAGAATCAGAAGATAAGAAATCTACCTCTCTCTCTCACTCGATTGAGCCTACACAAGCTCTGATACCATATTCGACGAAGGATCGTGACTCAATCAAGATCTTCCATTGAAGAATTAGAAAGGAAGAGAAGGAGAATTTTACTTCTGTATTGATAGACAAAAGCTTACAAAACAGAGAAGCTGAGAATAAACTTATATACAGCTAAGAGGACAGCTAAGAGCCAACTTGCTAAACAAGTCAGCTAACCAACATAACCGGTTTCTCAACAGTGACAACATAACAAACTAAAATAATGTGCCACGTAGGATAGCTAACTCCAATATTCTACACGGTCGTTCCCTTCCGAAGAGCAACGGAGTCAAATCCACCCATCGCAGTCGAGCACCGGACCATCGTCGTCGTTCGACCCCTCTCCCCGACCCACCATCATTCGCCATATCGAGATTAATTGTGGAACTATCTCGACGCCGCCGGTCGCAATCTCCGACACTACTAGGAGCTCAATCGTACCGCTGTCGCTACACACCGGCAAAAATCTACGCTCGGACCCAGCGACCGCCCCTGCCCGCATGCGGTGTCATGGTGCTCGTTGTCGACGATGTCCATCAAACTTGGAGGCGGCGCAGCGACTTCATCTTCAACACGCTACAGGAGAATTACAAATCTAGAAATGAAAAAGTGCTGTCGACCTAAATCGTTGATGGGCCTCAGTGAAGTTAATGGGTCGAGAGTGTTGAAGACCAAAATGGGCCTCAGTGGAGTTCGAACAATTAAGGCCCACATGGAGGGAAATTTGCAACGGATAACAAGTATCAGGCGGTCCACTTGTTCGTACATATTAATGTGGGCTATTTGGCCCATAGAGCTAACAGATTTCAAATTCAACCCGATCGATAATTTCTGACATTTAATATTATTCGTTAATTTAACGTCAATCATTTTTTGCAAATAGTATATGTAAAATAATTTTATATAATTATGATGTAATTATTATATGTTTATGTCATGTCGGTACGAACTCGGAGCAAACCGCTAATGAAAGCGGACATGAGTTCCAAGCGATAGCCATTTAAAGACGACGTTCATGGTGTTGAGAGTGATGTCCGGGGCAGACCCACGAACGCCATCAATCTCAATATTATTAATTAGCCTACGGGCCGCAGGGGCACGAGTTGCCATCATCTCAATCTTATTAGCCTACGGACTGCAGGGGCACGAATTGTCATCATCTTCATTCTATTAAGCCTACGGGCTGCAGGGGCACAAGTTGTCACCTTATTAGCCTACGGGCTGCATGGACACAAGTTGTCGGGTCGCTTACGAGCCAATGGGTACCTAGTGCCGGTACGCCCCAGGGCCTTCGAACACTAGCTGTCGGCGATCCAAGAGTCACGGGCCTAACCAGCCGGAATTCGCCTCAGGATAATTGGACACGAGCTGTCGGCACGCCCAAAGGGCATCAGTCGAAAGGCCTACACTCCGTAATGCGTAGTAAAATTGTGAGTCGTATTTGATGACGAGCAGCGTCATATCTAATATCATTTGTATCAAATTCAAAACAGGTGTATGGTTACAACCTTCCCTGGTGGTTTGACGACATTGGGCGGGTTACAAGGATATGAACTGTTTTTCGAATCCCTTCGCTTATACAAGATGAAAAGATCAGAGGGGCAAAATGAAAGGGAATAGTTTGCACATTCCTAAAACAGAAGATCAGGCCCATCTGCTTAAATGAGGCCCATTAAGACTTCAGGAGGGGAGGTATTTAATAACCTATACCTGCCCTAAAACAAGGGAGGGAGTTAATTCAATTTGCAGCCTCTATTGAAAGAGAGAGCTTAATGTATGAGTTTTGATGGTAAACAAAATAGAGAATGAGTAAGAGAAATAGACCATTCAAATCCTTCTAAAAAAAGCTAAGAGGTAGTGATTTTTCCCTGTGTGCTATTTAGTACTAGGATTTTCAGGTTGTTTTTCCACAATTTCTGCACAACCACCATCTATTTTCATTCCCAACTCCCCAAATTCAGGGAGTTGCACATCTTCATTTTCAGTGACCATTAAAATGTGTAACATTTCTAAAAATAGTTTACTAAATTTTAAAAAGAAAATAACATTGTAACATTGCTAAAAATAGTTTCACATCAAACTATGAAACTCACTAAAAAGGATATAAAGACTCACTAGTGAGTCTGATATGGAACATACTATATTTACTAGAAATAGTAAGTTCCATATCAAACTATTTTTTTAGGGACACATATAGTTAACATTAGTGTTCGCACGGAATGTGCATAAAATTTAATTTTAATATTTTGTAATAATTATTGTAAAAATAATTGATTCAAATTTTAGAAAAAACATAGGAGAATTCTATAATTAAAAAAAACTTCCAAATATTAAATTAAGAAACAAGTTATTAACTAATATGAAAAAATAGGATAATAGATTATAATATTTACTACAATATATTATCTTCATTAAATATTAGTAACTTTGAATAATATAATTGTATTTTAATATTATAGCCTTAATATTTATATGATGACAATGACTTCATTCAAAACTGACCTTATTTTGGAATTGACACATTATAAAAGTTGATGCGGCTCATTCTGGAATGTCAAGTGATCTGAATTACTCTTTTCTAAAATTATGATATAGATTATATACTTAATGATTCTATTTTGAGATCATTGTTAGTGTTTATTTTATTCCCTCTATACGAATTGATTTATAAAAGAATTAAGGTTTACGATTTTAACTTAAAATTTATATTTATGAAGTTTCCCAAGTTAGTTAGATTGATTTGATCATGAATCCATTAATTTATAAAAAAATATGACGACAAACACTATAATTAGACATACACAAACAATCTATTTATAAAAAGTATTAATTTGGAGGTGGGTTTAAAATAGATATGATATTTTTAAAGGCTTTTTTAGATTTTGCTAATGGACAACTTTAGTAATCATATAATGTCTTTAATTGTGTATAATTTAAACATATGTATGAGTTTATTGTTTTAGATAAATAAAAATCAGAACTACAATATTTAATTAGTGATATTATACTTTCAAAATTAGTTAAGTACTTAAGTTTCTCACCTTTATAAAAATTTGTTCATTGTCTATCCTACAATATGTACATCTAATTACAGTCAATTAAAAATTAAAAAATTATGGTCGCTAGTTGCCTACCATAGGTCTACATGTATCATTAACCGTAATCTCAAATTTATAATTATTTTTTGATTTAGATTAATTGAATCAAAATTTCAAAGGTTGTTACAAAACAATTTTTCAAAATTCACAATGAAGGTAAGTAATTAAGTTTAAAAATCTGTTTTCCCTTCTCATAGACATATATATGCGCATATGTTCTTAAATGTCTTGACATAATTATTTATTCTATATTCTTAAATTAAAACAAACTACATAAATCATAATATAATTTTTGATGAAATCACAATAGAGTTAATTAAGAAAAAATGGATAATTTTTTTATAACCTTTTCCAATATTTTCAACGTGTAATATCTTTGAAGATAGAAAATTTATTGTTTAAGGAAAGCAACCGAACTAATTTTCAAAAGGTATATTAAGATATATATTTAAATAATACAAAGATAAAGAAGGGAAAATCTTGACTTGGTAATTATACTATATATGGTCTGTAAAAATTACAATTAGAAAATCACAACATATTTATATTCAGTTTTAGTGTAATAAGGAAGTTAAAAAAAAACAATGTTAAAAATTTGATGCCCTAAAACTGGAAGAAATCTTGTTAAAAATAAAATTAGAAATAATAAATATATAAATATGTAAATTGAAAATTAAAAATAAATGATGTGTCAAAAGAAGGAGAATAGGTAAAGACACATAATGTATAGTAACGTGACACAATTTCAGAGGACGCGTACGTGACCTTAAAAAATTTTCATTTAGTAATTATATACTAGATTTCCAAACTATTTCCTAAATTAAAAGTTAAATTAAAAATAAACAAAGTATTTATTAAACAAAATTTATATTGTTTGTCATGAACGTCCACTAGAAAACACGTTTCTTTTGTTGGAATATGTCAACTACCAGAAACACGTGAATTGTTCATTTATTGTAAAGAAGCTACTCAATAAAATCTAATATACCTACATAATCATTTGGTTCGTGAAGGTACCGTCGACGTTTTTTTTTTTTTTTTTTTTTTTGCATAATATACCAATGTAAGTTTATCATGTAATATTGATCTTTAGGTGCGTTTGGATAATTGAAATAATATATTAAATTGCATTATTTTATACTCCATCTGTATAAAAAAAATTGTCATTCTAGAGTTTAATACATTTATAAAGAAATACAATAATTATCTTATATTCTCATTTTTTTTTTCAAATTTATAATTATTTAATAACTCATCTCAATTATAATCCATAAACATAAAAAAAATTGTATAAAAAAAGTAAAAAAATACAATTTCCAATGTTAAATCTTGTAACTCACCAATAAATTAATACCTAAATACTTAAAATGACAATCTTTTCGTTACAAAACTTATGGGCTAAAATGACAACCTTTTTAAAATAAAAAAATATTAAATTAACAATTTAATATAATTAAATATATAATATCTAGGAATCCAAACGGATCCTTAATCGCTTGCCAAATGATTTACATCTCAAAACTTTTCATTCTTGAAAAGTGAGAACTAGTCTGAGGTTCGTTTTCATATCATGATTAATTGAAACATAATCTTTGTAGGTAGGCGGTAGCTGTATGCATCAACTCATATATGATATATATATATATATATATTGTGAAGTTATAGATAGGGTTGAGAATCGACACATACGCGGTTGAAGACCATAAAACCAAGATCGAGTTGGACGCCGTGAACAGTGACGGTGTTGGCATGGCCGCCGCCGAGCGTCGCTTTCTTGTCGTACAAACACACCTTCACGCCTGCCTTGGCGAGCTCGTACGCCGCACCAAGCCCGCTGATGCCCGCCCCTACCACTGCTACTCTCATTTTCTCTGGCGTCGACGTCTTTCAGAATGACTCGATCGAACCTGAATGTATTCGAAACCACACCACTATCCAATATTAATTTCTGAATAAAAGTCGTGGTGGTGAGATTGGGGATTAATATAGCATGCTTACCCATGCAATAATGAATCTAATAATCACCATGGCCCTATCGAGATTCGAGGAGATAATATAATTGAATTATAATGTGGTTTGCGATTGAAGTTACACTCTGACAATTACGCACCAGCTAACCAACTTGATAAAAAAATATAAGCATATTTAAGATTAAATGTTATGCACTATAGCATAATAAATTTTTAAGATAAGCAAAGTATCGATATCAATATTAACAAAAACTTCTAATCAACACCACAAATATCTCTTCCAAAATGTCTATATACCCTAGCGTACAACAATTTAATTTTTCACCAATTTATAATTTCCTATAATCATATTCTAAGTAATTAAATTACTTTCTAATTATAAAATAGGAAATTATTCAGGTACAAACGCCTTAATTTTAAAAATTAGACGTGCGAACATTAATATATATTTTATTATGGGTGCGGATCCGGTGAGAATAAATATGGCAGTTTCTTTGTACACTACAAAAATTGTCTTCGTACACTACACTTTGAAACGCAAAAAATTTGCTTAAGCTATATACCCGCGTTTGAGTCTAAATTGTACCTAGAAACTGAGTTTTTGTACTAGAACGAAACGCAGGTATTTTGCTTAAGCAAAATACCTGCGTTTCAGTTTGTTTTTTTTGAAAGCGAAACGCAGGATCCTTGCTTAAGCAAGCATCTTGCGTTTCACTAAAAAAAATTTCTTTAAAATTGCACTTTTTTTCCATAATCATGTAGAAAATTTCAATACGAGTCCGCACATATAAAATTCGTCCAAAACGGACATCGTTTGCCCCTCCAAAAGCCCAACAAACGAAGTCTTTCTACTTTTTTTTTTTTACAATTTGGTGCCCAACATATAGCGCATTGTAATGAAATTTTTGGTATTTTCGGCATTTTTCTACTATAGTTTTGTATAAGATTTTAATACGATTATAACTATACGTTAGAATCATAATATATAATTATAGTATATAACTATAGTATATAGCAATAGTATATAACTATACAATATAACAATAGTATATAACTATACGATATAACAATAGCATATAGCTATAATATATAACAATACGATATAACAATAGTATATAACTATAGTATGAAACTATACGATATAACCATAGTATATAACTATTCGTTAGAACCATAATATATAATTATAGTATATAACCATAGTATATAACTATACGATATAACAATAATATATAACTATAGTATATAGCTATACGATATAAAATTTGTATATAACCATAGTACGTTAGAACCATACTATATAATTATAGTATATAACTATAAGATATAACCATGGTATATAACTATAGTATATAAATGAACGATATATCAATAATATATATATAACTATACGATATGACAATAGTATATAACTATACGATATAACCATAGTATATAATTATACGATATAACAATAGTATATACCTATAGTATATAACTATACGATATAACCATAGTATATAACTATTCGTTAGAACCATAATATATAATTATAGTATATACTATACGATATAACCATATATATAACTATACGATATAACAATAGTATATAGCTAGAGTATATAACTATACGATATAACAATAGTATATATCTATAGTATATAACAATACGATATAACAATAGTATATAACTATACGATATAACAATAGTATATAGTTATAGTATATAACAATACGTTATAACAATAGTATATAGCTATAGTATATAACTATAGGATATAACCATAAGATATAACCAAATTGGATATAACCAGAGTATATAACTATAGGATATAACCAAATTGGATATAACTATAAGATATAATCATAATATATAATTATATGATATAACGATATGATATAATCAAATTGGATACAACTATAAGATATAACCATAGTATATAACTATAGGATATAACCATAAGATATAACCAAATTGGATATAACTATAAGATATAACCATAGTATATAACTATAGGATATAACCATAAGATATAACCAAATTGGATATAACTATAAGATATAACCATAGTATATAACTATAGGATATAACCATAGTATATAACTAAATGATATAACTATAATATATAACCATAGTATATAATTATAGGAGATAACGATATGATATAACCAAATTATATATAACTATAAGATATAACCATAGTATATAACTATAGGACATAACCATAGTATATACCTAAAGGATATAACTATAATATATAACCATAGTATATAACTATAGGATATAACCATAGTATATAACTAAAGGATATAACCATAGAATATAACTATAGGATATAACCATAAGATATAACCAAATTGGATATAATTATAAGATATAATCATAATATATAATTATATGATATAACGATATGATATAATCAAATTGGATATAACTATAAGATATAACTAAAGGATATAACCATAGTATATAACTATAGGATATAACCATAAGATATAACCCAATTGGATATAACTATAAGATATAATCATAATATATAATTATATACTATGGTTATATCGTATAGTTATATACTATTGTTATATCGTATAGTTATATATATACTATTGCTATATCGTTCATTTATATACTATAGTTATATACCATGGTTATATCGTATAGTTATGTATATACTATTGCTATATCGTTCATTTATATACTATAGTTATATACCATGGTTATATCGTATAGTTATATACTATAATTATATATTATCACTAGTGGAAAAAACACTTTTTGAGGCTCCCTTTTAGAGGCGTACATAGTACAAAACGCCTCAATAACGACTTAGGCAATCACTTTTTTTGGTTTTTGAGGCGGATAATTAATTTATACGCCTCAAAAACATTTTTTGAGACGGGCAAATTAATATACGCCTCAACAAGTATCCGAAAAAACATTTCTCGTTAAAGTATTAGAGGCGGGCCAGGGTAAGGCCCGTCTCTAATTCTAACTAATTGAGGCGGGCCAAGTAGCCCGCCTCAATTAAAGCTTGTTGAGGCGGGCCTCTTAAAGCCCGCCTCAACAAGTATGTCCAGTAGAGGCGGGCATGTAAGGCCCGCCTCTATTAGACCATTAGTCGTAATACTTATAGAGGCGGGCCTAACATGCCCGCCTCTATAAGCTCAACCCTAATTAAAAAAAAAATAGCTGCTGCTTTCCTTCATTTTCCTCTTCGTATCCTCCTCTTCTCGTCCCGAGCTCCGACGACGATCTCCGACTTCATCGATCTCCTCCGTCTTCCCTACTTCATCGATCTCCTCCGTCTTCCCGACTTCATCGATCTCCTCCGTCTTCGCCGAGCTCTGTCTTCCCGAGCTCCGACTTCATCTCCCTTCACCGAGCTCCCTCCCTTCGCCGAGCTCCCTCTAATACTTCAACGCACTCGAAGCCAAGTCAGGTATCAACATCCTTTGCGCCCTCGACGTTCACATCCCCTTTCCTTGTCCGTTCGCTTCTCAATGCTTTAGTTTTTCAGTTTTAGGTTCTTACTTCAGTATTTGAAATGATGGATGCATGCTTCTTTTGCTTTGAATTGATGCAAACGAGTATGACTGTTCTGGCGATCTTGCTAATTTTGCATGTGAAGTAGTTTCAATGATGGTAGAGTTTTGGGAAGTAAGAGTTTTGTCCCCGAGGGAGGAAGCAAGCAGAGAAATGGAAGGTGATGGGCAGGAGCAAACCCTAAGTTCAGAGGGTACCAAGAGGAAGATTGTGGAGGACTTTGAACTCGCGAGGCAGAAAGTTCTCGAAGTGGCTGCTCGACTCAACACCGCTGCCGAGCATAAGCGCCCTCGGTTCGACTCGCCTGATGCTGCCTATGCTAATTCCGCCGTATCCCAGCCCTCATACCCTGGTGAAATTTCCATCCTCTCGTTTTAATGCAACCTGGATTTGTTGTTTGTGGAGTTCTCATTGTTGGACGTATCATTTTGCAAAAATGTTGGGGGAAAATTAGGGTTTTTATCATTTATGTTCATGCTATGACTGAAATTGGTTGTTATTAGCCAGGGAGATAATTTCATATCACGAGAAGGAAGCTTGAAAGGGAAAATCACTTTACGCTTTGATGGTCCATCACATTGCTGTGCAACATGCATATGTGTAGTTGAGTGGATATTTCACTGGCAACATCCTTTCCTGTGGTGATATATCTCTCCATGAAACGTTCCTTGCATGCGATAATATATTTATCAACAGTATCATATAGTTTCCCTTGCTATCTCTTTCCTGATGATGTTTCATTATGATTCTAGTATGTGTACTATCAAGTTTTCCTTTTCTCTGTACTGCCTTTTTTTGTGATGAACTTCAACTCTTTCTAGTCATATTATATATATGAAATTGACATATTGATCTTCCATTTCATCTCATTTCCTCCATACCTCTGAAAATAACAATAATAATAACGTTTTCATGTGATGCATGCAAGTCAATATACAAAAAAGCATCTTCCGTCAATGATTTTTTCTTAGACATATTTCAGTATTTACTGCTCAAACCGGCCAATACAATGGCTCACAAGGTACAAGCAAGAAAATTCACATTCCGAATGGAAAGGTTGGTTGAGATGCCATATACACGATCTTCTGATTTCTCTGAAATAAAACGGTGATTTTTCTTTTCTAAGGTTCCTCATGTTGATATGGTTTGCGAACAGGTTGGTGTGATCATTGGTAGAGGTGGAGATATGATAAAAAATCTTCAGCATCGCTCAGGTGCTAGAATCCAGATAACCAGAGACTCGGATGCTGATCCAACTTCATTGACAAGGGAGGTCGAACTGATGGGGACAGCAGAACAAATCAGATCTTATACGTGTAAGCTGTTGCTTTTTTTTTTCTGGTGATTGGAGAGTAAAGTATCCGTATTACTATTGTTTAGACATTCTTTCTTCCTTTAAAAAACTGTAGGGGCTAGTTTGGCAATATTCATTTGTATTGCTGCAGTGTTCAGTAGACTGGTCCTATATTTTCTTGTACACTATGTTTTAGCTATTCATTCAATTCAGGTGATATAGTTTATATGTGCAGGGTATGAGCTTCCTGTATTTTGCTGAAGCTTTAGATGATTTGAGCTGATTTTTTTTTATAAAAGAAATGGGACTTGTTGAGGCGGGCCTATAGAGGCCCGCCTCAACAAGTGTTTACTTATTGAGGCGGGCCTCCGAAGCCCGCCTCAACAAGTCCCTCATTTTGGCGCCAAATTGAGGGACTTGTTGAGGCGGGCTTCGGAGGCCCGCCTCAATAAGGTCCTTTTAGAGGCGTAAAATGCCCGCTTCAAAAAGTGTCCCTACTTGTTGCAGCCCCCTTAGTTTAAGCGAACGATGATCGCCTCAATAAGTGTCCAAAGGCCCGCCTCTATAAGGATTTTTTCCACTAGTGTATGGTTCTATCGTACTATGGTTATATACAAATTTTATATCGTATAGTTATATACTATTGTTATATCGTATAGTTATATACTATGGTTATAAACTATAATTATATATTATGATTCTAACGAATAGGTATATACTATGGTTATATCATATAGTTATATACTATTGTTATATCGTATTGTTATATATTATAGCTATATGCTATTGTTATATCGTATAGTTATATACTATTGTTATATTGTATAGTTATATACTATTGCTATATACTATAATTATATATTATGGTTCTAACGTATAGTTATATACTCGTATTAAAATCTTATACAAAATTATAGTAGAAAAATGCCAAAAATACCAAAAATTTTCACTACAATGCGCTATATGCTGGGCACCAAATTGTAAAAAAAAAGGTAGAAAGACTTTGTTTTTTGGGCTTTTGGAGGGGCAAACGATGTCCGTTTTGGACGAATTTTATATGTACGGACTCGTATTGAAATTCTCTACATGATTATGGAAAAAGTGCAATTTTGAAAAAAAAACAATTAGTGAAACGCAAGATCATTGCTTAAGCAAGGATCCTGTGTTTCACTTTAAAAAAAAAACTGAAACACAGCAAAATACCTGCGTTTCGTTCTAGTACAAAACTCGGTTTCTGGGTACAATTTAGACTCAAATGCGGGTATATAGCTTAAGCAAAATTTATGCGTTTCAAAGTGTAGTGTACGAAGACAATTTTTGTAGTGTACAAAGAGCCTTCAAAATTTTATAAGGCGTTGTCCGACCTAAGTTTTATTTTCGGCCCTTTTTTTTTTCGAGTCCACTTTTTGCTTACGCTGGCATGTGCACCATTTTTGACTTGTGTGTGCATCAATATTGACTTGTATTTGCATTAAAATTTTATAAGGTATTGTCCGACAATTTTTTTTATTCAATTTTTCACAACCCACCTTTTTTCCATAACTATTTTTTTGCTTGAGATGACATGTGCATACATTTTAGCTTGTATGTGCATCAATATTGACATATATGTGCATCTAAAGATTGTAAAAAATATGCATTGTTTTCTAGAGAAAATGTACATGAGTTGTACACTGTATGTGCATAAGTTTTGACATGTGCACATATAAGCAAAAAGACATATGTTCCAAATGATATGCACATATAAGTAAAAAACTCATGCACACATCAAGCCAAGAAAATGATGCATACAAGTAAAATTTAGATGCACAGACAATTCAAAATTCATGCACTTACAAGACAAAACCTATACACAATCTGTAAAGTGTATAAGATTTTACATGTGTGTGCATAAGTTTCCACTTACAAAAAGTCACACATATAGTCAAATCCTATGCACGCCTAGTTCAATTTCATGCATATGCAAGCAAAAAGTCATGCATTTCAAAGGGTATGCACATACAAGCCAAAACTCATGCACATTTCAACCCAAGAAAACAACGCACACAAGTAGAATTTAGATTCACATACAGGTCAAAATTTTGTACACACATGGCAAACCATATGCACATTATGCGAAATGCATGCATAAGTTTTTACATGTATGTGCATGAGTTTCCACATACACAAAATCACACATATAATCAAAACCCTATACAGAATTTATGGAATTTAGATGCACATACAACAAAAAAGACATGCACTTTAAAAGGTATGCACATATAAGCCAAAACTCATACACATTTCAACCCAAGAAAATAATACACACAAGTAGAATTTATATGTAAATATATGTCAAAATCTATGCACACACAAGCTAAAACATATGCACATGTTGAGAAATGCATGAGTTTTCACATACACAAAGTCACACATATAGTCAAAAATCCTATACAGATTTTATGTAATATCAATGCACATACAAGTCAATATCGATGCTGTAGGATCGTGATTGTTAGAAAATAACTAAGGAACTAAGAATATCGATTCTCAGTTCCTTTTGCAGCGGAAATAAACAATCAAATAAAAGACAAGTTCCTTATAGTGGAAACCTTTGATTGCCAACTAGCAATCCAGGATAAAAACCACTACCTTTCTTTCGAAAGGATTTCAAGGTCTACTTCTTGATTTCTTATCTCTTTTGGTTACAGCTTATCCTAGGAACAAACACACAGTTTCTTTGCCTTACACACAGTTAGGCAACCCTAGATAACTTAACACAATCAATAATCAATCCAAGAAACAGACCTTCGCACCTAGGAACTATCACTTACAGTCACATGAACTTAGCACTCAGCTCTTCTATTCCTTGACTGGTTCCTCTTGATCTCAGTTTGCGTTGATGATCTTGTTTGAAGCTTCACACTTTGATGTTTGCTATGGAGTGTGATTCTATTGTGAATGCTTGAAGATAACCCTTGAGTTAGTCTTCATTTTATAGAGGATTCTTCGCAGCTTGATCCTCTCTGGGTTCCCACAGATTGAGCTTGCCCTAGGATCAGTGGTTCTCCTTGGTCCACGTTGTTCTTGGCATGTACAAACAACCTAGGCAGCTCAGAATCTCTCTTGGTTGGTCAACTACCTCAGACGAGTCTTGCTATGTCGTTGTCCAAATGCTTTCGTCCGAGGTTGAACAAGCTGGGCGCTTGGGAATTGTCTTCTGGACAGTGACATTTCTATGTCCTGTCGCTTTCCCCTTCTCTGTCTGAGGTTCAGTATTTCTGGGTATCTTGTTGTTTTGTTCTGGACATTGGCAGACCTTTGGAAGCTTCGGACAAGTCGTTTTCAACAACTTTTGTCCGAGGCTGTGTGTCCCCAGATTTCTTGGGAATCGCAATGTCGCATGCTATGTTACTGGGCATATCTGGGTTCCTCTGGGTTCCTTCTTCTGTCTTGTTCCTTTGGTTCTCTTTGTCCTGTTTGGTTTTCTTGCCTTCATTATATTCTTGTGATTCCTTAAAACACATCTTTGAGATAAAACATTAGTATCATAATATTTGTCATCTTCAAAAGTAGAGAAACTGAGGAAATGAACTCTCAGGGGAACCGAGGTTCCAGAGTTCCGTTTCCTAACAATTTCCCCCTTTTTGATGATGACAAATACAAGGAACCTGGCAACATAATAAGACTTGAATTTCATGAGACTATATTGAGATTAAGGGATTTACAACATTACGAATTAATGAGAGAACATTCAATGGTTGCAAATTCCCCCTAAGTAAGTGAGCGAGTTTATTCGAATTCCCCCTTAGAAGTAGAACTAGTTCAGAGTTCCTATTAGTCCAGCAGTTTCCAAGGTTCAGGGTTCCTATCCTTCTTCCCCCTTTTGACATCATCGAAAAGATAGGTTAACAATTTAAGAACATGATATCCAAGTGAATGCACAGTTGCATCAAACCCATAACAGAAGCATAATGGAAAGTTAAGACAAAGACAAAGGAATCATAGGAACGAAGCCAAAAGATAGTCATTAGCCTAACATTGTTCAAGGCGGGGTAAGACCGATCACAACCAACACAAACCAACAACAAAACAACAAACTAAAAAGACAACATCAAAAGCAATCGTTAGGAAAAATGACATGGGGATAGAAGAGGGAAGTAGAATCCTAGGGGAAACTACTAGCACGCTGGGATGTTATAGCACTGGGAACCAGAACAAGCGTTCCTATGGCAGAGCAGCGGCCTCCTCTTCATCAACTTTGTCGTCAGTTCCTACATTTTGGCCCGTGGCCTGATGAGCACCGATTGCATCTACCCAATTCATCTGAAGGACTTTCACCAGACTTATCACAGCTGAGCTCATTTTTCCCAACTCTTGTACTTGATCACGGAGGGCGACCGGGATAGCAGTCGAGCTCACCATGATGGCCTTTTCAATACGATCTAGAGCAGAAAGGATCGCAGAGGAGTCTTGAGAGGGGTTGAGTTGTGGCTGGGAGCTTGAAGGGGCATGGGAACTCGCCTTTTCCTTAGGCGGATTGGTTTGAGCGTCAGAAGGGTTGGGCTGTTGTTCCTTTGTCTTCAACTTCCGGACAGTGGCCATGGTAAGGCACTTGCTATAGACTGTCTCAGGCAAATCATCTGGGTATTGATGAAGGTTAGAGAGAATAGTCTTGATGATATGAGGGAAGGGTAGGGCATGGGAGGCATGGGATGAACAGAACTGCATATGAGCCAACACAATGCGAGGGAGATCAATCTGGACACCAGAGAGCACCTTGTCCATAAAAATGGCGTCTGTGATGAGAACGTCGTTCCTGTGCTCATGTCTGGGAACTAGATTACGGGTGATCCAGAAGTGTAACAGCTTGTTTGAGATGGAGAGGTCCTTTGTCTCCAAAGATTAGGGGGAGACGTCGTCGTAGATTTTCTTGTCCACTGCTCCCTTGGATTTGTAGCCCTTTCCTTTAGGCCACCCCTTTTTCTGAGGGAGAATGCCAAAGCCAGATCTGGACTCGATCCCAAGAGCAGACGCTATAAGGTTGGGGGATAGGGGATACATGGTTCCCTTCCAATTGAAGATGGCATTGTTGCAGGGAGAATTAGTTCTACTTCTAAGGATAGGAACCCTGAACCTTGGAAACTGCTGGACTAATAGGAACTCTGAACTAGTTCTACTTCTAAGGGGGAATTCGAATAAACTCGCTCACTTGCTTAGGGGGAATTTGCAACCATTGAATGTTCTCTCATTAATTCGTAATGTTGTAAATCCCTTAATCTCAATATAGTCTCATGAAATTCAAGTCCTATTATGTTGCCAGGTTCCTTGTATTTGTCATCATCAAAAAGGGGGAAATTGTTAGGAAACGGAACTCTGGAACCTCGGTTCCCTTGAGAGTTCCTTTCCTCAGTTTCTCTACTTTTGAAGATGACAAATATTATGATACTAATGTTTTATCTCAAAGATGTGTTTTAAGGAACCATAGGAATATACCGAAGGCAAGAAAACCAAACAGGACAAAGAGAACCAAAGGAACAAGACAGAAGAAGGAACCCAGAGGAACCCAGATATGCCCAGTAACGTAGCATGCGACATTGCGATTCCCAAGAAATCTGGGGACACACAACCTCGGACAAAAGTTGTTGAAAATGACTTGTCCGAAGCTTCCAAAGGTCTACCAATGTCCAGAACAAAACAACAAGATATCCAGAAATACTGAACCTCGGATAGAGAAGGTGAAAGCGATAGGACATAGAAATGTCACTGTCCAGAAGACAGTTCCCAAGCGCCCAGCTTGTTCAACCTTGGACGAAAGCATTTGGACAACGATATAGCACTGGTGTTATCACAAAGAATAGTGAGAGGACCATAAGACATACCAAAATCCGCGAGTTGTTGCTTTAACCAGAGAAGTTGGGAACAGCAGGAGACAACTGCAATGTGCTCGGATTCTGTGGTGGAGAGAGAGACTGAGACTTGTTTCTTTGATCCCCATGACACAAGGCAAGGGCCTAGGAACTGTGCCATTCCAGAGGTGCTCTTCCTATCCACCAAGTATCCAGCATAATCAGCATCAGTGAAACCCATTAGCTCAAAGGGACACTCTTTGGGGTACCAAATGCAGAGAGAGTCAGTTCCCTTGAGATATCGAAGTATTCTCTTCACAGCAGCCAAGTGGGTTTCTCTTGGACAAGATTGGAACCTAGCACACAAGCCAACAACAAAAACAATGTCTGGTCGACTAGCAGTTAGGTACATGAGTGAGCCTATCATACCTCTATAGAGCTTCTCCTCCACAAGAGGACTCGAATGGTCCTTATCCAAATGGGCAATGGTGGATATGGGAGTGGAGAGAGGCTTGCATGAATCTATTTTGAACTTCTTCAGTAGTTCCCTGACATACTTCTGTTGGTGCATTTGTATGCCATCTTTCTTTTGAGTGATTTGTAATCCGAGGAAGAAAGTGAGTTCCCCTATTAGGCTCATTTCAAATTCACTGCTCATCAAGTCTTTGAACTTATCTACAAGGGACAGGTTAGTGGAACCAAAAATGATATCATCAACATAAATTTGAACCACTAAGATGTTATCTTCTTCTTCTAGGATGAAGAGAGTCTTATCAATGACTCCACGCCTGTAGCCATTTGAGAGTAGGAACTGGGCAAGACGATCATACCAAGCTCTGGGAGCTTGCTTGAGGCCATACAATGCTTTATCTAGAAAGTAGACATGGTCGGGATGATCGTCGTCTTCAAAGCCAGGTGGTTGCTTGACATAGACTTCCTCTTGAAGGATTCCATTGAGGAAGGCAGTCTGTACATCCATTTGGAACAGTTTGAACCCTTTGTGTGATGCGAAAGCAATCAACAGCCTTATCGCTTCAATCCTTGCCACTGGAGCATAGGTTTCATCATAGTCGATGCCTTCTTGTTGATTGTATCCTTGAGCAACAAGTCTTGCTTTGTTCCTTATCACAACTCCTGTATCATCTAGCTTGTTTCTGAAGACCCATCTAGTTCCTATGATGTGTTTATCCTTGGGGCAGGGAACTAGATGCCATACTTTGTTTCTTTCAAACTGATGAAATTCTTCTTGCATAGCTTGGATCCAGTCTGCATCCTTCAGTGCCTCACCTATGTTCTTTGGTTCCACAATAGACAGGAAGGCATTGAGGGCAAAGAAAGTTAGATGATCGAACCTGACTGGAGGCTTGATGACTCTTCTTTCTCTGTTAGGAGCTAGAGCATTTGATGTGGAGACATTATGAGTTGAACATTCATCTTCCTGGTTGGAATCACCTTCTCCATTGAAGATCATGTGGGAAGATGAGTCATTGAAGTCTCCACAGATGTTGTCGTCATGCTCATGGTTCCCAGAAATGGATTGTTGTTCATTGTTCATGGGAACTGGTGGAGGAGCCATTGGAGGGTTCCGAGCAGCAGGACAGGAACTGGGTGGTGTGACATCTTCATCTGGATCTTCTTGATATGACTTGGGAAACGAGTCTTCAAAGGAATTGGTGATGTTCTGCACAATCTTTCCAAGTGATTTTTCATTAAAAATAACATGAACACTTTCTTCTACCTTTTTAGTTCTTTTGTTGAAGACTTTGTACGCCTTGCTACCCGAGGCGTATCCAATGAAGATTCCTTCATCACTTCTTGGGTCGAATTTGCCAAGATTGTCCTTCCCATTGTTGTGCACAAAACACTTGCATCCGAACACTCTCAGATGCGAGATGTTGGGAACTCTTCCTCTTAGAAGCTCATAGGGTGTCTTTTCTGTGATTGGGCGAAGCATGGCTCGATTGATGATGGAGCAAGCTGTGTTGATCGCCTCAGCCCAAAATGATTGAGAGTCCACTTGAGATCAGCATAGTCCGAGCCATGTCTTCCAAAGAAGAAGACACCATGATTGAGAGTCCACTTGAGATCAGCATAGTCCGAGCATGTTGGGCCCAACAACAGCCTTTGTTCCAAAAGGCTCTTTCCAGACAACCGTGCACTAGACCTTTCACCTTTCGACGCTGACAACATGACGCAATAAAATAAGCAAAAAATACCCCAAAAACCAACCAAATGCACACCTGTAGGAACGAACAGCGCGGAGGGAGTCGACATGTCAACGGGCGCAGGTAAAAGGATATTGACGTTTTTAAAGGATCTTTCTGCTTCAGGAAGAGCAAGTAAAGTAGCAGTCACAGCTTCGAATCCAACGGGCTCCCCTGGATTAGGTGTTGCAACAAAACACATGTAAGCAAAATTTTAGAAATCATTCGACGGACAGACCGGAAAAGAGAAACACAATACCTGTTTTCCTACAGTTGGAAAGAAGAAAAGAGCAATCGAAACCCCTCTCTAGGGACCTACGTTCTACGAAGAAAAACCAGGATCTCCATCCATGGTCGTTAACATCTAGATTTAAGGCTATGGGATTTCTACCCCGACGAAGACGCAATTGGAATCTCGAAGAACCACGACTACTCAAGTAGTAAGAATACCATAGGGCATCAAAGTCGAATTCCAAGTTCCTATCTGCAGTTAAGAGATCAATTACCATAAGCAAGCGCTATGTGTAGGGCATGACTTGGCATGGCGCAAGCTTTAACACGGCCAAGAAGTTAAGATGAGAAAAGGGAAGGAATGACCGATTTTGAATGGATATTTGAAGAAACATACCCAACCGTTGTTATACCAATCCGCTCACTCATAAGGTAAAGGGAGACGTGCTATAGTGCCCTTGGGAAACCCTCTGACCTCTAAAATCCTCTCAAGTTCAAGCTGGGTTAGGGTTCCATACAAGGAATCTTCTGGGTTTAGAAGTTTCAAGGGGACAAAGGTGTCGCCTTCCTCACTCAAGTCGCTTATAATGGCTTTGCCCCTTCTCGATCTGGAAGACGCCATGGAAGAAGCAGAGAAGGAAACGGTGAAAATATGAAAAAGAGAGAGAAATTACCTTGACAAGACGTATAACACTGCAGAAAAAAAGGAGGTAATCGAGGGTAATTTAAAGAAGCAAACCGCTGAGCCAATCACGAGACGCCACGTTCACTGAAGGATCGGCAGGAAAAGATTATGCACAGGGAAGATCAAACTGCCC
The DNA here is from genome assembly GCA_027886185.1 of Rheum nobile. Taxonomy (NCBI): domain Eukaryota; kingdom Viridiplantae; phylum Streptophyta; class Magnoliopsida; order Caryophyllales; family Polygonaceae; genus Rheum; species Rheum nobile. Next base: position 4,802,365 of record WOAB01000056.1, read on the forward strand.
AGAAATTGTTCCTCTCCTAGCCCATTTTGATCTTGGGGCAATTGTTGGGCCAAGATATTTGGAGCCCAATCTGATCGGCCCACGATCTCAGTAACAAGACCAACAGACTCGGCAAAAGAAAGGAAAGTCAAGCCCAGGGAAGGGAGACGTTGGCGAGGATCTCGGAAGACGGTTCGACGGTTCCCACAAAATCTGGAAGGGAACGGCTAGATTAGTTTATTATGTAAATCATGTATAAGTACAAGATTGATAAGGTTTTTAGGGACATACCATTATTCCTACTGAATACAAGCTACAATTCGCCATTCTCTCATTCATTTTTACAATTATTCTCTAGCTCAGTTCTTCATTTCAGTATTGAAGCGACCGACGATTAAATCATTTGATTCGACCAGTCTCTTATTCAGAGGAGATAATCTTGTCTTTGCATCTATTTAATCCTATTTCGTCAGTTCTTTGCTTGATTTGGATCATTCAAATATAATCAATACTGTTATTGTCTAGTTGCCTTTCTTAAGGCGATTCAAGTCGGTTCGATTTTTTCGCCCCAAAACAACCTTGATCAATGTTCAAAACCTTTGCAATGGAATCAACACTAAGAGATTTTCCTTTCTTAGCCTTTCCTTTAGTTATTCTTTGATGGATAAGAACAAGAGCTCTCCTTCTCTTTTCTTTTTCAGAGGCTAAGGCCTTCACTTCTGATTCTTTCTGAATTGTGAATTGCACCCAATTAACAACCACACAAGTAACCGTACGTAGCCTCCTATATATATGTTTTACAAGATAGCTACCATTACATATATGTATATTTAATGAGAAAGAAAATGTTTACAAATTATTATTAGGCAAGGGATGAGGGATTATAAATACTCCGGATTCTAACATCATTAATTGAAATCGATCCATCACAGTGTCGAATTTAATGTTAAAATCTCAATCATTTAATATGAACTCAATCCTTCATAATTAAATTGAAAGACACATAGGCCATATCGAATGTTTATTTCATAAATATTCTAACAAAATGTAGATATATTCAAAAAGCAAGGGCAACATTTCGTGGGAAATTATCACAATTATAATTAATACTTAGTTTTTAATAAATTACTTTCATTCTTTCTTAGTTTTTATTGTTACATGAAATTTGATACGGGAGCCGATCGATCACATGATATTAGTCTCATCATAATCATGAGCTTCATCCAAGATTTCATGAAGACTTTTTCTTCTTTAAATATAGACTAGAATCTTCTCATGTAAATTCTAGAATTGATGTTTTTTTAAGCATTTTGTAAAAATAATTCGATGTAATGATTTAAAATTGTCATTTACTTAAAAGAAATCATTGGGTTTACCTTGTAACATTTGGCAGCATTCATTTTCTTAGAAAGCTATAAATTAACTCGATTACTTTTCGGCGCATAGGCAAAATTGACTTTAAGCGCATAGGCTCCACACGTAACGTGTGGTTAGGATTCACACGTAACGTGTGGTTAGGATCCACACGTTACGTGTCGTTATGCTTCACACGTTACATGTGGCGCTGATTGACACGTTACGTGTGGTGTTTTTGGTATATTATAATGTTGTGTATGAATGTTGTGTATGAATTATATTATTGTTTATTTTTAGTATTTATTTGTGTTTCAATGTTGTGTATGAATCATACTATTGTTTCTAAATAAGCATTAGGGGAGGGTTACCCCTATTTTGTTGCCCAACTTTTATCTAATCTTTATAAAAAATAATACAAAATAATCAACCTAGAAGATAAAACAAATTGATCATTACGCTGGTTGACTACACAACCACATTGAGCACACAATACAGGAAAGAATACAAGTTGATCATAAACTTAGAAAAAATAAGAGAACATATATGGTTCGTTGCTTTAGCGTTTGAAGAAATTAGGATAGTCTCTGGTAAACGTTCGCTTCATATGATATCTCTGCTTTGTTAAATTTGCTTGCACCCTACAAAGGTGGATAGTACATAAACAACATTACACAAAAGATACGACATTAATCACCTACGATGTACATCATTTAGTATATTGAAGTTATACCTACGAATGTTATCAAGATCTTTAACAAGATCTTGATTTTCCTTTACAAGATCTTGTTTTTCCTTAACAAGATCTTGTTTTTCCTGCCATTTTTGTCGAATAACCGCATGTGTCATGTCCTCGTACATTGGATCAATCCACTCCCTGAAACGACACCGCACTTCTGGGCATCCCCAATACCTCCTTCCGTAGTTCCACTGCAAATCCCATGTTCGGACAACAGCTTTAAAATTACAATAGCATAGCCTATATGCGTTTGTTGATGATTTGGATGAAGATGCCATTATTTGTTGTAGTGTTTGGTTTCCTACAAATATCATGAATCCATTAATATAAAAAAATAGGGTTAATAAATCGATAGAAATTGGAAGAAGATGCTTACCCAAAAATGTATCTTCAAGCGCCGCTTGTGTTAAAATTGTTGTAGTGAACAAACAACTCTAATGCTTCTTATATAGTGAAAAGGCAATGTGTTTGACAGCTAATAACCAGCCTCAAAAAGAAGAAATCTGATTGACAACTAATAACCAACTGTAGTATATAGTTGTATACAGCTGTAGTCATGAGTCTTTTATACTAAACCCTAACCCTAAACCCTAATCCCTAAACCCTAACCATAAACCTTAAATCATAAATACTAAATCCTAAATACTAAATTCTAAAATCCTAAATAGTAAACTCTGACCCTAAACCCTAAACCATAAATCCTAAACCCTAAACCCTAAATCATAAATACTAAATACTAAACCCTAAAATCTAAAATCCAAAATAGTAAACTCCGACCCATAACCCTAACCATAACCCTAAACCTAAACCCTTAAGGGGAAAAGAAGTAACACGTTACGTGTGACAATACACCACACGTAACGTGTATTAGAGGCCCACACGTTACGTGTGGAAGAAGCTCACACGTAACGTGTGGTTTCTTCTGTTGTAAAAAGCATTGAATTACCCGTCTTGTCCCCACCTAACTGAATTAATGGACCCCTCTTCTTCATCTTCACCGGCTAACCACAATTTCGAGCTTAATACTTCATTTCAAACACTAAAAAATTTGTGTTTTACACTCTCATTTTTTGTAAAAAAAATGGACAACATGAACAACAATGTCGAAGAGGATCCACATCCGAATGAGGTAATTTCTGTTATTTAAAGTTAAAGTTCTCATTTTTTGTTTTGGACATGTTCAAAGTTTTGAGCTTTAGTTGTTTAGGTTTTAGAAAGCTAAACATAATATTTGTTGTTTAGGATTTAACCAAGTTTCACATGCTAGATTTTGTAAGTTTTGAACTTGACTTTTGTTGTTTAGGGTTTAGAAACAAAGTTTTAGATGTTACATTTTGAGGGATACATGTGTAAGAAAACGAGTGAGGGATACATTGAAGAACAATTTAACACGTTACGTGTGGGGATGTTCCACACGTTAAGTGTGAAACATCTCCACATGTAACGTGTGGAACATGTGCCAGATGGTTTAGGGTTCACACGTTACGTGTGGGGATGTTTCACACTTAACGTGTGGAGCTGATTCACACGTAACATGTGAAACCACAACCAGTATCTGGTTGTTTATGTCCCTTCTGTAAAATGGCACGGTTTATCACAAACCGTGCCATTTAGCAGAATATGCTTTCTTAAAGGGAATTATGGTTTCACAGTTGATAATTAGTTCACTACTTGATGAGATGATTCCATGTGTATACAGGTGACAGGCAGGTTTTAGTCGTGTTACCTGGTCAAAATAAATCCTAACAAACCTAAACAAGTAGTAAAGGCAAGAAAGGGTCGAATCCCACAGGGAGGAGTTGTTTTCTCTTTATGTTGATTAGTATGCAAAGTAACAAGGGGGGTTTTGGTTGTTGATTGTTGAACAAGTAAACAAAGCAAAGAGTTTGTATTCAATTAAAGGGAAACACTTAGCCAAACAAATATCCACTTTTCATATGAATGATCGATCCTAGGTTATCTCTATTCCTTTCCTTTGATTATTCATGTCCCTATTCTTAAATAGTCACTAGTCCAACTAGTCCTAGCAACCCTTACTATTGAACGCATGAGAAACTATCAAGATTTAGAACAATAGCAGCTGATAAGCACTACTTTATAGGGCTTAACTAAGAGTTATTAGAGGTTTTATTGGTGCCATTCGGGTAGATTTAGACACATTCTTGTGTATGGCATTTGGAGGCGAAGTTGGTGTTTTTGGAGGTGTTTGAGCTACTTTGGAGATCATGAAGACACTGAGGAAGGAAGCCATCAAGAGAAGACGCCAAGAAGTGAAGATGAGATAGGTTGGTGCAAGGCAAAGGACAAGAATGCCGAGCATTAACCGCGATCGCGGGCATGGGTGCCGCGATCGCGGGACTCGGAGCATGTTGAGAGTTTTCTGCGGGCGCGGAGAGATTGAAGGGCGCAGAGCCACATGGGCCGCGATCAAGGTCCACCACCCGCGATCGCGGGTCTGACACGGCAGGAGCTCGGACTTATTCCGAATTATCTTTTTAGTTTTCTTTTCCCTTTTTCTTATTTCTATTTCAGTTATTTTTCTTAATGGGCTAGGTCATTTGTTAGGGCCCTATAAATACTCTCCTTATGCATTAGGGTTAGAGTTCCACTCTTTAGAGACTAGTTCTAGTTTTTGCAATTTTAATTCATCGTTGTTTAATTCTTTTGAAGTTTCTACCATGACTATGAGGAGCTAAGCCTATTTGGCTTAGTCCGGTAATGGAAGCATGAGTTCGTTCATCTGGTTGTGAGGTTTTGTTCCTATCTATCTATCATATTGAGTTATATCTTTTCTCTGAGCAAATTCATATTTGAATATTTCTTGGTTTATCTAGACTGATCACCTAGGTTTATTGCTTTCATTCTTATTGCTAATACTAGGGAACTGTTGGGCTAACGCTCTAGTATAAGTAGCAAGCATTGATTGTTATCTGCATCTGTGGATTATATCTATGTGGGAATTGATTACATGGTAAATGCATCTGAGCGAGCGTTCTGTGTATCCTGGTTAATTCTTATATGCATTGCTGCCTTTGGATTGAACCTTTAGTGATACTAGGGTTATTCATTGGTAAGGGTTCTTTGTGGAAGGTTTCCCTCTGAATTTACATAAGATCGGGACAGGAATAACCGAATAGGAAGATATGACTTAATCAATGAACAACCTTTGAATGACTTATGTGGACATTACTTGGCTAAGTGTTTTTCTCTCTTGATATTTCATCCATTCTACTTTGTTTTGTTTGCAACCAACCAACCATAAAAACCCCCTTTGTGACATTGCATGCTACCACCATTGGTTCCTTCCTTCTCTGTGGGATCGACCCTGACTTACTTACTATACTTTGTTTAGTGAGGATTTTAGGATTTACTTTTGATTAGGGGTACGACGACTATCCCCCCTATCAAATTTTGGCGCCGTTGCCGGGGAAGGCAATTGCGGATTTTTGGTGTTTTGCATGCTTTGTGTGTTTTCGAATGTTTTTTCTGTGTGATTTTCGTGTGTTTGCTTGTGTGTGTGGACCTATCTTATGGTCCACACCCGTACTGCTGACTCTCCACCTTTAGATCCTGATCCAGAGATTGAGAGAACTTTCTCCCAAGGACGCAGAGTGAATCGAGCTTTGGTCTTTGAGAATCCCACTTTTGAGATGGCGGACGAGGTACCACCACCTACGTTGAGGCAGCTGACTGTGCCTAACTTGACGCAACAGCCACTGGTCGTACAATTCCCTGAGCTAGGCACGGGAGTGAACTTTGAGCTCAAGTCTGGTCTTATCCATCTTTTGCCTCAGTTCCATGGGCTAGCTGGAGAGGACCCAAACAAGCACCTCTCGGAGTTCCACGCCGTGTGCAGTTCCATGAAGCCACGGAATGTCACTGAGGATCAAATCACGTTGAGAGCTTTTCCTTTTTCACTTAAGGATTCAGCCAACGACTGGTTTTACTACCTCACCCCAGGAAGCATCAACACCTGGGAGAAAATGAAGAAGGCGTTCCTGGAAAAGTACTTTCCAGCAACAAAGTTGAACAGTCTCAAGCGCAACATGAGCAACATTGAGCAACATAGGACAGAGACGCTCTACGAGTACTACGAGCGTTTCAAGAGGTTGTGCTCTAGCTGTCCCTATCACGGGTATTCAGACCAGGATTTGGTCTTATATCTGTACGGGGGATTGCTGGATGAAGAGCGACGAATGGTGAACGCGGCGTGTGGGGGAAACATACTGAACAAAACCCCTACTGCTGCATTTGAGATATTCAGCGAGTTGTCGGAAGGCTCAAGGCAATTCAGCAAGAGGGCGAGCGCCCAGGCTGTGAAAGCCACTTCAAGTGAGAATGTTCCCCCATCTATGGCGAGGGAAGTGAGCGAAATGAAGGAGATGATCAAGGTTTTGATGAGGAAGGAAGGACCCCAGAGGGTAAAGGAGTGTGAATTTTGCTATGCTACCACGCATGCAACTGACGCATGTCCTACACTCCATAAGGAGCCTACTGAGCAAGTCAACGCTGTTGGGGGGTACCAACAAAGACAACGGTACGACCCCTACTCCAGTACCTACAATCCGGGGTGGAGAGACCATCCTAACTTGAGGTACGGGAACACGCACAATGTGGAAAACCCCCGTGAGTTCCGACCAAGACCCCCTCAGCAATACCAGCAGCAGCAACAGTACCCCCAGCGACCATTCCAAGGAGGCCAGCAGTTCAGAGGCCCAACAGAGCAGAGACCGTAAGGACAAGGAGCTCCCCGCGCTATGAATCTAGAGGACCAGGTCAATACACTGGCGCAACACATGACCACGCTGACGCAGACAGTAGGAACCATGCAGCAAAACATGGTTCAGTTCCAACATGAGACCAAGTCCAGTATCCAGAACCTGGAGAAGCAGATAGGGCAGATCTCCCAGGCGGTCAGCAAGCTCAAAGCTAGAGAGTCACGAGCACTCCCATCTCAAACTGAGATTAATCCAAGGCAAAACGTCAACTGCATGACGTCAAGGCCAAGATGGGAGAATGAAGAAGAGAAGCTGAAATTAAAAGAGAAGTACGAGGCAAAATCGCGATCACGGGGCGACAGCCGCGATCACGGGTTTACGGACCCAAAAGCCGAGAAAAACTCGAGCATAAATTTGAGCATTAACCGCGACCGCGGGCATGACAGCCGCGATCGCGGGTCACCAGTGCTAGAACCGCGATCGCGGGTTGACACTCGCGATCAACTCTCGGAAAGTGCTCCGCCTCGCAAGACATTTATGAACAAGTATGACTATCCGGAGGGATATTTTGACATCCCGGTGCCATTCCCTGCAGCATTAGAAGATGAAGGGAATACGGGAATATACTGCGAGATATACCAGGGCTACCCGGAGAGCCCCTTCTTGAGAGAGCTATGCAAGACCATAGCGGAGCAAAAGGAGCGATCTAAAGAGAAGCCAAAGGTCAAGAAGGATGTCTCGGTTGTGGTGCAGAAGAGGATTCCCAAGAAGTGTGAGGATCCCGGAATATTCAGCGTGCCCTGCAAGATTGGGGAGACTGAATTCAGCGAGACATTGCTGGATTTGGGAGCTTCAATCAATGTCCTGTCACTGTCCGTCTACAACAACCTCGACGTCGGGCCATTAGAGAGCACGGAAATCATCATCCAATTGCCTGACAACTCTGTCACCACTCCTGAGGGCGTTGTGAAGGACGTACTGGTAAGCGTCGATACCCTTGTTTTTCCTGTAGACTTCTTTGTCATGAACACAGGGGAACGAGGAGGACGAGTAATGCTAGGCAGGCCTTTCATGAAGACCTCCAACACAAAGATCGACGTGGGCAGAAGCACAATCAGCATGGAGTTCGACAAGAGGAAGACAGAGTATAGGCTGGAGAACATTCCGGAGCATCCTCAAGATACAAGAGCAAGGAGTACGGTTGCAGGAGGCAACCCCGGATGAGAAGTACAGCAGGACGTCGTGCCGCGACGATAACTATGGCGCTGCTCGGGAGGCAACCCGAGGTATGAGTCGTTGAACTCATTTATGTTTTTACCTTTCTTAGGACTTAGATTTTATTTTTCTTTCTTCTTCTTTGCACTTGTTTTTCTTTTTCTGTGGGCACTAGAACTAACTATGCAGCGGAGGCCAGAATCCAGCACCCGCGATCGCGGCGTCACACCCGCGATCGCGGTTTCCCCTCGGCGATCCATGGCGAGTTCTAGCAAAAAAAAAAATCAGATTCAAGAAAGAAAAAAAAATAGCCCACGGTTTAATCAAACTGGCGCGTTTTTCGAGGCAGTCAGCGCCTCGTAACTCACACCGACTGTTACGGATGCAGGGGCATTAACCCCGCGATCGCGGGCCCTCAGCCCCGCGATCGTGGGTATTCATCGCGGCAATTATAAAAGGCGAGAGGCGGTGGAGGCATTTACAACACCTCCACCACCACCTCTCACTCTCACCAGATCGGATCTCCCACCCCGACCACCGCGACACCCCCCTGCAGCCCCGCGACTATCGTTCTGACGCCGCGACGTCGTTTGGGTGAGATCTCCATTTTCCAACTCTTGGATTTCTCATAGCCTCACGAGCCGCGATCGCCGGACCCACGCCAAACCCCGCGACCACCGCAGCGCCACCGCAAAGCACCGAAGCCATTTTTTCTCGAAGTTCGCTGCAAACCCAGAAACCGCGATCGCCGGCATCAACCCCGCGATCGCGGCCCATCTTCTCCATCGAGCTTCGAGTCGAGCATAAACCGCGACCGCGCCCCACACCCCGCGATCGCGGGTCCCTCCGGTACTCTTTCTATTGTACTTTCTCGCTCTTTTTTTTCCACCATGGCAGCCTTCGTAGGCAACATGCGGAGCCAGAGGCACAGGCGCTACTATGAGACGTTCAACGCGCGGAAGTTCGTCCAGACGAAGTTCTTCGATCGGCCAACGCTGCAACGACTCGAACTGGAGGACTGCACACAACAGCTGCTGAGCCACGGAGGGCTCGGCAACTTCATTGACCTAGCCGCCCCGTCCTCGCGAGCTGACCCTGGAGTTTCTGGCCACGCTGGAGCGCCACGACGACGGGATCACATTCAACCTGCTGGGGCGGCAGAGGAAGATTGTCCTACCAAGGTCTACGGGACCTGTTTGGCGTTACTGAGGCTCCCTCCGAGGATTGGGAGGCCGCAGGCACCTTGCCAGAGCTCTTCTGGCAGGATGCGACCCGGGAGGTACTCAACCCCAACGCCGACGAGTATAACTACAAGCTGACGCACCCCTGTCTGAGGCTGGCGCACAAGGTGCTCGCCATGTCCTTCCTGGGACAGGGGGAGGTGAACAAGGTTCCGATGCTGGACCTTACAGTGCTCTGGTGTTTGACACCAGAGAGCCACAACACCCCCGACTGGGTCGATTTGTTCCTCTCCAGCTGTCTCGGGCTGAGGGAGAAGACGGGCGGCAAGATCTCTATGGGGGGCATGGTAACGCTTATCACCCAGCAATACGAGAACATCGCGGACCATTGGGATTTCCCCGCCAACGTCTACACCTACAACATCACATTGCTGCGGAGATCCCATCTGTTGGAGGTCCGTGGTGGAGAGTACACCTGGCTCTCTAAGAAGGAAAGGACCCACCGAATGAGGCTGCCTCGTCCGATGCCTTATGGGCCCCGGGCGAGGGATTTTTACCTCTATGCCGATGGAGAGCAGGGGTCGTCGTCCGAAGACGAAGGGGACGACGACGACAACGAGGAGGAGGAGGAAGCGACTGCAGCGGTGGACATGGAGAGCGATGTGCCATCCCCGCTGCGTTCCAGGGGCCCACCTGTTTACCCTGACTATACCTACCAGGCATCTAGGTCTGGTAGTGGATCTGGAGGGGCGCCCTGGGACCAACTCCTGGATAGAATGGCCAACCTGCAGCTGAGGCAGGCCGAGCATAGACGAAGGAGTGTCGAGTGGGAACGCGGCATCTCCCAGAGGCTAGAGGAGCATGAGAGGAGAAACGTTCAGTGGGAATGCCAAGTCTCCACCCGCCTAGATGAGCAGGAGCGGCGGAGCGCTGAGTGGCAGCGCAACATGGAGGTCAACCTTGCATACCACGCCAACCGCCTGGACAGTCACCTCACCACTGTTGAGGACCAGGTGGTTCAGATGCAGAGGAGAGTTGAGGCTTTCTTCAACGCTTATGGGTATTGGCCTCCACCCCAGTGAGTATTTCTATTTTCCCCTTATATTTTTCTTGTCTTCCATACATTGAGGACAATGCATGATTTAAGCATGGGGGAGTAGAGTATTCACTATCTATCTTGTACATATTTCTTTTCCAGAATTGTACTTTGATTTTTAGCATTTCGAATTTCAGCATTTCTTTTCAAAAAAAAAAAAAAAAAAAAAAAAAAAAAAAAAAATCGAAAATCTTGGGACAAGCTGAAAACCTGAAAGGGCGGCTTGGGTAAAAAGAAGGTGACCCGGACCAGTGCTAGGCTGGGGTAAGAAGGTGTCGGAGTGACGTGAGCATGTGTGAGCACATCTATGAGAAAAATATGAGTGGCTAGGATGAAAACCCGAAAGGGCTCCTAGGCAAAATGAGTGAAAAGAAAAGGAGTGTTTCTAGGATCTCATTTTACCGACGGGGCGACATAAGTAGAGGAGTTGAAGAAGGATTGTCGGGTAGGTCACTCTGGGAGGCATAAGGAGTCATAGATGGAGGCTAGGATTAGAGGTCACTTTACACTATTGGATGTCCGGGTTGAGCTTGGGGGAAGTACTCTACTTGCCCTCAAGTTTATTGAGTTGTGGATGTGTTGTAGATGAGATTGGTGCCAGGAGCTTTGGCATGGGTTAGGTAACTCTTAGTTGGAGGATATGCTTCCTGAGACCTTGGGTGCTACATTGGAGGAGTAGACTTTCTTTTAGTTTACTCGAGGACGAGTAAAGGTCTAAGCATGGGGGAGTTTGATAAGCACTACTTTGTAGGGCTTAACTAAGAGTTATTAGAGGTTTTATTGGTGCCATTCGGGTAGATTTAGACACATTCTTGTATATGGCATTTGGAGGCGAAGTTGGTGTTTTTGGAGGTGTTTGAGCTACTTTGGAGATCATGAAGACACTGAGGAAGGAAGCCATCAAGAGAAGACGCCAAGAAGTGAAGAGGAGACAGGTTGGTGCAAGGCAAAGGACAAGAATGTCGAGCATTAACCGCGATCGCGGGCATGGGTGCCGCGATCGCGGGACTCGGAGCATGTCGAGAGTTTTCTGCGGGCGCGGAGAGATTGAAGGGCGCGGAGCCACATGGGCCGCGATCAAGGTCCACCACCCGCGATCGCGGGTCTGACACGGTAGGAGCTCGGACTTATTCCGAATTATCTTTTTAGTTTTCTTTTCCCTTTTTCTTATTTCTATTTCAGTTATTTTTCTTAATGGGCTAGGTCATTTGTTAGGGCCCTATAAATACTCTCCTTATGCATTAGGGTTAGAGTTCCACTCTTTAGAGACCAGTTCTAGTTTTTGCAATTTCAATTCATCGTTGTTTAATTCTTTTGAAGTTTCTACCATGACTATGAGGAGCTAAGCCTCTTTGGCTTAGTCCGGTAATGGAAGCATGAGTTCGTTCATCTGGTTGTGAGGTTTTGTTCCTATCTATCTATCCTATTGAGTTATATCTTTTCTCTGAGCAAATTCATATTTGAATGTTTCTTGGTTTATCTAGACTGATCACCTAGGTTTATTGCTTTCATTCTTATTGCTAATACTAGGGAACTGTTGGGCTATAGCTCTAGTATAAGTAGCAAGCATTGATTGTTATCTGCATCTGTGGATTATATCTACGTGGGAATTGATTACATGGTAAATGCATCTGAGCGAGCGTTCTGTGTATCCTGGTTAATTCTTATATACATTACTGCCTTTGGGTTGAACCTTTAGTGGTACTAGGGTTATTCATTGGTAAGGGTTCTTTGTGGAAGGTTTTCCTCTGAATTTACATAAGATTGGGACAGGAATAACCGAATAGGAAGATAGGACTTAATCAATGAACAACCTTTGAATGACTTATGTGGACATTAATTGTCTAAGTGTTTTTCTCTCTTGATATTTCATCCATTCTACTTTGTTTTGTTTGCAACCAACCAACCATAAAACCCCCCTTTGTGACATTGCATGCTACCACCATTGGTTCCTTCCTTCTCTGTGGGATCGACCCTGACTTACTTACTATACTTTGTTTAGTGAGGATTTTAGGATTTACATTTGATTAGGGGTATGACGACTATCCCCCTATCAAATTTTGGCGCCGTTGCCTGGGAAGGCAATTGCGGATTTTTGGTGTTTTGCATGCTTTGTCTGTTTTCGACGACTATCCCCCTTATCAGCAGCATAGAGCATATGATCAAACCAGGATACATACAACACCGATGTTTCGCAGTATTTAGCACATAATCAATTCTCTTTCATAATAATCTAGTCCAACTAGTCCTAGAATATCATGGATGCTACAATAGATAAGGAATCTCAACTCGAAATATCCAAACCCTAGCAATAGACAATTACTAATATTAACTAGGTGATCAAGCTAGTCAAATCAATAACAATCAATAAGAATATGCTCAAGAGAAAATATATAATCCAAAGGAATAAGAAATAGAGAAGTACCCTCACAATCAAATCATACGAAAAGCTTCAATTGTCGGACTAAGCAAAAGAGTGCTTAGCTCCTCATAGTTCTTGGAAACAAAATACTTCAAAGGGAAAACTGCTGAAAAACGTAACTATGAACAATGAATAGGAAACTAGGTTAAATAACCTAACCCTAAAACTAAAGGAAAAGATAACGAAATAAAACCAAAAGGAAATAATACTATATTATTTGAATTAAATAAAATAAAGAAAAGTCGGAAAAAGGAAAAATAACAAAACTTCGGAAATCAAAGCCGGGTCGCCTCCGTGTGCTTTCGCGGCCGCGGAAATTAGATGTGAGCTCTCAACTTTTAGCTCCGAATATTCCGCGGGCGCGGTGGAGAATCTGCGGCCGCGGCCGTGACATTTGTTGCTCCGCGTCTCGCCCATCGCCGCGGACGCCTCTTGGCCCTCCTTTTTGGTCGCAGTTGGCCGCGGTAGCCCTTCTCTCCTTCATTTGTGTGGCTTCGTCCTCTACTCTTCCTCGTCTCCTCAGGTGGTCTACTCCTCTTCATCTGGATGTCTTCAATTAGCTCCTCCAAACCACCATATCCATACTTCTACTCTCCAACTCCATACTCCACAGTTGTGCTCTAAATCCCTACAAATGGCACCCAAAACACTGGTAACAACTCCTAGATAAGCACTATAAAGTAGAGCTGGTCAAACTCCCCCATGCTTAAACCTTGCTCGTCCTCGAGGAAGCTAAAAATAAACATACTCCTCCAATCAATCTCCAAGGTCTCAGGAAGCATAGAAAAATCATATCCTCTAAGAATTGCACCTGACAATGAATCTCCAAGGTACCAACGCAATATGCTCAACACAACACAACACACAACACCAATCAAATCACCACACACAACCAAGCTAAAAGGAAAGCAGAGTACTTCCCCCAAGCTTATCCCGAACACCATAGAGTGAATAAAAATCTAATCCTAATCTCCCATCTATCTTCTTATCGCTCCAGAGTGACTTACCCGAATCCTCCTTATATCTCCTCTTCTTATGACACCACGTCAGGAAAAATGAGAAATCCTAAAAATCACTCTTTTTCTTTTCACTCATTTTGCCAAGGCGTCCTTTCGGGTTTTCACCAAGCCACTCATTTAATATTTCAATAGATGGGCTCACAATATGCTCACATCACTCTTGACCAATTATTACCCCAGCCTAATGCTGGTCCAAGCCACCTGCTTATTACCTAAGCCGCCCTTTCGGGTTTTCGACTTATCCCAGGATTTCTAATTTTTGCCTTTTTTCAATTTTTGGCTTTTTCTTTATTTTTCTCCTCAACGACATAGCAAGTATATAATCCTCCCCCATGCTTAAACATTGCATTGTCATCAATGTAATGAAAGACAAAAAAGAATGAAGCACAGGGAAAGGCAAAAAATAACTCACAAACGTCGTTGAGTTGGCTTGAACCTGGAAGTTGTTGCTAGCGGTAAAGCAATGAATGCTCAAGTCTCTGGTGTTGCGGCGGTCTTCAACTCATCTCTACCGTGCAACCAAAGGGAACCACTGTAATGTGTAGTGGTCATCAAGGAAATCAGGGCTTTACGGCCTTCAACGAACACAAAAAATAGGCCCAGATGTAATCATGGTGTGGGCCCCGGTGTTCCTCCTCTCTAGCTGTCGATTGTAGGGCCATCATCATTGCCAAAAATATGTGGGGCGAATGTCTCCTCCTTGACAACATGATGCGCACCATCTCTCCATGGGGTATTCGGACAGCTGGCCTTCGGTAGAAATTTTTTTTTTCTTCATAGGTGTAGGGTAATAGGAGGACTTACATTGGTGTGGGAAAACACCTTCTTCAATGTGGCTCGGGCCTCCTCCCTGTAGGTTAGTCTAATATGCAAAAACAAAAACAAAAGCAAAACACAAACAAGGAAAGAAAAGACAAGAAAAGAAATTCATACCTCGGGTTGCCTCCTGGACAGCGCCTTAGTTATTGTCGTGGCTCGACATACTGCTCTAAGTCCTCAACTTGGTTCGCTCACCTCCATTGAGCATTCGGGGTTCCCATCTGGAGGGTGTCTCTTGGAATCATCAATATTGAATCTGACCATCTCCCTGTCGAATTCCACAGTGAGCGAACCGCTGCTCAGGTCGATCTTTGTCCCTGCCGTATTCATGAACGGCCTGCCTAGCATCACTGGCGCTGCATCCTTATCCTGCCTTGTCTCCATCACGAAGAAGTCTGCAGGGAACACCAACTTGTCCACCTCGACTAGCACGTCCTGCACAACTCCTTTGGGGTAGACATATGAATTGTCCGCCAGCTGGATGACAATCCCCGTCTTCTCTAATGGCCCCAACTCCATGGACTCGTAGTGGGAGAGGGGCAGCACATTAATTGAGGCACCCAAATCAAGTAAAGCCTTGTCGAACAAGGTACCCCCAATCTTGCAGGCAATAGTGAACATCCCTAGATCGCTCACCTTCTTAGGTATCCGCTTTTGCAGCATAGCGGACACATTCTCACTGACCACCACCTTCTTCTTCTCCTTCACAGCCCTCTTCCTCTTGAGCGTGCAGAGCTCCTTCAAAAATTTAGCATAGCGAGGAATACTATTAATCAATTTGAGTAAAGGAATATTTACCTCGCAATTGCTAAACGTTTCGAATAGCTCCTTGTCATTGGCTGGCCTACTCGTGTCCGCCAGAGCCTTAGGGAAGGGTACGGGAGGCTTTTCGGAACCGAGCGGAGGAAAATAGGGGCGCACGTAATCGTCATATGGATCACGGGGATGAGAAGCCGCTGCTGGAGCATTTCCGCGGTCGCGGATTGGTGACCGCGGTCGCGGAAAGTCATCAAACAGGTCTGCGTCTTCGGCCATTTTTCCGCGGTCGCGGATTTCGTTCCACGGTCGCGGATTGCTCTCGACCCGGTGCTCTTTTTCCTCTGTGAATTTTCCACGGTCGTGGATGTCCTACCGCGGTCGCGGTTTTACGTCAATTTTCTCCTTCTCGCCACTGTTCACACCACGATCGCGGTTCTCCTCCTCGTGGTCGCGGACATCCTTCTCTTTGGCTTGCATGGCTTCCACCTCAGCTCCACTCCTTAGCGTCATGGCGCATACATTCTCCTTCGGGTTGACTACCGTTTGAGAGGGTAGTTTCCCCGATTCCCGCGCTTCCAACCTGCACACAGCTAAAGAGATCTTCCCCATTTGTTTTTCCAGATTTTGAATACTGGACTTTGTCTCTTGCTGATTTTGGGCCACAATGTTTGTCAGTGCGGTCACATGGTTAGCCATGGTTGACATTCCCTGGAAAAGGGCATTGATCTTGTCCTCACTGGATGCGGGGGCGCTAGAACTCTGGCCTTGGGGTCTCTGGTCATACGAAGCTCTAAAAGGTTGTTGACCCCTAGGCTGCTGGTACTGTTGTGGGCGGGGGAGAAACTATGGCGGCCTTTGTTGGTAATCTTGGTCCACCTGGCCATGATGAGTGTTCTGTTGGTTCCCGTATCTCAAATTGGGGTGATCTCTCCACCCTGGATTGTAGGTGCTAGAGTACAGGTCATATCTTGGCCTTTGAGGGCCATATCCGCCAATGGCGTTCACTTCAGCAGTGGGCTCCTGCAGCGTGGGACATGCATCAGTTGGATGCATCGTATCTTGGCATATCCCACATGATTTGAGCTGATGCTGGCCACCCTTCATCATGCATCGCCTCATCATCTCTTTCATCTTAGCCATCTCAGCAAGTAGAGTGGAATTGGGCTGAGACTCTGCAGCTCTCACGGATTGGGCGCCTGCCCTTCTACTAAACTGTCTTGAACCCTCAGATAGCTCAAAGAAGACTTCATAGGCCTGGTCTGGAGTCTTATTCAGGATGTTCCCTCCACATGTAGCGTTCACAATCTGACGCTCGTCATCAAGCAAACCTCCGTACAAATAAAGTACGAGGTCCTAGTCGGAGTAGCCATGATATGGGCAACTGGAAATCAGCTTCTTGAAGCGCTCATAGTACTCATATAGCGACTCAGCAGCCTATTGTTCGATGTTGCTAATGATCCTCTTCAGGCTATTCAGCTTCGTCGATGGGAAATACTTCTCCAGGAAGGCCTTTTTCATCTTGGCTCATGTATCTATGCTCCCTGGAGTCAGGTGATAGAACCAGTCATTGGCCGCATCCTTCAAAGAAAAAGGAAAGGCCCTCAGCTTGATCTGGTCTTCCGTCACGCCCTTCGGCTTCATGCTCGTGCAGACTGCATGGAACTCTGACAGATGCTTGTTAGGGTCTTCACCACTCATCCCATGGAAGTGGGGGAGTAAGTGGATCAACCCAGACTTGAGCTCGAAGTTGACTCCGTCAGCAAGCTCAGGAAACCGCACAGCCAGAGGTTGCTGTTGCAGATTAGGGGCAGTTAGCTGCCTCAACGTTTGTTGTTCGTCCGCCATCTCAAAAGTGGGGTTGTCAAAAACTAAAGATCTATTGACTCTGCGACTCTGGGAAAGAGTCCTCTCAATTTCTGAATCCAAAGCTAAAATTGGAGAATTAGAGCACGGGTGTGGACCATAATATATGTCCACACAATAGTAACAAGCACACAAACACGCATAAAGAAAAATGAGACTTGCCTCTCCGGCAACGGCGCCAATTTGACAGGCAGGTTTTAGTCGTGTTACCTGGTCAAAATAAATTCTAACAAACCTAAACAAGTACCAAATGCAAGCAAGGGTCGAATCCCACGGGGAGGAGTTGTATTCTCTTTATGTTGATCAGTATGCAAAGTAACAAGGGGGGTTTTGGTTGTTAATTGTTGAACAGGTAAAAAAAGCAAACAAAGCAAAGAGTTTGTATTCAATTAAAGGAAAACACTTAGCCAAACAAATATCCACTTTTCATATGAATGATCGATCCTAGGTTATATCTATTCCTTTCCTTTGATTATTCATGTCCCTATTCTTAAATAGTCACTAGTCCAACTAGTCCTAGCAACCCTTACTATTGAACGCACAAGAAACTATCAAGATTTAGAACAATAGCAGCATAGAGCATAGGATCAAACCAGGATACATACAACACCGATGTTTCGCAGTATTTAGCACATAATCAATTCTCTTTCATAATAATCTAGTCCAACTAGTCCTAGAATATCATGGATGCTACAATAGATAAGGAATCTCAACTCGAAATATCCAAACCCTAGCAATAGACAATTACTAATATTAACTAGGTGATCAAGCTAGTCAAATCAATAACAATCAATAAGAATATGCTCAAGAGAAAAGATATAATCCAAAGGAATAAGAATTAGAGAAGTACCCTCACAATCAAATCATACGAAAAGCTTCAATTGTCGGACTAAGCAAAAGAGTGCTTAGCTCCTCATAGTTCTTGGAAACAAAATACTTCAAAGGGAAAACTGTTGAAAAACGTAACTCTGAACAATGAATAGGAAACTAGGTTAAATAACCTAACCCTAAAACTAAAGGAAAAGATAACGAAATAAACCTAAAAGGAAATAATACTATATTGTTCGAATTAAATAAAATAAAGAAAAGTCGGAAAAAGGAAAAATAACAAAACTTCGGAAATCAAAGTCGGGTCCCCTCCGTGTGCTTCCGCGGCTGCGGCACCAAATCTGCGGTCGCGGAAATTAGATGTGAGCTCTTCAGCTCCGAATATTCCGCGGGCGCGGTGGAGAATCCGCGGTCGCGGCCGTGACATGCGTTGCTCCGCGTCTCGCCCATCGCCGCGGACGCCTCTTGGCCCTCCTTCTTGGTCGTGGTTGGCCGCGGTAGCCCTTCTCTCCTTCACTTGTGTGGCTTCGTCCTCTACTCTTCCTCGTCTCCTCAAGTGGTCTACTCTTCTTCATCTGGATGTCTTCAATTAGCTCCTCCAAACCACCATATCCACACTTCTACTCTCCAACTCCATACTCCACAGTTGTGCTCTAAATCCCTACAAATGGCACCCAAAACACCGGGTCAAAGCCGGGTCGCCTCCGTGTGCTTCCGCGGCCGTGGCACCAAATCCGCGGTCGCGGAAATTAGATGTGATATCTCGACTTTCAGCTCCAAATATTCTGTGGGCGCAGTGGAGAATCCGCGGTCGTGGCCGTGACATTTGTTGCTCCGCGTCTCGCCCATCGTCGCGGACGCCTCTTGGCCCTCCTTCTTGGTCGTGGTTGGCCGCGGTAGCCCTTCTTTCCTTCATTTGTGTGGCTTCGTCCTCTACTCTTCCTCGTCTCCTCAGGTGGTATACTCCTCTTCATCTGGATGTCTTCAATTAGCTCCTTCAAACCACCATATCCACACTTCTACTCTCCAACTCCATACTCCACAGTTGTGCTCTAAATCCCTACAAATGGCACCCAAAACACCGGTAACAACTCCTAGATAAGCACTACAAAGTAGAGCTGGTCAGCAGGCGAACTATTATTTGTACGAGGGGTTAAACAATATTTCCCTCGATGACTGGAGCACCCCACAAAAAACATTTTCTGTTTGGGAAACACCTCATCAACCGCTGCCGGAATGGAACACACCATCTGAGTGTAAAACACCAGATGAGATACCATCCTTCTCACTTGGATCGTTTGACTATAGTGTTCCGCCTCCAGAAGCATCTTTATCTCATGCTATCCCACAATTTTACTTTCCATCCCTACACACACAGTCTCGGTTTAATGTACCACCAGAAGAGGATGTTTTCATCTCTGCTGATTATTCAAAGTTCTTCACAATTGATCAAATCTGGGAGTCCAGAGAAGAAGCATTTATGTGGGCGCGGGAGACTGCTATGTGTCACAACTTCTGCATCAAAAAGTGGAGGAATAAACCTTCCACGTATACAGGCCTTGAGGGGACTTGGTTACCGTGCGACAGGCATGGACAAATTGTGCCTAAATAAGCTGACCAAGTGAGAGACATCACAAGGTCGAAGAAGTGTGGGTGTCCCTTCATGTTGAGGCTGAAGAAGGGCCGAAGGGATCATGGAAGATCAGTGTACAACATGGAACTCACAATCATGTGATAAAAGAGAATGTGTATGGTCATGCATTAGCTGGGCGACCAAACGCTGAAGAGAAGGAGATTATTAGGGTGATGACAGTCAATCGTTACAAGCCTCAAAAGATTCATACTACAATCAGGTCGTCCCTAGGAAACTTGACCAAGATGAAGCAAGTGTACAACATCATGCATGAGATACGAAAGAAGGGCATGGAAGGAAGAACAGTTGTGCAACAGTTCTTCTATGAGTGCAATGAGAAGGGATACTTCGTGGAGCATAGATTCAATAAGGAGACCAACAAGATAACAGATATCTTCTTCGCAAGCCCGGACCAGTTGTCGCTGCTGAAGGCATTTCCGTACATTGTGTTGTTGGACTCTACATACGCAACTAACTGGTTAGTAACACACATATCTATTATATTCTTCACTTGTTCATGTGATCATTAGCATGCCATAACATATCATTATGTGTGCAGTTACAATTTGCCCTTCCTTGAAATTGTCGGCATCACATCTGTTTGGAAAAACTATAATATTGCCGGGGCATTTCTGGAGCATGAGGACGAAGAGAGTTACAAGTGGGCCATAGAACAACTTTCAAAAATGTTTGTCAAGGTGTAACGAGCACCCACATGTTTGGTCACTGATCGGGAGAAGGCGTTGATGAACGCCTTAGAGAAGCAATTTCCAGAAGCAAAATTCCTTCTACCTAGGCGGCATGTGAGGAAGAATATTGAAGACTTCGGGAAGAAGGCAATGGACAAGTTTAGAGGCACAACGTTTTCCAACGACTGCATGAAACTCTTCAAGGAAACGACCATAGAAGGGTATGAAGCAACACTGAAGAAGATTCAGTATGATTGGAGGAAATCTCCAAAATGTCTCCAGTATGTACAAAAAAACTAGCTAGACCCGTACAAGGAAAGAATCATCTCCGTATGGACAAATACAGTGTTCACTCTCGGAACTACCACAAGTAACAGGTTTGTGCATTATGTTTTTAAATTTAACTGGTTATTTGAACTTAGACTTTTACAGCAACATACTGATTTCGGATTCTTGATTATAATACAGGGTTAAAGGGGCTCATTCCAGTCTTAAAAGCTTCTTCACTAGCAATGATGGCAACCTTTGCACTGTATTCGATCAATATGATGCACGGTTGCGCACTCATATTGGTGAGATAAGGGGGGCACTGAATGAGAGCATAGAAAAGAGATTTACGCTGATAACAAATTCACATCTTTTCTACAAGCTGCACTACAAGGTCTCTGTGATTGCACTAGCTCGGTTGATTGAGGAATACAAGAAAGGCGAAGCTCCATTGTGGAACACTATATCCAGATGCTAGTTGAGGGTCAGAGATGGCTTGCTTTGCGTGCATGATATGGCGCGGAATGTGATGAACCAGGAACCAATTGAACCTAGCTCATTGCATCCATTCTGGAGGCAATTGACCTTGTCAGAAGTGCGGACAGAAGAAGAAGGAGAAGCCAGAGAACGTAGAGTATAACACATCCAGAACGGACTACTCTGCAAGAGCCAGCTAAAGTTAGGCATAAGGGTCGGCCTCAAGGAGCTCTAAACATTCCCACCAAAAGACAACCGTCATCATGGGAGTACACTGACCAACAGATGGAGGGAACACCTTCGAAGAAGCAAAAAGGAAGACCACCAAAGAAGGCTTCAACTATGCCTTCGGGTCACACATCATTGATCAAGAATCCTAAGCGATATATTACCCAGTTTCCCAAGTGTATGAAACCACACGTGGGAGGATAGTGGGAAATAGTGGGTGATGGAAACTGCGGGTACAGAGCAATTGTGCATGGTCTGGATTTAGGGCAGGAGCAGTGGGCTTTTGTTCGACGTACCATGATCGCTACGTTGAAACAAGAGTAT
Source organism: Rheum nobile (assembly GCA_027886185.1). Classification (NCBI taxonomy): domain Eukaryota; kingdom Viridiplantae; phylum Streptophyta; class Magnoliopsida; order Caryophyllales; family Polygonaceae; genus Rheum; species Rheum nobile. The sequence goes on from WOAB01000056.1 coordinate 4,823,974, forward strand.
GAGCTATTCGCGCCAATTTGGATGTCTACGATGACACTTGAGGCAATGGAGGCGAAGCTTGCATGGCTTCCTTCGCCCAACAGGATTGCCCCATGGGAGACATGGTTGGACCTCCCGGATATGGGATGTTTGGTGGCAACTGCATTCAACTGTGTTTTCGTCTCCGTCGGTGCTGGTGTGGGAACGACATACATGCCTATGAGGGCGAAGCCAAACCAAGCGATTGGCGAGAAGCTGAAGACGATATGCATTTGCCATGTCGAGGAAGAGCAACATTTCATTGCGGTACGTTAATACAATCAAATAAGTTGAAACTATCTTATGTTAAAACATATGTATGATGCATTGACTTTGATGTAGATTGGCCTTGCCGAAACCTCGCCCTTGCCGCATCTTTACGGGCCGTGGGTGAGAAATCATGACCCGTCTGCGGGTGATTTGGTAGATCAAATCTATGATCGATTGATGGAGTACCAAGCAGCCGCCCCAAAGAAGCCAAGAGTAAAGAAGAAAATTGAAACGATCGATTTATGTAATGACTGATATGTATGAATTATGATGCAATGAATTTGATGTTCGTTGTATTTATGAGCTGTTGGTGAAATACACATGTTTCCCTCATCCCTCAGTAGATCATACAGATAGGTTCAATTTTTCTTATTTTCCACAAGTTTCAATTTTACAGAAGGCACAGAAACCGCCAGAAATAACATTCTGTTAAAGCACACGGCTTGTGACAAACCGTTCTAGGAATCGTGCCATTTTACAGAAGGCAGATAAGCCGCCGGAAATAAGTGGAAACCACACGTTATGTGTGGAGACAGACCACACGTAACGTGTGGAACTGCAACACACGTTACGTGTGGAATTCAACCTATCTGTATGATCTATTGTTTACGTGTGGAATTCAACTGCCAGAAATAACAGAATGTTATTTCTGGCGGTTTTTGTGCCTTCTGTAAAATTGAAACTTGTGAAAAATAAAAAAAATTGAACCTATATGTATGATCTACTGTTTATCGTGATGGCGGTTTATGCATAATTACGTCATCTAGTTCGTTAGCTTCACGTGAATTAAAATACGGTCTCGTACACAATACAAAATGAAGACATATTAATCCAAAGTTATAACATTCATTGTTACCATAATCCAAATAAGTCATCACAAACAATCAAATAGAAGTCATAACATTCATTATTGCCCTAATGCAAAGTTCAATGGTTCGAAAGGAAGGGATACATTTGCTCCAATGATTGCCGTAATGCCTCGGCTACGTCTTCACATTGGTGATCTTCATGTTGGTGATCGCGATATGGATTCAGACGTCCGTAGCAACCCTCGATGCACTGCACACAAGATAAGTGGATACGATTAATAAATAGTTTGTACACGAAATTAAACAAGATATAATTATTCAATTTCTTACCTGCTGCTGAGCGTGATCACCCTCTGGAGGGATGATGAATGGATGTGTATGCTGGAGGTACCACTGCATGTAATCACCGCTACACTGGTGGGGTTGAAAGACTGGAGGGCCCATAGCTTGTAGGCTAATGGAATGTTGATTGTGGGCATCCCATGCAAATTGGGCTCTATCGTATTCCACCGTGTAGCTGCTAATCTTCGTGCCCCTCCATGCCCTAATTGGCACAATCGGTGGTCTTGGACACTGTTGTGCACGCCTAAACTGCCTAGCTGCTCGATCCGGCATGTAAGGCTCGGTGACCCACAAACAGGATATGACTCCATGGAATCACGATGAAGCTAACATCCCGTCGTTGAAGTCAATCGGGCCGTATGGCATCCACTCAACCTAAACATAATTGAATTTTAAACAACTAATCATGCCTATAATTTCATATTTTAACATAATAGATAAGGACCGTATATGCACTTACACTCTCAGCATGCGTCCCATCCAGCTCCTCCCTATAATTTCTGATCCGGTTGGGTGGCTGTGACATGTCCCATCGACGGGCGTATGTGATCGGTTGTTGGGGGTCCCAGTGTACACTCTGTGCAGGTCTAAACATGGGGAAGTATTGATATATCCATGCCTACAAAACAATTACATGTAAGTCAATTCCCTAAATAACAAATATACATCTATAACAAAACTACATATGTTTTTATACAAGAAAATTTATACCTGGATCAGAGTGAAACATGTGGACATGAGCCACGCCTCTTTCCTTGTGCACTCGCCCAAGCTGCGGTACACGTGGGCAAGAACACCGGTACCCTAGGCATAGTTCTTGGTTGACGAGGGATCAGCCACCAACGGAGTGTAATAAACGGGCAATTTATGTTGAGACTTGTCAGGAAAGAGACAAGACCCCACCAAGTACAGCAAGAACCCAACCACATGCGTCTCGTCAGTCAAATCCTGGCAATGAGCCTTAAAATCTCTCGCTGTCACGGTACCGGCGACGACATCACCACCCTGCAGCTCAAAAAACTCTTGTGCCTGCTCCACCAACGCCTTCTTCAAATCATTGGGGCCCAGCTGCTCATGCCATTTCTGTGGGGGACCCATGTCTTGTCCTTGTATGTTCAGCAGAAGGATCATCCACACATCATGGAGAGTTATAGTCATCTCTCCCCATGGCATGTGGAATGAGTTGGTGATGTGACTATGGACATCGTCATTTTTGAAGAAGGTCAAAAGTTTGTCCCAAGAAAATGTTTCGAAACTTGGAAGGTGTCAAAATCAAAGAATCTATCGCGTCGACACCTACTCAGTATTCTGGCCATATCCGGAGCTACGAACGTCCAATGGAGGCCCATGAGTAGTCATTGGAAAGCTAAGGAAAATATCTACAACTATCATGTTAAGGTCTTCCTCAAATTCCCGGCAAAGAAACCCAGAAACTGTTGTCTTTACGACAGTTCAGCAGAAGGCTGGCCATTTTAGGGCCATTTATTTTAATCCTATTATTAATGAATTTAAGACATTTTAGTGGTTAATTTTAATTTCCGAAAATGCTCACTAGTGCCTTGTGTTAGTGGGTGAGTGTTTAGAGTTAGTGGTTAGTTTTAATTCCCTAAAATGCTCACTAGTGCTTTGTATTAGTGGGTAAGTGTTAGTGGTTTATTTTTAAGCTTTTCTTTATTTTCATTTGCAGCCTATTTAAAGGCTAGGTTGTTTCATTGTAAGGACGTCCAAGACTAAATGAAAATGCAGAATTAGTTTGCACCATTGTGCTCTCTTCCTTCTTCAATTGTGAGTTATATCAATTGATTGTGATTGTGTGTTACATCAATTGTTCGGTAGTTGTGTTTGAGTGAGTCAAATCTCAAATTCATTGCCTTGTCTTCCTTGGTCCAGTGTGTCATATCTTGGCTTAGGAAGATACCTATCCATCACCAACAACGTCCATCTTCATTCACCATTCGGTCACCCACATCCACAACAACCATTTCGTTGAATTCCTTCCCGGAACTTTCAGCGACCTCTCAGTAAAAATACCATATCTTTTGCTTCACCACTCAGAAAATTCTAAAATTTGGAGGACAGAAACTAGACTTCACCATCTAACTACTGTCGCCAGAATCATCCAATTCCGAGTTCAGGTGAAGGAGAACGAGCCGGTTGAAGTCAGGCCTATTTTCTGGCCTTGGGTTGACGCTTCCACGGAGACCTTTTGAGCCTTTCCTTGCACCGCGTCATTCTCGATCCTTGATCTTCATCATTTGGTATCAGAGCCACGCAAGAAGGTTTCAAAAGGAGTCATGTATCACCCCGACCCTTGGAAGAAGGTTGAGGAGATGATCCGTCAATATTTTTCACAACGGAAAATACAACTCAAAGGGGATGAATCGTCTAAGGAAGAAGTGTGTGAATCTTCCGTTGGCATTGTTGTTGAAAAACAAGTGCTTGATGATGAGACAACCCTGAGAGTTGTGGAGGAGAAGCCACAACCGAAAGAAGAGGAGGTCGAGTCCACTAACCCAGGATCACTTGCCAAGACTACTCGTGCCATGCAAGAAAGGGAAGACAAGTCATCTCTCGTACCTCTTCATAAGAAATTTTTTCTTTATCATTTGGATTCGAGGACGAATCCTCTTAAAGGAGGAGAGGATGATGTGACTATGGACATCGTCATTTTTGAAGAAGGTCAAAAGCTTGTCCCAAGAAAATGGTTCGAAACTTGGAAGGTGTCAAAATCAAAGAATCTGTCGCGTCGACACCTACTCAGTATTCTGGCCATATCCAGAGCTACGAACCTCCAATGGAGGCCCATGAGTAGTCATTGGAAAGCTAAGGAAAATATCTACAACTATGATGTTAAGATATTCCTCAAATTCCCGGCAAAGAAACCCATAAATTGTTGTCTTTACGATAGTTCAGAAGAAGGCTGGCCATTTTAGGGCCATTTATTTTAATCCTATTATTAATGAATTTAAGACATTTTAGTGGTTAATTTTAATTTCCGAAAATGCTCACTAGTGCCTTGTGTTAGTGGGTGAGTGTTTAGAGTTAGTGGTTAGTTTTAATTCCCTAAAATGCTCACTAGTGCTTTGTATTAGTGGGTAAGTGTTAGTGGTTTATTTTTAAGCTTTTCTTTATTTTCCTTTGCAGCCTATTTAAAGGCTAGGTTATTTCATTGTAAGGACGTCCAAGACTAAATGAAAATGCAGAATTAGTTTGCACCATTGTGCTCTCTTCCTTCTTCAATTTGAGTTATATCAATTGATTGCGATTGTGTGTTACATCAATTGTTCGGTAGTTGTGTTTGAATGAGTCAAATCTCAAACTCATTGCCTTGTCTTCCTTGGTCCAGTGTGTCATATCTTGGCTTAGGAAGATACCTATCCATCACCAACAACGTCCATCTTCATTCACCATTCGGTCACCCACATCCACAACAACCATTTCGTTGAATTCCTTCTTGGAACTTTCAGCGATCTCTCAGTAAAAATACCATATCTTTTGCTTCACCACTCAGAAAATTCTAAAATTTGGAGGACAGAAACTAGACTTCACCATATAACTACTGTCGCCGGAATCATCCAATTCCGAGTTCAGGTGAAGGAGAACGAGCCGGTTGAAGTCAGGCCTATTTTCTGGCCTTGGGTTGACGCTTCCACGGAGACCTTTTGAGCCTTTCCTTGCACCGCGTCATTCTCGATCCTTGATCTTCATCAGTTGGTCTCTGGTTGCCAACGCTCGACAAAGGCACCAATCAGCGTCTCATCCACATGCTCGTGCATGATGTCCGGTAGATGACATAGCCCGGACGCAGACGCCATGTTACCCCACTCGGCATTCGGTGTGATACGCCATGAGCGTAACTGCTTGCCTCGCTGCTGGAACCTCAACGGTGGCACTGGCTGTATATATTTATATAACAACATATGAACATATTTAAGCAATCGATTGGACTTATTTGTAATAAGATTAAGAATTACAAGAAATAAAGTTTCATGCAACTTACAATGCGCTGGTACAGGAGGTACGCCACGTGGTTGACAAAACTCTTGAGGAGTTTAGGGCTCTCCGGACCTCCAGGAACGCTCACCCGCAATTCAGGGTCATATCTCACCTTCTTCTTTGATCGGGGCGGTTTTGCCTGCGAAGAAGAGGCTTCCTAAGGCTCCTCATCCACGTCTGGAGCGTCATCTCTTGGCATCCAGGCATTGCTGGTCTGGTCCTGAGTCCCCCATGTATTGGCTTGGTCCTACATTTATTAAATAAATCAGAAGTAATTACAATTTTTAAACAAATTCATGTTATACTAAATGTACTTCCCATAGGCTGATGATAGGGAGCGTTCGGGTACACTGTCGGGTTTTCCCAAGGGTTGTGCTGATCCTCAGCCCCCTGATAATAATACGAAGGGCTCTGATGAGGGATCACATGCGGCGGTAGTATCGGCGGACTAAAAGTCGGCCCATAGTAGTTATTCTGATCTATTGTATCAGAATAACCACGCAGCGGGCTCGCTCGGTAGTCCGGGTAGAACTGAGGCTCAGAATCTGCCCTATCTCCAGGAAACGAAGGCACCGCCGTTAAGCTCTGAGCGGAAATCATGCCCGCAATCCCACTACTGCTACCGGCTCCCGTCTAATAGGCGCCAGTCTCATCATCCCGATAGCATACATTCCGCCGTTGCCTTCTCTCCGTCATGTTCACCTCTTCTTCATTCCTAAACGACTGTTCGCGGACAAGGTTGCGGCGCCTCCTACGTGCGGTTCTTTCACCAGGCTCCATCTGCGGTTATATATCCACACATTTTAATCAAAATAATATATTCTGGATAAATACTACGCCGGAGAGTCGCCGGAATATCGCCAGAATGTCGGCAGAAACGAAGGCAAGCCACACATTACGTGTGGTTTGCCTTCGTTTGTAACGTGTGGAGCTTGAACGGGTCTGCTCCCGCGCGTAACGTGGAAAGCCTATTTCCACGTTACGCGCGAGCCTATGCGCTGAAAGGCAAAATTACCTATGTGCTGAATAGTAAGGGCCTAAATTAAGCTCATATTCATATGCATGCAAGGTCGAGATTAATGACCATCGGCTGCATTGACGTTCTTGGCATGGCCACCGAGCTTCTCCTCTTCGCGGTCACACAAATGTTGTGAAAACCTTTAGACTGATAGATTAGGGGTCATGTACTAATTAGGAGTGCACATGTGCATAAAAGCTCATTACACAAGTTCAATTGAATTTCATCTTAAAGTTAATTAATTAGCAATAGAAATGGTAATTCACTAAGCCTATATAATATGGATTGATATATATATCCTCCATTTTTAATTTGTGATGATATTACATTTCAGCACTCTCCTGTTACTTAGATAAATGAGTGTAGATGGACATCTCAATCTTTTTATAGTTATATTCAATCAATTCAAGAAAAAAATTAAAACAAAACCTGTTGTGATACCATTTGAAAGTCAATGTGTCGTGCGAATAAAAGCACGCATGTGCATAAAAGTCCAATGTAATTTTATCTTAAAACTAATTAACGATAAAATAAATAATCCACTAAATTATACATTACATCTGCAGCTCTCCCATATTTCTGTCTTCATTCAAAACTTGAAAATCTCAAATTTCTTCAATTCATGCACGCAAGTATCTGATATTTTTTATGACGATAAATCCACTTCGTCGGAATCGAAGCCGAGTTGATAAATACACGATCCAGGCAAATTAACGGGATTGCATCGTTCGATTAGTGAAAAGAAGGTATATGGTGAGACTTGTTTTTTTAATTGAAAGGGCAGAGATAGAGAATATATTGAACCACGACCTAGCTAGCGTCTAGCTCTCAACATCCCTCACTAAGTCTTTATATGATTTATGAGAATGAATCCCATCACAAGGATCGCTCAATTCCCTCATTATTAATTTTTTTTATGAGGAAAGAATTCGAAATATCCGACATAACAACGTCGGGTAGATTGAGAGGTCGATAAATCAGCGCCGGTCAAAATCGGACAGAAAGAACAATACAACAAGTATGAAAATACAACAAAGTAAAAATAGAGCTAAAACGACCTAAAACGAGTGGTGAGCAAGCACGATTAGACGAAGGTGCCACCAGTAGACGAGTCAAACAAGAGGACTCTTGCAAAAGTGTTGAACGGACTACCATGACGTTGCCCTCTTTTCAAAGAGGGATCTTCAGGAGCCTCAACCATGACGTTGCCTCGTACTAGAGGGGTTTTCATTGAGCCACAGATACGACCACGACCGGACACTCAAGCATCACCCTAGATCAGCTCCACAAATGCAGCGAAGAATTTGCTACCCATACTTGAAACAAAAGAAACTGTAATAGATAAGTAAGGATGAAAATTGATGTGAGAAAATAACATCAATTAGTCTTATCATTTGGTAATATTGAGTCAACTGATTTAACATTTTGTTAATTATTTTTTATACTCAAAGAAAGATAAAGTTTTAATGATGGGCCGTTTATGGGTTCAAAATATATAGCCCATAAACAAATTTAGATGATGGACCGTTATTGTTTGTAACTTGTTTTATTTGATTATGACTTTAAACAAGTTAAAATACCCCAAGAGAAACAATGAGTACTTCAATATGTCTATACTTTTTCTTTTTCCGAATTTTTGAGGAACTTTGGTAGAAAGAGAACCAAAGAGTTTTTATTATTTAATTTAAAGTTGGTTGGGATGGACGATGGATCACATCATTTTAATTTTTATTAGTGTTACTTTATATTCATCATTACCCATACTTGGGGGAATACTACTTACACCCTTTTGGAAATCGTGCAAATCTGTGTATTTGAACGGTTTCAGAAACCGTTTGTATTTTTTTAATTTTTTTTGTTGCAACGGCTTCTAAAGTCGTTTGGGTTTTTTTTTTTTAGTTTAGGGTGTTTTTTTGGGTTTATTTGGTTTGAAAAGGGTGTAAAGTTTAAATCCTATAAAATATTTTCTAATAGAGAATGGATAAACCCTTAAAAAAAGATTAAACTAGTGGCTAAAATTTAAAATTATGAAACCCTACAAAATATTCCCTAATAGAGAATGGATAAACCCTTAAAAAAAATTAAACTAGTGGCTAAAAAGATTAAACTAGTGGCTAAAATTTTAAATTATGAAACCCTACAAAATATTCCCTAATAGAGAATGGATAAACCCTTAAAAAAATTAAACTAGTGGCTAAAAAAATTAAACTAGTGGCTAACAAATTTAAACTAGTGACTAAAATTTAAACTAATGACTAAAAAAAATACAATTATATAAAATAAAAAATTTGAAACGGTGATAATCACTATTTCAAAATTAAAAAAAATTATTCATTTGAACAGTGACTATCACCGTTCAAATAAACGGCCCTGACACCACTGAAGGTGAAGTAGTTGGCACCCATACTTGTCAGGCAAGTGTGGAAGAAAATTCGTTGACTTTTAATATCAATTAATACATCAGCAAAACTTGCACAACAAGTAGAAATGAAGAAATTGATTAATTTTTAAAATTAAAAACTTTCACATGCGTGGTGGAAACGCACAAGGAGGTTGTATTCCTCCTCTCTCTTTTTTGAGGTCGTCTTAGCAGTATAGAAAACCCCAACTTGCACTGGAACTTTTCTTTTCTTGACCTACAATTTTGGATCTAGTTTGTAGTTGAATAGTCATTTCCTCTTTCAGGGAAAAAAGATTTTTCATTTTGGATCTAATTTGTAGTTGAATAGTCATTTCCCATAGAGCCGGCACTAATGTTTATGTGGACAGTTGTTCTTACTTCTTAGGGTGTTCCAACGGCAAAATCATTGATACCTTACTCTTTATTTAGGAGTTTCCTCGTGTTGAGGAGTTTGTTTATGGTTTTTCTAATGGCAGACCATTAGTTCATTATTTTCTTTTTTTCATATTAAGGATTTTGGTTTTCTTCTCGTTTTTTCACAAGAAAACTAGTAAGAGGTAGTAAAATTTGTTGACGATGGTAACTTGTTTGTCGATATTTTTGAGGGTAATTATCCCATAAAAATTTGGGGATGTGATCCCATATAGTTAGGGGGAGGTTATCCCATAGTTAACATTTTTTTATTGATTGTAGAGGGTTTCATCCTGGTATTCAAGCCTTATTGATTGTTGTTGTCTGAGGGAGTTTGTCCCATCCCTTTTGATTAGATGAGAGGTTTTTTCTTTTGATTTTGAGTTTTTTAGAAAGAGGGACTCTTTCTTCTTCTCAATTTTCTCTCTCTAAAAAATTCAAAATCAATTCCCTCATTATGAAATGCGAATTATTACATACAATATGAAATATATATATATTTAGATAATATTTTATGCACTCTATAAATTTATGTACATTTAAAAAAAATGCATGTTGTATATTATGATACCGGATCATATGTAGACATGTCCAAATATACGGAGTGTGCAGACCAATCTGGGACCGTCCATTTAAATTATTATTCATTTAGTGAGAAAGAGGGCGAAGCGCCCAAAATAAATTACAATTAAGCTGAGCTAGCATAAGCGGCAACATCAACAGCAAGTAAACTAGGAATGCTAGGAGGGGGGGAGTCATACACAAGAACTCCAAGATTATGAAGTAAAGAAAGTTTAGCTAACTTGTCAGCTATACCATTATTCCTACGAGACGTATGCAAGAGAGAGACTTCCTAGGCGGAACTACGGAGAAGGTCAACGCACTCTTCCAGTAAGGCGAAATCCGGATGAGTGAGGGGCATACCAGCAGAGAGAAGGTTGAAAGCCTCCAAGCAGTCTGTTTCAACCACTAACCGACGACAATTACGGACGCGGAGAAGCTCCAGACCCTTATGAAGTGCAAGAAGCTCCGCATGGAGAGCCGAGCAAGCACCGAAATTGGTTGAGAAAGCCCAAAGGAAACTGCCGGAAGATGACCGGAGAACTCCCCCGCCACCAGCACCTACAGGACTTGCCCTGTTAGCCCCATCAGTATTTAATTTTTCCCAACCAGCAAGAGGAAGGAGCCAACCAATGTCACTCAGCCCAACAACAGCAACGAAAGGCGAGCGCCGATCTTTTCTTAACCTGCACTCCTTGGTAAATAAAACAGAGGCGTCTCGCACCCGACATAATAGAACTTCAGAGTCATCAGGAGCATTTTCAAAGACCAAACGATTCCTCTGTTTCCAGACCAACCACACCATGTTGCCAAAAATGGTGCTCCACTCATCTTGAGCCCGAAGGTTCTCCTCCAACCACACCCGTATGGGCGTAGAGAAAAAACGCAGGATGGGCAGCTTTCCCGTCAAGTTTGAGCCAAGACTCCTTGATGAGTCTGCAATCCCGCAACACATGAAGACACGATTCATCAAGTCTACACCTAGGGAACGTCGGGGAATTAGAAAGGTGTCTCCTAACCCGAGTTGTATTACAGAGAAACCCCTCGTGAGCTGTAAGGTGGAGAAAATGTCGGATGCGCTGTTGAATCGGCGCTTTCCAAACCACCTTCCAATCGAAGGAATTAGTGCTATCATGCAACGGACGAAGCAGCGTAATAGCCGATTTATTAGAGAAAATCCCAGAAGAAGTTGCCCCCCAATACACCTTATCTTGAGACTCCTCACGATTGACTACACGCAGGGGATTCAGTCTCGTCTTAACAGGAGCCGGAAGCAAATTCTACAGGACACTCCAATTCCAAGAGTCACCACTCCACATTTCAGCAACAGTCCGCCCTACCAACTCCTCAAGAACGGGAGAAGTTGTGCAATCCAGTAGAAGCCCATCCCATGCCCACCTGTGTAGCCAGAAAAGAGTGCGGGTGCCATTGCCGATAGAGATCCGAGCGCCCTTCGCAAGCAAGGGACCCCCATGAGAGATGCCCCGCCAGATAAAGGATGCCCGATTTTTATCAGTGATCATGTCGATATCATTCTTGTTGCTACAATATTTAGTCCTCAAGACTCGCGCCCACAATGCCTCAGGTTCGGTAAGTAATCTCCAACTGAGCTTGGCGAGACACACATGTGTTTAAAATAAAACTGATGCAAATTATTAATGGTAGAGACTTAAAAGGGGAGCGAGAGGTCATGAGTTCTACTCCCATGAGAAGTACCCCTCTTTTTTTTTTTTCTTTTCCTTTTCCTTTCTCTCTAGCTTTAATTACCCAAACACACATGAATATTCAGTTATTACAATTTTAAGCAAATTTTCTAATCTTTTGTCTAGAATAATTACAGTTTTCCTATAATTGTTTTTTCTATTGTTTATCCAAATTAATTACGAATTGATATTTAAGCACAGAGAATAGGGTTTGCATCAACAAATTGATATATAAGTATTTGTTATTTTCTATTTTTCCTATAATTTTTTATAAATTAATTACAGTTGGATTTATGTACCTCTAGGGTTTATGAACCTAGAGAATATGGTTTATGAACCTCTAGAGTAGGGTTTATAAACCTCTTGAATATGGTTTATCAACAAGATTTATGAACCTCTTGAATATGGTTTATGAATAGGGTTTATGAACCTATGAATAGGGTTTATGAACATATAAATTAAATATGTTTTATGAACCTATGAATATGTTTTATGAACCTATGAATAGGGTTTATGAACCTCTAGAATACGGTTTATGAACCTCTAGTATTATTTTTTTATTTGTGAACCTCTCGTATAAAGTTTGAACCTCAGTTTAATCATACATTTTGTGAAACTAGGTAGATTCGTGAATTTTAAAATTTATGAACCTCTCGCATAATATGTATAAACCTATGTACATTAGTGCATTTAATAACGTATTATTAACCTACGTATAAGTTTGATAACCACTAGCATAAGATTTGTGAAGCTTAGTATAAAGTTAGTTTGTGTATCTCTAGTATAAAATTTGTGAACCTCTAGTATAAGTTTATGAACCTACAATACAAAATGTATAAGCCTACGTATATTAGCATATTGCGTTTAGGAGTAAAAAACAAAAAAAACACCAAAAATTATGAAAATACCGCCTTACCCGGTCCACACAATTGAAGAGCTCCACATGTGAGCGGCCTTTTGTATATTATAAGTCCATGACTTTTAAAAAGCTTAAATATTTGTTGACTAAATGGGAGTATATGTTAAAGAACAAATACAATTAATTTGTAAACCTCTACTATAAGTATACGAACCTACAATACAAAATGTATGAACCTATGTATATTAGCATATTGCGTTTAGGAGTAAAAACAAAAAAAAACAAAAAAGTTATGAAAATACGGCCTTACCCGGTCCGCACAGTAGAAGAGCTCCGCATGTGAGCGGCCTTCTGTATATTATAAGTGCATGACTTTTAAAAAACTTAATTATTTGTTGACTAAATGGGAGTATATGCTAAAGAACAAATACAATTAATACAAGAAAATAATAAGAACAGATGATTTTGTCATACAATACATCAAACCAGTAAAACAATATAAAAATGTCAGTTAATGTTATTCTTGATCCAGGCAACGTGATAAATATTATTAAAAAAAGCCACATGCATGACTAGTCAATTTGAAGACCGAGCCTTACATCATCTATCCACCATACCCAGAGGCGGATCTACGGAGGGCTAGGGGGCGGCTTCCCCCGCTTACCTCCTCCAGCGAGAAGCCTATCGGATCGGCGCAGAGCCCCCCGGCGGCGGGCGGCATTGAAGAGGAGCATGTCAGATTCATTGAGCCCCCCAGCGGACGGCGCCATTGAAGAGCACTAGAGCAGATCTGGAAAAAAAAAGCAGCTGTCCAGATCTGGAAAAAAACAACAACATATGTTCAGATCTGCAAAAATCAGGCAGCCGCGAAGAAGAAGACCCATTTTTATTGATTTAATATTATTATTTTTTAAAATTGTCAAAACGACGTCGTTTTGGCCATGTCCAAAACGACATCGTTTCATTAAAAAATTTAAACATCTGCCCCATTTTATTTTATTTCAAAAAAAATGGGAAACGTTGTTGATCTTTTATCATTATTGAGAAGCTTCCAAAATCAACCCTCCGTCTTTTTCAAACAAAAATAAGAAGTAGATGCCGCCTGCCAGTGGGCCATTGTCCGTCACCACTCCGCACCGACCTCGGCTCCAACTCTCCGGCGAAATTCCGGCTTTCCGGCCGCCGCCCACCGGTCACCGTCGGTCCGTCAACCAATCTGTCGTCCACCGCCTCTCATTTAGTCCAAATTTTGTGAGTTTGAGTTGTTTTAATTTAGGGTTTAAGTAAAAGTGAAATTGTATGAATTATATCTATTCTTGCTAAAAGATTACATAGTTTACATTAATAAGTTAATTAGCTAAAGAATCAATAATAATTTTGGATACTAGTTTGGAATGTTTGTTTATAGTTATTTTTGTTGGGAATTGATTGCAATGTTAAATATTGGACCAATGACAAATTTTCAAACTTGCAAAATACTAGAGCTCTTGCAAAGAAAATGGTCGAGGTAGAAATTCATGGCGCTTTTCACTTGATATATCGTCTTATTGAGTTGGCTTTAGTGTTGTTTGTTGCGACTGCGAGTGTAGAAAGAGTCTTCTCAACAATGAGTATCATCAAGTCAGATTTGCGTAACAAGATAGGAGATGAGTTTCTTACCGATTCTCTAGTTTGCTATGTGGAAAATGATATTTTCAGAAGCATTGATAATGAAGTTATCCTTCAATATTTTCAGACTATGAGAAACAGTAGAATGAATCTACCCTCTTTGTAGTTAGAAGAGTAAGCGGCATTTTTTATAATGAATTTCTTATGTCGCTATTTTTGTAAACATCAACTAATTATGTTTAAGTTTTTTATAAGACTTTGAGCCCCCTTATGAGATATTCTAGATCCGTCATTGACCATACCTTGAAAATTCGGTGATTCAACATCAAACCAGTAAATCCTCTATCAAGCTAGAAGAGAATGATGGCATGCCTTCATATGGATTGCTAAATGCAACAGTAATTCCTGGTCGTGAAAAGACCACCTGATTCATTTTGAAATACATGGGTTAAGGCAACGAAAATTAAGAACACCATTGATTTTTTTCAAAAATCACTAAAAAATCTCAACTTTTACTAGTAGATCAAAAATAATTATAATTTTTCAATCAACTAAGAATAATATTAACTTTCGATCAATGAATAAAAAATAATATAAATGATTTTTGTAAGGATATATAGCTGATTGTACCTCTAAAGGAGAGAGGATTGACAAGGCGATGTCCTTAAGTGGTTGTTTGTAAGCTATTGGAGCTGTTAGTGAATTCATAACAAACTTCCTATTCCTTCATTTTCTTTCTCTATCTCTCTATCCACTAGTACAGAATGGGCTATTTAGCCCGGGCGTTTTTTTAAATACAGCCCGGATATAGAGCAAAATAAGTCTGGGTTTCAGGTTGATGTGATAATAGATCAATTAGCCCGAATGTAGAAAACACGCCCGGGCTAAATAATCAAAGACCTTTTAGCCCGAATCTTTGGACATCCGGGCTAAAAAGTGTAGTTATTAACAAAAAACAATAGGACATTTTAACCTGGATCTTTAGAGGTCCGGGCTAAAAAGTCCTATTTTCTGGGAAAAAAATAATTAAAACGTCCATAATGCGCAAGAAACAGCACCAGTCCACGACAAGCCCTGTAAAACCCAATGACTAATCATAATTGCGTAAGAAACATAACTTCTTCAGTTTACCACTATGAGTTGTACAAAATAGAGTTGTCAAGCAGCAAGCTTTACTTACCCACTAGAGAATGAATGAATGATCTGTATGTGACAAGTCATGAAGACATTTTGGGTGAATAAAAACAGAATCAGCGAAGAAACATAACTTCTTCAGTTTACCCACTAGAAAATACACATGATAATAAATTAATAATGACCAGATCACAACAGAATCAGATACATTTTGCAATGTAGTTCCCCATACACTACAAGTTTAAATCATAAAATTGTTGCAGCAAAAAAAAAGTACACTGGAATGGCAGATTAAATAGCAACAAAGAAAATTGATTAATGGAGTGCACCAGGCAGGCAGGCACAAAGACATTTTGGGTGAATAAAAACAGGACGGCCTACAGATGGGAAGAAGCAGAGCACATAATACTTTCATAGCAGCAAAATTTAATCTCAAAGGAACGTACCGTATATTGCCAACCATGTCTCTGAGCAAATGATCTTGCAGCTTCTTCACTATCAAAACTTAGTCCAGCATCACCAACATTGGCATATGGGTCTCCTGTAGATGTCCAGCCCATTAAAGGATTCTCCCACCTAATCAAAGTGCACAGGAAGAGAGCATGTTTACCCACTGTTAGTTCATGACACATTTAAGCCAAAATGAACCTAAGAAAAGATTTTAAGCTCTTGATCAAAGAAATGGTGCTAGGTAATTCTGATGCAAGTTAATGATTGCATTATAAAACTTTGAAATGATTGATATTCTTTAGACAACAAAACATACTTCTGTGTAGACAAGAAATTGATCTTCCACTTGCCAACTTTTCCAGAGCCTTGCTGGCTTGTAGTACGGGCAGGTGAGAAAATCACAACCTATAGGGCACAAGACAAAATTCCTTTATTACGAATAACAACTATCGTCAGTAAAAAAGATTTGTGTTCTGTATTTTTATGTACCAGAAAAACTCATTACCTCTAGTCTTAAATTCAAACTATTCCTTGTAGCATTTACCTTCCAGCTATTATATGTGACAAGTCATGAAATAAAAACATATCTTTTTTTTCTCCATAGAGCACATCTATCTAGTACAATAGGTAAGTTCCTCCAACTCTAGAACCTCCAATCTCAACATGTGACAAGTCATGAAATAAAATTTCACCCTTTAAAAAAAAAAAAAGAGATCAGTAAACATCAAGCTTTACTTACCCACTAGAGAATGAATGATCTGTATTTTACCCCCCAAACAAAGATTACAAGATCAGAACATTTGATATATAAACTGATATGGGAAACGAAGATGGAAGAGTGGGACCTCCAATATGGCGGCGGACTGAGCAAGCAAAAGGGGTCTCTCGACGCTGTCGTAAACGAAGATGAAATTTAGCATGATCCCAATCAGTTTCCTATAACCTCCCAACTAAAAGTCCAAGCCCAGATGAACTCAATTTCCATAATTCCCATCTAAATTAAATATCACAAACTGAATAAAAGTCTATAAATTGAGATAGGGATTAAGGAAAAAGACAAGACGTACATCATAAAAGGGTTGATCAATAGGAGGCTCAAAAGAGTAAATCAAAGCAGAGCAGCCTCTCAAAGCATCCACTATGCTCTGGTAATCAAATGGGTCCGATTTGAACACTTTCAACCTCTGCTTTACACTTTCCAATTCCCCCATTTCTTTCAACTTCTCTGCTACCTCCCCTGCACAATTCAACTTATATATTGTTAACAATTTCACAGAGTTTGGATCATATGCGGAGCACTCTTCCCGTGCGGACGTGCGGAGCATGCACTTTAGGGCCTTATTTGTGCACTTTAATGTCTTATTTGTGCACTTTTTCAACAAAAAAAAAATCTTTTACAAATTGTTTTCCAAGCATTTTTCAATTTTTTTGCAAAAGTGCACAAATAAGGCTCTAAAGTGCACAAATAAGGCCCTATAGTGCATGTCCGCACGGGAAGAGTGCTCCGCACCGGAACCGCACTCCAATTTCACAACTTACAATAGTAGTGTAATATATGTGTGTATGTATGTAATACAGACCTTGGGTTTGGACGGCGGCGTGGACACAGTAGTCTCGTTGGTATGTTATAGTTGAGGAATTAGTGGCACTTGCAGATAAATGGTCCCGAATGCTCCAAAAAACAATAGATTTCAATATTCACTCTTACATGATCAACTATAAGAAAGCACATACACTAGCTCATTAGATGATATATAGAAGAAATTCTTCACCACAACTTTAGGTATCTCACCTTCAGGTATTCCTTGGCCTATCAACTGAGCTTTATGACCTGTTTGCTCCAAAGCTTCTTCAAGTGATTTCAGAGGCGTTGATCCAAGAATCCTCATTACCTGATTACTTAGGTCCACTTAAATGTTCTTGACTCCTGATTATATTTACACGAAATGAGATTTATATTTACTAAAATGTTTGTATAGTTAGTTGACTAAGAATGAGGTATACCTTCAACAGTTTCCAGCTTACTCTTGACAGATTTAACACATCCTTCACACTTCATATAAACCATGAACTCAGTCTATAGCAGGAAAATTAGAACATTTAACGAACAATTACCAAATGTTAAACTCCATAAGAATAAAAAAGATGCAAAACTAAGATCACCATTAAAACCCAAATTTATCATATCTGATTGCAGTTAAGTGAAGGCTTTATCAGAAAGAGAAAGTCCGGCTCTTAGAGTACCACATGGATGATAGATAATATGCATAAACTCAAGGAAAGTAGTAATTTAACACAAAAAATTTGAACATACCCAACTTGTATGTTACTGTCACTGCATAAACATATGCATCAGGGACTACCCATTACTTTGTTAATAAGAAGACAGAAAACAACATGATTAAAAATAAGAAGCTGCTCATTTGTAAAACTAATGTCATGTAAGTTCAAAAGACAAGGGAATTATGCTAGGCCAACTCTAATTTTCTTTCACTTAATGACCACATCTAGAAACAAGGCGGTAAATTCAGGATTTTGATGCTTTGACAACATAGTTGATTTGCTGCATTCACAAAATTTGCAAAAAATAATGGGGTTAAGTGGGGAATCCATACACTGTTTTATTTCCTTTTTCAAACCAAGTAGCAAGAAGTGTACTCTTAGGAGCTAATGCAGAGAAAGGTTAAAGAGGCCAGTTACAATAATTAAGCACAAAACTTCTTAGAGAAAGGGAAGTGAAGGTATAAAACATAGAACATAAAACCAGATAAAAAGAAAGCATAGGATAAAAAGAAAACCAAACAACAATTCAAGTTTCTCTCCATTACAGAGTTGCTCATGTGATGCACATGCTGTGTAGTTGCAATTAGCCTGATGATTCTCTGCAGCCAAAGGCAACCTTTGTAATTCCTGCCGGTCAAGTATCACCAAACTAAAATTCACAACAGTTGCAATTAGCCTGATGATTTTTTTTGCATAAGTCTTAAACGGAACACCAGTGCTGCGGAGATCAGTGACGTCAACCTTGATGCCAACATCTACTAAAATGTGGACAACATGAAATCAACATACCAACTGAATGACAAAGCGTCAATTATAAAAATGGTGGTTATCTGGCAGGCGAGTACCAGGCCTTTTCCAGGCTAAAAAAGTTCACCTAGAAGTTTAAACTAAAAAGAGTTACTACCATAAAGGCAGTGGAGACATTATATAAACCAGCACAATCAAACAGCTGCCAACAGAAAGAGGAGGCACCAGATACATTGACTCCACACAAGCAACGTTTCCTACCAGAAAATTCACATAAACCTAGTCCCCATAGTCAACTGTTCAGATCATATACACGAAATTAACTCCACACAAACCTAACCGTTGAAATAAATCCTCGAATTTATACGATGAAAGCCGAATAGAAATCAGAACAACATCAATGTATTAACTAAAGCTGAAAACATACACATATTGTATTAAAATCGCAATGGAACTCACATGCCCTGCTGATCCTGGGCGGCCTGGTATAGGCCATCGTCTCTGTAGGTTCGACAGCGAGTTCCAATGGCTTGAATAGACTGCAGGGGATCGCCCTGCCTTTTGGCCAAGAACACCGTTAGGTTACCTTCAAACAATTGGGGTAGATGAAATCGGCGAATTGAAGCAGTAGAAATCGGCAAACGGGAGCAAGAATTGGGGATAGTAATGGTTTCTAGGGTTCACTATCCAACTTAAGTAGCGGCGAATTGAAGCAGTAGAAATGGAAAGCAGGAGCACTAATTGGGGTAGATGAAATCGGCGAACAACATAAATGGCGAACAGGACCAGCCAACTAGATGAAGTCGAGCGATATAGAATCAATGGAAGAAGAGAAATCGCGGGATGAAGTGGAGTAGGGCATTCGATTTTTTTGTTCAGCATAAGAGAAATCGTTTATTAAAAACAAAAAACAAAATTTAGCCCGGGCGTATAAAGACCCGGCTTATATAAGTGAGTATAGATGAGAATACATTAATAAAGAGCCCGGGCCTTATCCAATTATCTACGCTCCGGCCTATTTTCTTGTAATGGGAATAAGAATAACACTTCATAGCCCGGATATTGGCATTGAAAACACGCTGGGGCTATTTTCTCATAAAGCTCAAATTGCTACGTATTAATTAGCCCGGACATGCCGCAATATATCCGGGCTATTTTTATGTCCAAAAACAAAAATCATTGTTTTCATTATGTATTTATGTTTAACACCTTATTAGCCTGAATTTAAGTGATCCGGGCTATTTTATCACGGGGTAAGAAGTGATTTTTACACTAGTGATCACAGGTTACAATAAGGATTCTTTGATCCTTACAAATTGGTATCAGACCTTGCGAACATTGGCCATGGCAGACGACACTCGCATGAAATCCATGGAAGAAAATTTGAGGCGATTGGAGGCGCTGGTTCAGCAACAACAATTGATCAGCAAGCAGTGGGTGAATTCGACCAATTTGAATTTGAATAGGACGAATCAACTACTGGAGGAACAAGGAAAACGCCGTGAGAAGGATCGAGTTAGGATGGAAACGATGCAACAGGCGGCGAACCAGAGAGTTGAAGATTTAGCAGTTCGGATGAAAAAATTTCAGAAGAATGCCGATCAAAGATTCGAGTCTCTCACAAGTATTGTGTAATCCCAGGGTAAAATAGTAATTTTAATTTGATAAAAATAAAATTTATAATTTTTATTTTTATAGGAGTAATTTATTTTTTTGTTAACTTAAGATCAAAAGTTAAGATAAAATAATTTTATACAACTTATCAAATGGGTTATAATAGTTTCGTGTGGAAATAAATAACTTTAGAATTTTAAACAATAATAAAGGTCATAAAAAATATTATGTTTATTCATAAGGGGATAGTGATAAATACTCTTTATATGTTATCCCTTTATGTTATGAATGGTCTAAAATTTAATTAACCTTATGTAAATTATAACTTAAATCAATTTATAAATTTTAACTTAGAAATACTTGAACCAAATTAACAAAGTGTTAAATGGGTTAAGTATTGTCAAAATTATAAGGAAGGGTAACTTAAGATAACTTAAGCATTATTTTAGCCTAAGTTAATTTTTCTAAATATTAATTTTGGGCTAAGATAATGTTAGAAACATTGAATTATTAAAATATTTAAGTTTGGGTAATTTTTGTAATGTTTCAAAAATTATTCAAGGATATTTTTGCCCAACTTAAAAAGTTGGCAAAAAGTCCAAATATGCCAAAAGCTGGCCGGGTACTGTTCACTTTCTTCTTGAAGCGGCCAGCCGTGAGCTCCCATGCCCAACAATGGTGGATTTCGGCCATTCCAAGCCTCGTTTCGGGCCCGATTCGATCAATTATCCCATGGGATTTTTAGTATAGGTCCATACGCACATTATAGCGGTGGAATCGAAAGTAAACAATAAAAAACGATATCGAATTTAACATTTAAGGCAATAATTTTAACCGAAAACGAATTATGGTAAATTGGACAAATCGGGATCAATTCGTAATATGTTTGAGCCCATTGTGAAGTGCTCTCCAATATCTTTCAAACCCCTATAAATAGAATCCCAAGCATAGTATTTTAGACATCCAATTTCGCTCCTGAAGCTCAAGTACCCTAGAATTCGCATCCCACACCGGAGCTCCCTTCCCGCAATTTCCGCCACCATTAGTTCCGCCTTGTTGCGGGATCAATTGCAACCACACCGGAGCTCCCTTCCCGCAATTTCCGCCACCATTAGTTCCGCCTTCAAGTCTACTTTCAAAGCCCTAAGGTCCCGCCACCGATAAGCCGCCTCCATCCACCGCATTCTCCGGAAAACCGCAGCAGCTCCACCGCGAGCCGGAATTAGGTATTTTCGGATATTTTGTCCGATTTTCATTTTTTTTATTATTTGGCTTAATTAAGGTTAATTAAATTAATCTTAATTACTGAATAATAACATGGAATTAATTTGATTTTAATAAAATTAAAATTAAATTAATTAAAATTACTTTGGGTATTATCTTGGACTATGAATGATTAAAATATTAAATTTTTATCCGGATAATATTTTGGAGTAAAATATCTGGATTCATAAGTAGATTATGAGATTTATTTATGTATAAAGAGATTATTTAGAATATATGATTAATTGATTTTTAATCGTATAGATAATCGTCCTACCGATTAAACCTTGAAAATTGAATTAATTGGAGATAAATTAATCTATATATATATTAAAGCAAAATAATTTAAAGCCACCATATTAATTATGGCTCCACAAATCCTAGGTGTCAATTTGTGGTTAATCCAATTTATTTTTATATTAATAATTCTATTTAATTTAAATCACAATATCTAATCACAACTAACTTTAAATATTTAAAATTTTAAATCACAATATCTAATCACAACTAACTTCAAATATATAAAAATTATATATAACTTTTTTATAAAATTTAATTTCTACAAATTACACATACAATAAGCTTATAATATATGATAGATTTATTACTAAACTTATATATAAAATACATCTTATATTCATTTATGTAATTAGTAATATTATTTTCATGCGTTTGCGAATATAATTTGACCTATATAAATTTATGGGCCAAAATCATACAATATATACAATTTCCAAGTCATAGTATATGTGTTTTTATAATCAAGCCCACTATATTACATTATTACACATATAAATTTATGTTTAGAGTAAAATGACCCGAATAAATTTTATGGCCCATTTATATATATTAAAGCTATTGAATTTCGAGCCACCAAAATGCTTTTGGTCCCACAAATCCTACATGTCATTTTGTTATTAATGCATTTTTTTTCTTAACATTATATTTCAATTTAAACCACAATATCTAATCACACCTAACTTCTTTTTTTGGTTTTGTTTTCTAAAGGGGAATCCACCGTAGGCGATAAACCCCCTGACTCATGACCCAGCTGGCAAGGACCACGAACCAGGTAAGCCGGCTAGCACCGAGCGGCTCGACCTAGTGGAAAGCGGCACGGTGAGACTTGGCCCCAAATCCAAGTGAAGGGGTGGAGGCAGGGATCGATCATGGGACTTTCGAACTTCCCCCCATACCCCTTACCACTAGACCACCCCTGGAGGGGCAATCACACCTAACTTCAAATATAAAAAAAACTATACAATTTTGTTGAATGCTTATACATTTTTTTATAAATTTTGATTTCTACAAATTGCAAAAATAAGGTTATATATGTCAAACTAATATATGATAGAATTCCTACTAAACTTATATATAAAATACATCTTATATTCATTTATGTAATTAGTAATATTATTTTTATGACGTTGCATATAAAATATGACATATATAAATTTATGGGCCAAAATCATACAATATATACAATTTTCAACTCACAGTACATGTGCTTTTATAATTCAACCTACTATATTATATTATTCCACATACATATTTTATTAATAATTTAGTAAAATTTTAAACTAATGTATCTTAACAAACTTAATTTATATAAACTTGATATTTTCTTCTAAACCTTTCAGTTTTAACAACTCATCTTAACAACAATTATATCATATCAGATTTTTAACAAATGTATATTGTACGTTCCCATTTAACAACTTATATTTGATTTTAATTTTATATAAAAAATACATGGTCTCTATTTTCCGATTTTATAATATTTCTATGGGCTTATCACTTATCATTTTGATAAATGTAATTTTTAGTTTTAAAAAATTAAATTGAGTTTGTTAATCACCAAGAAAATATTCACTAACAAACCGTGAAATATCAATTATAAATTACCAATAATTTTGTTCAATCAAACAAAAAGTTTTAACTAAAAAATCTAGCTAAATCTTTGTTGTAACAAACTTTCAATTTCATATGATTATACACATTATCAAAAGTAAATTAAACATAGTACGTATACAAATTTTAAAAGTATTTGAATTTGAGATAACTTTAAACCTACATAAATCAACCACTACTGATTAATTAATTATTCAAATAACTTTTCAGTTATCGTTTTCTATAAGTAAGGATATAAATTAAAATCAAAATCTTAAAACTTTAGACGGGTACGTAATTATAAAAAACTAAAAAAAAATATGATTTATCTGGCTGATTTGTAATGATTTTTTTACATATATATTTCACTGAATTATTTCATATATTTATTTTAACAAAAAATTAAAAAATCAAAATTATTTTTTCCCTTCGTTTGATCTCATATCCCCCTTCGAGACACCAAAACAATCATGGATCAACTTTGCTTACGTATTATTTTGCGATTAATCCTATTTTTAGTTTACTTTTTTTCTTAAACTAACTAAATTTATACTATAAAAATCTTTAAAATTTCATCAAATAACTCAATTTTTTTTGTATGAACAATACCTTTGATCTAATATAAACATTTCCTTTTATTTGGATATTAATTTTCACATTTATATTCTACAATAAATTGTTATATAAATATTTTAACTTAATATAAGGGTCAAATATATTATCCATTGTGAATATATGCATGGAATTTTAAATTGAGCTTGCCTTTTATTTTATCTTTTTTGAGTAATTAAATTGATTTTTTTTAATAATCATTGAAATAAATATATTCAAATATTGAGTTCCACCTTATTTTTCAATAATTAATTTTAATATTCATTATAATAAATACATACGAGATAATATCATGTTTATTAGGTTGATGTCACTTCTTTAGTTCTTTTCCATATGCAAATGAATTATCTAAAACATAATATTTTATATCATAAAGTAGCTTGCTATGATAAATATTGGTTTCGTAACCTTACGTATATTATTATTTTCGTCAATATTAAGAAATCATTGTTTTATATTGTGATTTTTACAAGTATCGTTGATGGTGTAACAATTTCGGATCCCCATTGTTTAGCGACATATATTTTCCTGAAAAACATAAATCTTATTTTATTTTATTTTAAATTTACATTGGCCTTATTCATTAATTATACATATATAATTTTAATTTTTAAAATCTTCACCTCACTTTATTTTATCCATGTTTAACCAAAACTTGGTTTGAAGGTATAATATAGTAGCTAAGATTTGAAAATTTGATTATGAATTGTTCAAATATCAAACTATTAAAAAACATAAAAAATAAAGATTTTGTTATAATACTTAATATTGATCATGTTCACGATTTTGTCAATATTATTTTTTCTTTAAAAAAAATTATATTATAATCCAAACATGAGTTATACATATTATGAATATTTTTGGCTTTCTTATTCAAAAGATATAATTACTAATCTAATAGTTTTTGTCAATGAACCACACATTAATTTTTTGTTTGAAATCTATTTAAATTGTTTAAAAGACCATCTATTGTATATGCCACGTATAAATAATTTTGTAAACCGGGAGTAATTTTATCGAGATTTTTAGAAAAATAATCATTATAATATATCTATATTAACTATTCTCTAAATGATTCTACATAAATTCCTACATATCATAGCATATCATTTCCAATGATCCAGCGAGAACTATATTTTTCTAAAAAATACTTCGATATAACATTAATTTAATTCAATCATATTTTTTTTTTAATTTTCTCAAATTACATTTACCCGTACGAGGTACGAGTTCTACACTAGTTCAATTTAACTCTTGAGACATATACCCTTCAAATTTCTGTATTAAATAAATTATCTGATTATAAAAAAAATTGTGATTTGGGTACGTCTCAGATTTGCTTCTGCAATGGAAATAGAGCAGGGAGTCAAGTTGCTACTCGGAAATAACCATCCCCGTTATACCGTTCATCTCTTCGTGATTCAAGGCAAGTGGCGGTTCGCTCTTGCATATTTATTCAATTTCATCTTAATTGCCAATGAATCGATTGTGTTATTAAGTGGGGATAACTAATTTTTTTTCTTGTTTGGGAACTTGTGTGAATAAATGGTGTGAATAATTAAACCTTATTATTAGGTTGTATAATATGCTAGCTACGACCCTTATATATATATATATATTATTATAGGGCGCTAGATATACTTGGTGTGGATTTGTTGTGCATTAGTGCGGATATATAAATGCTAGTTTAGCACGAGTATTCGTAGGAAAGCTATTTCCTTGTGAGGTTTAGTCGTTTCTTTATAACTTTGTGTTAGGCGGTTAAATGCCCTAACACTTTTGGTCATGACCTACCCCTATCCGAATATAGGTGGTGGTGCACTTAGCTGGTACCAATCTTTGGGATTTATTCCCAATCTTTGGGATTTATTCTCATTCTATATCTCATTGCAGGATCTGTTGTGGAAATTAAAATCTTCAACGTTAATGCACGTTTTGAAATTAAATAAGATAAGTACCTTGTTGTACATAATTAATATTATGGGTGAGGAAACGCATATATCCGGTCCGGTCCGGTATGTCGGGTATCCGGTAAAAAATAATCACAAAACTCATATCCGTATCCGGTCCGTTTCGGACCGGATATCCGATAAATATTATCTGGATCAGATTAGATATTTGACTCGGATATCCAAATTATCCTGTTACTAGAAAACCTGTTAAAAATTAAATCAAAATTTTACTTTTTCTAATTCAATCAAAACTAACAATCCGCAAAGTGCAAACTAAATGTCAAACATCAACACCATTTGCAAGTCCCAGTAATTTTTTCAAACAATTAAAATTGCCAACCTTTTCAAATTAAGAACAATAAATGTATATATTATATAACAAGAGGAATTGAAAAGTATATATAAAGTTGTAACTTTAACTTATATAATCAAAATTCAATTCAATGATGAACACTCAGTCTTGAAAAAAAAAACATATTTGCTCTATTTAGTGAGGCGACAATTAGTACATCAGTACATGAATTATTGATTTAGGGTTTTAATTTTATAAGAATAATAATCAAGGTTGTTTTTTTAATAAAAGGAATAAAATAAAGCATGTTGTATTGGAGAATTGAAATGAGTTTAATTACTTAAAAATGTACAAGCACTATTATGAGATCATTTAAACTAATTAAACATTGTATACTAGTTATAAAAACATATATATTATATATTAATAGTACCGGATTCCCGGATATCCGGTAAGCAAAATATCACAATCCGTATCCGGTCCAAGTATCCGGAAAAATCACCCGGATCGGATCGGATTCGGATAAAAATTAAACGGATGGTTTCAGATACGGACTTTTAGGATTCAGATTGGCGGGTTATCGGATCGGGTTGGCCGGATCGGATATTTTTGCTCACCCCTAATTAATATATACGCTCGAGCGAGAAGTACAACGTGGAACTCGTCCGGACTCTTGTATTAAAGTAAGTCCTCTTTCTAATCTGAATTCGTATTATGCGGTGAGGTTGGTCGTGGACCCAAATAATCAAGGTCAGTTTTCAAACTTTGTGTGAATATAATGTTCCCAAACAAATTCATTAATTTCCCATAAGACTCACTTCCTAATAGTACTTATTACCAAATCAAATCCGAAAACAATCACAAGAACCATTCTGTTTGAGTCCTTGCGTAGTCTTTCATTAGACTGACCAACCTTTCTTTTCTTTGCATGGTTGGCTATGTAATAACCCTCAATTTTAGTAGGGATGTTTGTGTAATTTTCAACTTTCATTTTGTAAGCAAGACGTGTTAGACTTGTTCTGTAACCCTGTATGAACCATTTGAACGTGAGGTTATACGTCTAATAAGATATATGGATTCTAATTATTGGAGGAGTGCTAAAAACGAGATTAAGCATGACCGCGATCAAGGCCGAGAGCCACGACCGCGGCTAAGCAGCCGCGGGCGTGAAATTTCCGCGGCTGCGGTTTGGCCTATGGGCAAACCGCGATCGCGGTTTCAGATCTGCGATCACGGGCACTGTTGCATCGTCTTCTTCCTCTGCTTCCAAAAGGCCGACGTTCGGTTTTTTCCCCACGTGCTCCGAACAACGAGTGCTGGAGCGCTTGGGTTTCCTTGGCGTTGAGGTTGAGCTCCAATTCTAGCCTATAAAAGGGGCTTGGATTTGGCTTATTCTCCACCATTCACTGCTCTCTCTTCCTCTCAAATAAAGTTTGTGTTTGTCGCCGGAGTTGTCGTCGCCGGAAGCCGAAGTCGTCGCCGTTGGGAAGTCTTTGGAGTGGTGGTGGTGCGCATTGTTCAGAAGCGAAGGTACGAATCCTCGTCGTCGTCGGTATGGCCTCGAAAGTTTGATTTAAGCTCGCGTCGGGATGGAGTCCTGCGACCGCGGCTCCATCCACCACGACCGGGCAGAGACCCGCGACCCCGGCTGGGCGCAAAACCGCGATCACGGTTATAAAACCGCGGGTGCGGTTTTGCCCAGCAAGGCCGCAATCGCGGCTATGCCATCCGCGACCGCGGCACTGGCCTTTTCCTTAGTTTTGCTTCGTCTTTTCGTACCGTATCTAATTTAGGGTTTTGTCTTAAAAATCGTCGTCGTCGTAGGCAACCGTGCTCAGATTCAAGTTTCTAGATCTCGGAACCCGATCTCTTCGTTCGTCTAGTCTAAGGCAAGTGGCGGTTCGCTCTTGCTCATTATTCCATATTTCCCTTGATGATCAATTATTTGATTGTTTAATTAAGATGGAATAAAGTTGTAGTTTTGTGTTTGGGAACAGATTTGATTAAACTATGTGTTAAAATATGGATTTATAATAGTGTATATATTGCTAGAAACAACGTTATTATATAATTCTATATGATATTATCATAAAGTGTTGAATGGATTTTGGTGTGGATTTATATGTGGACTTACATGCTTAGTTAGCACGAGTATTCGTAGGAACGCTATATACCTTACGAGGTCTAGTCGTTTCTTTATAACTTCCTGTTAGGAAGATAAATGCCCTAACACTTTCTGGTCATGACCTACCCCTATCCGAATATAGGTGGTGGTGCACTTAGCTAGTGCCAAAAATCGGGATTCGTCCCATGTTCTATATCTCATTGTGAGATTGATGTGGATTAAAAGCCTTAACGTGAATGTACATTTTTGGAAGTAAATAAGATAAGTGCTTTTACGCACATAATTAATATACCATCGGGCGAGAAGTACAACGTGGAACCCGTCTGGACTCCTGTTAGAGTAAGTCTTCTTTCCAATCTGGATTCGCATTGCGCGATGAGGTTGGTCGTGGACCCAAATAATCAAGGTCGTTACATGTCTTTTTCTATCATTCCGTGAAAGTTCCGGGTTATGTATCGTTCCTTCGGTTAATATTCAAGGGACAATGATAGTAAACGGTTACGATCACTTGAACCATTCTGTTTTCACCCTTGCATAGTCTTTCATTAGACTAACCAACCAGATTTTATTCCTTGCATGGTTGGCTGGTGTCATCCGTCCTATACGGCACATCAGAGGTTGGTCCCCGACGATTGAAGTAACTAGTCGAAGAGAAGGCTTGCAGTTGGAGTTTGCGTCTTAAGAAGTAATATTTCCAAGGCATATATGTTTACTTTGAAATAAATGTAATACATAGTCATGTAATTAGGACTATTTTAAAAGAGTCTTCCGTTGTAATTTAAAAGTCTTCCGCTGTCACTATACTTTGTTGTAAAACCATCCTTCTCATTTTACGGGAGAAATCTTAATAAAAGGGTGAGTTTATTCATTTAAAATGTCTTCCTCTGATTATTCTTTCGTTATTTAATATTTATGTATTTATTTAAGCTTAATTGTTCCGATTAAAGCCTGGGGTGACTTTGGGCATTAACGTCTGAGGTCACTGGCGTGTGGCACTACCGACATAAGTCGGGGGTGTTACAATTATGGTATCAGAGCAATGGTTATAAAATTCTTGGCCTATTGTTAGGTTTGAGAATTTTTGAAAATTATTTTCGAAACAAATTTCAAACTATTTTCTTTTTAAAAAGGAATTTCGATATTCTAAATGCTAGTATTAAACTTAAAGTTCAATAATTTCTTAAAGCCTAATTTAAAAATAATGGTTTAACTATTAGAACTTTAATAGTTGTTTTATAAATGATGTGTTATAAACGATCAGATTTAAGTTAATGGTTATAACTTTAAAAGTGTGATTTTTGGTCTTAGTAAGTGTTTTTGTGATAACAGTGTCATTAGTTTGAGAAACTAACTTTATAAATAATTATTTTGTTAAGTTAAATATATAAGGTTTAAAAGTATAAAGTATAAAGTTTGGAAGTATAAGGTTTAAAACAATAAGTGGTTTTTCAAACTTCTGCAAGCTTCGGTGTTGTTACTTATTCCTTAGATCCATTCTTAAGGATATTGTCTTTTCTTGGGTTTAATGTCATTTAAACGTTGACATTTCTCCTAATTGATCCATCATCAAGTAAGAGAAGAAGATCGTTTTAAGGTTAATGGTGGAGGGTCAGTCAAACTAATATAAAGTTATTGGGTTGGACCCTTACAATTCGTATCATAACGTAAGTGATTAAGTATCATGTACAAGTTGGAAAAGTTCTAAACTGACGTTATGTTCATCAACAGATGGTGAACGCCAGATCCACCAACCAAACAACTAATAAAGGTCCTAACAACGGTTCCCGAGTTCAGCTGGGGAGTGCTACTTAGCAAGGGAATGACGCGAGATCTGGCTCGCATGATAATAACCCGACCCTGCGGCAAGGTGTTCATCAGGGACAAGTGGACCCTCAAGCTACGAGGGAAGTTCCATGAGGTGGAACTTCCCTCGTAGCTTGAGGGAAGTTCCAGGGGATACACCTCATGCCCCGATCGTGTTGGATGCGACGGTCATTGGGCAAATAGTGAGGCAGGTGGTCAAGGTACTAACGGCCCAGGGGATACCGCGAGCTCAAGCGGCTCCCAACCCTCAAGTTGCAACTAATGTGGTGGGACGGGAAGGTCAAGTACATCCAGTGGCTCCTGAGAGAAATGACAGGAATTACAACCGGGCATTGAAGATGACAGGCCTAAAGTCGTATGCCTAATCAAAGAAATCTTAAAGTACCTACTAAAGAGTATAGAAAGCAAGTCAGGGTCGAACCCAAGGGAATCAGGTTATCTATTCTTGTGTTTCTCAAGTCACCAACTAGGAACTAGGGGGGGGGGGGGGGGGGGGGGGGGGTTGTATCGGTTTCTTAGTGACCAAGTAACAAGTAAACAAGTTCACAAGTAAAGGTTGTGAATATGATGGGGAAAATCGTCACACCTGACAAAGATCCACACAACAAGAGATATGGTTGATCACTGAATTATATTAGTCTCAAGTTCTTATCTTTCCTATAGTTGTCCTTATCCCGATCTTAGGTAACTATTAGTTCTACCAGCCCTAATAGTACTTATTACCAAATCAAATCCGAAAACCTTCAAGACTCAATAAAGCAATAGCATTCAACCAAGGATTCAACAAGATACATGCAATAGAAACAACCCATTACTATAACATGCAATTAACTCTCTCTCACGATAAACACTCGCAACCCGCTTATGTAAATCGTGTTTGCTACTAGAGATGCAACCCGAACCCGGAATCACAAATCCTAGCAATTAGGAAGATATCAATATACCTAGGTAGCTACTCTAGATAAATAAACATAAACCAATAAATATTCAAGCATAAGAGAATTAATCCAACTAGATAAGAAATCGAACAAGAGTAGAAAACTCACAACTAATCAATTGAAGGCTTCAAAACGTCAAGTGCAACAATGGAAGCTTAGTTCTTCATAGGGTTTGTGAGAGAAAAACTAAGATAGGTGGCAACTAGGGTTTTTAGAATAGATCCTTAAATATCAGGGCAAATAATTCAGAAATAAAGACAAGAAAATAACAAACTTGGAAACAAAGTTTCAGAAATAAAATAAAAAGGAAATAGAAATTCCGGAAATAAATCCGGGAAAGTCTTCAGCGCATCGTCACTGCTGGGTGCGGCAATACCCACCACGGGGTGCGGTGGTCTTCCAGAACTTCGCGCCTTCTTCTCTGCTGGCTCACCGCTGGGTGCGGTGATGTTGCCGCGGGTGCGGTGGTACTCCAGCAGCTGCGGCACTTCCGTACAAATGTCATAACTTTTGATTCCCAAATCGGATTGCGCTCAAATTTTCAGGACTTGCAGTAGACTTCAAGATCTAACTCCTCGAATTGGAATCACTCCATTTGGACATCGTAGTAAAGAGAACGAACCAATTGAATTCAGCACACTGTTCTTCTACTCTTCAATGCACTTCAAACCTCTGTAAATCCCATGATTTCTTCACTTCTCGTCTTCTCTTCCGGATTACAGAATTACCATCAAATAATATCCAAACATCACCTAAATCATGCTAATAACCACTGGATGTGCTATACAATATATCGCATATCAAATTCCCCCATACTTAGACCTTTACTCGTCCCGAGTAAGCTAAAAACTGAACTCACTCCATCAATCATGCTCCAAGGCCTCAGGAAGTACAAGAAAATATGACACTAGTGGTTACAACACATCAACAATAAGCTCCAAGACAACCAAAACAAGTGATGCAAAACTCATCTAATCCTAACTCCATCTAATCACCTTATTCCTCCATAGTGGCCTACCCGAGTCCTCCTCATGACTCCCCTTCTTATGTCACAACGCCAGGAAAAATGAGGAATCCTAAAAATCACTCTTATTCTTTTCACTCATTTTGCCAAGGCGCCCTTTCGGGTTTTCACCAAGCCACTCATTTCATTTTTCAATAGATGAGCTCACATATGCTCACATCACTCTTGACCAATTATTACCCCAGCCTAATGTTGGTCCAAGCCACCTGCTTATTGCCTAGGCCGCACTTTCGGGTTTTCGACCTATCCCAGGATTTCTATTTTAGCATTTTTTTGAATTTTTGGCTTTTTTCTTTTTCTTTCTCCTCAACGGCATAACAAGTATAGAACACTCCCCCATGCTTAAACATTGCATTGTCCTCAATGTAATGAAAGACAAAAAGATGAAGCATAGGAAAGGCAAAAAATAACTCACAAACGCCGCTGAGTTGGCTTGGACACTGTCGTTGTTGCTGGCGGTATACTCAGTAACGCTCAGGTCTCCAATGTTGGGCGGGTGTCTTCAATTCATCTCTACCGTGCAACCAAATAATCCACTATGGTGAATAGTGGTATGTCAAAGAATGCGGGGCTGGACGACCTTCAATGAACACAAAAAATGGGCCCATATGTCATCGTGGTGTGGGCCCTGGTGCTCCTCCTCTCCAGCTGTCGATTGTAGGGCCATCATCGTTGCCAAATAATGTGTGGGGCGAATGTCTCCTCCTTGACAACATGATGCGCACCTTCTCCATGGGGAACTCCGGACAACTGGCTTACGGTAGAACTCTTTTTTGTTGTTTTTTCGATTTTTTTTAATCCCAGTTTAAGGTTTTTTCGGGATTTTATTTTTAGTGCAAGGCAAAAGAAGACTTACAATGGTGTGGGAAACACCTTCTTCAATTCGCATAGGGTCTCCTCCCTGCAGGTTAGTCGGAAACAAAGAAAAACAAAAACAAAGCAAGAACACACTAAAAACAAATACAAAAACAAAGAAAGAAAAACATACCTCGGGTTATCTCCCGGATAGCGCCTTAGTTATTGTCGTGGCTCGACATCCTACTCAGACAACCTCAACTCCGGTTGCACACAACAACTGAACTCCTGGGATCTATATCAGGGGGATGCCTCTTTGTATATTCCATGTCGAGCTTGACCCCCGTCCTCCTGCACTTTATGATGGGTGGACCGATGTTCATATCAATGAATGCACTTGCCATCTTTAGGAACGGTCTACCCAACATCTCAGGGGCTGCATGCTTATCCTGCCTCGTATCCAACATGTAAAAATATGCCACTTGAATCAAGGCCTCCTTCTTGTACTTCCCCTTTGGTTTCTTTTTGATATTGCCCAGCGCCCTTAAAACTTTTGTGCAGCGAGGGACGCTGTTTGCCAGTGTGACCATAGGAACGTTCGCCTTGCAGCTACTGAAGGTGTCAAATAAACCTTTGTCGTTCTCCACCTTTTGGGTGTCCTTCAGAGCCTCAGGGAAGGGTGCGGGAGCCTTCTCAGAATAGAGAGGGGAAAGTACGGACGAACATAGGTGTCGACGTAGGGCTCTTTCACAACTCCAGAAGGTCCACCGCGGGTGCGGTCAGAATCCACCGTGGGTGCGGTCGTCCCGACAAAAAAGTCTCGGAATTATGGGGCTCCGTCACCGCGAGTGCGGTGGTGTGGCCGCTGGGTGCGGCGAGAGTGGCGCGGGGTGCGGTGATCTCGACTGAGAGCTCAGTTGCTCTTCTGTAGTCCCACCGCGGGTGCGGTCTTCTTGCTGCGGGTGCGGTTTTCCCGAATGAGAACTCTCGTTTCCTGTGTCGTCCTTTTCAGCACTAGGAGCGACGTTCAGCTGCTTACCACTTCTAAGCGTCACAACACTAACATTTTCCCTCGGGTTTACTACCGTTTGAGACGGTAGATTTCCCGAAGTTCTTGCATCAATCCTATTGATAGCTTCAACCATTTACTCCATTTGCTTTTCTAAATTCTTGATGCTAGACTCCCTAGTTTGAACACTAGTGCTGAAATGTTTAGTCAAAGCTTGGAGCATATCTTTAGTTAACATGGAGGAACTTGGATTGGACACTGGTGGGCTATGCTCGTAGGCCGGATTATACTGCCATGGAGTACCCTGCTGGCAGAACGATTGTGGCTCCGAGTAGAACTCCTGGTAGTCATGACCATATGGAGGGTATTGCTGGTACCCATAACTCGAATTGGAGGGATCGCTCCACCCTGGAGTGTATGCGTAGGAGTATGGGACACATCGCGACTCTCCCCAGAACTCCATATCTGTAACAAAGAAAAAGAAATCAGTAGCACGAGTGTGGACCGTAAGATAGGTCCACACGAAAGTTGGTAACAAACAAAACCACAAAAACAGAAATTTTGATTCCCCGGCAACGGCGCCAAATTTGACAGGCCTAAAGTCGTATGCCTAATCAAAGAAATCCTAAAGTACCTACTAAAGATTATAGCAAGCAAGTCAGGGTCGAACCCAAGGGAATCAGGTTATCTATTCTTGTGTTTCTCAAGTCACCAACTAGGAACTAGGGGGGGGGGGGGGGTTGTATCGGTTTCTTAGTGACCAAGTAACAAGTAAACAAGTTCGCAAGTAAAGGTTGTGAATATGATGGGGAAAAGCGTCACACCTGACAAAGATCCACACAACAAGAGATATGGTTGATCACTGAATTCTATTAGTCTCAAGTTCTTATCTTTCCTATAGTTGTCTTTATCCCGATCTTAGGTAACTATTAGTTCTACTAGCCCTAATAGTACTTATTACCAAATCAAATCCGAAAACCTTCAAGACTCAATAAAGAAATAGCATTCAACCAAGGATTCAACAAGATACATGCAATAGAAACAACCCGTTACTATAGCATGCAATTAACTCTCTCTCACGATAAACACTCGCAACCCGCTTATGTAAATCGTGTTTGCTACTAGACATGCAATCCAAACCCGGAATCACAAATCCTAGCAATTAGAAAGATATCAATATACCTAGGTAGCTACTCTAGATAAATCAACATAAACCAATAAACATTCAAGCACAAGAGAATTAATCCAACTAGATAGGAAATCGAACAAGAGTAGAAAACTCACAACCAATCAATTGAAGGCTTCAAAACGTCAAGTGTAACAATGGAAGCTTAGTTCTTCATAGGGTTTGTGAGAGAAAAACTAAGATAGGTGGCAACTAGGGTTTTTAGAATAGATCCTTAAATACTAGGGCAAATAATTCAGAAATAAAGAAAAGAAAATAACAAACTTGGAAATAAAGTTTCAGAAATAAAATAAAAAGGAAATAGAAATTCCGGAAATAAATCTGGGAAAGTCTTCAGCGCATCATCACCGCTGGGTGCGGCAATACCCAACGTGGGGTGCGGTGGTCTTCCAGAACTTTGCGCCTTCTTCTCTGCTGGCTCACCGCTGGGTGCGGTGATGTTGCCGCGGGTGCGGTGGTACTCCAGCAGCTGCGACACTTCCGTACAAACGTCATAACGTTTGATTCCCAACTCGGATTGCGCTCATATTTTGAGGACTTGCAGTAGACTTCAAGATCTAACTTCTTGATTTGGAATCACTCCATTTGGACATCTTAGTAAAGAGAACGAACCAATTGAATTCAGCACACTGTTCTTCTACTCTTCAATGCACTTCAAACCTCTGTAAATCCCATGATTTCTTCACTTCTCGTCTTCTCTTTCAGATTACAGAATTACCATCAAATAATATCCAAACATCACCTAAATCATGCTAATAACCACTAGATGCGCTATACAATATATCGCATATCAAATTCCCCCATACTTAGACCTTTACTCGTCCCGAGTAAGTTAAAAACTGAACTCACTCCATCAATCATGCTCCAAGGCCTGAGGAAGTACAAGAAAATATGACACTAGTGGTTACAACACATCAACAATAAGCTCCAAGACAACCAAAACAAGTGATGCAAAACTCATCTAATCCTAACTACATCTAATCACCTTATTCCTCCATAGTGGCCTACCCGAGTCCTCCTTATGACTCCCCTTCTTATGTCGCCACGCCAGGAAAAATGAGGAATCCTAAAAATCACTCTTATTCTTTTCACTCATTTTGCCAAGGCGCCCTTTCGGGTTTTCACCAAGCCACTCATTTCATTTTTCAATAGATGGGCTCACATATGCTCACATCACTCTTGACCAATTATTACCCCAGCCTAATGATGGTCCAAGCCACCTGCTTACTGCCTAGGCCGCCCTTTCGGGTTTTCGACCTATCCCAGGATTTCTATTTTAGCCTTTTTTCGAATTTTTTGCTTTTTTCGTTTTCTTTCTCCTCAACGACATAGCAAGTATAGAACACTCCCCTATGCTTAAACATTGCATTGTCCTCAATGTAATGAAAGACAAAAAGATGAAGCATAGGAAAGGCAAAAAATAACTCACAAACGCCGGTGAGTTGGCTTGGACACTGTCGTTGTTGCTGGCGGTATACTCAGTAACGCTCAGGTCTCCAATATTGGGCGGGTGTCTTCAATTCATATCTACCATGCAACCAAATAATCCACTGTGGTGAATAGTGGTATGTCAAAGAATGCGGGGCTATACGACCTTCAATGAACACAAAAAATGGGCCCATATGTCATCGTGGTGTTGGCCCTGGTGCTCCTCCTCTCCAACTGTCGATTGTAGGGCCATCATCTTTGCCAAATAATGTGTGGGGCGAATGTCTCCTCTTTGACAACATGATGCGCATCTTCTCCATGGGGAACTCCAGATAGTTGGCTTACGGTAGAACTCTTTTTTGTTGTTTTTTCCCCAGATTTTATTTTCAGTGCAAGGCAAAAGAAGACTTACAATGGTGTGGGAAACACCTTCTTCAATTCGCATAGGATCTCCTCCCTGCAGGTTAGTCGAAAACAAAGAAAAACAAAAACAAAGCAAGAACACACTAAAAACAAATACAAAAACAAAGAAAGAAAAACATAACTCGGGTTGCCTCCCGGATAGCGCCTTAGTTATTGTCGTGGCTCGACATCCTACTCAGACAACCTTAACTCGGGTTGCACACAGCAACTGAACTCCTGGGATCTATATCAGGGGGATGCCTCTTTGTATATTCCATGTCGAGCTTGACCCCCGTCCTCCTGCACTTTATGATGGGTGGACCGATGTTCATATCAATGAATGCACTTGCCATCATTAGGAACGGTCTACCCAACATCTCAAGGGCTGCATGCTTATCCTGCCTCGTATCCAACATGTAAAAATATGCCACTTGAATCAAGGCCTCCTTCTTGTACTTCCCCTTTGGTTTCTTTTTGATATTGCCCATCGCCCTTAAAACTTTTGTGCAGCGAGGGACGCTGTTTTCCAGTGTGACCAAAGTAACGTTCGCCTTGTAGCTATTGAAGGTGTCAAATAAACCTTTGTCGTTGTCCACCTTTTGGGTGTCCTTCAGAGCCTCAGGGAAGGGTGCGGGAGGATTCTCAGAACCGAGAGGGGGAAAGTACAGACGAACATAGGTGTCGACGTAGGGCTCTTTCACAACTCCAGAAGGTCCACCGCGGGTGCGGTCAGAATCCACCGTGGGTGCGGTCGTCCCGACAAAAAAGTCTCGGAATTCTGGGGCTCCGTCACCGCGAGTGCGGTGACTCACCGCGGGGTGCGGTGGTGTGGCCGCTGGGTACGGCGAGAGTGGCGCGGGGTGCGGTGATCTCGACTGAGAGCTCAGTTGCTCTTCTGTAGTCCCACCGCGGGTGCGGTCTTCTTGCCGCGGGTGCGGTTTTCCCGACTGAGAACTCTCTTTTCCTGTGTCGTCCTTTTCAGCACTAGGAGCGACGTTCAGCTGCTTACCACTTCTAAGCGTCACAACACTAACATTTTCCCTCGGGTTTACTACCGTTTGAGACGGTAGATTTCCCGAAGTTCTTGCATCAATCCTATTGATAACTTCAACTATTTGCTCCATTTGCTTTTCTAAATTCTTGATGCTAGACTCCCTAGTTTGAACACTAGTGCTGAAATGTTTAGTCAAAGCTTGGAGCATATCTTCAGTTGACATGGAGGAACTTGGATTGGACACTGGTGGGCTATGCTCATAGGCCGGATTGTACTGCCGTGGAGTACCCTACTAGTAGAACGATTGTGGCTCTGAGTAGAACTCCTGGTAGTCATGACCATATGGAGGGTATTGCTGGTACCCATAACTCGAATTGGGGTGATCGCTCCACCCTGGAGTGTATGCGTATGAGTATGGGACACATCGCGACTCTCCCCAGAACTCCATATCTGTAACAAAGAAAAAGAAATCAGTAGCACGAGTGTGGACCGTAAGATAGGTCCACACGAAAGTTGATAACCAACAAAACCACAAAAACAGAAATTTTGATTCCCCGGCAACGGCGCCAAATTTGACAGGCCTAAAGTCGTATGCCTAATCAAAGAAATCCTAAAGTACCTACTAAAGAGTATAGCAAGCAAGTCAGGGTCGAACCCAAGGGAATCAGGTTATCTATTCTTGTGTTTCTCAAGTCACCAACTAGGAACTAGGGGGGGTTTTGTATCGGTTTCTTAGTGACCAAGTAACAAGTAAACAAGTTCGCAAGTAAAGGTTGTGAATATGATGGGGAAAAGCGTCACACCTGACAAAGATCCACACAACAAGAGATATGGTTGATCACTGAATTCTATTAGTCTCAAGTTCTTATCTTTCCTATAGTTGTCTTTATCCCGATCTTAGGTAACTATTAGTTCTACTAGCCCTAATAGTACTTATTACCAAATCAAATCCGAAAACCTTCAAGACTCAATAAAGAAATAGCATTCAACCAAGGATTCAACAAGATACATGCAATAGAAACAACCCATTACTATAACATGCAATTAACTCTCTCTCACGATAAACACTCGCAACCCGCTTATGTAAATCGTGTTTGCTACTAGACATGCAACCCGAACCCGGAATCACAAATCCTAGCAATTAGGAAGATATCAATATACCTAGGTAGCTACTCTAGATAAATCAACATAAACCAATAAACATTCAAGCACAATAGAATTAATCCAACTAGATAGGAAATCGAACAAGAGTAGAAAACTCACAACCAATCAATTGAAGGCTTCAAAACGTCAAGTGCAACAATGGAAGCTTAGTTCTTCATAGGGTTTGTGAGAGAAAAACTAAGATAGGTGGCAACTAGGGTTTTTAGAATAGATCCTTAAATACTAGGGAAAATAATTCAGAAATAAAGAAAAGAAAATAACAAACTTGGAAACAAAGTTTCAAAAATAAAATAAAAAGGAAATAGAAATTCCGAAAATAAATCCGGAAAAGTCTTCAGTGCATCGTCACCGCTGGGTGCGGCAATACCCACCGTGCGGTGCGGTGGTCTTCCAGAACTTCGCGCCTTCTTCTCTACTGGCTCACCGCGGGGTGCGGTGATGTTGCCGCGGGTGCGGTGTTACTCCAACAGCTGCGACACTTCCGTACAAACGTCATAACGTTTGATTCCCAACTAGGATTGCGCTCATATTTTGAGGACTTGCAGTAGACTTCAAGATCTAACTCCTCGAATTAGAATCACTCCATTTGGACATCTGAGTAAAGATAACAAACCAATTGAATTCAGCACACTGTTCTTCTACTCTTCAATACACTTCAAACCTCTGTAAATCCCATGATTTCTTCACTTCTCGTCTTCTCTTCCGGATTACAGAATTACCATCAAATAATATCCAAATATCACCTAAATCATGATAATAACCACTAGATGCGCTATACAATATATCGCATATCAGAAGACGATCAATTGGATGCGCCCGGATAGCTACGATGGGACCGGGGA
The DNA here is from genome assembly GCA_027886185.1 of Rheum nobile. NCBI lineage: Eukaryota > Viridiplantae > Streptophyta > Magnoliopsida > Caryophyllales > Polygonaceae > Rheum > Rheum nobile. Next base: position 4,863,938 of record WOAB01000056.1, read on the forward strand.
ACCAGTCAAGGTTGCCTATTGGTTTTCCCATATGGAGCGACTATTTCGGAATGTGGTCTGCACAGAGGCTGAGCAGGTGCACATTGATTCGTTGCATCTGAAAGACGAAGCAAGTGAGTGGTGGGAAGGAACTAGTTTGGACGACCACCCAAATCTGAGCTGGGCAATGTTCAAGGCCAAGCTCACTGATCGCTTCTTCTCTCGTGCTATGAGGGAAGAGAAGCTGAAGGAGTTTCTCTACCCAGAGACTGAAGGACTGAAAGTGTCTGAGCTGGCGGCAAAGTTTAATCACTTGCTGCATTATGTTGGTTCAGACGTGCATACTGAAGAACAAAAGATCTGGTACTTCCATGGATGGATGAATCCAGAAATCAAACCTCTGATGATGCGTCATGGTTGCTCTACTTTGGAGCAATATGTTGATGCGGCCTACAGAATAAAGGTCACGCTGGAGGAATCTGCCCGAAAGCGGGAGGAATAGAATAAGGCGAAGGGTGGGCAACAAGACCGGAATGCTAATATCTTCAAGCGGCCGGCATCGCCCACCAAGTTTTAGAAGTCTGGTCGTGCTAAGACCGAGATGACTCGGCCTGACTCCGCCAAAGGTTCAGGTTGGAGTAGCGGTGTGATTCAATGCCACAACTGTGGTGAAGCTGGGCATAAAAGTTTTGTTTGCCAAAAGGAGAAGCAAGTATGTTATAATTGTGGAAAAGAAGGCCACATGCAAACATACTGTAGGCAGAAGGGTCAAGGGCCAACACAATCATATCAGGCCTCAAATGTTGACAGTAGGCAGGACCCAAAACCGGAGGTGTTCGCTCTTGAGCAATCTGTTGCTCGTAATAAAGGCAAGGCGCCTATGGAATATCCGGGTCAAGGGCAGCGACTCTTTGTGATACGTCACCCCGACGGGAAGGAAACCCTGTACGAGTAGTGGTATTTTGTAAGACTTTTTAAGAGTAAGGAGCGATGACTTGTGTCGATAGTCTCCATAGTTTAGTAATCTGTTTGTTCGACATTTTGTCAATGGTTTTAATGTAATGTTTCGAATAATAAAGAAGTGTTTTCTTGTTCCGGAAATTACTAGATTCATTACTATTGCAAGTTGTTCGTGCATACGAGAATCCTTGAGTGCCAAAAGTAGTACATGTCATGTGTGGATAAAGACTATCTGGACTAATAAAGGATAGTGTGGGTTGGGACATGTGTGATTGTTCCCTACCTTGTTAGCGCTAGTTTCATGGTTGAAACTATTTGTAAGAACCCCTCTATTTTCTTGAAATAATGTCAGGTTGGGCATTGACATTATCTGTTCCCTCGCTCGAATTCATGAGCATTGTCTCTAGAGGTTAATGTTGTATGAATTCCTTGCTATACGGATTTGGTGTGTGTAGTAATGCTCTATGGAGTTTGAGGTTATTCCTCATGTGCATACTCTGAGCATTAGATGGGGTGAGTTGTATAAATTATATATTTAAGTGGATAAATGTATAAGAGAGATATTTCATAAGGAGTTCATTTTCTCTAAGATGATCGTACTCTAATACGATCTTGAAAGACTTTAGAACCCAAGGGTTATGGTTATAGAATTTATAAGTGAGTGTGCTCATTGTGGGACCAGTGGTTAAAACTTTTGGAAAAGCTAAGTGTGTGAAATCATAAGTATTATTTTGGAAGACCTATCTGAGGTTTCGTTATGAGGTTTTCTTAAGGAAATGATATAATGATATGAGGAGTATTAAGACGATTATGTCTTGGGTAAATATTAAATTTTGATAAAGCAAAAGGCTGCTTGATTTGGGATAATAAATTGTATGAGGACGGTTAAGTGTTTAAGGATTTATGGGTGAATAACAAACTCATTCGGTAAAAGTTTATTGTAACTTGGGTGGATTAATAGTATGAGATAATGTAAGTGTGTGGATTTTTATTAACTGGACTTGGTGAAAAAGTGACCTATGTCTATTAAGGTGATCTTATGACACGTTTTGGATAAATAATGGTGATTGATTATAATCGTGTGAAATGGATTATTAAAATCATGTTTGAGGAAAGCATGAATAAGATGTTACGTGATTAATTGGGAAATTTAAGGAATTCTAAAAGGTCTTATGTAAGAGCCTGATTAATGGAAATGTTTTTGGGTAAGAGATGGCATAAGGGCCAAATTTAATCAAGGTGAATAATGAAATAGATGAGATACATATGTAAGGAGTAAGACGATATGACAATTGGGGGTACTAAGTTAAGTTATAAGGAGATAAGGTATGAACTTTGGGAGTCACTTATAAAGAGAAAAGTTGAAAGAAAATGTGTGTTCTCAAGCTTAAGGTGTATTAAGATCGTGTGATGATTTTAGAGACTATGCTTTTAAAGTAATCATGATCTTATGACTATATTAAGAGTTGGCATATGAGATAATATATAGAAACGAGACATATGGAGGATGTTATGGTTGGGGAGACAAATCGACTTTCCTAGGATTAATGTTGAGTACGAAACAATTGAGGATACTAAACTCAAGTAGAGAGGTTAATGTGGAAATCGATCCCTCTAACTTGGTAGTGTTAGTTTCGGGGTCGAAGAGTTAGTTTCGGGGTCGAAGTGTTAGTTTCGGGGTCGAAACTATTTTTAAGGGGGTAGTAATGTAATAACCCTCAATTTTAGTAGGGATATTTGTGTAATTTTCAACTTTCGTTTTGTAAGCAAGACGTGTTAGGATTGTTCTGTAACCCTATATGAACCATTTGAACGTGAGGTTATACGTTTAATAAGATATATGGATTCTAATTATTGGAGGAGTGCTAAAAACGAGATTAAGCATGACCGCGATCAAGGCCCGGGAGCCGATCAAGGCCGAGAGCCACGACCGCGGCTAAGCAGCCGCGGGAGCGGAATTTCCGCGGCCGCGGTTTTGAAACCGCGGGCGCGGTTTGGCCTATGGGCAAACTGCGATCGCGGTTTTGAAACCACGATCGTGGGCACTGTTGCATCGTCTTCTTCCTTTGCTTCCAGAAGGCCGACGTTCGGTTTTTTCCCCACGTGCTCCGAACGGCGGGAGCTAGAGCTCTTGGGGTTCCTTGGCATTGAGCTCCAATTCTAGCCTATAAAAGGGGCTCGGATTTGGCTTATTCTCCACCATTCACAGCTCTCTCTTCCTCTAAAATAAAGTTTGTGTTTGTCGCCGGAGTTGTCGTCGTCGGAAGCCGAAGTCGTCGCCGTTGGGAAGTCCTTGGAGTGGTGGTGGTGTGCATTGTTCAGAAGCGAAGATACAAAGCCTCATCGTCGTCGGTATGGCCTCAAAAGTTTGATTTAAGCTCGCGTTGGGATGGAGTCCCGCGACTGCGGCTCCATCCACCGCGACCGTGGCCGGGCAAAGACCCGCAACCCCAGCTGGGCGCGAAACCGCGATCGCGGTTATAAAACCGTGGGCGCGGTTTTGCCCAGCAAGGCCGCGATCGCAGCTATGCCATCCGTGACCGCGGCACTGGCCTTTTCCTTCGTTTTCCTTCGTCTTTTCTTATCGTATCTAATTTAGGATTTTGTCTTAAAACTCGTCGTCGTCGTAGGCAACCGTGCTCAGATTCAAGTTTCCAGATCTCGGAACCCGATCTCTTCGTTCGTCTAGTCTAAGGCAAGTGGCGGTTCGCTCTTGCTCATTATTCCATATTTTCCTTGATTATCAATTATTTGATTGTTTAATTAAGATGGAATAAAATTGTTGTTTTGTGTTTGGGAACAGATTTGATTAAACTATGTGTTAAAATATGGATTTATAATAGGTTGTATATATTGCTAGAAACAACGCTATTATATAATTCTATATGATATTATCATAAAGTGTTGAATGGATTTTGGTGTGGATTTATATGTGGACTTACATGCTTAGTTAGCACGAGTATTCGTAGGAACACTATGTACCTTACGAGGTTTAGTCTTTTCTTTATAACTTTGTGTTAGGAAGATAAATGCCCTAACACTTTCTGGTCATGACCTACCCCTATCCGAATATAGGTGGTGGTGCACTTAGCTAGTGCCAAAAATCGGGATTCGTCCCATGTTCTATATCTCATTGTGAGATTGATGTGGATTAAAAGCCTTAACGTGAATGTACGTTTTTGGAAGTAAATAAGATAAGTGCTTTTACGCACATAATTAATATACCCTCGGGCTAGAAGTACAACGTGGAACCCGCCCAAACTCCTGTTAGAGTAAGTCTTCTTTCCAATCTGGATTCGCATTGCGCGATGAGGTTGGTCGTGGACCCAAATAATCAATGTCGTTTTTATAAACTTGTGTGAAAACTTAACCTTCCCAAACAATTCTCATATTTTCCTATAAGACTCAATTCCGTTGGAATCTTCTTTTCGTTGCATGTCTTTTTCTATCATTCCGTGAAAGTTCCGGGTTATGTATCATTTCTTTGGTTATTATTCGAGGGACAATGATAGTAAACGGTTACGATCACTTGAACCATTCTGTTTTCATCCTTGCATAGTCTTTCATTAGACTAACCAACCGGATTTTATTCCTTGTAATAAAGGAATTTTGAGAATTTAACTAGTTAGTACTAAATTTAGGGTTAAGAGTTTCTTAATGTCTAAGAAGAAATCTTAAAATTAATAGTTTAGTTATTAAAAAAACTAATACTAGTCTTCATAGTCGTTTTATAAATTGGGGTTATAAGGGATTAGAATTAAGTTTTGTTATAATTCTAAAGGTGTGGTTTTGAGTTTTTGTACGAGTTTATGAAGAAATAATATTGTCACTAGTTTAAGACACTAACTATATAAATAATTATTTTATTAAGTTAAGTATATAAAGTTTAAACGTATGGTTTTTGGTTTAGTAAGGTTTCTAAAGAAATAATCATGTCATTAGTTAAGGAATTTACTATCTACCTTGTCATTGTTTATGTTTCGGGTTGGAACAAATTACTATAATCCGTCCCCGCCTACGAATGTAATTATTTCACTAAGTTAAAAAAAGATTTGAAAGTATAAGTTTTGATAATAAGTGTTTCAAACTTATGCAAACTTCGATTTAGTTACTTATTTTTCCGGTCCATTCATTAGGACATCTTCATTCTTAGGTTTAATGTCATGCGAAGGTTGACATTTTCCCTATTTGCCTTATTCTCAAGTAAGCGGATAAGATCGTTTAAGAATAATGGTAGTGGGTCAGTCAATCTAATATGAGCTATTAGTTTGGACCCTTATAATTTGTATCATAATGTAGTGATTGAAGTGTCACATATAAGTTGGAAAATTCTAATGTCAAGCTGGGTTTAATCTCTCTTAGTGATTTAAGAATAATATGGTCGATTTCGTTACTTAATCCTTAGATCCATTCATAAGAATCTCTCTATATTCTTGGAATAATGTCAAGTTGGGTATTGGCATTATTTTCTTTTCCAGTCGAGTTGTCGAACGTTGTCTCGTGAGTTTAGTTTTGTCGAAATTCCTTATTTATAAGGAATTATGTGTGTGTGTGTGTGTGGTTAATGTTGTATGAAGTTGATAATTATTTCTCATGTATATACTCCGAGCATTTGTTGTGGTAAAGTTCATGTAGTGAGCTAATATAAAGCTTAAAATACTTAAATATGAGTTTTATAATTTATTCATTTAAGAGAATAAATTATTGAGAAAACTATAAATCATAAGGAGTTGTCTCTCCCGAAGGAATTGTAATCTAAAACAATTGATGTTCTAGAAAATAAAAATGTATCAATTTAAACATGAGGATTTTAAGTGAGTGTGTCGTTTATAAGACTTATGGTATAACTCTTCCTGGGAAGATTAAGTTGTGAAGCTATTGTATTGGGAGAAAGCTCACTTAAATTTAAAGGTTATAGTTTAAGGATAGGTTATGTTGATGATTTCGATAAACTAAAGGACTTAGTAAAGAGATTTGTCTTATGTGCGCTTAAGGAGTAAGGTAACAAATGTTACTCGTATATATATATTGAAGGATTAGGACATAAGTGATTGATTTTGTTGGTAATGAATCATTTATCAATATGATATTTTGAGGAAATAAGAGTAATATCTTATGTGGTTCGTTTTGGGAAAAATTAAGGAATCTTAAAGGTTTTAAGTTAGAGATTGATTAATGGAATGAGTTAAGTTATTATTGGAAATATTTTAGGTTAGAGATGGCATAAGGGTCAAATCTGATTAAGGATAAATAATGGAATTACGGGGTGTTACAATTGTGGTATCACAATTGTGGGGTGTACCTTTAAGGAATTTGAGGATGTAATGTTTCAAGGTTAATAAGATTTGATAATTGGGTTATAAGGAGTTAATGTACGAACTTTGGGATTTGATTATAAAGAGCAAAATGGAAGAGAAATGTGTGTTCTCATGCTTGAGGTACATTAAGGTCGTTATGATGATTTTGGAGATTATTATCCTAAGGTAGTCATGATCTTGTGAATATAGTAAGAGTTATTACACGATATAATATATGGATATGAGATGATGTCATGGTTGAGGAAACGAATCAGCTTTTCTAGGAGTAAGTCTGAGGACAAAATGATTAAGGATACTAAGCTCTAGTAGCGAGGTTAATGTGGAAACCGGTTCCTCTACCTTGGTAGTGCTAGTTTCGGGGTCGAAACTATTTTTAAGGGGGTAGTATTGTAATATCCCACAAAAGTTAGAAGGGTAAAATAGTAATTTTAATTTGATAAAAATAAAAGTTATGATATTTTTTTTAGAGGAGTAATTTAAATTTTCGTTAACTTAAGATCAAAAGTTAAGATAAGATATTTTTATACAAATTATCAAATGGGTTATAATTGCTTAGTGTGGAAATAAATAAATAAGTAACTTTATAATTTTAAACAATAATAAAGGTCATAAGAATTATTATGTTTAATCATAAGGGGATAGTGATAAATACTCTAAGTATGTTATCCCCTTATGTTATGAATGGTCTAAAATATGATTAACCTTATGTTAATTATAACTTAAATCGACTTATAAATTTTAACTTAGAAATGCTTGAACCAAATTAACAAAGTGTTAAATGGGTTAAGTATTGTCAAAATTATAAGGAAGGGTAACTTTAGATAACTTAAGCATTATTTTAGCCTAAGTTAATTTCTCTAAATATTAATTTTGGGCTAAGATAATGTTAGAAACATAGAATTATTAAAATATTTAAGTTTGGGTAATTTTTGTAATGTTTCAAAAATTATTCAAGGGCATTTTTGCCCCAACGTGAAAAGTTGGGGCCAAAAGTGCAAATATGCCAAAAGTTGGCCGGGTACTGTTCACTTTCTTCTTCAAGTGGCCATTCATGAGCTCCCATGCTCAACAATTGTGGATTTTGTTGTAGAAATGCAGAAGAATCAATGGAAGATTAAACAACCATGAAAGCTTGACAGAAAGCTTTACAGGAAAAAGGACAACATAGAGCAAAATGCACCAAAAGTTTGTTAGAAAAATATTCTATGTGTATTAGGGAGCAATTACAGAAGAGGCATTAAATAGCCTAGAGACCAGCTGTCACGTGTACAACACGTGACCAAGCTTTTAACAAAAGATGTAACGTGACATAGGCAAAATACATACATATGACATATTCTAACACCCCCTCTCAAGATGGAGAAGGGTCTACCATTCCCATCTTGGAGAAGAGAGACTGTAAGCGATTGCCAGGAAGTGCTTCGGTGAGGAAGTCTGCCAATTGTGAATGAGTATGAACATGTGGCAAACTGATTAACCCCTCAAGCAATTTTTCTCTAGCATAGTGACAATCCAATTCTATATGTTTGGTCCTCTCATGGAAGACTGGGTTTCTAGCAATATAAATTGCGGCTTGATTGTCACATTTGACTGAGATAGGTGTGATGTTAGGGACACCTAATTCGGCCAATAAACGACTTAACCATGCCAGTTCAGTGCAAACACGTCGTAGGGAGTGGTATTCTGCCTTCGCAGAGGACAGGGAGACACTTTGTTGTTTCTTGGATTTCCAGGAGATCGGATTGCCACCAAGAAAAACCATGTAGCCGCTGACAGATCTGCGTGAATGTGGGCAAGTTGCCCAATCTGCATCACAAAAAGCCTGCAGAGCAAAGTTGTCTGAATGGTTGAGAAGCAATGCCTTTGAATGAGTACCTCGGACATAAGACAAAACATGGAAGGCTGCATCTAGATGGGGTTGGTGAGGAGCCTGATTAAATTGGCTGAGGAATTGAACTGAATAAGCAAGGTCTGGTCGAGTGTTCACAAGGAAATTCAGTTTCCCAATCAATTGCCTATATATTAGCGGATCAGTGAGCAAATCACTAGCCTCTGGAAGCAGCTTAACTCTGGGATCAATAGGGCTAACTGCATTGTGTGTTGTAGCAATTGGAAAGTCATTAAGTATCTCAGCAATAAATTTTCTTTGACTCAACAAGAGACCTTATGCTGTAGGAATGAATTCAATACCCAAGAAGAAATGCAAATGGCCCAGATCCTTGATTTTGAACTCAGTATCTAGGAAAACCTTTAGTGACTGAATTTCGGACAGATCATTCCTTGTCAATAAAATGTCATCAACGTATACTGCCACAAACACAACTGAAGATCCCTCTTTCTTGTGGAAAAGAGAGTAGTCATTCAAAGATTGTGTGTAGCCATGAGATTTCAAGCTTGTAGACAACTTATCATACCACTGTCACGATGCCTGCTTCAACCCATATAAAGACTTTCTCAATTTGCAAAATTTATCTGCACTGTCCATAAGCAAACCAGGTGGAACCTTCATAAACACCCCCTCTTCTAAATCTCCATGCAAAAAAGCATTGTTCACATCCAATTGAAAGATTTCCCACTTGTTCTTTAACGCAACAGAAACAAGGGACCTGACTGTAGTCATTTTTATGACAGGAGAAAAAGTCTCATTGTAGTCCATCCCCTCTTGTTGTATGAACCCTCTGACAACCAGTCGTGCCTTATATCTATCGATGGTGCCATCAGATTTTCTTTTGACCTTATACACCCATTTACAGCCTATGGCTTTCTTACCCTTAGGTAAGGCAACAACATCCCAGGTATGGTTCAAATCGAGTGCAGTAAACTCATCTGTCATGGCTTGTCTCCAGTCAGCAAATTTGCAGGCCTGTTCATAGGTAAACGGTTCTGTGTCTGGATGAAAAGAAGAAGGGAAGTGATGGGTAGGAAAATAAATGGTTGAAGTAAGGGTATGACCACAAAATCCTACATCACTGTCAATGGCAGAACAAACATAGTCTGACAAATAAGAGGGTTGTGTATGTGCTCTGGAAGATCGCCTAAGAGCAGGTTCCTCACTGACTGTAGTGTGCAGAAAGGGTTGAGAGTGAATGGGAATGTCTTCACTAGGTAAGGGTGTAGAAGGATAGACTGGAGGTTGAGGACAGGAAGGTAAAGAGGAGTCATGAAAGGGAAATAAATTCTCATGGAAAACAACATCTCTAGACACAAGAATTTGATGTGTCTCTATATTGTACAATTTGTATCCTTTCTTCCCAAAAGGATATCCTAAGAAAACACAAGGCACTGCCTGAAGAGTAGAAGCAAAGCATAAACAACCAAAGCTTTTGACATCTGAATAAGGAGGGTGATGATATAAAAGCTCATAAGGAGTTTTATTGTGAAGAACTTTGGTGGGTAATCTGTTGATCAAATAGGTTGCTGTGAGGATGTTTTCACCCCAAAACTTGAGAGGTAATTTTGACTGGAACATCAGGGCCCGGGCAACCTCCAAGAGGTGCCTGTGTTTTCTCTCAGCCACCCCATTCTGCTGAGGTGTTGCAACGCATGAAGTTTGGTGCTCTATGCCTTGAGCAATCAAATATTCTGAGGCCACTCTGCTACTGCCTAATTCAAAAGCATTGTCACTCCTGAGAACTCGAACCCCTCTCCCAAATTGAGTAGTGACCATAGACAAAAAGCTCTTAATCATAGTGAAGGCATTACTCTTGGCAGAAAGCAAATGTGTTAGGAAACGGAACTCTGGAACTTCAGTTCCCCTGAGAGTTCCTTTCCTCAGTTTCTATACTTTTGAAGATGACAAATATTATGATACTAATGTTTTATCTCAAAGATGTGCTTAAGGAACCACAGGACAAATACCGAAGGTATGAATGCCAAACAGGACAAGAGAACCAAGGAACAAGACAAAGGAAGGAACCCAGAGGAACCCAGATGTGCCCAGAAATGCAACATGTGACTTTGCGTTTCTCGAGAAATCTGGGAACACCAAACCTCGCACAAAAGGAGGTGAAAGCGACTTGAGAGAAGCTTCCAAAAGCCTGCCACCATCCAAGAGCAAGACTCCAAGATGCCTAGAACAATGAACCTCGGACAAAGGCACTGATAGCGACATGACATGGAACCTATCGCTGTCCAGAAGTCAGTTCCCAAGCGCCCAGAGTGTCGAACCTCGGACAAAGGAAGCTGGAGAATGACTTGGCTGAAGAGGTTGACTAACCTAGAAGGATTCTGAGCTGCCTAGGTTGTTTGCACATGCCAAGAACAACGTGGACCAAGGAGAACCACTTATCCTAGGGCAAGCTCAATCTGTGGGAACCCAGAGAAGATTAAGCTGCGAAGAATCCTCTATAAAAGGAAGACTAACTCAAGGGTTATCTTCAAGCACTGAAATACGACTCACACCCATTAGCAAATATCCAGTGTGAACCTTCAAACAAGATCATCAAAGAAAACCGAGATCAAGAGGAACCAGTCAAGGAATAGAAGAGCTGAGTGCTAAGTTCCTGTGACTGTAAGTGATAGTTCTTAGGTATGAAGGTCTGTTTCTTGGATTGATTATTGATTGTGTTAAGTTATCTAGGATTGCCTAACTGTGTGTAAGTCAAAGAAACTGTGTGTTTGTTCCTAGGATAAGCTGTAACCAAAAGAGATAAGAAATCAAGAAGTAGACCATGAAATCCTTTCGAAAGAAAGGTAGTGGTTTTTATCCTGGATTGCTAGTTGGCAATCAAAGGTTTCCACTATAAGGAACTTGTCATTTGTTTGATTGTTTATTTCCGCTGCGAAGGGAACTTAGAATCGTCATCCTGAGTTCCTTAAGTTATTATCTAACAATCACGATCCTACAATTGGTATAAGAGTAGGAAAAGCTCTAGATCTTTGATAAGTTTGCAGATCATGTCTCAACCAAGCAAGTTTGAGCTCAGAATCTCCACCAACAAGCCACATCTCCGAAAGAAAGGAGAAGAAACATGGTGGGAAAAGTGCATGGAAAGCCACATCAAGACCAACGACTACCAATGCTGGAGGATAGTCGAAAATGGAGATGGCTATGTCGACCTCACCATGAAGGAAGAAGATTGGAAACCAGAACACTATGTTATCATGGAGAAGAATGCCAAGGCCAGGCAGTTCATCCTCAATGGATTGGACAAAGAGGACATGGACAAGGTCATATGCATCAAGACGGCCAAGGAAATGTGGAAAGCTCTCAAGGAGATGCATGAAGGAAGTGAGGAACTAAAGCAAAGCAGAAAGTTTGCTTTGGAAGGAGAATACCACACCTTCAAAATGATGGAAACTGAGACCATCTCAGAGTACTACTCTCGCTTCAACAGATTGATTGAAAAGTTAACAGCGGCGGGAGTCAATCTTGATGGAGTTTCCAAATCCCTAGTGGTCATCAATGGACTCAACTCCAAGTTCACCCTTCTCAAGGGAATCATGAAGAACACTCCAGGCATCCAATCCCTTCCCTTGACCCAAGTCATAGGGAAACTGGAGGTTGAAGAAGGAGAGCACACCAAAGCCAATGCCGACAAGAAACTAGAGAAAGGCATTGCCCTCAAGATCTCCAAAGCATTCTCTAGGCTCGAAATGGAGGAAGAGAACTCAGACTTAGAAGAAGAGGAGGACGAACTAACATCCCTCTTCACAAAGAACATCAAAAAATTCTTTGTGAAGGGAAGGTTCCAGAAGGGCAGTTCCTCCCACAATGGACCCAGAAGAGATCTCAAGGAAGTCTCTTGTTACGAGTGCAAGGAAAAGGGACACTACGCTAAGAACTGTCCCAACAAGGAAGACTCCAAGGAAGAAGAAAGACCTCAGAGAAAGAAGGCTCTCGTACCCTCATGGGGAGAAGACTCAGATGAGAAACTGGATCTGAGTGGCTTCTCTGGAGGAAGATGCCTCATGGAAAAAGGAGACTCAAGCGACTCAGAAGACCCTGAGATAACTTCTGACGATCTCTTAAAATCCCTAGTTGATTGTGATAAGAAACAACTTCTTAAGATCATAAAGAAACTAGGAAAGGAAACCAGTTCACTTCAACAAAAACTTGATGATTGTGAAGATGAAATTGCATGTTTGACTGTTGAAAATTCTGTTTGGAGTAAGAAACTTGATGAAACCGAGAAAGACCTAGCTGAAACACACTCCAAACTCATTGATATTAGGAATATGCATGTTAGTCACCTTAAAATCTATAAATCTTGTGATGAAACTAGCATAGATTCTGTCAAAGTTCCCTTGCATGCTAACTTACCTGGAAATGACATGCTTCAATCCATAATTGATAGGTTGGACGTTCTCACCGACTCTATTAATGAAAAAACGATAAATCAAACTGTTTTTGTGAGACAACGTCATGGAATAGGATATGTTAACAACAAAGGGAACAATGATGCTGAAGATGAAAAGGCTAGGCGAGAACTTGTTGAGATGAATGAGAACCTCAGTACTGCTCTTGCCAACTCTTGAGATAGGAATCAGTTCCTATAAGAGAAGATCATGGTTCTTGAGAACAAGGCTGAGGTTGCCAAACGTCTAAATGAAAGTTCTCAAAGTCCTAAGAAGGAACCTAAGGGAAAAGAAAAGATGGTTCCTGAAAACCAATGGTTCACCAATTCCTTTGCTCACAAAAGATATATTGACATGGCCCATAGCAAGGTTAGAAACAATGTTGATTTTAACAAAAGGAAAACTGAAAAACCTTTTAGGCCAGGAAAAGGAAAATATGGACATGTTGTTTACAATCGTTTGTGTACCTACTGTGGTAAGAATGGTCATTACAGCACTGATTGTGCTAAGAAAAGGAACTTTGAAAAGGAGAAAAGTACTCATTACCATGAAAGGAACCAATTCCCTGGTTATTCACAGACTCGCAATGCTAATCCCCCCAGTAAAGCCAAGCTTCACTGGGTTCAGAAATCTTAGTTCCCTTATGTGCAGAAAGAAGAGAGGCAACCTCAACTATGGTACATCGACAGTGGTTGCTCATGCCATATGACTGGAAGAAGAAATCAAATGACCTCTCTTCAACCTCTCCAAGGAGGGAACATATCCTTTGGAGACAAAAGCAAAGGGAAAATATGTGGAATAGGAACTGTGAAACTCAACGATCACATTCAGGTAAACAAAGTTCACCTTGTTGATAATCTTGGTTTTGACCTAATAAGTGTGTCACAGCTGTGTGATCAAGGAGACAATGAAGTTAGATTCAGATCAAATTAATGCTTAGTCCTTAACTCCTCGGGACAAATCATCCTAAAAGGGAAGAGATTCAACAATGTGTACATTATTGATCCATCCTTTGTCCCCAAGGAGAAACTTTGTCTCTCAACCGTGAACGACCAAGCAGATTTGTGGCATCAACGCCTCGGTCATGCTAGCACCAAGCTGATTCAAAAGCTACACTCAAAGGAGCTAGTCAGAGGGCTGCCAAAGCTAAGTGGCACATCAAAGGAACTGTGCTCTGACTGTGTAAAAGAAAAACAGGCTCGTAGTTCCTTCAAGTACAAAAACATAGTAAGCACCTCAAGGCCTCTTGAACTCATCCACATGGATCTGTGTGGACCCATGAGAGTTCAAAGCCTAGGAGGGAACAAGTATATCTTTGTTCTTGTCGATGACTTCTCTCGCTTTACTTGGACTATCTTTATTAAATATAAGAGTGAAGTCATTAACCGCTTTAAAGATCTAGTTCCCTTGTTAGGAAATTATCTTGATTGTTCACTCAATGCTATTCGGTCGGACCATGGTACCGAATTCGAGAATGGAGAATTTCTAACCTTTTGCAGTGAGCATGGCATTGATCACAATTTCTCTGCACCATACACTCCTCAACAGAATGGAGTAGTGGAGAGGAAGAACAGAACTTTGGAAGACATGGCCCAGACTATGCTGATCTCAAGCGGACTCTCTCAATCATTTTGGGCTGAGGCGATCAACACAGCCTGCTACATCATTAATCGAGCCATGCTTCGCCCAATCACAGAAAAGACACCCTATGAGCTCCTAAGAGGAAGAGTTCCCAACATCTCACATCTGAGGGTGTTCGGATGCAAGTGCTTTGTGCACAACAATGGGAAGGACAATCTTGGCAAATTCGACCCAAGAAGTGATGAAGGAATCTTCATTGGATACGCCTCAGGCAGCAAGGCATATAAAGTCTTCAACAAAAAAACTAAAAAGGTAGAAGAAAGTGTTCATGTTATTTTTAATGAAAAATCTCTTGGAAGAACTGTGCAGAACGCTACCACTCCCTTTGAAGACCCATTTTCCAAATCATCTCAAGAAGATCCAGATGAAGATATCACTCCACCCAGTTCCTGTCTTGCTGCTCAGAACCCTCCACTAGTTCCTCCACCAGTTCCCATGGATAATGAACAACAATCCATTTCTGGGAACCATGAGCATGACGACAACATCTGTGGAGACTTCAATGATTCTTCTTCCCACATAATCTTCAATGGAGAAGGTGATCCCAACCAGGAAGCTGAATGTTCAACTCAAAATGTCTCCACATCAAATGCTCTAGCTCCTAACAGAGAAAGAAGAGTCATCAAGCCTCCAGTCAGGTTCGAACATCTAACCTTCTTTGCCTTCAATGCCTTCCTATCTATTGTGGAACCAAAGAACATAGGTGAGGCACTGAAGGATGCGGACTGGATCCAAGTTATGCAAGAAGAGCTTCATCAATTTGAAAGGAACAAAGTATGACATCTAGTTCCTCGTTCCAAGGATAAGCACATCATAGGAACTAGATGGGTTTTTAGAAATAAGCTAGATGATACAGGAGCTGTGATAAGGAACAAAGCAAGACTCATTGCTCAAGGATACAATCAACAAGAAGACATCGACTATGATGAAACCTATGCTCCAGTGGCAAGGATTGAAGCAATAAGGTTGTTGATTGCTTTTGCATCACACAAAGGGTTCAAGTTGTTCCAAATGGATGTAAAGACGGCCTTCCTCAATGGAATTCTCCAAGAAGAAGTCTATGTTAAGCAACCACCTGGATTTGAAGATGATGATCATCCAGACCATATCTACTTTCTAGACAAAGCATTGTATGGCCTCAAGCAAGCTCCCAGAGCTTGGTATGATCGTCTTGCCCAGTTCCTACTCTCAAATGGCTATAGGCGTGGAGTTATTGACAAAACTCTCTTCATCCTAGAAGAAGAAGGTAACATCTTGGTGGTTCAAATTTATGTCGATGATATTATCTTTGGTTCCACTAACCTGTCCCTTGTAGACAAGTTCAAAGACTTGATGAGCAGTGAATTTGAAATGAGTCTAATTGGGGAACTCACCTTCTTCCTCGGATTACAAATCACTCAAAAGGAAGATAGTATTCAAATCCACCAACAGAAGTATGTCAGGGAACTACTGAAGAAGTTCAAAATGGATTCATGCAAGCCTCTCTCCACTCCCATATCCACCATTGCCCACTTGGATAAGGACCATTCGAGTCCTCTAGTGGGGGAAAAGCTCTATAGAGGTATGATAGGTTCACTCATGTACCTAACCGCTAGTCGACCAGATATTGTTTTTGCTGTTGGCTTGTGTGCTAGGTTCCAATCTTGTCCAAGAGAAACCCACTTGGCTGCTGTGAAGAGAATACTTCGATATCTCAAGGGAACTGACTCACTCTGCATTTGGTACCCCAAAGAATGTCCCTTTGAGCTGATGGGTTTCACTGATGCGGATTATGCTGGATACCTGGTGGATAGGAAGAGCACCTCTGGAATGGCACAGTTCCTAGGCCCTTGCCTTGTGTCATGGGGCTCAAAGAAACAAGTCTCAGTCTCTCTCTCCACCACAGAATCCGAATACATCGCGGCTGCCTCCTGTTGTTCCCAACTCCTCTGGCTAAAGCAACAACTTACGGATTTTGGTATGTCTTATGGTCCCCTCACTATTCTTTGTGATAACACCAGTGCTATAAACATTTCTAAGAATCCTGTGCATCATACTAGGACCAAACATATAGACATAAGATATCATTTTCTTAGAGATCATGTCGAAAAGGGGAACATCATTATGAAATTTTGTAGAACTGAAGATCAGGTTGCAGATATATTCACCAAAGCTTTGAATAGAGTTCCCTTCGAGAACCTTAGATTAGAACTGAGAATGATTCCTATAACCTAGCAGTGACCCTAGCTTAAAGGCTCTTCTCCAGTTCCCTTGATTGACTAGTTTAAGATGCTTTACTTGTTAAGTCTTGGTATCTCTGTGTTATATATTTTGTTACAAACCTTCTTTTCCATAATGGTTTCTTAAAAAGGCTTTGATAAATTTTCCTAGTTCGTGTCCCTTGGTCCTCATTATTCTTTCAACTCTTTCATTGTTCAAGTTTCTTTGTTGGCCCAAAAGTCACAATCTGATCATCTTTCTAACCCAACAATACAAGCGAAATGATGATTGTGTACTATGACCCTCCCTTGCCTCATTACACAATCTATTTCCCTATTATCCTCTTCTTAACCCTCTCTGGAAACTAGTGTGTAATGCGATAAATGGCCTTCCCCGATTTCTTTTATGGGAACGTACTTTCAGGTCCTATGTTTTAAAACCACATCAAAGGTTCTCATATATCCCTCTAGCACACTGAAAATATCGCCAGAAAGGAACTAGGATGGGCTACCCCTTAAACGGCTAGTAAGAGAATTGCTCCTCCCAAGACAGTATTTATGGCAAATCTCACAGCGTCAGAGACGTCTTATCTTTGAATTTATGATCGTTGCAAAGGCGCAAAAGCTTCAAGAAAATTAGCCGTTTCAACTCTTCAGAGTTCCCAGAAATATCTTCAACGACTTGATTCTCAACGGCTCCAAAATTGCTCAAGGGTTATTTAAGGTTTTCTGTTTGATTGAGCCGAGCATTCTGTTCTCTCACGCCTTCTCTCAATCTCATGTTCACCTGTCACTCTCAAAACACAAAGCTCCTCAAATGGACAAGAAAAAACTCAATCTTAACCTTGCTCAATTGGAGGTAATCAGGCCGATAAGATGACAACAGGCCAAGATGAAGGAATTGCATAAAAGAAGGAAACTGAAGAGGAGGCCACTACGCTGCCATAGGAACGTCTCTCCTAGTTCCCAGTGCTATAACATCACAGTGTGCTAGTAGTTCCCTAGGGTCCTACTCCCCTCTTTTATCCTTATTTTGTCTAATGTCAAGTTGGTTGTGCTCTTTTGTTTCTCTTTCCACTATGCATCTCTGGGCAATGTACTTGACTTTAATGATTAATGAACTCTTATGGTAATGTTCCTATGATTCATTTGTATTTGCCTTAAGTTTCCATTATGCTTCTGTTATGGGTTTGATGCAACTGTGCATTCACTTGGATATCATATTCTCAACTTGTTAACTTATCTTTTCGATGATGTCAAAAGGGGGAAGAAGGATAGGAACCTTGAACTTTGGAAACTGTTGGACTAATAGGAACTCTGAACTAGTTCTACTTCTAAGGGGGAATTCGAATAAACTCGTTCACTTGCTTAGGGGGAATTTGCAACCTCTTAAATGTTCTCGCATTAGTTTATAATGTTGTAAATCCCTTAAACTCAATATGGTCTCATGAAATTCAAGTCCTATTATATTGCCAGGTTCCTTGTATTTGTCATCATCAAAAAGGGGGAAATTGTTAGGAAACGGAACTCTGGAACTTCAGTTCCCCTGAGAGTTCATTTCCTCAGTTTCTCTACTTTTGAAGATGACAAATATTATGATACTAATGTTTTATCTCAAAGATGTGCTTAAGGAACCACAGGACAAATACCGAAGGTATGAATGCCAAACAGGACAAGAGAACCAAGGAACAAGACAAAGGAAGGAACCCAGAGGAACCCAGATGTGCCCAGAAATGCAACATGTGACTTTGCGTTTCCTGAGAAATCTGGGAACACCAAACCTTGGACAAAAGGAGGTGAAAGCGACTTGAGAGAAGCTTCCAAAAGCCTGCCACCATCCAAGAGCAAGACTCCAAGATGCCTAGAACAATGAACCTCGGACAAAGGCACTGAAAGCGGCAGGACATGGAACCTGTCGCTGTCCAGAAGTCAGTTCCCAAGCGCCCAGAGTGTCGAACCTCGGACAAAGGAAGCTGGAGAATGACTTGGCTGAAGAGGTTGACTAACCTAGAAGGATTCTGAGCTGCCTAGGTTGTTTGCACATACCAAGAACAACGTGGACCAAGGAGAACCACTTATCCTAGGGCAAGCTCAATCTGTGGGAACCCAGAGAAGATTAAGCTGCGAAGAATCCTCTATAAAAGGAAGACTAACTCAAGGGTTATCTTCAAGCACTGAAATACGACTCACACACATTAGCAAATATCCAGTATGAACCTTCAAACAAGATCATCAAAGCAAACCGAGATCAAGAGGAACCAATCAAGGAATAGAAGAGCTGAGTGCTAAATTCCTGTGACTGTAAGTTATAGTTCCTAGGTGCGAAGGTCTGTTTCTTGGATTGATTATTGATTGTGTTAAGTTATCTAGGATTGCCTAACTGTGTGTAAGGCAAAGAAACTGTGTGTTTGTTCCTAGGATAAGCTGTAACCAAAAGAGATAAGAAATCAAGAAGTAGACCTTGAAATCCTTTCAAAAGAAAGGTAGTGGTTTTTATCCTGGATTGCTAGTTGGCAATCAAAGGTTTCCACTATAAGGAACTTGTCATTTGTTTGATTGTTTATTTCCGCTGCGAAGGGAACTTAGAATCGATATTCTGAGTTCCTTAAGTTATTATCTAACAATCACGATCCTACAAAATGCACCCAAGTGGATCGGGTAAAGTCATCAACGATTGTCAAAAAATACTTAAATCCATTGAAAGTCATGGTATGATATGGTCCCCATACATCAACATGCACAAGTTGAAAAGGATATGTAGAAGTGATGTTACTGACAGGGAAAAAAAGCCTAGATTGTCTTGATTTAGCACAAACTTCACAAGGCAAAATTTTTGGTTTGTGCAGCAAATCTGTCTTTACAAAAGGCAAAGCCTGAAGCTTATAAAAGGGCAAATGTCCTAAACGAACATGCCAAAGAAAATTGTCTTCTTTACTAGAAACTGAAGCGGATATTCCTCCATTGCTATTTCTGTGTATTTCCTCATCTGTCCTGAGCACATATAATTCTTTGAAGACTCTACCAATCTCCAGATGTTCCTTCATAAAAGGAGCCTACAAAAGACATCTCGTGGGAGTAAACAACACCTTACAACACATGTCCTTAATCAGTTTCCCAACAGATAGCAGGTTACACTTGAAAATAGGCACAAATAAGACATTCTACAACATCAAATCTGGCAAAATTGTGATTGTCCCAACTGTGTCCACTCTAGTGCTGTCTCCATTAGGTAAAGCAATCTCAAAAGACCTTGACAAAGTTTCACAATGCCTAAATAAACTTTATCACAACACATATGGCAACTTGCACCACTGTCCAGGATCCATACATTTTTATTTAAAATTTCTTTGGTGAAGGATGTACCTGCAAACCCAGCAAAATCATCTTGTTCTGACTCCTTGTTTGGTGGTTTTCTTGAGCTTTGATGTATCATCTTCATAAATTGGGCCAGCTGTTCCTTCGTGAACTCTGAAGGACTATTCTCTCCTGAAGCTTGTGTTGCCCCTGCAAACCTCTTCTCTGGAGGATTTTTTTGGTTTCGTTCCTGATAGTTCTCTGGAAAGCCTATCAAGAAGTAACATCTATCGACAATGTGATTATTCTTCTTGCAGTTAGTACAGTAAAGAGACTTTCGCTCACCACTGCCTTTCTGTTGTGCCTTCTGAGGTCCCCTAGGTGCATTCCCAGTGGACTGCTTGGCCATTTCATTCATTGCTGCGGATTCACTCTGAACCTTAGACTCTTCGTGAATTTCTCTCTGTTTTTCTTCTTGCAACAGCATAGCATAAGCATTCGACACACTTGGCAAGGGACTAAGCATCAAGATGCTACCTCTGACTGTGGTATAGACGTCATTGAGGCCCATAAAAAAATGTACCAATCACTCATCATCTTCAAACATCATGAATTCCTGCATAGAGCCACAGGTGCAGCGCGGGAATCACCTCAAACTTCCCAACTCATCCCACAAGATCTTCATCTTCGTGTAGTAGCTTGAAATGGAGTCAGCTCCCTGAGTCAAACCATTCAGCTCCTTCTTAACAGCATACAGTCGAGCTCCACTCAACTGTCCAAAACATACCCCCAATTCTTCCCAAATCTCCTTTGATGTCTCGGTGTAGAGGACGGATCTGCGGATCTCTTTGCTAAGGCCGTTAAGCAACCAAGCCCTCACCATATCATTGCACCTTTCCCAACGAGAAAAAAATAGAATGAGTTTTCTCAGGTCGCGAAAGAGCTCCGGTAATGAAACCGGTTTTGTTCTTTGCCGACAAGGCTATTCCCATAGAAATCTTCCATTCTCCAAAGTTTTGTCCATCAAAGACATCAGGAACCAGTGAAAGACCGGGATGGTCACTCGACTGTAGATAGAATGGGTCATTATGGTTGTTCTGATTCTGAACTTCATTCTGAACTTCAGTGTCCGTCATAGCTAACGAAGGAAAAGGAAGAAAACAAGGGGAAAAGAAAAGAGCAAAGGAGTATAAATTTCAAACAGAAATCGGGATCTGTAACCCTAAAAGCTCTGATACCATGTTGTAGAAATGCGGAAGAATCAATGGAAGATTAAACAACCATGAAAGCTTGACAGAAAGCTTTACAGGGAAAAGGACAACAGAGAGCAAAACACACCAAAAGTTTGTTAGAAAAATATTCTCTGTGTATCAGGGAGCAATTACAGAAGAGGCATTAAATAGCCTGGAGACCAGCTGTCACGTGTACAACACGTGACCAAGCTTTTAACAAAAGATGTAACATGACATAGGCAAAATACATACATATGACATATTCTAACATATTTCGACCATTCCAAGCCTCGTTTTGGGCCCGATTCGATCAAGTACCCCATGGGATTTTTAGTATAGGTCCATACGCACATTATAGCGGTGAAATCGAAAGGAAACAATAAAAAAACGATATCGAATTTTAACATTTAAGGCAATAATTTTAACCGAAAATGAATTATGGTAAATTGGACAAATCGGGATCAATTCGTAATCATTTTGAGCCACATTTGAGCCCATTGTAGAGTGCTCTTCAAGCTCTTTCAAACCCCTATAAATAGGACCCCAATAGTAGTAGTTTAGACATCCAATTTCGCTCCCTGAAGCTCAAGAACCCTAGAACTCGCAGCCCTCTGTTGCGGGATCAATTGCCGCCACACCGGAGCTCCATTCCCGCAATTTCCGCCACCATTAGTTCCGCCGTGAAGTCTACTTTCAAAGCCCTAAGGCCCCGCCACCGATAAGGCGTCTCCAGCCACCGAATTCTCCGGAAAACCGCAGCAGCTCCACCGCGAGCCGGAATTAGGTATTTTCGGATATTTTGTCCGATTTTCATTTTTATTTTTATTATTATTTGGCTTAATTAAGGTTAATTAAATTAATCTTAATTACGGAATAATAAGATGGAATTAATTTGATTATAATAAAGTTAAAATTAAAATAATTAAAATTACTTTGGGTATTATCTTAGACTATGAATGGTTAAAATATTAACTTTTTATCTGGATAATATTTTGGAATAAAATATCTGGACTCATAAATAGATTATGAGATTTATTTATTTATAAAGAGATTATTTAGAATATATGATTAATTGATTTTTAATCGTATAGATAATCGTCCTACTGATTAAGCCTTGAAAATTGAATTAATTAGAGATAAATTAATTCAATTTAAATCTTAACATATACCCTTCAAAGTTCTGTAATAAATAAATTATCTGATTATATTTTTTTGTGTGATTTGGATATGTTTCAGATGTCTGGACGGAAATAGAGCAGAGATTCAAGTTGTTACTCGGAAATAACCATCCCCGTGATACCGTTCATCTCTTCGTGATTCAAGGCAAGTGTCGATTTGCTCTTGCATATTTATTCCATTTCATCTTAATTTCCAATGAATCGGTTGTGCTATTAAGTTGGGATAAATAATTCTTTTCTTGTTTGGGAACTTGTGTGAATAAATGGTGTGAATAATTAAACCTTATTATTAGGTTGTATAATATGCTAGCTACGACCCTTATATATATTATTATTATAGGGCGCTAGATATACTTGGTGTGGATTTGTTGTGCATTGGTGTGGAATGTGGATATATAAATGCTAGTTTAGCACGAGTATTCGTAGGAACGTTATTTCCTTGCGAGGTTTAGTCGTTTCTTTATAACTTTGTATAGGAGGTTAAATGCCGTAACACTTTTGGTCATGACCTACCCCTATTCGAATATAGGTGGTGGTGCACTTAGCTAGTGCCAATCTTCAGGATTTATTCCCAATCTTCGGGATTTATTCTCATTCTATATCTCATTGCGAGATCTGTTGTGGAAATTAAAATCTTCAACGTTAATGCACGTTTTGGAATTAAATAAGATAAGTGCCTTGTTGCACATAATTAATATACCCTCGGGCGAGAGTATCTGGGTTATATATCGTCTATCGGTTTTTATTCGAGAGACAATGATAGTAATCAGATACAATCACAAGAACCATTCTGTTTGAGTCCTTGTGTAGTCTTTCATTAGACTGACCAACCTTTCTTTTCTTTGCATGGTTGGCTGGTGTCATCCGTCCTATACGGCACATCAGTGGTTGGTCTCCGACGCCTTAAAGTAACAATTCGAAGACGAAGGCTTGTAGTCGAAGATTGAAGATTTAAAATAATATTATCTTGAAAGTTGTCTAGTGTTGATTAATCTTCCCAAATAAATGTAAGTTGTAATTAAATTAGTCATGTAATTAGGATTTGCTTAAAGTCTTCCGTTGTAATTTCAATATCGTTTGTAAAACTACCCTTCTCAATTTACAAGAGGAATTTTAATAAAAGTTTGAGTTTCTGTATACAAAGTCTTCCGCTATTTACTCTTTATTATTTAATGTTCATTTATTTATTTAAGTATAATTGTTCCGATTAAAGCCTTTGGTGGCTTTGGACTTTACAGTCTGAAGTCACTGGCGTGTAGCACTACCGACGTAAGTCGGAGGTGTTACATATTGTGAGGAACATTTCTCGAGATCGTAAACAAGAATTACCTAGGGGAAATACCAGAGCTTCAACGGATGGTTCTGGAGCGAATCCGATTCCAGGAGGTGTTCAGGGGAATGTGAATCCACCGCCAAGGCGACCGGTGCCGGAACCTAGAGGTTCTTCAGGGGATCTTGATCGTATCTACAATGATGGTGGATCTTCAATGGGATCAGACTACAGGAGAGGTAATTTGTGTTTACCTAAACTGGATTTTCCCATTTTTGATGGAAAAACACCGCGAAGCTGGATTAGAAAATGTGAAAAGTACTTTGCCATTTTCAATGTCGAGGAAGCTTAGAAGATAGAAATTGCGATGATGTATATGAATGATAAAGCAGATGTTTGGACTAAGGGAATCTTGATATAAAACAGAGGCACCAGTTGGAAAGAATTGAGCGAAGTTGTATGTGTACGTTTTGGGGAAAAACAAGGGGCTACAGTAGTTGAAGAATTCAATAAGCTTGCACATGTAGATGATCTTGAAGAATATAATGTAAGGTTTGAGAAGTTACGTGCTTGCATGCTTGCTTACAATCCTCAGTTATTAGAAGCTTATTTTGTTTCCAGCTATATCAGTGCCTTAAAGGAAAAAATTAAGTCAATGGTTAAGTTGAGTCATCCTGGTTCTTTGGCAGCTGTATATGAACAAGCCAAGCTTCAGAATGGAGCAGTCCAAGCTATTCTCAAGATGAGTAGGAGTTCTTAGAGATCCAATTTTAGTTCCAGTTCCCAAGCTTCAAATTCTTCTAAACCACCTTTCAATTTCAATAGACAACCTTATAGAAATCCTTCTCCGATAGTATCTTCAAATTCTTTTGGAAATTCAACCAACACTAAACCTAATCCTTCCTCTTCCAACAATCTTGTTACTCAGTTGGTGGAACCAAGGAAAATCCCGGGTACATGTTATAGATGTGGGGATCAATATTTTGATGGTAATAAGTGTAAGACGCAGTCCTTGCACAACTTGGTTGCTACAGATTCTGGTGATGTGTAGTTTGCATATTCAGCCGAGATTGAGGCCTATATGGAAGAGGAGGAATTAGTCAATGAAGATGAACATCCAGAAGTGTATGTCCACACTTTAACTGGAAGCAGTCCATTGAACACTATCAAGATCAAGGGTGTTGTGAAAGGTACTCATATTTCTATATTAGTTGACAGTGGAAGCACCCATAGTTTTCTTGATCCTAGAGTGGCTAATGATGGAGGTTTTGAATTGAAAGAAGCTGGTGTGATGTATGTTGTTGTAGCTAATGGGAATAAAATGTTCAGCTATCAACGTTGTAAGAACTTTGAGTGGTTTATGCAGGAGACTAAGTTCATTTTTGATATAAGGATTTTGAAATTAGGTGGATGTGATATGGTTCTCGAGGTAGACTGGCTTCGAGAGTTTAGCCCTCTAACCTTTGATTTTAGACATCTGAAATTGTCTTTTGTCAAGGATGGACAAAGAATTGAGTTGAAGGGAGTACCAGAGAAAGCAGCTTTGCGTATATGAGTGGTGTGAAGCTTCAACATCTTATGTCTAAGAACACTCCTTTGTTCATTACACAGGCGGCTAGTTGTTTTCAGATTAGAAAAGGTGATCATGACATTCTTGTTTTGCTCTCTAATGTACTGTTGTAGTATACTGATGTTTTTGAGGAACCTCAAGGGTTGCCTCCTGCAAGAGGTCATGAACACCATATATACCTTAAACCAGAAGCACAGCCGGTTTGTTCCAAACCTTATCGTTATCCTTTCATTCAGAAGAATGAGATTGAAAAACATGTAGCCGAGATTCTTAAGAATGCTACAATTCAACCTAGCCATAGCCCTTTTGCTTCTCCTACCTTGCTTGTGAAAAAGAAGGATGGATCATGGCGTTTTTGTGTGGACTATTAGACAGTTGAATGTTAGAACTATAAAGGATAAATTTCCTATTCCTCATATTGAGGAGTTGTTGGATGAATTACATGGAGCATGTGTATTTTCCAAGTTAGATTTGAGGGCTGGGTACCATCAAGTGCTTATGGCTCTAAGAGATATCCCTAAGACAACTTTTAGAACCCATCATGGCCACTATGAGTTTAAAGTAATGTCATTCGGGCTTACTAATTCGCCAACCACTTTTCAAGCCTTGATGAATAAGGTGTTTGCTCAGTTTTTGAGGGAAATTTTCCTGGTATTTTTTTATGACATCTTAGTTTATAGTGAGAATTTGACACAACATGTGGGTCATTTGACTGTTGTGTTAGAACTGTTGAGGAAGCACAAGCTGTTTGCTAAATAATCCAAGTGTTCATTTAGACAGCCACACGTTGAGTACTTAGGGCATATCATTTCTGTTGTTGGGGTTTCAATTGATCCTTCAAAGGTTGATGCTATGCTTAAATGGCATGAGCCTAAGAATATTAATGAGCTATGTGGATTCTTAGGTTTAACAGGTTATTATAGACGTTTTATACAGAATTATGGTGTTATATGCAGGCCACTTACTGAACTTTTGAAAGGGCATTTTTTCCAGTAGAATAGTGTTGTAGAGCAGGCTTTTGCACAACTCAAACTTCTGTTGTCATCTCCTCCTATGCTAGGATTGCTTGATTTCAATCTTCCATTTGAATTAGAGACTGACGATTGTGATAGTGGCATTGGGGCTGTCTTAATGCAACAAGGCAGGCCTTTGGCATATATTAGCAAAGCACTACATGGCCAGCATTTGTTGTTATCTACTTATGAAGGAGTTATTGACTATCTTGTTAGCAGTTGAGAAATGGAGGCATTACCTCGAGCCTTCTCATTTCTATATTTGCACAGATCACCAGTCCTTGAAGAATCGTTTAGAACAACAATTGATTACACATCTTCAAAGAAAGGCAGTTAGTAGATTGTTGTGCCTATCATACTCTATTGATTATAAGAAATGTAAAGAAAATAGAGTAGATGATGCACTATCTCGACAGTTTGAAGTGGACCATGGCTCTTGCTCTTTGTTGTCTGCAGTGGAACCTAAGTGGATTAAGCAAGTTGTTGCCAGCTATACCAGTGATCCAGCAACTAAGGAAATGCTTTCGACTGCCATGTTGGATCCTTCCTCTCAGTATTCAGTTGTACATGGTGTCTTTCGGTATAAGAATCGTATTTTCAATGGCAATGTGATCGGAACTATTTTATAGTGTATTTCTAGGGGTTGTTACCAGTTTTGAGGTGCCATTTGGATGGATTTAGAGCACAATTGTGGAGTTGAGAGTTAGAGACTAGAAGTGAAGAAATCATGGGATTTACAGAGGTTTGAAGTGCATTGAAGAGTAGAAGAACAGTGGGCTGAATTCAAATGGTTCGTTATCTTTACTCAGATGTCCAAATGGAGTGATTCCAATTCGAGGAGTTAGATCTTGAAGTCTACTACAAGTCCTTAAAATATGAGCGCAATCCGAGTTGGGAATCAAACGTTATGGCGTTTTTACGGAAGTGTCGCAGAAGCTGGAGAAGTCGTCGCCACCGCACCCCGCGGTGGGATGGCCGCACCCGCGGCGAGCACAACAGAAGCGAGGATCTAGATTCTAGAAGACCACCGCACCCCGCGGTGGAGACGCGCTGAAGACCTTTTTCCGGATTTATTTCCGAGATTTCTTATTTCCTTTTATTTTATTTCTGAAACTTTGTTTCCAAGTTTGTTATTTTCTTTTCTTTATTTCCTTATTATTTCCTTAGTATTTAAGTTAAGTTTAAGACTCTATTAGAAAGAATCGATTCTCTAACCCTAGTTGTCACCGTTTTACGTATTTTGCTCACAAACCCTATGGAGAACTAAACCTCCATTGTTGCACTTGACAGTTTGAAGCCAGCAATTGATTGGTTATGAGTTTTCTACTCTTGTTCGTTTTCCTATCTAGTTGGATTAATTCTCTTGCGCTTGATTGTTTATTGGTCTATGTTGATTTATCTAGATTGATCACCTAGGTTTATTGATATCTTCCTAATTGCTAGGACTTGTGATTCCGGGTTCGGGTTGCATATCTAGTAGCAAACACGATTTACATAAGCGGGTTGCGAGTGTTCATCGTGAGAGAGAGTTAATTGCATGTTATAGTAACGGGTTGTTTCTATTGCATGTATCTTGTTGAATCCTTGTTTGATTGCTATTGCTTTATTGAGTCTTGAAGGTTTTCGGATTTGATTTGGTGATAAGTACTATTAGGGCTGGTAGAACTAATAGTTATCTATGATCGGGATAAGAACAACTATAGGAATATTAAGAACTTGAGATTGATAGAATTTCGTGATCGACCTTTCTATTGTTGTGTGGATCTTTGTTAAGTGTGGCACTTTTTCCCATTATATTTACAACCTTTACCTGCAACCTTGTTTACTTGCTTTCTTATTACTTGTTTCGAAACACTACAACCCCCCCCCTAGTTCCTAGTTGGTGATTGCGAATTACAAGAATAGATAACCTGACTCTCTGTGGGATCGACCCTGACTTGCTTGCTATACTCTGTAGTAGGTACTTTAGGATTTCTTTGATAGGCATACGACTTTAGCCCTGTCACAATGATTCTTCCTTGAAGCAACATCTATTGACTGCTCTGCATGCTGAACCTGTTGGGAGTCATTCTGGAATTAAGGGGACTTATCAGAGAGTCAAGGCTTTATTTTTTTGGCCTCACCTTAAGCAGGATGTTGAGTCATTTGTGAAATCTTGTGATGTGTGTCAACGCAACAAACATGAATTAGTGTCATCCGTAGGTCTGTTACAACCTCTCCCTATTCCTATTCAGGCTTGGACAAATATTAGTATGGATTTTATCGAAGGATTGCCTAATTCTCATGGCAATGACATTATCATGGTGGTAGTGGATCGTTTAACCAAATATGCTCTCTTTATTGTCTTAGCTCATCCTTTTACTGCTTCAAAGGTGGATAATGAATTCATGAATCATATCTACAAACTTCATGGTCTCCCTGTATCCATTGTCTCTGACCGTGACAAGATCTTTGTCAGTCATTTTTGGCAAGAGCTCTTTCATTCTTTAGACACTTCTTTAAAGTTGTCTACTGCCTATCATCCACAGACGGATGGACTAACAGAGAGAGTCAATCAGTGCCTTGAAACCTATTTGCGCTGCATGACTTCGGCCAAACCAAACCAGTGGGCTAAATGGAGTTCCTTGGCCGAGTGGTGGTATAACACCAACTTTCATACTTACTTAGGCATGTCTCCTTTTGTTGCATTGTATGGGTACTCGCCTCCTCAGCTGGGTGCTCAATTTACTGAAGTTAATACAGATGGAGTTGAGGATTGGTTGTCTAATAGGGAGCATATGTTACAACAATGCAAGATGCATTTGCAGCAGGCACAAGCCAGGATGCAATTCTTTGCTAATAGGAAACGAACAGAGAGGGCTTTTGAGGTGGGTAATTGGATGTACCTCAAATTACAACCTTATCGCTAGTCTTCTATAGCATTGCGTAAGAATCTCAAGCTCAGCTCCAAGTTCTATGGGCCTTATCAAATCCTTAGTAAGGTTGGTGTTGTTTCTTATAAGTTGGATTTACCTGCGGGTTCCAAAATTCATCCCGTTTTTCATTTGTCACAACTCAAAGCTCGAGTTGGACCTCAGATTACTCCTTCTCTTTTGCCGCCTGCAACCTCTGTTGATGGTGAGATCATTGTTGCTCCTGCTGCTGTGCTGGATACTAGACTCCATCATTTGCCTAATGATAATCCGGTTACTGAATGGCTTATCCAGTGGACTAACCTGCCTGTTGAGGAAGCCACTTGGGAACCAGCTGCACACTTACTCCAACAATTTCAAGATTTTTTTATATAACCTTGACGCCAAGGTTTTATAGGAGAGGGGTATTGTAAGGATATATAGTTGATTGTACCTCTAGAGGAGAGATTATTGACAAGGCAATGTCCTTAAGTGGTTGTTTGTAAGCTACTGGAGCATTAACTGAATTCATAACAAACTTCCTATTCCTTCCTTTTCTCTCTCTTTCTCTATCTCTCTTCTTGATCTCTATCACAGGTTACAATAAGGATTCTTTGATCCTTACAATTTTTCACTTGAAATTTTATACAACACTTATCACATCCAACTTTGAACGGATCTCGAGTACACATCATCAAATTAGCCGAAATATAAACCAGAAAAACCATTTATACTATTTTTAATTTATAGGTTGAAAGTTGGGATTATTTTTTCAATTAATATGAAAGTTTGCATTATTTTTTATCTACTAGTTAAAATTAGAATTATCTTGGGCAATTTTTCCTAAACTCAAAAACCTTGACTGACTGACATCAACACAAACTTGTTTATTTGAAAAAGTACCTGATAATCTCCTAATGTCCTTGTCTTGAAACCAGCTGCACAATAGTCAAAATAATATTCCCATGTCCGAATGAACTTCTCATCAAATCCAAGTTGTAGAATTTTACTGTAATTGAGGTAGAATAAAACAATATTGTTATATATAATAGAAATCTTCTTGGCATATGTATCTAACCTACATTCTCCATAAAAAAAAAAAACTAGACTACATTCGTATAAAATATAACAAAGACATAAAGTCCATTTTCCACAATCCCTTATTCGTTATTACCCTGTTCACATCTTATTTTGTTATAACAAGAAAATATAGCTTAGTGTTGTAATTCAACCATTGCACTATGATCCCATTAATGGATTAAAAACCAAGATAACAACTTCACACCAAAAACCATGATACATAAAAAAACTAAGTTGTTGAATTGTTACAAATAATATTCCATTGTTTTAATATGCTAAAAATTGCACCAATTATATTATGAGATGTATAAGTACCTCTGTTGGAACGATGATGTTCCCTCTAGTTTTGATGATGATAAACTCAACGGCATTTGATGGTTTTTAGTGTGACTATGAGTTTCAGGAAACAAATAATTCAAAGGAATGATGAAAACCAAGTGAAGAATCAAAACAGAGAATGCAAGGAACAGAGAAGCCAATAATGAGAAACAACAAGCTAGAACGAAAGAGAAAGAGAGACGCGCGTTGTTGATCAGAAAAGGAAAGGGAACAGCGCCAAGGAACACATGACCCGCGCTGTGAACCCTTGCGCCTGCCGAATCTTTCTTTTATGGAAACAAAGATTGAAGGAGCAACTTGGGCCGCAAGAAATAATCTCGTTGGAGATATTCTGATTAGGATAGATTAGTAAAGATTGTATAGGATTATTTTATCTTATTTTTCTTAAGTAAAACTAGGGTAAATTAGATAGAATACCTAGACTATAAGATAGAAAGTTGCAAACTTCATTTGATAAGTGATTCACGGTGTTTCCCACAGAGAAGAGCATTCGGAAGAAGAAAGAACTTACAAGGATGAGACTTTGGTGAGTTGAGTACTTGTTAGGGTTTTGATTGTCTTAAGTGTTGTTAGGAACGTTACATTCAGAGGTCTAGATATCTAGGAGTAAACTAGATTGAGATAAGACTTGCTTGTTTATAATTCCAGGATTAATAACACAAGTAAACTTTCGAAACCCTACTAGGGAAACCTAGAGGTAGAGGTTTTTCTTAGTCAACTAGTTGGTTGATTAAGTTTTCCTCTCTAAGGAACTTTGTCTGTTACTCTGTTATTCTGTTACGATATTCCGCTGCCCAATGAACAGTTATACCGTTCCTTGTACTAACACACTCGATTCTACAATTGGTATCAGAGCAGGTTTGTTCTAGATTGTGTGTTACTTACAGATTTTTAGATAACGATGGCTCCTACCACTGTCGAAGTTGGTTTGAACTCTTCAAGGCCTCCTCTCTTGCTCGCTGGCCAATATCAACATTGGAAGGCTCTCTTTGTCAAGTGGGTTCAAAGCAATGACTACCAATACTGGTTGGTTATCTCCCTTGGAGATCTTGAGATTGTTGATCTTGAGAAAAAAAAAACTGAAGAAATGGGATCAAGAGGATCTCCAAATCATGGAGAAGAACTGCAAGGCTGTCATGCTCATCAACAATGCTCTTAATCAGCAAGATGTGCAAAAGCTTCAATCTTGTGAATCCGCCAATGCTAAGTGGCTTGCCCTGGAACAGATGTACATGGGAAGTAAAGACCTTCGTGAGATTGAACGTTTCACTGCCAAGAATGATTTCTACAACTTCAAGATGGAAGAGAACGAATATGTGAGTTCTTACCAAGCCAGGTTTGAGAAAAGCACTGCAAACTTGACTGCTCACTCTATTAAAGATGAAGAAATTCTCCCTGACGAGAAGATCCTTATTATCATTGATGGGCTTCCTCATCGTCACGCAATGACCAAGGCCATTCTAAAAGAGAATCCCAACACTGTCAAACTGACGTTCCATGAGGTCTTTAGCAAGATCTAGAAGTATAACAACGAAGAGAAGGCTAGAAGAACCAAGGAAAAAGGAATTGCTTTGATGGTGGGAAAGGCTGTTGATAGGATTGAAAATGACCTCGATGACAATGATGGATCCGATGATCCTAAAGTGGTGTTGCTAACTAAAGTCATGCGTTCTCTCTATAACAAAGGAAGAAACAATAGAGGTGGGAACGGTGAGACTCGTGACATCAAGGATATCACGTGCTACAACTGCAATGAAAAAGGGTCACTACTCTATCTCATGCCCAAAGCCCAAGAAACCAAGCAAACCTTCTGGGAACGATGAGAAGAAAGCTTTCGTTGTTGTGTGGGGCAATGAGGATGACTCAGATGGTGAACACCCTGAAGCCTGGAGTGGCAAGATGTGTGCAATGGCCATCAATGACTCTTCTGAGGATCTCAAGGTAAACCCTGAAACATTTTTGAAATCGCTTGTGAATTATGATAAGAAATCTTTGATTGCTCTCATAAGGGAAATGTATTCTGAAAACTTGAAAACACAAGAGGAACTTGCTTATTCTGAAGATGAGTGCAGTAGTTTAAAAGAAAACCTATCTAATACTGCTAGTAGCTCAACCGTTCCTTGTTCTTCATGTGATGCTAATCATGAGGAACTTCAGAGGTTAAGAAATGAAAAATTCTCTTTGCTTATGAATGAAGTCTCCAACAATACTGATGCAAGAAGTGTAGCTGGATCAACTAAGCTTGAGGAACAGATGTCTGAGATGAAGGCTTATGTTCACAAGATTCATTCTGTGCTAATGGAACGGAAAGCTGAAACTGACAACATTCAGTTTGTTGAAGCAAGGTATGGCATTAGTTATACAGGTTCTAAGCAAAAGGAAGATGTTCCATCTATTTTGGAACTTCGTGAAGCAAGAGATAAGGAACTTCAAGATACTAGAGAGAAGAATCGCAATCTTGAGGAACGTGTCAAGGTCCTTGAGAGTGGACTGGATGAAAACCAGTCGTGGTACACTGGACAACCTGCCCACAATATCTTCCTTAAGCAGTCTCAAGGGAAGCAATCCAACGTTCCATATCCAAAACGTGCGAAGCAACGCAAGAGTGTTGTTTCTAACAGAAAGTATGTTCATATGGATCAGTTCAAGCTGTGTTGGTATTGTGGAGACAACAAACATTTGCAGAGAGATTGTGAAAAGAAAAATAAGTTCTCTGAGGAGCACACAAAGAGAAGGAACAGTAGGAGCAATAATGTGAACTTGAATGACTTCTATGATGATTCACACGTGCATAATCATAATCATGCTAAAACTAGGATGAAATCTGTTGTTGATGTTAGAACTATTCCTAGGGAACGATTGCATTATGTGTCTCGAACACGTAAGGCTAAGCTTGCCCGGGTCGCCAAATCTTAACTTTTTCTGTTCAGGTTGAAGTGAGGGGGAACGAGAAGTGGTACATTGACAGCGCTTGTTCGTGCCATATGACCGGAACTGTGGCATAGAAGGCTTGGACATGCAAATCTTCTACTCATTCACAAGCTGTATACAAAGGAACATGTTCGTGGTCTTCCAAATGTTCGATCAGAGTTCCATGGTGTCTGTGATGCTTGTGTGAAAGGGAAACAAACCCGTTCCTCGTTCAAGATTAAACCTGATGTAACAACCTCTCATCCTCTGGAATTGATTCATATGGATCTCTGTGGTCCCTTGAGGATAAGAAGTCATGGAGGGAACATGTATGTTTTTGTAATTGTCGATGATTATTCTAGATTCACTTGGACAATTTTTCTGTCTTCGAAGGATGAAGCTTTCTCTGCTTGTTACATCATCAATCGTGCCATGCTTCGTCCCTTATTGAATAAAATTGCTTATGAACTAATAAGGGATCGCAAACCCAATATTTCCCACTTGCGTGCTTTTGGATACAGGTGCTACATTCACAACAATGGGAAGGATAACTTAGGGAAGTTTGACCCACGAAGTGATGAAGGGATTTTTTTGGGATATGCAAAGGCGAGCAAGGCTTACAGAGTATACAATAAGAGGCTTTGCAAAATTGAAGAAAGCATTCATGTTGTCTTTGATGAGAACTCAAAAGGTTCCCATGGCGAGTTAGAGGCAACGTTCCCTGAGGAAGGCTATCCAAGAATGCAACGAGAAGATTCTGATGATGAAGACAACGGCCTACCATTGCCCACATGATAATTGAACCCTCATTACAAGCCCACATGATAATTGGTTGTACTGCCTACCATTGCCTCGATTCAGGTAAACGTTCCCTATGATCCTTATTTGTTAAACCATTTTACCGGGAATAATTATCTGAGTTGTTTTCTCCCTACCATCTGTTTGAATATACTATATTTTGTGTGAACCCAACATTGACATATCCAGACAAGCCTCGCAAACACTCTTGGTCTCAGGGGGAACGACGACTGTTGCTCAGATTGAGGGGGAACAGATGTGTATGGAACGAGGAATTTGAATCAGTGGCTGGTATTTATTGGGGTACAGGTGAACGTTGGAACGGCTCTCTGTGCGATTTGACTGCTCTATGGCAGGAACAGTGACGCGATAAACGAAGTGAAAGTGGTTGTTAGAGGAAGAGAGAGAAACGACTTATTGATGGAAATTTTTGAAAGCCGGTTGAGATTTTGGAAAGATTTGATCTTGCAAAAGATTTTATCTCTCCTATAAATATTTGATATTCCATTCAAGATTCTCCACCGCCAATCTTCACTCTCTGCTCTCTCAGAAATCAAAAACCCTTGCAAACTCTCAAAGCTCTCTGTTTCCATGGATTCTCCAAGCAAGAAAATCTCCACCGACCAGATGTCTGAAGCCGAGATGGATGCCTACATCCTTCAACTCCAACAAGCCCGAGCCGCCCGTGCTACACCGACTCCCACCGGCGTGCCTCCATCTGTAGTGGCAATTTCTCACGCCGCCGTCCAACAAACGGTGGATCCCTCTGCGTCTACATCGACACCTACCCCGACGCCGTCCCCCTCTGCTCCGTCCCCGCTAAAAGCCCAGGACCTCAGTCATGTGCTTGCCGATGCGCCTATGGAGGAACCCCCACGTCCCCAACATGTCGAAGAAGAGGAAGTCTCTTCTCCCTCCAAGGACATAGGAGATGAGGAGGAACAGTCGGTGCAGTCCTTGGAGAAGGAACTAGGTATAAAGTCTGCACCTTTGGCGCTGCCTCCACCTCGCAAGCGCAAGCTCGCAGTTCTTGCTGTGACTACTCAAGAAGAGAAGGAAGAAGAGAAAGTTGAGATCTTGGAGCATCGAATGAATCCTACAGCCCAGTCGACACCATCCAAATCTGGTGGCGATGAAACTGCTCCTCGTCCTCTGAAGGCACGACTACGTTCCGCTGTGAAGCCAGAATTGAAAAGAGCAAAATCTGTTGGCAAGGCAAATCTGGATCTCTCCATCTCCACCACCATTGTTCCCGACTTCTCTGAAGGTAAAAAGATCCTTCCACCTCTTCTGATTCGCGAAAGTTTCTACTCAGAGCACAATGTGGAGGAGATCTTGGAACTTCTGCGTTTCCAAGGCTGGGAATGTCTCTGTTCCAATAGGGCTATAGTCAATGAAGTTCAGATGTGAGTTTTCTACCACTACTTTCACCTATCCAAGGCTGATGTTTTTTACGCCTAAGGTGATCTCCTTGCTTCTCTCTGTTCCTTTGGGTGGATTTTATGAGGTGCCTGCAAGCGAGATCAATGATGAGAAGCTTGCCTGTATGGAACGGCTGTTTGGTTCAACTACTGTGGAGCTACACACTGAAAGGCTAACATTGGCTCAGTGAATTGCCTTCCACATCATTTCCAGAGCTGTGGCGCCTCGCCAAGATAAGCGCAACACCATCACCCTATGCGATTTGTTTTTGCTTGACCGATTTCTGAGAAGGGAGAAAATTGATCTCCCTCGAGTAATCTTATGCCATATGGATTGGTGCAAGGCCAAGTCCCACTCTTTAGCCTATCCAGGCTTGGTGAAGATGTTGTTGCTTCGAGATGAAGCATATATTGAAGAGAATGAGGTGTCTCTAAGAAGTGAGTTGGATTCTGCAGCTGTGGAGAAAATGAAGTTCAAAGGTGATGCGAAGGGAACGGGTATTGTGACGGCTAAGAAAGCTGTTGGCGAAGGAACGTCAAAGGGAAGCTCAATCCAGCATCAGATTTTGGCTGAGCTTAATGTAACACCCCCAAAACTTAACCCTTTTGGAAATGTATTACCGCCAGTGACCCCAGTGTTCCTTACCGAGATCACCCAAGGTTTTACCGTTTAAATACAATTTATGAAATACAAATGATACATAATGATCAAAGCATTCAATTCCAAAATATAACATTGTCAAAGAAACATGAGTTACGGGATTACAACCCAATCCCGAATAGGCTAACACAGAGTTTAAACCAAATACAGCGGAAGTCTTATAAAGTAGGGTACATCGGAAGTCTTACAAAACACATTACAACCAAAGTCATTGCCCAAAAGATCTCAACCTGATTTAAGAAATAACTAAAACATTTGAAAACCACCGTCGACTCCATAGTCCTTTTATTCTTCTGAGCTACTTTCTCTCTGATGTGCCGAATCGAATGGATGACACCAGCCAACCATGCAAGGGAAATAATTACGGTTGGTTAGTCTAAATGAATAGACTAGCAAGGGTACAAAGAAGAAGGTTTGATGTAGTTGTATTAGGTTAGACTTATCGTTTCTCGAGTGATAACCGATAACGATAATCAACCTTCATACTTCTACAGAATAATAACAAGAGGTATGCACAAGAGAAGATTCTAGAAGACTGAATCTTCACAGAGATCGACTCGAAAGAAGACTCCAACGGAAATGAGTCTTAGGGAAATATGACAAATTTGGAAAGTTTAAAGGATCATACAACAATGATATAAAATCTGACTGAGATGCTTCGGTTCACGACCAACCTCATCGCATACAGCGAATCCAGATTGGAAAGAGAACGTACTATGATCAAAGTCGAGACGAGTTTTCTTAGCTGCACTATAACTTAGCTGCACTACTCGCCAAGGTTATTAAGTTTGTGCGTCAGAGTAGCACTTATCTGAATTATATTACAAAACACAGATCACATTATAGACTTTTACATGTGTACCCCACCGTTGGGACGACACATCTTAGTATACGTTTCGTCGAGAGTGACGCACACCGGAAGGTTTGTAACACCAGCTAAGTGTCCTGCCTCTACACACTTGTGAAAGAGACCGATCATGATCTTAGAATAGTACAAGATGGAGACAAGCCACCCCGATACCAGATTATAAAGAAACGACCGGACGAAGTCCGAGTACATTCCTAACTAACAGTGCTAACCACACATATACAGCACAATAACAGTTACAGAATAAATCCACATAAAGGCCCGAAAGGCTATCACAGATAATAGCGTTGTTCTAAATCTATACAACCTATTATATGATTTTCAAAACAGTTTATAAATCGCTTCCAGAAGAACACAATAATAATCGTTCCAAATTAACTAATCAATTGAAATAACTGATAATCAATGTAAATATGGAAACGATGAGCAAGAGCGAACCGCCACTTGCCTTAATCCGCAGAAAAGCCTAACGACAACGACGGGATTCCGGGCTCGACACGGGTATAGCTCCGACAGCACAACGACCTTCAAGTCGACCGATAAAAGGAACCCTAAGTTAGATCCGATATAACCATAGTACGAATCTAAAAACGAAGAAAGAAAATGAAAGGAAACGATGCCACAACGACGACCATCAAAGCCAAAAGCCAAAGAGGCATTCTGGGCTCTGGAGGCGGTCGCCGTTCTTGGCGGCGGTCGCCGCAGTTCATCACGGCGGGCGCCGTGAAGAACACGGCGGTCGCCGTGAAGAACTCAGACGACATAAGAGGTGAGAAAAACTCACCCAAAACACGAGCGACTCGGCCTCCTACGACTTGCTTTGGTTTCTAACCTCCAAGGCTACCAAAAGCTTCACAAAGGCACTCTGGAACACCACCAAACGACCTCCGGCGAAAGCTTCAGAAATCCGGCGAGGCACAACTCCGGTGAGGCAAGAATTTGGGAGAGCTTGGGCTGTGGATTGAGCTCAAAAACCCCTCCCAAACACCTCCTTTTATAGCCAAATGTCAGGAAACACAATGATGGCCCTACGAAGAGCTACTCCGGCGCTGTCAGAGCCACGCCGGCGACCTTCGGGCAAGGACCTCCGGACAACAACGACGGCGGGTGCCGTCATAAATGCGGCGGGCGCCGCCATAAATGCGGCGGGCACCGCCATAGTCCTGGCGTCCCCAGCTAGGAGAAGACCCAACCTACTCCTAGAGCCTTGCGACGGCGGGCGCCGCTACTGTACGGCGGGCGCCGCCCTTGGCTTTGCCGCCTCTTAAGCTCTTAGATGAAAACGATATTAACCCGGGATAAAATTATCGTACGCGAACGAGTATTAAAATCCAAAGCACGTCGTCTGTATTTTATTTCACTGAGAAAAATATTACAGATACAGAGAGCATTACCGAACGTCTTAAACTCTCTGAATTAAATCCGACGTACATGACGGGTACTCGGGAAAAATCCCAAAATTCCCAAAATAATCTTACAAAAATACGGGGTATCACATCTCCTCCCCCTTAAAAGAAGTTTCGACCCCGAAAATTAGGTCGAGAATAACTCGGGAAAACGCCTGAGCATTTCTGACTTGGTTTCCCACGTTTCCCAAGTAACTTCCTCCGATCCAGACTTGGACCACTGAATCCGTACCAACGGTACGATCTTGCTACGCAGCTGCTTCTCACGACGCTCCAAAATGCGCACGGGCATCTCCTCATAAGTACCATTAGCTTGAATCTCGATGTCCTCATAACTCAGCACATGAGACTCATCTAGCACATACTTCCTGAGCAAAGAGACATGGAACACATTATGCACTGGATGAGCCGATGGTGGCAACGCCAAGCGGTACGCTAGAGATCCCACTCTATCCAGAATCTCGAATGGTCCCACGTAACGAGGGTTAAGCTTCCCACGCTTACCAAACCTGAAAACTCCCTTCGAGGGCGACACCTTGACAAACACCTTGTCACCGACCTCGAACTCGACATTCCTACGCTTCTTGTCTACATACGACTTCTGCCGACTTTGAGCGGTCAACATCCTTTGTCGAATTAAGGCAAGGTCAGAAGCTGTCCTCTCGACTAACTCTGGCCCAAGCAGAATCTTGTCGGCGTTATCATCCCAACAAATCGGAGATCTGCATCTGCGACCATACAAAGCTTCGAACGGAGCCATCTTGATCGTAGCATGCCAACTGTTGTTGTACGTGAACTCAATCAGACTCAGGCTGTCTTCCCAACTAGTCGGACGATCGAGTATACAAGCTCGAAGCATATCCTCCAGGGTCTGGATGGTCCTTTCCGACTGGCCATCTGTCTGAGGATGAAAAGTTGTGCTGAATCTCAACTCGGTTCTCATGGCCTTGTGAAGTTCTTTCCAGAACCTATACATAAAACGGCCATCTCGATCCGATACAATGGTCTTAGGAATGCCATGTAAGCGAACAATCTCCTTCTGGTAGACTTCTGCTAACTTCTGGGTTTCCCATATGGTCTTGATGGCTATGAAATGAGCACTCTTCATAAGCCTATCCACAATTACCCAGATAGCATCTCTCTGACTTTGAGTCTTGGGTAGCCCAGTGATGAAGTCCATGGCGATGTCCTCCCATTTCCATTCTGGCACTGGGAGAGGTAGCAACTCACCACCTGGCCTACGGTGTTCGATCTTAACCTTCTGGCAAGTTAAGCACCTTGCCACAAAGTCTGCTACGTCCCACTTCATGTTTGGCCACCAAAACTTCTTCCTAAGATCCTTGTACATCTTGCTAGAGCCAGGATGCACAGAATAAGCAGATGAATGAGCTTCTCTCATCACCAACTGACGAAAACTCTCTGTGTCTGGCACACAGATCCGATCCTGAAACCAAAGCGATCCATCATACTGAATCACAAAACTGGGAGCTTTCCCATCCATCACTTCACTGCTTAGCTTCACCAAGACGATGTCGTCAACTTGCTTTTCCTTGATCTGATCCAGCAGTGTAGCCTGAATTTCCAGCATACTCAGGAAACATCTACGCTGATCATACAGAACTTCAATGTCGCACGACTCTCGGTTCAACTTGGTCTGAGCAGTAAGTAAATCAACTACCCTCTCGTGCGTTGTCTTCCGGCTCAGTGCATCAGCTACCACATTAGCCTTGCCCGGATGGTACAACAACTCGATGTCGTAGTCCTTGAGCAACTCTAGTCAGCGGCGTTGTCTCATATTCAGCTCCTTTTGAGTAAATATATACTTGAGACTTTTGTGGTCAGTGAAGACTTGGCATCTTATACCGTAGAGGTAATGCCTCCAAATCTTCAGCGCAAAGACAACCGCTGCTAGCTCAAGATCATGTGTCAGATAGTTTTCTTCGTACGTCTTGAGTTGCCTGGATGCATAAGCAATGACTCTGCCCCTCTGCATCAAAACACAACCAAGACCACACTTTGAAGCATCACTATAGACCACATAATCTTCGTTCCCCTCTGGAAGTGCTAACACGGGTGCCGAGGTCAGCCGTCGCTTCAACTCCTGGAAACTGGCCTCGCACTTGTCATTCCAGACAAACTTCTTGTGAACCTTGCGGAGTAGATTGGTCATAGGTAGAGCGGTCTTTGAAAACCCCTCCATGAACCGTCTGTAATACCCGGTAAGCCCAATAAAGCTGCGCACCTCCTTCACGTTCTGGGGCTGTGTCCAATTTGCCACAGCTTCGATCTTCTGAGGATCAACCATAACCCCATTCTCATTGATCACGTGGCCTAAGAAAGCCACCTCCTTCAACCAGAATTCACACTTGGACAGTTTAGCATAAAGCTGATGTTGTCTAAGGATTGACAAAGCAATCCGCAGATGTTCCTCGTGGACTTCTTCACTCGGAGAGTAGATCAGAATGTTGTCTATGAAGACCACTATGAACTTGTCCAAGTACTGGTGAAAATATCGATCCATCAGATCCATAAAGACAGCTGGAGCATTTGTAAGCCCAAAAGGCATCACTACGAACTCGTAATGACCATATCTGGTCCTGAACGCAGTTCTAGGAATGTCCTGCTCACGAATTCTGAGCTGGTGATAACCCGATCTCAGGTCGATCTTGGAGAAAACCTTTGCTTCCTGCAACTGGTCCAACAAGTCATCAATCCTAGGTAGAGGATACTTGTTCTTGATCGTCGCCTTGTTCAACTCTCGGTAGTCGATACAAAGTCGGAACGATCCGTCCTTCTTTTTGACGAACAATACCGGAGCACCCCACGGCGATGCACTCGGCCTGACATAACCTTTGTCAAGAAGATCTTCAAGTTGATTCTTCAATTCTTGCATCTCAGCTGGAGCCATCCGATACGGTGATTTGGAAATCGGCGCCGTACCAGGCTCGAGATCAATTGAAAACTCTACGTCACGGTTCGGGGGTAATCCAGGAATTTCTTCCGGAAAGACATCCGAAAACTCCCTAACCACAGGAATATCAAGAACCTCAGGTCCATCCTTCGCGGGCGAATCCAAGTAGCAAAGGTACCCGACACATCCTTGTCGTAGTAGCTTAAACGCAGCCATCGCATTGATCAACTTGCCGTTATCAGCGTCACTCCGACCTTTGAACTTGCACACGAACTGGCCCCCAGATGACACCGTCACCGTTCTTGAACTGAAGTCGATTATCGCCTTGTGACGCGTCAGCCAATCCATACCGAGGATGATGTCGTATGGAGCCATGGCTATACAGATTAGATCTGCCTCAAACTCCTTACCCTGAATGGTAATCGGAAAGTCGGACAGATGCTTGGTTCCCACCAAACGTTCTCCATTAGGAAGACTAACGACGAAAGGGTCACACGAATCGTTGCACACTAAGTCTAACTTGCTAACATAGCTATCCGAAATAAAGGAATGCGTAGCACCAAAATCAAACAGAATACACACTGAAGTAGAGTGAAGGTATAAAGTACCTTGAGCAATCGGAGCGTTGGGTCCATCTGCTTCATGCATATCGTACAAGCGTTGACCCTGACTTCCAGGAACAGCTGGGGCCTTTCCCTTGTTCTGAGCAGTCGTCTGAATTGACGGGCTAGGAGTCTCGACGGGCTTGAACCTAGGTCGGTTGCTCTGATGAACTGACCCTTGCTGCGACTCTACTCCCTTCTGCTTCCCCTGCTTGCAGAACTTCTGTAGGTGACCATCACGTCCACACCCAAAGCACGATCTCTTCTCCTTCTGACACTCATTGCTCTTGTGTCCAGCAACACCACATTTATAACATTGAACTGAACTTTTGTTCTGACTGGACTGCTGCGTTGACCCTCCATGAGTCATGTCCGTCTTTGCTCGGCCAGACTTGGCAAAGCTAGACGGTGGCGCAGTCGCTTGAATCCACCACCCTGATTCTGATTCTGCATCGACCTCTGTCGGATGCGTCTCTTCGTTGACTCCTCCAGAGTCACCTCCAGCTTGTAGGCAGCATCCACATACTGCTCCAGAGTAGAGCATGTGTGGTGTACCATCAACGGCTTGATATCTAGACTCATCCACTCGTGGAAGTACCAGATCTTTTGTGCCTCACTGGATATCTCAGGTCCAGCATACTGCAAGAGATGGTTGAATTTGGTTGCCAGCTCGGTCACCTTCAAACCATCAGTCTTGGGGTACAGAAACTCCTTGTGTTTCTCCTCTCTCATAGCTCGAGAGAAGAAACGGTCAGTCATCTTGGTCTTAAACATTGACCAGGTCAACACAGGGCTATCAGCTAAGCCTGTACTCTCCCACCACTCACTGGCCTCATCCTTCAACTGCAAGGAAGCTATGTGGACCTTCTCAGCCTCGGTACACATCACATTGCGGAACAGCCTCTCCATATGAGAAAACCAATGGGTCACCCTGACGGGTTCCCCTTTTCCATTGAAGCTATCAGGCCTCATAGAACTGATGGTCTTCAGAGCACGACCATAGTTGTCCCTAGTCCTGACTGCATTCTCTTGGACATCACGGTTTTCTGGATCCTCAAACCTAGGAACCTGTGGGGGAATTTGCATGCCTTATGTGTGTGGCACATTTGGTCGCATAGCATCATCGATAGCTTGCATGACAATTCCTCGAATTGTCTCCACTGTTGCAGCATTAAACACCACTGGTGCATTACTCTGATCCTGTCCATTGTCCCTGGATTGATTATGGGATTCAGATACATGCTCTTCTTGTGCAACATCTCTTATGATTGGCCTGGGCTCCTGACTAGTCCCAACACCAGCTCGCCTTGTGTTCCTTGTGTTCACCATCTGTTTACCGATCAAATTCTGAGTCATTTATACATTAATATCATTCAAACATGCTTAATGTAGTAAAATTACTCAGAATAGATCAACTAGGTATTTTATAGATGAACTGGAACTGTTACACAAGCTACACATAAGTCTATCATCCGAGCGCTAGGACAAAAATTGCTCGAAGATAAAAGTGTTTCACAGAGTACTTGCCGTAATACTGAAATATTACACAAAGTACATACTGGAATACTAAGAAAGGAACTACTATGATAGGCAACGCCGATCCTCATCAAGGCACTCCAAAACGGCTCCTATAAGACTGGCTACTCGTGCAAAGTCTCTTCGGACTAGGCTCACCATCGAGCTCTGGCGATGGGTTTCGCACCCTGCTCGGTCCTGGGTCACATGGCTCTGGTGACTCAGACCCAACCTCAGTCGTGGAAAAGAAAGGATCGTCCATAAGAGGTCCTCCTATCCCAGCCCTCCTCAGAGCGCTAGCGATCGCCTGATCCATCTGTTGTTGCTGCTCCATATGAGAGCTCATTTCGCTCTGGCGAATGATCTCTCTCAACTCATCCTCTGATCTCCTCCTCCTCCGAGGCGGAGTAGGCGGATAGTCCTCGTAGATCATGGTCGGGCCACTCCTCCCAATACCGTGCTCAGTGTACAGTGCCTCCCAATCAGCATCAGTCATGAGTGCATAAGCCGGCACTGGTGATAGTTCTGGACTGGGGGAAATAAATTGCACCCCCGGCTCTTGACTGTCCACTAGCAAGTGCCTCAAGTTGTCTGGCTCCTGGCTCTGCTCTTCCAGGTCCATCTCGGGGTCCTCCTCAAGATCATCTTCGATGGGATCCTCATCCTCGGGATCAATCTTGCTCATATCCTCGTCCTCGACAGGATCTATCTCAAGCATCTATTCTTCCTCTTCCTCGTCTCCGTCATCCTCGTCCCCTTCCAGGACCATCTCAATCTGGTAATCATCATCGTAATGCCCTAAGGCGTATCTAGACGACTCACCCATTTCCTGCACTGCTTCCTCCCTGAGTGGCTCTACAGGTGCAGCTATAGTGACCACTGCATCCCTAGGTGTAAGGACAACAGACTCGGGAATCACATACTTGATGTCCTCGGGCGGGCTACTCGGGCCTCTAACCTCGAAACATCGCTGAGGAATCGGAAAATCTAGCCTGCCTGGAGACAGCGGGTCCGTCTTGGCGTCCTCCGACCCCCTACCAAGAGAAAAGCATGCACCCATCCTACAAGATAACGAGGACGGAGTTAGTCTTTCTAGACATAGAAGCAAGCTTACTACATCAGACTATATAGAAGACACGACTATGAACGGTGTTTTAAAATCCTTTTCACTTTGAAAATTCAGAGCCCTTTAACGTATTTTCAAAAAAAAACGGATAAATGATTTATAAAATCCCAAACCCGTTTTAAAACCTTTGGCTCTGATACCACAACTGTAACACCCCCAAAACTTAACCCT
The DNA here is from genome assembly GCA_027886185.1 of Rheum nobile. NCBI lineage: Eukaryota > Viridiplantae > Streptophyta > Magnoliopsida > Caryophyllales > Polygonaceae > Rheum > Rheum nobile. The sequence continues at coordinate 4,908,587 of WOAB01000056.1, forward strand.
TTTGGAAATGTATTACCGCCAGTGACCCCAGTGTTCCTTACCGAGATCACCCAAGGCTTTACCGTTTAAATACAATTTATGAAATACAAATGATACATAATGATCAAAGCATTCAATTCCAAAATATAACATTGTCAAAGAAACATGAGTTACAGGATTACAACCCAATCCCGAATAGGCTAACACAGAGTTTAAACCAAATACAGCGGAAGTCTTATAAAGTAGGGTACAGCGGAAGTCTTACAAAACACATTACAACCAAAGTCATTGCTCAAAAGATCTCAACCTGATTTAAGAAATAACTAAAACATTTGAAAACCACCATCGACTCCATAGTCCTTCTATTCTTTTGAGCTACTTTCTCTCTGATGTGCCGAATCGAACGGATGACACCAGCCAACCATGCAAGGGAAATAATTACGGTTGGTTAGTCTAAATGAATAGACTAGCAAGGGTACAAAGCAGAAGGTTCGATGTAGTTATATTAGGTTAGATTTATCGTTTCTCGAGTGATAACCGATAACGATAATCAACCTTCATACTTCTACAGAATAATAACAAGAGGTATGCACAAGAGAAGATTCTGGAAGACTGAATCTTCACAGAGATCGACTCGAAAGAAGACTCCAACGGAAATGAGTCTTAGGAAAATATGACAAATCTGGAAAGTTTAAAGGATCATACAACAATGATTTAAAAGCTGACTGAGATGCTTCGGTTCACGACCAACCTCACCGCATACAGCGAATCCAGATTGGAAAGAGAACGTACTATGATCAAAGTCGATACGAGTTTTCCTAGCTGTACTATAACTTAGCTGCACTACTCGCCAAGGTTATTAAGTTTGTGCGTCAGAGTAGCACTTATCTGAATTATATTACAAAACACAGATCACATTATAGACTTTTACATGTGTACCCCACCGTTGGGACGACACATCTTAGTATACGTTTCGTCGAGAGTGACGCACACCGGAAGGTTTATGACACCAGCTAAGTGTCTTGCCTCTACACACTTGTGAAATAGACCGATCATGATCTTAGAATAGTACCAGATGGAGACAAGCCACCCCGATACCAGATTATAAAGAAACGACCGGACGAAGTCCGAGTACATTCCTAACTAACAGTGCTAACCACACAGATACAACACAATAACAGTTACAGAATAAATCCACATAAAGGCCCGAAAGGCGATCACAGATAATAGCGTTGTTCTAACAGATATACAACCTATTATATGATTTTCAAAACAGTTTATAAATCGCTTCTAGAAGAACACAATAATAATCGTTCCAAATTAATTAATCAATTGAAATAACTGGTAATCAATGTAAATATGGAAACGATGAGCAAGAGTGAACCGTCACTTGCCTTAATCCGCAGAAAAGCCTAACGATAACGACGGGATTCCGGGCTCGACACGGGTATAGCTCCGACAGCACAACGACCTTCAAGTCGACCCATAAAAGGAACCCTAAGTTAGATCCGACATAACCACAGTACGAATCTAAAAACGAAGAAAGAAAATGAAAGGAAACGACGCCACAACGACGACCACCAAAGCCAAAAGCCAAAGAGGCATTCTGGGCTCTGGAGGCGGTCGCCGTTCTTGGCGGCGGTCGCCGCAGTTCATCACGGCGGGCGCCGTGAAGAACACGGCGGTCGCCGCAGTTCATCACGGCGGGCGCCGTGAAGAACACGGCGGTCGCCGTGAAGAACTCAGACGACAGAAGCGGCGAGAAAAACTCACCCAAAACACGAGCGACTCGGCCTCCTACGACTTGATTTGGTTTCTAACCTCCAAGGCTACCAAAAGCTTCACAAAGGCACTCTGGAACACCACCAAACGACCTCCGGCGAAAGCTTCAGAAATCCGGCGAGGCACAACTCCGGTGAGGCAAGAATTTGGGAGAGCTTGGGCTGTGGATTGAGCTCAAAAACCCCTCCCAAACACCTCCTTTCATAGCCAAATGCCAGGAAACACAATGATGGCCCTACGAAGAGCTACTCCGGCGCTGTCAGAGCCACACCGACGACCTTCGGGCAAGGACCTCCGGACAACAACGATGGCGGGTGCCGTCATAAATGTGGCGGGCGCCGCCATAAATGCGGCGGGCGCCGCCATAGGCCTGGCGTCCCCAGCTAGGAGAAGACCCAGCCTGCTCCTCGAGCCTTGCGACGGCGGGCGCCGCTACTGTACGGCGGGCGCCGCCCTTGGCTCTGCCACCTCTTAAGCTCTTAGATGAAAACGATATTAACCCGGGATAAAATTATCGTACGCGAACGAGTATTAAAATCCAAAGCACGTCGTCTGTATTTTATTTCACTGAGAAAAATATTATAGATACAGAGAGCATTACCGAACGTCTTAAACTCTGTGAATTAAATCCGACGTACATGACGGGTACTCAGGAAAAATCCCAAAATTCCCAAAATAACCTTACAAAAATACGGGGTATCACACTTAAGCAGCTGAACACCACGATGACCCTGCTGAAGACCCTGAGATCTGAGTGTTCCCTATTACCTCCTTGCCCGTCTAATCTACAGTTTTTGATTTTCTTCGTTTTTATGTCTTTTGTGTGATTGTTTCCTATCTTTTGATAATAGTTGTCTAGGTTCCTTTGCTTTGTACTTCACCTTGCATTATGAATGAATTATTTTGCTTATGATTTGAATGCGAGTCAAGTCTTTGTGATTTCTGTGATCTTTTGATGATGTCAAAAGGGGGAAGTATGAAAAATGTGAAACCCAAGGAAGAGTTGATAACATAAGCTAGTGCTAAGGAGAACGACAATGTTGCTTGAAGGTAAATCTTTCTATGGACTTTCTGAGGGGGAACATAGTATTTGTGTGATTACATGTGAATTTGACTTCTTACTTGTCTGTTTTGAACGTGCATATTTTGAAGGAGTTTGTCATCACCAAAAAGGGGAAAATTGTTGGAACGATGATGTTCCCTCTAGTTTTGATGATGATAAACTCAATGGCATTTGATGGTTTTTAGTGTGATTATGAGTTTCAGGAAACAAATGATTCAAAGGAACGATGAAAATCAAATGAAGAATCAAAACAGAGAATGCAAGGAACTATGAAGCCAACAATGAGAAACACCACGCTGGAACGAAAGAGAAAGAGAGACGTGCATTGTTGATCAGAAAAGGAAAGGGAACAACGCCAAGGAACGCATGATGCGCGCTGTGAACCCTTGCGCCTGCCGAATCTTTCTTTTATGGAAACAAAGATTGAAGGAGCAACTTGGGCCGCAAGAAATAATCTCGTTGGAGATATTCTGATTAGGATAGATTAGTAAAGATTGTATAAGATTATTTTATCTTATTTTTCTTAAGTAAAACTAGGGTAAATTAGATAGAATACCTAGACTATAAGATAGAAAGTTGCAAACTTCATTTGATAAGTGATTCACGGCGTTTCCCACAGAGAAGAGCATTCGGAAGAAGAAAGAACTTACAAGGACGAGACTTTGGTGAATTGAGTACTTATTAGGGTTTTGATTGTCTTAAGTGTTGTTAGGAACGTTACATTCAGAGGTCTAGATATCTAGGAGTAAACTAGATTGAGATAAGACTTGCTTGTTTGTAATTCCACGATTAATAACACAAGTAGACTTTTGAAATCCTACTAGGAAAACCTAGAGGTAGAGGTTTTTCTTAGTCAACTAGTTGGTTGATTAAGTTTTCCTCTCTAAGAAACTTTGTCTGTTACTCTGTTATTCTGTTACGATATTCCGCTACCCAAGGAACAGTTATACCGTACTAACACACTCGATTCTACAACCTCTTTTTCTCCAAAAAGTTTCTTCTCCAACACCGTAGAGTTTGATAGTAATGGATCCCTATATTTTCAATATGCTCAACACTGTACGAAAGAATAAGAGTTGTTTAAATTTTAAGTGACATTTAAAATCTCATATCTCAACTATAATTTGATAGCGGCATTACCAAAGCTTTGATGCATTACACATGGCGGATGTTACTCTATTCAAAGAAGGAAGGCATCCCCTTGGAAATATGTACTCCTTCATAAAATCTGGACTATTTCTGAATACATCATAACGTTCATCTGGAATTGAAATAAAGTACAAATTTTTTTTTTTGAATCAACCACAAAAAACTTTAATTTAAATGAATAGATATATAAATTATTTTGTAAATTAAAGTAACCAGTTGAAGAAGAAGAGGCTTGTAGACGAAGATTTAAGTGTCAGTGTTTTAAGTTGTTAAGTATTACCTTAATATATCTTTATAACCTAGCCATGTTATAGGCTGATTCTTAAAAGTCTTTCGCTAAAAAGTTTACTCTGTTGTAAAAATGTTACTCTCGTTTGATGAGAGATCTTTTAATATAAAAGGGTCGAGTTTCGTATACAAATGTCTTCCGCTGTTTAATCTTTCATTTAATATGTTTACGTATTTAAGTTTAATTGTTCCGATTAAAGCCTCGGGTGACTTTGGACGGTAATGTCTGAGGTCATTGGCGTGTGGCACTATCGGTATAAATCGGGGGTGTTACATGTAAAACAATGTGACTGATTTATGTTCAACTTTAGTGTTATATATAACGCCTAGGGCATAGAAAGATTTCTCTCTTTCTTCCTCTCCAGTTTTGGGTTGTGAGAGCTAGGGTTTTCTCGCCGGCATAGTGCGAGATTCACCGTTGTTGGCGTAGTGCTGCATCGTCAGGAAAGATTTTGGAATTCTCTTTGCAATCTGATGGAGAAAGGGAAGAACATTCATCTAACTGAGGATGAATGCACGGTGGTAGTGGGTTAGTCGATTGAAAAGGATGCAAGTTCAAGTTCGGGGCTCTCTCTGGTCGGGACGCTGTTATCGGTGCGTCCTTTCAATGCTTTTGCGCTGAAAGCTACCATGAAAGGCGCATGGCGATGTAAGAAGGGGTTTGGTTTTTGAGAGATTCGAGCAATCTCTTCATCTTCCAATTTGCGAACGAAGGAGACCAACTTAGGGTCTTAAAGGGAGGTCCATGGGCTTTTGAAAGATCGTTACTGGTCCTTCGTGAACCAGGAATGGAACAAACGTCAAAGATGGTCTTCGATCGCGCTGAATTATGGATCCGCCTTTATGATTTCCAATAACGGCAATGACAAAGGAGGTTGCAACCGCCGTGGGTCAGAATCTGGGTGGAACAGTGGAAGTTGACGAGTCAGAACTGCTTCTGGGTGGTCGGTTTCTTCGCATCAGGGTATCAGTGGACATAAAAAACTCGTTAAGAAGAGGAGTTATGGTTGCTCTTGAAGGCAGGAAGATATGGGTGGAACTAAAATACGAGAGGTTACCAAATTTTTGCTACTCATGTGGGGTATTAGGGCACGTTGAACTGGATTGCGAGAATGATGAAGCAAAAAATTTCTCGAACGAGTATGGCGACTAGTTGCGGGCCTCCCCACTGAAGCCGAGTGCGGAGCGACAAGAACTTGAAAGACCTATAGGGAGGCTTCATGGCTTAAAGCAACTAAAGGGGAGACTACCTCATGTAACGCGTCAAGGTTTGAGGGTCCGAATCGAGGTAACAGGAAATCTCATTGCTCTTCTTGACGAAATTAATAAGGCTGATCATGGGGATCATCTTAACTCTCCTCTCTTAAACAATGAAGAAGAGCTTTCCATATTGAAAGTGGGGGGAGTTGTGCTTACCGATGACGGTTTGGAGGGGAATCCAGGAAGGAAGGATTTCGGACTGACGGTAAGCGAGAGAGTCGGACATCTGCTGGGTGACATGGACAAGAGTTTAGCCGTGCATGGAGTACATGAGGGTGTGCATGCCTTGGGTTTGCAGCACGCTGGAAATCAAAAAGAGGGAATCTATATGGGAGGTCATGACAACAAACAACACATAGAGAACGAAAGTATTGTGCTAGTGGGACCTGATACTAGGAAAAAATGGAAAATGGCAGCTAGGGAGAGGAGTGCATCATCTGAGAAGGGGCTTTTAGGGGAAACATATATTAAAAAAAGAAAGGAGAGAGGTGGTGAGATATCAGGAATGGAGGTTGATGGAAAAGACAACGGGAAAAGGGAAAACACACTAATGTTTCACTTAGTGTTGAGTAATCGGCGGGGAAGGTTCTTAACCTTCCCGGCCGAGAGCCATGAATCCGATCAACTACAATTGTTGGGGATTAGGGAAGGTCCGCGCAGTTGATCGTCTCGCCTAACTGGTGAGAAGAGAGTCCCCAAAGGTGGTTTTTCTTATGGAGACGAAGAGTGATAGGAAACGAATGGAGTACGTCCAACGTAGGTTGGGTTTTTGCAATGGGTTTTCGGTGGACTGTGTGGGGAGATCTGGTAGAATTGCTTTGCTTTGGGATGAGGATACTAGTGTGTCAGTTCAATCATATACTACCCACCACATTGACGTGGTTGTTCAGGTTCCTCAAGATGTGGAATGGAAGTTTACTGGGATTTATGGTTGGCCTCGGCAGGATGAAAAATACCACACTTTTGGTCTTCTTAAGAGGCTTTCTCAGGATCCTCATCAGGCGTGGATGTGCATTGGTGACTTTAATCACATATATGGTCTTGAGGATAAGGAGGGTGGTATTGAAACGAATCTTTCCCAGTTTCTTGCCTTCAGAGAATGCGTTGACAGTTGTTGTCTTCACAATATCCCGTTTGTTGGTCCTCAATTCACTTAGGACAACGGCAGGGAATAAGCTGAATTCATCCAGGAATTATTGGATATGGGTTTCGCGAACGGTGTTTGGTTGGAGCTCTTTCCTGAGGCACGGATCACTCATTTGGAGAGAAGAGGATCAGACCATGTCCTAATTAGACTGTCCTTCCATGACGACGATGTCGATGATTGTTGCCGTAAGGGGATCCGTCCATTCCGTTTCGAGGCCATGTGGCTTGATGACCTAGACTGCCAAGAGGTGATTCGTAATGCTTGGAGTAACCCGGGCACTAGGTGGGCTGATGCAGGACTCCTAGGCAAGATATCACAGTGTACAGAAGACCTCAAAGAATGTGATTTCACACATTTTGGGAATGTCCGGCGAGACCTTCGACTAGTAAGAAAGGAACTACGTGAGATAGGTCATAGAGGGATGACTGGTGACCTTATGAGACGCCAGAGGAAGCTTGAGCGAAGAGAAGGGAACTGATGCGAAGGGAGGAGGTCCTCTGGATGCAAAGAGCAAAATCAAATGAATTTAAAGAAGGCGATCAAAATACAAAGTTTTTTCATTTGAAGGCCTCGGGAAGGAAAAAGAGGAATAAGATTAGAAAGTTCAATGATGACGATGACAAGGAGTGGCGTTCTTTTGAGGGGAAGGTGAAGGTTGCTATTGAGTATTTCCAAAACCTTTTCTCGTCTGATGTCAGAGCTGCTCCAGAAACGGCTTGTCAAGGAATTGAGCCTCTCATGTCGGACGAGGATAATCAAGAACTGCTCCATCTCTTTACTGCAGATGAGGTTAGATCTGCACTCTTTGCAATGCAGCCCACCAAATCTCCGGGCCCTGACGGAATGTCCGCTCTTTTTTACCAAAAGTTTTGGCATGTCATTGGTGTGGATGTTTCTTCTTTCATTATATCTTTACTAAATGGTGCTCAATTTCCTCCTTCTTTCAATCACACATTTCTGACATTAATCCCCAAAGTTACTGAGCCTTGCAGGATGAAGGGCTTACGTCCTATTAGCTTATGTAATGTACTTTATAAAATCTTGTCCAAGGTCTTAACGAACAGGTTAAAGGGTTGCCTGGGAAAGCTTGTCTCCCAAAGTCAAAGTGCCTTTGTCCCGGGGCGTTTGATCACGGATAACGTCCTTGCTGCTTTTGAGCTTTTCCACCACATGAAGAGCAGGAGGGGAGGTCGTAAAGGCTACCTTGCTTTGAAGTTGGATATGGCAAAGGCGTACGATCGGGTTGAATGGAGTTTCCTGGAACACTGTATGTGATGTCTTGGCTTTGCTGAGGGATGGATATCGCTGATTATGAAATGTGTGTCTACGATGTCTTTCTCGGCTCTCATGGATGGGTATCCTACTTCCACTTTCATTCCCTCTCGAGGATTGTGACAAGGCGGCCCGTTGTCTCCTTATCTATTCTTGCTTTGTGCTGAGGGTTTGTCTCGCCTCCTTAGACTAAGTGAGCAGCAGCACCGGTTGCAAGGGATTTCCATTGCTAGACATGCCCTGTCTATTTCACACTTATTCTTTGCTGATGACTGTGTCTTGTTTGCCAAAGCGACTTGTCAACAGAGCTATTAGATTATTAATATTCTCCATTCCTATGGAGCGGCTTTGGGTCAACAAGTAAACTTTGCAAAGTCTGAACTTTCTTTCAGTAAGAATGTGTGTGCTGATCGACGGGCAGAAATACAACAGATTCTGAATGTTTGCGAGGTCGACAAACACGAGAGGTATTTGGGTCTCCCTACAATGATTGGGCGATCAAAGAAGGTTATCTTTGGCCAACAGAAAGATTGTATTCTACAGAAGCTAGGCAGCTAGAAGGAACGATCCTCTTCTCGGGCGGGTAAGGAGGTGCTAATCAAATCGGTTGTCCAAGCAATCCCGACTTATACCATGTTCTGCTTTGCTTTGCCATCGAATATGTGTTCAGAAATTGAGCAGCTTCTTAGCAGATTTTGGTGGAGAGATGGAATGGACAACCGCAAGATTCATTGGATGCGATGGAAACGCTTATGTCTCCCTAAACGGCTGGGCGGTATGGGTTTCAGGGACATGGAGAAATTTAACACTGCGCTACAGGATCCGAACTCGTTGATTGCTCGGCTTTACAAGGCCAAGTACCATCCACATTCCAACTTTTTGGAGGCTAATCTCGGTCTGAACCCAAGCTTCACTTGGCGGAGCATCATCCATGGTAGAACCGCCCTTGTTCATGGCTTGTTGTGGAACGTCGGGAATGGAGCATCAATCAATGTCTAGAAGGATCAGTGGATTCCTAGACCTACCACTTATAAGGTTGTTTCGCCAGTAAGGGATGCCGACCCGAATTTGCGAGTTCTCGAACTTATTGATTGGTCTCGGGTGTGTTGGGATGAATCACAAATTCGGCATTTACTCCTCCGCTGTGATGCTGACCTGATCCTCAATATTAGACTGTTTGATCCCTCTATTGCTGATGAATTGGTTTGGTCTTTTTCTAAGAATGGATCCTTCACTGTGCGTTCAGCTTACCACCATCTTAGCTGAATCAAAAATGAAAACGCTCTCTAGTCTTACCCCCAACCTGCTCCCCGAAACCCTAGATTTTGAGCGTGTGCCGCTCTTCAATCTTTCTCCTTCAACCCTCACCCCAAATCCTTACTGCAAAATCCTTGACCATTATGTCAGGTTTAACTTGCATTCAATCCATGTTCTTGAGAGCATTTTTCTCTCTGAGAGGGGAGCAACTACTTGGGCAAAAACTGGGGTTTTTAGGGCCCTTCCCGGTGGTTTGTCCGTCTTCAATCGCCTCCTCACCCTGCCTTACCCTCGGTTCTGCCTATCTCATCTTCTCTACTCCAAGTTCCGCTTGGATGGAGTTTTCTTTCTCCTTGTGTGGGATCCGGGCTCCTTGGAGAGTTGGACTAAAGAGGGGTACTGGTGTTGCTCGAGGACCCTTGCAGCAAGAACCATTGTTAAGCCTCTGAATCTGAACCCCCAACGCCGGCTAAAGAAGGTGTCCTAGTGTTGCTCGAGTGTCCAAGTTCTTGGCCCTGGTATGCAAGATTGGATCTGGAGGCGGCATCTTTCCAGCCCCTTGCCTCATGGAATTGATCGGATCCTGCCTTCCAGGTGGCTTCTTTCCTTTCATTTTTCTATTTATGCTTTCCTTGTTGTTTTTCCTGTTTGCGTGATTCTGATTCTTCGAACCATTTTTAAACCTTGCTCTCTTGCGCTTTACTTGGGCGAGATCCCTTCTCGCTCTTCTTTGAAATCTGAATGCTACTTTGACTGCATGAACTTGATGTCTCATACCTTGAATCTTTGTGAGGAAATTATTAGTATCTTGTGATACCCCATATTTCTGTAGGATATTTTGGGAATTTTGGGATTTTTCCCGAACGCCCGTTTTGTACGTCGGGTCAATTTCAGATAGTTTGAGACATTCTGTAATGTGCTCTATTTCTGTAATATTTTTCTCAGTGAAATAAAATACAGACGACGTACTTTGGGACTTCATACTCGTTCGTGTACGATTATTTTTATCTCGGGTTAAGCCAAGATTATCTATAAGCCACCGGATAAGGATGACCTGGCGGCGCCCGCCGTGGGTATGGCGGCGACCGCCGCCAGCAGCCTCCTGGCGCCTCCCTTCGCCAGCTACAGGGACAAGTGTCCCTAGGATGAGGCGACCGCCACCAGAAGCGGCGACCGCCGCCATCAGCCCGCCGCCATGGGACCTAGGCAGCGGCGACCTAGAGAGGAGCGCGGCGCCCGCCGCAAGCTAGCAGGGGGCTAGCCATGTACTCGCCGGCGAGCTCTGACAACGCCGTTGATGGCCCTCCACGTCGCTTGGCTGCCATCATTGCTTCCCCTGGATCGTTGGGCTATAAATTGGAGTGTTTGGGGATAGATTTGAGCACAATCAGAAGCCCAAATCCTCAAATTCTTCTCGCCGGAGTTGTGGTCCCTCGCCGGAGTTCTGAAGTTGCTCGCCGGAGCCCACATTGGTGTCATTCCCAGTTGCTAGAGGAAGCCTTGGAGGCCCTTAGATGCCTAGAATCCAAAGCAAGGCAAGAGGAAACCAATCGCTCGCCGTCGGTGAGTTTCTGTTCTCGGATTTTATTTTCCGATGTTCATAACGGCTTCCGCCGTGATGAAGGAGGAGACCGCCGCCATGAACACGGCGCCCGCCGTAAGGCCGCCGGCGACCGCCGCCAGAAGGCTGATGGCCTAGTTAGGCCTCGGTTTTGGTGGTCGTCGTTCGGACGTCGTTCCTGTCGAATCTAACTAAGGGTTTCTGTATGGGTCGATCCGAAGGAATCTGTGTTACCAGAGTTGTCCCTGTATCGAGCCCGGAATTCTGTCGTTAGGCTTTGTCAAACTCTACGGATTAAGGCAAGTGGCGGTTCGCTCTTGCTCATCGTTCCATATTTACATTAATTATCAGTTGTTTATCTGAGTAATTAATTTGGAATGATTATTGTGTTTCTCTGGAAATGGTTTTATAAACTGTTTTGGAAACTGTAATAATGATATTATAATAGGTTGTATATCTGTTAGAACAACGCTGTTATTTATATCGCCTTGAGGGCATTTATGTGAATTTATCCTGAACTATTATTGTGCTTGAACTGTTTAGTTAGCACTAGTAGTTAGGAACGTTACTTGGACTCAGTCCAGTCGTTTCTTTATAATCAGGTAGAGGGGTGGTTCGTCCCCACCTAATACCATTCTAAGGTCATGACCGGTCTCTATTACAAGAGTGTAGAGACCACCAAGGTACGATAATTCTCGGGATCTCATCCCTTTCGGTGTGCATCAATCTCAAGAAACGCATATCAAGATGTATCGTACCTTGGTGGTGTATACATTTAAAAGCTTATAACGAGATGCTCGTTTTTGGAATTTAAATAAGATAAGGTGCCCGAGTGCACTTAATTAATATACCTTCGGCGAGTAGTGCAGCTAAGTAAATAGTGCAGCTAGGAAAGCTCGTCTCGACTTTTGATCAGAGTACGTTCTCTTTCCAATCTGGATTCGCTGTATGCGGTGAGGTTGGTTGTGAACCGAACCATCTAAGTCAGCTTTTAAATCACTGATGTCTGATTCTTTAAACGTTCAAGATTTGTCATATTTCCTTAAGACTCACTTCCGTTGGAGTCTTCTTTCGGGTCGATTTCTGTGAAGATTCAGTCTTCCAGAATCTTCTCTTATGCATGCCTTTTGTCATATTCAAGTAGAATATGGTGGTTGACAAGCGTACTCGATTATTATTCGAGAGACGAGAAGTCTAACCTAATACGACTACTTAGAACCTTCTGCTTTGTACCCTTGCATGGTCTATTCATTTAGACTAACCAACCTAAATTGTTCTCTGCATGGTTGGCTGGTGTCATCCGTTCGATTCGGCATATCAGATAGAGCGAAGATATGAGGAGACTAGAATGACTTTGAAGATGACGGTGGTTTTTAGATATTTTCGGATGTTGTTGATGTTTTTAATAATTGCTTTTAATCAGGTTGAGATCTTTGGGCACTGACCATGATGGTCAAGACTTTGGTTTGTAATATTTGTGTTAAGACTTCCGCTGTATTGTATTTAAACTCTGTGTTTATCCTTCTCGGGATTGGGATGTAATCCCGTGACTCATGTTTTTAATTGAATAATGTTATGCTTTTGTATCAATTGTATTTCACGATTGTATTCAAATGGTAAAGCCTTGGGTGACTTCGGTAAGGAACACTGGGGTCACTAGCGGTAATACCTTTCCAAATGGGTTCAGATTTGGGGGTGTTACATATCTTTCCTGAACAAGCTACTGTTGAAACTGTCAGGCTAAACAATTGTAGTTTTCTGAACAAATACACCCTGAACAAGAGACAGTACCATTTCTCTCAGAAATGGATGCTGTACAAAAATGAAAAAGTAGTTTTTATTATGATGCTTGATGAGTGCTTTTTTTCCCTGAGAGAGGGCTCTGTTTTTCAAAATTTGGAATCTCTTCATCTTAGAAGAGTTTTAAATTTTCAGGAAAATTTATTCAACCTTTGTTATAATGTCTATCTTTCGAAAGCCTTGTGTTTTTTTTGTTAGGATTGCCTATGACAACTACTATGGAACAATCACTTGCACTCCTGAACTCTTGAAATCCAGGAAATATGATGATACTGACCATAGCTTCCTCTCTGAACAAGTCTGTAGTACTACCAGGTGGTTTTTTTTACTCCTTGGCTATCAATGCTTGCAACATTCCTTTATGTTTGATTCTTAACTATAACAAGGCTAAGGTATGCATCCTTCTAGATTATTTTGTATCTGTATCCAAGTTTAATAAATTGAAGTCTGAACAACAGTCCTGGAAACATATAACACATGATCCCAAGAACAAAATGTTGCTGCAACCTGGAGTTGACTGTCAAGTCAATAAACCAGCTATATGGAAACTATTGGTACCAACACAAACTACATCAACCTGTGATAGACAAAATATGAATTGGAGGTTATCCTCAAAGTTTATTTATAACACTAGGTTCTTTATTCAGGATCTGGTGAACAATACTAACAAATTAGATACAAATAAGTTTTCTGTTGTAATCTGCCAGGATTGGTTATAGACCTCACAAGGTGTGGTATGCACTCCATGGAGGTTCACCTTCTGGCAATTACAAGCTACCAGAGAACAATACAGAACCAAGGTTATAATACACATGCCCACAATAACAGAAAACAAACGAATGAACCAAGTTACTAAGGTTCCCAAAACTTGCTACAATCTGTGCAGTAAATACAAGTCCATCCATTGGTGTTGGTTTGTAATTCATTTATGGAAGGAGTACAATAACAAAAATGTAAACCATTGTCTTTTGATTATGGTAGATCATAAATACTATGTCACAAAAGACAAATATACTTTAATGACTCTACTCAGATTCTGTCTGCTTGGAAATTCTTGTAGGGGTCCTAAGTTTAGACAATTTAGGTACCACCATCCATGTACCTTTTATTGGAGCAACCATGGAATAAGCCACAAAATGATGATATCATATCTGCATAAGTTAGATATTATACAATAGGAAATTAATAACTGCTACATCTTGCATAGCAATAAACTTATAGAGCAAATGACAACATATCCCAACTAGGCTGTTAAGCAACCACTGGAAGTACTCCACATGTTTACTACTATAAATTCTAACCTAATTCATTACAGGTTTCTGGTGGGTGAATTAAGGAAAAATGACAGCATATCCCAACTGCACCATGTTCCAAAGAGCCATATAAAGCATGAAACGACATCACAGAATGTGGAACAAGCCTTGGTAATTAAGCATTTTGAGACAATAAAGTGGAATACTAAAGACAAAATAAAAATCAAACAAACGTGGAATCGAGTAAATAAGACCCCTAACTGTCTACGGATATGGGGCAACATTACATATGGTTTTTTATGAAGATTTCCACTTGGAACTGTCGTGGAATTGGTAGAACAAATATCTGGATGGACTTAGAATCCTTCTGTAAGATTGAAAGAATCCAATTACTAGCCCTATTTGAAACAAGAACAAATAAAATACCAAGTGGAAAATTTTGGAAAAAAGCAGGTTTTGACCAATTCCACTGTGTCCCGGCTACGGGGTTCTCGGGTGGAATATGTGTTATGTGGAAAACTTATCAAATTGTAAATGAAATACTTGAAATAGACACGATTGAAAAAAGATTTGTGAGTATTGTGTACACCAATATGTGTACCAATACTAAACTACTAATAATTCTAACATATGCTCCACCGAATGAAGAAGGAAAAAACGAATTCTGGGAAGCGATAATCACTTTTATTAAAAACAGTGCATATCCTTGTATTGTAATGGGGGGTTTAAATGAAATACAAGACCCCACTGAAAAATTGGGAGGATCTTTACCACCTTTGACCAAATTCACTAGACTCAGACACTTCAAAAATGAATGTGAGTTATTAGATATCCCATTCCAAGGCAATGCTTTTACATGGAGAAAAAACAAAACGGAAATAGACAATATATATGAAAAGTTGGATAGAGCCTTAATTCATCACCAAATTTTACAATGGTACCCAGATATCTACACTAAACATTATGCTTTTTCGAGCTTTGATCACTGTCCTATATCAATTGAACTAGCTTCAGCTAATTATTTTAAAAATTAACCTTCCAAATTTGAAAAGATCTGGATGACAAGAAAGGATTTTAGAAATGTTGTTAAAGAAGCCTGGAGAACAAATTATCACGGATCAAGAATGTATGATCTAGTCTCTAAGACAAAATTACTAAAGAAACATGCAAAACTTTGGAATAAAACAACGTTTGGTAATTTATTCACCCAACTCAAAGAAATAGAGAAACAACTTTCTGAAATACAAATTATTATTTGTACAAATGGAAATAACAATGAAATTCAAAAACAAAAAAGACTGATCGATTAAAAAAAGAAACTACTCAACTTCCAAAAGATTTTTTGGAATCAACGAGCCAAAGTTAAACATATTAAACTAGTGGATACTAACTCGAGCTACTTTCACAAAATAGCAAGTGGAAGAAGAAACAGAAAAATTATCAAGGAAATAAAGACACAAGAAGGAACTAGTATTGTTGGAGAGGAAAATATCAGAAATGAAATTAGAAATGATTTCATAAAAAGATTTAGAAGTGAAGAAATGAATGATGCTTTACTATAAGAAAATCTGGAACTTATAAACCCTGAGATATCCATAGAAGACAATGAAGAATTAGTAAAAAATATCACTAATGATGAAATTAAGAAGCCGGTTTTTGATATTGGTTCGGACAAATCTCAAGGACATGATGGTATGACTGCAGAGTTTTACCAAAAATATTGGGATATTGTAGGACCCTCTGTAATTCAGGCTGTGAAAAGTTTTTTCCTTTCCGGAAGATTACTCAAACAAGTCAATCATACATTCATATCTCTAATACCAAAATGTGATAATCCAAACTCAACAAATCATTATAGACCAATTAGCCTATGTTCGACAATTTAGAAAATTATTTCCAAAATTCTAACCAGTAGACTTACAAAGACCATGGAATAATTAATCCACCCTCTTCAGGGTGCATTTGTAGCCAACAGAGCCATTCCAGATAATATTTTAATAGCTTATGAAATTTTCCACTCTTTCAAGTAAAAAAAGGGAACTGAAGGATTTATACCTCTAAAACTAGATATGGAGAAAACATATGACAGAATTGAGTGGAACTTTATTGTAAAAGTCATGGAAAAATTTGGATTCCATTCCAAGTTCATAAACTAGATAACAGAATGCATCACGACAGTATCTTTCTCGGTATTGGTTAATAATGGACCAACGGAAATATTTAGACCTACTAGAGGACTCCGACAAGGAGATCCACTCTCCTCATTCCTTTTCATCCTAGGATATGAGATTCTAGCCAGGAAACTATAAAAAGCAACAGATAGACCAAGAAAACCTATTGGTTTCCAAATGTCAAGATTGGGAACTCGAATACCATTATTGGCTTTTGCGGATGATATTATGATATTTTCCAAAGCAAAACAAGAAAACTGTAAAGAAATTAAGGATATTTTGGATGTTTATTGCAAAATATCTGGGCAGAAAGTAAATTATCACAAGTCAACATTCCAGGTTACAAAAAAAGTAACGAATACAAAAAAAAATAGCAATACAAGGAATTCTCACTATTACAAATATGACATCTCTAGATAAATATCTGGGTTGCCCAATCATTAATGGAAGGGTAAAATCAAATACCTTTGCTGGTCTACTAATTAGCACACAACAATAACTCACAAAATGGAAGGCTAATTCTCTATCTCAAGCAGGTAGAACAACCCTCATTAGAGCGAATCTTGCATCAAGACCGAATTATCTGATGCAAAGTTTTATGTTTTCCACACAAACACATAAAGAACTTGATATACTAAATAGAGGATTTTTATGGAACAAAGAACCTTCGTATAAACCTTTTATAGGATGAGAAAAAATATGTAAACCAACTGAACAAGGGGGACTTGGATTGAGAAAATCAAAGGATATGAATAAAGCCTTACAATTTAAATTATTATGGAAAATTTTGGCTGAACAGGATAATTACTGGGTTAAAATTATCACTGAAAAGTACTTGAAATCAGAACATATTCTACAATATCAAAGAAAAGGACATTGCTCTTGGCAATGGTCCAAAATGTGTGAAATCATTGACGAATTCAAAACATGAATCATTTGGCAAGTAGGGAATGGTGAAACCATTAGATTCTGGACTGATAGATGGCTTTCCACGACTCCTCTTTGCGACATGATTAACATGCAACAAATACCAAACCCAAATGCATTGGTTGCAGATTTCATGCTTCCAAACCGCACCTGGAATAAGGAAATGATAGAACAATTTCTACCAATGGACATAGTTCAGAAGGTTATCTCTACACCAATACCTTTAAATAATATACACGATCATTTGTATTGGGAAGCAAGTAAAAAGGTTGGTTCTCAACTAGATCTGCTATGGATATGCTCATTAAAAATAAAAGATATATAGCACATGATACCTCCTGGATCTGGAAAGTGGACACTTATCCTAAAGTGAAAAACTTTAAATGGAAAATCATGAAAAATGGATTACCAACAAAAACAAGACTAGCCGAAAAAGGTGTTGCAATCTCATCGGGTTGTATAAGATGTAATACCTAAACAGAAGATTCTAACCATCTGTTATTCCAGTGTAATCATATGATGGAAACAATAGAAAAAATGAACAAACAAACGTACAAAATCATAAGATCTCTAAACATTGGAACAAAAAAAACCAATGAAATTATTGAGGAAATCCGAAATAAATTAGATCGCTCACAGTTTGCTGAATTGACAATATCATGGTGGGGTATCTGGTTTTATAGAAATCAACAAAGCTTTGGCACCAATAACAATGACAATGATACAATAAAGGATGTACCGCTTTATATTAAACATCAAATTAACAATTGGAAACATACTAAGTCATGGAACCCAGACTGTTTGGTGGATATTAAGCAAAAGACTACAAAAAAGAAACGACAAAATGGAAAAAAATCACCTACAAACATCATCAAAATAAACACAGATGGATCTACAAAAACAAATGGTGATTCTAGTTAGGGATTTATTTTTTGTAACAGTAATGGTGAACCAACTCTAATTTTTGGGGGGAAATGTGGAATTTCAACCCCCCCTTAAGACAGAAACCATAGCGGTTAGGAATGCTTTGGTCAAAGCATATGAACTGGGTAATACTAACATTCAATTGGAATGTGACAACCTCACTATTGTTAATGTAATAAATAAGATCTGGCACTGTCCATGGGATATTGAAATTTTAATTTCTGATATCCTTTGTATTTTACAACTTTTTTCTTCAGTGCAAGTCTGTCATGTCTTCCGAGAAACAAACACGGTGGCCGATTGCATCGCAAAGCTGGGTCAGCAGAGTTCTTTGAAAGACATTCAAGCAAATTTAGAACTTTTAGTTCTCATCCGTAAGAATGCTATAGACTGAGAAATCGTTTCTTCTGTGGTTTCCAGTCTAATTTTTACTGTACCAAAAAAAAGAAGCTTACCACCATCTTGTGCTGCGAGATTTACATGCTACTGGGGGACAAGGATGTTCGGATCCTAGTGCAAAAGATGGTTTATGGCATAAACTATGGAAACTAAAGACGGCTCCACGAGTCCGGTCGCATGTCTGGCGGGCCTGTCGCGATATTCTCCCGGACAAAGTTAATTTGTTTCGTCGAAAGTCGTGCATGATCCATTTTGCTCTGTTTGTGGCCTTGTCAAATCGGATTTCCATGCTATGTTTGAATGTCGAGTTGTGCAGCAGGTTTTGGAGACTTGTACCTCACATCCGCTCTAGCGGTTTCAAAGCCACGTCTGTTTTGATTTTTTTTTACTCAGTTCTGCATCGGCTGAATGCAAAGGACGTGGAGTTGTGGGCAGTGCTTATGTGGATTGTATGGCGTGGTAGAAACAAACGCATTTTTGAGGGTGTGGTGCAGGTTCCCCACGAGGTGGTCCGAGAGGCTCGTGATTTTCACAATGATTTTATTCGTTGCTCTGATCGTTTGGAACCTCCTATCCCGACTAATGTACAGGGTGCTTACGCGTCAGGTCTTATGCGATGGAAGTGTCCACCGGAGGTCAATTGCGATGCTTCAGTCTCTACGAGCAATGGATGTGGAATCAGATTCATTGCACGAGATGCTGCTGGTTCAGTGTGTTTTTATGGATCACACCGGGTCCAAGACTCATCAGAGGTTGAGATTGTGGAAGTAGAGGCTTTCGTCTGGGCAATGGAAGCTCACCCGTGTCCGTTTGGAGACTGACTGCCTCTCTCTAATTTCAAAACTCCGCAATCCTACCCGTTGGAGAGGTCCAATTGGCACTTTGCTCTGCTCATGGTTTCATGTTCGAAGACAGGTAAATAGGGTTGCCCATCTACTGGCTGCTGTTTGCCCAATTTCTCCCATGGTCCCTGCTTATTTCCCTTTGGGTCTTGAAGAAACTTTGTTATTTGATTCTACCAGTGGAGGATCCAGGATTGCTCTAAAGGGGGGGGCGAAAGTACATGTAGTACAAAGTCTTTACTCCGTTTAGTGTTCGATATATTGACATTATTATCAATATTTAATTTATTATGATTATTAAAGACTAAGTATTTAGAACTAATGACATCCACAAACAATAAATTTCTCCATAAACTGAACACAAAAAATCTATATAACTAATAATTAATTGATCTAATTAAATAATTAAGAAACAAATCATTAACAAAAACATACAATTTTTTTAAGAAAAAAGGCAAATGAATAACTGATTTAAATTAATCAACAAGAGTTTAAAGTAATAAATGATTTAAATTAATCAACAAGAGTTTAAAGTAATAAATGATATAAATCAAAACCAAGAGTTTAAATTAATAAAGTATTAAAATAATAAACAAGAGTGTAAATTAATAGATGATTTAAATAAATAAATCATTAACAACACTTAATAAATGATTTAAATCAATAAAATCATAAGAAAAAATTAATAAATGATTAACATCAATAAATCATAAACAACATCAAACAAATTTTTTTAGATTGGTTGGGACAGCGGTTATTTAGGTAAAACGCTCTCTTTAGTATTGTAAAGGTATGGGACAGCGTTTTTATTAAGAAAACGCTGTCTTTAGTATTATCAGAATAGGTGTAAAGGTTTGGGAAAACGCTTTTTATAAAAAGCGTTTTGTTTGTTTGTCTTTAAAGAGTTGTGAATGGGGGGGGGGGGGGCGAGACAGCGCTTTTTAGCTAATAATCGCTGTCCCATATGATGATTTTCAGAAAATTACACTTCTCGGCGGAGCCAAGCGGGGGCGGTCGCCCACTCAAACCCCCCTGGATCCGCCACTGGATTCTACTGCTTGAATGAATTGGTTTTGAATGCTAAAAAAAAAAAAATTACCTGTAAAACAAAAAATGCCGCTTTTTGCCAGAACAGAAGCACAACAATGGAAAAATTCTTCCATATATTCATGCCCCACAGCTTCTAACATCTCACTATATATAAGGCAAAAAGATTAAAATATGTAAATTGGTAACTACGCTATGCTATCTAGCTAAGCACGTACAAAATGTTTTAAAGATATGGAGAGGTCTCACCAAGAAATGATTCGATCATATTTCTGCACATGAGGTAGTTGACGATAATCACACAAAAAAAAACTTGATTTTGTCCTGTATATAATGTGAAAACATAGCAATTAGAGCTACAAGTTAATATAAATGCACTTTTACAATATAGACAGGCATGCAATAAAATAATAAACACGAATTTATATATCATTACAATCCATTCAATATGCATATATAGTATAATGTATATTTGAAAGGTTAAATGTAATAACTGGATTGTTCAATCGGCTCGATCGGTTAAGTTAGGTTCGACTCAAGTCAATTTAGGGTCTGTTCGGTTCGCAGAGACTGAATTGAACTAAAAGTGAACTGGGTACAAAACTGAATTGAAGCTGTAAGGTAAAATTTAAGCTGACGACTGAACTAAACTGGAATTGAACTGAAATAGATGACTGAATTCAATAAAACTGAACTGGGGGTTGGAATTTTTTTTTGTTAAGTTCAGTCACCTCAAATCAAAAAAGTCAGGATTCCTAGCTTAAAATTTTTGAGTAAGTTCAGTCGTTTTAAGTCATTTTAAGTCGCCTTAAATTTTTGGCGAGCCGAACGGACTTTGTAAGTAAGTTCGGTCATCCTGACTTAAATTTTTAATTAAGTTCAATTAAGTCACTTTAAATCGACTTAACTCGCGAACCGAACGGACCTTAGTCATTATATGTTAGGTATGGGTTCAGATTGATCCAATTATGAATTAGGAGAGCTATATTATAACAAAATCATTCACTATTGAGACATTACTATAAGGATAAAATATTAATATAAATATGTCAAAACCATTTAAAAAATAGGAACAATATTAATTAGTTATTTTAGATATAAATGAGAACAATACACTAAAATGATTCGTTTAACTTTAGTTTATATTATTTTAACGTATCAAACTTATGTATGTGAAAAAGGATACAAGTAGGATGTGCTTTATTTTATGGGTACTTAACATAATTAAGGTGTTCATATTTTATTCATTATATTCTAAGGTATTTAAACTTCCCATTTACTACTGTGTTCGGCTGGGTCAAATTGGATTTGGATCATACATTCACGGGTTAGATTCGAGTATAAGATATTTCGGGTTGCTTAAATTTTGTCTAACTTCGGGTCGAATTCAAATGCTGGTCTACGGTCTACCTAGAGGTGTTCAGTGGTTCCTTTGAACTGTTGAATTACCGGCGGTTCTGGTTCCGCCCAAAACCGTCTGGACCAGAATCGTCTGAAATCAATCGAGGCCGGTTACGGTTCATGATTTCATAGAATCGTGGAACCATCGGTTCGAACCGGTTCGGAATCATCGGTTCCAAACCGGTTTAGAACCGCTACTTTCAAACTTATTAGCTAAGTGAAGTTCCATAATAAAGGTAAGGGAACTATGTGAGTTTTGATTTCTCTAACCCGTAGAGAACACGTAAGCAACTTAATTAAGTTCAAACCCTTTTATTTTTTCAATTTTTTTCCTTACAATTTTGTTTAAAGACAAATGCTTATTATATTTTTAATTTTTATTTTAAGAATTTATTGTATAATAAAAATTAAATAATTAATGTTAATATTTTCTAATTTTTTTATATTCATCTTATTTTTTTATATACAAAATATTAATTTTTATCCGTTTTGGAATCGGAATCGACTGGAACCGCAACCGGAATCGGAACCGAAAAAACCGGACGGAATCAGACTTAGTCGGTTCCGGTTTCGGTTCATGATATTTTGGAACCGAAACCGGCGATTCCAGAACCGTGAACATCTCTAGGTCTACCCATCACATAGGGCCATTCTTTGTCATGTCTAGTAATAACACCAATTTAATTTCCTAGACAAAACTTCATACTAAGTACACCATTAAATTAAAATAGCATGCACATAAGTAATCTATATCTATATATATTTAAAAGTTAGTATTCTTGTGCATTGAATGCTAACTTTTAAATACAAAATCAATACAAAATAATGGCAAAACCTACCTTATGTTGAAATGGACCCAAATGCCTATCTAACTTTCTAAAAAAATTTAAAATCATTTTTACACAACTTGTATATTTATAACACGCTAACTATTATAAAATGATAAATATATGAAAAAATAGTTATGTATGATAAACAAATATATATGATATCAAACTATCACCTAAACTAATCAAAATTGTTTATTCTTTTAGGAGATAAATATAAATAATATATCACTATCTAAAGTGTAAACTAAAAAGTATTACAAAGTAATATTCTATTGGTTTTATTTAATTTTCGGAAATTTCGCCTGGTATCCGTGAGGTACGGCGAAATTCGCCTGGTGCCCCAAAAATTTACCAATTTCGCGTGGTGCTCTCGAGTTTTAATTTTTTTCGCCAAATGTCCTTCTGTCAAATTATTAACAGAAATTGTTTAAAAAAAACCAAAAAAAACCAATTCTCGTCTCTCTCGTCCGTCCTCTTCACTGCTGCCCTAGCCCGTCTTCTTCGAAGGAGACGCAAAGCCGGACCTCGTCCCTCGACCCGCCGGCGACCCGGCTCGCCTCTGCGACGACATGACTCCAATTGCCCGCCTCCACCCGCTCGCCTCCCTTCCACCTCTGCGTCCAACTCGCCTCCCCTCCGCCTCAGGTTATGGAACTTGCTGGGAATGCAGCGAGGGACAACAAGAAGAACAAGATATTTCCCCGCTACATACAACTTGCTGTGAGGAATGACGAAGAACTGAGCAAGCTGCTTGGGAGTGTTACGATTGCAAACGGAAGTGTTCTTCCGAATATCCACCAGACCATGTTGCCGAAGAAGGCAGGCCACGAAAAGGGAGAAACCGGTTACTAGGTTGTTTTGGATTTGCTTTTGTACTATCGTAGCTTACATTTAATTGAATCTTTTTGAACTTCCCATTTCGTAAGTCAGAATTGTTCTTTCTGCTTGCAAAAGTACTGAACTTTCTAGTTCTGTGCTTGCGAAAGCACTTAAGTTTCTAGTTTTGACATAGCAGATATGTATGAGTCTACCATGACATTATATGGTTTGCAAAGAACAAAAATTAAGTACACAATGTAGAGATTCAATCAAGTATCCACATAGATTGATATATCTTAATACAAATGACAAGTGCTCTTCAAGAAGCCAATCAGGATATACAAACTGTATGATACAATAGAACTCTCCCTTGACTGGTTTGGGAATTGGTAGAGGGACAACATATGTGCAGCATTTAGAGAAGCTAGGCAAACATGCGGGGTTTGATGCCTTTACTTCGCATGTAAGTCAGAAACTGTGCAGGAAGCTCTTCCAAGAGACCCTGCAGGATGGACATTTCGTTGTCTGCTGCACGGCAAAAGCCAAAATACATCAAAGGTGATGGAAAAAAACTGAAATATGACAAATACTTTGGGAACAATTGTGTGGAAGGGCTGTGAAAAGCACATTCACTTACCCTGTACGTCATGCATGGGAACAAACTGTACAATGTCTCTAGTAGCCACCTGCCCTGTTGAACTCTTCAGCCGTGATCTAGTATCCGCATCAAGAATCTGCACAGAATATGAATTTAAATCGAAATTAAGTACTTAAACATAAGAAAACATGGTTAGACTTCCAGTAAGCAAGAGAGCTTCAATGCCATAATGCCATTACCAAGATAACAACAAATGATTGTGAGTCTTTTTTTGATACTGCAATAGATAACTTGAGTAGTCTATAGTGTATCACATATAAGCAAACCTTTCAAATATTGGTAATATTCTAAAGCTGGTTAGTGCAGCACAGCCTGAGAGTCTCACCTTATGTTGTCACAACCAAACAGTAATTCCAAGAACCATTTGCAACCCAACTTGAAACAGGTGGCATAAGCCAATGCTCGTCTGACTTCCCTTTACAGTGAGGTATTATCCACATAAGAAAAACAGTAAACCGGGATTCCCTGGTTATCAGGGAAATGCCAGCAGGGTGAAGGTGAGGAGTGGCATATACACCAGTACTTAAGTTATTACAATTCACAGATATGAAAACAAAAGTGGAGAAGATAAGGACATGAGAAGCAGTAATTTTAGGCAGTACTTGTGTTTAAACCATTACAAAGAAACAAGGAATGGAAATGAACAGTATAGAAAACTATGGAGGAAAGGTTTAAAGGCTATTAAGTAAGACTTGTTTACTGTTTAGTGGAATAGTGGTGCATCTCCAGATACAATGAAGGGAGACTACAAATTTTTATGTCAATCCTTTGTCAATAGCATCTTCTCTATATTCAAACCTCAACTGCTATTTTTTCTAGTTCAAAAGCCAAAGGGTTGTTGTTTGGCTCGATTTCAAAGTTTGAAACCAAAAATCACATGACAAAGCTTCAGAAAAACAAAGTCATACACCAAGACAAAACTATAATGGTATCATATGGTTCATATCTATCAAAAAATCAAGCAGATAAAGACACTGCTTTAACATGGTTACTGCAAGATAACGAAATGATTTAAAGCAAATATACACATAAACCATATTTCCTGAAGATATACACAAAAATATCTAGCCTCAGGTACAAAGTACATACAACACATTGCTGGTAATTGCACCAAACAATGAAGAGCCAATCTTTCTAGACATGGGAAAGTAGACAAAACATGGTGCAGGATTCCCACTCTAAAGCACTGCAGATCACGACTGCAGCTTGTTGATAAGTTTGCACCTGGGCTCTCTGTCTTTCTCAACGAAACTTTAAATTAATCCTTCCAATTCTCTCCTGCCAAATGTTCTCCCATTTGAGCTAGCATCTCTATTCCTAGCCACAAAGTAAAATATTAACCAGGCTACCATGAAATAGACCTCGATCAATGACTGGATTATAAGAGCAAATGATCTCCCGCATATATGAGCCAATCCCCATCTCACAAAAGGCCCACATAGGATGACTTCTAAACACTTCAGATGAAGAGCCGGATAGAACATTGTAGCCAACAATTTACATCCTTCCTTCACAATTTCCCTCCCGCTCCTCCTTGCATTTACTATGGTAACACTCCCAAGCAGCTTGCTCAGTTCTTCGTCATTCCTCACAACAAGTTGTATGTGACGGGGAACTATCATGTTCTTCTTGTTGTCCCTCACAACATTTCCAGCAAGTTCCAGAACCTGAGGCGGAGGGGAGGCGAGTTGGACGCGGAGGCGGAAGGGAGGCGAGCGGGTGGAGGCGGAGGCAGAGGCGAGCGGGTGGAGGCGGGAAATTGGAGTCGTGTCGTTGCGGAGGCGATCCGGGTCACCGGGGGGACGAGGGACGAGGGTCGGCTCTGCGTCTCCTTCGAAGAAGACGGGCTAGGGCAGCAGTGAAGAGGACAGACGAGAGAGACGAGAATTGGGTTTTTTTTTTTTTTAACGATTTCTGTTAATAATTTGACAGAAGGGCATTTGGTGAAAAAAAATTAAAATTCGAGTACACCACGCGAAATTGGTAAATCTTTGGGGCACCAGGCGAAATTTTCGTTTAATTTTTAATATTAAGGGTATATAATATTAAAAAAGGGTAGGGCATAAAAAAGAGTTAACCAGATCAAATAACCCTTTATATGAATCGGGATTGGATAACTAACCAGATCAAAAAAATAGTTTGTATATACTTTATATTTAAAACAAATTAAATGATTTAATAGAATTTCTATGAGTTTGTAATGGACGATTAAATATTGCAATATTTTCAAAGATCTGTTGTAACGTCTATTTAAGAATTATTCACTAACCAAAAAAAATAATTACAACTAAGCAATCTTTCAAATTCTTAACGCATACAAATTTCCCACTATAAAAACCATTCCATATTGTGGCCATCTTACTGGCGTCCAATTAGCCATACAACCAACTTTCTTCTAAATGAAGAATCTCAATGTACTAAAAAAAGGAGGAACACAACTCCAAGTAAGTACACACATCACACCATTATGTTCAGTATTAGAATTAAATTTCATATATATTATTTGAATTAATTTATTGTTTTTTTGTCCTTAGGGTTGGATGATCTGTAACAATTTCTGTGTAATTCAAGCATTAGGGGTTCGTATTTTGTAATTATTCATTTTATCTTTTTTCTTTTACTGTTAATTTTTCTTTTTGATATACATCGTACCATTATTTTATAAACATCATATTCTAGACCAAGTGAAGAAAAAATTCATTGCATCATCAAGATAAGATTAAATTGTCATTCTCATATATATAAAATTTAGTTGTATGTTTGTAAATAATATATTTATCATTTATAATTAGTTTTCATATTTATGTATTTTTAATGTTGTTGCATTGGAATTACAATGACTTATAACATTAATAATTATAGAAATTTCAAAATAAATATGCATCATGTAGTATTTTTCCCAATCCACTGCCGTCCTTATTTCACGAAATTGCTTTTGTAGAGCTTTAATAAAAGTTTTAGTTCAATTATCAAATTTAGTATAAGTTTTAATTTGTACTATGCTTCTCAATAATATATAAAAACATATAATATATTTTTTAATTGAAAATGCAAGTAAAAAATGATATATTTAAAATTAAACATGCATATGTATAATACATAAAAATCTATAATCAACAAGAAAAATATATAATATAAATTTTTTTAGCCACATTGTAATAGCTTTAATTTTGTAATAAAGCTAATAGCAAAGAAATCTCTATTCGCTATATGGCAATATAGAACGAAAAAGTTATAAATGATTAAATTGTGAATTTGTGATGTTGCTCCTCTTGATTGTGCAAATTAGTTTTGTTATTTTCCATTGTGTTAATTATGTGGAAAATTTCAGTTACAATTTACTATTATGTTTAGTCAATATTTAAATGTATATTATATCGATTACGAGATTTCCAATATGAATGCATATTTTTCAAGATATTTATTGTTTATTAAAAAATGTTTTCATTTATGAAAGAATCAACTTGATCTATTATTTTTACAAATTATGGCAATTATTTAAGAGAAACAATTGTTAAAAACAAATAAAGGGGAACGGTTGATCCTCACTCCTTAATTAGAAATTAGTGTGAAAGCATATTAAAGTATGTTGTTGCTCTTCTATTTTTTTTCATTTAGTTTGTTATAGGTAAAATAAAACTCAAGTATTGAAACTTTAAAATAACATGCAATGATTATATATAGATCATTGTTAGGATTATTCTATCGATATGACATACATTGATAACATTACGTAAGATCTACACATCCTCAAATATTTAGTTTTTTATGCATGTAAACTCTATTTAATTACATGGAAGCGTAATGAGATTAATATGACTTATATTAATAAATACTCGATTTTATATTAAGTTTATTGACTTATTGTGGTACGTTTTATGTCAAAATTCTTTAGCAGTTTCACATCAAGCAATTTATTGTACTTTTTCGTAGTATGAGACACAATACATTAACTACCAATGTATAATTGTATAAACATATATAGCTAATTGGCTAATTGGAAACATATATTGTAAACTAATTGTTTTAATAATTTAACTTGATCTAACCATAAAATTTTTAATCGATCACTTGCCTATAAATGCATGTAAAATATTGCATATTTCTTGAACACTAATTTAGTCCTAAAGATATGAACATATACACAAGAAGATACAAAAACAAATTTCCACCCAATCTATACAGTAATAATCATTAAATTCATACAAATGTATAATAATATAATGTTATACGACTGGTCAAACATTATACAAATTAATATAATGAAATATTAATAAAAGACTCGTGCATAGCACGGGCATAGTCACTAGTCTATTTAAAAGTTGGCTTTCTAGCCATTCAATGCTGTGTTTTAAAGCCCTAAAATTTTACACCCCTAATGCATATTCGTTCATAGGTCAAATTGGGCCTAAATGGCTTTATAGATTGCATAAATGGGCCAATAGTGAACTCAAATAAAGGCCCATCAGAATATACATTGCTAACATACATCAAAATATCAAAATATATCTATCTTCTATCAAATCTAATCTAATCACGTATAAAATTAACATTTTGTTGGCATCATTGAATGAATTGTACAAAATCAGAATTCCCCAATTTCCCTGTATTACAAAGCATTGAATGAGTCTAATCCAAATTTACATATATGACACCTCCTTTACTCATGAACTCACCAACACGTTCCTTTCACCTCCCTATATACCTATATACATATGATAGTAAGCAATTTTGGAAAAAAAACAACAACAAAATTAGTCTAAAGTAAGTTATATATACAAGTTGCGTATTGTGTATAGACACAACTTAAATACATAGGCACATTCTAAATACATATTGTATACTACAAATATCCAAATCACAGATTATAATATCACATGCACAATGGATAATAAATATATACATACACAAATATGATGAATTAACTCCACGTTGAATATTAATCTGGCTGCAATAACTTGATTGGTTTGAAGTCCCTTCCCCAACATACCCTTCCACCTCCCTAAAAAAGATAACCTTCGGTTACAATTGTAACAAATAAGTAATCGCATAAAACAACACCACAGTAATTGCATAAAACATAATTTATTCAGCCACACCTTTCCAGCTTCAGTCTTCACAAAGCTCATTTACTACACCGAAACAAATTCTCTGAGCCTCTCTTTTTCCAAATGCCGCAACCCTTTCACCTTCCTACAACATTGAAATCTATGCCCTATAAATCCTATTTCCTCCTCCATCCGTCTCCCCACAACAAGCCACAATGGATTCCTCCAATAAGAAGTTCAAAAAAGTCTTCACACAAGCCAAAACCCATGAAAAAGAAGACACATGTGTAGACCTCTCCCAACTATGTGTAGGGGTTGAGTGTGAAATCAAAGTTACGGTGTGTAGAAAGTGGGATGCAATGCATTCATATGGGAAGTATCTTATATGCAACTTTCTTTACTTATACACATGTTGACCATTTACCCAAATGAAAGAGTTTTCTGGAAACTAATATTTGTTCCTTTACTGTATATGTCATAGGGTGTGCCGTGTGTTACCACTGGAAAAGTTAATCTCACCAAGACTTGTTCTAAATTCCTTGTTTGTTACCTTATAAATGACCAGCAAGATGGGGTCTTCTTTTTTCTATATGGAGCAGGAGGTACTGGCAAAACATTCATGTAGGATCATTCATGCAGTTGCATCTTCAGGTATTAAACTCTGTGTGAAAATCTTTACTAACAATCCACCTTAAATGTCAATATATAGTAAATTAACAATCAAAGTTTTGTATGTAAGATACTACATTTTCTAGGCTATATAATATAGGCTATAGAATATTAACAATTAAACTTTCTCACAGCTTTGGCCGGTAGAACATGTTTACATGCTTTTTGGTTAGTCATCTTTTCAATAATTTATTTTCATACATTACGACTTCAAGATTTTAGGAAAAAATTAAATATAGATTTCCACTATGAGGGCAACAAATCAATACAACAGAGACCATATGATAAAGAAATAGTTTAAAAACCCAGCAAACATAACATATGTATTAAGGGGAACATATGAAGAAAGACAAACATGACATTCTTACATGATCTTCAACATAGGATGCCATCATTTGCAACTATTATATTTCTCTAGCCATAGCATATCCTATACTTGCTTAAAGTAAAAGTTGCTTTATTTCAAAAGTAAGCATACATGAACAACTCTTATGCTATTATTACAGTACTAAGCATATCCTACGACAACTTAGATATCAATATAACCATTATGCTATTAGTTCAGTACTTATTGTGCAAATGAACTATATATCACCATATCTTTAATGCATGATAGAAAGCTAGAGATACATATTTCTTATTATTAATTTGACTTCTTGAGTTTGTGTTCTCCATTGTGCATAATGTGCTGTGTAGATAACATTTCTTTCTTGAATTATATACCATTGAATACTACAAAATTGACACTTGAAAAACTATATTACAGCTTCTTCATTGACACATTCAAGCTACCTGATTCAGTTGCAAAGGGAATGTTGCCAAACAGCAATACCAAGTCCAAGATCTTATAGATAAAAGTCATGGAAAAGGAAGAAAGAGCAACTCAGTTCAACCCTACAAAACAAGAAAACAAATCAGTCCAGGTTCAACCATAAGTGAATGCATTTAAGATGTACATAGGCTAGAACATTTCCATGCATATTGCGTATTTCACTTATCTTTTTGGATCCTACAATGGAGAATTATGTCAAAACATTTCTTTCATTCCAAGGGCTGCAAATTGATTTGCATAAGCTCAACTTCACTACCTGGGAATTCCACAACATTCAAGTTAGTCTAACAACTAACAAGTAACAAAAGACTCCAAACTCAAGAAAATGGAAACAATACTACAAATTTAATGGCGGCGGCTGCTGCAACCTTGTCCTCCATGTGCACATTTAAATCCACAAGTACACATTGATCACAATCAAATTTCATACATGATATGTACATATATACAAATATAAAGTTGCAATCATATCTTTTTAGAATACCAGCCATATGTTATTATGTTTGTTTGGTAAAGATAGAAAAGCCGAAAAGGTAAGTTGTCTGGCAATGTGTACACTTAAGATCATATGTTTTGTAGAAATTTTATTAGAATGTTAGCCACGTCACACTTCCAATATAGTTTATGAAATCAAATAGTCAATCATTAATTCTAATCAGGCTCACACTTCAATATTCCACATAAATTATAAACATGCCGCTATCAGTGGACAATATAACTACTTCACTTGAAAGTTGAAACTATCAGAATAATGCTAAAGTCTAAAGAACATGATATTTTAATTTTTTAGCAAAGAGAAAGAGAAGTAGAGAACACGAATTTGACCCTTGGCGGTAGAGGACTGGAGGCGGGTGAAGCGGGGGGTGGCGGTGACTCTTGGCGTCGTTGCGAAGGAGGTTATGGTTTCGGCCGTGGGGACTCGAGGCGGTAGAGGCCGGTGGCGGTGGGTGATCTGCGAAGCAGGCAAGCAAGCAGGCATTGCCGCGTGGATGACTGGAGGCGGTGGGTGGTGGTGACTCTTGGCACCGCGGCGTGGGAGGTTAGGGAGTCGATCGTGGGGACTCGAGGCGGTGAAGGCTGATGGCAGTGGGTGATGTGCGAAGCAATCAGCAACAGCCACCACGAAGGCATGGAAGAAGGAGGCGACAGAAGAATAGGGTTGGTCACTTGGTTGAGGGTTCAAAGTTCAAACAGAGGAGGAGGTGGAAGAATAAATACGCTTTAGTCCTTAATTCTAACAAGGGTTGGATTAGATGATACTTGAGATTGAGTTGCAGGAGAAGGTGGCCAATATAAAGTTGGCTCGGGAATAGACTCAAAGACGTGTGTTGGGATGACGAAGGACAATTGGAGAGTGGGCGATGCAATACTCGAACCAGAAGAGGTGTCGGAGACGGTTGAAGTCGGTGTTGTAGGAAGCATTGGAGCAATGGAGGAGTCGATATCGCTGGTTTCGGAGTTAGACGCCATTGGAGGTCAAAGAAATGAGAAATTAGAAGGAGAGTTAACGAAGAAGGGGAAGACAAATTGGGAAAGAGGTAGTCTGTAGAATCGAGTGTGTTAGATCAAGGAACGGAAAGTTTGTTCCTTGGGCAGCGGAAAATAACAACAGAATAACAAAGTAACAGACTCCGTTCCTTATAGAGGAAACTCAATCAACCAACTAGTTGAATGATAAAACCTCTACCTCTAGGTTTCCCTAGTAGGATTTCAAATGTCTACTTGTATTATTACTACTGGAATTACAAACAAGCAAGTCTTATCTCAATCTAGTTTACTCCTAGATATCTAGACTCCTTAATGCAAAGTTCCTAATAACACACTAGACAATCAAAACCCTAACAAGTACTTAACTCACCAAAGTCACGTACTTGTAAGTTCTTCTTCTTCTTCTTCTTCTTCTTCTTCTTCTTCTTCTTCTTCTTCTTCTTCTTCTTCTTCTTCTTCTTCTTCTTCTTCTTCTTCTTCTTCTTCTTCTTCTTCTTCTTCTTCTTCTTCTTCTTCTTCTTCTTCTTCTTCTTCTTCTTCTTCTTCTTCTTTTCTTCTTTTGAATTCTCTTCTTCCAAATGCTCTTCTCTGTAGGAATTCCGTCAGTTCCGTTTTGAAATGATGTTCACAGCCTTCTAATATATAGTCTAGGAATATCCTCCGATTTACCCTAATTTAATTAAGGAAAATAAGATAATAAAATCCTATACAATCTTTCCTAAAATATTCTAACCACAATATCTCAACCACGAGATCTTCCTTGCGGCCCAAGCTGTAGCTTCACAATTTGTTTCCATAAACAAAGATTCGGCAGACGCTAGGGTTTACAGCGTGTCCTTCGTTCCTTGCGTTGTTCCCTGGTTTCAACGCACGTCCTCCGTTCCTTTCGTTGTTCCCTTTTCTGTTCTATTCAACATCACGCGTCTATTCTTTTCTTCTTTCGTTCCAGCGTGTTGTTTTGTCATTGTTGGCTTCTCTGTTCCTTTGCTTCTTTGTTTTGACTCTTCATTGGTTTTCATCGTTCCTTTGACACGATCGTTTCCTGAAACTCATAGTCACACTAAAAACCATCAAAAGCATTTGAGTTTATCATCATCAAAACTAGAGGGAACGTCATCGTTCCAACAATTTCCCCCTTTTTGGTGATGACAAACTCCTTCAAAATGTGCAAGTCAAAATACACAGTTCAAAACAGACAGGTAAAAGGCATTTTCACATTTAATCACACAGATACTATGTTCAAGATGTTAACACTGTTCCCCCTCGGAAAGTTCATCGAGAATTTACCTTCAAGTAGCATTGTCGTTCCCCTTAGCACTAGCTTCTGTCATCAACTCTTCCTTGGGTTTCACATTTTCCATACTTCCCCATTTTGGCATCATTAAAAGTTCCACAAGAAACAGAAAGACTTGACACACATGCAACTCATAAACAAGATAATTCATTCATAAAGTCATGCGAAGTACAAAGCATAGGGGCATAGACAACTAAGATCAGAAGATAAGGAACAATCACAGAAAATACATAAAAACATATAAAATCAAGAACAGAAGATCAGATGGGCTAGGAAAGGAACGAAGAGCACTCATGTCTCAGGGTCTTCTGCAGAATGAGCTCAACAAGGATCTGATGCTGAATTGAGCTCCCCTTAGACGTTCCTTCACCTGCTGCTTTCTTTGC
Organism: Rheum nobile; assembly: GCA_027886185.1. NCBI lineage: Eukaryota > Viridiplantae > Streptophyta > Magnoliopsida > Caryophyllales > Polygonaceae > Rheum > Rheum nobile. The sequence goes on from WOAB01000056.1 coordinate 4,942,133, forward strand.
AGTCACAGTGCCCGTTCCCTTGGTATCGCCTTTGAATTTCATCTTCTCCACAGTAGCAAAATCCAACTCACTCTCCATAGAAACTTCATTTTCCTCGATATAGGCTACATCTCGTAGCAATAGCATTTTCACCAGGCCTGGATAGGCCAAAGAATGTGACTTGGCTTTGCATCGATCCATGTGACATAGAATAACCCGGGGGAGATCAATTTTCTCCCTTCTCAGAAATCGCACAGGGTGATGGTGTTGTGTCGTTCTTAACGAGGTGCTACAGCCCTGGAGATGATGTGGAAGGCTATGCGCTGAGCCATAGTCAGCCTTTCTGTGTAGAGTTCACCTTCAGTGGAACCGAACAGTCGTTCCATGGAAGCCAGCTTCTCTTCGTTGAGCTCACTCAACGGAACTTCATAAAAATCACCCAAAGGAACAGATAAGAGTTGGGAGATCACCTTGGGAGAGAAGGAAAGGTCTTCACCACTCATCTTTGGATGAGCCACACTGAGCAACAGTCTTCGTTCCCCCTGAGACCAAGAGTGCTTGCGAGGCTTGTCTGGATATTTCAATGTTGGGTTCACACAAAATATAGTATATCCAAACATATGGTAGGGAGAAAAATAACTCAAGTAATTATTCCCAGTAAAGAGTGTAGCAAAGAAGGATCATAGGGAACGTTTACCTGAATCATGGCTAAGGGTGGCTGTACAACCAATTATCATGTGGGCATGTAGTGAGGGTTCAATCATCAAATTGGTTGTTTTGGGTCTTTAAATAAGATGTTAGCATGAAATCAAGTAATTCAACACAAATCAAAAGATAAAGTATCTACATCCTAACACAAGGCAATTCGAATGAACTAAAGTCATGAAAATCAAGTCATGAAAGGCACGCAGACAAGGAACTTCATGAAAATTATGGAACGAATTAGCCAAGCATTGAGGGAATAATGGGTGTGAAGGTCCTCAATTAAGAGAGATCATGCCAAGGAGTAATCGAAGATACTCGAATGGACCTTTGTCTAGTGCTTGGGAGAAGATGTCTGCCGCTTGATTTTCAATTCTGCAAAGTTCCATTCTAAGAGAGCATATGTCAACATTAGCATATAGTAAACGATGACAAAAGATAAAAATGCTTAGAACTTGAATGAGGAACTGGATTTTTGAAATATTGATAGAACTAGTATTATCACAGATAATAGGAACGGTGCCAAGAGACATACCATAGTCCTCCAGTTGTTGTTTGAGCCACAATACCTGAGCATGGCAATTTGCCGCAGCGACGTATTCAGCTTCTGTAGTGGAACGGGCTATAGAGTTTTGCTTCTTGGAACCCCATGAGACAAGACAGGGCCCAAGGAACTGTGCCGTTCCAGAAGTGCTTTTGCGGTCAACTACGTGCTGTTGTTGTTCCCTTGGTCGCAAAGTTGTGCAACACTCAACAAACAAAAACCAAGTTCATGAACTAAACTAACTTCTCTTACCGTGATACTAGAGTTTAGTTTTGTTTCGCCTGTTCCATTGATTTCTTTGCATCTCTTGTCTCCAAGAGCAACACTCCCTCTTGAGTGTTTGTGAAGTGAGGTGAGTTGGTCTTCTTTTCCGGTCATGTGGCATGAACAAGCGCTGTCAATATACCACTTCTCATTCCCCCTCACTTCAACCTGCACAGAAAGAGTTAAGGTTTGATGACCCAGGCAAGCTTACCCTTACCTGGTCGAGACACATAATGCAATTGTTCCATAGAAATAGTTCTAACATTAACAACAATTTTCTTCCTAGTCCTAGCATGATTAGAGTTATACACATGTGAATCATCATAGAAATCATTCAAGTTCACATTGTTACTCCTGTTGTTCCTTCTCTTTGTGTGCTCTTCAGAGAACTTCCTTTTCTTTTCACAGTCTCTTTGCACATGTCTGTTGTCTCCACAAAACCAACACAACTTGAATTGTTCCATCTGAACATACTTTCTGTTGGGAACGATACTCTTACGTTGCTTTGCATGTTCAGGGCATGGAACGTTGGGTTGCTTCCCTTGAGACTGCTTGAGAAAAATCTTGTGAGCGGGTTGTCCAGTGTACCACGACTGAGTTTCATCCAAACCACTCTCAAGGACCTTGATGCATTCCTCAAGATTGCGATTCTTTTCTCTGGTATCTTGAAGTTCCCTATCTCTTGCTTCACGTAGTTCCAGTATAGATGGATCATCTTCCTTTTGTTTGGAACCTGTATAGCCAATACCATACCTTGCTTCGACAAACTTGACGCTTTCAGCTTCAGCCTTCTGTTCCATCAGAACAGAATGAATCTTGTGCACATAGGACTTCATCTCGGATACCTGTGCTTCAAGCTTACTTGGAATAGCTATACTCATTGCATCAGTATTGTTAGAGACTTCATTCATAAGCAAAGAGACTTTTTCATTTCTCAAACTCTGAAGTTCCTCATGATTAGCCTCACATGAAGAACAAGGAACAATCGAGGTACTAGCAGTTCTAGAAATATTTTCTTTTAGACTACTACATTCTTCTTCAGAATTAGCTAGTTCCTCTTGAGTTTTCATGTTCTCAGCATACATATTTCTTATGAGAGCAATTAAAGATTTTTTTATCAAAATTCATAAGAGATATTAAGAAATCTTCAGGATTTACCTCGGTTTCTTCAGACGAGTTGTTGATGGCCATGGCACACATCGTTCCACTACATGCTTCAGGATCTTCGTTATCTGAGTCATCTTCATTGCCCCAGATAGCAACGAAAGCTTTCTTTTCTTCGTTCCCAGAAGGTTTGCTTGCCTTCTTTGGCTTTGGGCACGAACTGGAGTAGTGACCCTTCTCATTACAGTTGTAACAAGTGATATCCTTGATGTCACGAGTCTCACCGTTCCCTCCTCTACTGTTTCTTCCTTTGTTGTAGAGGGAACGCATGACTTTAGTGAGTAGTACCACCTCAGGGTCATCGGAGCCATCATTGTCATCGAGGTTGTTCTCAATTCTGTCGACAGCCTTTCCAACCATCAAGGCAATTCCCTTTTCTTTGGAATCCTTGTTTCTTGCAGCCTTTTCTTCATTGTCATACTTTTGTATCTTGCTTAATACCTCATGGAACGTCAGTTTGACAGTGTTGGGGTTCTCCTTCAGAATAGCTTTAGTCATTGCATGACGATGAGGGAGACCATCAATGATTATGAGGATTTTCTCATCGGGGAGAATTTCCTCATCGGTGACGGAGTGAGCAGTGAGATTTGCTGTGATCTTCTCAAATCATGCTTGGTAGGAACTCACATCTTCCTTGTCATCCATTTTGAAGTTGTAAAAGTCCTTTTTCGCAGTGAAACGATCAACTTCACGCAGATCCTTGCTTCCCATATACATTTGTTCCAAGGCAAGCCATTTAGCATTGGCCGACTCACAAGATTGGAGTTTTTGCACATCTTGCTGATTGAGAGCGTTGTTGATGAGCATGGCTGCTTTGCAATTTTTCTCCATGACTTGGAGATCGTCTTGATCCCATTTCTTCAGTTTCTTCTTCTTCTCAAGATCAACAATCTCGAGATCTCCAAGAGAAATCACCAACCAGCATTGGTAATCGTTGCTTTGCACCCATTTGATGAAGAGTGCCTTCCAATGTTGATATTGGCCAGTGAGCAAGAGAGGAGGCCTTGAGGAGTTCAAACCGACTTCGACAGTACTAGGAGCCATTGTTACCTATAAAATCTGTAAGTAACACACAATCTAGAGCACCTACTCTGATACCAATTGTTGAATCGAGTGTGTTAGATCAAGGAACGGAAAGTTCGTTCCTTGGGTAGCGGAAAATAACAACAGAATAACAAAGTAACAGACTCCATTCCTTATAGAGGAAACTCAATCAACCAACTAGTTGAATGATAAAACCTCTACCTCTAGGTTTCCCTAGTAGGATTTCAAATGTCTACTTGTATTATTACTACTGGAATTACAAACAAGCAAGTCTTATCTCAATCTAGTTTACTCCTAGATATCTAGACTCCTTAATGCAAAGTTCTTAATAACACACTAGACAATCAAAACCCTAACAAGTACTTAACTCACCAAAGTCACGTACTTGTAAGTTCTTCTTCTTCTTCTACTTCTTCTTCTTCTTCTTCTTCTTCTTCTTCTTCTTCTTCTTCTTCTTCTTCTTCTTCTTCTTCTTCTTCTTCTTCTTCTTCTTCTTCTTCTTCTTCTTCTTCTTCTTCTTCTTCTTCTTCTTCTTCTTCTTCTTCTTCTTCTTCTTCTTCTTCTTCTTCTTCTTCTTCTTCTTCTTCTTCTTCTCTTCTTTCGAATTCTCTTCTTCCAAATGCTCTTCTCTGTAGGAATGCCGTCAGTTCCGTTTTGAAATGATGTTCACAGCCTTCTAATATATAGTCTAGGAATATCCTCCGATTTACCCTAATTTAATTAAGGAAAATAAGATAATAAAATCCTATACAATCTTTCCTAAAATATTCTAACCACAATATCTCAACCACGAGATCTTCCTTGCGGCCCAAGCTGCAGCTTCACAATTTGTTTCCATAAACAAAGATTCGGCAGACGCTAGGGTTTACAGCGTGTTCTTCGTTCCTTGCGTTGTTCCCTGGTTTCAACGCACGTCCTCTGTTCCTTTCGTTGTTCCCTTTTCTGTTATATTCAACATCACGCGTCTATTCTTTTCTTCTTTCGTTCCAGCGTGTTGTTTTGTCATTGTTGGCTTCTCTGTTCCTTTGCTTCTCTGTTTTGACTCTTCATTGGTTTTCATCGTTCCTTTGACACGATCGTTTCCTGAAACTCATAGTCACACTAAAAACCATCAAAAGCATTTGAGTTTATCATCATCAAAACTAGAGGGAACGTCATCGTTCCAACATAGTCAAATTGCCAGAAATTTGAGGGAGAGTAGTCGATTTGGTGAAAGATGATGAAGATATGCTTCCTAAAATTTGGGTATGGAAGAAATTTGGGAATTAGGGTTATCGGTGGCTCTGGTACATGAAGGGATGATTTGTATTTTTGAGAATGATGATCAATATTTGAGGTATTTACATTACAAGACATGGTATTAAACAACATTATAATAATCTTACTTAATAGAACATGTGTCAATTCGATTTATCGGATTGGATATTCTAACAAAAATTATTAAATTAATATTTAATTCAATTCGAATAAGTATACTAATATATTCAACTTATATATACATATATCAAAGATTTTTTTTATTACAATAAAATACTATCATAAAGTTAAAATTCACCAACTAACTTAGCTAGAAACTCAACATGCAAATTCAAGGAAATATAAGTGCAATTTCAACTATTATTATGTTCTATTATACAACAAATTAAACCAAAATTTACAAAAACTAAATAATCTATTTAAAAATTATTAATAACAATTAGTACAAACAAATATTTTAAAGAAACTAAAACACGAGGGACACAATCACACATGGTTAATAAAATAAAGCATAAATTTTACAATGTATCCAACATCCCTACTATGAAAAAAAATCCAAAGATATTTATTAACTATTACAAATAACAATAGGATAATATATTTTGTGGTAAATCCAAAAGATTCTATAAAAAATCTACATTAGCACTTCTACATTAATTATCGTATTACCTGTGTATTGTTGTATATAGATTAAAACATTATAACATTTCAATATAACTTACTTAACTCAATCCCCATAAAAGATTAGTATATTGAATCTACAATACTATAAGTAATAACTTCAAATTCTTCCACTTTCACATATTTCACAACACCAAAAACATTAACCATTAACCCGTGCGAAGCACGGGCTTTGAACTCTAGTTTACTTAACAAAGCAAAAAGAACATTCACAACTGAACTAATAATCAACATATATACCTGAAGACCAACTTCCTTTACCCTTTCTTCAGCAAATTCTAATTGCTCCTTGGATAATGTGATCCCAGTATATTTGCAACCAGTAATCCTTACAACTTCAATGGCTAAGCTTCCCCAACCACATCCAATCTCTAAAGACCTCATGATTTTTCTCGATTCTCGCCTAATTGAATTGTTGGAATGGAACTCTTTGGAACATCAGTTCCCATGGAGTTCCCTTCCTCTGTTTCTCTTGTTTTGACGATGACAAACACTTGAACTTAAGTGGCTATTCTAGTGTTTAATTTACAGCTGAAAAGATAAGGGAACCAAGTCCAAAGTGAGCTAAGATCAAGATCAAGGGAACTGGATGGGAACCGCATCTGTGTAACTACCAACGTTATCTACAAAATCTTTGTGAAGATTTGTTTCCGGATTTAACGCGCCCAGCAGAAGACCTTAGGCGTCAAGATACACATAGATTATCTTTATATGATTGTGTATATTGTAATTCGGTTAAGGAAATATTTCTTATCTTATCTTTGGTAAGAGATAAAATACAGAATCATGGATTTATGGAATATGCTTGTTCAAAGAATATCTTCTCTGAGATCTTTCCTTGACAAACATATTGTATAAATACATGACGCTGTTAGTAGGTTAAAGTCATGCATTTTCACGAGCTTTAGAGTGCATCAGAAAGAAGAAACAGAAAGAAGAAGTGTTCGAGTTGATAGTGTCGAAGTAAGTCTATTGTGTGTTAATCTGTGATTTCTAGGGAACTAGGTTTAGTCTTAGTGAATTAGACTAAAATGAGATAGTTCGGAAGTTGTAATCGCATATTAATATACAAGTAGACTGTTTGAAATCCTCGAAATAAGGGTGGTTTTTATCCTAGATAACTACTTGGTTATCAAAGGTTGGTTTTTATCCTAGTCTATTGTATGAGATGAAAGCTTATGTTCACAAAATTCATTCTATGCTAGTGGAACAGAAAGCCGAAACTCACAACATTCAATTTGTCGAAGCAAGGTATGGCATTGGTTACACAGGTTCCAAGCAAAAAGAAGATGATCCATCTATTCTGGAACTTCGTGAAGCAAGAGATAGAGAACTACAAGATGCTAGAGAGAAGAATCGCAATCTTGAGGAACGTGTCAAGGTTCTTGAGAGTGGACTGGATGAAAATCAGTCGTGGTACACTAGACAACTTGCCCACAAGATCTTCCTAAAGCAGTCTCAAGGGAAGCAATCCAACGTTCCATGTCCAGAACATGCGAAGCAACACAAGAGTGTTGTTCCCAACAGAAAGTATGTTCAGATGGATCAATTCAAGCCGTGTTGGTATTGTGGGGACAACAGACATTTACAGAGAGACTGTGAAAAGAAAAAGAAGTTCTATGAAGAGCACACAAAGAGAAGGAACAGTAGGAGCAATAATGTGAACTTGAATGACTTCTATGATGATTCACATATGCATAATCATAATCATGCTAAATCTAGGAAGAAAACTGTTGTCATTGATTGGCTTATTCCTAGAGAATAATTGCATTATGTGTCTCGACCAGGTAAGGCTAAGCTTGCCTGGGTCGCCAAACCTTAACTTTTTTCTGTGCAGGTTGAAGTCAGGGGGAACGAAAAGTGGTACATTGACAGTGCTTGTTCGTGCCACATGACCGGAAAAGAAGATCAACTCACCTCACTTCACAAACACTCGAGAGGGAGTGTTGCTCTTCGAGACAAGAGATGTAGAGAAATCATTGGAACATGCGAAACTAAACTAAACTCCAGCATCACGGTAAGAGAGGTAAGTTTAGTTCATGAACTTGGTTTTAGTTTGTTGAGTGTTGCACAGCTTTGCGACCAAGGTAACAACAAGACGGTCTTTACTTCACAAGAATGCTACGTCAAAGATCGTGAAACCAAGAATATAATCCTGAGAGGAGTCAGATTCAAGGATGTGTACATTGTGGACATGAATTTCAAGGCAAAGGAAGTTCTATGCTTTGCGTCTATATCTGATGAGACGAACCCGTGGCATAGAAGGCTTGGACATGCAAATCTTTGACTCATTCACAAGCTGTATACAAAGGAACATGTTCGTGGTCTCCCAAATGTTCGATCAGAGTTCCATGGTGTCTGTGATGCTTGTGTGAAAGGGAAACAAACCCGTTCCTCCTTCAAGATTAAACCTGATGTAACAACTTCTCAGCCTCTAGAACTGATTCATATGGATCTCTGTGGTCCCATGAGGATAAGAAGTCATGGAAGGAACATGTATGTTTTCGTAATTGTCGATGATTATTCTAGATTCACTTGGACAATTTTTCTGTCTTCGAAGGATGAAGTCTTCTCCGAATTCGAGGCGTTCATCAAGAAGGTGGAAACAAGTTTGGGAAAGAAGTTGAAAGCTATAAGGTCCGACCATGGAACGGAGTTTGAAAACTCTATGTTCTTCAATTTCTGTGATGAAAATGGAGTATCACATGACTTCTCTGCGCCTAGGACACCACAACAGAATGGAGTTGTGGAACGGAAGAACATGACTCTGGAAGACATGGCTAGAACTCTCCTCATTGGAAGCAATCTTCCAAGAATCTTCTGGGCAGAAGCTATTAACACTGCTTGTTATATTCTCAATCGTGCCATGCTTCGTCCCTTATTGAATAAAACTGCTTATGAACTAATAACGGATCGCAAGCCCAATATTTTCCACTTGCGTGCTTTTGGATGCAGGTGTTACATTCACAATAATGGGAAGGATAACTTAGGGAAGTTTAACCCACGAAGTGATGAAGGGATTTTCTTGGGATATGCAAAGGCAAGCAAAGCATACAGAGAGTGTACAACAAGAGGCTACGCAAAATTGAAGAAAGCATCCACGTTGTCTTTGATGAGAACTTCAAAGGTTCCAATGGCGAGTTGGAGACAACGTTCCCTGAGGACAGCTATCCAAGAATGCAAAGAGAGGATTCTGATGATGAAGACAATGGTCCTTCTGCTCGACCTAGCTCAGGTCATGGGAACGGTACTTATAATGTTGCTAGTGTCTCTCCATCTTCTCCAGAATCTTCTAGTCCTGATGACTCTTCCAAAGAAGATACTTCAACCGATTTTGCACAAGACGCAGACGTTCCATCCTCATCTATTGCTGATTCAACAATCGTGCCCCCAACTAATGCAGAAGCTAATGTCACTGTTCCATCTGGAACTTCTGGTGACAATATTGTTGATGATTCTCAAAGTGATGAAGAAGGAACGGACCAATTTGAAGATGCCCCATTGCCTCCATCTTCAACGGACGACTCTGAGACACAACCTGATGATCCTTCTCTACTCGTGTCAAAGAGTGTTCAAATTCAAAAGGCTCACCCCACTCATAATCTAGTCACACCTTTTGGTGAAAGAGGTTTGCATTCTAAATTGAATATGTTCTGTGCTTTCCATGCTTTTATCTCTCTTGTAGAACCCAAGACTATCAAGGAAGAATTGAAGGAACCTGACTGGATCATAGCTATGCAAGAGGAGCTACATCAATTTGAGAGGAACAAAGTCTGGCGGCTCGTTCCCTTAGCTCGCAACAAGCATGCTATTGGCACTCGCTGGGTGTATAGGAACAAGCTCGATGACTCTGGGGTGGTCACAAGGAACAAAGTAAGGTTGGTTGCTCAAGGCTACAATCAACAAGAGGGGATTGACTATGATGAGATGTATGCTCCAGTGGCTCGCATTGAAGCTATTCGTCTTCTCATCGCCTATGCCGCTCACAAGGGATTCACATTATACCAAATGGATGTCAAGACTGCATTCTTGAATGGATATCTCCAAGAAGAGGTATATGTGAAGCAGCCCCCTGGCTTTGAGGAGGCCAATTTTCCCTCGCATGTGTATGCTTTAGACAAGGCACTGTATGGTCTGAAGCAAGCACCTCGTGCTTGGTATGATAGACTCGCACAGTTCCTTCTCTCCAATGGATATCGTCGAGGAATGATTGACAAAACTCTGTTCCTTCTGAAACAAAAAGGTAAGATTCTGGTGGTTCAAGTATATGTTGATGATATTATTTTTGGTTCCACTAACCCTGCTCTTGTAGAAAAGTTGAAAAATCTTATGAGTAGTGAGTTTGAGATGAGCATGATTGGGGAATTGTCATTTTTCCTCGGATTACAAGTTACTCAGACCAAAGAAGGGACAAAGATTCATCAACAAAAGTACATCAAGGAATTGTTGAAGAAGTATGGTATGGATTCTGCAAAATCCATCATTACTCCTATTTCTCCTAACACTCGCTTGGATGTAGATTTAAATGGAACAGCTGTTGATCCCACCTTGTATAGAGGAATGATTGGTTCTCTTCTCTATCTCACGGCCAGTCGGCCAGATATATTGTTTAGTGTGTGTCTCTGTGCTAGATTTCAGGCCAATCCCAAGAACTCACACTTGAAGGAAGTAAAGCGAATCTTTCGATACCTCAAAGGAATGGACCATCTATGTCTATGGTATCCCAAGAACTGTGATTTCAATCTTGTTGGATTCACAAATGTTGACTTTGCTGGGCACATTGTGGATCGCAAAAGCACCTCTGGAACGGCACAATTCCTTGGTCCTTGTCTTGTCTCATGGGGTTCCAAGAAGCAAAACTATGTGGCCCTCTCCACTGCAAATTTTGAATACGTCGCCGCAATAAGTTGTTGTGCTCAGGTATTGTGGCTCAAACAACAACAGGAAGACTTTGGTATGTATCTTGGCACCGTTCCCATTATGTGTGATAATACTAGCGCCATTAACATCTCGAAAAATCCAGTTCATCATTCACGTAATAAGCACATTGACATTCGTCATCATTTTCTACGTGATAATGTTGACATGGGCTTTATTGGAATGAAACATTGCAGGACTGAAAATCAAGTAGCGGACATCTTCACCAAAGCACTAGACAAAGGTCCATTCGAGTATCTTCGATTACTCCTTGGCATGATCTCTCTGAATTGAGGACCTTCACACCCATTATTCCCTCAATGCTTGGCTAATTTGTTTCACATTTATCATGAAGTACCTAGCTTACATTGCTTGTCTTGAACTTGCTATTTCATGATTTTTGTATGTTCGAATTGCTTTGTCTTAGGGTCTAGCTTCTTTGTCTTTTGATTTGTGTTGAATTACTTGATTGCATGCTAACATCTTATTTGAGACCCAAAACAACCAATTTGATGATTGAACCCTCATTACAAGCCCACATAATAATTGGTTGTACAGCCTACCATTGCCTTGATTCAGGTAAACGTTCCCTATAATCCCTCTTTGATAAACCATTTTACTGGGAATAATTATTTGAGTTGTTTTCTCCCTACCATATGTTTGGATATACTATATTTTGTGTGAACCCATCATTTAAATATCCAGACAAGCCTCGCAAACACTCTTGGTCTCAAGGGGAACGACGACTGTTGCTCAGATTATGGGGGAACAGATGTGAATGGAACGTGGAATTTGAATCAGTGGCTGGTATTTATTGGGGTGTAGGTGAACGTTGGAACGGCTCTCTGCGAGATTTGACTGCTCTGCGGCAGGAACAATGACGCAGTAAACGAAGTTAAAAAGTGGTCATTAGAGGAAGAGAGAGAAACGCTCTAATGATTGAAATTTATCAAGACGGTTGAGATTTTTGGAAAGATTTTATCTTGTAAAAGATTTTATCTTTCCTATAAATTCTTGCCATTCCATTCAAGCTCTCCACCGCCAATCTCTATTACTCTCTGCTCTCTCTCAAATCTCTCATCCATGTGCCATCTCTCAAAGCTCAAAGTCCTTTGCTTACCATGGATTCCCCAAGCAAGATAATCTCCACCGACAAGATGTCTGAGGCCGAGATGGATGCTTATATTCTCCAACTCCAACAGGCCAGGGCCGCCCGCGCTACATTGACTCCCACCGGCATGCTAACTTCTGTTGTGGCGATTGCTCACACTGCCGTCCAACAATCTGTCGACCCCTCTGCATCTACATCGACACCTACACCGACTCCGTCCCCTTCTGCTTCGTCCCTGCTAAAAGCCCAGGATCTCAATCCTGTGCTTGCCGTTGTGTCCATGGAAGAACAACCGCGCCCCCAACCTGTCGAAGAAGAGGAAGTCTCTTCTCCTTCCAAGGACAAAGTAGACGAGGAGGAACAGTCGATGCAATCTCTGGAGAAGGAACTTGGAGTAAAGCCTGCTCCTTTGGCGCCGCCTCAACCTCGCAAGCGCAAGCTCGCCGATCTTGCCGTCACTGCTCATGAAGAGGAGGAAGTTGAAATTTTAGAGCATCGAATGGCTCCGACGGCACAGTCGACACCGTCTAAGTCTGGTGGCGATGAAACTACTCCCCGACCTCTGAAGGCACGACTCCATTCTACTGTGAAGCCAGAGACGAAAAGGGCCAAATCTGTTGGCAAGGCAAAGTTGGATCTTTTCGTCTCCACCACCACTGTTCCCGATTTCTCTGAAGGTAAAGAGATCCTTCTACCACTTCTGATTCGCGAGAGTTTCTTTTCTGAGCACAATGTGGAAGAGATTCTGGACCTTCTGCATTTCCAAGGCTGGGAACGAATCTGTTCCAACAGGGTGACAATAAATGAAGTGCAGATGCGCGAGTTCTATCACTATTTTCATCTTTCTAAAGCTGATGCTCTGTGTGGGTCAACCAAGATCAGTGGTGAAGATTTGTCTTTCACTCCCAAGGTAATCTCCTCGCTCCTCTCTATTCCATTGGGTGGTTTCTTTGAGGTTCCAGCGAGTGAGCTCAATGAAGAGAAGTTGGCGTGTATGGAACGGTTGTTTGGTTCAACCACTGGGGAGTTGCACACCGAAAGGCTGACTTTGGCTCAGCGAGTGGCCTTCCACATCATCTCCAGGGCTGTGGCACCTCGCCAAGAGAAGCACAACACCATCACTTTGTGTGACCTGTTTTTGCTTGACCGTTTTTTGAGAAGGGAGAAGATTGATCTCCCTCGAGTGATTTTGTGCCATATGGAACGGTGCAAAGCCAAGTCCCACTCTTTGGCCTATCCAGGCTTGGTGAAGATGTTGTTGCTCCGAGATGAAGCCTATCTCGAAGAGAATGAAGTGTCTCTGGGAGTGAGTTGGACTCTGCTGCTGTCAAGAAGATGAAGTTCAAAGGTGACTCAAAGGGAACGGGCACTGTGACTGCCAAGAAAGCAGCTGGTGAAGGAACGTCAAAGGGTAGCTCAATTCAGCATCAGATTTTGGCTGAGCTTAAGCAGTTGAACACCACCATGAATTTGCTCTTGGATCACTTTCTGAGCAAAGATGAAGACGCTGCTGAAGACCCTGAGACTTCAGTGTTCCCTGTCACTATCCAGCCTGTCTGATCTTCTGTTCTTGTTCTTCTATGTTTTTATGTTTTTTTTGTGATTGTTCCTTGTCTTTTGATGATAGTTGTCTAGGTTCCTTTGCTTTGTACTTTGCCCTACTTAATGAATGAAATTTGTTGCTTATGATTTGCATGCGAGTCAAGTCTTTGTGCTTTCTGTGATCTTTTGATGATGCCAAAAGGGGGAAGTATGGAAAATGTGAAACCCAAGGAAGGGTTGATAACAGAAGCTAGTGCTATGGAGAATGACGACGATGCTTGAAGGTAAATTCTTCTATGAACTTTCTGAGGGGGAACAATGTCAATATCTTGATCATAGTATATGTTTGATTACATGTGAATTTGACTTCTTACTTGTCTGTTTTGAACGTGCACATTTTGAAGGAGTTTGTCATCACCAAAAAGGGGGAAATTGTTGGAACGATGATGTTCCCTCTAGTTTTGATGATGACAAACTCAATAATATTTAATGGTTTTTAGTGTGACTATGAGTTTCAGGAAACAAATCTAAAGGAACGATGAAAACCATATGATGAATCAAAACAGAGAATGCAAGGAACAGAGAAGTCAACAATGAGGAACAACATGCTGGAACAAAAGAGAAACAGAGACACGCGTTAGTGAACAGAAAAGGAAAGGGAACAGTGCCAAGGAATGCAGAGACGCACGTTGTAACCCTTGCGATTGCCGAATCTCTCAAATATGGAAAGAAATCTTGAAGGAGCAACTTGGGCCGCAAGAGATAAAGTTGTTGAAGATTTTCTAGTTAGGAAATAATGAAAAAGATTGTATAAGATTATTTTATCTTATTTTTCTAAAGTAAAACTAGGGTAAACTAGATAGAATTCCTAGACTATAAGAAAGGAAGTTGTCTACTTCATGTCATAAGGTATTCACGACATTTCCACAGAGAGAAGAGCATTCGGAGAAAGAGAAGAACTTACAAGGACGAGACTTTGGTGAGTTGAGTACTTGTTAGGGTTTTGATTGTCTTAGGTGTTGTTAGGAATGTTACAATAAGAAGTCTAGATATCTAGGAGTAAACTAGATTGAGATAAGACTTGCTTGATTGTAATTCCAGAATTAATAACACAAGTAGACTTTTGAAATCCTACTAGGGAAACCTAGAGGTAGAGGTTTTTCTTAGTCAACTAGTTGGTTGATTAAGTTTTTCTCTCTAAGGAACTTTGTTTGTTATTCTGTTACGATATTTCGCTGCCCAAGGAACAGTTATACCGTTCCTTGTACTAACACACTCGATTCTACACAGTCATTTTAGCATCAGTAAGAATGTCCAAGACATACTTTCGCTGGTTTAACAGATTCCTGAGGGCAAACAGGCAATTTCCATGCCAAGAAAATAACGAGCCAAACCAAGGTCCTTAATGGTAAAAGCAGTGTCAAGGGACCACTTAACATGATTAATGACAGCAATAGATGTCCTAGTAAGTAACATATCATCAACATAGACCAAAGCCAAAGTAAACAGACCTAAAGAAGTCATGGTGAACAGAGCATAGTCATGTTTAGACTGTGTGAAGCCCAGTTGAAGAAGGTGCTTGGTCAATTCAATGTTCCACTAGCGGTTGGCTTGTTTTATGCCATAAAGAGAGCGAGTTAGCTAGCAAACTTCACCAGGTTTAGCTTTAAGATAACCTTGCAGAGGCTACATAAACACTTCCTCATCCAAGTAACCATGGAGGAATGCATTGTTGATATCAAGTTGATGCAGCTCCTAATGTTTAGCAGCTGCCAAAGCAAGAACAATTCTGACAGTAGTGAGCTTGGCCACATGAGAAAAAGTGTGTTTGTAGTCCTTGTCTTTGATCTGGTTATAGCCTTTAGCTACTAGATGCGCCTTGTATCTTTCAACTTCACCATTGGGCCTGTATTTCACCTTGAATACCCATTTAGAACCAATGGCTTTCTTGCCAGAAGGAAGAGCAGTCAACTCCCAGGTGTGGTTATTGTCCAAAGCTTGCAGTTCCTTGACCATAGCAGCTACCCATTTAGGGTGAGCCTTAGCTTGCTCATAAGAATGAGGCTCAAGCACAACAAACACATTAAAAAGGGAACTGATATAAGGTTTGGAAAGATGAGAAAAGTCTTGATAAACAACGAATGAATGAGAAGGTGAAGAGGAATCATGAAGTGTAGGACAAATAAAGTCTTGGAGATAAGCAGGAGGCTGATGTTGTCTAGTAGAGTGTCTAACAGGAAGTAAGACAAGAGATGAAGTAGTAGATAACTCAATGGATGGGCCAGGTGATAGTGAGTTTGGAACATCACCATCATCATGATGAGAAGAAGAAGAGGATGGATGTAAAGACTCGGGAGAAGAGTCGGGAAAAGAAGAGGGAAGAGGAGGTGGAATAGGTGAAGCAATCAAAGGTGACGGTAATGAAGTATCATCAAAATCCAAAGCAGGATTGATCAAGGGTAATGACTGTTGGGGTGGTGACAGGGAAGGAGAAGAAGAGGTTTGAAAAGGTAGAATGTGTTCATGAAACACCACATGTCTTGCAACAAAGACATTGTGAGTGGTGAGATCATAAACATGATAAACCTTCTGACCATTAGGATAGCCTAAAAAGATACATTTGTGAGCTTTGGGAGCAAGTTTATCTTTAGGCAATTGAAGGGATAAGGCATAACATAATGAACCAATAACTTTGAGATCTTCATAGGTGGGAATGGTTTTATGAAGTACCTCAAAAGGCGACTTCCATTGAAGCACAGACGAAGGAAGTTTGTTGATCAAGGTAGTGGATGCAAGAATACAATAGCCCCAAAATTTGATTGGAAGGTTAGCATGCAATTTGATTGCTCTTGCCACCTCCAAGAGATGTATGTGCTTCCTTTCCACACGAGCATTCTGTTGTGGCACACCTGGACATGATCTTTGATAAATGATGCCCTTAACCCTGAAGAGCTCCTGACATAATTGTTGAGTAAACTCAGGGCCATTATCTGTCCTTACTGTCTTGACTGATGTATGAAACTATCTCAACATAAGAAAGAAAACCTTCTATGATCTTATAAACTTGCATCTTATTTTATAACAGATATGTCCATGTACTCCTAGAATAATCATCCACAATTGTTAGGAAATATCTTGCTCCATCTATTATAGCAAGAACTCTATAGGGACCCCATAGGTCCATATGCACAAGTTGAAAAACAGAATCTGCAATTGAAGTACTTCTAGTAAATGGCAACTTATAGTGTTTAGCTAACACACAACATTCACAATTCAAATCCTATAAATCTAAACAAACAACACCAGGAACATGTTTCATTGTTGACAAGGAACAATGGCCATGTCTTGCATGCTGTAAAAGCAATGAACTATCTCTATTATAAGTCAAAGCAAACGACTCATGTGATATACACTTATTGTGCAAAGCACCAGCTATCACTGGCTGCACTTGGAGCTTGTAAAGCCCTCCTTGAACTGGAATTGAGGTAATACTGCTACTGCTAGTACGGCCCTGCAACACACAGCACATCTGATCAAACATCACTGATACTGAACCATCATGAACCAACCTAGAAACTGACAGCAGATTGTGACAAAACTTTGGCACCAATAACACCCTCTGTAAGACCAAAGTGGGAGTAACATGTATTGTCCCAACAAATTGAACTAACTTAGTTGCTCCATCAGGTAAGCCAACAAAAATGGATTTATTCAGTTTATGCAATTCAGAAAATAAAGTTGCATCATAGGCTATATGATATGTGGCTCCTGAATCTACTATCCAAGTTTTGTCATGCTCATGCAATGCACCAACAAATGAAGTATGTGAATTACCTGCAAAGTTCACGAAAGCCTGATTTCCATCTGAACCTTCTGCTGAATTCTTCCCTTTACCCATCTTCACAATCTCCTGAAAAACTGCATTCACCATTGAGGGATCTCGTGTTTGATGAGAACTTGATCCTTTCTGCACATTCAAGAGGATGATCCTTGATAACATCCATTTTAGGCATATTTTAGGAGTCTAGTTGCATATTAGAATAGTTCATTTGCATGCATATTTTATATCTTTTATTGTTAATTTTGCATTATTTTATATTCGGAGTCTACACTCGTACTTTTGTGATTTCAGGTATTTTGGGTGTAAATTTGGAGGCGATACAAGACTATTATTGAGGACACCAAATAAAAAGGATGAATCACGTGATTAAATGGCATATAAAGAAGCAGCAAAATTGATGGCCCATGTTATCAGCCCATGTCACTGCTTGAATGGGCTCGTTCGTTTCTTCTGAAGGGAGGCTGGCTGTTGACTTCTAATGGGCTGCATGCATGTTATTTCTTGAGTGGGCCGGCCCACTGTGCAAAGTTCTAACGGAATTATTATTCAGTGGAGGAGCAGCACTTTACAGAGGGGATTTGGCGTTACTTTAGGTTGAGTCTGGGAGTTACGTAGCTTAGCTTTGTTTTGTTTTACTTTTGTCTTGAGTTGAGCTTTCTTGTTTTAGTTCTCAGGGAGAACAGTACGGAGACAACCGTACAGGAGATTTTCATGAGGAGTTTGTTCCGCTTTGTTTGATTCGAAGACGGTGTTTATCGTTCTAGCCTTGATCGACTTGGATTATTTTATTATTGAGAATAAGTTTTCTTATCTCTTGATTTTATTGAATAATTCATATATGTTGTTGGCTAGTTTAAATCTATTGATGTCTTCAATCATGCATAGCTAAATTCCTAGTTCTAAGGTTATGGTGATCCGATCGATGTGTATGTGAATAAAATTATTATCTTTGCCTGAATTAAAATAGTATTTGATTCGTTCCTAGATGTTTTATGCCCATAGTAGCTTATGCAAATTGAAACTTATTAGGGTTTGAGACCGAGAGGTGAAAACACTAGTAAGTTTAATCCGGTAGAGTTTGAGACCGAGATGTGATAATTTCTACCAGATCCCTAGGAATCGAACCTGAGTGTTATTTGTGCGAGAGCAACTTAATTACTCTTGAGGATACTAAGTCTTCATAGATGTTTTAGGCTTGAGTTGATTTAGCGGAGCGCGAGAGCGAATGTTATTTCACTTTACTTCTAGACTCTAAGTGCGTTAATGGGTTTGAATGAGATTAGCTCTGCGCGAGAGCGATTGTTAGTTTAGTTCAGACACGTCTATTATCGTCCGAGAGGAGTTAGTAGATTACCTTAGATGACTTACCTTCAATTACTTGGATTAGATTCAGGCAGAGTTTGATTTTATTTACTGAAACATTGTTACGGTGATCCTTAACCTTAGACACATTTATCCCATAGTTTTTATCTCTTTTATTTGCTTTTCTAGTAGTTAGTTATAGATTTCCATATCTCCTTATTTCTGGCCTAGTACACTGATAGCATTTCAATTAATATTACATTGGTCTCTGTGGGATCGACACTTGACTACTACAACTGACCCTATACGCTTGTGGGTAGGTTTTAGCCACATCAAGTTTTTGGCGCCGTTGTCGGGGACCAATTTGTTAATATTAGTTGTTATCTCTATTAGTGTTTCTAGGTCTTTATTTTTGCTTTGATTTTTTCTCCTTTTCTTAATTTCAGGTTATTCAGAAAGAGTCGAATAAATGGATCCAGGTAGGTATGAGGTAAATTCCTATCAATTTCCTTCATCTAAACCTTATACAAGTTCTCAGAGGTATGATTCTTTAAATTACAATTTGGGTTATGACCAAACTCCAATAACTTCTAACCTCTTTTGTGAGAATTGTGGAGCTGAAGATCATGACAAGACTAATTGTCACGCTAGTTCGGGAGAAATAATTGCGTGGAATTCATAATCTTCTAATCCTAGTTGGATGACAACCCCACATATACCGCTCCAGGCTGAGACTTATCCATCCATGCAAGATAGTAGGCTTGATGACTTTATTATGAGACATGATAGGGAAGTTGAGAAAATTCTTGCTCTTTTTCCATCTATCATGGACATTCTTAATCCCTTATTAACCCAATTTAATTCACTTTCAGGTTGGTGAACTCTCTGAAGACACAAGTAGATGATTTAGCCACAGAAAATCAAAAATTGAAGGATCATATTGTTGAGTTGGTTATCTCAAATTTGCCTGCAGAGCCACCTAAAGTGCATTATTTTGAGCAATGCACTTCTATTCTGATTGGGGTTAAGAAGAAGCGGGATGAGCCACAATTTGATAGGAAAGACTTTATCCAGGAGGACCCAATGCTTGATGAGTTTCAAGTGATACAATCCTCTACCCCGACTTCTAGCACCGTTACTTGTTGTATGGTGCAAGAAAAGCTTCCCGATATATTTCCCGATGTAGCTTTGTTACCACAAGCTACATTGGGAATTCAGAATCCAAGGGTGGAAGCCAATTCAGAAATGGAAGTCCAGAGTAGACGGAAGAAGAGAAAAAGACGCTTTGCTGGTCATGCTCCAATTGAATTCAAGAAAGGGGATCATGTGATTCTCTATCACCATAAGTCGAGCATGTTTCCGGGTAGCAAGAGCACAAGATGGTCCGGTCCATACTACCTGAACCGAGTTCTTCAAAATGATTCAGTTGAGCTATGGCATAAGAACTCGGGGTACTTCAAGGTTCGAAAAGTTTGACTAAGACCTTATATAGAGCCTGATCCGATCAAGTTGGGTATCACCGACCCGCCTGATTCGAGTAGTTGACATAGGTGAAGGTCAAGCTAATGACCTTAAACAAGTGCTGAATGAGAGGCAACCCATCAGGTATGTTTTCTTCTTCTCAAAAAAAAAAGTATGCTTGAGCAAACTCGGAAAACTCGGTCGAGTTTCCGACCGAGTTGTTCCAACTGAAAGAAACTCGGCCCACAACTCGACCGAGTTGTAGACCGAGTTTTAATCTGTTCGCTGAAAAAAAAAAAAAAAAACACGGCTCGACCGTGTTCTTTATTTCCCTTCTTTCTTTTCTCTCTCCCTTTCCTGAACCCTTCTCCCTGCCGCTGCTACTCCCCTCCTCTCTTCTCGCACCAGCCCCAAGCCGCTGCTTCTCGCCGGCGCCGCCCAGAACCATCTCCTCACCTCCATCGACCGTCTCCTCACCTCTCTTCGCACATCCTCGCCGCCACTCAGCCCCGTCGCCTCTGTTCTCCGCCTCGCCTGCGTCGCCGCTGCTCACCACCAACCGAGCCGCCACCGCCATCTCTTCTCCCTTCTACCCCCGCTATGAGCCCTACACCAGACCCACATCACCTGTTCGCACCCAGATCCGAACCCACCTCGCACCATGCCCAGATCCGAGCCACCAGCGAGGTCCGACCTCACCTGCCCTCACGCCTGAATTGGAGGTATGCTTGTGTTAGTAAATTGCTGAACGACGGGCTGATTTGGTGCATCGTTACTAAATTTGAATTGATTGATATTTTACTGCCCTCTGGATTGACTTTCTATGCCATGATTAGTGGAAATTGGGTTGAATGCAAATTTGATTTCATAGGTTTATTTGCGGAGAAAATGTTGTCACGCATCCATGAGTTCTCTACTGAATGTGTATGAAATTAATATTTGATTACTTATCTTACACAGCAGAATTCATGAGTTCATTACTTGATATCTTTTATGAGAACTTATTTGAAAGTTGTGGTGCTGAATTTCGTGTGGACTTCCTGATTTTATGATGATGTTAGAGTAATGTGCAACGGCTGTTTGTTTCAATTAGCTATGCCCTATTGAATATTTAATTTACAGTGGAAAGTAAAGTTGGCATATTTTGAGATTGTGGTAGCTGCATGCTGATTTTGCTAATATGAGATTGAACGATCTGCTGCTGATCATTACGGAATGTTTGGACTGATTTTATATGCTCTGGAATGATAATGAGTTTCTTATTTGTCTGAGCTTGTGGTTTATATTGTTGTCTGATCATTGCTGTTATGTGTAGTATTGTGTTTGGGGTTTGTTTTGCCTATATTGTATATAGTGCTACTGGAAGACAGATGCTGCTGAAATTTTTCTGCACTGGTACCAAATTTTCACAACCCCGGAACATAGTGTGTTGATGCCTTAATACCTGAATATCTTTGGTGAGTTTCCTTTTCTCTTTCTTTTATGTCTACATTGGGGACAATGTAGAATTTAAGCTTGGGGGAGGGATAATTCCATGTGTAGACTTCGGTTGCATTTTAGTGTTAATTTTTCATTTTTTCATAACATTTCATGCATTGCATTGCATATATCATATTTGCATTTGGATGTTGGATTTGTTCCCCTGTTTATTCCTTTGTGGGTCCTTATAACGGTACATGAATTTTGAATCCTCTTAATATGCTTTGGATGTTAATGTTACAATTGCATTATGAGCATGATATGGTTGATCAAACTTTTGACAATGACTTGAGCATGTGGACTTTGATTGAGATGTGTTAGGACCGATACTCTAGACAAAATGTCCTGGTGAGCTTGTTAGCCTTTCTTGGACTACAATTGCATAAGTCTTATTTTCTTGTGTGTTCTCTCTTTGCTTGCTATCTCTAGAATTTGCTTCAATACCTCTTCGAGACTGCATATAGGACTAATGTGCATTACATTTTGATTGAGACATTATTTTTCATGAGCCTATATTTTCCTTGACCACCCTAATATTATTTCCCTCTTCTTGAAGCCCTTTGAGCCTTAAAGCCTATTCTTTGAAAGCTTCACAAAAGCATTCGAGCCTATTTATATATCCTTCCCATCCAGGGGTTTGAACTTTTGTTTGCTTAACGTGGAAGTGGACTAAGCTTGGGGGAGTTGTATAAAATGTTGGGTGATCATTAGAGATGGATTGTAAGGTTTTATACCATTCGGTTCATAAAAGTTTGCTTCCTTCTTCTTCATTCAAAAAAAAAAAACTGAAAAAAAAAAAGAGAAAAAGAATGAAGAAGAAGAAAAGAAGCCCATAAAATAGAATGGTGAATCCTTAGTTTGGGTTGTAGTTGAGTTTATTGTAAAATTAGTTTATGCTTGGTGTTATTTTAGCGAAATTCTTTTCCCTGGATTTAGCACCACATGGCCAAAATGTATCCATGCCTCATAAAATTACCTTGGCCCCATTACAACCCTATTTATATGTCTCATGATTGTGTTTTGCATTGTTCTAGCAGTGGAGATCTAAATATTGTTGCAAACTTATGGTAGTTAGCATTCGAAGTAGAGAATTGAGCGAAACACATATCCTATACACATGAGTGTGAGTGACTTTATATTTATCCTGATGAGGTCTAGAGTAGAGGAACTAATTTCATCTTGTCATTGATTGAGAAGCATGCTAGGAAGGAAGTTGTCATTTGTTTGGACTTTCATAGTCTTGCTCACTTGTCTCTTGGATTGCAACAACCATTGTATATTTTGCGGACTCATTAGTTATGTACTTGCTTGGGACAAGCAAGGTTTAAGCTTGGGGGATTTGATAACATCCATTTTAGGCATATTTTAGGAGTCTAGTTGCATATTAGAATAGTTCATTTGCATGCATATTTTATATTTTTTATTGTTAATTTTGCATTATTTTGTATTCGGAGTCTACACTCGTACTTTTGTGATTTCAGATGTTTTGGGTGTAAATTTGGAGGCGATACAAGACTATTGTTGAGGACACCAAATAAAAAGGATGAATCACGTGATTAAATGGCATATAAAGAAGCAGCAAAATTGATGGCCCATGTTATCAGCCCATGTCACTGCTTGAATGGGCTCGTTCGTTTCTTCTGAAGGGAGGCTGGCTGTTGACTTCTAATGGGCTGCATGCATGTTATTTCTTGAGTGGGCCGGCCCACTGTGCAAAGTTCTGATGGAATTATTATTCAGTGGAGGAGCGGCACTTTACAGAGGGGATTTGGCGTTACTTTAGGTTGAGTCTGGGAGTTACGTAGCTTAGCTTTGTTTTGTTTTACTTTTGTCTTGAGTTGAGCTTTCTTGTTTTAGTTCTCAGGGAGAACAGTACAGAGACAGCCGTACAGGAGATTTTCATGAGGAGTTTGTTCCGCTTTGTTTGATTCGAAGACAGTGTTTATCGTTCTAGCCTTGATCGACTTGGATTATTTTATTATTGAGAATAAGTTTTCTTATCTCCTGATTTTATTGAATAATTCATATATGTTGTTGGCTAGTTTAAATCTATTGATGTCTTCAATCATGCATAGCTAAATTCCTAGTTCTAAGGTTATGGTGATCCGATCGATGTGTATGTGAATAAAATTATTATCTTTGCCTGAATTAAAATAGTATTTGATTCGTTCCTAGATGCTTTATGCCCATAATAGCTTATGCAAATTGAAACTTATTAGGGTTTGAGACCGAGAGGTGAGAACACTAGTAAGTAATCAGGTAGAGTTTGAGACCGAGAGGTGATAATTTCTACCAGATCCCTAGGAATCGAACCTGAGTGTTATTTGTGCGAGAGCAACTTAATTACTCTTGAGGATACTAAGTCATCATAGATGTTCTAGGCTTGAGTTGATTTAGCGGAGCGTGAGAGCGAATGTTATTTCACTTTACTTTTAGACTCTAAGTGCGTTAATGGGTTTGAATGAGATTAGCTCTGCGCGAGAGCGATTGTTAGTTTAGTTCAGACACGTCTATTATCGTCCGAGAGGAGTTAGTAGATTACCTTATATGACTTACCTTCAATTACTTGGATTAGATTCAGGCAGAGTTTGATTTTATTTACTGAAACATTATTGCGGTGATCCTTAACCTTAGACACATTTATCCCATAGTTTTTATCTCTTTTATTTGCTTTTCTAGTAGTTAGTTATAGATTTTCATATCTCCTTATTTCTGGCCTAGTACACTGATAGCATTTCAATTAATATTATATTGGTCTCTGTGGGATCGACACTTGACTACTACAACTGACCACATACGCTTGTGGGTAGGTTTTAGCCACATCAATCCTCCATGAATGTATCCTGAACATTTGCAGCAAATTTCCCTGCATTCTGATCATGTGGCCCCTTATACCATTCAGGATACCCCACTAACTTGAAACAAGTTTCCCTGATATGTCCTCTAGCTCCACAATGCGAGTAATTTATGTCCCTCTTAGCAACTCTATTTCTACTCATCTCTCTCCTGTTACCATCATAAGCATTTCCGACATCATAATTCCTCCTTTGTTGGTATTTATTTGTTGCACATGCCATAGCATCTTGATTTGTTCATGCACCTTGAGTAATCTCTCTCTACCTTTCAATTCTCATGACCATCTGAAAAGCTTTATTAACTCCAGGTAAGGGTTCAAGAGACAAAATACTGCTTCTGACATGATCATAGCATTCATTCAGGCCCATCAAGAACTGCATAACTCTATTCTTTTGTTCCTTCTCAAGCATTTTCTTGAGTAGCAAACAATGACAGTTGTTCATAGCTCCACATTCACAAACCGGAATTCCTTCAAGAACTTGAAGTTCATCCCAATTTTTTTTGATCTTTCCATAATAGGCAGCCACACTAAGATTCTCCTGCTTAACATTGCTTAATTCCTTCTATAACTGATACACGAGTGGTGCGATAGATTATGAAAAACGCTCCAAGATCTTAGTCCACAACTCCTTTGCCGACTGTACATGCATAAATCCATCATGAATTTCACTAATCATGGAGTTTATTATCCAACATCT
This sequence comes from Rheum nobile, assembly GCA_027886185.1. NCBI lineage: Eukaryota > Viridiplantae > Streptophyta > Magnoliopsida > Caryophyllales > Polygonaceae > Rheum > Rheum nobile. The sequence continues at coordinate 4,966,975 of WOAB01000056.1, forward strand.
CACCATGTAATCTGCTCTTATCCACATGGCTCTCTTTTCTTCATCATCTAATGGAATTTCACAAGTTTCATCTATATATCCAAGTTTCATCTTGGATCCTAATCCCATTCTAATTCCTCGACTCTAAGAAATAAAACTCATTGAAATGAGTAGAAACAATTTGTGAACCAGGATGATCGGAGTTTGATAAAAACAGAGGATCGATGTATGTGTTTTTACCTAGATTTGGTCCATCGAAGAAAAATCTTCTTCTTGCGCCATCACCGATGACTTCCTCTTCAACTCTCCTTCTTTCTCTGCCTTCATGGACAACATCTTCGTCCATTCTTCCTCCTCCATTGTCACGAACAACCTCATCTTCTCTCTCCATCAAGACAATGTACAAATCGCCGCTGCAAATCACTGATTCTGGTAACACAATCAAGCAATGTTAATTGTCTGACTTATATCGATCTTCGATCTTTAAACCTCACGCTCTGATACCATTTGAAGCTTTGTGAATCGATTGAGAATGATCAATCCGAGAGAAACGAAGAGTAAACTATGAGAAAATATTTTGATTAACTGATTTCATTAGAAGAAAACACTAGCTGCTATTCTAGCTTATATACAAGACTCCTAACTGTCTAACTAACCGCCTACAAGTGGACCCCACACTAACAACTAGCTACAACTAATCACTAACACTAATCAACCTGCTAACAGAATGCTAAGCTAATGAACGTACATAACATAAGGTTGAGCATATAGCTCCATAAACTAGCACAACAAAATCCTTTGAATTAACAATAAGAATTTCTTTAATTTTAGAAAATAAGGTCTCTTGACAATAAATGTGAATAAGAATCAAACAGATACTTCCATATATTAGATACTAAGGAGTATATATGAAAGCAAAAGAACTCTAGACATTTCCAATTGAGTGTATTCTCACTCATGATCTCGGTACTCTGCAGTTTGCAATTAATGCTAGCTTATTTGAATATACATGCACAAAATCCCATATGCTAGGCAAATCAAATTCGTGACCAAACCTTTTTTTACAATATATATATATACCATTTCACCATAATGATTAGGTTGACTGAATATGTAAATCACTTGCTAAACCACAAGAGAATGATGGTATGCCTTCGTATGGATTGTTAAATGTAACAACATTCCCTGGTCGTGAGAAGACCACCTGTTTCATTTTCAAGATATATGTCATGATACTAAAAGACAAGAGCTTAGAAAAAACATGTGTATTTTTTTTTTTAGAAATGATAAATATATTTCCAAGCGAGCACAAACTTGCTCAAGTAAAACATGTACAAAAGCCACCGACTAGATTGGGGAAATACCTCATGAGAGTACGAGAAATACAAAGGAATCCGACAAAAAAGGGAACATAAATCACATGACAATGAAGATTCTATTTGAAGTGGTACCTGATAATTTCCTAGGGTCCTTGACTTAAACCCAGCCGCACAATAGTCAAAATAATACTCCCATGTTCGAATAAACTTCTCATCAAATCCAAGTGATAAGATTTTCCTGAAATTGAGCAAAATGGAGTGATTAAAAGGCTTTTAATTTTATCTACAAATCTAAGATTCATTATCACATATATTGGTCCACGAAAAATCAAGTTGTGACGTTTAGCACCTTTGTTTCTCCAAAAAGTTCTTCCTCCAACATCTCAGAGTTTGATAGTAATGGATTCCAATGTTTTCAATTTGCTCTACACTGTAAACAAATTAACAGCGGTTGTTAAGTGAAACACAAGTATGAGACGTCACTCTTACATCAACATGTTCATTGTATGTTACCATAGTCTAGATGCAGCAGCCATAGCTGATGTCACTCTACTCAATGAAGGCAGACATCCTCCAGGGAAGATGTATTCCTTTATAAAATCCGAGCTTTGTCTGTACTCATCGTAACGTTCATCCGGAATCGAAATGAACTGCAACGAAAAAGATTGAATCTTTATCAAAAAACCTTTGAAACTAAATAAAGTTAGTTATTTTGTAATGACAAAAATCCATTACCTGGAGGACAAGAAGTCCATTATCTGCTAAGAGAGAATCACAACAATGGAAGAAGTCTTCCATGTATTCATGGCCCACAGCTTCTAACATCTCACTACAAGGATAAAATGTTTTAGAATAGTTAAACTAACTAACACTTAGGTCGTGCTCTTTTTTATCTATGATAAGAACAAATATTCTAAAATAAGTAGAGGTGTCACCAAGAAATAATTCGGTCATATTTTTGTAGGTGAGGTAGCTGACGATAATCACATAGAAGAAACCTGATGCGATCCTGAACGAATAAAAATAACAAAAATATGTATCATGAGCAAAAAGGTAATGCAAGTATTATTCGTTTTTGAGATATGATTAAAAAAATTAGTATTGTAAATACACTTTCAGATTGTAGCTAGACACGAATTGAGATAGTGTGCATTAAAAATTTATGTACGCCCATATGAAGTATTCAAAAAATATCATATGCAGCTCAATGTTAACCTTACTTTAATTCATGAAAAAAACTTCAATTAAGCAAACACATTTGTGACCTATTGAAAGTTAAGACATAACTAAACATATTATACAAGGTTGGTGGGTGCTACTTCTATTGCCAATTGATTTATGATGAAATCACACTAGACTTATGTATTAGGTTTGTATGCGCATGTGTGATTCTATATGTACGACCCTTAGTCTATTGAACTACTTAAGACCTCCAATTGTGTTTTTAGGTCGTATTTAAGGCTTGTTCTGATACCATGTTATCTTTAAAAGAAGCATGGAATATGGGAAAAGGATTCCTTAATGATTTCATTGATTGAAAGCATGATACAAATTCACAATCTATCTTTAAGGTTAAGTTAGATATTCTAAATAAATATGTACTCTAAATTATGATAGAATCCCAATAACATTAAAATGGGAAATCTAAAATTAAATTCACATAAAAGTCATTGAGGAGATAAAGGAAGGGATAAGTTCATAAATTAGAATTATTTAATGAATAAATTTACCTGAAACCCAGCTTCCTTCACCCTTTCCTCTGCAAATCTTAGTTGCTCCTTGGATAGAGTAATTCCAGTGTATTTACAACCGGTATGTCTTACAACTTCAATAGCCAAGCTTCCCCAGCCACACCCGATCTCTAAAATTTCGTGGCATTTTTCGATTTTGGCCTAATCGAATTAGCATATATGATATTATTTGAAAACGTTCATTGCAATTAATATATCCATGGTAGTAGCATCTGAGAATCCTCACCTTTGCAATGAGAAGATGTATTTTTCTTAGTTGTGCATCCCTCAAATCTTCGTTAACGGACTGATATCCATTAATTAAGATGGTTAATACCAAAATATTGTAAATTGAAATAGATATATACATGCATGGAAGAAGATTTTTTTTCACTTCTCACCTTAAATAGGGCACAAGAATATGTCATAGTTTCATCCAAGAACAGAGAAAACATGTCATTACTCTGCGAATAATTCAAAATAATAATCAGTTTTATTTATTTAACAAAATATCACCAATAAAATACAGTTAAAATCTAAAATCCATAATAAACGAATTTTGGCAACTTGAAGATGTTTGGGGACAATCTCTGATCCCATTAAGAGCTAGTGTTGAAGTCTTGTGAGCCAATTGATGAGGGACGTGTTAGTTCGTACAAACATGCGCGTTAAAGCTCATTACATAAACATAGTGAGGTTTCATCCTAAAATCAATTGACAATAGGATGATTAATTCACTAAGCTTATATACTAGTCTTGTTTAGTCATAACTTTTCAACATGAGATATATAGTTTTATTCTCCACACGCCCCTCAAGTGCAAATGCCTAGAGCAGTTGACACTTGACAACATGCATTAAGGCCGCCAAACCAAACAGGCTAGACCTTGTCACGCCCTCATGGCGGGCTAAACCCAAACATTGTCTTAAGGACGACAATCCAAATGAGCTAGCCCATATCACGAAATCCTAAGCCCAAATAAACCAGGAAACGAACCCAGACCCGAAACCCGCTCTGATACCATGTTAAAGTTCGGTGAGCCGACAGACGGGGTACATATCAGTCCGTGCGTACATGCGCGTTAAAGTCCAACACATAAGTCAAGTGAGGTTTCATCCTAAAATCAATTAGCAATATGAAGAATAATTCACCAAGCTTATATACTAGTCTTGTTGATAATTAAATCTATTATAATTTGATAGCATACAAAAACACTAGGATTTAACACAAACTCTTTACAAGAATACCAAGAATGACATAAGCCCCAAACACAACTTTTCACAAGCATACCCAATATGAAACCTATGCTCTCTTATTATGTGGTTGCTACATCGTTATAGTTTTGATTAAATTACGACTAAGGAACTTGATTGACCAACATAAATTTCCCTATCTTCCATTTGTATATTCATATTTTGTTACCATATACTAGGATATAAACATGATCGTATATCTAACATACCAAGTCATAATGGCGAGAAATGTTCCTACGAGCTTGAGTGAGTGTGTTTCGCCTTGAAAAATGACTGTAAAAATATTTTGCCGAAGCAATCCCTGATGTGAAAAGCATAGGTGTCCACCATCCCCTAAAATCAAAAGAGGAATTAGAAACGTTCAAATGAGACAACCCGGTGGTGACGTACTCATCTTACTAGAGTATGACGTCAACATGATCATACCTTTTTCTTGTAAGTTCTGCAGCAGATGAAGTTAAATCTCTGTTGGCGATAAATACCATGAAGAGGTTTAGAAGACCTTCATTTTTATCTACTAATGAGAAATCTCCATTGATATATGCGTCTGCAAGACCTAAATCAGCCTCCATACAAACCTATCACAAGCCAATGCAAACTTATATATTAGTACAAAAGCTATATATTAGTTGTTTTCATCATCAAACTCTAAAACTACCGAGTAGTGTAAAGTCAAATAGAAGTACCTTCAAGTAGAACTGAGGGTCATGAACTCTTATTGCTACTTTTGGTGCACATTTCTTACTAGAACCTTGAAAGGTTAAAATCCTGCCTCCATCTTCAAATATGCTATAGTTGTCGGAATAAAATTTGTCATCAACAGCATCACATATATAGGCAATGTAAAAGAAACACAACTTGGATTATAATGTTATGAATTGAAGAAGTACGTATTCAGAGAAAAAAAATGTAAGAATAAAAGTTTATATAAAATTATGTCGTTGGTCTCCATACTTGCAACTTTTTCCCTATTGGTCCTTAAACTTTTCTCCTTCTAATTAGTTCCCTAAAATTTAGATATTTGTTCTTGTTGGTCCCTGAACTTTTGAGTATTCTAATTAGGTCTTTAAACTGACGAAACATATATGCACATTGTTCTTCCGTAATGCTCATTCTTTCTCTTTTGTCCAATTATTATCATCATTCATCTAATTTAAATAATTTACATTTTTTGGTTAACGTAGTGACTACAGATGCATTTCAATGACCAAATTAAAACGAGTTATAGTTCAATGACCAATTATAAAACAACATTCTTTTAGAGACCTTATTACAACTATTTAAAATTTAGGGACATGACAATATAAAATTTACAAGTTAAGGAACAAATGACATAATTCATTCCCTTGATATAAGGGAACATAAAATACGACATCAATGTGAATCCTATGAAAACATAAATTTAAATTAATATAGTTAGAAATTATTGACAGACAAAACTTGTTTAGGTCAATGCAAGTAATAACCTGGTTCCTAATAAAATATCTATCATAATCTAAATAACCAACTCACAAAACATGGACTACTTGCAATAAAAAAAGACAAGTTGTTTTGGCCTACATTTTGAGATTTTACACGGATTATATCAAACAACCCACAAATAAGTAATGATATAAGATTCGATTAACAAGATTTCATTTATTATAGATCACTTAAGATATCTCATAAGGCATGATTATTAAAACAACGGAAGCTTTAAGTTTTAGAGAGTGTTGTCTCTTTTCCGTTAGGTTTTTATGTTTCGACTGATCCACATGTGGGAGTTATTTCCTTGTTTTCGGATGATATTAGGGACAAGGCTATTCCCCGTCTTATTTCTAATTAGCCTCGTAGCAATACAGTTTTAAAGAGTATCATCTCTATTTCAACCAAAAAAAAAGTAAACTTACTTAAGACAACCGGTTGCGATAAATCCTCTTAAAAACCTACTAATCAGAATGCATGATGCACTCTCTCTCCAAGAAGGTACCATTTGCTTTGGGTTTTGTAGAATGATGCATTTTCTTCTGAGCACTCCATGTGCAGCAACTAGGCCAGCCTAAAATGCAACTTTCAACAAATATGAGTATTTTGCAACATCTTAAGAAAATGTGATGTGAAATCATAAAAAACAATAGTATAATAAACTTCTACCTTTAATCCGTCCTCATGAAAGCCATAACCTAAGAAAAACAAGAGTCAAATTTGCGACAAAATAAGCAAAACAATTATGGTAATAGAAGATGATGTGGGGAGATATTTGTGTGGGCCCAACCGTCAAGCTCAACATATAAATTCACGGCGTTTCATCTCAAACTCAATTGACAATAGAAAGAGTAACATATCTACTTATATACTAGGCTTAAAAACCTCACATTTTCAACGTGGTGAAATTCACAATAAAACAATAGAATAGAACAAACTCTCAACAGAACATGTATATGTAAAATAAATTTTGTATTGTTTTTTAATAATACCTTGATATGCCCCACAAAACCAAATTCCTCTTTTGCCTTGAATATTACTCATCTCAAGTGAAGCTTTAGAAGCTGCAACCGAAGGGACGGGATGACCAGTTGACCATTTGAGCAATACGCTTTTAGGAACATTAGATGGATTTAGAGTCACAAGAAAAGGTTGATCTCCCTCATCAATGTTCTGTTCACATAAGAAAACAAGAACATTAAAACATTTTTAGTTGTAAAATAATAATAATTACTATAGCTATAAGATAGGGAAAAGATCTCATACGGACGGCTGCTTCGGTGTAGACATGAAAAATTGTGTTCATATGGACATATAAGTATAAAGCGTATGAGTATGTGTGTTCATATGTTTCTTACCATGTGTGCATATGTTTATTAAAACCGTGTGTTCATATATTTTGTTAGTGTGTAGATATGCTTTCTTACCATGTGTTCATATGCTTTCTTAGTGTGTTCAAATGTTCTTAAGTGGCTTTTATGTGTTCATATATTCTCTTAATAAGTGTTCATATGTTCTCTATGTGTGCATACGTTTTCTTAATAATTAAGGATGCGTATATTCACAATGTGTGCATATACTTTCTACATGTGTGTGCATATGTAAAGGTCATTATCATGTCTGCACCTTAGTGACCGTTCTCACCTTATCCACACCCATAATATAAACCTTTCTACACGTTTTGCTAATACAAAAATGTTGTAATATTTAACATGTAACCTACCTGCAACACATTAAGCCAATATGTCAAGGTCACTTTACTATCAGAACTTCCAAGGAAGTTCCATGCACTCCATGCTGCTGGATTCCGGGGCATTAAAGTTTGGTCATGGTGGAGAAAAATATCACTGTCCAGAGGAATTCAAAGATGATGTCTAGACTTCAGTAACTTGAGAAAAGAACAAAAAGTTCGACCTATACAACTCTATTACTTCATAATATAGAAAAGAGAGAAGTGAGAGACAAAAAATATCATTATGTGGATGTAATTTATGAGTATGCATTAGAGCATGACAAGGATTGAATTGGGAACAAATCCATAAACTAAAGTTACTCCCAAGGAGAATTAAATCAATGTTTAAATCAAACAATATTCTTAGATTGTTTTATATCCATAATAACAAAATTAAAGCGTCACATCTCAACTCAACGTATCATCAAATACATATCCGTTTTGTATTGAAATTGGAATATCAGATATGAGTATGAGATATGAGTCATAGTCATATCATAGTTTTTTGGTTTCTTGCCTTTGAAATATAGTTTACCAATTCCAAAAATAAAGGTATATCTATGTGTAGAATTATAAATCAATTACTAATCTAATCAAGAATTTTGCATAAAGTGATTGACATTAAAATTACAAGTAGTGTTGTATAATATATTATGCAAAATATTTTGTAACAATGCATTTCCATTATTCAAATCCCACAAAACTAATATATGCACAATTTAATAAACTTTACAGGACAACTAAACATCAAAAAGCAAGTTTCATGAGATACAAACAATATACCTGTACACATATTGAAAAGCTCCCAAAATTCTTCTTTCATCATGTGTTGCTTGATCACCTAATATTTTCAAGGCATCAGGAGCATGAGAAGCTATGATGCATCCATCATACACATCATGTGAACCGTCTCTGAATGATATTGTGCAACCTACAATAAACTTTACAAGATTAGGAGGAAGAAGAAGAATCAAACTTTAACATAATAATAATAATAATTGTACACATTTTTTCTATAAAATTGGAGCAAAATTGTTAATTGTACACATATGTATTTTCAAGGAATTTAGTTTGACAAGTAACACTCATTAAAAACTTGTAAAAAATGTGAAAATATAAAATAATACATGAAAAAAAATTAATCTCCATCTTTTCATGTGAAATGAAAATAAAAAAATTATTAATCAAATACCCCATATTATGTACTTCCTCCGTCGCATTGAATTCTTTCCATTTTTTTTTACACTATTCATATTTAAAGAGAATCTTTGAGATTTCTTCCAATATATAAGAAAAAACATAGTCATGTGAGGTCTTGTTTGATTCGTCTTAACGAGTACTTTGATAATATCAAAAAATTATAAATTTTATTAATATATAATTAGAGATATTAACGATACAAAACTCATCTCCGTAAATGTGTCCAGTCAAATCGAGCACTTCTATCTGAGAGGGTGGGAGTAATTCAATTGAGAAATTGATATTGCAAAAGAATTACTATGAACCGTTGGTATATATATGTCTTGTGGAGGATAGCTAGATAGCTATAATTTAACTCCTACTTGATACAAGTTTCAGAACTTAAATTTGATAGTTCTATCAAAGTCAAACAACATCCTAATTTTTTTTATATGTAAGTAATTCATGTATCAACTCGATGTTGCAAAAGAACAACTATCAACGATTGGTCATTCACTCACCCAAAGAGACATAATAATTGTAAGTGTACAAATATTTAAATAGTTCCTCGTAAGTCATACTATTAAAGTCCGTGGGCCCATAGATAGGTGGTCGTGCGGACACGAACGCATAGGCGCAGATAAGTCCAGTACATAAGATGTCAAGAGTGATCCACTAAGCTTATATAATAGGTAAGTTATATCCCAACTTTAGATGTGGAATGTTTATATTCTAACACGCCCCTGCAAGTGCAATGGGCGGGCAATTAGCCAGGCCCAGTTGACACTTGGACAAACGGGTGTGGGTAGGCATCTCAATCTTTTTATAGACAAACCCAACAAATCCAAGAAAGGGATCCAAGACCGAATCAACTCTGATATTATGTAAAAATCTGTGGGCCCATAGATCGAGGGTCGTGCGAACACGAATGCATAGGCATAGATAAACCCAGTACATAAGCTCAGTGGGACTCCATGAACTTTATTAAACTCCAAGACGATCGAAAACTCACAAGTGAATCATTGAAGGGCTCGTTTGGTAACATGCGATTTTTTTGTTTTTTTTCAAAACTAAAAATAGATCCATGAAAACTCATTTTTCTTGTTTTAAAATTTTACTTGGTAATTTTGAGAATTAAGGTGAATACTATGATATGACATGTTTAAAGTAATCAGATTGATAATCATAGAAATATAAAAATGTTTTAAAATTGAAAACTCACAAGGTTATCGAAAGAGCCCTTAACTTTGTGTTGAGTTCTAAAATAACACAGAAAATGACGCCCTTGCCAGAGTTTAATATTATAATTATGGTTCAATTTTTCTAATATATGCTTATGGGCACATATTAGGAAGTTAAGTTTGGAAATTATTTCCAAAATATATTCCCTAAACTAAAAATGGTAAACCCTGTAAAAAAAAGTTAAATTAATGAATAAAAAATATTATCGCTAAACATGAAAAAGTCACTAGATAAAATCATTATGGTTTACCACTTACCTACTAGTCTACTACCATTAATTATCATAAGAATCGTCTTAATTTTCTACAAAACTCACCTTCATCTCTGGTTGATATAGCATAGACCTCACAATTAGTCCTTATTTGACAACCTCTATCCACCAACTCCTTCATAACCTGGATTTGAAACCCAAACAAATATAAGCATTATTACATTCAAATATATTAAAAAAAAATGTAATCCATCAACAATCTTGCATTCATTAAACACAAAATTAAAAAGTTAACGAACCTTGTTCACGTAACAATGAGAGCGTCCTTTCACTGTAAGCCATTGTGGACGTCCAATTAGCTACCAACAAACAATTCACCAATATGGATAATATGATTTTCACAATCAATAAAAGTATGGAGTAAAGAAGAATTCACCTTCCTTTAACAAAAAAAAGAAGATCAGAAAGAAGAATTCACCTGTAGTAAATGATGATTGCGACAAAATGAAAGGATAGAAAAGGCTGAAAATCCCATTACTTGCTGTGATGGGCAAGACCAAATTGAAGCACACATGGGAATCTATGGGGGGGAAATCATATTCTATCAATTTTACATAAATTAATGAAATGTTCAAAACATACAACTTAATCATCTTACAAGGTAAGTTGTCTGAAATAACTCGGAGTAACCTCTTGACTTGATAAAACTCCCAAGTGTTTCATTTCGATCCATCTCTGGGTTATTTTCTAGCTCATCGAGATATCTATAAATTAAGGAACAAAAGGTTTTATATAAGTTACTTAATCATAAAGTTCAAAATACAAAATAAGACACTAAATGACACAAATATGACAAGGAATTAAAAAAGAAAATGTGTTCTTACACGAGGACTTCATTCTTAAACACAGCGATTTCCCGAAGCATTTTCCAAAAGTATGGATCAAGGAGGTTTCTTTTTTGTGCAAATAAACTTGATAAACCATTTCGGCTTCCCCATTCATATCCTCGCCCTTCGTCTAAGCTCACGGAAAATGACATGTCAGAATCCTCCATATCAATTCCAAGGCTCTCAAACAGCTCCAACATATTTGGATATGTTACCTGTTTAGTGATTCAAGATTTCTTAGTCAATATATTATGTTTGTAGCATCAAATAATATATTATAAGATAGATCCAAGTCATGTCATTCACCATCTTGATTCATAACAGATGATATCATACATGTACGTTTTCACATTAGATATTGTGGATTCAATATTGCAAAAACTTCAGATACTTTGATATATATCATACCTGCTTAGTGATTCAATAGTGCAAAAACTTCGTATACTTTGATATCATACATGTACGTTTCCACATTAGATATTGTGGATGAAAATGTAAAAACGTACATGAATTTCACTTTACCTTCCCATTTTCCATATTTGTACCATACGATATCAAAGTATCTGAAGTTTTTGCACTATTTATGTAACATTATCGTTTGTTCTTGCGGTATATATGTATGTGCTAATGTGAGTCTTTCTAGTATATGTGTTGAGAATTTCGGGTAATTTGATGAACAATAAAACGAAGAAGAAAGAAACGAGTTTGGAGCAAATCGCCCTTTTAAGATTTCATTTTACTGATTATGTAGATAAGTAAATACAATCCTGAGACAATCTATTTTATAAGCCCCAAAACCCAATACAGATAAGATTCTATATTTAATACTAAAACAAATAGGACTACCAAAAGTTTTATCTATACCATACCGCGGGGTCGCGGCAACCATAACGCGCCGGCCCACCTAGTCGTTTTTTCTCTACCTGAGCCCTACTTTCGCGAGCCCGCTAAAGCCTGGGGCGTAGCTCCTGCTCGCTCAAGTAGGGCCCCCTTGCAGTACTTCTTGGTTTTAAGTAATCTTGAACAATCTCCACACCTTGACGAAAAATCTTCAACGACTTACAAGACCTTGTTTGCTGCCTGGGGACTCCTTGCTTCTTCTAGCACTGGATGTCCAAGCAATGCTTGAACTTGTCTGTGGTGACTAGCTTGGTCAACATATCAGCAGCATTCTCAGAAGTATGCACCTTCTCCAGTAGGATCTCACCTGAAGCCACTAGCTCTCTAATCTTGTGAAATCTTACATCAATGTGCTTTGTCCGAGCATGATACACTTGATTCTTAGCCAGGTATATAGCACTCTGGCTATCACATTGTAGTTGAACTCCACCTTGCTCAACACCCAACTATGCCACAACTCCTCGAACACATCATGCTTCCTTGGCTACCTCTCCTAATGCCATGTATTCAGCCTTAGTCATAGATAATGTAACAACATACTGAAGCACAAATCTCCAACATATAGGCCCCCTTGAAAGAGTAAATACATACCCTGTAGTAGACCTCTTGTTATCTAGATCACCAGCATAGTCTGGATCCACATATCCCACAACTGATGGTCACACTTCTGGCCTCCAAACATAAGACCACGATCAGTTGTACCTCGCAAATATCTTAGAATCCACTTCACTGCACTCCAGTGATCTCTCCCAAGATTAGACATGTACTTGCTGATTTGGCTAACGGCTTGGGCTAGGTCAGGTCTTGTGCAAACCATAGCATACATCAGACACCCAACTGCACTAGCATAAGGAACTTGTAGCATATCTCTAATCTCTTCATCAGTGTTTGGACACTGGGCTGATGAGAGCTTGAAGTGATTCGCCAAAGGTGTGGACACATGTTTAGCCTTTCCCATGTCAAACTTGTCTATTACCTTCTCTATGTAACTCCGTTGAGACAACCATAATCTCCTAGAGCTTCTCTCTCTGCGAATCTCCATGCCAAGGATCTTCTTTGCAGCACCAAGATCCTTCATATCAAACTCTCTTCCCAGTAGAGCTTTGAGTTCAACAATGTCTTTCATATTTCTTCCAGCAATGAGCATATCATCAACATATAACAACAGAAATATAGGAGAATGATTATCAAGGTACTTCACATAAACACAACATTCATACTCACATCTCTGGTAGCCAATCTATAACATATATGAGTCAAATCGTTTGTACCACTACCTAGGAGCCTGCTTTAAACCATATAGAGACCTCTTCAATCTGCATACCAGTTTCTCCTCTCCAGGCTGGACAAACCCTTTACGTTGCTCCATATAGATCTCTTCCTCCAAATCTCCATGAAGAAAAGTTGTCTTTACATCCATCTGTTCTAGATGCAAATCCCAACTAGCTACCAAGGCCAACACAATTCTGATGGAGGTGTGTCAAACTACAGGGGAAAAGATCTCATCATAGTCAACCCCCTTCTTCTGTGAGTAACCCTTTGCTACTAGTCTAGCCTTGAACTTTACCCCTTCCTTTTCTGACATTCCTTGTTTCTTCTTGATCACCCACTTGCATCCTATCGCCTTCTTGCCTCTTGGAAGAGGGACAAGCTCCCATGTCTGATTCTTACTTAGACTCCCAGTCTCTTCTATCATGGCACCCATCCATCCTTCTTTCTCTTGACTAGAGATAGCCTCTCGAAAGTTAGATGGATCATCTGTATCAACTACAAGAGCATAGTTGACCATGTCTTCGTACCCAAACCTGATTGGAGGCCTTATGATGCATCTATCTCTGTTGGAAGCCAGATTCTCTTCCTGTTGTTGTTGATCATCTATCTGCTCCACCTCGGCAGGCTGCTCATTAACTGTTGTTACTGATCTAGTGATTGTTGTCTCACTAGATCCCTTATCAAGCTCCACCTGCACTGCTCTAGATCCGGTATCAGTCTCAGTGGTTACATGCACCTATTCTGATCTTGCCTGTTACAACATATATTGTTCGTCAAACACAACATCTCGACTGATCACCCTCTTCTTAGCTACAAGATCCCATAACTTGAAGCCTTTCACACATTTCTCAAATCCTAGAAAGATGCACCTTTTTTACTTAGAGTCCAACATATGCAGGACAACCAAATATCTTCAACTTTGATAGATCAATGTATATCCCAGTCCATACCTCTTCAACAACCTTTCCCTCTAGAGAACTTTGTGGTGATCTATTGATGAGATAGACCGCCATGTTTACTGCCTTTGCCCATAACTGCTTTGAAAGCCCTGCATTTAACCTCAGATACCTAGCTTTGTCACCAATAGAACGGTTCATCCTCTCGCTTATGTCATTCTGTTGTGGTGTCTTCCGCACTGTGAAGTGCCTCCGAATACCATGCTCCTTACAAAATTTCTGAAACTATGAATCAGTATACTTTGTACCATTATCTGATCTCAAGTACTTCACCTTCCTTCCTGTCTGGTTCTCTACCTCTACCTTCTAAACTTTGAACTTGGCAAAGACTTCAGATTTGTGTTTCATAAAGTAGACCCAAACCTTCCTAGAATAATCATCAATAAAGATGACAAAGTATCTGGATCCTCCTAGAGAATGTTCTCGTGTTGGCCCCCACACATCAGAATGCACATAGTCTAAGAGACCTTTTGTGGTGTGCTGGCCAGTCTTGAAGGATACCTTGGACTGCTTTCCCATCACCCAGAACTTACAGAACCCCATCTTATAACTCTTCAAACCATCCAGAAGACCTCGCTTATGTAATTCAGCCAAACCCTGCTCTCCAATATGCCCCATACGCATATGCCACAAAGTTGTGCTATCAGATTCAGACACTACAGCTGCAGCACCTCCTACAATTGTACTTCCTATCAACCGATAGATGTTCTCTGTATTTATTTGACCCTTCATCACCATCATAGCCCCTTTTCTTACCTTCACACAATCATTATCGGTTTTAAAACAGAAACCATTCGTGTGCATGGTACCAAGGAGATCAGATTCTTCTTTAGAGCCGGAATATGTCATACATCAGTCAGAGTTCTGATGATACCATCATGCATACGAACCTTAATATGTCCAATACCAACAATGCCACATGTCTTGTTGTCGCCCAACCGAACAGAACCCAAGTTTCCATCTTTATACGTTTCAAACCACTCCTTGTTTGGAGTCATATGGAATGAACAGCCCGTATCTAAAATCCATGAATCTGAATGGTTAACTGATGTTATAAAGAGCATATCTGAATCACCACTGTCTGAATCACCATTCTGGACCACGTTTGCAGACTTTGAAGATTCTTCAGTATTTCGTTCTTTGCTCTGCTTCTTGTTTGGACACTCTCATTTGTAGTGTCATGCCTTACCACAGTCGAAACAAGTAGCCTTTTTCTTGTTCTTCGACTTTGATCTGGTTTTGCTCTTGCCATTTGTTTGCTTTTCCTTGTCCTTCTGCCTCCCCCTCTCCTAGTTGTTGTTCGCATACAGCCCGTCGTCCTGAGACTTTTCACCGGTATTCCGTCGTCGCTCGTTGTGTGCAAGCAACGATGTAGTAACTGTCTCCAAACTTATTGTGTCTTTTGCACACGTAAGTGCTATCACCAAAGTCTCGTATGATGGGGGTAGAGAACACAACAAAATCATGGCTCTATCTTCGTCTTCTATCTTCACAACCACACGCCCTAGATCGCCTATAATCTGATTGAACCTGTTGATATGCTGCATAAGATCTGAACTTTCTGACATCTTCAGCCCATACAGCCTCTGCTCGAGATACAATTTGCAAGACAAAGACTTTGACATATACCTCTTCTCCAATTGTTCCTAAATAGCTTTTGATGTTTTGAGATCAATTACGTGGTATAATACTTCGTCTGCAAGGCAGAGACGAATAATTGAAGTTGCCTTCTCCTACATCTCCTCCCAATCGTCGGCCTTGATCGCTTCAGGCCTCTCTGCCTTCAACGCCTTCAACATCCCTTGTTGTGTCAGCATATCCTTTACCTGTCGTTGCTAGAGACCAAAATTCCCAATTCCATTGAAACGCGAAATCTCAAACTTGCGGGAATTCGCCATTGAACCCTACTCTGATACCAGTTATTGAGAATTTCGGGGAAATTTGATGAACAGTAAAGCGAAGAAGAAAGAAACGAGTTTGGAGCAAATCGCCCTTTTAGGGCTTCCTTTTACTGATTATGTGGATAAGTAAATACAACTATGAGACAATCTATTTATAAGCCCCAAAACCCGATACAGATAAGATTCTATCTTTAATCCTAATACAAATAGGACTACCAAAAAATTTATCTATACCATACCGCGGGGGGGGGGGGGGGGGGGGGGGGGGGGGGGGGCTCCGCCCCACGCACCCCCTTGTCGCGGCAACCATAACACGTCGGCCCACCTACTTTCGCGAGCCCGGGGCATAGCTCCTGCTCGCGAAAATAGGGTCCCCTTGCAGTACTTCTTGATTTTAAGTCATCTTGAACAATATGTCCATGTTGAAATGTTAATGGGGCGGGGAATACCCGTTACGGGGCGCGGGGATGAGAATTTTAAATGGGGACGAGGGTAGGGATGGTACAAAAAACATATCCGTGCGTGGGGATGCGGTGGGGGCCCACTCCCCGCCCTGTCCCGATCCCCGTCGGGGATCCCCACGAGTATCTCCATTGGTAATCCTCGTGGTATCGTTCATTGGGTTTCCCCACGGGATTCCCCATTGAATATCCCCATTTATAAACTTGATGGATTGCCCAGAGAAAATTTTCGTGGGTGAAGTCGGGAGCTCATGTAGTATTTTTTCATATTTATAATTTATATTTGGTAAATGATTTTTTATTTGAAAAAATGGTGCAATAAACCCTTATAAATATTAATACACATGTATTATGCAATGTACAATTACTTCCTTAACCAATAAACAAATAATCATTTATTAATTTATGGAAAATCTTACTGTAAATACAAGTTACAATTTAGTAAGTATTAAGCTTGTAATTTTTTCTAATTGTAGTTTCACTTTCTTTTTCAAAATTAACCAACCATTGCAAAAGAAGCTTCTCGAGTCACCACCACAACGGCACAAATTAACTATGTTGTGCATATTATAACGCTAGTCAACTTTGGTTCAAAAAATTTAGTGACTTGTTTTTTATTAAATTCAACTCATGTATTATATTGTTGTCTTTCGTTTGACAATGTAGATTAATTGGATAATCATAACAAGAAAACAAGTGAGAAAAAAATTTGTGGGGTTAAATGAAGATATTTATGGGAAACTTGTTTAACTATAAGTGGAGAATCCGTATGAATTTCCACAGAAAGACCCAAAACGAATGTTAATTGAGAAAAAATTAACGGAAATGGGGAATCTCCGACGGGGACGGGGAAAGACCCAACACGAATTTTTTCCTATTGAAACGTATAACCGTTGAAAACATGGTACGCAAAATTGAATTATTACTATGATTTATTTGGATCCTTATTGATAAGTCGGTGTTAATGATAATGAAATGTACGCGCGCGATGTGTCTAGCAAAATCAAGAATCTAATTATAAGGTTAATGTCCTGTTAACCCCACATCGACCTTTCTGATATGGACATGTCACATGTGACAAGTACCATCGACTCGAGTACTCGACTAAAAACTATAAATATATGAAGTATATTGATCGTGTGTTGTCATTTTCAGTTTAGCATTCTTATTTGTAACCTACAACTAAGAAGAAGTGGCTAAAGAGATAGATTAAATTTGGACCTAACGAGAAAATATATTAAGGAAAGAATACAGACATTATTATATATAAAATATTTATTTATCTTTTTTTACGTTATCTATAGTTCAAATTATAAACCTATTTTTCTAAAAGAAACATTTACCGAACGTAGTGTATCATGTTCTACTAGATGAATTAATTATACAATGCATGTACTGTATCAACTACTGTAAAAATGAAGGACTTACGCGATTGAAGACCATGAAACCTAGGTCGAGATGGAGGCCGTCGACGGCGACAGTCTTGGCATGGCCGCCGAGGTTGTCCTCTTTGTCGTACAAACACACCTTCACGCCTGCCTTGGCCAGCTCGTATGCTGCTCCCAGCCCGCTGATGCCCGCTCCCACCACTGCAACTCTCATCTTCGACCAAAAACACGATTTTGCCCTGCTCCGTATTCGAATCCAAACTCATTAGCTCATTAGAAACCATTATCCTAAATTTTATAAAAAAAATATATTAAAAAGAATTTGAAAATTCTAATGTATCAAATTTAGGAGAATCTTTGTCGGCGAAGATTCTAAGAGAATAGGCTAGGTTAAAAATACGGTATTAGATACTTTCAGATTTAATTGTCTTTTTAGACTTTATCACATGTATATATTAAGGATTTTTTAGGGTGATTCGATCGGTTAAAACTGCTTTACGTTCAGACCATGATATGTTGACCCATAAAAGATTTCTATTTTATACCAAATAATTTTTGTATAGTAAAAAAAATTGGAGTACAAAGGAGAAAAATAATAGTTTATATGAGAAAAGCTAGAATATTTTTCAAAAAATAAATGAATACAATGGTTCAATTTAGTAAACTTTGTCCAGAATATCTAAAAGGATAAATATATCTAAACAAACATAACTACGTATAATATACGTCGTGAGAACACATACTATAACTGAACTAAAAGCTAAATACATTATCCGAAAATGACTTACTTACCTTATTAGGTGCTCGAGAATGCTACAAATTAACACAAAATGTGTGTTGCTAGAACCTTAGTTTTTTTTTTTTTGTCGAAGATAATGAAGCAGCTAGCTAGGAACGACATGTATTGGCCATGGCTTAGCTGGTTTTCTCTATGTAGTGTGGATAAGAGAGAATGCAGGAAGATATAGGGATGAATTTAGTAATGGAGGAGTTTTGAATTTGGAATGGAGGATAAGAAAGAGTAGGTTTCAATTAAAAAATGCGAAAGTACAATAATTCCTAACATCTAAAGATATAAATGTTTTATATGGATGTACAAGTGGTGACAGAGAAGCAAATTGATGGATACAAGGATGCCTCAATTTAGCGGCTCTCAATTGGGTTACGTATGTGCCTCCATAACTTTTTTTTCTTTTTTTTTTATATATAACCTCCATAACTCTTCTACTTTTCCATATATTCATCTCCATTCTTCTGCACGTGAAAGTTCTACCTTATTGGTCCCAATTCTACCCCACACCCTTTGCCTTTATGTGCCATAAATAATGAGCTTTTCGTGCTGAAAGTTGGGTGAAAATAAGTTTAGTATTCTTTGACAATTAGAGTTGAAACTTTATCAGATTACGTTATTGATACTGAATGTGAATGATTTTTGTACCCCAGTGGAAGTATGTGCATGATTTTTGTATTTATCGATCAATCGAACTTCATTGATACTGAATGTGTTGCTTAGTAATACAAATTCACTTAATCATGATGAAGCTTTATTAATTACTACTCCGTACTTAGTACCTATAATTATCTAAGCCTTGAGTCACATAAACCTACTATTTAATGCCACGACTCTTGCTTTTCTACGAATTGGCCGTCATAACATATAAAAAATAGCGTCTCATTTTCTAAGGGTTTGAACTTTGAAAAGTAAATTATGTAGTTTAATATGAATTTTTTCTATGAATATATATCTTTTTTTATGGATATGAATATATATATTGAAGTGGAATATATATATGTTGATTAGTTTATTTGATATTGTTATTTCTGTTAAATTGAATATGTTTGAATAAGAGCGTACAGAGCGGATGCACGAGCCGATTAAATTAATACACGACTATGCATCTGCTGCCTCTACGTGCTTAACTTTGCACTGCATATATTGATATATATATATACTATATAATTTTTTTACACGAGTCACATCAAGTATTATAAAGTTATAGGATTTTGTGTTTTTTTTTTTGATGGAAGATTTTGTGTTTTTAGTAAAGAGTCAATTAACTATATGAAATTAGTAGCCCATAGGCCATTTTAAAAATATCTTTGTAAAAATATTTTAGTTTTTTCAATGTTGTATAGATACTTAAAATAATTAAAGATGGGAAATTTGACAAGTTCAAGCTGGCTTTGTTGCTGATTGTGGAGGGTTTAATCATGGGGGTGATAAGAAAAGGCTAGTGAAGGTCGAACATGTGAAGCTAGCTTCTTGAGAACTTGGATCTGTTCTACAATTATCCATGGGGTAGGCTTGGATATTTTGATGTCCATAAGAGTTTAACAACTTGTTTGAAAAAGAGAATGAAGACAGTGGAGAGAGCAAGAGCACTGTACAACACACCAAGACTTCCATACTCCATACAAGGAATGTATGTAGTTTTCTAGGTAATATGATATTGCATTATAGTAAGATTTTGGATATTTTTTTCGCATTTGGTTTGATGCACTGATAGTATTACTCAATAATACTGTCAGGATATGATTACGAAATGCAAATGTGGATGTCTTTGTTGATTTGTATGTTGTAAAACTATTTTGCTTATTAGGATCATTTACAGATATTGACAGGATGTGACTGGGATTCACCTGGTTTAGTTCACTTGATAAGCGTAATTACCAGTTCTGTAAAGGTGGAAGTTTGTCGCTTGTTTTTTTTTCATTTGGTTTGATGTGTTGATGGGATAATTTACTAATATTGTTAGGTTGTGATTATGCATGAATGCAAGTTGTTTGTTTGTTCAACTAGGAAATTTTAACTTATATTGCTAGGAAATTTGTCAAAGGCTGACTTGGTGTAATTATTATTGCAGATCTGGATTTATGAAGCTATCCAATCAACTGGGATCGCTTTTGCAAAAAAAACTGAATGGATATGCCACTCCACGTGGTTTACGATGGTTTACAGAGGAAACACCTGATCATGGAGTCATAAAGTTGGCATTGGAAAGTGCAAAAAGAGATTTGAAACCTACCCTACAACCTGGGGAAATTGAGGAAGAAGCATTTCTGTCAAACTGTTGGTTCTCCGATGAAGTAAGCGATGATCACTTTGACACCATTGTCAAGAAGTTTGAGGGTGATAAGATAATTAGGCAAGGTGTGAGAAAAAAAAAGCCAGCCTGATGTTGGAACGTCTCAGAAGAATGATTCACTTGATTCCAGGGTGATAGTTTATGTCATTACCGATTTAGCTAAGGGAATGGAAATGATGGAAAAGGTTCTGACTCAGAGGATTTAGAGGTTAGAAGAGAGGTTTGAGAAACAAGTTTTGCCCAAGAGGAAAACTCAACCAGTGGATAATGGTGTTCAGTCATCTACTAAAAAGGATGATGACTACTTAAATGAGGTATGAAATGGTGTGTTGGTTAATTTTAGCAAGAATAAATCCTACATCTGATTTAGTTTATTTCTTGTGTCTGATAGGAAGAAAAAAAAATCAAAAACAGATGACAGTGATGATGATGATGATGAGTCATCAGATCACCAAGAATATGATGATGATGAGAGTCACATGGTAACAAAATGGTGTTTTGATTTATCAAATCTTATATTAATAAGAGTACTTTGCTCATTTGGTTTATTTTTATTTTCTTACATAGTGAAATAAATGCACAAGAAGATGACAATGATGATGATGATGATGATGATGATGATTTATGATAGAAGCTAAAGTCGTGATGCCTAATCAAAAAATAATCCTTAAAAACCTAAACTAGTAGAATAGGCAAGCAATGGTCGAATCCCACAGGGAGGAAGTAATCTTTCTAAGTGCACAAATGTATGCCAAAGTAACAAGGGGGTTTTGTTGGTTTGGTTTGCAATTAAACAAAGTAAAGTAAAACAAATGTTGTAATCAATTGGGAAAAAGTACTTAGCCAGACAAATATCCACCATTCATTTGATTGGTTGATCCTAGATTATCTCTAATTCCTTCCTATGAATGTTCCTATTCCTTTTTCTTAAGTTATAAACAGGACAAACAGACCCTGAGAATACTAACTATTAAATAACCAGGAAAACCTCCATGATTCAATTCAATAGCAGCAATGAACACATGAATTTCAATAGATACATGCAAGAGTAGCAAACAGTCATACTATTGCATGCAATCAATTCTCTCTACAATAAACCAGTCCAAACAGTTCTTAGAATATTACAGTTGCTACTCATGAATAAGGTAATTGAAACAGTAATTACCAAACCCTAGCAATAGACAATTACTAATATCAACTAGATGATCAGGCCAGTCAAATCAGTAAGAATCAATGGGATGAAGCACAAGAGAATCAATACATTTAAGGGAAAAGAAATAGAATTATAACCTCACAACCATTATTCAAACGAAGACTTCAATCGTCGGACTAAGCAAAAGTTGCTTAGTTCTTCATAGTCTTGAAACGTAAAACTCAAAAAAAGGAAAAACAATACTGAATGGAATAATCGATGATAACTAAAATGGCTGCTAGGAAACTAATAATATAGAAAACCTAGCAAAAACCTAGTCTAAGGAAAAGGAAAAATATCTTAAAAGGAAATAAAATGGAATAAAGAAAAGAAAATAGGAAATAAAATAACTTCAACTTCGGACGAAACGGAAATTCTCGGACCCGCGTCTGATGCTGATTTCCGCGACCGCGGAAAATTCACTTTTGCTCTCGGCTTTTCCGCGACCACGGCCTTGCTCTTCCGCGATCGCGGATCTTCGTGTTTTCTCCTTCTCTGCCTTGCGTGTGTTCCGCGACAGCGGCCCTCAGCCCCGCGACCGCGGTTTGGCTTCTGTAGCACAATTTCTCTTGGTTCTCTCTTCGTCTTCTTGGGGTTTTCTTCTCATCTTCTTAATGTCTTCTTTTAAGCTCCTCCAAACCACCATATCCGCACTTCTACTCCTCAATTCCATATTTCACTATAACGCTCTAAACTCATCCAAATGGTACCCAAAATACCGGTAACAACTCCTAGATAAACACTACAAAGTAGTGCTGATCAAATTGCCTCATGCGTAAACCTTGCTCGTCCTCGAGTAAGCTATAAGAAACCTACTCCTCCAATGAAATACCCAAGGTCTCAGGAAGCACAACAAAACTATCTCCACTAAGAATTGCACCAAAACATGAATTTCCAAGGCACCAACACATCAACACAACACAACACAACACAACACAACACAACACAACACAACACAACACAACACAACACAACACAACACAACACAACACAACACAACACAACACAACACAACACAACACAACACAACACAACACAACACAACACAACACAACACAACACAACACAACACAACACAACACAACACAACACAACACAACACAACACAACACAACACAACACAACACAACACAACACAACACAACACAACACAACACAACACAACACAACACAACACAACACAACACAACACAACACAACACAACACAACACAACACAACACAACACAACACAACACAACACCACAACACCACACCACAACACAACACAACACAACACAACACAACACAACACAACACAACACAACACAACACAACACAACACAACACAACACAACACAACACAACACAACACACAAGCTTAAAGGAAAACATAGTACTTTCCCCAAGCTTATCCCAAACACCATAGAGTGAATACAAATATCTAATCCTAGCCTCCATCTATCTTCTTATGCCTCCCAGAGTGACCTACCCGAATCCTCCTTATATCACCTCTTCTTATGTCACCACGCCAGGAAAAATGAGAAAACCTAATAATCACTCTTCTTCTTTTCACTCATTTTGCCAAGGCGCCCTTTCGGGTTTTCACCAAGCCACTCATTTCATTTTTCAATAGATGGACTCACAAAAAACTCACATCACTCTTGAGCAATTATTACCCCAGCCTAATGCTGGTCCAAGCTACCTGCTTCTTGCCTAAACCGCCCTCTCGGGTTTTCGACTTATCCCAGGATCTTATTTTTGTCTTTTTTCAATTTTTGACTTTTTCTATTTTTCATTTTTTTCTTTTCTCCTCAACGACTAGAACGTATAGAACACTCTCCCATGCTTAAACATTGCATTGTCCTCAATGTAATGAAAGACAAAAAAAATAAAGCACGGGGAAAAGCAAAAAATAACTCACAACCGTCGTTGAGTTGGCTTGGACGCGGAAGTTGTTGCTGGCGGTAAAGCAATAAAGCACATGTCACTGGTGTTGCGCCGGTCTTCAAACAATCTCCACCGTGCAACCAAATAAATCCACTGTAAGGTGTAGTGGTATATCAAAGAATCGGGGCTGCACGACCTTCAATGAACACAAAAATGGGGTCCAGACGTAATCGTGGTGTGGGCCCTGGTGTTCCTCCTCCTCAACTGTTGAATGTTGGGCCATCATCGATGCCAAATACAAATGTCGGGCTAATGTCGCCTCCTTGGTAACATGATGTGCACCATCTCTCAATGTAAGATCGGACAGTAAGGCCTTCGATAGAACTTTTTTTTCGATATTTTTTCCAGGTCAGGAGACTTACAGTGATATTTCCGCGACCGCAGAAATGTTACTGGTGTGAGGATTACACCATCTTCGAATTAGCTCGGGTCTCCTACCTGCAGGTTAGTCTAAAATAAAAACAAAACCAAAACAAAACAAACAATAATAAAATAGAAAGGAAAACAAACAAGAAAAGAATTTCATACCTCGGGTTGCCTCCCGAGCAGCGCCTTAGTTTACGTCGTGGCTCGACTCATCTAAGGTGATCAATTGTCAACTTCGGGGTCTGTAAGGTCTGTCTCTTCTATGACGCTGGTGTCAAAACCTTCATGGTAGGGTTTCAACCTTTGACCATTCACCTTGAACACTGACTGTGCGTCAGTATCATACAGCTTCACCGTGCCGTGGGGGAAGACGCGAGCAACAACATAGGGCCTGGCCCAACGGGATCGGAGTTTACCCGGAAAGAGACGAAGGCGAGACATAAATAATAGGACTTTGTCTCCTGGCTTAAAATCCTTTCTCAAAATATTCTTGTCGTGCCAGGCCTTTGTCTTTTCCTTGTACATGACTGCGTTATCATAAGCTTCAAGTCGTAGTTCCTCTAATTCTTACAGCTGTAACTTTTGAAATTCTCCAACTTCATCAATCCGCATGTTGCAATTTTTTACAGCCCAAAATGCCTTGTGCTCGAGCTCCACTGGAAGGTGACAAGCTTTCCCAAACACCAATCTGTAGGGTGAAATCCCGATGGGTGTCTTGTAGGCAGTACGATAAGCCTAGAATGCATCATCTAGTCTCAAACTCCAATCTTTCCTATTTGGGGCTACCGTTTTCTCAAGGATTGTTTTGATCTCTTTATTGGACACTTCAGCTTGTCCATTGGTCTGTGGATGGTAAGCGGTGGAAACTTTCTGTGTGACATGGTATTTCTTCAGCAGGGCGCTTACGGTTCTATTGCAAAAGTGAGTTCCCTTGTCACTTATCAAAGCCTTGGGGATGCCATATCTAGAGAAAATGCGTTTCTTCAGAAAATCTGCCACCACTTTAGAGTCATCAGTCTTGGTGGCCTTTGCTTCCACCCACTTGGAAACGTAGTCCACCGCAAGCAAAATATAGAAGTTCCCGAAGGAGTTAGGAAATGGTCCCATAAAGTCAATGTCCCAAACATCAAAAATCTCGCAAAAGATTAATGATGATTGTGGCATCTCATTCCTTCGAGATATATTCCCAACTCTCTGGCATCGATCATAGGATTTACAGAAGGCATATGCATCCCGAAAGATGTGTGGCCAATAAAAACCTGCGTTCAATACCTTCCTAG
Organism: Rheum nobile; assembly: GCA_027886185.1. Classification (NCBI taxonomy): domain Eukaryota; kingdom Viridiplantae; phylum Streptophyta; class Magnoliopsida; order Caryophyllales; family Polygonaceae; genus Rheum; species Rheum nobile. The sequence continues at coordinate 4,992,700 of WOAB01000056.1, forward strand.
CAGTTTTATTAACCCCAAAGTGACCCCCATATGCATGAGAATGACAAAAGGCTAAAACAGATTGTACCTCATTATCCGGAAGACATCGACGGATTACCTGGTCAACACAGTGCCTCCAAAGGTAGGGGTCATCCCACACATAGAATCGAGACTCGCGTCGTATCTTGTCCTTTTGTGCTTTAGAAAATTTGGACGGGAACTCTTCTCGAACGAGAAAGTTTACCATGTTGGCATACCATGGCTTGAGTGTACGGAGCCCAAGAAGTAACTCTTCAGAAACAAGTTCGGAGGACGAGTCAAAGGCAGTTCCGCGGTCGCGGCTCTCATTCTGAGGTCGCAGTGATTTTTCGAAAAAATTGACAAGACAGACAGTTACTCTAGGGGAATTTCCGCGATCGCGGAACGCTTTCTGTAGAAGGGCTTGAAGCTGGTGATGACTCAAGGAAATTTCCGCGGTTGCGGAAATTTATCGGCGGTCGCGGAAAAGTTTCTGTAGTGATTCTGCACAATGTTTCGTCGGGAAAATCGCCCTATATTTATGCATACTTCTTTTCTCTGTCCTCGTCCAGTACGAGCCTGCTTAAGTGATCAGCTACCAAGTTCTCAGCTCCTTTTTTATCCCTGATCTCCACATTAAACTCACTCAGCAGCAGTATCCATCAAATCAATCGTGGTTTTGCCTCTTTCTTCGTCAATAGATAACGAAAAGCTGCATGATCTGTATAGATTATCACTTTGGTACCAAGTAGGTACTGTCTAAATTTCTCCAGGGCAAACACGACAGCTAGCAATTCCTTTTCAGTGGTGGAGTAGTTCCGCTGCGTTCCATTCAGAGTCATGGAAGCATAGTGAATCACATGAGAGGCTCTAGCTTCTTTTTGCCCAAGGACTGCTCCTACAGCATAATCGCTAGCATCGCACATTATTTCAAAGGGGCGAGACCAATCCGGTGCTTGAATAATTGGTGCACTAGTGAGGCGAGCTTTCAATTCATCAAATGCCTTTTTGCACTCGTCATTAAGCTCAAAATTGACCTCCTTCTTCAACAGCTCGCATAGGGGTGATGAGATCTTGGAAAAGTCTTTAATAAACCTGCGGTAGAAACCTGCATGGCCCAGAAAAGAACGCACTTCACGCATATTAGTAGGATAAGGCAAAGACTGAATTACATCAATCTTTGCCTTATCGACCTCAATACCCTTAGATGACACTATATGTCCTAGCACAATTCCTTGTTCAACCATAAAATGACACTTTTCAGAATTAAGAACCAAGTTGGTTTCTACACATCTTTTAAGCACAAGTGATAAATGGTCCAAACATGCATCAAAACTATCACCATGGACTGTGAAATCATCCATAAAGACCTCAATAAATTGCTCCACATACTCAGAAAAAATGCTTACCATACACCTTTGAAATGTCCCGAGTGCGTTACACAACCCGAATGGCATCATGCAATATGCAAAAGTACCAAAAGGGCATGTAAATATCGTCTTTTCTTGATCCTCTGGCGCTATGGCCACCTGAAAATAACCTGAGTATCCATCCAGAAAACAATAGTAGGGGCGACCAGCAAGTCGCTCAAGCATTTGATCAATAAATGGTAAAGGAAAGTGGTCCTTTCTCGTCACCGTGTTCAGCTTACGGTAATCAATGCATACTCTCCACCCTGTTTGCACTCGGGTGGGAACAAACTCTCCTTGTTGGTTCTCCACAACTGTGATGCCTCCTTTCTTTGGAACAACCTGTGTCGGGCTCACCCATTTGCTGTCAGAGATAGGAAAAATCATTCCAGCCTATAGGAGTTTTTAGCACCTCCTTAGTCTTCTCTGTGGCTGCCTAGATGGTTCGGCTTCTTCCTCCAGCAAAATTCTATGCATACATGTAGTGGGACTAATCCCCTTGATTTCGGCAATGGTCCATCCCAAAGCTGTCTTGTGCTCCTTGAGCACTACCACCAATTTCTCTTCTTGATCCTTGGAGAGCTTGTTAGAGATAATGACTAGTAATGTGTCACCCTCTCCTAGAAAGGCATACTTGAGGTGGTCCGGTAGTGGCTTGAGTTCAATCTCTGGTGCCTGCACAATGGAAGGTAAAAGCCTCTCACTTGGCACTGTTAGTGGAATGGGGCCAACGCCCAAAGGATTGAGATGAGGTTTACCATAGGCATCCAGGTGAGCCACAGTTTCCTGCAGGTTAGTAGACAAAGCACAATCTACTTGTGGATCTACTATGTCATTCTCTAAAACAGATTGCAACTCATCGGAACAAGTAGTATCAAAGATATCTTGCACAATAGGATCAATCACATCAATAGCACACACATAATGATCATCGGTGGGGTGTTTCATAGCATCATATATGTTGTACTCCACCTTTTCTCCATCAAATTCCATGGTAAGGGTTCCACTACTTACATCAATCTTTGCCTGGGATGTTTTCAAAAATGGCCTACCTAACAGTATAGGGGCTGCATGTTTATCGTGATCCATATCCAGCTCAAAGAAATCAGCAGGAAAAATCAAATTGTCAACCATTACAAGGACATCTTCAACTACCCCTTTCGGGTACACATTAGATCTATCAGCCAATTGGACAACTATTCTTGTCTCATGCAATGGTCATAATCCTAATGATTCATACAAAGAATAAGGCAAGACATTTATAGATGCACCTAGATCTAGCATGGCTTTCTCAAATTTAGTGTCACCTATTACACATGGAATACTAAACATGCCTGGATCACCACACTTTTTAGGCATATGCCTTTGAAAAACAGCAGAAACATGTTCGATCACCTTAATCTTTTGCTTTCCCTTCAATTTCTGATTTCCTTTTATGGTACACAGTTCTTTCATAAATTTAGCATAGCGAGGGATACTCTTGACAAGTTTGAGTAGGGGAATGTTTACCTCGCATTTACTGAAGGTCTCGAAGATCTCTTTGTCGTTCTCCGGCCTTCTCGTGTCCTTCAGCGCTTCTGGGAATGGCGTGGGTGGCTTCAGCGAGCTGAGTGGTAGGAAATCTGGCCGAACGTAAGAATCCTGAACTTCGGCTTGTGCTCCGCGGTCGCGGCTTTGGGTCCGCGGTCGTGGAAGTTCTTCACTGGTTTCCTTGCTTCCAGAGGCTTTTCCGCGGTCGCGGATTTCTGGCCGCGATCGCGGAAGTTCGTCGATTTTTTTCTCTTCTTCTGTGATGATTCCGTGGTCGCGGATTTCTTGCCGCGATCGCAGATTTTTCTCTGTAGCATCCGTCACTTCTTTCGTTTGGGTTCCACTCCTCAGCGTCATCGCACAGACGTTTTCTCTCGGGTTTTCTACCGTTTGAGGTGGTAGGTTCCCTGAATCCTTGGCCTCCAACTTACTCAACTCTTGAGCGACTTGTCCAAACTGATTCTCCAAATTCTGAATACTAGACTTCGTCTCGTGCTGATGTTGGACCACTGTTTGAATTTGTGACCCCATCGAGGTCACAGTGCTAGCCATTGTCGACATGCTCTGGATGAGAGTTTTGATCATGTCATCACTGGACATAGACGAACTTGCGTTTTGGCTTTGGGGTCTATGCGCGTATGGCTGCCCGTACTGTTGTTGATTTGGACTGAACTCCTGGTTATCATGGCCTTGGGGAGGATATTGTTGATTCTCGTATCTCGGATTGGGATGATCCCTCCACCCTGGATTGTAGGTGTTTGAGTACGGGTCATATCTCGGCCTCTGCGGACCAAAACCTCTTACAGCGTTTACTTCAGCCGCAGGTTCAAGAAGTGTTGGGCACTCGTCAGTGGGGTGTAGCGGATCATGACAGATTCTGCAGGACTTAACTGCCCTTGCTGCACAGGGGCTCGCCCTTTTGATGAATTGTCGTGAGCTCTCAGATAGCTCAAAGAATAACTCAAATGATGCAGCTGGCGTCTTGTTTAGAATGCTACCGCCACAGGCTGCGTTTACCAATCTGCGCTCATCCTCAAGAAGCCCGCCATATAGATATAGAACGAGATCTTGGTCAGAATAACCATGGTAGGGGCAGCTGGATATCAATCTCCTGAATCTCTCATAATATTCATACAGCGACTCAGTAGCATGTTGTTCAATGTTGCTGATGCTTCGCTTCAGGCTATTGAGTTTCGTTGTAGGGAAGTATTTCTCAAGAAAGGCTTTCTTCATCTTCGCCTATGTATCTATGCTTCCCGGAGCCAAATAATAGAACCAATCATTGGCCGCATCCTTTAGAGAAAAAGGAAAGGCCCTCAGCTTGATTTGGTCCTCTGTAACGTTCCTTGGCTTCATACTGGTGCAGACAGAATAGAACTCAGAAAGATGTTTGTTGGGGTCTTCTCCACTCATCCCATGGAAGTGGGGTAATAAGTGAATCAACCCGGATTTCAACTCAAAATTCACGCCCTCCGCAAGCTCTGGAAACTGCACAGCAAGCGGTTGCTGTTCGAAGTTCGGGGCAGTCAACTGCCTCAAAGTTGGTGTTTCTGTAGCCATCTCTATATCAAAATTGAAAAGGGAAGAGTCAGTAGCATGGGTGTGGACCATAAGATAGGTCCACACAAAAGTTGGCACACAAACAAACACAAAGAAAAAAAATAAAACTTGCCTCCCCGGCAACGGCGCCAATTTGATAGAAGCTAAAGTCATGATGCCTAATCAATAAATAATCCTTAAAAACCTAAACTAGTAGAATAGGCAAGCAAGGGTCGAATCCCACAGGGAAGAAGTAATCTTTCTAAGTGCACAAATGTATGCCAAAGTAACAAGGGGGTTTTGTTGGTTTGGTTTGCAATTAAACAAAGTAAAGTAAAACAAAGGTTGTAATCAATTGGGAAAAAGTCCTTAGCCAGACAAATATCCATCATTCATTTGATTGGTTGATCCTAGATTATCTCTAATTCCTTCCTATGAATGTTCCTATTCCTTTTTCTTAAGTTATAAATAGGACAAATAGACCATGAGAATACTAACTATTAAATAACCAGGAAAACCTCCATGATTCAATTCAACAGCAGCCATGAACACAAGAATTTCAATAGATACATGCAAGAGTAGCAAACAGTCATACTATTGCATGCAATCAATTCTCTCTACAATAAACCAGTCCAAACAGTTCTTAGAATATTGCAGTTGCTACTCATGAATAAGGTAACTCAAACAGTAATTACCAAACCCTAGCAATAGATAATTACTAATATCACCTAGATGATCAGGCCAGTCAAATCAGTAAGAATCAATGGGATGAAGCACAAGAGAATCAATACATTCAAGGGAAAAGAAATAGAATTATAACCTCACAACCATTATTCAAACAAAGGCTTCAATCGTCGGACTAAGCAAAAGTTGCTTAGTTCTTCATAGTCTTGAAACGTAAAACTCAAAAAAAGGAAAAACAATAATGAATGGAATAATCGATGATAACTAAAGTGGCTGCTAGGAAACTAATAATATAGAAAACCTAGCAAAAACCTAGTCTAAGGAAAAGGAAAAATATCTTAAAAGGAAATAAAACGGAATAAAGAAAAGAAAATAGGAAATAAAATAACTTCAACTTCGGACGAAACGGAAATTCTCGAACCCGCGTCTGATGCTGATTTCCGCGACAGCGGAGGATATTCCGCGACCGCGGAAAATTCACTTTTGCTCTCGGCTTTTCCGCGACCACGGCCTTGCTCTTCCGCGATCGCGGATCTTCGTGTTTTCTCCTTCTTCGCCTTGCGTGTGTTCCGCGACCGCGGCCCTCAGCCCCACGACCGCGGTTTGGCTCCTGTAGCACAATTTCTCTTGGTTCTCTCTTCGTCTTCTTGGGGTTTTCTTCTCATCTTCTTAATGTCTTCTTTTAAGCTCCTCCAAACCACCATATCCGCACTTCTACTCCTCAATTCCATATTTCACAATAACGCTCTAAACTCATCCAAATGGTACCCAAAACACCGGTAACAACTCCTAGATAAACACTACAAAGTAGTGCTGATCAATTTATCTAATCACCCACAAGTATGCTTTTGATTTGTGACATTTTTACTGTATGAAGTCCCATTTGGTTTTTTCTTAGTTTATGAGCTTTGTTTGTAACCTTTTTAATCATTTTTTGTATAATAAGGTATGCTTTTGATTTTGTCACAATTGTCTTATAGCTTATTATGTTTTCTTTTTTTGGAGTTTTTTATACTAGATACATTTTTTGGATATTTGAGAAAAAGACAGAGGATAATAAACCAAGTACTGATGATAAGGAAGTTGTGGAAAATGAAGAACCAAGTACTGATGTAGAGGAGGATAGAAAGGCTGACGAGGAGGTGGCCGTTGGAAAAGTGATTGCTAGGGATGACGACAAATCAACTAATGATGGAGAGGATGATATAAAGGCTGGTGAGGAGGTGGCCATTGGAAAAACATAGGAGAATTTCGAGGCAGATAAAGAGGACCAAGAATTGGGCAAGAGAAAGACCCAAAGCAAGAAAGCGGTGGACTTGCCTAAAAGGGTCCTCCCTGAGCGCAATAAACAGAAGTCTAAGCACGTGTCCTTCCCGTATACCAGTCTGGTAGATGAGAAGAAGGTTGATAGAACTGCAAATAAGGTTATGAAGGGAAAAAAATGAAAAAGGTGTCCAAAAGAATAAAGGCTGCTGGGAATCCCGCTAAAATGGTCGAGTTGTTCAATTGGCTTGAGTCTGAAAGGTTAGTTACTTATATATATATGTTGTTGTCAATTAATTGAAAATTACAGATTTAACTGAATTGTGCATCTTGTGGCAATGATGATGTACAAATTTTTAAGTTCATATTAATATGCATAAGGAAGTTCTAGTTACTTATATATGAGATCTAGTAAATTGCATCATTGGCTGTCGATTATCTATTTTTAAATTCATTTTAAAGCTGATGTCATTTTGTTGCAGTGAGGATGAGCACAAGAGGGCCGACTGGTATTATGGTAGACAAGGATTTCTTTTGGAGTCTAATTGAACCGGAAAGTTGGCTAGAGTCTGAAGTAAGTGTTAGTTTTAGATGATTGCAATTATATTTTAAAACATTTTCCAAGATATGCTTCTAATTTGAATTTGAATTTGTTTTTTGGACAGCAAATGGATCAGGTCTTGTTCTTCATGCGTGAAAATGTACAAGAAAAGTCTTGTACAAGAAGGTTGTGATTCTAGAATATTTTGGGCGAACCACATGTCTAAAATGTGGAAGGAACATACAAAGGGTGTTAGTTCAAAGACTGAAGGTACTTTGTTGACGTACTGCTTCGGCTCAACTCCATAATTGTATGGCAAGTCGTGGGAGGAGGTTGAG